>LR990150.1:12617500-13926250 GCA_905147285.1 Hypena proboscidalis | reverse complement strand
TGTTGTTAAAAACAAATAATAATTGTAGGAAAAGCATAGTAAAAATTAATTCAAGAACATACAAAATCGTCATAGAATATAAAATAAAACACATACTTTATGGCAACTCCCTTACTATGCATGCCAGTGCCAAGCTAAAAGTTATAGTAGCCGCCCCAACAATAGTTATATTCGCAGTTATTCCCCAAAGTTTTCAACGTTTATAAAATATAAATACGAATGGCTTGGGGATATTGTTTCCGGAACACAGCGCTTTAGTCAAAACTTTGGTTTTGATTTTTATTCCAGATTTAGCTGTATGGTGAAGTTTGTTTTCTGAATAAAGAGAGTGTTTTTGTTTTGACAAGATTATTGCTCGAGGTGATTAATATAATAAAATGAATGATGAAGTGAGTTTGTGACAGTTTGAGTGCTTTTAAATGAAGATTTTTATTTTCTTGACTTTAATACGTTGGAAAAACCGTTTGACTCATTAATTGAATTAGAAATTTTATGTTTTTTTTTGGAAAAGAATATCACAGAGTATTATAATCGTTATTATTTTATCTAATGGAAGTCATAATTTTATTAGTTTGTCATTGGTGGTTAACTTTACTATACTATCACTTTAATAAACCTATTTAATACAAGTAAATAATTTAACCAAAATATGCGAGTCAGTTGAGCCTAAATAAATAAAATAAAAGTATTGCATTTAATGTGAGTCTATGCCGTAAGAGATCAAAGTAATATTTGTTTAAAAGCCAAGGCCAAATCAAAAGCAGGAATGGTACAATTTATGAATAGAGATTTATATTTAGAGATATTGTATTATATTTGATATGTTGCGACAACAACATCATTAAAACAAACTCACTAGATACAAGTACATAAGTAAAACGTACAACCCAATCACGCAAAGCCATCGAGCCTCCATCAAAACCAGCAATAAACGTGTCGCAAAGAAAGCTACAAAACGGCATCAGAGTATTGTAGTAAATGTGATTCTGTGCCGTAAGAGGATTGAGTAATATTTGTTGAAAAGCCAAGTCCAAATCAAAGGCAGAAATTATTTCATTCATAGATTGAAGTTGAGTTTAGAAAATGATTGCTATTAGATATGATGTTAATATCCAAATCACAATCACATTATTTATATTAAAATCTTCAAAGTTATAAATAAATGTGCACAATAAATTCAGGTAGAGACAACTTTATTAAGATAGATATGGCTATTTTTGAAATAAATCTATTGTATTTTATAAATATTGTTATTTTATAATTTTGTTACTAAAGAGTAATTAGAATATCTAAATATGAAAATGTAAACAACAAAAAGAAACAAATTATTATCCTAGTTCTGTATTATTTTTTATCCATTCATTAATATATTAAAAATGTAATCGATCAATAGGAAGTGATATCCATTTAAAACGCATCGTGATTCGAAAATGACTCAACAGATATCAGATATTGCTTCCAAATTAACGTACGGCTCATAGTAATATCGAAATGGAATAATTATCCAAATATAGGTAGTGATTTATTATTCATTGGAATACGGAAAAGACGAATTGCCCTTCTGTATCAGTAGATATTCATCTGTCGTATTTATTATTTACTTGGAAATATTTCGTTGTTTGCTTAATTAGAATAACGGGAATTAGGACAGTGAATTTTGCTTCCGAACATTGACTTTGTTTTATTATTGGAGGTAGATTTATGTGACCCATTTGAAAGGAAAGGATCTTCGTTTGCACATTTGGTGTAGTGGTTTAAGCGATCACCTCGCCACTCTCCAGTGCACTGGTCTTCTTCGTCTCGTCGATGGCTGAGTCTAATTTTTCTTAGACTTGCCATCGTGGTGAAAGGATTAGCCAATTCGCTTTGGAGAACTCGCGAATTGCCCAGGGTGCGCCGTACGTAGGGAATCGTTGTGAACGTCACTCGGGGAGGCTCCTTTCATGCACCCCCGAAGAAGAAGAAGAAGTAAAAGAAGTGCACTGGTGTTGTGGGTTCGATCTCCACATGAGACAAATCTTTGTGTGATTCGTAAAGATTTGTTCTAAGAATGGGTGTACTTGTGAGAGTGAATGTGTGTATTTGGCCTTGTCATTGGGACCATTGGATAGTCTAATTGCTTCTGGTGTTCTACCTAATGTAAAAAATCCAATTTATTATTGAAAACTGTTTAGATAACACATCAAGTAATATAACATCACACCAATAAACCCAACCTTAACTTGTTACATTTAGTTCCCATGTGGCATAATGAGAGCCTGTCATTTGCCCAGACAAAATTCCAGAATATGCTATTTAAAATTTCTGACGGAAAATTTCAAATTATACATTTGCCCGGCTCAGGGATACAACCCGAGACCTCCGGATGTGCTGACGCATAAACAACGGCTAGATCAACATTTTAAAGGAAAATAAAGTCAACTTCATGATCATTTAGCAGTTAAAATTTAAAGATCCTTATAAAAGGTAGGTCACGTCTGACGTTAGTTTTCTATGAAGCATTAACTTGAAACATAACATCACGCCTATATTACACAGAAGGGTGTGGCAGAGGACACCCTCATTTCAACTGTTATGTTTAGGTTCCATAGGATAGATGGTGAGCCTATCGCCATCTACCGGGCACAGATCCAACTTCCAGGTTGGGCAATTAACACTTTGTTCGAGACTTCACGGTGAACCACTAGACCAACTAGGTTGTTGAACCAAAAAGTAAGTAAATAGAAATTTAGTGATATTTTAGTTATGTTTCGTAGGTTAAAAACACAAATGCAAATTAATATTAAACTCAACTTATCATCATAGGTATATGTATATATGTACATCCTTAAAAATAAACTTGACTGGCTTGGGTCTACTGCCTGTCCCAAATATAAACAAGTTAGCTATTTATTTACTCGGTACTTTAATTCTTGGCGTAAAAATCACGAATCCCTGTAACTAAACCTTACACAACCCTCACCCACCCAACCCTACATTATATTCACAGAAAACACTCACGATTTTTCAGAGAAAAGTAGAAGTATATAGAACGGCTAAGTTGTCTATGTTATATGAAACGTCAGCGTGTCTTCACCTACACATATTATTATATATTATCTTTGATAAATAATACAACAAGATAAGCGGTCGCAGCACTAAAAACTTCCTGGCAAATATACGCTCGCTCCAGATGCGGGTGGATATTTTGTTTAGTTCGGGCCAATCACAGCCAACGCAAAAACGTCTCACGATGCCGCAATGCGTGCTTAGATATGGTAAAAATAATGAACGAAAGAAGAAGTTTTTGGATGGAGTATCCTATTTTTGGTAAGTAAATGTAGAATTAGTTACATTTAAACCTGAAAACTAATAAATAATAAAGATTTTAACGATCACGACCATGACTTGGTAATGTTTGGCCAATATAGCCAATACTAGCACAAATATATGTGTAACAGAACAGTAGAGATGCATGGAGTAGACTTTGAACTTGATATTAGTTATTTTTATTTAATATTTTCGGCAGTTGCCCGCGACTTCGTTCGCGATTTCATTTTATTTCAATATTAAATTTGAAACTGATTTCCAACACATCAACATATGGACAAAACATTTTGTTTATATCGTGTACTTTTGTCAATTTTAAACGTTAACTATGTTACTTAAATGAGAATTATAAAGTTTTTGAGTTTTAAAACTTCATCGTTTTGTTTTTGTCTACATAATCCTCAGTGTGCGAATTCGACAAATGTAAGTATTATTAATTGCAGTTATCATCATAAAGAACGCGTGATATTTTTATTTATATCAATATGTAACGACGACCACCTGACCAACACAAACATTAATGCAACACGTAAAAACTGAAAATAATAGTTAAATTTGTAAATAAAATATAAGTAAATACCTAAACAATAACCACTAAAAACTAATCTTAACCAAGAAAGTAAAGTTCTAAAACGGTAGCTAAATTCTTACATTTAAAATTAAATGCGACTCCATTCCTTCTGAAGCCAAATGCAAATATGTTCCCAGAAACGATACAATTCGAAATTCGAATTATGATTTTCCGTGTTTTGTTTCTTTGCTAGTTTTTTATTACGAAAGATCGTAAGTGCAAGTTATTGTTACAGGGATTGCGATTTTATTTGTTAGGAGCTTAAGTAGTAAATACTTTGTTACCTATTTAAACGGCTTAAAAACATTGTTCTCCGTTTATTAACATGCAAGTGTACGGATAGAATTTTGTTTGAATTTGTAGGCGCCAACGAATCTTTTTCTATTATTCATCAAAGTATATTATACAGAAATTATGCATGCATTTTTGAGTTTCATCATTAATAGCTAAATTTTTACATTAATAGCTTTAGGTGAATTTTTATTTTAACGATTTAGTTTTCTTTTTTATATGAAACGTCAGCGTGTCTCCACCCACACATATAAATACAAAAATCATGTATGCATTATATTATTATGTAGTTTTTATTGATCTATTTACAATTTATTAAATAATAAATTTTCTTTAACTAAAATAGGGAAATATAGTATTTCCCTATTTTAGTTAACAAAATAGAAAAGAAAAAATTAAAAAAAATTATATAATTTAGGCGTAAAAAAATACCTCCGCATCTATGTCAGCCGCGGGTAACGTGCCCAGAAATCTGGCGGCATTGCTAATTATTGACATTCATTTTACAAAAAAAAAATATATATACTATACTTTCTTGATATTTAGGCTTTTCTAGTTGTAATAGAGTTATTTACAACCTCTTTGCAATTGTCCATCATACAAAGTAAAATACAGTAAAGTACAGTAAAGCATCAGCAGTAAAGTGGTAAAAGTGAGAATCAAATCGAAATGTCCCGTGACCGCGGCATGCGAGAGAGAACCATTTTGTATTGAATTTTATGTTTGTTAAAAGGTAATTTAAGTAATCAGTGATTTTGCACATAATTAAAGGAATTAACATGATTTATTTGTAGTGTTTTCTGATATTGTGTTCTGTTTTTAAGCTACATGAAATTGTAGTTAATTATTTTAATTACAGTTAAGAGACGTTTTCAATGATTTCATGCAATTATTAAGCTTTTATTATTACATTTGTTTTTAAATTTATTAGTAACTTAGATTTAAAAACGTTATTTAATCAACGGGATTATGCACGATGGCAACGTTACAAAAACGTAAAATAAAATAAGTGACGACTCGACACGTTGACTCACAATAACACTGCACGATCACCTCTGAATATCATTAGACATAACCCAACAAATAGTCGTAAAATTCAAAAGGTCCAATAAGAACATAATGCCAAAATATCCAATATGAATATAGAAAAGGCATTTTCAGACTATAATAAGGTAACAAAACCAGGTGATTCAATTTAAATATCACGTACAAAAACACCAATTTATTTGTAGCCTCAATAAAAATAAATTGCATCGCTTCTACATAATCCCGTCCCTAACCCGTTTACGGCCGCCTGTAATATGATGAGATCCGCCAAGACGATTCCCTGGACACGACAATATCCGTTGCTGCGTAAATAAGGTAGTACACATAAATATTAGATTGACGGCAAGCAATCTACAGCGAACATTACAGTGATACCTTTTAAGTGTTATTGCTTGAGGGCGCGGGCGACGGGATTGGGAGCGATATTCGCTTGATGGAAAATTTTTGATTTCCACAAATTATTGCTTGCTTCGTTCGGGAAAGTTTCGGAACTTTTATATTACTATCTCCACAGCATTTATAGTTTTTTTGTAAGAGGGTATACAAGGTTAAATATCTGTTCTTTTAATATCTAATCTCATCACCAAACAGCAGTGCGTGTATTAGGCATCAAGGTTGCAAAGAGAAAGAATGACAAAAGTAATAATCTACGTACACCAGCTCGGAGCAGAGATGCTCTTGAGAGCTTCTTTATTGCCTTAAAAAAGAGGTTTGAGGCATTGGAATAAGGTTAATAATGACATTTTACTCATTTTAATCGGAATTCTTATTAGTGACTGAAACACTTTTAAAACGAAAAATTATGCTCTACATTCCAAGACAGTCTACGGCTGGACGCTAAGTGGCGTAGGTACAGTAGATCATATAGAATCACTTAAAACTCAGGACACCTAAATTAGCACATTTTCAATATAGTCATATTGTGTGATTCAATAGCTTTAAAATTCGATTTTACATAAGAAAAAGTAACGCCTTGATATGAAAAAAACTCACCGTAGAATTCCACTGCCAGGAGCTGATCCCGGGACGTAATAACAGTTCTGGTGCTTCACTGTCTCTTGTATGATGGAAAAAAGGCACAGTTTTCACAATTTGAGCAATAGATTTAAGGTTTTGATTTATTTTCATGGTGGACGTTGCGCGGGCGCGTCCGAGAACGTCGGGCGAAGAACAGTGGCGCTCTCGCCATTTTGACGGTGGTTTGCGTAAACTTCTCGACCAGGACATAGTCGGAAGCTAGGCTCGTTTGGCGGGAATTTGGTTCGTTTTCAAATCAAGCCTTGTAAATGTATATAAACCCAACACATATAATCTGTATAACATCATGCCTATATTATCCAGAAAGGTATGGCAAAAGGTGTAATTTTTACCTGTTTTGTTTAGGTCAAGATGCAAGGTTTTTTAATTTTTATTTTTCTTGTCTTTTTTTAAACTTTTGCCCTTTTGTCCGGTTATACCTTTAGACCAACAAGGCAGTATGAGCTATATACAAAATATACCGCTCTTTCTGAATTCTGTATATAATTTTGGAGTACAGAAAAGCTAAAAGCAGTTCGATGTAAATCTCGAGTAGTGCATTGTTATGGTGCGGTGCCGCAGCAAACGAAAATGTAGCCATATTGAGAATGGAAGAGGCAAAAGAAATTTGGTACTTTTGCTTTGAATACTATTTGGAAATTATAAAAATATAGTTTTTTGTGAAAATGATGTAGGATTTAAAAAAAGTTAATGTTATATGCAAAGAATGTAATTTATATTTTTATTCATTTTATATTTTAATCATTACCTTAATTTAATTAAATTAAATTATTATTTTTAATTTTTAATTTTTATAGAATGCAATCTGTTTATGACTATTTCAATGAATTATTATTTATTTCAATTACTAATTTTCATTTTAATTTCTATTTCTACTCCTAATTATAATAATATAATATGGCAAGTTATGTAAGTTTTAAGTTTGTCTGTGTTTTCATGTTTTTATTATTTATAATATCAATTTTTAATTTCGGTACTTATTAATGTAGACGCTGTAATCTCCTCTAATTGAGGAAACACTTTGCTTTATCATTGTGAATGTAATTATTATTAATGTCTAGTTTATTATTTCTTGTTGGAGATCCTATAAACAAATAAATTAATAAATATGACTACTACCTGCAGGTCTCACGCTCCTTTAATTGCACGAAGCAAGTAATACTGAATGTGTAACCGGCATGTATGTATACGTGATATTTTCGTAAACAAATGTTTTTGAACGAACTGTTTGCCATACCAGTTACTGCTCATACCAGTAATATACTGGACATAACTACGTAAACATAATATTATTGTTACAGCTTTTTTTATAACATAATTTCCTAAACATTTTTTCATCAAACTGTAAAATATCAACCTAAAAATTTATACATAATATAATATAAAGAATAAGTCATTTGAAGATTAATTAATTTATCTGTCTTCATCAACCTAGTAAAGAATTTAGTAGCACGCGGTAGTGGAAGTACCACTTTCCAGAGGCAGATCGTAGGTAAACTGACGGTACTTCCTTCCAAGCATGTTTCAAAACTTTTAACGTTTCTAGACTCTTACAAACAGCAATAATTTTAAAGTTAGTCTTCTAAAAATAAAACTAAATCAAGCTTCCAACGGTCCTTTAGATAATATAATTTATTGGAGTAAAAGACTTGAACTAAAATTGGTTTATTCTCCAATAAGATCCCGAGGGACTTGACTTCTCTTTTCAACACTTTCTATTGACTGAAGATAGCATCGACTTATAAGACGGCATTTTCCTTATAAGTCTTATCACTTTTCATATAAATACGTAGTTGGATTAGATGTATGATATTTTGCAATAATAATTTAAAGTTTAGTAATTGCCTCGATGGGATAGCGGTTAGCATATGCCGCTTTCACCGTGAGGTCTCGGGGTTCGATTCCCGGGTCGGGCAAAGTGGTATTTGTGAACTTTCTGTCAGGAAATTCACAATAGCAGCACAGAGTTATTCAATATTATATTGAAAAACATTTTGGCTATGGAATCGAGTTCCAGTAAAATCAGTTTTTTTTAATCTATTGCCAACATTAACATTGACCTATGCCTTACGGGCTGAGCGCCATCTATTGAGAAAATATTTTACGTTTACCATTATGAAATAGCAGACGTAGCCGATGCTGTCAATAATTGTATCAAAAAAGTTTTCTATCAACAAGTTTGTTCATTAGCGATGTTTTCGAAACACCTGCAAAGTTCCTGAAATTCAACGCCAAAGCAGTGAAAAAACAGTGAAATAGGATATTAATTAAAAGTTTTAGAATTTTTCTCTTTGCGTGTGGAATCGGAATTAAGGTATGATATTTTTTGTGCTAGAACTTTTTAGACTCTTTTTTATAGTCATAGAGAAGAGTTGGGGGAGTATTGGTACTTGTAATATTTAAAGCAAATTTTAGCTTTGCTATGCCTTTTTGTATTTATATAATATTGAAGTTGAAAAAATTAAGAATCCAGCAGGACTCGAACCTGCACCCCCTGGGTATACGCCCCAAGTGCTTATACCCAGGGGGTGCAGGTTTGAGTCCTGCTGGATTCTTAATTTTTTTCAACTTCAATATTATATAAGTATTGGTACTTTTAAATTTATTTTAGAACTGCCTTGTTTTGGACCGTACTTGCGAGTTATTTACTTAATTTATTTTGAATGAAAAATGATGAATTTATATTTATAAACTGGTATTTATTTAAATTATAGAAACCTTCTTAGTTACCTTTAAGTTGAAATAGACTTTTTGAACTCGTGAAAAAGGATGGAAGACTTAGTGCAATATGTAATACAACTAGTAATCGTTATTAGGTACCCACAGAACAGGCTTGCCTATTGTGGGAGCCATAGAAATCTTAATTACAAGTTATTAAGATTTCTATGGTGGGAGCAATGGATATTTGTGAATATTTTAGCTTTTTGGTAATAAAATAATCATTATATTTTTTTTATTTTTTAAACAGGTACTTATCAGATGAGAAAACTGGAGTTCACAACATCCTTACCATAAAAACACTATCCTTTTCAGGCTCACAAAAAACTAACACCCCGTATGACAAGAATCAGAATCCGCTCGCCAATTTGCACCCCCATTTGGTAAACCGGCTTTTAACGAAATTCCATTGCATTTCCTAATGTCATTGTCATGAATAGGGAAATAGAGTCTTTGGGATGGCGTTTTTCTTACAAACTGCTTATAGTATCGGCCTTTTTGAGAGGATTGTTGACAAAATATATCTATAGGGTCGCGATGGAGAGAGGGTTTTTCGATGTATTTTTTTTCTGTACCATAGCTGGGATACTATTTGATTATTTATATTTGATTATTTTTATAGCATTTAGCTATGCTTAGCAAATAGTACTGAGAAACAGTTTAAAAAAATATGGGACCGGCAGGATTTGAACCTGCAACCCCTGTATACCGTAATGACGTAACATACGGTTGAGAAATTCAGGGTCCTGACAAGAGGCGACTGTAGCTAAATGGTTAAAGCGGCTGCCCGGTATGCGGAGGTTCAAATTCTGCCGGTCCCATATTTTTTTCAACTGTTTTGTAGTATAATTTAGATATTATATTCGATAAGGTTGACTTAGCAATTGTTATGCAGTACAATAACAACATGTGCGACCTAACTAAATATATCAGACCTAATAATTTACGTAATCTTTTGAATGTACCAACATATAAAAAGCCGAAATATAACAATGAGTATGGTGCAAGAGTGTGGCATTACTTGTTACCTACAGTTTTGAATAAACTGCCAAAATCCGTTGTTACTAACCTAGAAAATAAGAACTGTAGGCAAACAAAAACCATACTACCTACCATACTACAAACTACCTACTAACCATACATAACATACACAAATAAATAATATTAGCTATAACAATCTTTAATTTTAAGATTATATAGTGTTATAAAATGTAAATCACCTTGCAATTTGTTTTTGAAATAAACAGTAATTTTTTTTTTTTAGACACAGGAATCGAACCTTAGTCCTCAAGGTGAGCAGCCGTATGCCACCGCAAGACTGGAAGACAGCTCACGCGCTACTTTTAAATCGATCGGTGGTTTGGCGTCTGTTTCCCACAATAATTTACTATTTTCATAGAAATTGTTCGGCCGTGGCAACGGAATCACTTGTTTTAGCGGCTAAAAGTATCGTACATGCTTTAAACCTAACAAGGCAAGACCGACGGTCCCTAACGTCAAACAGCTCCTACTTGGGAGATGACCGCAGTTCTCTCTAGTTAGCTTGCGGGATTTGATCTCGTTAACGTTTGCAGCCTGGTCAAGCTTGTTAGCTACTATGTAAGCTTGATGGACACAATTAGAGCGAAGGCGGTATACCGCTAGTTCTTTGGATTGGAAATATATTTTACCAAATAATGATGTACTTCGGACGCCGAAAAAGAGGTTGTGACGCCTGCCAGTTGATAACAATGATGACCAATGTGATTAGAAAATGTATGAAGAAAAAATATGCATCATCTTATGGATCCAACAATAACAATAGGTACTACAATAACACTGATACTAAAACATATATTACTTTTCCTTTTTCTAATTAAATACTTATTATACGTAGAACAAGATCCTCCTTGTTCATGCACACAAAGATCTGTCTTGAGCGGGAATCGAAACCGCGACTTCGGCGTCGCAGGCAGGTGCACTTACCCACTTCGCCATCCGATCGTCAGTTATCAACGTGAAGCATCTCAACATTTTAAACTGTCAATTTGATCTTGGAAGGAAACGTTTATGTAAAGTTTCTTTAAAATTCATCAGTTGGATATTGTAAGCTAATACGAGCTCTTCCCAGAAATGTTAAGTGTGCTCAGAAGTTGTACGGTGAATTGTTTAAGAATTGCTTTGAACATTTTAAAGGAGCCAATTTGAAAAAGTATTAAACTTTAGAAGTGTTTTGAGACCGAAGTGAGGGTCAGTTTGTTTATTTTTTTTTCATTGTATAGATATATTTATTTTAAAATCTAAAATATCTACAAAGGAAAAGTTCTGATCGAAAAATCTCACATTTGACCGGCAAATGTATTGGGTTAAGGTAAAGTTACTCTTCTCTAATTAGTCAGAAAATAAAAAAAAAAACACCTTCTAAAAATCATGCAGTGTTCGATCAATTACTTATTAGTTACTTTTTAATCAACTTCAATCTGAGATTCTGAAATCATGTAATGAATGTAATCGGCTTCGTCACGATGTAATTTACACCCTGTATACATAATTTCCTTTGCCAACAATATGCCAGCTGTTTACAATCACAGCAGCATTTTCACGCACATGTTTGCGTTCAATCAATTCCAATTGAATCGAATACAGCATTTGTGCTGAGTCAACAAATATGGCCGTTGTTTGCTATCATTTACATACCGTCAATATTATAATTCGTATTACGAGTATGTGTACTAAATATTACGCAAGGGCCTGTTTTACTACCGTCTAGTAAACGTTACTAGTTCAAAAAATTAAAAAAAACACAGACATATTGAAATGACAGCCTTGTTTGAATTTATGTTTGAAGAGCAAGTGTGTTTGAACTAATCAGTGGCAATTAGATTTTAAATATTCAATCTTCTGATAACCTCTTTTTAATGTAATACCAGCAAAATCGAATTATAGTCCATTTGCCAAATATTTCTTGTGATATTGTCAAAGTCAGTGGTTGACATTTGTTGAAAAAACAAGCGAATTTAGACTTAAGTGTTTTGAAATGTCTATGCAAAATAAGAATTAAGGGTCGTCTATATACTTTTTTGATAGTACAATAGGTTAACTTATTTTTTCTTGTCTTGCAAAAATCTTGTGAGGGTTATTTCTTCACCGCAATTCATACAAACCTAGTTTGATTTAAAAAGGTTTTTATAAAGCATATTATCCTCAGGAATAACCTAGCATTGTAACGTGGTCTACAAATGACTAGTTAGGTAGGCAGAATAAATAGAAACAATCGATAGATTAACAAAGGTATTATTATTCTATATATTTATATCTATTAAATACAAGGTAGTCTCAAGGCGTAGGTTGGTAGGTAGGTAAGTGGTTTGGTAAGTCCTGGGCAGCGAAGTGAGGAACACTTAACTCGGCGCTGGTGACCGCAGGCAAGAAGGGCGCGACGCGCACGCAGGTCCTTTATATACCCCACAGGGGTCTGCAGTGGGGGGCGCATCTTGAGGTTGCGGTGGCCGTGCGGTTGCGACGTCACACACCCCCTCCGTTAGGGCAGAATTTTTCTTAAAAAATTCGGCTCCTGGCTGACATGGAAGACCTCAGGAAGCAGTTCTTAAGCAGCACCGGCAGCTCGATCCGGCTTTACTGAAATCAGAACAATAAGTGTATATAAAAAAAATAACTAGAAAAAATATGAAGTTACGATACCTAAATAAAATTGAAAAGAACCGGAGTGATCGAGCCAAACGCATTCAATACAATAACAATGTCATGATGTCATTCAAAAATAACACTACGTGCAACCTATTAAGATTGAATTTTTACTAATTAAAGAAGATTATTGAAACTCATTCTTATCTAACGGAACTAAATATAACTAAAAATGTAAGTATAACAACTTGTTTACCAAGTAGCGCGTTAGCGAAGTAGTATTGGGTGTGCGCGTCTACACAGAAGGCATGACACATTTCAAGATGAATGAATGAACAACATCGTATAGTTGAAAATAATAGAATTCGACATCATTAGTAGATGTGATTCTAAAGGAATTATGAGCGTGAAGAATATTAGCGAACAAAATGGTATACCCGATTCGACAATGAGAATTTTAACCACTGAACCATAGGGTAAAATTTTTTTTTTTTTTTTTTTTTTTTTATACCATTATTGTTTATAGTTTATTTGTTTAATATCCTTTATATGCCATTCGCCAAGTGGCTTATCAGACATATCTGCTAGTTTGTACACTAATGGAGACTTTTTTGCTACGATTTTACATTTAATAAATTTAGGAGCGAGTTTTTTACAAAAATATTTATCCTTATCGCTCAAGTAAAAGGTACGTTTCCAAACAATATCACCAACATTGAATTCTGCCGTTTTACGGCGAAGATTATAAGAATGACAATTACGCTTGTGTGCACCTATTAGCGCTGCCTGTACTCTCTCGAAAATAGAGGATAAGTAGCCTAGTGACTCAGCATAACTATCACGTGGCTCATGAATTATATTAGTATCAGATTTACTAGAAACATAATGAGAACCACAGGTTACCATTTCACGCCCGAATACGATCATAGATGGTGTAAAACCGGTTACTTCGTTTACTGCACAATTCATTGCGAACTGAATTTTAGGTATAAGTGTATCCCATATGCGTTGATCGTTTGAAATGAACGTAGAAACAGCTGTTATTATAGTTTTATTATATCTTTCTACCGTATTTACATGAGGTGCATAAAACGGTGTGTAATGTAAATTTGGAATTTTATATTTACTTAACAAGTTTTTAAAAGTTGCGCTTATAAATTGTTTGCCATTGTCTAGTACTACGGTAGATGGAATACCATGTACCAGAAAAACTTTTTCCTCTAAGATTCTAGTTATTACGTCAGCAGTCGCACGTTTAATAGGGAAAAGTAAACAATATTTTGAGAAACAACAACAAACGACAAAAATAAAATTGTTCTGTTGCCTTGTAGGAGGCAAGGGACCAATCAAATAAATACTTATCATTTGAAAAGGTTTAGAACAAGACTTAGGTTCACCCATAAGACCCAAAGTTGCATGATTCTGATGCTTATGTGCGATGCAACTATCACAAGAATTTACCGCTTTTACAACATCGGAATACATTCCAGGCCAATAATAATTGAGGGCTAAACGTTTGAAAGTTTTGAAAATACCCATATGACCCGCCGTAGGGGAGGAATGGCTCTGAAGTATTACTTCGTTTCTCCGTTCAGATGGAACTACTTCCTTCCACTGAAATTCTCTGGTAAGAGGATTAAGACTCTTTTTGAAACGATATAATTTATTACTGATCACTTGATAGTCAACAAAGGATGTAGGAGACTGCGAACAACCATTAAAAATATTCAAATACCAAGTGTCATTAGTAGATAAGGAACTACCATCTGGGAGGAGATTACTATCGATATCCATAATATTAGGTGATCGAGAAAGAAAATCTGGTACAATATTATCTGAACCACGACGGTGTCTTATTTCAAAGTTATAAGAGGAAAGACGAACTCCCCACCTGGCTAATCGCCCTGTAGGGTTGTTCAGTTTTAAAAACCATTTCAAAGCAGCATGATCGGTGTACACAATAAATTGTTTTCCGTTTTCAATATAACACCGCCAATGTTCGATAGCAGATAAGACAGCAAGCGCTTCGCGCTCAGTAGCACTGTAATTTTTTTCCTGGTCCGATAAGGATTTACTATAAAAGGCTATGACTCTTTCCTGTCCCTCCTTGACCTGGCAAAGTACAGCTCCAATGCCGTAATCACTAGCATCGGCGTGTATTTCAAAAGGCTGATCAAAATCGGGACAACATAAGACCGAGGAAGAAGATAAACATTTTTTTAATTTATTAAAAGCTACATCCGCCTCTTGCGACCATGCGAACAGTGGAGCCTTTTTGCCGTTAGAAGTTAATTTATTTAAGGGAGCCGCTAAAGTACTAAAATCGGGTATGAACCTTCTATACCACGATGCAGCACCCAGAAAACGACGTACCTCTTTTTTATTTGTCGGAGTGGAATAACTTGTAATTGATTTTACCTTCTCAGGATCTGCATGAAGACCTTCTGAATCCACTATATAGCCCAAATATTTAAGTTTGTCTTTGAAAAAATTACATTTTTCTAAATTTATAGTTAAGTTTGCATATTTTAATTTGTTAAGTATTTTAATTAGAAGTGAAATGTGATTTTCAAAGGAATTTGTCACACATACGATGTCATCAACGAAACAAAAGACCTTGTTTTCAAATTCGGGCCCGTAAAATAAAATATCTGCTAAACGCTGTTGTGTCGCAGGAGCATTTGTTAAACCAAAAGGCATGGATTTAAATTGAAAAGTTCCACGTGACGGAATGTAAAAAGCAGTTTTACAACGGTCCTCTGCCCTTATTGACGTCTGCCAGAAACATTTAGATATATCTAAACTAGTTAGGTACTTAGCGTCTCTCAAGTTATCCAGAATCTCAGAGATATAAGGCAAATTGTACGCGTCTTTTTTTGTTACCGAATTTAGTTTACGGCTGTCGAGACAAAAACGCAATTCACCATTTTTTTTAGGCGTTAAAATGACGGGATTAGACCAAGGGCTTTCAGATGGTTCAATGACATCTTCTGCCAACATTGCATCGACATGTTTTAACAAAATACGCTGTTTATCGGGAGACATACGATAGTATCGCTGACGAATAGGTGGACTATCACCTGTATCAATCGAATGAGTAATGAGTGAAGTTCGGCCGAGCCCTCGCCGTTCATAAGATATATCGGTGAATTGGGCGATGATGTCGTTAGCAGTAGCTCTCTGCTCATCAGACAAATGATCAAAAGATACCAAGTGACTGGTAGAACTAGGCTGTAGTTCCGAAACAACAACGTCGTTATTATTTTTCGTGAGTAAAATAGATTCCAATTGATCAGGGAACAACCCAAAACCCCTCCAGAAATCCATACCAAGGATTAAAGTTTTCTTAATACCCGGTACAATATGAGTAACAAGAGAAATAATTTTATTTTGAAATTCAAAAGGAAGTACCACTGAGCCAAGTGAAGAATATTTGTCGCCACCAGCGGTGATAAAATCCAGAGGTTTAGAATGTAATAATTTAGATTTATCCAAAAAAAGTTTGTGGGAATTATTACCCAAAATAGTTACACATGAACCAGTGTCTAGTAAACCAACAGTGTTCTTCCCGTTAACCGTAACGGGGATAAATGGAGTATAATTAATGTTAGAATTAACGATTGAGGAAAGTTGATATGAATTGAAAAATTTAGATACATAATTTAGCCAATTATGCCATTCATTTTTACATGTTTTCACAATTACTTTTGATTTTCCCCAACCGTATTTTTTACGTTTTTTGAATTTTTATTAGTTTTATTGTTACAACTAGGACAGTCTAAAACTCGATAGCCAGGTAATCCGCATTTAAAACAAACCAAAAAACGAGGTTGACGACAATATTTTAAAGAATGTGAATCTGTTCTGCATCTCGGACAGTATAATTTAGGTATAGCAGTACTAGTGACAGAAACAGCATTGACGCTCGGTTCAGCAGAATTACTATTTTCTGTCGAACATTGATCTGTATTTAAAACATTGTAAGTAGGTTTAAAGTACTTATGTTTTTTGTAAGAATTATTGCTATAAGAAGTTTTTTTCGAATTCGTATCATTGAGATATCTATAAGCAAAATCTGGCGCTAGAGTATTGGCAGTAATTTTAGGTGGTTCCGAAAATTCCTTGCTACGACTGTCATACTTCTCAAAATTTCTACAAACGCTAATTAAAGAAGGAATATCCACAATATTGCCAGTTAAGAGTGAATTTGTATAACACGGCCTGATATTATTTAATAGTATTTCTAATTTAATAGACTCGCTGATGGGTACGTCCAGACAGGAAAATAACCCTTGCATTTTAGATACATAGATGGTTATGTTCTCTTTTTCACCTTGAGTACGAGCCCTAATTTCCGACATTAATTTAAAGTCATAGTTATGAGGACTGAAATCGCGTTTTAACAAAATACACAAATCCTTCCAGGAACGAACACTATCTTTAATTGAACGAAACCAATGCAAAGCATCATCACAAAATACCTCAAAAGCAAAAGAAAATATTCTATCTTCGGGTATACCTCGACACGACATGAACTCGTCAACCTTCTGAATAAACGCCCTCACACAGGTTCGACCGCTATATTTAAACTTGCAGATTTCAGAAAACATTTTGCGTTCATTTATAAAATCCACGTGTTGAACTTCACGTGGTAATGAACACGTTGGCTCGACCACATGACACGGTACATTGGTAGGAACCGACCACGTGGTAAAAGATGCTAAGATTTTATAATTAGCGTGAAACATATCCCATACAACTTGAATTGATGATTTATCAGTAAGCAACGAAGTATCTATTCTTGATAATCTATGAAAAACATGATGCATAATAGATTCCGATCTAACAAACAGGTTTTTATCATAATGAGTTTGCAAAGTCAAAAGGTTATTTGAAACGCGCAACAATGAGCCATTACATGCGGTAATATCAACATCTGGCGAAAAGCACGACGATATTATTTCATCAAATGCCAGGTCTGACAATTTAGCAATTTGTTTACGCAATTCCTCAACCGTAATTGATTTTTCAGGCACAACACCACCTCTTACAAGCACTTCATATTCGAGCTCAGCCTTACTTAAATGATTAAATTTGATAGCATAAGCCATATTTAAAAAAAAATTGATTGGGAATTACGCATACAAAGATACACAATTATTTGAAAAAAAATGAATCCGTCCAAAAGGTGATAAGAATGTGTTTCTTTTTTTTTTTTTTTTTTTTTTTTTTAAATCAAAAACATAAGCACATAAAAGTAGAAGTTTTTGTAGGTTATTTAAAACACGAGGTGAAATAAGTGAGATAATAGAATAAAAAAAAACACCGTACGCACCTTTCGGACGAAGAAAAGAAATATACACAGAAATAACACACAATTAAATAACTGCCAAGACTTAACCAAACCATGTACCATATAACCTCTATTGTTGGGCGCCACTGTAACGTGGTCTACAAATGACTAGTTAGGTAGGCAGAATAAATAGAAACAATCGATAGATTAACAAAGGTATTATTATTCTATATATTTATATCTATTAAATACAAGGTAGTCTCAAGGCGTAGGTTGGTAGGTAGGTAAGTGGTTTGGTAAGTCCTGGGCAGCGAAGTGAGGAACACTTAACTCGGCGCTGGTGACCGCAGGCAAGAAGGGCGCGACGCGCACGCAGGTCCTTTATATACCCCACAGGGGTCTGCAGTGGGGGGCGCATCTTGAGGTTGCGGTGGCCGTGCGGTTGCGACGTCACAGCATGTAATGATGAATTTTCAAAACCAGTACAGCATTTTTTGATTTAAATCAAAACGAACAAAAAACAGTGTTCAATCTATTTTTCTTTATAAACTCTTGTCTTAATCAGTATTAAAACTAAGCTCTGAAGTAAAGCTAAATAATATTTTCAAGTCAATGTGCTATTACTGATAAAATTTTATAACCTTTCTGGTTGAACTGACACAGCAAACTCTATACAACCCACACATGATTTTATCTTTTTGTCGAATCGACTAGTTGCTAGACGTATCTATCGAGTCCTAGACTAGTCTGACGACTGGTTGGTATGATAAATCAATATTTATTCAATGATGAAGGCGACGATCCACACGGATGAATTAACAATCGCAATTGTTCAGAGCTGTGTGCTTTTTATTACAGTTACTCGTGGTGAGAGATATAGAGTAGAATTACAGTAAGAATTACAAATTGTACAGCATGATTATATTTTACGTCGGTGTTAAGTTTTTTAGCTATACTTCATAGTAACTAATAGTGTGTCTCTGTCTATCCATACGTGTGAAATATTATATCTGTAGTGACTAAAAGTATATGAAAAAGTATAGCGTGAATGATAGCTGGCTGACGGAGAAGAACGTTCTGCGTCGATTTAAAATAAAATGAGATAGCAGAAGTGGCTATAAGTGTCTACTTTAAGCCTACTCTTCAGTTTTATAAAGACAATGATTCTATATTTTCTTCGTATTTTTTAGTTATTCTCATTATAAATAGTATTTCATCATTGCGTCATTAGCTTCTATTTTCCGTCTTCCGTCCCACTAAGAATTTATTCATATTTTCAATATAAGTAACAATTTTATACATCACATTAATGGCCTGATTATAGGCTGCTTAAATGTTATTCAAGGCAATTACTGAAAATAACTACAATGTCAAATGTCTAGAATTTTATATATTGGTAATTTGTCTAGCCATGATAATTATCGAATTTTGATGCTATCAGAGATAACAACCGAAAGTTATTGTTATAAAATATTTATTTGAAGGTCAATGCCCAAAATTAAACTACACAAACCAAGGGTTACATTTTAATGTTATTATAATTATATTACTTGGCTGTTTTCTAGCCTAAAGCTATTTTAAAAGAATGGCTTGTTAACGGATTATGAGATTGTAAAAAATATTCTTACATCATCAAAATATAGGTAATCAGAAACTAAGTGAAATAAAATAGTGTTTTACTTTAAGTGTAACTCATTTATTTAATGATCATTCAAAGTTGGCATGAGAATAAATATTTTTAAAGTATTAAATAATTTCATATTGAATAACATACAAAATTTGTAGCAACTTTCGTTATGACACCATTTTCATAAACGCAATTTCATATAGGTTAGTGACGTCACAAGCCGCTAGCCTTTATGATAGAGCGTTTAGGCGTGTCTATTATATTAATGTAAATTAAATTTGTATTATCTCAAAAAGCTTAAGGGCCTTATCATACTAGCGGATTATGAGCGGATTCAAAGCGGAGCGGGCGCGCAACGGATTCGTTGCGGGCGCGCAACGAACACGCCGCGCATTCGCAGCGAATTCGTTGCGGACGCGCGGCGTGGACGCCATTTTGTACTGTCTCGTACAAACGCCAGCCAACCAACTTAATAAAATATTTTTTTCAAATGTCAAATCATTTTGCATCATAACGGATTCTTGTGGGATTTTATCTTGCTTAAATATTTTATGTTTGTTTTATGGTAGGTAGGAACGAAATTATTTAAGATTATTTTTTAATCGTTTGCAAAACAACACAAATTAGTCGCTCTCTTCCATTCTATTAATTGATAATGGATCTTCCCAAATTCGTCGATGCTTTCGTTTTCGTCGCTGGCGTTTCCGAAGTAACAAAGCCAACAGCAGTGTTTCCTCGTCGGGATCAATTTTGTTACTGAGTGTATTGTACGTCGTAAATTCGCTACAAACACGCGACGAAAACGTAGCGTATTCGCCACGCGTCCGCGACGTCTCCGCTGCGCAGCCGCTGCGTGTTCGCGACGCATTCGCTGCGCGCCCGCTCCGCTTTGAATCCGCTCGCAATCCGCTAGTATGATAAGGCACTAAGTGATAAGCAAGTAATTATTTCAATGATGTTTTTAATTTTGAGAGTGTTTTCGATTACACACAAAAATAAAAATTAGTTATCATGCCTAAAGGATTTTTTATTTGTTTGTACCAAATATGCTCCGAAACTAAGCATCCGTTCTTGATTACAAATAATGTAGAGATAGTTCAAGGCTGCAAGCAAAGACTACTTTTCATTGACGCTGGTACCACGGGGGCGGAGCTGTAGGCGGAAGCTAGAGAAAGAATAAGAAGAGCAGCAATTTAATAGGTCACACAATGTCGTCGGCAGGACATTACTAATTAATTACGATGGCGGAATGCCAAACGGGTGCACTAGCCTCGTTTGTGTCAAACTATGAACTAAGAGGATTCAAAGACAACGAGAACATTACATAATATCACGCCAATATTAATGTATAACACCAACATTTTACCTATTAAGGTGCTCCTAGACCGCGCGAACATTCGCCTGTAATGTAATTTTTTCTAAATAAAAAAAAATCGTATTCGATACAAAAATTCAACTCGGGAACGTTACATTATTAATGGGTCTGGGAGAACGTTTATGTTAAATTCCCATTTGATGGATGGCGAGCCTATACTATAGCCATTCCAGGACACAGTTCCAACTCCAAGATCCGTCAGAATCTCTTAACGGAAAAATCCAAAATATCACTTTGCTAGCTACAGCAATCGTACACAAGACCTCGCAGTGAGAGTGTCACATATGCTAACCACTAAACCAACGAAGCTGTCAATTTTAAAATAATTATCTAAGGAAATAAATAATAATAAATAAATATTCCACAACTCACACACAACGCCATCTAGTCCCAAACTAAGCAGAGTTTGTACTATGGGTACTAGAATAACTGATACTAATACATATATACTTTTCTTTTGTAAATACATACTTATTATACATAGAAACACCCAGACTAAGACAAACCCCCATGTTCATGCATACAAAGATTTGTCTTAAGTGGGACGACCTCGGCGTCGCAGGCAGGTACACTACCCACTCCGCCATCCGGTAGTCCATAATTATGCAAGTATAAAAAATAGCAGTATCTTTTGATAAGTCACACAGGCGTCGTCAGGACATTACTAATTAATTACGATGGCGGACTGCCAAACGCGTGCACTAGCCCCGTTTGTGTCTTACCATGAACTAAGAGGATTCAAAGTCGACTAAAATGATTAAATAACTAATTTTTTCTCGCGGTTTCAGCTGTGTGTGAGGTCGAATTGTAGTATTAAGATATAGCAGCTCATATTCTTTTTCGACTTACCAGAATTTTTACTACGATAATTTTCATCAGAATTGATAACTTAACATCACGCCTATATTACCCAGAAGGGTGTGGCAGAGGTGTACAACACCCACATTTCACCTGTTATGTTTAGGTCGCACGGGATAGGTTCTAGGTAGGGGTGCATGAAAGGAGCCTCCCCGAGTGACGTACTAACCGATTCCCTAGTCCGGCACACCTTGCGCAATTCGCGAGTTCTCCAAAGCGAATTGGCTAATCCTTTCACCACGATGCAACGAGGCAAGTCAAAATAAAATTTGACTCAGCCATCGACACTATAAAGAAGATGGGATAGGTGGTGAGACTATAACCATCATCCGGGCACAATTCGAACTCCGTGCTGCTATTGTAAAATTCCTAACTAGTCTAACGGATTTAGCTGAATATTAGTATTTTACGTGGAGCGATGGCCATCAGACCTCCACAACCAAGTACGAGGTAATACTTTTTGTTAGAATAGTTGTCAGACTTCTGGCCCCTGACTAGCCGTGACGACTGCCGGGACCGACGGCATAACGTGCTCTCCGAGGCACGTACAAAAACTCGTCATGTTAAAGATGGTTACCCATAGGATTGTTTAACCTGCAAAATCTATTGGTCCGCGCAGCTTCGACTTAATAAAAATAAAGTTTAAAAAACTAAAAAACACGCTTTTAAAGTACTTCTTACTAAAAAGTGAAAAATAATTCCTAATATAAGCTGAAAATGCCAATGAACAAAAAATACTAGTATTATTGTGAAAAAGCGTGGGTTGCTTGATAGACGAAAAATATGGCACACACATTTTATTTTTTTTTATTTTTTTTTGTCGTATTATTGCATTGTCATCGATCTTTGACAGGTGTGCAAAATTTTAATGAAATCTGTCCGTTTAAAGTGGGTCAAAATCGAGTCCAAAGGAGTCGGTTATATACATACATACATACATACAGGTGAAGCTAATATAAGCGTGTTAAAAAGAGCTTTCATATTACTAACGATTTCAATTTCAGACTACGATAAAATTGCAAAATAGTATTTCTAATACCAATCATAACGAGCTCTAATTACAGTCTAGAATCGATCATGCCAATTTAAGTGGTTTTGTGACGTCGATTTGCGAAATCACGAGTACAGAGAACAGGCTACACATTCAACTATAAATTATCAGTATAACGTCGTTGTCAAACCAAATCTGCTATGTGCACTTTTGTAAGATTTCTACTTTAAACCTCTGCATATAGTTCGCAGCTATATCCTACCATATAAAAAACTATAATGTGCTTATGACCATTATATGACGATCTACGACCTCTTATTGACGACCTCTTACCTACAATCCCTTGAATGCAGGAGACCTTTTTTTGTCAATTTCTCAAAACTATGATTTCTGCACATAGCAGATTTTGGTTTGACAACGACGATAAGCTGGTCTCGTATTTTATATTCTTTACAAACACAAATACTATGTTTTTTATACCTACTGAGTTGCATGCCTTATGGTGAAATGTGGTGATACTGTCTATGTATTGTGAACATCTTGTAATCTACCCATATTTGCAAATAAATGAATTATTATTATTATTACACGGGAAGCCTATAGAGAAAGAAGCGGCCGTGGCGCAAGGCATCGGTCTTACAATCGTGGGTTAGAATCCTGACCTTTACACAACGGACGTGAAATTCCTCCTAACACAAGCGAATTAAGCTTAGCTGTGGGGACAAGAATATTAGTAATTAGTATTAGCAAATTTTTAATCAAGGATTTTAATTTAAAAAAAAAGTTTAACCAGCTTATACTGGCAATGTGCAGTCGCAACCAAAAGTCCATAAGCAATCTCAAAAGGCAATAGTTTGAAGTGTAGTTTGACTTACGACCTTCTATTTCCAAGAAATAGACACATGTTGTTAACAAATAATTGTATTTCATAATTTCATCCACAATGTAAATGACAAGATGGCCGAGCGGTTGAGGCATGCAGTTAGATCTGATGCGTATATCAATTCACCGCAGGTTCAAATCTCACTTGGTTACTTTTATACTTTTTGAAGTTTTTACTCGATTAGAAGGAATGGGATATAGTATTCTTTATCTTGTTCACTTTGTTCACACATTTGTAAATATATAGAAAATGTATGGGGTTTGATGGTGTCAATGTTATGAATTACTTAGTCAATTCATAACATTGATAATACAAATATTACTAAATTGATTCACAATGACAACAAGGACAGGATGTTCTAATTACAAAAATATAATTGTTGATACCCACTTATAATAGGTATTGGTATACAGCAGCGTTTATTGAAGACTAATATTATGATTTACACTTTATGACGATGTTTTTATAAACAATAAAAAATCTTATAAACGGTTACAAGGGTACTTTTTTATTTAGGTAGGAATGTGACGTCACAATTCTCTTTAAAATGTATTAATTGTATAAATAAATATAACGAATAAACACGTTTACCATCATTCAACCTATCTTTTTTATTTCTACCTTACAACAATGACAATAAAAAAAACGTTAGTAGTTTAATAATAATAACATATTTAATTTATTAGTTATTATATTAATCAAAAATCTTATAAACGGTTACAAGGGCACTTTTTTAAATTTAGGTAGGAATGTGACGTCACAATGCTCTTAAAAGTTTATTAATTGTATAAATAAATAAAACGAATAAACATTGTTATCATCATTCAGCGTGACTTTTTTTATTTCTACAACAATGAAAATAAAATAAAAAATTACGTTAATAGTTAAATAATAATAACATATTTAACTTATTAGTTGTTATATCAATTGTATACATGTATTGTATCGCAATTTAAGCATGAATACCTAACAAGTTTGTGCTTAAAATGTTACAAATATTATTATGATTTCGTAAAAACAAAATACAACCACAAATCAACTAAGCTTCAAACTCAGATTTAGTTGATAGTGATCCCAATGTTCACCCGATATAGCTACCTGCTCATGATAGATAGATGCGAATCCAAAGAACCGGTCGACACTGTGACGCGTTTAGTACGAATGCGACAACATTTCATTAGTGTGTGTTATCTTATAAACTGCTCAACACGCAAGCGACTTCGTTAGTGTGTGTACTGGCTGTATCGGGCTCGTACCGTTTATAGCAATGTAATCCTTAGCGTGCCTATGGACTTCTGAGCGTTTACTGTATATATGTTTGATGTGTGTACGTCAATTCACGAATAAATGTTAAAATTTTGGCGCAAAGTACTGAAATCGGTTTTTGATAAATCGAATGTGTATTTAGGCTGAGGCTAGACTGTTTGTATTTGTTATTATAGTTTATTTTGTATGAGTAAATATTCCTCGAATAGAAATTGACATTTTGTTATGTAATTGACAATGTAAACATCCAAGCTCTATTTGTTATTTACAATACGAGTTACTAACTTCGGCTATTTATTTGTTTTACGAAAATCTTTCCATTGAACTGATTGCTTGGAGGATTTCTTAAGCTAAAAAAAATGAGATGAATAACATTGCAATTTCGCAAACTTACATAATATATATTATTCATGCTGATTAATTGATATGACTTTAGCTAAAAGAACGTTTTAATAATTAAGTAATATTCAACGTCTTGCCACATCTGTGTATAACTTGCAAGAATACAGTTAACGGCCTTGAGCCTCTGTTTAATATTGCCTATATTTAAATTATGATACTCTTACTCCTAACCGTTGAGAAGTTGTACCTCAGCAACAAGAAATGCTGGCTGCTAGATGCAAATAGCCGAGAATTCTTTGATAATATATGTAAAACAATATAGAAGCCTTTAAAATTTGAGGGTTGCACTCGATTTGTCTAGAATCCCATCATCCGATTCTGACCAAATGAAAATGGGATCACATGACAAGTATGCTTTATCAGACAAAAAAAGAATTTCTGAATTTTTCTTTTTTTTGATAATAATAAAATAATTAGACAGCAACCTCTATCATTCAAATCAACTTGAAGAACCCGTTACAAAGTCGGTTAAAAACCCTCACACTCAATTTTATTTATCTCATCGATCGCTATTGTAAACCAAGCTTTACCAACATTGCGTGCAAAACTTTCTCCTCACACACACAAACACAAATATTACAAATGTCATACAATGACAGACATATGACGATCGATATTCATAAATTGTTCTAACAATGAACAATATGACTCAAGTTCGTTTTAGCTGAGTTTGTGAAGTTTTTCATATCAAATCTGATAAAGTACCTATCTTTAAACTGATACCAATCAATGTCAAGTGTAAAATGTTTTTTTGTATCAAGCTGGCTTTCTAAGTCTTTAAATTTAAAGAATCTGCAAGATTATTTCAACATTTGTCAATATAATGAGAATTGAAGACCAAAGGATTTAGGTTCGATCAAAAAAGTAAGCTAGTAAAACTCAACTCTAATAATAAAATCTTATTGTTAGTTTAAGCTTACGTTATTTATCCTTTAGACTTACAACCCTCAAACTTTAGTATAATATGCTACCCGACTAAAATTATAGATTTCTCTTGGTATCGAGCTCAAAAATAATATTTATAGAGAAAGTAATATCGACAGTCATATTTAAATGACACCATACACAAAAAAAAATGTGTGCTCCCAGTAGTAGTTTCCTAAACCTTCTCTTCTAAATGCTATTTGCCGCCCCTTAGTGTTGGCATAAAAAAAGTACCAAATATACGCAGTAATGCAAAATAATATCCAAATTTGATCGTCCAAATAAACAAATTCTTTAGCTCTAATATATTCCTATTGATAACAATCAATAACTAAATATCGCAGCAAATTATCACCTAAAACAATAACTCATAAATAATATCATGAAAACATCACCATTACTATAACAAATGCGCGCTATCTAGGCAAATTGCCGCGCTATAAATTTTATAGCATTAGTTTGTAGCGCGCTGTGATGTATGTTGTGATAATTATGAAGTTTTATATCTTGTTTGCAGCTACTTTGAGAGAAAATTGTTATTGTTCTTTGAAACTATGGTTAACAATATAATTTAGTAAAGTTTTGGTAAACGAGACTACTGGTATTTTGTTTTTTACTGACTGTTGACCGTATGACCCGTGACTCCATCCATATGTTGCCCTAGGCAAATCGGGGACGGAGCCACGGTGGTATTAAATACAGCTTAGCTTCTCAGACCTACCAAATATATACATCAAAATTTAAAAGCGTCCTTTAAAGGTGCACTCGGGTACAGTCATACGGGTACAAAACTTTAAAAGACCTAACTCTTATATTTTTCTGATAATATAATTTAACATAACATATCCAAAGGGCACTGCAGAGGTGTACAATACCCACACTTCACCTGTTATGTACAGGTACCATAGTATAGGGGGTGAGACTATCGCTACTTACCGGACACAAATCCAACTCTGTGCTACTATTGAGAATCATCTGACGGAAAGTTCACAAAGAACATTTTGAGATCTCGCGGTACGTATTCAGCATAAAGTCATCATACAGACTTATGGGTTTCTATAATAGTATAGTACACTACAGTAGACAACAGAGATGCGTTCAGAGAAAATATAAAAGCGTTCTCCAATTACGACAGGAAACCTAAAATACATGACCTAATTACGTACAAAATATGAAGAACAAAATGAAATTAGCAGAGCTGCGCTGTGTGAAATATAATGAAAATATGTGGTGTTGAAAACACGTTGCTATCGCCGCAACACACTGTCCCACTGTGAATACACTACACACCGAAGAGCGTGTTTGTATTTTATTACAGACAATTTCTTGGACTAGTTTACAAAAATTGTGTTATTAGATTTTTTGATGTTTAAAATACAAGATGTTGATGAAAGAAATAGTGGATAACGCTGTCTATGATATTGATTGTCGTAGTGTCAATTAGTACTTTCAATCAATATTGTGAATATTGCTTATTTTTTTTACCCTCTCCCTGTGACTTCATAGACTGGGCTGGCCACGATTGCCGTATGAGTCCAGAGGCGTGAACCCAAAAAGTGACCAACTGGGCACCAGGCGACGGTCAACGGCGACGCTGGAGGCCCAAACGGAGATGACGGGACGACTTGGACGCATTTCAAAACGATTGGCCAGAGATAGCAAATAACAGAACTTTTTTACTACTTTACTTACTTACTTTTTTACACACTATTATTTACAGCATCAAATTTCATTTTTCCTCTTGATGAAATACTGGCTGACTATGTGAGTTTCTTCAAAATTAAATTACATTGGGCAACATTGTAGAAAATCCCAAAACGTGTTCTAATTACGTCAGCAAATTACGTACAAAATATGAAGAACAAAATGAAATTTGCCGAGCTGCGAACCACCTCCTAAAACACGTATTGTTCGCCGCAACACGCTGTCCTGCTATGATCTCACTATATACCGAGGAGCGTGATTGTATTAGATACTGACAAATATTTGGACTAGTTTTAGAAATGTTATAATTTTATCTTGTTATTTTTTCAGTTAAATGTATTGTACTACTGTATTGAAGTTAATTAGAAACTAAAATATAACTAGTAGTGGTTTATATATCTTTATATACATTGCAATGATATGTATAATAAGTTTTTATTTACAAAAGAAAAATATATAATAGTATCAGTTATTCTAATATCCATAGTACAAGATCTGCTTAGTTTGAAACTAGGTGGCGCCGACTGTTTATCGTGTGATATTTATTTATTTATTTATATGCCACAATTTTTAATGTTATAGACAATATTTCTAGAATATAAATAGTTGCTATGCGAACAATTCCGCAATTGTCATAATTAATGTACGGTTGTACATTAATTATGATACGTACGATACGTGCACTGCTTGCCGCAACACATATCTCGTTTATAATTGTTATATTTTTCTACACCCGCCAGCGTGATATTATTAGAAGAACTATTTTTAGTTTGTGATTAAGTTTATTTATAAATGAAGGAAAGCAAGGCAGGCAAGTGTGTGAGGGTCGATGTTATATATTCCTAGATAGTTGTTTTTTTATATCTACTGACCTACATCATAACAAAAATAATATTTATGATTTTATAAGACAAATGCAGAATATCAGTTAGAAGCTTATTGAGCTAGCTTCTGATGTGCCGGATAAACCTGGTTTGACCCACAAAATCCTGACCGTATTTAAAAAGTGACACAAAATACACTTGAAAAGAGAACACAGCTGTCACTTTTAATTATATGTACTATGGGCCAAATTTACCTATTAAAACATTGCCAGGAGAATGTAAAACACCATCATTATTTATGTTTAACCATCTCAGTAATAAATACCATATACCGAGAATCAAAAACCTACAAACGCGCTGTAATAGTGAAACAGACTTAATACAAGTTAAAATTTATCTTCTAGACTAAAATATACCCAACAAAAACAAAAAGAAGACCAGGTTTAACAATTTTCCGTGTAAAATGAAATTTCCAAGACCTAGTAGGAAGTTTCCACGTGAGTAGAATCTTTGTCGAATGTTGTAAAGCACGTTTCGTCCGCATAGCACGCGGTTTCGTCACATACCGCTTAGCGTGACACAAGCTACAAGATTCTCGTATTATTTCATTGTTTTACTAGTTATAACATTACTGTCTGACTTATAACTTTCCACGTGAACATTTTGTCCGCAAAGGCCGCGGTTTTGTCACAGTCTAATACCCATATTACAAGGTCTGCTTAGTTTAGGACTAGATGACGATGTGTAAAAGTTGTGTGATATTTATTATTGAAGTAATAAGCCCTTACCGACTAACTTGACTATTGATTTGACAAGTTTTCTTGCGCGTGACAAGTTATTCGTTAACGTAACGTCAATCTAATTTAATGCAATTAAATGCAATGTATTCTTTTGCGTGACGTGGTTTTGTTGAATAATCTATTATTTTATAAAAATATAAGTCAGGTGGTGAAACTATGTGACTACTTGAGAAAGTTATTTTAATGGATTCCCAAGTAACATATTACATTATGTGTACGTTATCTAATAACCTTATAATCTTTAGCTTCTGTGTTATAATTATTGCAGTGATCAGGTAGTTACAGGCTGTTGGTCTACGAGGGACAAAGAATACCTTATAACAATATAGAGCAAAAGGGACCTACATAACATAATACCCAGTGGGGTGGTGGCAGAGGTGCACAACACCCACACTTTACCTATTATGTTAAGTCCCATGGGATAGGGGGTGAGCCTATTGCCATCCACCGTGCACAATTCCAATTCCGTGCTACTATTGTGAATTTCCTCACGGAAAATCACAAATAACACTTTGCCTAACCTGGGAATCGAACCCGAGACCTCGCGTTGAGAGGCGCGTACGCAAACTACTACACCAACGAGGAGGAAAAAGGACCTATTTCTATTTATTTTAATAACTTAAAACGATATCTGCATTTTTACGATATATCTTGTTTTACGATGCAATCTATCTGCGCAACTTTCTATTCTGCAACTTTGTCATACAAATATCCGACATCATCACAAACTATCACATTTTGCTCTACAATGAGTGGCGTGAGATTTATTGTGTCGTATACAAAACATCTAAAACATTGGTGTTCTTTATGATTTAAAAACTTTCGCGATTTGTACACGTAATTATATATTGGAAACACTTTATTCTTAATAAAAATACACGATAGATGGCGGTACGCTCACCTTTTAAACTAGCTATTTTGTATTATAATGTGACAAAAACTATTAAATTATAGGATTTAAATGTAGTTGAAACCTTCAACTACACTTGGTAAGAAACCCTTAACGTGCGAGTTTTCAAAACGTATTTGTACGATTTTTTTCATCTAGGCACCCTTTTTCTCCCGCACTGCACCCGCATTCTCTGTCATTGTATTCAGTATCTTAAAACTTTTAGGCGCTAAATAGATCACCTGAGTTCAGCGTTCACAATAAAAAGTAGTGAACGCAGAACGCAGAACTAAGAACCAACCACTGTGGGCCCGGCGCCTATTCTTTGCGGCTAAACGAAAATAGTTATCTATTTTTTTAATTCCCATAACAATTAGACCAAAAATAAAATCTTAAATGACACATAAAGTCGCTATCTCTTTTACTCTAAGCCACGTTCCACCGCATGAACGCAAACTCAATCTACAGTGTAATAGAGATTCCAGTGCAAATTACCCCAATGCAAAGAGCTAATAATGTTATGCATAGCTAAGTTGACTTACAAAATAAAATTATAAAATAATAAAATTTTAACTGTTCCACAAGACAAGTATAATATTACGCTGATGTCTTTTACGAACTAAGAAACAGTTGAAAAAGGTATGGGAACGGCAGGACAGTTTAATTTGCTAAACATAGCTAAATGCTATAAAAATAATCAATTAGAAGTATTCTACGAAAATGATTAAGTAATTTTTTTTAAAAGTCAATCTATGGAAAGACAGCTTCATTGTTTTGGCATTTATTTATGCTTATTTAATACTGATTTTGATTTAACAACCTACAACATGTAATTTCAAGCTATAAGCTACGAATTTCATAAAAATTGGTCTATCCGTTCCAGCGTGATGAAGTAACAAACAAACGAGACTCACACATAAACGTTCACTTTTATAATAGTGCTATTAGATGAGATTTTAAGTAAAATTAGTGTCATTTTCAAAAATAACTTCCTTTTGTTTGAAGTAGGTTTAAAAAAAAGGTTCCTTCTCACAAAACTTCTGTTTTAAAAAAGAGTATTTGTTATTTTGTTATGTTCTTTCGTAGTCAAAACAAATTAAATCCATCCTGTATCTATTTAATTCCGTAGCCAAGTAGGACCTTTCTTTGTAAAGTATCAGATTAGCTATTTTACCAAGAAAATATAAATTGTCTATTTTCTTAGAATTGTGACCCTATTAATGAAATAAGGCTGTGTTTCCAAGAGCATGCAACATTCAACAAAAACAATTAACCATCAAAATTTTTATTTAATATGTGCGATTTATGATATCCATGGCTTGATAAAATTATTAAAAACTACTTAATGAATGTCATAAATTCAGTACTTATCCATTGTATTTATATCAAATATAAAAATATATTCTTCTATGTTGTAATAATAATAATAATAATAATAAAACTCTTTATTGTACACCAAACACAAAACAATAGAAAAGATATAATATACGTAATGGTATGGTAATACAATTGGCGGCCTTATCGCCTTGTGGCAATTTCTTCCAGGCAACCATTGGATGGAAAGAAATTTTTAAAAAGTGTGAATTTAGGGGAGCGCGCGGTGTATAAAGATGGGCAAAACTAAAAACTTTACTGTTTAATATCTTTAATAATACAAAGCTAATCAAATTACACATAATTAATAATATATAGTAATACTGTACTAATACGTATATAAATAAATAGTACATGTATAAATACATAACAATATAATATAAATAATGGTAATAAATATAATATTTCAAAAATAAATATAGATGTGTAGCATAATTAAGAGAAACGACACATAAATAAATAAAGCAAATAAACTGTAGGGATATCATTTTGTTGTGGACAAGTAGTATGCATGTACCATTCTCTTGAAAACTGGCAGTGATTTTGCACCTCTCACATTAGCCGGCAGCGCATTCCACAATCTGACAGCTTGTACTGTAAAGGCCTTGTCCATAAATGTTGTACGTTCGTTAAAAGGTTAAATTACGTTATTTTATCAAATTTAAATATTTTAAATAGACATTTTGGAAATTCAGCAATAAGAACAAAAAGCACAAATTATACTTTTTTTTAATTAATCCGTAAAATGAAGATTCACGATGTTAAAATGTTTTTTTAAAAACATTTCACAAAACACACAACATAGTCACACCTTTACAGAATCAATTTAAATTCAACGTTAGAATAGCAGTGTCTAACAAGAAAACAGCGTTCCGTAGAGAGCGAACTAATTTACATCGCTAGTGATGTGCCACGCTAATTAATTAGTCGATTTGTATTTAGTAATTGAGTTATTCGACTAATTAATGAATTGGTTGTGTATTTGCGAGGAATGTGGGATGTGTTTGTATTTGATTAGACGATTGCCTAGCGGATATATAGTACTGTATAATTATATTTTTAATCCAATTTTTAATCATAACTGCAAATTATAGATTTATTAAATGATTTTTCACACTATATTTTATTTTAGAATACATAACATAAAATAACGGCTATATTATTCAAAAGGGTCTACAACACCCACATTTCACTTGTTATGTTTTAGGTCCCATGGGATAGGGAATGAGCCTATCGCCATCAATCGACTATTCCAACTCCGTGCTGCTTTTGTAAATTTCGTGACGAAAAGTTCACAGATAACAGTTTGTCCGACCCGAGAATTGAACTCGTGATGAAAGTTGCATACGCTAACCACTAGAACATCGAAGCAGTCATTTTTGAACAAGATATTTTGTTAATTAAAATAGCTTTAAACTGATACTATATGGTTCAATTCTTTTTTCTTTTTTGGTAAACCTAAATGAGTGAAATGTGATATATTTGCTACATTGTGAATTTCGAATGAAATTTACCAACCAAAAATGCTATATTAAATTATTTGCAAATATAAAAGTCGACTAAAAATGACTTCTTTTCCCTTCACTACGGCAATATCGCGTTACGTTGTTTTTACTGGCAATTCCCAGAGTAGTTTATTGCGTGAATTGAAACATCGCCACTTTAGCATTAGCATAACGCTATGGAATAAACACCTTACTAATTATGTTAGTTTTTACGCTATTACTAGCTGAAGTTCAAGATAAGAAAAAAAATAACTGAAATAAAACGAACATTACTTTCCATTGCTATTAATTTTGACTAAAGACTTTTAAATTGTCTAAATATTAGCTACGCGTTCGCTCGTAGCCTCATAGCATTGCTACGGTGCTATGAGCTACGAGCGAACGCGTAGCTTTTATATGTCATTGAATGCAAATAACTTTAGCATTAGCATAACGCTACGGCGGATAATTAGTTGGTTTGGAATAAACACCTTAGTAATTATGTTCGTTTTTACGCTATGAATAGTTGAAGTTCAAGATAAGAGAAAACTTTAATTGAAATGAAATAAACATTACTTTTCATTGCTATTTATTTTAACTGAAGAATTTTAAATTGTCTATGTATTAAAAATTATGTTTTTTTAGTCATACAAATAAAATAATAAACTTGACGTGTCTGTTTTTACTCAAAGAAGTCTCTGTTTCTGCACGATATCAATGCCTAAAATATATATTTTAGGCATTGGTATCGTTTGGACACCAATGCCTATTCTTTAATTTTAATAATTATTTGTGTGTTTGATAGCCTAACTATCAATAAATGTTTTTAAATATTAAGCATTACGCTTAACTCCACGGGAGCAGAGCAGTAAGGTTTAACGCGAATTATTATTCCCTAGATAAGCACAAGTTTTTCTTGAATCTAAGTATGCAGTTTTTGTTTTTACTAAAATCATTGTTCTTATGAACAGAGTTTTGTATCTCTTATAATAAATTACAGACTTGCCCAAACTAACTGATATAAATTAGCCACTCTGCATATACGGATGAAAGATTATACGCAAATTAACTAACTGGTGAATTTCACGTTATTAAGGACACAAAATAAAGTAGTAAAATAATTTACCAACTGGGAAAACTGAGCTAATTTATTTGCATACAACATCAAAACTCCATAAAAATGTTAACAATTTTCTCTGTAAATTCAGTCAACAACAATAACTCCTACAGTAAATAAGTTATAAAAAGGAATTTGCCAGTATCGTAATAAACAAGCTACGCGTTTGCTCGTAGCCTCGTAGCATTGCTACGGCGCTACGAGCTACGAGCGAACGCGTAGCTTTCATATTTCATTGAATACAAACGGGATACTTATAGCTGGTATTCAGGGGTTTAGTATTAGGATAACAAAAATTAAGGAAAGTTAATTGTTTTATTTATCACTCGGGTAAGCAGAATAGAATAAGGTTTTTTGGGCCTTTCACATATTACTCATTTTTTGACTGATAAAATGTCATATTTGTTTTGAGTTATTAGGCGCTTAGTATCTAAAATTGTAGCAGAAACTGATAAATCGAGGATGAGGACCAATATAACAGGTTTTCTATTTGAAACTTTATCAACAATTTAATTGACAAATTTGTATATAGTTATCAGGATTTTAAGTATCTAAACTTTTATCAGAATCTGGCATTTTATATACGTTTTGTTTAGGTCTCATGGCTAGGCTGGGACTATCGTCATTCACCAGGCCCAATTCTAACACTTCCGTTTCGTTTCCTCAATTTCGTGCTGCTATAATAAATTTCCAAACGGGAAAAAAATCAAATAACACCTTTGCCTGACCCGGAAATCCAACCTGAAAACCTCGCGGTGAGAGGTACACGCGCTAACCACTAGACCAACGAGGCAGAGTAAGCATACACGTAAAATTAATTTCATCTAAAAATACAAGTATCCACACCACATCTGGCTAATTGAAGCGTATAATTATACATAAATTTAACGCAAACACATCCAACCGTACGAACACAAAGTACAGGATTAAATTAGTTCCAAACAAAGATCTTGAAATTAGCTAAACTGCACTGAACTGCGCGGTGACTACGTCAACCAGATGTCGACACGTCTCATATTGATACAATTAGTGGAATATATTTAGATATTACTACCTTCTACGCGCGGCTCCGCCAGCGTGGTACGTCTATTAAAAGTAGCCTATATTATTTTTATTAAAACTGACGTGAGTTGGTAACATTATTCAAATTATGAAATACGGGTGTTACTCACGTAATGTTGGTCTATTTAGTCGACCGCGGTTTCATCTATACTTTTAGACATTTTCAAGAGAGTGCGATACGACGCGCCTGAGTCGCAGCATGTCTAGCACCTTTTTTTTTTTTTTTTTTTTTTTTTTTTTTTTTTTTTTTTTTTTTTTTTTTACGTGGGGAAATGCATTTACGCATATCACCCCACCCCGGGGAAGGGCAGAGTGGTTATGTGGGACTCGCCCGTGCCTAAAGATGGTAAACGGCACGGGAATACCCACTAAAACCCCACGGTGCTCCCGCACTCGCCTTGATGGGGGGGTCATGGGAATCTGGCACAGCCTTTACGTCCACAACCCCCCCGGCGATGCCCGCCGAAGCAGGCCCCTCATGGCCCCCAAAATGTGGGGGGACCGGCGCCGAGGACCGCGTGCAAAGCCATCGGACATTCCCCATGTCCGACGGCCTGGTCCTCTCGCGGCGAGACAGGTGATCGGTCCCGCCGCCCACCACGCCGCAGTTCAACGGCTGCGGCCCCGCTGGGACCGCGGAAGGCAGGGAATGTGGCAACGAAACACCAACAGTCCTCTCCCGCCGCGGCCCCGTAAACCACCGGGCCACAGTGCCAGCTTGCGCCAACACCGCAGCCCGGCCTTGCCCGCAGAGGCAGGCCCCTCATGGCCCCCAAAATGTGGGGGGACCGGCACCGAGGACCGCGTGCAAAGCCGTCAGACACTTTCGTATCTGACGGCCTGGCCCTCCGCGGTGAGACAGATGTTCGTCCCACCGCCCACCACGCCGCAGTACTAACGGCTGCGGCCCCGCCGGGACCGCGGAAGGTAGGGAAAGCGGCAACGAAACACCGACAGTCCTCTCCCGCCGCGGCCCCTCAACTCCTCGGCCGCAGTGCCGACTCACGCCAACACCGCAGGCCCTCCTGTTGCAGAGCCCCCCCATAAGGGCCCTGCAACATGGGCTGCTCCACAAGGGCTTCGCTGCCCAAAGCCCGAAGAGCAGCCCCCTCTGGGGTCCACTTGGCTTCGCCGTGGTGTGGAGGCACCACGGTTACTAAGCCCCACCGCGACGACAACGCGGGACCCGTTGGTGGGGAGCATGTCTAGCACCTGACTTGACTTAGACCAACATTACGTGAGTGACACCCGTATTTCGTCATTTGAATAAATAATAATAATAAATAAATACATTTATTTCAGTTAAAAACACCATAGATTACATTACATTATTACACATTAATTACAATAATAAAAAATGAAAATAAAAATAAAAATATAAATAGACACATTTGATTACAAAGTCATAAAATCATCATCATTTTAAATAAAATAGGTCAAAGATATAACAATTACAAAGAATAGTAGGTACATTATAACTTTACTCCCATCAGCGTTCTCATCCATTTATTTTGGATGGGACAGTCCATTCTGTCATTAATCATCTTCAGGATGCCGTTGCTGCTGTCTCGCACTCGCTGTCGTAGAGAAGCAACTTTCTGACGGATAACCGCATGAAAGTCACTCGTGTGCGCCTCAGCGAACATCGTAGATGCGCTGCACCAGCGAGGCAGCCGCAACAACAACACCCTGAAGATGTCGTTATACTGGACTCGCAGGGCGCTAGCCGTCCGACGCGTATGATTCACCCACAAACTGCTCGAGTAAAAAGACTGGCAATATGCCTTAAATAACGTGATTTTAACTTCACTCGAGCAGCGTGCAAACCGGCGAGCAATCATATTTCCTCGGACAGCCAGCGCCCTGCGCTCCCTCTCTATATCCTCATCATCGGTAAGGTCCTCCGTCACGACATGTCCGAGGTACTTAAATTTATTGACCACCTTCAGCACAGCACCATAGAGCATGATTGGCGGAACATGAACTGGTTTTGTGTTTCCACTCTTGAAGACAAGAACTTCACTTTTTTTGGTATTGTACCTTAGCCCATGTTCCACCGCATATGCCTCACATATTGTAAGAAGCTTACGAACAGATCCCACTGACGGTCCCAGCAGCACCATGTCATCAGCATAGCTGATGTTATTGACAGCGACGCCATCAATGATGCATCCTGCATGAGTGCTGCTGAGTTCACCAATGAGATCATTAACATATAAATTAAATAGCAGAGGAGAGGTTATCCCACCCTGCCGCACGCCACACTCCATGCCATATGCATCAGACAATGCCCCAGCCCATTTAACCCGGTTCTGCTGACTCTCATACCACTTTTTGAGCAAAAACACTATCTCAGAAGGTACGCCTGACTCCTGCATCTTGCTCCAAAGCCTTCCATACAGAACCGTATCGAAAGCTTTGGAGAGGTCAAGAAAGCAGGCATATACTGGCGTCCCCCTGTCTGTATAGTACCCGACAGTTTGCTTAAGACACAAGATTGCACTCTCAGTCGAAAGACCCGCCCTAAATCCGAACTGCGAGTCATGCAACTTAATATATGGCAACATTGTGTCATTAAGCAATCTGTCAAGAACCTTTGCTAGTATGGTCGCCAGAGAAATTGGTCGGTAGTTATTTTTGTCTGAAGCATCACCAGTTTTACTTTTAATAACAGGTACCACTACTGTCATAGTAAGCTCTTGCGGGAGATACCCGTGGCATAAACATAGATTATAAAACATAGAGAGCACGCGCGGCAGGTGCACCCCAGCATATTTGAGATGCTCGATGCTGAGACTGTCGTGACCCGGTGATTTGCCTCTATGCATGGTTTCTATTACCTTTTTAACGCGCTTGGCAGTAAAGTTTACAGTTCTACCTGTCACGACATTCCCAGCGTCAAGTAGTTCACCCGTAGCAGAACTTACCCCTGGAGTAACCCTAAAATGATCTTTGAATATGTTAGCAATCATTGTATGGTCACTAACCGAGTCCACCGTCAAAAAAAGTAGCTTATATTATTTCTGAAATCTTGAACTTTGTCCACACAATTTTCATTACCATCAGTCCAGTAGATTCGATGATTTCTGGATAGAAACAAACAAACAAACAAAACAATATTTTCTCTTTCTATATTAGTATAGATTCAGAATAGGTAGAATAAGTATTTGCCTCGAACCGAGGTGTTTCAGATTCGATCCTGGGTTGGGTAAAAGTGTTAATTCATTGTTAAAGTTCTATCAAAACATATGACATTTCTTGTCGGTTTTGACATTTTGATGCCACTCGCTAAAGAATCGAAAGACGCGTTGTTTCGTCTAATCAAAATTACGGCAATGTAACAGTATGGAAGACCTTTGAAAACAGTACGTTAGTAAGTTTAAACTTAATTGTTTTTGTCTCTCTTGAAAAGTTGCTAAAACTAACTTACATGGTGATAGTATTTAAACCACGACATTGGACCGATTATATATAATAAAGTACCTAAAGAAATACGAGCAATAAATTCTACAAATGTTTTCAAAGCTAAGCTCAATTACCTTTTGTTACAAAAAGCATATTCTGCAATTGACGACTTTTTGAATGATAAAAATTTTAATTAATATTATTATTGTTTAATGTAAATAAATTGCGGCTAAGTAAATAATACAAATTATTAATCAATCATATAATATAATCTTTTTAATTTAATTAATATAATAAATAAACTTTAACACTGCAGCATGTGGTAGGACATAGCGTACTATATAACATTAAACTTAAGAACTGTAATACTAACCTATGAGCCACAAATGAATAAATTAATGAAATGAATACTTTCATTAGAAAATTCTCAATAGGGGCACGGAGTTGGTATTGTGCCTGGAGGATGGAGATAGACTCTTTCTCTATCACATTGGACTTCTTCTTCTCTTCGTCGTGTCGATGGCTGAGTCAAATTTTATTGGTCCAATAAGTGGCCACTGTTATGGCGCTCTCGTCGGCGTTCATGAGCGCCTCTCTTGTGCAGGTGGTAGGGCATTTTGGACAGTCAGTAAGGTGGTCTAGGTTTTGACTTGCCATCGTGGTGAAAGGATTAGCCAATTCGCTTTTAAGCACTCGCGAATTGCCCAGGGTGCGCCGGACGTAGGGAATTGTTGTATACGTCACTCGGGGAGGCTCCTTTCATGCACCACATTGGACTTAAGCATAACAGGTGAAATGTGGACGAAACTAATCTCTCATACCCTTCTGGGTAATTAAAAAGGTAGTTAGATGCCTTTATTTAGGCATGATATTATGTAATGTTAATTTATATTGAAAACACAAGTAGGTATGCTAAATCAAATCTGGTTAATTGACTCGAATGATTAAACTTAAATTTAACGCAAACACATCCAACCGAACGAGCGCAAAGTACAGGATTAGATTAGTTCCAAACAAAGTTTCTAAAATAAGCTGAACTGCGCTGAACCGCGCGGTGACTACGTCAACCAGATGTCGACTCAAACTCAAATAGATATAATTAGTAGAATATATTTAGATTGAATATAGAAGTGGAATAAGTATGCGCTTCTCACCGCGAGCTCTGGTCTCTCGGGTCTGATCCCGGATTGGGCGAAAGTGTTACTTCATCGTTTAAGTTCTAATCATGATTATGATGATGATAAAAATGTAATTAGCTGTTTTACACTCAAAGCCCAAAAGTTTATATATATATATATTCTTTATTTTATACTCTAACCTACTTAAATCTAACAATTACGCCATTAAGTGTTTACTCGTGGTAGAGCTCTTGTCAACGAACTCAACGGTGGCAGCACCACCGTCTCACCTTTAACCTGCCGCAAAATAGTAGTGCTTGCATAACTGCGTTCCGGTTTGTCGGTTACATAACGCCGTAGTCTTCAGCTGCAGCGAAGCATCTACAATCTGCTTTTATGGATTGTTGATGTCCATGAGCTGTACTTAACTTACCATTAGGTAGACTACACGTTTCTTCGATGCAGACGTAGTTTAAAAATAAAAATAAGCTTGTATTTTCTAGATAACATGTAATAAGAAAATATTATTAAAAACTTACCGCGCACAGCAGCACAAATATCAAACACCGTATCACCATGGTGTCAGACTGTTCTCCTGGCCTCTTCACATGACATTTGTAACAATTTCAAGTCATTTGTACCTGAAAACAAAACAAAAATACGTTATCGTTTTGTAAAAAAATAAAATTTCGTATATAACGCGTTGAGTATTAGACTGCACAGAAATTTGGCAAGGCTTGACCAAAGAGGCAGTACTAGGCTAGAAAAGTTAAGAATATTACATAATACAGTGTTCCATAGTTAAAAGATAATCCATATTATTATCTTGCACATGAATCAATCACGCCTGATTGAAAAATGCAAATACTGTTGAAAAAAAGTATCACGGTTTTTTAAATATCAAACATTTTCAAAATTTTCGTCTACATTTTTCAATGCGATGATAATTTGATAATTTTGGAATTCAACTCTTGAATAGATGAACTATTATTACTCTCACTCTCTCATTATTGTACAATGATTAAATATATAAAGCTTATAAAAATAAATAAAGTTAATATTACCAAAAAATTTGCAACCACCAGAGTCCCTGTCGAAAATTGGCGTACATGCTGCATTATAATACATAATATTTTGGCAAACGAAAAAAAAATAATGGCACGAGATAGATTTCGTCGCGTTTTTTCATATTTTTGTATCGGGAAAGTAAATAAAACGCGACAATATCTATCATGCGCTCGTTATGCTAGGCCGATACAACTGAAAACCTGCATTGTGCCGAGGCCTAAGACATTCCAAACTTAAAATAGCTTAAAAACTTATATGTCTTTATACCAAATGGTGCAGTCATGGGTATTCCCGTAAACTACCGCTTGAGTCACGACACTGCGCTGTGCTAACATTATGGAATAGTTGTCAAAAGTTTTTGAATGTTGGTATTATAGCGTGAAGGAACAAAGTGGAGTCGTAAAAGATATGACAATGTCAAATATGCTGGCAATAATTGGTCATTGAACTACACCTACCAACAAATTTTTAAATTAATAATACCAAATTAATTATTTATAATAATTAACGTTTCTGTTTCCAAATTTAAATTTAAACAAAAAGTTTGCAATCAAAACTGCAAACTTGCATTATTCAGAGGCCGGAAACATTCCAAACTTAAAATAGCTTTAAAACTTATGTGTCTTCATACCAAATAGTGCAGTTATGGGTATGCCCGTAAACTACCGCTTGAGTCACGACACTGCGCTATGCCAACATTATGGAAAAGTTGTCAAAGGTTTTGAATATTGGTAGTGATAGCGTGAGGAAATAAATTAAAGTCATCAAAATTATGACTATGAGCCATATGCAAAGTAATGAATATATATACTGGACAAAATCTATCGGCGCAAATATTAAAAGTATCGAAAATAGCCCAAAAACAGTGCAACAAACGCCTTATTCATCGTACGATTACGCCAGCAGCTGTGAGACAAACAACTCGTCATCCGGTTGCTCGCTACTTACTGGCCAACCGAGTTTATAAAAAGCGTGCGCAGCGACTGTGGATCACTTGTTTGTCAACAGTCTAGTCGAACAGATCTTATATACCAGTGTTTCGTTGATTTTGTTTGTTTAATTAATTATTAAAGTTTAATTTATTTTATAAATTATTTATTACGTATTTAATTGTTGCCAAAGATTATAAGTTATTTTGTTTAGCGTTTATTTGTATAAATAAATTACTACGAGCCATAAATATGGTTTTACTCAAGATTCTACGCGTCTATCTACCAAAAATGAATTACTAGCTGTTACCTTACCCGCAACGGATTTATTATATTTTTTGTAAAAATAAATTAGTTTTAATTCACCAAGAAGTTTGCAATCAAAACTGCAAACCTGCACTTTGCCGAAACATTCCCAACTTAAAATAACTTTAAAACTTACGAGTCTTCTACCAAATGGTGCAGTCATGGGTATTTCCGTAAACTACCGCTTGAGTCACGACACTGCGCTGTGCCAACATTATGGAATAGTTGTCAAAAGTTTTTGAATGTTGGTAGTGATAGCGTGAGGAAATAAAAAGAGTGACAAAAGACGTGACTAGTCTTTAGGTAAAAGCAATGTCTCCTAATTTTTTTAGATTCATGATCTACGTAACTTAATACCAATTTTTCGAAGACATTCCAAATAATTAAATTTTGGCCTTGAATTTAATATCAAACGTAAATCTCAAACGAAACATGGTCATTGTCAAATGGGTCATAAATCTATTGGTCTTATAGTACAATTAATAATTAACTTCTACGTCATATTAACAATAAACTTCCATTGGTAAGTTAACCTTGATAAATTATATACCTGGACCTTTCTCTTGTATGAACTTATCTATTAGTGACAACCGTATGCAAATCAGTTCAATAGTTTTTGATATAAAAATTGAAATTTGAAACTAGTCAAATAAGGCCCTGCAACGAAAAACCAGGTCATGAACATCTGGTTGCGCTGTTATGTATTGTTTTACAACATCGAATTTATTGTGGCATGCCAAAGTCTGTTTCTATATCTCCTTTGGTTACACATGATTTATACCAGACAACGAGCATTCATGTGTAATACTACGTAGATAAAGCGCCTTTAAACACCGTGTCTGTGGACTAGTGGTTAGCGTATGCGACTGCTGATCGTGTAGATTTAGGTTCGATTCTCTTATTAAAAAGTTGGGCAAGAGTGTTATTTATAATTTTTCTGTCAGAAAATCCTCAGTATTAGCACGGAGACTAGAATATAGCCCGGTAAGTGGCAATAGTCTCTTTGACAATCTTAGGGATCTTAAAATAGTTGGTAAAGTGTGGGTCCTTATGCAGCTCTGCTTAACCCTTATGCAAACATAAGGGTTAAGCAGAGCTGCATAAGGAAGAAGCCAAAGCTCTTCTCAAAAGGAACGAAAAAGATGGGGTGCGGTCAAGGCACGAGAATGAGACGCTGCGATGACTGCGCTCAGAGATAGAAGAGACGAGGTGTACACAAAGCGTGGCCCTGCCTGCCACGCTTTGTGTACACCTCGTCTCTTTTTCTCGTGCGTGGTGACGAGAGTTGCTTTGATCACGTGACACCCACAAGCCTGTGTAGTTGTTCCTGTCCGCATAAGTCTCAATGTTTTTTTTGTTTGTCCAGCCCCTTACTTCAACAACAACATTACTAGTACAATACTATCAAAAACAATACATATCTAAAAATAAATATACCAAGCGACGAAAACTACACAAAATACGCTTCAGTTCCGGCAATCGTCGACCTAAGCCCCAGGTCTAACTCTAGGCTTAGATACAATCTAGACATGCTGAAACATGGGGGTGTATTATTATCTGGTTGTAAACTGTAGGCTGTACGTGGAGAGAATTACGTAGAAGTATAAAGTTAGGAGACGGTATCCTCTTTGGTGAATAAAATTATTTTATGCCATGATTTTTAAAATCACAGGAATATGATTGCGCAATTGGGTCTATAGATCTATCAAAATCTAAAACTTTGAAATGATTACAAATTATAATGAAAGAAAGTTTTTTCAAGTTTTCGGGTACAAGCACTAAACAGTTCGATTAGATGTTTTTTGATGATGGCAACCAAAAGTAAGCATTTAGAGGCAGCAAGCAAAGCAGGTTTTACAGGCCCAGAGTGTGTGGTTCTTATTACAACGCTCTATCAGCAGTCATGAGTGCCTTACTTGTGCAGGTGGTAGAACATTGTGGGCAGTTTGTAAATAGTCTATTTTTCTCTAACGCCACATTCCACAGACGACCGACAATTTTCCATAAACATGAGAGACAAAATTGTGATTTATTTAGAATCTTGCTAGAATCCTTATCACAATTGTCCAAGATTCTTATTTTCATGGTGAACACTTTGTTACATTTTATTGAAGGGGTCAATTACTGCTGCCTTTTAGATCCGAAAGCCGATAAGCTATTGCTGTACGTGTGTTTTACGTAACAATTCAAGGTAAGTAGGTTGGGTTTAACTTCAAGAAAACAGTTGGTTATATTTTTGTAATATTTAAAGCAAATTTTAGCTTTGCTATGCCTTTTTGTATTTATATAATATTAAAGTTGAAAAAATTAAGAATCCAGCAGGACTCGAACCTGCACCCCCTGGGTATACGCCCCAAGTGCTTTGCCAATTCAGCTATGGATTCGTATGCTGCCGGACTCGATATTTCTCAACTCTTTTTGTGCCAGCCTAATGCATAATGCGAACTGGCTTGCAAGTAACTAAGCAAGTTATTTGTTTACAACCTACGTTTATCTACAAAAAATACATCTGCAATAATGCACCAGTTTGAAATCAATCTAAATCTAATGATATAAAACATACCTATAAGCTGAACTTATATACTAATTTCATTATATCAATTATAACATTATAACAATATAACATTAGCATATTTGGAAATAACCAATGCAAATAGTTAAGTCTAGTATTTTCAATCCAACTAGCAATAAAATAAGGAAAAAGACACATTTAAAATTTTCCTTAACAAATACTTAAGACCTTCGGAGAGAAAAATCTAAGTTTCGTTCAGAAAAACTGTTAATCCTAGAACATCTCAGTGAGACCGTTGAAAGGGTTAATATTTTTAGGGATGGGCAGAGCAAATCTATTTCGTATTTGTTTTATATAGCTGACAAATCTAGCCTAGTTCAAGAATACTTAGAAAACTGCCTCGTTTGTCTAGCAAGGTCTCGGTTTCTATTCTCGGGTCGGGAAAAAGTGTTATAACAGTAGCAGATGGATTTGTGACCGTTGGATGACGATAGGCTCACCCTTTATTACATGTGACCTAAACATAACGACTGAAATGTGGATGTTAAACACTTCTGTCACACCTTCAGGGTAATTATATAGGCGTGATGTTATGGTATCGTATGTGGTGTTACTTAGAAAACATTGCAAGCGAGTTGATACCTCGACAGCTTACCTTGTATTTGGCTCCCTTTTCTCCTAGTTCCAGAAGCTTAATGTCATATTCAGGAACCTATTGACCCAGTGAGCGAGGCATTGGTGACAGATTATAGGTGAGAAAATGCGTGTCCTTTTTATACAACTTTTTGATAAGAACATATCATCTTTTAAACACTATTTCTGATAATATATCTTGTAATAGCTGCATAGCTTTGCTATGCAGCTATTACAAGTATTTGATAAAAATGCGTCATCTCTCGACAGTATTGTGATGATCTAAATTCAAACGTACTGTATGTGACTAAGTGACTTATCACTCATCGCATAGGTGGCGCTAAAACCAAGTAAGGATCGTCTAGCTAAGGTATACATGTATACTTATATATATATATATATATATATATATATATATATATATATATATATATATATATATATATATTATATATTAGATCTATATACCTACGACGCTGGCACAAAAGAGTTGAGAAATTTCGAGCATACGAATCCATGCTCCAGTTGGACTATTACTGATGTAAGAAAGGTACTTCTTATTATTTATACCAATCACACTCACATCCTCCATCCCATCTCAGGGAGAATAATCAGATTCAACTTTCAGCTACACAAAACACCAAAACTCCGTGAATCCTTTCAGCTATAATCGTGACATCCCGCTACGTCAAATAACCTTCCAAACAAAAAACAATCGATAAACAAATCCCCACACTATCGAGTAGAATCGACGAAACTCGCTAAGTTTTATCGAAGTTTCGCAAAGTTTTCGCATAAAGGATTCTGGCACGAATCGTTGAAAGGAACATGGAAATATAAACATTATTTTATTTGTTGTCTTGTGAGTGTTGAGTGAGATTTGCCTTTAGGAAGATTGACGGGGTCGAGTCAGAAGTGATGTGATCTAATAAAATTGTATATGACTTTTGTGATGTGCTGAACCTTGTTTTTATTTGCATGCTTACTGCAGTACTATTTTTACAAATGTTTGTATAGATGTTACATGATTGTTCTTATTTTGTTAGTCTTGAAGTTATTTACAATATTTAAAAACAATAGAATGATTGTTATCACACTATTATTATCTTCAACAAAACCTAATAGATACATAACATAACATAACCTAACATCACATTATCACCCAGAAGGGTGTGGCAGAGGTGTACAAAACCCACATTTACCTGTTATGTTTAGGTCCCATGGGATAGGGGGTGAGCCTATCGTCATCCACCGAACACAATTCCAACTCCGTGCTGCTATTATGACGGCAAATTCACAAATAACACTTTGTCCGACCAGGGAATCGAACCCAAAACGTCGTGGTGATAAGCGCATACTTACCACTAGAACATCGTGGCAGTTATACCATCTAATAAACAATATACTTTTTATCTTAAAAAATTGTTTCAAGCAATCACTTACTCTGCTCATGAGAAGAGGTCTATGCCCAACAGTGGGACATGTACAAGTATACAGCGCTGCCATTATGTGTTATTTTTAATCACTGCGGTTTTTTAAACTATATGTATGTTTTCTTTTCATTAAACGATACAAGATTTTCTAAATTACGTTAAATGTTATTTTAGTCTGTATCATAAACCACCTTTTCTATGTCTAAAAGCAAACAATTCAAGCTCACTTACAGAAAATTTACTAATAAAAAAAATGAAATACCAAGATTATACACTTAGAATTTCGCTTAAAAACCTTATTACAAAATTCAGACACAAACAAAATTAAATAAGTAATACCTAATTACGAGGGTCGCTTTCGACAATCGACATAAAAATGTTTCCAAATAAAATAAGCGAAAGTTCATTTCCACTTACATAATTTTCTCGTAAATCTCCTCACTTCGTTGACGAATGGAGTGCTGTAATGTTTTGGGCACGAAATATACGATTTAACTATTTAAAACAACATTTTCATGATGGATAGAGTTAGTTAAATGAAGTTTTTTTTTGTAGTGAGAACATGATCATAATGTTGATTTGTAAAAATGACGGATGAAAGTGTTATTTTGGCTTTTTCTGACGGAAAATTTTTATTAGTAGCACGTAGTTGAAATTGTGCTCGTTAGATGGCAATAGGCACAGTCTCAATCATAATATGAGACAGCAGGTAAATTGTGGAAGTTATATACTTCTGCCACACTCTGATGATTATTATTCTAAAACCTTCTCTACATTGACATCAACTATCCTTAATAACAGTATTTAGAAACCTCATTTTAATTTCAGGGCCAAACTGAAACACAGTGTAGGTAAAGCACTACTATTAGGCGTCAGATTAAAGGTGAGACTGTTTCTGTTTTACAAGAGCTTTACTCCTGTAAACAAACTTGTACACCATAGTATGACTGAAACTGTTTTAATCTCTTTTCTTACTATGCTTCTTTTATATTTAGTAATCTAACCAAAATATAGCAATAAATAATGAGAGGTGCATACAGGTTGACCTAAATGATCTATTCTAGTCTATGACCTATAATTGCACCCAACAGGCAGACAAGTTTATTATCTTAATTCCCTAAATAAAAAAATCATTTATCTATTTCGTTTCAAACAATAATACGCCTACTAGAACGCCTACAAAATTACTAAGAGCAAGCTCACGTGTAATGTTGCTATTAAAATTGTATCAGGCGTTTACGTGAATTGAGGTTAATACGGTTGTACGACTATAACCGACAACAAAGGATGTATTTATGGCAAAGAACTCACGCTTTTTAGTTGCTTTTGTTTCAGATTTGTTTTTCTTTTTGTACTTTGTAGGTCAAACATTTGAATATTTAGAGGATTGGTTCAGTAAAATACTGCATGGCAACAAAAATAATTGAAATAAAAAAAACATTAGTAAGCAAGGCTTCGGAAAATATTATGATCACCTAAATATACGAAATATTTCATTACATCAGGTATTAAATAATAAATGTATGGAATTTTCACTCCACAATATTGGCGCCTAAAGCGATATCTTTTTTACTTATTATTCAAGCAACGCAAAAATGAAATAAAAATATTTTAAGTGCACGGTTGGCGGAGTGGTTAAAGCGGTCGCCTCGCCGCTTTCAACTGCGCTGGTGTCTTGGGTTCGATTCCTGCACAGGACAAAATAAATCTTTGTTTGATCCGCAAAGATTTGTTCCGACTCTTGGTGTAAAATGTATGTTTGTGAACATCCTCGTGTGTGTCACGAGAATGTAGAGTAAGATATAGAACTAAAATATTATAGTTCAATTTAAATATCACATGATTAATTTTATCTGGTTTGACTTCAAACATCACCCCAATTTGACCTGCAAAATATGGCAAAATATTATTATGATGGTAAACATGATAAATACAAAAGATAACAACCAGTTTATTACCATTACAGACTCCATTAATTGGCGAACCATGTAATACTTAATAACTTCCATAATGATAATCATAACAGCTTTTATTGACTACCTAGCTGTTGCCCGCGACTTCATTTGCGTGGAATTTGTTATAATATAGGTTATATATATAGGTTTATATATATCAGTATATATAGGTTTTAGTTCCTGTAAAGTTAGATTAAGGTGTGGTGATGAATAAATAAATAAAATAAATATTTCAAAACTCACACACAACGCCATCTAGTCCCAAACTAAGCAGAGCTTGTACTATGGGTACTAGAATAACTGATACTAATACATATATACTTTTCTTTTGTAAATACATACTTATTATACATAGAAACACCCAGACTAAGACAAACCCCCATGTTCATGCACACAAAGATTTGTCTTAAGTGGGAATCGAACCCACGACCTCGGCGTCGTCGCAGGCAGGTACACTATCCACTCCGCCATCCGGTCTTCAAATGAATAAATAAATAAAAAATACTTCACCCACGTTAAACATTACAACTCCACTCTCGTTGCGTTTTTTAAGGCGTTATAAAACTAACATACAAAACATTACACCTGTATTATCCAGGTGTGTCAGAGGTGTACAACACCCACATTTACCTGATATATTTAGGTCCCATGGGATAGGAAGTAAGGCTATCGCCACCCACCGGGCACAATTCCAACTCCGTGCTCCTATTGTGAATTTTCTGATGGAAAGCACACAAATAATACTTTGCGGACGGAAAGCTCATAAATAATGTTTATGGCGTTATTTCAACATATTATATTATTGCTCCACCCCTATTGGTCGTAACGTGATTGTTATATTATAGTCTTTCTACTTTCTGTCGTCTTGCTCTTTACAGAGCGGCCGTGCTTAGCTTAGTGGATAACCTTTTTTAATAATTAAGCTATCAAAGATAAAAATATCCGGGCCAGTAATTCCTGAGAATCAAACAAACAGACTCTTCAACAATGTTATACTTAATAACTTCCACTGATAAAGTTATCAGCTTTTATAGACTAATAAGCTTTTATTATTTATCAGTTTAAACAAGGGGATAATGAAACGATTATGTTTGGTAAGCACTTATGTTGGTATGTTTTATTCAGTATATTTTAGTAGTCAATCTGTTTAATAAATTAATTTAGCAACTTAGGTCAAAATTAAATTACTCATTAGTCTCTAATTTTATATCTAGACTAGATTGTAATCTTGATGAAGTATCTAATAGTTTAGATACATCATAAAAAAAAAAAAAAAAAAAACTGTTTTTCAGTACGGTATAATAAAAGTCTGTTTTTAAGCCTATACTCCCCAGAAGGCATAGGTGTACAACAACTACACTTCACCTGTTATGTTAAGTCCCATGGGATTAGGGGTGAGCCTATCGCCATCCATCGGGCACATTTCAACTCCGTGCTGCTATTGTGAACTTTCCGTCTTTGCCCGACCCGGGAAACAAACCCGAAACCTCGCGGTGAGAAGCGCATACACTAACCACTAGACCATCAAGGCAGTAAGAATTTTTTTACATAAATAAAAAAATAACAATGATATAAATACAGATTCAATAATAATAAGTACACTGGGTGCGTACTTGTATAATTATAGACAGTGTATGTCCCATCCAGTCAATTCGAATCTAAACCAATCAATATGAAAGATTCGTGAGTGAAGCATTGATTTTTCCTTAATACAATATTCAAAGCTAGGCTCCGGGTCAACTACCTTTTTGTGAGCAGTTGGGTAAATACGATTGTTGATAGCGAGAGCTGTTTTGTATAACACCTGTTATTCTTAGATAGGATGGGTACAGATAACAATGCACACGTGCATGCATGTTGGCCATAGAAATCTTAATAATAAGGCAATAGAAATGTCAAAGACGCGTGACCTTGTCGCCGCGCATCTGTCAAGTCAAACACAAGTGCGAGTTGAGGAATTGTCGTCTTAATGTCATCGCAAAAAGAATAATTTTGTTTGCAGGAATACAAAAAGTGGTATTTGAAAACCGGCGACATGCGTCCCAGTGTTAAAAGATAGTCGATAGCATTTCTATTGACTAGTTATTAAGATTTCTATGATGTTGGCTGATTATATCTATGGTCGATATTATTTGCAAATAACGGTGTCAGGTTCGATTCCTAGACCACATAAAGTATATCTACTCGCATTTACATCACAATAGTAAAATATTATATAATCGCATTTTTTATTTGTTGTACTTGAATATTATGACTGCCGGTCACTGAGTTTCGTTGTGATTAAAATTTCAATAATTCAACAAATTTAGCCATTTACAATATAAATAGAATAAACCAAAAAAAAAAAAAAAATTACGTTTCGTTAGAAAAAATATTGAATAATATATTTTTTGTGAGAATATACGAGTACCAACAAGGTTCAGCAAATACAGTTTTTATACGCACTCGGATTTCGTTTGTGAAATGTTTCCAACATTTTAGATGCTGGATATTGTAAGCATTTGTAGACACTTGCAAAATATGTAAAATAACCACTCAGGCTATTGATAATTCAAATAAAAAAATATTTTTAGATGTTTTTACAAAATAAACACATCAAAATTGTCTACAGATATTTTATAAATTACGTTATAACTCAAAAACTATTCATGTTACGGGAATGGTTTGTATATAATAATCATCTCTATGATAATGCGAGACTTTTTGTTGCTTTAAAATATATTTTCACCACTCTAGCAAAAAAAAAGTTTGATTGCATGCCCGATATCAGTAAGTAAAAGTTGATTTTACGACAAAATCCTATCAACAAATAGTTTCTGAAAAAAACAATTAAGGAGCAACCATGCAGTTTTAAAACAAACGAAGACATACGTTATTTCTATCAGAAGATGTTTTATTCAACATCTTTCCAATTAAAAATTACTCTTTTACATTTTTTATAACTCAATTAGAGTAATAAAATATTCGAATGAATTAATAATCGCATACTTGATAAGTTTGTATTCTATTAATTTGTTTTTACGAAGAAATCTGAACTTTAACTTCCGAACGAAACCTACATTAAAAAAAAACTGCCACCAATAAACAAACAGAATAATTATAGCGGGTAAACTATTATAGATAATTTGCTTGTTTAAGTGTTTACTTCAGTTTTTTTTAGCAAATAATAATAATTAATTAGTGGTTCTAGTGATCAAGATATCTCTGGAACAGCAAAAGTGTGTGTTTGAGTTTTCTAATATAATTAAAGAAAAATCTTACTAGGAGAGGTGAAAACCAATATATTATGTCAAAGTTCGTGAGGATTTGATTTATGTTATCTTTGTGGTTATAATCACTTGAATTTTAGTCTACAATAGAATCATTCGCTACGCTCCACATAGGAGTATTTCAGGTAAAAAACCGGTCAAAATTATTTATCGTGTTATTGCTGTGTTTTATGAAATAAAAAACCATATTGCATCAAAATATGACATAATAAATAAAATACGAACAATAAAAAAAAAAAAAAAAAAAATTATTACCATATAAAAATCTACATCTAAGTACCTAGAAAACTAACTAATTAAACTCAACACCTTCCAACACGCACTAAACCCTAACAACTGACAACAGAGTATAGATTCAACAGCATAAATCTGAATCGTTACTGTCGTGTTCGTATTCTTCATCTTCGTCATCAATATTTAGTATTGTTGGCTCTAAAATATCTAATGCTTCCTTAGAAAACGGCTTCATCCTCTTCTTTTATTGACTCCTGTTGCAGCTGAAGGATCTGATGTCAAAAGTAATCTATTTAGGACATCTTCATTACAGTCTTTTCTGCAAAATTTTCTTGCAAAGTTCTCTCGATATAGCCGGAAGTGTTTATTCCGAGATTCAGCGGCTTCTTCTGACAGCTGTCCTATGGGAAGTATAGCTTCAGAGATGACACGACAACTGTAGTTGAGATGAGATACCAACCATGCAGTTCAACATATAGCTGTGCAGTTGTTAGGGCATAATTCTCAATTTTCGCCGTGTCTATTTCATGTCCGCTTGATATAATTTCAAGTATAACTGGAGACTTTTTGATTAACTCTATATCTATTCCCGTAATACAAGAAAAGCACTTATGATTTTCAAAAAATTTGAAGTCAACTGAATAAGCTTTTCTTGTAACATTGAAAACTTTTCTTCCATTTTTCTACCTTTAAATTCTTTAATAATGGCACATAATTCCATTCTAGTGAATTTATTTACCCTTTCCGTGATATCTGTAACGAAACAAAACAAATAATGATACTTAGTCGATTTTGATGACTTTGCATCCCTTACTTTGATGTCCAATAAAACACTAAGGTGAACGTTGGTGAAAGTTTTTCCTTTTGTATCTACGTGCTGAGACCTTATATGTTATGCTCATGCAAAAACTTTGAGGCGACAACGCCCGACACATGATCAGAAACATGAATATATCTCAAATTTGGCAAAAAAAATGGGTTCATAAAAGGCTCTTCTAATAATGTCCATAAAAGTTGAAAATTAGGGTAAAACTAAGATAATTGTAATTAAATATAAAGTACTAACCTTGTTTTTCCATTTTCAAGCCTTTTTCTCCTTCTTGATTCAACATAAACACTTTTTTTAACATATAGACTGAGTAACTTTAACGAGGTTGCCGAGAACAGTGAGGTGTAGATAACACAACGTCTGGATTCCGACTGAAGTTGAGGTGAAGTGTGAGTACTTAAGAAGGGCAGGTAGCCCCCCTTTAATGCACCGGTTATCAAGGATTAGATACCACGTAGTTTGGGTTGGATTAGATTAACTTAACGATTTCCAATTATGTCCGACTTTTTACCTCAAATACTCCTTTGTGCGCTCATGATTCAAATTCAAGTCAACATCGCAAGCGTGTACGTGATCACAAACAACACTCAAACGAAATATCAATATTTTCTCACTTGTACCTACCATAAATAATTATTTTATGTCAGATAATAGATTGTAGGCTATTTTTATACACCAAAGTGTTAAGAGTCCACATAACATATGGCTGGAGCTAGTTCTTCTTTAAAATTGATGTCAATTGAACCGCTATATAAAAATTCATATTAAAGACTTAATATAAATTTACTTTGTTGCAGAATTTAATCCGTACAAAACCAATTAAAAAGTTCCACAGAGATTTTTCCAAGATGAATAAAAATAAAGAGAACATTGTCAATGAAACGGCTATTGACACAGTTAACGAGGACCTTACTGCAAATGTATAACATTGGACTAAGTTACAGGTAAAATATATTTCTGGAGTACTATATCTGAAGATAAGTGGTAAATACCGTTAACTAACTTAAGAACAAGATCGCTTATTCCCATATGCAAGAGACATCATTATAATGCTCCATCACGCTTATTATTACCGAAAAGGGTGTAGTATAGGTAAATAAAACCCGTATGCCAGTTAAATATAAGTTTCAGATACATTTTTCCATTAATGAATTTTTTTTTTAAAGAAAACATAGTTAATGAAACGGTTATTGACTATAAATAATAAATGTATACCGTGTGTATGTTGAATAAGTAAAAAGACTACATAATAATATTTAAATGTTTTGTCCTTGTGTTCTTTTAATTATTAGGTGTACGATAAAAGGAAGTAAATCATGTCAAACAATATTGTAACACGAACAAACACAGAGGAGATACATTATACAGGGTGTGAATAACATCGTGACGAAGTCGTTTATCAGTGATTCAGTACATGATTCTGAGACCCTGGATGCAACAATTTGTCATTGGAGATTTCCACATATCGGCAAATCGGGCTTGGAAAAATTGTATACGTCATAAGAAAATGGATGAGAAAAAGCTTGCAAAAAACTTTTAGTAATGAAGAACATGATTTTGAAGCTCCAGATGCGATTTTTTTTGTCTTTCGTGAGATGATTAAATAATTGCAAATGTATTTTAATTTTCTAAAGCTTATCGGATTTATTTGCACCCGAGGTCTCTGAACCTACTGTACTGAATCACTGGTTGCGTAACGAAGCCATTAACATCCTATATTATAAGTGTAAGTGGGTTTCAGTTTCACATTTAACACTTTTATAACAGTCATATTGATTATTATTGAGAATACGGGTTACTCACGTTACTTTAGCCGGGATATGCCGACTAACCCCCCACTACCCTCACCCCCCCTAACATCAAGCCGTGCTAGACGTCGCGCAGAGGCGACGACACGCAAATAATAGCCCAGTTGATGAATCTACGAACTAGATTCGAAACTAGTCGGCATATCCCGGCTAAAGTAACGTGAGTAACCCGTATTCTCAATAATAATGTCTTCACCTCACGTCGGTTTTAATAATATTAGTCATATTGATGATAAAATGTACTATATAAACAAATCAAACAGATTATTTAAAAAAAAATACAAATAAAATCAGAAGAAAATCCATGCTCAATTAAATCAAGCGAACTCTTTTGAAGTGTAAAGAAACAATTAATTGCAAAAAAAAGTTTGAAGGCTCTTTGCAAAGAACCGAGTGAATAATGAACTAGATAACGAACGTGCCTTTTTCAAGTTTATTCGATGAGAGCAAATATTTTAATCGTATTATCTAAGATGATTTCAAGGACTAAAAATCTTATAATGAACTTAAAATAGTATCTAATATATATACTGTTATATTTTTCTTAAATATGTATTGATAATAACTGACCCTTAGCAATATTACAACGGCAATGTTATTTTACGCATTTACCTCAGCGAAATAAATAAGTTACCAATCATTTAACTTGCATTTCAAACAAAAGTATGATATCCTTAATATAACGAAGCGCACATAATTTAAATGCTATCAAGGTGTGAAAATAAAACCTTCACTAAGAATCTTAACAATTTGATTGATTAAAACAAATGTGGAGTCAGATTTAAAACGCATTAAAATGTCATTAAATATAAAAGCCTTGTCTTCTTAATTTTCGTTACCACTACAAACTTATACATTTTCACTCACACACACATTGACTCAATCGATGTTCCACGACTCAATTAACTCTTATATCAACGATAACATTGCATTTTGTTCAACAGCAATTTTCCACTACGTAACGTAATCGGATTCTCTTTAATACTGCTCGACTCTTAGCAATATTATTTTTCCTCTTTGTTTACTTTCTTGTTTTCGTAGGATCGTCTTTGAACAAGTTTTAATTTATTTGTAGAGAGCCTTTTAATTGTTCAGGAGTGTTTTTATTCGCTCTTTGTTTGAAAGTTTATGCTTGCTTGTAGACTTGTCTCGTTATTTAATTGTTTGTGTTGTTCGAATTAAATGACTTATGTTAAACAATGTTAGTAAAATAGCTATCTAAAAATCAGTCATTTGTCAGATTCAAATAAATTAAATGCATTTGATCATGCATATTAAATAAAAAAGGGTAAATAATTTTAGTTGTCTATTATCGCAGGTCTAACCTGTTCAAAGCGTTTGCATAAATTATTAATGTTGAGCCGCCTTAATTTGATTAAAATTCGACCCCATTGTGTTTGGCAAAAGGCTTGGGAGATGATGCATCTAACTAATAAATAGATGATGCTATTGGGACAATGGCTATGGGCAATTGTGCAAAGTTGGATCGCGGCCAACGGCAGCTGTGATTGAGCACTGTCGTTGACATCATTTTCTACTGTAAGTGGCATAAACGTGCATACAGGGTGGAACATAGCGATAAGTCCTACGTAGACTAGTGTGAGTGCAAAACCATAATTTTGAGTTAGATCATTTAGTGTAAATTGTACCGCCTTGTGTAATGATGAACACGGCTTTTTATCTTTTTCCCTAATTTAACGTTTGACAGAGTGATCAAAATCCGGGTACAGCGTTGACTTCGGCTCAGTAATATAGTCCCAAAAGCGGTCTACCTTTAAGTAGACAGCGTAGTCAGTGTTGTTTTCAGCATTTAAAAATAAAATTACCCATTCAGCACAAATTGAAATATCTGAATGTTCAATTTGTTTGGAAATGTATTTTTTTATTTTTCTCTCTTCTCTACAATCAATTTTCGTTATTTTCAGATCCAGATAGCTCATGTGCTGTAGTTTACCCTTTTCCTCAAGGAGGCTTCAAAGCTCGTTAGGTGATATTTATTTATTTATTTATTTTATTTATTTGATTTATCTTCTCGCACAGATACATGTGACGAAGGCGGACTTTATGCCAAAGGCATTATCTACCAGTCATCTTTAAGGTGGTGCAGAGATAATATGTTCGGGTAGGTGCATAAAGTATCCACAATTCAAATTATTTTTAAATAAAACTTACTCAAAACTACAAATTAAAAAAAAATAGTACTATAATGTAAAAATAATAAAATTAATAAACTATAAGTAAATATAATTATAACATAAATATATTTATATTTGATACTAGCTGACCCGACGAACTTCGTACCGCCTTAGCGTAAATTTGATGCACTACTTTATTTTGTATAGCTGACCTATCTTATGTATGCGTACCTATTCAATTTGAACTGGAATCTATAATATCCTCCATAATATAAATGAATACCTATTTCCCTGGTCTCGTAATACCTGAGAAGGACTTTACTAATTTTATTATATAAAAAACAAAATATATATTTTCATAATAGTGTTTATTCCGTAGGGATCAATAATTTCACTTATATTTTTACAGAAAATTTATTAATATATATTTAATTATTTTTTTCTTTTTTTCCGTAAGATCCTTGTACAGAGTATTAGAAAACTACAAAAAAAATCAGCCAAATCGGTCAAGCCGTTTTCATGCTATGTCGTGATAACGGAAAACGGGTTTCATTTTTATATATATAGATAGATTGTGACACAAAAGAACCTCCTTTACAAAATCAGTGAGAAAACAATCACACACGTTTTCAATATTCCTTAGCTTTGTATTTCCTTTGATTTATTGTAGAAGGTAAGCATACGCGAACTCAATAGTGTTTGACGGAAAATTGGGCCGTTCCGCTTGCCTAGCACAAAGCCTTATGATGTGAGCGTGACTTGCTTTCGCTAACTGGCTGAGTAGGGAGCTAGTTTGGTGATAGGTGGCAGCGATTTAAAGTATTTTTAAGTCATTTATTTTTCATGTATTCTTTAATTGAGTTGTCTCCTTCTCTATGTTCACGATAAAACACATATTATTCACGATAAATGAGTTTTATCGTGAACAAAGAGATTGCAATATCTCTGAAATAGCGAAATAACTCGCTACAACAAATATACATGATAAATATCCCGTTATATCTAATAATTAGTAAGAAAATAACCATGTTTAGTCTCAAAACTTATATAGTAGCATTCTTGTTTTAATTGGTTAACCACATTTTTGAAGATTCAAAAATGTCATCTTGAAAACTATCTGATACTAGTAAGGCAAGTGATTATATGCAGGAAGAGCCATACAAAATATATAGTTATTATTAAAAAGACCTTTATATTCGCGTCAGATGATTATAGGCTATCAAGATTCAAAAATATTTAAGTATATTTTTTTATAAGATACATGTTAAGTAGTTTTTAACTAGCCAATAAGAAAATAGCATGATTACAACGAGTTTTTTTTGGTACTTAATTATTGCCAACGACTTAATATGAAACAAAATAATGTTTTAAAACAAAAACCTAGACATATTCTAAGACTAGGTAAAGTTTAGAACCTTTATCATTTCACAATGACTTCCAATTTCCAATTTAAGTGCATAGTTGGCGTAGTGGTTAAAGTGGTTGCCTCGCCGCTTTCAACTATGCTGGGGTTGTGGCTTCGATCCCACACGGGACGAATCTTTATGTGATCCGTAATGATTTGTTTTGACTCTGGGTGTCTGCGGAGGTGTTTACAAACATATTGATGTCAAAAACAAAAATGTTTGTGTGATATATGTTTGTAAACACTCCCGCGAAACAGGAGTTATTCATAGTGCGAGGGTCGTTTATAAAAAAATTATATGCCATTTACGCACTTTGAAATATCAAAATAAAGTTCAGGTATTGTAGAAGAATAAGATCTGTTATATTAGAAAGGAAAGAAAAGAAAAGAAAGGAAGAAAAAATCATTTATTTTGGCATAATTGCGTCTAAAACTAAAAACATAATAATAAAATAAAACATTTTTAAAAATGCCGGAATTGGTACGCATCTCAGCACAATATACTGCAGCGCTAAAAGCACCGCTACCGCTCATCACTATATCCCACCTCACCTTAGCTGGAGTAAAGAGCAACTCACCTCCGATTGTCCATTAATCTTCTGCCGCCATCATTACTCCTTGTCTGCTGATGTGATTTCATATCATATCAGATATCTACACAATTACTTACTAAGAAAATTATGTAATACGGAGAAAATAAATCATAGCAAAACATCATGTCTGCACGTGTGGTGTAGTGGTTTTAGCGGTCGCCTTGCCGCTCTCCACTGCACTGATGTTGTGAGTTCGATTTTTGAAGTTATTACAGAATTCTTAGGTATATTTAGCTTGAATTAGAATTTCAAAACTAGAACTCCAATAAAAACTTCGCGATCTAAAATAAAACGTTTTAAAAATTAATATCAACCTAATAACAAATTATTACAATCAATATATTAGATTAATATATTGATTAGATTGCCATGAATACTTAAGATCGTGTTACTATTCTTGAAGACCGTAACTGAGAACTTTACTGTTTTATGTTTTGTTTTAGATTTTAATTGCTCTTGCCGCAAATAAAATTGCCTTATAAAATCAAAAAGCCAAATATTAAGTACTCTCTCACCGATTTATTCGTTTTTTTGAAGTCGATTTTTTTTTATATATATTTTTTTTTAATTTTACGCTTGTTAACATCCTTATTTGTGCACACAATAGCAAAATGTTTATTACAAAGGGTTACATCTTCACGACTTGACCTCAGGGCGCCGCCATTTGTTTAACAAATTGTGTACCATATATGGCGTACATAGTTATTTTGGTTGTCAAATTATGTTAATAACATAATAACTGCCTCGTTAGTCTGGTAGTTAGCCTATGCGCTTCTCACCACGAGGTCTTGGGTTAAGAAGAGACCCGAACCCAGCATTAGGACATGTTTTATGTGGCGGTATCCGCATATAATAAATGCCGGGTGACACACACGTGACATATATCGACGAGTGCTGAATCGCGATAACGAAATGTTCACAGCAAGTGACTATATATACCACTTCTAATACGCTATCGTTGGATAGCTGTCCGCCGGCAATACCATCGAGCCTGGTCGGAGGATCCTCCCTTTGTTTCTATGTATAATAAGTATGTATTTACAAAAGAAAAATATGTATGTATTTGTATCAGATATTCTAGTACCCATAGTACAAGCTCTGCTTAGTTTGGGACTAGATGGCGTTGTGTGTGAGTTGTGGAATATTTATTTATTTATTATTATTTGTGGTGGAGGAACATCATACCCTGTTCCTCTACATTTAAGATACAGGGCTGCCATTAATAATGTCCAATATGTTTCGAAAACCGATGCTATATGCTGATAACTGCCTCGATGGTTAGCGTATGCGCCTATGACCACGAGGTCTCGGGTTCGATGACCAGGTCGGGCAAAGTGTTATTTGTGTGAGCTTTCCGTCAAGAAATTTACAATAGCAGCACGGAGTTGGAATTGAGCCCGATGGATGGCGATAGGCTTACCTCCTATCCCATGGGACCTCAACATAACTGATGAAGTGTGGGTAACGTTATGTTATTCAGAAAGCTTGGTATGTTTACGTTAGTTTAATTATTAAAATTGATATTTATAAAAAGGTTTTTTAAATATCAATTGGAATTAGTTACCCATATAATTACCCATATCGTGAATAATTCAGTAAAGTTTTTTTTAAATATGATTGAAATTGTGAATTGATTGATGCGAACTAATTAAAAGTTTTGAAACTTATATAGAATTCTAATGAACCAAAACGAAGTGAGTAAAAATAACTTTAATTATAGGTATAGGTAATTGCATTTTTTTCACTTTTCACTTGCTGAAACACATTTTTTCATCTACAAAAAATATAAAAAAATTAAAACTATAATAAATATGATTATACAATCCTTTGTACCAAAGAGAGGTATATGATAGAAGAGTACATTTGAACGAGCCCGAGAGTGAAATCATTACCGTCTCACCTTTAACCTGCAGCCAAATAGAAGTGTATGCACTGCTATATTCCGGTTTGGTGGTGAGATCAGATATCCGTTTTTGAAAAAATAGATTGATATTTATAGAGATTTTGATAGTACATATTTTATTTATGAAACAAGGCCCTGGAATTCCCGGCGCATTAGGCATAACATCGTAATCCTTAGTAGAAGCAAAGCATCTGCATTTGTGGATTGATATATAGATTATTAGGTACCATTTCAGGTAGACTACATACGTTGTATAAAAAACAGAATTATAAAAGTCTATAGTTAATTTTACATTGTACTATTATATTTCAACCAACTCCATCTTTTATTACATCTTAAATCAAAACTGTGGGACATTTATTATGACAAGAAGAGAAGACTCATTATATCTGTCCTTATAACATAACATTACATAAAACCACGCCTCTATTACCCAGAAGGGTGTAAAAGGCGTGTATTACAACCACATTTCACTTCTTATGTCAAGATGATGAGCCTTTAATCATTCACCGGTCACGATTCCAACTCCATGCTTATCAAAAACTTTACGGAATAATTTCAGATAACACTTTTGCCCGACTCGCAAATCGAACCTAGAACCTCACGTTGAGAGACTACATTTGCTTTACACTAGACCATTGAAGCTGTTAATATAAAAACACACTTGGAAAATTCTACAGTTGACTTAACAACGTACAGTGGGCCAAGCAGTTAGGTATTCAGGGCAAAAAATTTCACGTGACGACTGACTATACTTAGATAAGGATGTGTGAGTTACATATTTAAGAAGTGTAATATACCCACTATTTGGGTATGTAACTCGCATATCTATAACTAGTGTAGTCAGTCTTCACTAACAAGTTGAAGTTTTTACCCTGCATACCTAACTGCTTGGCCCACTGTACATGAAAAGTCGCTACCAACTCCATCTTTCCTCACATCCTAAATCAAAACTGTGGGACATTTATTGTGACAAGAGATCCTATCTCATTATATCTGGAGCAGGAACATACAAAGAAGTGCCTATAATAAATATAGATTACATTAAGGAGCACATATTGTGAACACGAAGAACATACCCGACACGGGCTAACATGGAACTCTAGTGGGTGGCAAAGGAAAAGTGAATCAGAAGTACAAAAAAACATAACCCTCCTTCTGACGCAGTCGGGTAATAAGGAAATAATGTCCGATTTATTTTGTTGAAGTGGTCAGTTTGGTATAATATGTTACTATCTAACTACAACATGTTTTTTATATTAATTTTGTCCAAAGATATAAAATAATTCTAATCTTTAGTAAAAAATATTTATGATAACTTGTCATTGCAATTTATTTTGACTAAAGACATTTTAATAATGTATTTGTATTAAAAAAAAATAGGGATTCTTTCTTCTTCTTCGTATTCTTCATTGCTGAAGGTCGTGCCCTTGAAAGGCTTTCACTGCTCTCTTTAGGGATAAGTTAGGTTAAAATGATGATTTTTTTTATATTGGACGAAGTGTAGTATACGCTGTCATTGTTGTATTACCGATGAATAACCGCCTAAATACCAATGAAAATTATTTTGATCTGAAAAGTATCTTCAAACAGTTTTAGAATTGTTGCTGAGTGGGTAATTAAACCAAAACGTGTAACCTATCCCAGGGATATAAATTTCACGTGTATATTTTAATATAAATGGTTTATTTGTCAATATATAATAGATAATTAATATCTTACACACATAACATAACACAACTAAATATTTTATTAATTAAATGAAATCTTGAGTATGTACTTCTTCATCTAAACAATATTATTTCAAGTAGACTTCAACTAAATTGAACATAAATATAGCTAACATTAATGCTTCTAGTATTTTTGCATCTTCTAATAAAACTTGTGCTAAATTTAGTTCATCTTCAAACGCAAATTTCAATCAAATACTTTAAACTACAGTTTACCTTTATTTTGCTTCGAAATTTCGAGAGCTCTTCAGTTTGTTCCGAGCAAAGGGCTCTTTACTATAATTTTAGTACTTTACTGAGTATTCAAGATTACTAACTTGTCTTTCTTAAATTGTCTTTTATGAAATCTTTAGAAATAAAATTTGCTTTGCTACTTGCTTTTCGCTAAAAGACACACTATTACGTTGACTATTTCTTATCATTTTTTTATCTTCGTGAATGATTTTTCATGAGCTTTAAAATTAAGCTTAACTGTGACGTAGATTTAAAAGATTTTTCGTAGTTCTTATTTAGTGAAGACTGCAAATTACCTTCAAAATATAGCATGGGAAGAATAATACATGAACTAGGTACTACTCTATCTTAATGATTCGAAATGTATGTAACAAATTAAACTGTTTCCAACTGACCCGTATGGTTTTGTTGTTAAATCACTGGCTAAGAAAAAGTAGCTACTAAACTCACTTCATTATTTAAATCAATTACTTAGGTACCAATCCGCACTTGGCCAGCGTGAACCCTTCTCATCATGAGAAGAGGGCCGAGCCAAGCAGTGGGACATGTATTAGATACAGGGCTGCTATTATTTACTTAGGTACCAAGTTGTTATTAAATTCAAATAACAGCATCAAAATCAAATAACAATGCAACTTTATCTAAAACTGCATCTCCAAATACCTTTATCCCCATATCCCTTCAAAAACCACCACAAATCAAATCAGACAAACTATTTCAAAACCTCAACTCAAAGTTGTGCTTCTGGCTCAATTGTTTTGTGTCCCCCGGGACCGGAAACCGGAAGTAGCAGCGACGGCAGCTTCCGGTCGCCGTCACTCCTCTCGTATTGTGTGGGAGGCCTTTGACGAAACCGTTTGGGCTTAGCCAACTGCTTTATACTGTTGGAAATTTGTACGGAATAAGAAGGCTTATAAGATGCTGTAGAGTTGTGGGTATTGTCGAGTTTACAAGCTTTTGGATGTTGGTTTATTTATTGTGTCTATTATATTGTTACTAACTTTAGTTTTTTTCTCGTGGAAAGGTACGCGTTTGACCACGATCTCACCTGATGGTAAGTGATGATGGTGGAACACGCTTACCTATGAGATACATATTTACTCTTGCTTGCTAAATATACCCAGATTAAACTTAAGCGGCAGCACAGACTCGGGCAGGGCGTTGCACATTTTGGCAGTTCCCGTAAGTATATTTAAATCGAAATGCTTTTTTATTTATAACTTAACAAGCATTCGTTAGTTTAACTAAAATTTTAATAGGAATAGTAACCAATTACGAACGAAACAATTTATTCGTTGAAAATGTACGAGAGTGAGCATATTTGCATGCAAATCTAGGAGTAAGCCTATCGCCATCCACCGGGCACGATTCGAACTCCGTGCAGCTATTGAGAATTTCCTGACGGCAAGATAACAAAAACACTTTGCCCGACCCGGGAATCGAACCTGAGACCTCGCGGTGAGTCGTATACGCTAACCACTAGACCATCGAGGCAAAGCAGAACACATCATACGTTCATCACATATTCTATAATAGCTGCAGAAGCCTTGTAACATCGTAAGATTACGCTTTCAGACCAGTAATTTTCAGGATCTGACCTTTCCTCACCAAAACTCAGTTTAGTAGTCAGCCGTACTATTTTACAGGATATTACGGCAAATTCTAAATGACACTTTTCCCTGACTCCGGCACCAAACCCAGTGAACGGTCAAATACACTACCACATAAGCTAATGCGAGCAGATGTTTAAGAATGAAAAAGAAAACAAAAACACAAACCAAACATTCAAAAATCTATCACGACCTACCGTACAGTTGTTTGCGGCACCATATCTTACATGATAACCATCTAAACAGTAGTAAGACCAAGAATTTTAATTGTAACAATTTATTTATCCCAAAACAATACAAACGAGCCCCTCACTTTCCCAAATAAACAATCAAAATTAATTACTAAAGTCATTACAGCGACTTGAACAAATAAATCTCAAGGATTTACTGCTGGCAAACAATACAATCGATACTATATACATCGATAAAATATATACAATTAGAGGACGGGGAGAATCGATATCTATAGAGAAATCTACCAATTATATTGAGAGGGTAACGAGATGTCACAGAGCGATTGATCGAATAGACGCGGCGAGAATTTAATTATATTTCCAGTGAGAAAAATAAAAATTCAGTTGCCTTTGAAATAGCAGACATTTTTATTTTAGAGTAGAATGATGATTTTGCTTTTATGAATTTGTAGACGAAATTGAATGTTTTGATTTAGTTTTGCGGCTTCAAAATGTGTTCTGTTTGCTTTGGTTTCAATAAGGATTATTTATAAATAAGTTAAAACATACATAATATGCATTGCGAAATAAGTTAATAATTTACGTAGGTATTTTTTACGGCTACAACTTTTTATTATTTTTTATTTTATTATTTTTTATTCTGTGTAATTTTAGGGACTTTTAATTTTTACTACTTTTGATTTTAATCAATAAATAAACATTGTAAAGATGCAATTATTTTGTTGTTAAATATGATTTGTATATATTAGCTGAGTAGCTATTATTTTCTATATTTTATTACATTATGATGACCTGTAACCTGTCTTGCAACATAAAAACTTGAAAATGCTGCTATTACGAAAACCATTTTACATACATAACATCACGCCTTTATTTTCCAGAAGGGTGTGGCGGAGTTGTATAACACCGAATTTCACCTGCTATCTTCAGGTCCCATGTGATATAGGGTGAGCCTATCACCATCCACCAGACACCAATCCAACTCCATCGTGCTATTGAAAATTTGCTGACGGAACAATCCCAAACAAAACTTTTACGAGATCCAATACCGAACCCGAGACATAAAATACGCCACCAACGCGGCACTTGAACGTGGGTTTTTTTTATAAACTAACCTTACCGCGTTACTCTTGCTTATTTTTCTTATCCCAAATCTATTTATATCTCACTCTGCATAAAACATTCATCAAACGCAGTAACTATTCAACTTACTAATTAAAATAGATGACCCATTTACATACTTATTGAGATTTAGTATATTGTTGTTATAGGATAGGTAGTAATAGGGATGGATCCAATAAAACTTTATCGAATACTTTTATAAGTATTCGTTAGTACTTCTTGTACAAGTAACTTCACAGTCATAAGGCTCAGTTTCAAACCAAAATGGAGCGACAACTTTTATCTCTGCACCACCTTAGGTTAACAGTAAGACAATGTTAGCCTTTGGGACAAAAAACAAAAATGCAAGCAATACTCTCTGGCGATCAAAAGTGAATCGGTACTTGTTTTTTTGGCCACTGAAGGTTTTTATCACCAATTTTGTGCAAAGGTTAATTGAGGTTTCGCTTCTTAATTGATAGAGGTAGACTTTCAAGGCTAATGATAACCTAAGGTATTGGTATACTTAAAATAAAAAAAATAATAAGAAACAAACATTTTTACAAAATTTATCCGCGGTTAACGCTTTACCCGGCTTTTAATCTATCTCTGTCTTTTATTAAATGTTCGAACAAGACTTAACCGGTGAATATAATTAAAAAATACCGAATCCTAAATCATATCAGGGCCCATCTCTAGCATTGAAAAATTAGTCCTATTGTATCACTGTAGAGGAATTATTACCTTTGTACAATTAAAGGCGTCGATGAAAAACATTAACTATCAACTGTCATAAGTAATCCTGTGAGATATTTATTCTTATAGTTAACTTATTTAGTTTTATTTTAATGAAGCGTTGGAATCAGTGGGTGTTTTGAATTCCTTGGAATATTTTTTCTTTATATTTGATACCATACCTAAATAATACCTTTAGAATATTTATGATCATGAATATTATGCCTCGATTGTCTATTAGTTAGCGTATGCGCTTCTTACCGCGAGGTCCTGGGTTCGATTCCCAGGTTAAGCAAAGTGTTATATGTGAAAATTCCATTAGGCAATTCACAATAGCAACACGGAGTTGGAATTGTGCCTGGTGGATGGCAATATTCTCACACCCTGTCCAATGGGACCTAAACATAACAGGTGAAGTGTGGGTGTTGTACTCCTCTGTGGCAAAGCCTCTGTCCCTTTTGGGTAATATCTGCAAAATGTCATGTTATATATCTTTTATTTTATAGGCTATGTCACAGTGGCTAAGGCGTTATTCTTGGTGAACAACAAACGAGTACAAAACTCTATAAAATCAGACGCTGATCTCGACATTCAACAATATTGTTAGCAACCCAATAACTCATCGAAATAGTTGTAACATAAATAAATGGTAATCACTACAGATATCTTGCAGGATTTAAGTACGTAGATTTAATAAAACATTTAGTAGATTGTCTGTACGTATGTAAGTGAAAAATTAAATTAGGGTTTCATTTATTATAATTCTAGCTACGAAGCCTCAAAATCGCGTAAATCATTTAACTCTAAACGCAATTTCGACCTGGAGTACCCTTTTTATCAGTTCATCAGTTGGAGGAGCGAGCCCATAAATGTCGCCTGGCTCGATAGGAGAGCGTAGGCGGACGTAGGCGTCGAGATAATTGTAAAGACACTGAAGAAATACGTCAATAGAATCGAATTGAACATTGTTCAATGTCGGAACAAATTAGGTACGGGGTATAGAGATACGAATTTAATTCATTATGCTCAATTATTAATTGTCAATGCTCATTTTATTTTAGGAAGTAAGTTGATTATACTCATTAAATAAATGTCAATGCTCTTAAACTTATTTTTAGAAGTAGATTCAGGCGCTTCCCTATTTTCATTTTAGTGTAATTTTATCTTATAATTTAATAATATTTAATTATTTTATGAGATCACTTAAGTATCTATATTTTTCACCATAAGTAACTTCAAAATGAGTTATTAATTTTATAATTATTTAGAAATTTCATTAATATTGTTATTTAATATTGAATATAATAAAATCCTAATTTGTTAATGCATGTTTAAATGTTCGCATGCCCACAGACTGGCAAAATAGATGGACTATATATTATATATTTTAAGTACTATTGTAACACTATTTTTGTGAATAAAATGATCTTTATCTTATCTTTAATAATAATAATAATAATAATAATAAAAAACTTTATTGTACACCAAGAAATATTTAGTATAAGACAATAAAATAAGCTAAGTACAAATGGCGGTCTTATCGCAATCAAGGCAATCTCTTACAGACAACCATTGGATGGAAATTAAGACAGAGAGATGAATGGGAAGTTAAAGGTATACTAGCGAGAAAGTAGAACAGATTTTATAAATATAAGTATTATGAAGTAAAATAAAAATAAAAATATAAATAAATATGAATACCTAAACATAGGTACGTTATAAGATTTAAATTAGAATTACATATACTACAAATAGATACATAATATAATATATAAGTATAATATATATATATATATATCTATATAATAAATACAAATATCTCATCTTTATCTTACCTTTATCTTATCTTTATCTTCTTAGTTAATTAAGTAAGTTTTATAAGCTTAAGAAAATTGTAACTGTCATCTTCAACCCACCTTTATCGTAGCAGTGAATTTCTAATATACATATAATAACATCACTCCTATATAACCCAGACCAGACATTAACCAGTGGCAGAGGTGTTATACCACATTTGACGCGTCATTTCTGGGTCCCATGGGATTAGGGGTGAGCCAACCGCCATCTTAACTTACCTAATCTGTGCTGCTATTTTTGGAATTCCTCTCAGAAAAATCCCAAATAACACTTTTGCTCAACGCGGGCATCGAACCCGAGACCTCGCTATGAGAGACGCATACGCTACCCACTAGTCTAACAAGGCATTGCTAATATAATTTATGTATTTTTTACTAATTATTTTAGTACCTTATCCTATACAATAGCACCCTCCACTTACTACTACTATTTATAATTAAATAGTCAAGTAAATCTTATTTACTTAAATGATTTATGTCCTTTCACCCTTTTCAAAACCAAAACGAGTTAACCACTCAACACTTAACCCACATCCAATAAATCATATCAAATATTATTGATGACAAACGTGGCTGATTAATTAAATAAAAGTTAAGTGCATTCTTCACCGATACGGGCAGAACCGCGGTTACTAATTGCTTTAATTGGACCCTTGTTATGATTGTGATAAAATTTTAAGATATGTGGTGAAGGATTATTTCTAAAAATTGTGTGTGTGATTGAAAGCTTAGAAAAAGACAGTTCTAGTTTTGTTTTTTTTAATAAAATTTAATTAAATGCCTCGTTCGTCTTATGGTTAGCGTATACGGCCTTTTATAGCGAGATGATTTTTGGGATTAATTCGTAAGATAACTCTCAATAGCAGTACGGCGTTCTAACTGTGTCCGGATGATGGCGATATGCTCACCCCAATCACATGGGACCTCAACGTAACAAACAGGTAAAGAGTGAATTTTAAATAACTATGTTATTCTTCTAAAAAAAAAACAATATAATCAATACGTAAATAAAATGGAAGTATATGTTTTTAATGTCAAAATAACAATGATTTTCCAGCTGGAATAGATGTTTGTACGATACCATTGCCTAAATTATGATTTTTAATTTTTTTGTTTGTCTGTCTGTCTGTATCACCTAATCTTCTTACGGATCTTCTAGACCAATTTAAAAAAAAATGTTGTATGTAACTGACTGCAAGGCGCGTAACACAAACTATTTTTTATCGATGTATCTACCATGCAGACGAAACCGCAGGCGAATGTTAGTATGTTTGTTCGAATTTGTTACATTTTGATAATTCTTTTTGTTTTTGATAATCTAACTTTCAATAAAGGTCTTTAGATATTTAACATTACGCTAAACTTCACGGGAGCGGAGTAGTAAGGTTGATCGGGATCAGCTACTACTTAAAACAACAAGTTCCACGCCGACGAAGTCGCGGGCATAAAGTTAGTTAATATAGTAAATAAATTCCATTCTTTACAAACTCATCCATCAGCATCTCAATATCACAAAATCTGTCGAAAACCTTATGTTAACTGCCACCAGTAATAACATTGTTGCCCAAATACATGTTTTAACTGCCGACATTTTTACAAGCTATATTTACGGGCCATATTGTTTTCCGCATTTTGCCGCCGAATTGCTGCCCAATTACAGCTGCCTCCAATTAAAAGACTACATATCTTTGGTGACGGCTTCATAAGTTAATGTTAAGTTTGTACTATAGAAGAAGCTGCTCTGTCAAGAGAAGCTACGCGATACTTCCAAAGTCACTTGGTAGCAAGTTTCAAAGTCACTATGGTTGGAAGAGTTATTAATTTAGTTAATAAAATGCATAAATAAGGGTTGAAATAAAGTATTGGTAAGAAAGTATACTTTTCCGGGTTTTCATATCTGACGCCTTTTTAAACGTTTTGAGTTTGGTGATAGGATTAAAATAGTGATGAAATATGACATAATAACGTAGTCTTCCAATGATTACAAATACACTGGAGGATTAAGAGGATAAATTCATAAGTTATAATTACCACTTATCATCCGAGATATGAGAAGTGTGTGTGAGTCGCCAAACGATTCCACCAACAATCAATGGCTAGTTACAAAAAAATTAAAAAAAAACCTCTTAAAGAATGTTAAAAAAGTTAGGTATATATTTAGTTTTCACGTATATATATAATTATATAATGCGGAGGAGTTTTTGATGCTCTATAAAGAGTTGTATATTTCACATTATAAGTTATTGTGGACGTAAATATTATTGTTTTATAGTGGGTAATTTAATGATAGTATAATGTAATTTTAAATGTTAAAAAATATATATTTGTGTCTGATTTTAACTTTGCAAAAACAACAGAATAATAAAGAGACTGTGGCGTGGCAGTTGTTGGAGTTACACCTTTAATTTTTTAACATGCGTTAAATTACATGACGAGCGTTAAAACATCTCATTAAGTTGGCAATAAACCTGACACAGGATTTTCGAATTTATTGCAAGGTGGTAGAGTTCAGTTTTGAGTGTAGGCTTTCAAAGTTAAACCGTGTGAGGTATTTAGAGTGATAGGCGAATAATGTAGCTATTATTGCTTAAGAAAATATAAGTGAACCAAATTTCAACAACCTTTTTAATATAATATAACTCCTTACTTTCCCTTGTTTATACATATTTGAAACTGCAGTATTTGTAAGGTCGAACTTACAATCATAATATGTTTCAAACATTGAAGTCTCTAAGACATAATAAAGAGATATGTGCAAGGCAACATAACACTGCACTATTTTCAAAAAAAATTTTTGGGCATGGCCCCTAGTGTCTATAATAGGATACCAGAATTTATAAGGGACAAAGAAAATATAATTGATTTTAAAAACGAGCTATTAACATTATTATGCACAAAAGCTTATTATACAGTGAATAAATATCTAACTGATAAATAGCTATCAATTGTAAATTATAATATTGCTGTACTACCTTCTACTACTACCTATTATATTTTAACCATATCTTATGTTATATTTGTTCGCCAATGATGGCAAGACATAGCGATCAATGTGTTATAACTATTTAAGAGAATATCTGTATACCTATGATCTACAAATAAAGGATTTTGAATTTGAATTTGAATTTGAAAAATTTGAATGATATATACTTGGTTGGTGCGACGTTAGTATAAAATACAAAATCTAGTCGTAGTTAGTTTCAAAGCTGCTTATGTTTACTCTCTCGAGCTTCATTTAAAAAAACTCTACTGAAGGTAAACTCAATGCTATCGGCAGCTAGTAAAATGTACTGTTTCAGTCACTCGTGTAGAGTTCACGCTTTACGTATTTCTCGCTCTCGTTCGCTCGCTCGCCGCTAAGATGTTTGACGTTTGATATTATTATACTTTATCCAAAAAAACTTTATAAACTACTCCATACTATCAATAGAAAATTATTTTGAACAATTAAAAACGTCTGAGAGAATGATCTTAAATTTTTTTATTAAACATATTATTTAAAACAGTTTAATTATTTTACTATCGTCTTTGTCGCAGTCAAAGAGTTTAAATCAGGTATAAAATATATATCAGACCCTCCGTGCAAGTAAATAGCAATTTACTGTACAATAATTAAGTACAATAGCATGTAACAATGTATAATTTCTACTTTTATTGTTTTAAGTGCCAATCAACTCAAAAACACACATGTAACTTGTAATTTTATAGTATTTAATCACGCGATGTTAATTGTTTTATTTAATTAAATACATAAAATTGCCTTGTTGGTATAGTAGTTAGCGTATGTAGACTCTCACCACAAGGTATTGAGTTTGAGTCCCGGGTGTGGCAAGTATTATTTTGGATTTATTCGTAAATTAATATCTCACAATTTAAACACAACGCCATCTAGTCTCAAACTAAGCAGAAGTTGTACTATGGATATTAGAATAACTGATACTAATGCATATATCCTTTTCTTTTATAAATACATACTTATTTTACACAACACCCAGACTAAGATAAACCCTCATGTTCATGCACACAAAACAAACACACTTATCACTTTTAAACACATCCTTACTTTTGACATCTAGGCAGCGAATGAAATGACCCTTGCCACCGCCAGATTCCTGCCTAACCCACTTTACCACGATTTTACTACTGTGATCTAATTGGCTAGCTTAATGACGCGCGACCAATGAGAACACAGAAGTCATATTAAATACTTTTTTAAATTACAAACTAATTAAAATAACAAAATGACTAATTAACGACAATTTGCAATAATTTTTAGAAATTATAAGCTAGCGATAAAGTTAGAATTATAACATTATGCAGCTGGCCTTCTGTATTATGCTGCTTGGTAGACAGTGTTGACGGCGGTAGTTCCTCCCTCTCGTCTAAAAAGGCTATCCCACAACTATTGGTATAAATCGGGGCAAACATCTTGAGCAAACGACCTTGAATGCGCAGAAACGAATTTTGGGTCTCTTTGGTTACGAGGCTGAGGCGCAGGGGGCGTACCTGCGCGTGATTGGTTGATCAGTCGACCCTTGCCCCGCGCACCGCGTCTTCGTTCCGCTCTCTCCCGAATACACGTGCGTGCAGTGAAGTGCTCACTTTTGTGCTCTGTTATAAATCGTTAGTTGTTGTTGTTATTTGTTGAGTTAAAAGCGGATTTTATCACTGAATATTGTCGGCGATTTTGCCAATATTAAAAACCGAGTTAACTATTGTTTTAAATCATAAGAAGTTCAACAAAACATGCCGACAAGCATTGTTTTCCATTTAACTATTGTTTACGTTATAAGAAATTTGACAAAACAATGCACGACATAATGACGACATACAAAATGTTGCACATGTCGGCTATTGTTTATATTTTGGCTATTGCCTGCCACTGCACTCACACAAATACAATTGTCTATACATAATACAATATCCCGAAATAAACAGTAATTATAATAAATAAAATAGGTAATTCTAAAAACTCGACGTAACTAATCATATTTATAGCAATATTTTGCTCGTAAGTGTACGATGCGCAAACTTTCCCCTACCACGTCACCTAATGCTCAAGAAGTTTGCCCATAATTGTACGCATATTGCAGTTCAAATTGCTACTCAAAATATACGATTATGAAGAAAAAGCTTTATTAAAGGTTAGGGATCCTTTGTGCCCGGAGGTATGGAATCCTAAAAACATTTTTTTATATCCTTTGATGTAGGTCTGACGGGTACATAATAAGTTATGATATACATACTACGAGAGTATAGTCTAATACTATGGTTTAGTTATATTCCTAATTTGTTATTGTTTTGACTACCTCGATGGGCTAGCGTAGGCGCTTTACACAGTCTGGGCGGCGAAGGCGCGCGTACGCCGCGAGCCTAATGCCGCCCTAAGCGAGGCCGCGGGCGGTGGAGGGGGCTTTCCGCCGCCCGCTGATGCCTTCCGCGACGGAGTGACGCCCTGGGTGTGCCCGGGGCGTCGCTACGAGAGTAGGACTGAGTAGAGTCGGGTGCCCGGTCAGAGGTCGAACTGGGCACGGTCGCCGCGGCGAGCCCTGTGGATATAATATCGATCCGGGGCTCGCCGACCACCATCTTTCGGCGACGAGGGCACACCGCGGGGTTTTAGTGGGTATTCTGTGCCGTTTAACATCGTAGGCACGGGAGTCCCACATAGCCACTCTGCCCGTCCCCCCACGGGTGGGGTGGTATGCGTAAAAGCATTTCCCCGCGAAAAAAAAAAAAAAAAAAAAAAAAAAAAGGCGCTTTACACAGTGAGGTCTCGGGTTCGATTCCCGGGTCGGACAAAGTGTTATTTGTGAACTTCACGTCAGTAAATTCACAATAGCAGCACGGAGTTGAAATTGTGCCCGGTGGATGACGATAGGTTCACCCCCTATCCCATAGGATCTAAACATAGCAGGTGAAATGTGGGTGTTGTACACCTCTGCCACACCCTTCTGGGGAATATGGGCGTGATGTTGTATTATGTATGTTTTGTTATGTTATTGTTTTGTGTTATTACTAGAGTTTGCGAACTAATATAAAATATTCTTGAATAAGTTTGGAAAGGAGGAGGAGGCGCTGGCGGGACGACCTAGATGCCTACAACCACAACTGGTGGGAAACTGCAGGAGATAGATAGGATTGGAAACGTTTGGGGAGGCCTTTGCCCAGCAGTGGGACAACGCAGGCCAAAAAAAAAAAAAGTTTGGAAAATACGCGACTGAATACCCAATGAGGGTCGTTTTAAAAATACCTTGGGAATATATTGGCATTAAATGTAAATCAATTTTAGTAACTTTGTTTAACAAACAAACTGCCTGCCTTGTTGGTCTAGTGGTTAGTATATGAAGCCTCTCACGGAGAGATCTCATTAAATAAATTGAATTGAATTGAATCTCGGGTTCGATTCCTGTGTCGGAAAAAAGTGTTTTTTTTTTATACTACGCCCACAGCAAACGAACGTGTAGTCCACCTGATGGTAAGTGGAGTACAGCTCAAGGACATCAACAATCCACAAAAGCAGATTGCAGATGCGTCGCTGCAGCTGAGGACTGCGGTGTTAAGCCTCATGTGCCAGTAATTTCAGGGCCTGATCTCACCACCAAACCGGAACACAGTAATGGAAGCACTACTATTTGGCGGCAGGTTAAAGGTGAGACGGTGGTGCTGCCGCCCTCGAGCTCATTCACAAGAGCTCTACCACCATCAAAAAGTGTTATAGGGATATTGTTTTTTAAACAGCAAATTCTTAATCTGCACAGAATTGGTATTTCGCCCGATGGATAGCGATAGGCTCACCCCCTTTCAGATGGAAACTAAACATAACAGGTGAAATGTGGGTGTTATGCCTACACTTCTGCCGTCCGGGTAAATTGGGATTTTTACGTCAGAAATTCCACAATAGCTTCACGGAATTGGAATTGTGCCTGATGGATGGCGATAGGTATCCTCTTTAACATGTAACCTAAACATAATAGGTGAAGTTTGTGTATTATATACCTCCGCTACACCCTTCTGGGTAATATAAAAAAAAAATATATATATATTTTACAACTCACACACAACGCCATCTAGCATCCCAAACTAAGCAAAGCTTGTACTATGGGTACTAGAGTAACTGATACTAATACATAATATACTTTTTCTTTTGTAAATACATACATATTATACATAGAAACACCCAGACTAAGACAAACCCCCATGTTCATGCACACAAAGATTTGTCTTAAGTCGTCGCAGGCAGGTACACTACCCACTCAGCCAGCTCAGCGTGATGTTATGATATGAAATGATTTTCCCACCGGTATTAGCTTTAAAAACGCCTAAAACACTGTAGTAAATCAGTTTCAGCGCAGCCAACTGCTGAATATTTGAAAGCCTGCTGTAACGTGGGTCAGTGGGTCGGAGCTACCAACATAATAATGTTAATATAACGTTGTTTTAGGAGCAATGAAACGAGTTAAAATTCTGGTGGAATAAGTTTTGCTAATTAATGGTGTATGTTATTAAATATTATTAACCGACTTCAAAAAAAGGCGGTTCTTAATTCGATTGTATTTTTTTCGTTTGTTCACCGATTACCTACTCGAAGACGTTTATATCGATTTTTTTTTTTTGGTCTGAAAGAGTATATTTGTCATGTGGTCCCATGCTCATCAAGTCGAGAACTGATGATGGGATCTTGAGAAATCTAGGGGAATCCCTAAATTTTAATGACTTTGTTTTTCGAATATTACCTAAAGCTACTCGGATGTTTGCATCTAGCAGTCAGCATTTCATGTTACTGAGGTGATGCTGGAAGGTACAGCTCCTCATTAATTGGGAGTACGGGGATATTTTTTTAAAATATAGGCACCTTAAGGCCGTTTACTGTATTCTTTCAAGTTATACATAGATGAGGCAAGACGTTGAATATTACTAAAGTATTTTTTTTATTTTTTTTTAAACTTCTTGCACATAATATGTGTACAATGGCGGACTTAATGCCATAGGCATTCTCTACCAGTCAACTTTCTTAAATGTTAGTGCATAATTTGTAATTAAATTGTTTTTTTTTTTTTTGTAAAATTATTTTCATTGACTTCGTGATTTAGTAATTATATTTACAGTCGGTAAGTATTCAATTTCAATTATCATAATCAAAGCCAAATAATTGTATAGTCTCAGATCAATTTTATAAAACTCTATATCGCTAGTTCTTCAGATACGCGATTTAACTATAATGAATTTGCTAATTATAATTTTAGTTAGTGCTATTTTTTATAGATTTTAATGCTAATAACATAAACTTTTGCTAAAGTTGATATAAAAAAAATAAGAATCTTTGTCGACTCCGATTGCCATCTTAACTTCTAGGCACTGTCGCGTACTGTTCTCATATAATTATTTTAGGCATGGCAACTGGCTTGTTTTTAACACGCTTATATTAGCTTCACCTGTATGTTTGTTTGTTTGTTTGTTTGTATGTAACCGACTCCTTTGGACTCGATTTTGACCCACTTTAAACGGACAGATTTAATTCAAACTTTTTACACTTGTAAAGAATCAGCGACAATATAATAATTTCATAAATTTATCTCATTATCCTGATTAGGATCGCCAGGATTAAAAAAAAACTAAAACTAAAAAGTGAAAAATAAATATAGTTAAAAAAAACTAAAAAAACACGCTTTTAAAGCACATCAAACTAAAAAGTGAAAAATAATTCTTATTATAACCTGAAAATAATAATAAACGAAAAATACTAGTACTATTGTGAAAAAAAGCGTGGGTCGCTCGATAGACGAAAAATATGGCACAGAGCGCCCCACGCTTTTTTTCACAATAGTACTAGTATTTTTCGTTTATTATTATTTTCAGGTTATAATAAGAATTATTTTTCACTTTTTAGTTTGATGTGCTTTAAAAGCGTGTTTTTTTAGTTTTTTAAATTAATGTAAAAACTCTCAATAGCGTCTGAATATTTTACAATTGTCATCTAGTTCTCTGTGAACCCTATAGCCAGACGTAATATAAAAACTAATCCAAATAAGTGTTCATTCTAATCTAACATTAATTTAAGCCTTAGTTAAAACCGTCAGCATAAATCTAATGCTCATATAAATCACGATAAATTCAGAATAATATCACAGTACGGTACGCAAAACAAATTTAATTTATTTCAAATGATATATCACGCAATTTATAAACATGTTGCGGTCACAGACATTATTTAGTTATATTTTACTTAATAAAACGCTTTGCTGGTCAAATTGGTAGAATTATTCTCTTTGAAAGCGTAATGTTGTTTGACCACACAAATATAAATTGGTCGCTTATTATAACGCTTGCTTTGCAGATACAAAATATTAATTACTAATACTTTTATAAATACTTATTTACAAACATAACATTACGTCTATACTACCCACAAGAGTGTTGCAGAGGCTTAGTAAATGAAACATCTTGATGTATCATATTCTAAGCAATGTATAAATGATATGAATTGAAACGTATATAAGTACAACACATTTTTACATTTTACACATTACATTTTTTACCTGTTGTGTCTAGTTGCATGTCATGGGATAGGGGGTGAGCCTATTGCCATCCACCGGACACAAGTCCAACGCCGTGCTGCTATTGCGCATTTCCTGACAGAGAGTTCACAAATGACACCTTGACTTTGCGGTGAGAGATGCATACGCTAACCACTAGAGCATCCAGGCAGTTTTGATTGCCCGGTAAAATTCCATCAAAACCGTAAACGGAGTGTTTTAAAACTGTTTTCTTCACATGACAAATGTTCCCAACAAAAATCGGGCACAAAGGTTGTGTGCTTCACACAGTGATTTGCTGAGCACGTCTGAATACTGGTTCGTGATGCGAGAACAAAATGTTCTTAACACACGCAAACAACACATTTACTCCAAAACTACCTACTCGTCTTTTGTTTTCTGTATTATCTTTGATCTGCCAATAAAGTATATGTTATGCAGGTTACTGCTGGTGAACCTGCAATGGGCCATTTCGCTGTGTCGGTTTTGCTAACTCTAATTATTTTGAGCACTGCAAAAGTACGCAGTATACAGTAAAATATTATGTTTTTTTACGCGACAGAAACATGTAATAACCGAAACCAGAGGGGCAACGATAACGAGCACGAGTTTTGTCACGTAATATAGGATGTAATGTTATGAGTATCAATACACATAAATAAAATTGGAGTGTCTGTTTTTAATGTCAAAATAACAATGTTTTTTTCAGTTGATATAGTTATTTGCACGATACCTATGCCTAAAATACTAATGTGTCTGTCTGTCTGTTTGTATCGGCTAATCTTCGAAATGGCTAGACCGATTTTAATAACATTTTATATGCAGGTAACTGACTACAAGGCGTGTAACATAGGCTATTTTTTATTAGTGTACCTGCCACGCAGACAAAACCGCAGGCGAAAGTAAGTTTGTTTGTTTGTTAGCGCTTATCTCAGAAACTAATGATCAGTTTTTCATAATTCTTTTTGTGTTTGATTGTTTAACTATCCATTTAGATTTTTTGATATTTGAAATTACACTGAACTCCATGGAAGCGGGGCAGTAACGTTTAACGCGGGTCATAGCGCGGGTGCAGCTACTACTTAATATAATGAACTCCAAGCGGATGAAGTCGCGGGTAAAAGCTAGTATTAAATAAAACAGAAAACACTTTGATCCTTCCTCATTTGATAGTAGCTTTATAGTGAATACAAGTTAGATTCCAGAATAGCACTGATTTTCATACTGCCTATACATAAGTATACTACTTTAGCCAAGTCTCAACGACTACATAGAGTTACTGGTCGTACAGAAAGAAGTAAAGAGCACTAGATCGCGAGGCAGGTCACCTTTGCGGTGGCCTGCAACGCGATCTAGAAAGTAAATCTGCAATAGAAAGCCACGTGTTTGACTGCGCCAGTGTACCAACAGGGTAAGACGACCAGATATCATACGCAGAACTGTGTCCACTTCTACCACCGACGCGACGTGGACGCCTTACTTAACGACCATGACTTCTCTGCCAAGCGTAAAACTACAGGGTAGAAGATACTTATTTAATTATTTTTTTTTTTTTATTTTAAAACTTCTTGCACTTAAAATATAGTACAACGGCGGACTTAATGCCTTAGGCATTTTCTACCAGTCAACCTTAAGGTGATGCAGAAAGAACAAAGGTAGGTGCATAAGAAAGTAAAGAGTTAAAAAAAAAAAGAAAAGTTATGTGCTGAATATGTGAAAACATACATGGAGTAATATCATATCAAAAATTCGAATACATAAATATGGTAACAAATATACTAATACATACATTTAAATAAAATATATATAAATATATATATATAAATATTTACACAGGAGATTAAGCTTTTAAAGATTCTGCTGTTGTTTCACCTTGGAGAAGATGACGCACTCTAGTTTTGAAAGTATCCCGGGTGGTGCACATCCTGATCTCAAGAGATTATATAGATAAGATTACTAAAGCACCACAAAAAGTTAAAAAAAGAGTTATTTTTATACTTTTTTTTTATACTACGCCCACAGCGAACGAACGTGTAGTCCACCTGATGGTAAGTGGAGTACAGCCCATGGACATCAACAATCCACAAATGCAGATTATAGATGCGTCGCTGCAGCTGAGGACTACGGTGTTATGCCTCATGTGCCAGTAATTTCAGGGCCTGATCTCACCACCAAACCGGAACACAGTAATGGAAGCACTACTATTTGGCGGCAGGTTAAAGGTGAGACGGTGGTGCTGCCGCCCTAGAGCTCAATCACAAGAGCTCTACCACCAGTGAACCTCTTGATAATGAGTCCATAATACTTATTCAAACCCCAAAAAATCCCATAAACACAAAACATACACTACAAAAGAACAATAACTTTTTTATCAAACGACAAACTTATTGCCAAATCGTATCGGCATCATATATTGGAAAAAACTGTCAAACGGAGTCACGAACCGATAAAACAAAGATTTATGTGTTTGCAAAGGCGATGTGCAGTATTTGAATGATTTTGCTCGCTTATTACTTGGTGAAACACGCTAAGGTTACGTGGTTTTTATGCGACTAATGTTCGGTAGGAGATTACTGTCTCGATGGTCTAGTGATTAGCATATGCGCGCTCCGCAAGGTCTCGGGTTCGATTCCCGGATCGGGCAAACTGTTTGTTGGAGCTATGTCGTCGTTGACTGTAACCCCGCTATCCCGATTGTATGTTAGTTGTTGTTGTGAGAAGGTAGTTTGTAGTAACACCAAAATCGCTTCAGGTTAAAAAGTTTATTGTAAATGGTTAAATTATAGTTAAGTTATATTGTTAGTTGTTGTTATGTTTAGTAATATGAGTCACGTTTATGTACAATAATTGTTTACCAAACACATGTTAATGCGTTCCGATTCTTTGGTAGCGACTGTCGCTATACTGACTGTTTATTGTTTATAGTATGTTTCGCTGTTCGAGCAGTATTGGCTCGTACACTGTTACTTAATAGCAGGAGCAGCAATAGCACCTTCAGAGTTTGAAATTGTTCCCGGTGGATGGCGATACGCTCACCTCTCATCACATGGCACTTAAACAAATAGGTGACGTGTGGTTGTTAAGCACCTCTGCCAAACCCTTCTGGGTAATATAGGCGTGATGTTTTGTGATAAATACTGCTGGGCTCTGGATGATAAGGGTTCGGTCATACTTTAGTCCACCACGCTGCTGGTCAAGTGCAGATTGGTAAAATTCGCACATCATCGAGCACATTGAAAGTATGTAGGTTCCTCCAGCTTCAGGATTGCACTGTAAGATTTTACCCGAGATCTCCAACTATGCAGTACTAGAATTTGTTATTAATATTTACTTATTTGTACAGGGCACGCTAAGGTTAAAACGGTCTAAAGGACAACCTTGATTCTCTTGTGGATAACTTAGTGTTAGCATAAGAAATAGATCTAGGAGGACAAAACTGTTTAGGTGTTTTTGTGAATAATATCTGCGGCCTCAGCTTAGGTAGGTAATCTAGAAAACATTAAACCTCTATTTGATGCTCTTATCTGTGTAAGAACTGAATATGTACCTAATGCAAAATCATTTTATTTTACTTTGCGTTAATATTTTACAAGTCTATTAAACTGGTTCCAATTTAGTACTGTTAGTTGAAAAAACTAATTTCTGATCATATTCATATATATCAACTTTTACAGTTTCTTATGAGAGTTACAGCAAAAAAGCTACTTTTGGCATCATAGATTGGCGTTAAAGTTGCTATTTTGAAGCTAGCTGCAGTATTTACATGTTTCGCACAGCACAGCTTAATTCGCTAAATGCAACATTTGAGTCGCTTTTAGGACACCAGCACACGCGGAACACGAGTGGCGTCCATTTTTTTTAATTGTTATTTTATTTTTTCATTTTGTATGTCACTCAATTAATGATTAAAACAATACTTACAAAATGGTTACGAACAAACATGCGTTTTAGTGTTTAAAATATGATTTGTCTATAAAAAATTATAAAAAAACTTAATAATATTAAAGTTAAACCCATATTACGTTAGTATTAAAACACAGCGCTCAAGCAACTCTGACCTAATATTGAAAACTCTCTCTTTATGACTTTACGTTCTTTTGCGAACTGTTATACCCTGCCTATGTTAGGAGACGAGCTGATCACCATCACAAAGTATGCTGTGTCATCATTACATACATATTATAAATATGACAGATGGCATGGGACTTCAGTCTCGTCTCAATCTCGGTACGGATCGGTACCTCTTCTAACTCTAAAAATCCTAAATCATAGTGTTCCTATTTCTGTAATTAATCTAAGTTCAGTTAAATAAATAGTGTATAGTAAATAAAGTGTTTTTTTAAAAACACCTCTCGAGGATCCCATATAACATTGGTGGCAGCGGTGGGATTACGAAAATATAATCCCAAATACGTGTCCGAACTACAGTGCGGAATCCTATTGAAAGTGACATACTATTTCGAAACTTCAGTGCTTAAATAAATGCGGCATCCTATTGAAAGTGACATACTATTTCGAAACTTCAGTGCTTAAATAAAGTGCGTATTTAAAGTGCGTATTAAAAGTGCGAAGCTGTGTTTACCGCAATTTTTCCTACTCTTACTACAAAAGTAACACGGAAGGTCCATGTTTGTGGAAGACATCCTGACCACTGGTTAAGTGGTTGCATTCATCATGATTCTGATCCTGATAACGATATTCCTGTGAGTGAACTGAAATTTTCGCTGAAAACTAATTTCGAACTCAGAGCAAACATTACCTGTATTGTTCTTACTGTCTATTTTTTTTTGTGAACTTATTGTGTTTTACTTATATCCTGTGTATTATTTTATTTCTGTAATGATAAGTGTGTCTTACTAACTAGATATTAGCGCTTTGTTTATTTTATCCATCCGGACTGCGCGGCTGATAAGCTCGCAGCCTCTCGTTATCGGACAAGCTTTTAGCATAGCGACGGCTTCTTTAATTCTATTCGTGTTAAGTTTTCTATTTTTATTTTTTTCACAATGACTGGCAGAGAAGAAGCAAAAGCCGAAAGGGCCGAAAGGGCCGACAAGGCCGAAAAGGCTGAAAGAATGGTTAAATCAACCAGTTCTCCTCAAATTGCCATACCGGTTTTGGAAACGCTTGAAAAAATAGATTTAAGTGTACTTCTGAAATTTATTAAACCCTTTGATGGATCAAGGGAAAAACTAAACCCTTTTATATCCAATTGCCAGAGTGCTTATAATTTAGCTACTAAGCACCAAAAACCTATACTATTTAAGTATATGCTAAGCGAATTAACAGGTAAAGCTGAAAGCTCATGTAATATTAAAGATTTTGATAATTTTGAACAGTTTGTCGAATTTCTAAAACAACAATTTGGTGAGCGTAAGCACTACACTCACCTGCTGTCTGAATTACAGGACAGCAAACAAGGTCCAACAGAGACCGTAAATCAATATGCCCTTAGGGTTGAAACTATTCTATCTCAATTGCTGACGGAAACAAAAATGTCTGTTAAAAAGAAAAGTGAAATTGCTGGTCGCGTAGCAGCAATGGAGGACCTAGCCCTTCATACATTTACCATAGGCCTCCTACCACGATTGTCACAAGTAGTGCGCTGTCGTGACCCTGACTCCTTAAACGCCGCTGTTAGCTTTGCAGTAGCGGAAGAAAAGATATTAGCAGCCAGCTATAAAAAATCAAGTTTCAACGGGCCGGACAAACCAAAATTCGTATCGCGACAAAATCAACCTCAGTCACAACCAAATCGTTATTCAAATGCTCAAAATTCGCGTCCTGATACTTCTAAGAAAGTCAACACTGGTGACTTGGTTTGTCGCTATTGTAAAAACGTTGGGCATACAATTGAGAATTGTCGCAAACGGCAGTACAATAATAGCCGTAATCAATCTAATCAACCTAATGCCCCCTCATCTGCTATTCGTCAAACCAACTTACCTCAAGACTCTATTCAAAATCATCCTCGTGGAACTGTTAACGTTATAGAACAGTCCCAGGACTACGGTGTTGATGAAGTTGATGATACTAGTTATTTAAACGAATAAAATTTCCCGATAGGTATCGCTCGGGAAATTACCCATACAAAATCAAAACTGATACCACAGATCTCACTGTATCCTCTGTATCCACTGTATCCTCTGAATCCACTGTATCTAAAAATCAAAGTGTTAACAGACAGGGTAATCAGCCCCAAATTCATAACACTAATTCTAATTCATCTACTACTAAATCACAGACTTACTCTCTGCACGCTCCAACTCCACTGAATCAAATAATAAATTCTAAATCTCAAAATAAATTAAGCTCTCTGAATCCTCCAAATCAAATAATAAATTCTAAATCTCAAAATAAGTCAAGCTCTCTGAATCCTGCGAATCCAGCGAAAAAACACTCTGAATCAAAATCTTACTCTCTGAATCCACCTTCCTCTGCAGCCGTTGTCTCACCTCCGCAAAACCTGAAAAAGGAAAAAGAAAATAATGTTAAAATATACCAAATCAATAATAACACAAAGAAAAGATACTCACCGTATGTCGTTATTCCAACTCCCGTCTCAGATCAGCCTCTATCTTTCTTAGTAGATACAGGCTCCTGTGTTAGCCTGTTAAAACTAGATTCCATATCCAAACTTCCCCAGTTGAGTAACGAAATTATAACACTTAAAGGAATTGACCCTGGGGACGAAGTCACACCAACGTTAGGGAGCTTCAAAATGCATATATTTCAAAATTCTCCAGTAATGCATGAATTCCATGTCGTAAAAGATATAACCCTAACTCATGATGGTATAATTGGAAACGACCTTTTAAATGAATTCTCTTGCACTATCGATTACCACAATAAAGCATTACGAGCAGGAAACGACTCGATTAACCTGCAATTCTCTGAACCTCTATATACCATAGACCCTCGCACAGAAATGGTAATCGAATGTACAGTCAGTAACCCAGAAATTCAAGAAGGCGTTATATTAGACCAGCATCTTTCTATGTTCCTTCTAATAGCAAATTGTATAGTTAAAGTCAAAGAAAACAACCGTATAAATATTACTGTTGTTAATACATCATGGAAATCCGCTATTCTATCTTCTAATTTAAATCTTAAGCTAGAACCATTAACAGTCCACTCTTGTGAATCATTAATTCATACAAATCCACCTCAAAAGGTATCACTTCGAACACAAAAGGTGCTCGACTCTCTCAGACTATCACATCTCAATGATGAGGAAAAGGACGCTCTGCTTCAACTTTGCTCTAATTATTCAGACATTTTTCATCTCCCTGATGATCAACTTACTTATACTACTGCCGTTGAACACAAAATCATAACAAACACAGACGTTCCTATACAAACAAAATCTTACAGATTTCCAGAATGTCACAAAAAGGAAGTTGAGACTCAATTGAATAAAAATGCTTGAACAAAATATTGTTACACCCTCTAACTCGCCATGGTCTTCACCCATTTGGGTGGTTCCCAAAAAACTAGATTCCTCTGGACAACGCAAATGGAGAGTTGTCATCGATTATCGTAAATTGAACGATGTCACCATCGGCGAAACGTACCCAATTCCACAAGTTACCGAAATTTTAGATCAATTAGGGAAGAGCCAATATTTTTCTACATTAGACCTGGCTTCTGGATTTCATCAAATTCGTGTTTCACCAGAAGACGCATCTAAAACAGCATTCTCCGTTCCGCAAGGTCATTTTCAATTTACAAGAATGCCATTTGGACTTAAAAATGCACCGGCAACTTTTCAGAAACTAATGAATACCTGTCTTGCAGGACTCCAAGGTTCCAGGTGCTTTGTATATCTCGATGATATCGTCTCGTATTCAGTAGACTTACCTTCCCATATCCAGAACTTGACCTGTATCTTCGAAAGACTTAGAGACTATAACCTGAAACTCCAACCAGACAAATGTGAGTTCATGTGTAAAGAAGTCGCATATTTAGGTCATCTTATAAGCGATGATGGCGTAAGGCCAAACCCAGCAAAGGTCAAGGCCGTCACTGATTTCCCAATACCAAAATGTCCCAAAGATGTAAAGAGTTTCCTTGGCTTAGTTTCATACTACAGACGGTTTATCCCTGATTTTTCAAAACTTTCTAAACCATTAACGACACTTCTCAAAAAGAATGTACCTTTTATCTGGAAAAATGAACAACAGCTTGCATTCGAAACACTTCAAAACAAACTCGTCACTTCGCCAATTCTAGCTTATCCTGACTTTACAAAACCATTTGTACTCACATGCGACGCTTCTAATTTCGCTGTATCCGCCATCCTATCTCAGGGACCAATTGGTAAAGATCGCCCCATTGCTTTTGCTTCCCGTACTCTCAATAAAGCGGAATGTAACTATAGTGTTACCGAAAAGGAATGCCTTGCTATCATTTTCGGCACCAAAGCCTTTCGTCCATATCTCTATGGGCATCGATTTACAATAGTTACAGACCATAAACCACTTCAATGGCTCTTTAACTGTAAAGACCCCGGATCTCGACTCATTCGTTGGCGACTTAAGCTGGAAGAATTTGAATATGATATTACCTATAAAAAAGGCAATTTAAATTCCAACGCTGATGCATTATCTCGGTTTCCAGTTAATCCTGTTGAAGGTCAAGACTTACCTCTTAATTCTCCACCACAAAATCTTGATGATTTATTAGGAAATAATCTCCTAGATTCACCTACTCATATTCCTTTCTCCTTTGATGACGACGAATTACTAAATCCACACATTAACCCTAATACTAATGAAATTCCAATACCTATACCAAACCCTTCTGCAAATTCCAATCCTGATCCTCGTAACGCTCCAAATCCTTTACATATACAAGATGAAGAACCGGATCTTATAGATCTCGGACCTTTAGACTTAGGTAGCCCTCAAAGCACAGACCTTAACCTAGATTTTGAAAACCTCGATATTCCTTCACCCGAAACCTCTGAAACACAACCCACTACAATTTTAAACGACGATGACTATTCAAAATTCCTTAAATCTACAAGTAACAAAGAAATAACTACCGACACAGTACTAAGAGAACACAATGAAAATTTGTTAAAATCGCCTTATAAAATTATAATAATACCAACTTCAATAGACTTAGACGAGTCCAACCCGTATATCCTCGAAATCCTGCAAAATAACCCCGATAAAGAAAATATTCTAAATGCCGAAAAGGAACTATATGCATCACTCAAAACCAAATATGAAGACAAGGATATTTATTTACTCTTTGTCAAAGTTCACCATTTCGATGAATCTTCCTACCCCGCTATATACAACAGCCTGAAACAAGTTAGGAACCTGATTTTACAATCAGACCAAACAGCTCATATTGCCATATCCGATTTCAAAAATCCTTTTGACCAACATTCATATGCAAAAATCTACAATATCCTTACTTATATTTATCATAATACAAAAATATGTATTCATGTCTATCTTAACAAAACCATTTATCCAACCCTAAGTGAAAGACCCAAAATCTTGCGAGACAATCACGATATCCCCGTAGCTGGACATTTAGGCTCAACACGTATGTACAATAGGATTAGAGAACAATTCTTTTGGAAAGGAATGAGAGGAGATATAGAAGATTACGTGAAGAAATGTAAAATGTGTCAGGAAAACAAAGCCTTAAGGAAGCTAAACAGAGCTCCAATGGAAATTACTACAACTTCAACATCCCCATTTCAAAGAATATCATTAGATATAGTTGGGCCACTCCCTGAATCTCGTACCTCTAAATTAAAATACATAATGACTATTCAAGATGATCTTACTAAATACTCCGTAGCCTACCCAATTCACAGCGCAACAGCTGAAAAAACAGCAGATTGTCTAATACATTTCATTTCCCTTTTTGGAATACCTAAATCCATTCTGACTGATCAAGGAGCTAACTTCACTTCAGACCTTTTTAAAACAACTTGTAACTTCTTAAAAATCAAACAATTATGGGCCTCACCGTATCACCCCCAAACCCAAGGCGCTCTCGAACGTAGCCATTCTACATTAAAAGAGTATTTAAAATCCTTTGTAAACGAGCATCAAGATAACTGGCCAACCTATGTATATACTGCTATACTCACATATAACACTACAATACATACTACTACAAAATTTAGTCCATATGAACTATTATTTGGTCATAAACCTTTCATACCAAGTTCGGTGTATGAAAGTGGAACTACTACAACTTATAATGACTATATTCGAATGTTACAACATAAATTCAAATACTCGAGAGAAAAAGCTCTGGAAAACATTTTGAAATCTAAAGAGACTTCCAAAACATATTACGACTCCCGTACTAGAATACCACCACAATATAAGGTCGGTGACTTTGTTTATCTTAAGAATCACTTAAGACTCAGAAAAGCCTTATCACCTATTTGGAAAGGTCCTTACAAAATAATAAAAGTAAATGATAGTAATACAGTCACGCTTCTTATCAACAGGCGTCATGTAACACATCACTTCGATGAAATCAAACCTGCGGATGTGTCTCAAGCGCCTGCCTCTAGGAATAATGAACCAAACATGTAATATTTATTTATTTTATCTTTTTATTTCAGCGCTTCAACGAATGCGCAACCTGATTTTATCAAGCCATACCCTTCTAACTCTGGAATCTTCTTCGAAAGTCTAGGCAAACTTAAGATTATAAATGGAAACTTAAATGTAATTAGCTATGTAGACATTGCCTACATAAATCCTCATATAACTAACCTAAATGAGATTATAGGTTCAGTGAGATTTGTGTGCCAGAAAACTAATAACTCCAAATGTTTAAATATATTATCACCTCTAACAGTACGTTTCAAAGACATCCAGAGAGAATACGATTCTTTCTCTCATTTAACCTCCAAACGAAGTAAACGATCAGCCTGGTTTGGTGGCTTAGGTACTATATTTAAACATATTTTTGGTACCCTTGACGAAGATGACGCGATAAAGTACGACTCCGCGATAGAAATTGTGCAACAAGACCAAAAGAAAATAGCTGAATTAATGAAACAGAATATTTTAGTTACCGCAAACAAATTAGAGTCATTTAAAGAAACTATTAATAAATTAAAAAATAATGAAGCATTTCTCAGCACCACTTTAAATTCAATTTTTAATCAAATAGCAAATTTCACGGATATGTTCAATACTTTAAACAATGAAAATGAAGTCTACTCCATACTAACCAACCTCGAAAGTAACTTACTTACTTTATCTTTCCAGTTAGAAGACTTGACTAACGCGATAATATTAAGTAGTCAAAACATTCTGCATCCGAATGTTCTGACGCCCACTCAGCTATACAAAGACCTTGTCGATAACGATAGGCACCTACCTAGGGACACGAGTATCCCGATAGTTTTAAGTTTAGATAATATTCATTTAATTATAAGTATGTCTAATGTTGTATGTTACTATTTTAATAATAGGCTGATGTTTGTATTGCAGATACCATTAGTAACAAATGACGATTTTAATCTTTACCATAGCCTTGCTTTACCTACTCCTCATGGAATAGATTACCCAAATACTTTTAGTCTTATTATACCTTCCAATATAAGTCAAATTACTGTGTATTAAATAAACTAGATAAGTGTAAAATTGTAAGCTCTGAGTTCTATCTTTGCGAAATTTCTACCGTATTACTGACAAACAGTAATCCAACGTGTGAGAGCGAATTATTAACAAAGACAACAAGCTCTATTCCGGTGCAGTGTGAAACTAAATTAATATCTGGTGAATTAGACATTTGGAAACCAATAACAAACAATCAATGGATTTTCATCCAATCCCGACCGAATAAAATCTCTATTGAGTGCGACACATCGGAACTGCGTGAGATAATAGTGAACGGTACCGGAGTGCTACATATACCTTATCAGTGCATAGTGTATACAAAAACCGCGAGACTCATAGCATCAAACAAGGCCGTTAATATAAGTACACCTATTCCTAATTTAGATTTTAAAATTATAGATGATATATGCTGTAAGTTAGATAATAAAACTAATGAGGTAAACAATTATAAGATATTACCAATAAAATTACAGAGTATTAATCTTGACGATTTGAACGCTAACAACTACAACACAATGTATTCGGACCTAGATAACATCATAGATGAAAAACCTGTACTAACTTATAAGCTTCATTACTTTGTATTTTCCACATTTATTTCAATAATTTTAATTTCTTTTGTATTGTTTAAATTAATTAAGTTAATGTTAAAATATAGAAATAGATTAAATATATCTATACCGGAACCAAGCCGTACCGATCAAAGTGAAAATTCTGAGAGTGAAAACTCTCCGATTCCATTGCCTCGTCTTAGAGAAATAGTTTAAGCAATTTGCCCCTGAACTTCGATTTTCTCGCGAAGTTCAGTCTTTTTCGGGGGGCTGTTATACCCTGCCTATGTTAGGAGACGAGCTGATCACCATCACAAAGTATGCTGTGTCATCATTACATACATATTATAAATATGACAGATGGCATGGGACTTCAGTCTCGTCTCAATCTCGGTACGGATCGGTACCTCTTCTAACTCTAAAAATCCTAAATCATAGTGTTCCTATTTCTGTAATTAATCTAAGTTCAGTTAAATAAATAGTGTATAGTAAATAAAGTGTTTTTTTAAAAACACCTCTCGAGGATCCCATATAACAGAACGGTACTCTGTTACGTATTATGAAAGTACAGCCTCAAATTTCCGGCTTGCAAGGTATAACTTATAAAAAAGCTTTGAGAATATTTTAGCTTAAAATTTTTCAGGGAAATGATGCAAAGAGATATATTAGAGTAAAATATTCTCATAGAAATTTAAGCGCTCGATTTCATTCGGTACTGAGCGCCTAAATTTCTTTGCGAATATTTTTCTAAAACGATATTCATTTAGCTTGGCTTAGCAAATTATACTAAGAATTAGTTAAAAAGTTATGGAACCGGCAGGATTAGAACCTGCGTACATTTTAGAAATGTCATTTCGTGCCGTCACATTCATCCATTTGTTCCTATATTAAGTAGGATGTAAACCACTAATGAACGCGTACCTTATTTCAACTTCTTATGATTATTTTTATAGCATATAGCAAATTATACGACTGTGTCTTAGTAAAAACAAATAATAATATGTATGAATAGTCATTTCACTTAGGTTAGAAACTGAAAATTTACAAAACCTACAAGGCCAGCTGCCAAGACATTATTTCTACGATTTTATATCCGAGACCTATATAACCTTATCGATCTAATATTTACTGCAGGATGACGTGTCTACAAGCACCTAACTGTGACGTCATAGCTATAGCTTTATGTTTTTTCTTTGTGATAATTTTATAGGCGTGTAGTGGAAATTATAGGATTGGAAATGATATACTGCGAATGTTCACGTGTTGACTTGTCACGGTTATAATTTAATCGGTTTGTACTACTCATGCGCGATAAATTGAGACCTTTTAAAAAAAAAAAATCTGTGGCGTACTTGCGAAGCGGGTAGATAAATAGCGGAAGTTTCAACTTATCGCGCACGCAGTAGTAAGCATGAATAATGTTATATAATACTCTCTAGTTAATACTTAATTGATATCTTTTGTAGTATTATTTCGTAGTTACTGGACATGTAGTCTTCTTGATGATAATTAGGTGATCTACAGCTCATAATATCACAATAAATCTAAGGACTACGATTTTATGCCATAAGACGGACAATTTGAAACCGTGATTTCTCCACGGAATCTCTATACAACCCAGCTCCTATTAACAATATAACATCTCGCTTATATTATCCAGGTTTGGCAGAGGTGCACAGAATCCACACTTCACCTCTTCTGTTTAGAAACCATGGTCCCAATAGGGGGTGAACCTATCGCCATACTGTTATGTATTAGGTGGGTACTTGTCATATCTTCTTGACACAATAAGATTGACCAAGTAGTGGGTAGGTGTGTTTTTTTTCTGTTGATTCTTATACTGTACATGCTACATAGCACAATTAAAGTAATTACTAAATTATGGTGTTTAAATGGACATAACACATACACTAGCCAAAATTCCAAGACCGTGTTGCTATTGAGAATATCCCGACTAAAAAAACCCAATTTACACTATTGCCCGTCCGGAAATCGAACCCAAGATACGCTTATCACTAGAGCAACGAGGCAGTTCACTATCGTATACAAATCTATGCAGTGGAATCAACGCGATTGATTTTATCCACTTCTGATTATTTTATGGTATTCACATGAAACATGGCAATCAGGTTCTTCTGAGTACACAATAATTTATTATTGATAGAATCTGATATTTCCTTTGTAGTAAAATTGAATTTTTGCTAATATCAATGGTTGAAGGTAAAGGCGGTTTTACAACAACATCGATCGGCGTCGATCGATGTCGATTGAGCGCAGTAGCGCGCTCTTATATGCTCTTAAAGCTTGCAGTTGGAAGCAAGCGTCAACGTCAACGCCATCCGTATGTTAACATATTTTTATACAAAAAGATTGATGGGTTACGTACATACGTACTTACAAAATGTGCAAATTCGTGAAAAATCATACAGGTTTCTTAATTCAACGAAAATATGTACAAACAACATATTCATTGAGGCATAAAAATAAAGTAAACCTCCCATCATCCCTCATCTTCGTGGTTAAATATATATACACTCTACAAGTACTTTAGTAATCTACCACTAAAAATGTGTTTTTTTTTTTTGTGGTAAATAACTAAAGTTGACCAACGAGATAGCTTGAGTAACACACAGTCGTTATATAGAATAGAGTGCACGGTTGGCGTAGTGTTTTAAGCGGTCGCCTCGCGCGCCGCTCTCCACTGCGCTGGTGTTGTGGGTTCGATCCCCACACGAGACAAATCTTTGTATGAGCCGCAAAAAATCGTTCCGGCTTTGGATCTGCTTTGTGTGTGTGGAACGTATAAGTGAACACCCCCGCGATACAGGAATGATTCCTAGAGCGGGCATCGTTTAAAAAACCAAAATAAGGAGGCTGCAGTCTTTACCACTATCTCCTTAAGTATAAAACTTAAAACATAAGTAATTTCATAACATTTATTATTCTACAATTATAATAATTTCTTAACATAAACCAATCAGCTAACCTAACATTAGTACCGACAGCATAATAAAACATTTCTATAGATAAACATTGATTGCTATCGCGAACGCGAGAACGTGAGTATTTCGTAGCGTCAGCAAAACGATAAATGCAGAGCGCATGAATAATGTGATAGAGAGTTTAGATAGCAAATCGTACTATGTATTAAAAGAAAATAAATTTAGCTGCCTCGTTGGTCTAGCGGTATTTTCTTTTTTATACTACGCCCACAGCAAACGAACGTGTAGTCCACCTAATGGTAAGTGGAGTACAGCCCATGGACATCAACAATCCACAAAAGCAGATTACAGATGCGTCGCTGCAGCTGAGGACTACGGAGTTTTGCCTCATGTGCCAGTAATTTCAGGGCCTGATCTCACCACCAAACCGGAACACAGTAATGCAAGCACTACTATTTGGCGGCAGGTTAAAGGTGAGACGGTGGTACTGCCGCCCTCGAGCTCATTCATAAGAGCTCTACCAACATGAACTTGTGTATTGCTCACGTCAATGTGTTATAATATTAGTCACAAGTGCAGCACGGAGTTAAACCATTTACATAACGCAATATTTAGTATAACTATTAAACAAATATAAAACAAAATTCTTAACTTCACATACAAAATAAATAAACGTGACGTGATGCTTATGTAGCCATTTGCTTGGCGCGTTTGGGCGAGTCTATTATAGTGTGTAAATTTAAAATTGTATTATGTCAGGCAGTTTACGTGTTAACAAAGTAATTATTTTTAATGATGTTTCTAATATCGAGAGTTGTTCCGATTGTTTATAAAAATAAAAAATAGTTATTATGTCAATAGGCATTTCTCATGTCAAAAATTTATATCCGTCGTCTTTTTTTTAAGTTAGGTAAAAAAAACAATCGAATTGAGAACCTTTTCCTTTTTTGAAACCGGTTAAAATGTGAGTTTATACTAATTTTTTTTTATTACACTTTCACCGTTTTTTATAATCTCTGAAGGCCAATTCGTAACTTTTTTGATTGATGATCGGTCAAATTAGGAAAAAAAATAAAACTATCCGAAACTTAAAAAGCGCTGGTAATATTAGGTCTTTATTTACAGCTAAATTATGATGTAAGTGTTGTATCTAGTTTATGTGTAATGTTTATATTGTTTAAACCTATTTAATAAATAAATCTAGACAAATATCTTATATGCGCAATAGATTAGAACACAATGCATGACATAATGAAGTGTTGTTGTTGACATAATGAAGGGGAAACTAATTAGACAATATGTATACAAATGATTATGTATGTATATCTATTAATGGTTAGGTATGGCTTATGATTATGACCGTATTAATTTCTAGATTATAGCTTCGATTCTTTTTATAATTAACATAGCATCACGCCTGCCTATACCACCCAGAAGGGTGTAGCAGAGTCAGATAACATCCATTTTTTGTCTGTCAATCCCATGTAATACGACGTAACACACAGTAGAAAAAAAATCTAGAGTCGACCTTAGTTGGTTTGTTTAATCGGTTGCCCGGTGTGCAGAAGGTCGCAGGTTCAAATTCTCCCATATTTATATATCCCATAACTTTTCAACTGTTTCTTAGTATAAATAACACTGCTATCCGATACGGGAATCCAATCATTAACAAAGCATATAACATCATAAATAAATAATAAACAAAGATTTTTTTAAATTAACATTATATAGCAAACTACATCATGTCCTTGGAATAAACCCGGCCCCGAGTGAAACAAACCCTTTCGACAAGTCTTCTTGAATTATTGAAAATTGAAATCGTAATTAACTCCTTTGAAACCAACTTTCGACCTTATTATTTCCAGGATATGGTCGAGTTTCTAAGATGAAAGATGTAAAGTTGACCTGTATGAACCCACGACACGTATTACGTGTAAAGAACATTATATCCTCGAGCGGGACATCAAAACAATACGAAATGGGCAAGAGCGAGTTGTATTTTCGATTGGGTTCCGTAGGTATTGTTATGAAAATTAAATGGGTGGGAAAAAATATTGTAGGGCTGATTTTTACATCGTAGAATAAAAGTTATCCGTCGTATAAAGATGACCAATTCATACTTTAATATTGTTATTAAGAACTAGTTTCTGAGATGCCGGATCCAACCCATAAAATACAACCTGACCGAATTTAAAAGTTACACTTGCAAATTGAATATATCTGTCACTTTCTTGTCTTGTCTTTTCTATATTTTCTCAGGTTATATTTTATTCGACTAATATTCTTTATTCAAATTCAAATCATTTATTTTTGCCCCAGGAGGCGCTTGAACACGTCAAAACATTACAAACATTTTATATAAAAAAAAAAATCCGTCGCGATGGTTGCAAAATCGACTATACTAATTTAATGTAAAATTGACGTGTAATAATTAGGTCAAATATTTTATTACAAAAAACATTTGCATTGAAACTTATTCCATGAATTTTGAAGTTTTCTTGATGTAATACAAACTATGACGTTGTATTTGATATAACTGTATTATGGCAATTTAAATAAAGTATTTTCACATCATGAATGTAATAATATTTAACTTTAAGTTTACAATTAATACAAAATACAATACACATACACCTATTAAGTAAGGAATCCCAGCATCTTTCTCAGGTTTTTTCTGAATATTTACTTTATTTCAATAATATCTTTGTTCTTACTTATGCGTTCTTTCTGCTAAAATGTCTAAATTGAATTTGATACAACGATAGCTTAGGCTATAACACACCAATGGATCGACATCGATTGATGGAATTAATTGGCAAATTCAACTTAAAAATTTTAGTCAAGTGACGTTAATCCGTTTGTTTAGTACCAACATAATTCTAAAGAGAAAAATAATAAGGGCTACTTTTTAGTAAGCTCGGTGAACCCGCGGGCATGTACAAATCTTATCCATGGCCAACTTAATAAAAACATATAACCTTCATTGAGCACACGGCTTTAAATACAAGCTCTCACACGTTCTATAAATATTTTACCCATCTTAACAAAGGTTTAACAATAACCCTTTTCCCACGGGACCCTAACAAAGTCCTTTACAGTAACAGCAGGGCGCCGCGCCGGGGCCCAGCGTGTATAAAAAATAAATTGAGCCCCGTCCCAAATTAACGCGGTTAAACGCTCAGCGCCGTGTAACTTTGAATTATGAAGCCTTTGTTTTTTTCTAGATGGTTTAAAAGATGGTTGAATTAATAGTGTGTAAGGCTTAAGCAATTTAAGTAGTAACAAGTTAGTAAAACACTGGTGGTACATGTTTTGTAAAAATTAACCGAAACGGTATTGTTGTTTCGTACTTTTTTATCTTTTTTTTGCGACATATGTAGCGAACAAACGTATATAACTAACCTGATGGTATAGCCCATAGACATCAACATTCAACCAGAGTGAAGATGCGTCGCTTCATCTGAGGGCTATGGTGATATGCGTTATGTGCCATTAACTTCAGGGCCTGATCTCATCATCAAATCGGAACACAGTAGTGCAAGCATTACTATTTGACGGTAGGTTAAAGGTAAGGCGGTGGTGTAGCCGCCCTCGAACTCGTTCACTAGAGCTCTACCACCAAATTATCCGATTTTTTAAAATGATTTCACTATTATTCATACATTACATCTACAACGTGACCGAGTTAACACATAGGCTATATTTTATCAAGTACCACGAAGAAGAAGCTGCACGAGCAAGCTTGGTATAAAATATGATTGGATTCGCAATTCCGAATATCTGAAATTTTGTTTGCCATTTGTCGAACAATTCTATAATAAAATCTTCTATTACATAATAAAGAAACTATTTCTTTTTACGTTTAATTTGTTTTAAAAACGACACCCGCACTAGGAATAACTTCTGTGTCGCAAGGGTGTTCACAAACGTACATTTCACACACCAGCGTAGTTGAAAGCGATGAAGCGACCGCTTTAACCACTTCGCCAACCTTGCACTAAATTTCAAAGAAATATAACAAAACGGCTTGCTCAATGCAACTAAAAGTTCTACTTAACAATACAAAGGAAGTACCAAGTCTATTGTCTATTCAATTAAATATCTTGCTGTCCATGACTTCAGTTTTAATTAATAACAATCGATTATCTAATTATTCGATCAGTCATCTATAGTGTAACAAAAGATAAGTGTGATGACCGAAACGTCACGTAACTAAGTCTGCTGCCATGTGGTTCTCAAAGTGTTAGGAATCCTATCCTATCCTATCCTACAATGTGTATATATGTATGTATGTATAATACGTACAGGGTGGCCATCTTATATGTTTGCAAATTTGTTTGAACCAATTTTTTTTGCACCATATTTGATATTTATTTTATTTATACATTTATTTTATTTATTTATTTAACTTTTTGCACACAGCGTGGTACACAGACAGACTTAATTCCTAGTGGCAAAGTAGCATTCTCTAACAGTCAACCTAGTGTGGTGCAGAAAATCAAAGGTAGGTGCGTTTCGATAGTATCGATAGTTATAATAATAATTAAGTAAAGAAGATTTGTCCAATTTGTTTTGCAAGTTGAACATCTTTTAAATCAATTTAAATTTTTTCCGAACATGTACAATTGAGATTAGATACTGAATATTTCCTTTAAAATTGACAGATCCAGTGTTAAGATCCAGCTAAATCTTCAATATCTGAGTTTTTTTGGTGTGCTATCTAGAGGAAGCGTATTTTTTTTCCATCAGGATGTGGAATGCGCTCGCGCTGGAGATCAGGATGTCCCGGACCGTGACATATTATTTGTCAACTTTATGGCAAGACAACAACATTATTTGTTATATCTATATCCTGAAAGATGTGATTTTATATATTTAATATGTATTATGAGATAATATTTAAATATTACATACTAACATATATATTAGATGAAAATAAACGTAAGTATGTAAATTTATTATATTCCTTAATATGTAAATTTTTTAGACATAGTTTTTTTTCTAATGATATAATAATACTTTTACATCACCCAAAGGTAGAAAATTAAAATGTCTATGGCATTAAGTCTTCTTTGAAATGTTATTGCATTAAAGTTTAAATAAATAAATAAATGTTACTCTCGTTAATCGTAATATTTTTCAGATTTCTTATCACTAATAATATGATTAGGTACATGATCATTCATAAAAACGTTCAGCTTCTCATTTCTATAAGATTCAATAGAAAGAAACATTTGACATTTATTTTATCAAAAAATAAAAATCACACTCCTAGATAAAAATGACAAATATGTCCCTTTTCAAGTATTAAAAGAGGAACATTTTATTGATATATTACAACATCAAATCCCAAGTAGTTATAAATACATCCGACCTTTTTCCTATCCGCAAACATAATCAAAATAAAACCAAAAACGTATTTTTTTTTATTATACTACGCCCACAGCGAACGAACGTGTAGCCACCTGATGGTATGTGGAGTACAGCCCATGGACATCAACAATCCACAAAAGCAGATTATAGATGCGTCGCTGCAGCTGAGGACTACGGTGTTATGCCTCATGTGCCAGTAATTTCAGGGCCTGATCTCACCACCAAACCGGAACACAGTAATGGAAGCACTACTATTTGGCGGCAGGTTAAAGGTGAGATGGTGGTGCTGCCGCCCTCGAGCTCATTCACAAGAGCTCTACCACCAAAAGGTTGTTGTATATAGAAACATAACAACATAACATCACGCCTATGTTACGCAGAAGGGTATGGGAGAGGTGTATAACACCCACATTTCACCTGTTATGTTTAGGTCCCGTGTGCTCACCAGTTACCGGTCATAATGGTCGTTACTCTAGTGATCGCATACGGTAACCACTAGAGCAACGAGGTAGAACGTAATGTCGTTAATACATAATTATTACATAATTATTAAGCTGTATTATTCCTTTGTTAGGAGTATCCTAGAATACAACTGTGTAGTCTAGGATCCCCACGAAGCAAAGTACAGCTTGATGCTGGAACGTGTTCAACGGAAATTTGCTTGTTTCCTTTATTATAAATTATACGGTTACTACCCATATTCGTACACTCTGCGAAAAAAATGTTCGATAATGGTAGATTATTATAAACAATAAAATTGATAACTCTTGTGCCTTATCACGTTGTGCCTTGTCGGTGCCGGACCAGTACACGCGACTGCGTTCGCGGCGCCTGTTGGCGGTACCTGCAGTACGAACCTGTACTGCCAAATTTGCACCTACTAATCAGGCAATTTCGCTCCTGAATGGTCTGACAAGTAATTACTCAGAAGTAGACTTGTTCTGTACCAAATTTATCCAATTTGTATGTTTATGTTTGTTATTTTTAAGTGATAACCTATAATCTATGTACCTAATCTGTGTGTAATTTTTGATCTACTTGTGTGACTCACTGTGCGTATTAGGCAACTGTAAGCACAGTAAGCAGTTGAGTGTAAAATAAATAAATAAATAACACATAACATAACATTACGCCTATTCTACCCAGAATAGGGTAGCAGAGGTGTATAGCACCGACATTTCATCTGTTATATTTAGGTCACATAGAATAGAGGGTGAGCCTATTGCCATCCACCTAGTACAATTCTAACTCAGTACTACTATTGAAACTACCTGACGGCAAAAACCGAAATAAATGCGTTGAAAGGTAGTATACGCTAACCACTTCACTAATCAACAAGGTAGTACGTAACGTCCAAAGTAATGTTGTCAAAAGCCAACAACAACCATTATACCACGAATCTCTAATCCAATAAAAATATTGGACAGAATAGAACAAGTTGGACAAAGCTGAGCTCGATATCAATGGCTTTGTCCGTCCTTTGTTAGAAGTTGGCCGGACCTAGAATTGCTCCTTGTGGTACCCCATAGAGTTTCTGCTAAGTTTTATATTATTTTCTGGGGAATTGTGACAGAATGTTGGATTCTCAGGATTATATACACTAGAATTTTGACAGTAAATAAGTTTAGGCTAGTGCAATGCCGCGTAACTAACACTTGGCTTTATGAGCCAATTTTGAAAAAAATAATATGTTATTCTAGTCAAAATTAAACTTTACAGTCAAGTGATGTTAGCAACTTGACTTTAAACTATATGATTTCTAAAATTGGCTCAATGGATCCACAAAAATACTGTCTACAGAATCATTTTTTATAATTTTATTAAAGAAATCCATTTGATAAATTTTACTTATCTTTGTGCGGTCATAGTCTCACAAAAAGACAAGGTGAAGTACGGAACGGATTAAAAAGTTACATTAAAAATCATAAAGAACATAGTCACATTATCTTTTGACAAAGTTTGAGAAACACAATCGTCTTCGGCCACGCAAAGTCACAACATCGGATGCATTTTAGCATATCGTGGCGTGCATCCGACGAGTGCATAACGAAATGAGCCGAGTGTGTGTGTTACTGTTTCTTGTTATGTGCGCTGAAGCCGGAATATTAGCTGGAAAAGGTTGGTTTCCTTTTTAAATTAGAAATGTTTTAGTTTTTTTTATAAATGAGGTATAATATCAAAGGTGTTTTTAAGTATTAACACCCACCCAGTGAACCTTTCGTCATAAACCGGGCTTCCAGTAAGTAAGTACCTGACGGCAAAATACATTGTTAACTTAACTCACCGCTCTCCACTGCACTGGTGTTGTGGGTTCGATCCCCACATGGGACAAATCTTTGTGTAATTCGCAAAGATTTGTTCTGAGACTGGGTGTGCTTGAGTGAGTGAAGGTGTGTATTTGGCCTTGTCATTGGGACCATTGGATAGGGTAATTGCCTCTGGCGTTCTATCTAATGTAAAAAAATCCAAATTTATCTTATCTTAATTTAACTATTAACACCGGGATTTTATTGGGACTCTATTTGGAATCAAAGCTTAGATTTCACATTCAGCAGTGCTATACGCAAACACATACACATGTTAACATAATATAGGCGTGATTTTATGCTATGCATTGTCTATAAATATGTCTCCAATTCCTGCCCTCAAATAGTTTGAAAACATGTACGTGACATTTCGCGCTATGTTTAGAAACATCGTCGCTATATTTGTGAATTAACGTTCGTCTTCATTTCGTCCATAACCGTACTATACATGTTTTGGTTTCAAAACATTGTTTTAGTGGAGTTAAATAATTTATACATCGAGTGCACAGTTGGCGTAGTGGTTAAACCTCGCCGCTTTAAACTGCGCTGGTGTCGTGGGTTCGAACCCCACACGGGGAAATCCTTGGGTGATACGCAAATATTTGTTCTTTCTCTGGGTGTGTGAAATATGTATATGTTAGTGAACAGGAGTAATCCATAGTGCGGGTGTCCTTTTTTTTTGATTTACTGAAAAAAATATATAAAAATGAATATCTTTTACAAAAAAGGAAAATCCATAGTATCATTTGTGTTTTAGTCAACGAGCAAGCAACAGTGCAAAGAATCTTACGGACAAACAAACAAATTTACGAATACACGTAAGAAAAGCATAATATTTACAATCGGAGGTTAAAACAGGCAGAAAAATGCTGTGATTTTAATATTTTTACTAAATGTTGTTGAGAAACATAATAAGGAACAATTTTATAGGAAATGAGAGCGCTGTAATTTATATAGATAACTGAGTATTTAAAATTGAATGAAGGGAACATTCAGTTAGCATAACAACATGCTTTTATTACACAGACGGGATGCAGCAAAAGATTAACACTAATTATGAAATACGGGTGTTACTCACGTAATGTTCTTCTATGTAGTCGACCGTGGTTTCGCCTATACGTCTAGGCATGTTGCCAAACACCAGGCGCCTGAGTTGTAGCCAGTGCAAGACTGGCTGCGACTCAGGCGCGACGTATCGAACTCTCTTGATAATGCCTAGACGTATAGGCGAAACCGCGGTCGACTAAATAGACCAACATTACGTGAGTAACACCCGTATTTCATAATTTGAATAATGTTACAAACTCACGTCAGTTTTAATAAACATATTAACACTAATATTTCTGCAGTTATCACGTAACCATGTCTACGGATAGCTGCTGAAATATTCACGCTTAAGAGGTGTACGTAGTAACGATATTTGCCAAATTCTTCTAAAGAAACGACACCTTGAAATCCGACAGATAAGTGGGTTTGTGCACCTATAATTATATAAAATAAGCACAAGGCTAATTTATAAGCTTTATATTTGTTTATGCACGTTATGCTTCTCGTAAAAGTACGTTTCTAAGTTAACATAACATATCGTTACATCACGCCAACACACCCACACTACTTCACCCGGTATGTTTAGGTCACATGTTTAGCACATATCCAACACCGTGTTACTATTGACCCGCCAAATAAAATCCAAATAACACTTCTGACCGACACAGGAATTGAACTCGAGACCCGAGGTGTAAGGCAGCATTCGCTTACCACTATGACTGGTAAAACAAGACAGTCACTATTAAATTATTATTTTATTTCCCACCAACAAATAACGCCATATAATTTGCTCTTCCATTCAAGGCACAAATGACTGTCGAAATCACCAATCATTTATTAATGATAAACTGTTTTTCCAATAATGATCACAGTCATTTTCGACTCACATTTCGAAACAGTTTTGCTGTACCAAAAAAAATATATAAGGTTTGGTAACAAATATACAGGCTGTTCGGTTGAACGAGAATAGTCCATTAACGGAAGTTATTTAGGTACCAAATTCATCAGCTCGCGGCTCTAACCAATATTATTACAATATATTTGGCCATAAGCTATACACCAAATTACATAAAAATTGATTCATATATTCGAGTATAGTTCAAAAGTGATAGAAAAAAAAATCTCGCGCAAAATTTCATGAATTTTTTAATAAATTTAAATATGAGTTTCTTTTTCAAACATGTTATGTACATTTAAATATTCTAATAACTTAATCAAAAAAACAAAATTGAATACCTAACCATGTACAGCTGTAAGAAAAATAGAACTAAAAATTTTTTAAAGTTAAATAAATAATGAGTTAAATAAAATATCCGATAAATAGTAGTAGAGTAACCGTAACCTGATGCTTCTAAATATGCGTTATTTTGTTGCAGGCTTTCTATGCAGAGATCCAGACACGGGAAAACTTCATCCAATTAATTCGACATGGCCATCTACCACTTTCTGTGGCAACTATCACTGCAAACTTAGAAAGAGAAACACAACAAATTCAGATTTTTTACGAGAAATTAGTATACCTGTCGATATACAACAAGAAACAGCTAAAAAAGAACCATACTTTGATGACAATAGCTTTTTTAAAAAAATAAAGAAACCAAAAGATAATCAACATCAAGTACCATCAATGAATATAAAACCGGATAGCAATATTGTGAATCCAGATGTACAAAAAACAATTCAAGGGCAATTTTCAAAAAAGAACCCTGATAATGATCGATATTTAACAGAAGATGAAATCAAAAGGATATCAAAGTTACTGCATGTTGTTAAAAAGAGTGACTTAGATGCCATACTAGAAATTTACAATTTGGCACAAGATGTTTACAAAGAACTTGATACTACGGACCCGGATAATTTAATACATGAAACTATAAGAGATATGACATCAAAAAGGGATGAAATAAAACCCCCAAAAGTGAATCCACATAATGTGGAAGTTAAACAGACATCTTATTGGTATGAACCTCTCAGCGATAAACTACGAGTATTTGATTATGAAAAGGGTGATATGCATACTTTGCCATCAAATGTCGTTCAAATAACAACACCCAACTTATCAGTTACGCCGTTAAGTCAACCACCTACTGATAAAAGCTACACACTTCCGGTCAAACAGAAAAACAATTTTAACAAAATAATATATTATAATCCCCTGTCAAGTTTTCAAAGAAAATACTCATATTCGCATCATCCAAATGAATATGGACGTCAATTTTATCAAAGACCGAATATAACACCCGAGGAACCTAAAGTGAATTTTCAAAAACAGATCGACATTCAATCTTTGTACTTACCATATCCATTCACTTTAGTGCCTCGTTATTACAATTGGCCTTTACCTCAAACTGCATTTAGCGCTAGGACACATTTAAAAGATACTCAACAAAACGCTGAAATCAAAAGAGACATTTTAATAAGAAATGCAGTATTAATAAACCCTGCATTAGAACCTTTGGCTTCTTCAATTGATCAAGTCGGAGTTAATCCAGTCATAAAAGAAGAGACAAATATACCAAAAACAAATGAAGTAAATAAAGAAGAGAAAAAATCCACACCAGTGAAAAAATACGACTGGCAAACTGATTCACTATCAAAACAAATTTTAGACGAAATTAGGGCTCATATGGATAAAACGAGACTCGTTAAACCATACTCTTTAAGAAAAAAGATAAACCTGGAGAGAGTAGGACAAGTTCTGAAGTTAGATACTCAAGTTAAAAAAAGTAAAAGATCGACAGATGATACCAATCTAGAAGTAGACTTGGAGCCTGAGTTGTATGAGGCTCACATCGAGAAAACAGCGTAAGTTTTTTATCATTATAATTATCTTCTTATCTTAGCGAATGTGATTAATAAACAATATTTTTATAGATATTTATGCAATTTCACGTAGTTTAGGTTTGTAATGACGTGTACCGAGTGATTTGCTTAGCGGTTGGTACCTGGTAGGTTGTACTAGCGAGACGCCAAGTTCGCAGTGCGGTTGGTCGCAAAAATTCTACAGAGTTTGTTATCGTTAAGTAGACTAGACTAAACCCTATGCCTATGCGGCCCAAACCTTGCAGCGTCTCTTGTTGAGGATAAACCAAATTGGTAGACATTATGTCTGTAAGTAATCACAAAATACGTAGCAGAAGAGTAAAGTATCTCAAACTTCGTCACTTGACACAAAATTGCTTTTGAACAACAAATATGTATAACGTATTCCTTAACAAATAAAAACCACCGACGAAGTAGTCAAAAAACTTGACAAATTAGCCAAAAAACGTTGTCACAGGAATTCCGGGCCTTGTTAAAACCACCCTTCCTTGGTGGTGCGTTTTATCAAAAGGGTGGAAGATTTATCTTTGCTCTCACATAACTACGCGCAGCTTAGGCGTATTTGTCAATTAGGACGCATTTTAGGGTGAATGTACCAATTATCGGTTGTGAGATTTTTACGAACACGAGTGTCTTTTTATTTATTGAATTGTCGAGTAGCTGTTTCATAAGAGTTAAATTTGTTTTATAGTGATGTCAATATTTATATTTTAATTACTGAATTGCTTTTATCGTTTACTTTTACTTAAATCATGCGCTCAGGTGAGCCTTGAATCGATTAATATATGATAACTGTATTGTTAAATTTAAGACCGATAAAAATCACTCAAAATATTAATCAATTTAAACATTTTTGATTTGCATACCAATATAACTCCAAGTTTAAATTAAATTAACAATCGAAAATAATTTAAACATCTCATTCCCTCATGTATTTCAATCATTAAAAGTTTATTCCAATTTAAAGCAGTTTAAACACTCCGCAGTCGCCGGTGGTGTGCCAAAAAACTATTATATTTAAATTAAACTGAGTCATTGAATTAACTCAAATTGAATTCATTTCGACAATGTAACTTTTATTGTCAGTCGGAGCAGAATTGGTGCTGTGCCAACAATTGGGCAGTTCACCCTACGGGATATAAAGCGGTCGTTATTTTCTATACTTCTGCGTGTTCATGTACAGATTACTGTAGATATCTGTTTATTTTATTGTTTACTAGCATTTGCCCGCGACTTCGTCCGCGTGGAATTCGGTCTATTAAGTAGTAGCTGCTCCGCTCCCGAGGAGTTTAGCGTAATGTTAAATATCTAAAGACCTGAGTGTAAGACTATCAAACAGAAATAATCAAGATTCGACCAGTAGCTTTCGAGGTTTGCGCTATCGAACAATCCAACTAACTTTTGCCCGCGGTTTCGTCTGCGTGGCAGGTACATCGATAAAAAGTAGCCTATGTTACGCGCCTTGTAGTCAGTTACCTGCATCTTAAGTTTACAAATAGAGAGACAGACAGACAGCGAAAAAAACTTTATTTTAGGCGACGGTATCGTGCAAACAACTATACCAGCTTAAAACGATGGCAAGTCAAAAACTTGACCACCTTACTGACTGTCTAAAATGCCCTAACACCTGCACAAGAGAGGCGCTCATGAACGCCGACGAGAGCGCCATAACAGTGGCCACTTATTGGGCCAATAAAATTTGACTCAGCCATCGACACGACGAAGAAGAAGAAGAAGCTTAAAAAACATTGTTATTTTGACATTAAAAACAGATAATTCAACTGTATTTATTTGTAATAATTGTATTGATGCGTTTTAAAGTTTCTACGCTCTACATAAAAATACTATGTTGAGTGTAATACCAGTTGATTGAGTTTTGTACAATTGTATTTGAATAAGCGTGCCTGTAAATTTAGAAACAAAATTTAACCTATACTTCAATGTTTTTTAGATTTTCAAAGTTCCCTTACAATACGTCCTCATTAGTGTCAAAAAGATGATATTTACTTCCCGCCAGATAACACTGCTAAATGGATTATTGACCTCACTTGTTATATACCGTAATGCACTAAGGACGGTCTTTACCACGATACGGGAGGACGGTCTTTACTATTTTGGCGCGTATTTCCGATACACCTATATCATCTTAGTGTATCGATAAAGTTGTCATACAGTGGTAGATAATAATTTATATCAAAAACCTTTTATGCTGCATTATCTGGCGCTTAAAATATTATTCCTCCTCATTTTATTGTCAATATAGACACTACTATGTGTGAGTATGTAGCGAATGCACTTTGTCACTAACATTTTTTACATTCTGTAGGTCACCGACCTCATGGGCTCATCTTTTCATCCTCAAAAATGCAAGTATAAACCTCTCAAATGTGTATTAAATACTTCTAGAGGCTTTTTGCTGTTGCTTATATACAGGGTCAATTTTATATACTACATTATTATATTTTTGCGAATAGTATTCTTATACTCTATTGTAAACACCTTTTGATAAAATTGTATTTTACTGTATTTTTGTACTTTACGTGCTCTTAAATTAATGGTATCGCAAAAATATATCAAAAAAATTAGGCATTTAGATACTGGTATTCATACGATGGCTTAATAATCGACAAGGTAAAAGTTACAGAGTACAGACCGTTACAACAAAACCAAAAATAATTTGCTGAGAAGCTACCTTTAAGGTCATTTGTAATTTAAAATAACCTTGTATAATATAGCCAATCGATAAACATTTTCAAAGTATAATTTCTATTTTCAGATGTGAAAGTGACACGCAGCCTGGATTTTTTAGGTATGGCAACTTGAGCCAACCATTTCCGCAATGTTGTCCACAGCGAATAAGCTAGTTACCATTTAAATTTATAAAAAAACTAGAAATTAGTCAACTTAATTGTAAGGTACTTCAGTATTATTTAAGAAGAATAACCTATAACGTATTAAACAAGTAACTATAGTTACAAAAATACTCGTTTTTGACACTCTGGGTCGTAGTTGACAGGTATCGGAGCCTGCCGGAGCGTAGCGTCAAGGCATATTTCGAAAAAAAATAAAAAAAAGTATGAAAATATACTTCAGACATTGACGCTGACGCTTGCTTCCAACTGCAAGCTTTATGCGTAATATAAACTTTTAATTTTACCGACTTAGTCCCGATTACACTTAACGCCTAAATCTACGGGTTTGTTAAACCCATTTTGCATTACTGTGTCATATTTTTTTTATTAACCCGGACTAAGAGCCTAAAACTTGAGTTTAATACGTTGGTGTAATTGACACTTACTAAGTTGCTAATGGAAAGATGATAAAAATATCTTTTAAACTGTTAAATATAATTAATCAAGGTTTTTATTAGATCTTGGCCATCTCTGAATATTTTGTAATAAGCAAAATATACTGTAGTTGTGCAGCACTAAGTTATAGAAACAACAAATTTTCAAGGCGGTTGGAATGAACAGCGAAAATTTGCTGTCTCGGTCGTTCGCAGTACGAAAAGCGAATGAAAACAATTGAGATCGATAGCGCATTTCATTTCAACTGCATAAAATAATTTTGTCTATACATCTAACATAAGCTGGAAAAAGATAACATTTTTTTACAAGCAAAATACATGTTGAATCATAAAAAGATTATATGATTTTTTTCTCAATATACATAGACAAAATATCAAATCATAATTTAAATACGTTTTTAATATTAAAATACAATTTTTCGCCTTTATAATATTTATTAATTAGTATTATAAATAATAAGTTTAACAAGTCAATAGTTTTTGTAAATACTCGTTTTTAATTTAAGTTAATCTTGTATGAAGAATAAGATAATATTATGATAATATATTAAGAACTGTTTACAGCATTTAATTTTGTTTCATTTATGAAGTGCCCACTGATATCACCTATGGCCTAGGTAAGATGAATACAATCTTGAAGATTCTAGATGTGGTTTGTTAGGCATAAAATTCACGGCAAATGCCTTTAAAGCTGTGAGAAATGGATACAACACCCAAATTACACCTGTTATTTTTACGTTGTGAAATAAACTATCGACCAATCACAATTCCAACTCCTTGCTGCTATTGAAATTACCTATTGTGAATTGCCAAACAGAAAGTTCACAAATAACACTTTGTCCGAACCGGGAATTGAACTCGAGCCCTCGCAATGGTAAGCGCGTACGCTTACCACTAGACTATCAAGGCAATAATATGATAATCAACAAAATATTACAGGTTTGGGACAAGGCTGAATGTTCACGTCGACCTCCGTATATCTATTATGGATTTTACAGGGTCAATTTAATGAATACTTCTTATTTCATACTGGGTCATAATTTAAACACATTACCGACTTATTCCTTGAAAATAAAATAGCAAGAGCTAGTCCCTCACACATTTATGCTGATGAAAAGCGATGTCATAAAAGAATGAGGTCACTTGCATATGCACATTTTACTAAGCGAATAGCAAAATGTACAGTATTGTTCACTTGCTCGTTACGCGCTGGAAATGTTATAATTTCTTAGAGATATGAATATCTTTTTTGTGAGAAGATTTGCTTTTTTACTACGAAGTCAGTTGCTATCTGATTATGTTAGATAGTGGGTTTGATTCACGGGTCGAGCAAAAGTGTTATTTAGGATTTTGCCGTAAGAAAATTTACAATAGCAGTACGCAATTTGAATTATGCCCGGTGGATGGCGAAAGGCTCACTGCTTATTACATGTCTGCACGTGTGGCGTAGTGGTTTAAGCGGTCGCCTCGCCGCTCTCCACTGCACTGGTGTTGTGGGTTCGATCCTCACATGGGACAAATCTTTGTGTGATTCGCAAAGATTTGTTCTGAGACTGGGTGTGCTTGTGTGAGTGAATGTGTGTATTTGACCTTGTCATTGGGACCATTGGATAGTGTTATTGCTTGTGGCGTTCTATCTAATGTAAAAAATCCAAATTATTTATTTTATTTTATTTATGAGACCTGAACGTAACCGGTGATAAGTGGGATTATACACCTCTGCCACACCCTTCTGGGTAATCAAAGCGTAATGTTGTGCTATGATATGTCATTACCAGGGCTCGGAATTAGGTAGAGTTTTTCATGTACTTACACTGATTTCATACAGCGAAAGAATAAAGTGGATATGCCTCAAATCCCGAGATTAATTTTAAAGAGCAGAAAAAAATCCCATGATTTTTTAAATAAAAAGTTATTTACTTTTTTACACAATTTAAACTACTGCACGCGCGACTAAATATTTTAATTCTCACAAAATTTATACTATAATGTCGGAAGCGAACACTTCAAATCTTACTGGTAATGAATCGGACAAAGAAAATGATTCTGATGGGCCGTTTAATAAGCAAAACCTCACGAGTCTAGGCTAGAAGCAAAAGTATTTGCTCGTATTTATAAAAAAAGGCGAAATATGCGTATGAGAATTTACTACAGTACAGACTTTCAACAATTTGTATTGTGAATTAATGTAAACTAATAAAAAAAATATGTTAATTATCTTTGTTTTATTTATTTGTAATATTGTTGGCCACACGGGATTGTCCATTAGAAATCCCGGGAAGGTCCACATTAATATCAACATTTCGATGCAAGTACATAAAAAACTCTACCTAATTCCGAGCCCTGGTCATTACTGAATGAATTAAACTCTTGAAACGATTGCTTTAAAGAGGCCGGCATTGCAACTATTCGCTAAGTAGGGCCATGAAAATTCAATTCATAGTTCACCCCCCTTCTTCTGGGCATGTGTGGATGTTTGTTAGCTTAGTCTCTTAGCTTTGTATCTTTAGCGCAAAAGCTACTAAACACATTTGAATACATGTAGTTTATCGAGGGGTCTTAATGTAGACTAGTGCAAGTTCAAAAACACAATTTTGAGGGAGAGCGCTTTAGGTACATTTTTTGTTATTTTTAGAGTAGTTTTTGATCTCTCTATCTTGTTTGGCAGTTCAATGAGATATAAAGACCGAAAGCCGGCATCATCGTTGATCCCTGGCCTGTAAAATTGACCTTAAAGTGGCCTCCCTAAAATTATTTTTGCACTTGCAGTAGTCTGCGTAGAACTCGTCAATATAAGATTCCAAGAACACAAATCCTTATTCCATTAAGTATCTCAGCTTCCTCAGAGCATTGACCGATTAGATTACAAAACTAGTTAACGTTATACTCATAAACTAATACCGCCTCTATTTGTTTACCATTAGTTGATCTGATGCGTCCATAGCCCTCTAAGAGGAATGCTTACACATCGGTCAATAGAAGAGGTTAAACAAAGGTGCGTGAGGTTGAACTGTGGATGGATGACCGTGGTAATGAGGGCTTTGACATGCTCTTTGGGATCTTAGCTTTGGAGTCAACTCATAGTAGTTTTAAATATTAAAGTTATTTACTAAATTTATTAACTTTCTATCCAAAAAATTCGTCGATTTGTGTCTTGATAAATTAATCAATATGCCGAACCTTTTCCCAATGACATTAAGGACGGCTTTTAGTCCAACGGATGTAGCTGAATATCAGTATTTTATGTGAAGCAACTGCCATTAGACCTCTAAAACATAAAACATGGTCGAGCAGAGCTTTCATGCGGTTCACCGACAAGTGCTCGTGCTCCGTGCTGCTATTGTGAATTTCCTGACGGAAAATTCACTACTTACACTTTGCCTGACCCGGGAGTCGAACCCGAGACCACGCAGATACGCTAACTACTAGACCACCGTGGCCAAACCAATCAAATAATACGAAACATATAGAAGAATATCACAATACTTTTGTTTCTCTCTAATGAATGCAAGCAACAGTGTCCCGATCCTTCCAAATAACATTCCAGATTCAAAACACAAATTTAATTCGTCGAAACACGTCACTCTTATCCTGTTTAAAAAACAATATTTTAAATAAGCCCAAGGCGTGTTTGTTAAAAATACATTAGTCAGTCCCAATTAACTTCCAAAAAGTAAGATAGCTCTTCTAATTTTGAATTAATCCACAAAAAAGTGAACCTCTAAATCAATCCGCCCTCACATGTTGTCTATTCTCCAATGACAATAAAAAAAGTTTTTGTCCTTTTTGGACGAAAAAGTTTTTAATTTATGACTAAGAAGTTTTGTTACGCACTTAATCATAGTTCATTATGCGTCAAATTTATTAGGTTTGGTGTTTAAAAAAATGTTATTGTGTTACATTCTTTGGTATTCAATTATTTTTTGTTTTTTTTTTGTACAATTATGTCATTTGTTATTAAAGAAAGAAATGGGGCTCCTTACATTTTACTATGTTGGATACCTAAAAATAGAATAGTATAATAGATGCGGCTCTCTAACATGTTTGTATGGTTCCGTGCTAGTTTAAATAGTGAAGGGTGTGAATTGTGCCAAAAAATATATGAATCCCATATTATATCTTACGTAGGGTTAAAAAAGGAAGTATAGAGATTTGCTTGTAATGGCTAACATACTTGCTTATCCATGCTACATAATAAAATAATATATTTAAAGTAGCTGTCTGTCTGTTATGCTCTTACGACTAAACTAATGAACTAATTTAAAGAAAAATGGTATAAAGGTATATTAACACAATGATTAAATAACGTACAGATTTTAAGCTCCCAAAAAACTAGCATAATGCTTAATTATTTTGTTAGGGTTGGCATAGAAGAATAAATTACAATGACGCAATAATACAATCTTTGTAGTCTGAAAAAATGGTAAGCTACCTATATTTTATTTTTCATACAAACAGTTCAATAAACTATAATAATATCACTTGTAAGCTTAGAACACGGCTGTACCATATAGTCTCTTTTGAAACAAAAGAAAATCGGCGCATGCTGCTAGCCCTACGTTAGTGCACTAGGCGGACTGGTATAAACCGGTTTCGCTCTGTACGTACGTCACCGGGTGGCTAGCGCACACACGCACAGACGCGACAAGGTTCTAGTGGTGTATCTATCAGAGTGCGGTTATGTTAAGCTTAGCCTATGTAAACTATCTATCTGCTCATGTGGTACCATTTTGGATTCTACACCCAGGACATAGGGTACTTTTAATCGACGTCCCACGGAAGTTTCAACATGCGTAAAACCTAGTTAGATCTAACTCTGTTTACAAACTAGGATGTTTATAGTGTAGTTTCATTCATAGAACACAATTAATAATGATACATTAGTTCAACTTTCTTTTTGTCATAATATATAGCAAAAGGCACAAAAAATAAAACACCTTTGCCTAAACAAGTAGCGTATTATGAAGATTCGCCGTCGCGATGGATATAGAGTGAAGTCTCATTTCCCGAGTCCTTCATAAAAAACAACGAAATACTGTCATAAAATCATCCTCCTTGGTAAAACGTTCAAGGAAAAACATCCACAAAAATAGCAAGAGGGATGAAAAGGGGAAACGAATGGTGTATGTTGCGAAGATAAATTATAAATGTTATTGCAAAGTGACGCGCCGACGGGCTGTCAAACTTGACATCATTGACGTTTGTGACGAGCTGTCAGTTGGGATAGGGTTGGGTTAGATGTGGCGTTTTTTTGATTGATATTTGAATACATTTTAAAACTACAGTAGTATGTTACTTAACACAATGTTTGAAAGTTTTAGATAGAATAGGTTTTAATTTGACGTTTGAAGCTATAGAGCAGATACCTAGTTCACACAATGGGAAAAAGTAATTTTGAACTGTCCATAAATATCCACAAACCACAAAGATAGCATATTTATTACTACAGTTATCTGATTGTTGACTACGATATGCCATAAGCCAGAATTATACGGGATATGACTGTTTTAAAAATAGTCACTGACCGATATAAATTAGTGCTATCTGGATGTGCATGTCGAATTGATCTCAATTTATATTTAAGCATGTCATTGGGATGGGACCAAAGGATAGTATAATTGCTTCTGGCGATATTTTTTATGTTAAGAATACAAATAGAATCAATTAAATTAATCAACATCTGCCTGCCCTTATCCCAATCACTTGAGGTCGGCGCAATATATTATGTTTTATCTTTCCAACTTTTCATTAAACATCATCTCAGCACTTAATTGTAACTTTTAACGCTACAGAAAATAATAGTTCGATAAACGACAATCTCTAGTCGCTTGCATCCCTATCTTCTGACGAGCTCTCAGATCATCACATTTCTGACGTGTTGTCACAACGTCAACGTCTTATACAGAAGATATATCGATGTACGCCGTAAGTGAAGGATTGGTATGCGATCGGGTGAAATACCCCGTTTTATGGGAGATTTTTGTCTTATTGGATTGAGAGATGAGAAATTCGCCATTTGTCATTCACGGGGTAAAGAATGTGACGTCATACATGTAAAATGTATTGATTCGTGGATACATTGTGAATATCAAATAAATTGAAATATGTATCGGGGGATGACAATGTTTGGTGAATTTATTGGTCGACAACAATAGTGCCAGAGATATAATATATTTGATTGTTTTGTTTTAGGAAGTAAATCATAGTACAGGAATCTGTATGACATTATACTCATACAGATAGATATGATGCTAGCGCGATGACTTTTACGACTTAACATTTTTATTTTAGCCAACCGTGCGTTAAAAAGGAGAGTCATGTGTTTTGAACACGATTTTATGATTGCAGTGTCAAAGTCAAATTTTGTTTGTCAATTATATTAAAAGCAATATGTAGCTTATAAAAATTTCACATACTTTATTATCAGCAGACATTTCATATTAGAAGCTTGTCTTAAGGTAAATTAAAACACAGTTAATAATTTACACTGGTACCACCCGCCCCGGTTTTAAATTCAACTATGCTGTAAACACAAAAAAATGTCATCCACTTAATAAAAAAAAACTCAAACAACTCATTAACCTACCAACATAAAGTCCCAACAATTAAAACTAACATAAACCATTATTTACCATAAAACAATCATCTAACCAGCGAACTGAACCATAACAGTATTACATTACATTTTATACAAAAAAAAATCTCACTTTAACTTCGTAGGGTTCACTTAAAAAGGCATTTACCCACCGACTCCGTGACTTATCGCTATCAGAAGAAAGGGAAAGATATATAGACCTTTACGCAAGAGAAAGCGAGAAGAAAACTGCGTCAGAAATATTTAAATTAAGTCCTCTCCTTAATGTCGGACATTATTTTTTTATCGGCATGTCCAAATAAAGATATGTAGTCGACTAGATTTCTTTTTCCCTTTTTTACGGAAAATGTATTTTCTTCGAGAGGAAATTCTGAAATGCGATGTTTTTCCTGATGGCCTTCTAAATTATAGTGTTGTTTGTTTGGTACATTTGTAAATTGGATTTTTTTTGTAAATTGACGAGTAGACAAGATGAAGTTAGGGAAAATTGCGGCGTTTTAAATTTGTACGTAATTGCTGATGCGCCGATTGACAAAATTAGGAATTGTGAGCGGTGCTTAGTTTAATTAAAAAGTTGATTAAGGTCGGGTTATAGGAGACGGATCAGCACTTAGAAGAAAGAGATGATCTAGTATAGATAAATAACTATATATAACTGCCTCGATGGTCTAGTGGTTAGCGTATGCGCCTTTAACCACGACGTCTCGGGTTCGATTCCCGGAAAATTAGTGTTATTTGTGAATTTTCTGACAGGATATTCGAAAACTCCGTGCGAGTTAGAATTGTGGGAGGTGAATGGCGATAGGCTCACCCGCCGTCCCATGAGACCTATACAAGTGAAGTGTGAGTGTTGTATACCTCGGCCACACCCTACTGGGTAATATAGGCGTGATGTTATGTTATGGATAACTAATGTTTACATTAAGGTTTGAAATACTTTATAACCTGCTTGCTTATGTCAGATTTTTGTATGACGTGTGTGTTGCGCACTATTACAATTTATAAGTACGTTTTGTTATATCCTACCAAAATACAACGATTTACTTGTTATTTAATTTCTCTTGATTTGGGCAGACAGTCTTATGCTTAGCAATCGATCCAGCTTTTGATGTCACAAAAAAATGGTAGTAAAAACAGCATTAAACACTTAATTTTAGTGTTTCAATTACCACAAGTAAGGAATCGCATTTAAATGTCATAATGTAAAACAGTAGATACTTTCACTACCATAGTTTAGACTTACCATAAATACATACATACATACATAAACTTACGCCTACATGCCACGGGGGTAGTACTTTTTATTTATTGTATATTACTTACTTTGCTTCGTTTTCGATCGTTTTAGAATAAAACAACATACAATTTAAGTACCTTCAAATGATCTCTCTTTCCTCATTTAAATTCCTCCAAAGCCTTGGCATCCAAACTTATCTCTCGCAAACAAAAAGGTTGTTCTAATCCTCAGGTACAGGTCTTATCATATACTTAAACAAATATTCTGAACTTACCCCGTGTTAGCGGGCATAATCCCTGCTCTTTTAAAAGGGTCCGAAAGGGTTAAATTTTTTGTTACCTTATTTCCTGGAAAGTGTTTTGTAGGAACCAGCTTCCGAGACTTCGCTCGTGACTTTCACATATGTTCATACTTTGACGACAACCGCGCGCGACTGACGCGTGCGTCTGTCAATGTATGTAAATAAAAAAATATAAATGTATGGCACCGATGACCCCCGGCCAGGATTGATCCCTTTGCACGGTATAAGAGTTAAACGTTCTGTTAATAAAAAAAGGTTTTAGAATCGAATGGTTGGATACAAAGATTACATTAAAAACAACTTTATTTCCCTCATAATCTTTTGGTAAGGATACAAAAAATGGATTTTTATTATAATTATTAATCAAAAAATATAATGAATTTGTGAAATAATAATGTATTGATATGTTTGTAATATTTAAAGCAAATTTTAGCTTTGCTATGCATTTATTTTATGTAATATTAAAGTACAAGTATTTGATAAAAATGCGTCATCTCTTGACTGTAACAGTATTGATCTTAATTCAAACTTACAGTATGTGAATAGTAACTTATTACATCACATAGATGGCGCTAAAACCAAATAAGGTTCGTCTAGCTAAAAGCTGGCACAAAAAGAGTTGAGAAATTTCGAGTCCGGCAGCATACGAATCCATAGCTGAATTGGCAAAGCACTTGGGGCGTATACCCAAGAGGTGCAGGTTCGAGTCCTGCTGGATTCTTAATTTTTCAACTTTAATATTACATAAAATAAATGCATAGCAAAGCTAAAATTTGCTTTAAATATTACAAGTATTTGATAAAAATGCGTCATCTCTTGACTGTAACAGTATTGATCTTAATTCAAACTTACAGTATGTGAATAGTAACTTATTACATCACATAGATGGCGCTAAAACCAAATAAGGTTCGTCTAGCTAAAAGCTGGCACAAAAAGAGTTGAGAAATTTCGAGTCCGGCAGCATACGAATCCATAGCTGAATTGGCAAAGCACTTGGGGCGTATACCCAAGAGGTGCAGGTACGAGTCCTGCTGGATTCTTAATTTTTCAACTTTAATATTACATACTGATATGTTATTTATTAATGATGATATTTTTTTTACGTAATTGTAATTGAACGTAATGTATATCTCTCTACATGTGTTGGGAAACTGTAAGTGTAGCGTAGAAAATTTAATAATGAATAAACAAATTACAGATAAAAAAATATTTGACAGCTTATTGTCGTCACAATGAGAGATCTAAATGCATATTTTCTGGATGAGATTGTTATTTCTGAATGAGATAGCGCGCATAATCCATGCTACCTTTAAAGGATCCGAAAGGGTTCATTTATTGTCACACCTACCAACTCTAATTTCCTGGAAGGGTTTTTTATACAACGTATGAAGCGAACGGGCACGTAGTCCACCTGATGGTAAGTAGTTACTTCATGGCACGAACATCACCTCACCATCGCCTTTTGGTAATTATTAATAATCACTGGTTATTATTAATAATTTTCTAATAATAACATGTACTGTAACACACACATCATTCATTATCTGGTGGCTGGTTACTGGTGTAGGTGAGAATGAATAATTAATCTTTTTTTTCTGATAGTACACGCAATTAAACATATCTGCAACAAACATTGCTATGTGAAATTTGCAAGGCCCTAATTACGTTGACTATCCATAAACCTCAGAGGAAATAATCGGGAGGAGAGTATTTCCTCTGAGCCTTTAACCTACTGCAACAGATCATATTTACTTAATAGTAGCAAAAGACATACAAAATACATCAAGCATCAAACGACTCCAATGAGTTTTTGATGGTAGGTACTTATAACAAAATATGTGTATCCAACTGGACCGTGTTGTGTTTTTAGTGACCATTTTTGCTGACCCACTTTCATTTGGAGCACGTTTCTTTGGACATCAAGAAAGCATTTACCTTTTCTAAGATACGTTTTGAAGAGAAGTGTTAAAACATGGTTCTAAATTTTAAAACGGAAAGTTTCTTTTATGAACATCTTTATTATACTAGAGTACCTACTGTTGTGTCGATTATGATGTTTTTTAGGTTACGAAACAAAATATACAGAATAACAAAAATCATTAATAATATATACAAAAATCTGTTCTTAAGAACCATGACATCGTTTTTAGTAAAAATAAAAACTGCATAATTTGATATGAGAAAAGCTCGGGAATTGAACCCGGTCGAATTCATTACAATCATAATTTATATTTGGATATTGTTCAAGTGATAAGTGGTAAATTTTACTATCAAGCATGATATCTGAAATGAATAATTTTTGCATTGCATTGTAAGTTTCATTACCCGAGTCCATTAAAAAAGAAGATAAAGATAACACCTTTTATAATAAATTAAAAGATTTTCTATTGGAGAAACGCTATTACCATATTAATGAATTTTTAAATGAGATATAAATGCCATAAGCAACAATAAATATAATAATGATTATCACCAGACCGCCTATACATAAAACAATTGATATTATACTATTAAAATTTTACCTAATTATTTAATACAAAAAGCTCTTCCTCTCTCCTACTTTTTGCCGTGCCCGTCAGGGTCCATAATTGATGCTGTACTTACCTATATTTAAGATCTTTGTAACATTATGGAGTGCAATAAAGACTGAATACTGAATAAGTAAATGTTCGAAATAGCAACCCTTTTTTCAATGCAGTACTGTCCTTGTTATGGTAACTAGCCGGCAACAACTACTTAACTAGATTAAATTATATGAAATACAATGCATTTAATTACTTTAGCTATTATTTTTCATTTTAATATTTACTGCTTACCACCCACACAATCGATATCCAAATAGCAATAATGAAGGTTTTATTTTTCGATTCGACCGGGTGCGATTCCTTGACTACGTACAAGTATTTTTTTTTAAATCTAAGTATAAAGTTTTCGTTTTTACTTAAATCAATATTATCATGGTTTTTAAGAAGAGATTTTTGTATCTCTTATTTTTTTTTTAATGATGTTTCTAAGCAATTAGATACGTCATAAAGATTACAATCTAGTCTAGATATAACATTAGAGACTAATGAGTAATTTAATTTTGACCTAAGCTACTAAATTAATTTATGCTAAGAATGTGTCCATTAACACCTATCTTATTGTCTCTATTATCGAAAATGAAACTTTCCTATACTAAGTAATATAAATAAGCCATTGTGTATGACTTGTAGTTATGTATGACAGGAAAATAAAAATGCTCGATTTGTGTTGATCAAATGAGAAAACATTTTATAAATTGTTAGTAATTTTTTGTTTTCATATGAAATAGGACGAGAAAGAGAATTATTGATTATTTGATTTTAAGTAACAAACAATCGTATAATACATTCCAAAAAAGAATGTGAAAATTGCTTTTTTCACAATTGCGTGGTAATAAATTAAAATTAAAAACTACAGATAGACAATTACAGCCATAAAAATGATTGCCTTATATAATGACATTGAGAAAATTAAATCATAATAAAGAACCAATTCCTCCTCATTGTGTTTTTAATAATAAAGAGATTACTTTACAAAACCTCCTTTAATATACCAAGTTTTTACTCTACAAAATAAAGGGTGTGATAAATTAAAGAACAAGCTTTGTTTCACAGCACAATAGGATTTAACAAGGTATAATGGGCTCGATTATGGCAAGTCGGAATTTCATTAACCGACCTTCTTAGTACGGGAGCTTGGACTAAATTAAAATATTTATATTATATTAAAAAGATTGATGAGACTATTATAAAAATAGGTCAGTTAAAGGTTAAGGTTAAATATGTTTTAAGATGTTTATTAACTGAATGAAAAGTAGAATAACAATTATTTATGGAGTTGTATTACCCCTTTGTTGGTGTTCTATTGAAGGAGGCCCCGTTGTTGGAGGCAGTTATAAACGAAATGGGCCAAGATTTAAAATATAGTCATAGTAAGTTAGAATGTAAATTAATTATATTTTTTTAAAGTAAATGATGAATAAAGGCTTATTATTGTTATTACCTCTTTGCTGAAGACTTAACTTGTTACTAAACTTGACTAAAATATCTGTCTTTACTTGCTTACAGCAAAGATATTAGAGACAGTTTTTTACAAGATTTAAGTATCGCTACGTATTTATGTATACTTCACTCAATGTAAGAGGATAGTTTAAATGATTTACAATTATAAAACGTAAGTGTCAGGTCATACAGTATAATTTTAATCGCAATTAAAATTACTTGGACACATTTTAAAGAGTTTTTAAATTTTTAAACATAGAGAGAATTATGTATATACATATAATTTTATTTATTTAATTGATTCAGGCAAGGCCCATATGATATACACTAATACAATATTAAAATAAAATATAAGTGCTGTAAATACATTTAATTATAATACAACTTATCAATTTATTATATAATAGAGTGATAGCACAATTTTTTTTTTTTTTTTTTTTTTATTTATTAGGCGCACAAAACACATTACAATCATGAAAAACTTAAAAATAGACAATGTACAGTTCAGATCTGGATTGTAACTTATTACATATGTGCACACAGCAAAATCAGTATTTAAAACTCAAAAAGCTCTAACTACTAAAAATAATAAGAAAACAGTAACAATAGATAAATTAACAATTAGATATGATTAATTATTTTGTTTGGATGCCTCAGATGCTTCTACAGGAGGGACTGACGCACCCAAACCAATATTTACATGGAGGATGTCTTTTAAATTATGTATAAACTTACTAAAGTGTTGTTCGAAAATATCAAGGCTTTTGTAAATTTTTACCAAATCATTATACTGCCGAGCCATTCTTGTAAGGGGATTTTAATACGAAATATTATTTTTATATATTTGTAACGCAAAGAGATTAGTGTCATTGGACCTACGGGGACTGAATTTAATATTAAAACTAATTTGAGACAGCAATTCTGGTGAGTTAATAATGTTATGAATGATTTTATATAAATAAACTAAATCAAAATATATGCGTCTGGTTTCAATTTTCTGGACGCTATACTTGCCAAGTCTGCCCTGATAATCCAATTGTGACCGACCTGGGCTTTGACGATAATTGAGGATTCTGAGAAATTTTCTCTGAACGCGCTCAATTTCGTCAATGTGTATTTTATAGTTAGGTGACCATATGGGACTACCATATTCTAATGAACTTCTGACTAGGGAATAGAAAAGATACAAGCTGCTTTGAGGTTTTCTGAATGGCTTTGTAGATCTTAAAACGAATCCAAGGAGTTGATTAGCTCTGAGTACAATATGATTATAGTGAGCGCGAAATGAGAGTTTATCGTCAAAAATAATACCCAAGTCCTTCGCAACATTTGATCGATTAAGTACATGACCTTCAACATTGTAGTCACAAGTGATTTTATTTTTCTTCGTCTCTTATGAGGTTTAGTCTTTAGTGTTTTTTGCATAAAATAATCACATATTTACTTATAAAATATTTGCTTTTTTTTTATGGTTAAGTTTAATAAACCTTTTTAAAACGAATACATCTACGTCTTTCTACGAATACATCTTATATATAGATACAGAGATACAAATTACGATCTTAAATATTTGTCGCTGCTCTCGGGCTACACGAGGCCTTGAGATGATATACGCAGTTTGGAAATTAAGCCATTGTTACACTGACATAGTAACATATCGACCTACAGATTTAAGGGATAGTACGCACTAACCATTGTGCTGGATGTTACAATGGTGAGGGCATTTTGAAATGTAGAGCTTATACACTTGTGGTAGGCTAATTATCGCTATATTCTTGAGGGTTTGATTAATATTTGGTAGAGGCTTGCATTGTTGGTTATCCTATGCACGTCTCTCACCGCCAGGTCTTGGATTCGATTCTAGAGTCGAACCAAACATGCTTGCTATAATTTTTACTTTATTGTAAATTGCCATGTACCCATTAAAAGTATATCTTTCCTCTATCACTTAAAGGTTTGCTGGAAGAAAACCCATTTTAGTAGTTAAGCTCGCCTTTGTACATTAATTAAAAATTGTGACAAATGTTATTGTATTGTGTTTCTTTTATTTTGTGCAATAAATAATTAAGAATTAAAGAACAAATAATCTTATTTGACCTGTATAGCAAACAGACATGTAGAATATCAGATTTCAAATAGTAACTTTGATAGTTGGTTATATGACGTGAATATCCAAAATTCAGTTTCACCTACGTTTATATTGGTTCTGCCATCCCTTTTTAAGAGAAGGTCATTGACCTATGTAATAGACAATACAGAAACGTGTCCTATCTTTGACAAAATGTCATCTATTTCACAAGTCTACCAAAATTTCCTGTTGCGCCCACAGACATCCAGAAACGGAACAAATAACTGTGAAACCAATATTGGTGTCTAACGGAAATCGAACCCATATCCCTTGCCACGGAAGGTGTTTCATCATCACTGTCATGTACACATGTACTAAAAACATAACATCACGGCTTTTATTACCCAGAAGGGTGCGGCAGAAGTGTGTAACACCCACATTTCTCTTGTTAATCTTAAGGTTCCACGGGGTACGACAATACTACGGCGCTGCTACTATTGTGAATTTCCTGTCAAAATGACAAACAACAGTTTTAGCCGACTCGGGAACTGAACCCCACACTTCGCGATTTGAAGCGCATATGCTAACTACTAGACGAACTAGATAGTATGTTACTATTTATCTACAATTTTATCTTAAACCTCCAACTTAATTACTTTTTATTGACATATACATGCAAAAGTAACTTAGCCTTCCATATATTAGACATTCTGTATTTATAAATACAGAATATCTAAATATGGTATGGTATGTACTGTTACGTATACTGAATGCACACATTGCTTTTACTCCTTTATTTTCTGCTTGAAGTGTAAGATATTGCAACCTTATATGCAATGGACTAATTTATTTATAAGTAGATATTAATTTAATTCCATTGCAATATTTAAGTTTATTTTCTTTCCATAATCATCTTTAGCCATAATGTTGTTTTGGTTGCTATAACTTACACAAGGAATTTTTTTTTTTTTTTTTTTTTAGTCTGTGTTGTCCCACTGCTGGGCAAAAGCCTCCCCCAAACGTTTCCAATCCTCTCTATCACAAGGAATTATTGTCAAAAAAACAAACAAATATTGTATGAATTATATGAAAAGATGGTGCACATGAGTTTCTCACCAGCTCTTCTCATGATGCAATACCCATCGGAGTTGGTACTTGGATTGATTTTAATTTAAATTTCTAAGTTGAATTAAAATCAATCTAAGCGCCGGTGTCAAATCATTTTATTGCAATAAGTATTATAATTATTAGCTAAGTTTTATTTTAATTTTATATTTTTTGTATTTTGATGTTTGTTTTGACGTGTTCAAGCGCTCCTTGGGGCCCAATGATATAAATGATTTGATTTGTATAGATTTTGACAGTAACTCAATATGTACGGAAGTACACTCTTATGTTTATTATAGTTATACATATATTATTGTTCGCCATTGCGGATTCATCAACGCAGACCCTAAACTACTGGGCCTAGAATCTTGAAATCTTGAAATAAGAGAAATTTGGGAATTCCATCTCAAAGGGAGCACAATAAGTATTGACCAGTTGTATGGCATTTTGTGATTTGTTTAAAGCATGAAATTTCGTATAGGTCCTTGATCTTCAATAAAAATAAATGAATTTTTAAAACAATGTGTATATAAAAGTTACTCCGAAGATAACTTATATTGAGGTTTTAAAGTTAGTAGGAAGTTTACTTCGAAGCGCGCGAATAGCGCGCGAATAGATGGCGCCACGGGAACAGAGCAAAACGTTTTCCACGGGTAAAACCGCGGTGTCAACGAATCCCACGTAAAAGAAGTCGCGGGCAACCGCTAGATACTTTTATTTCTTAATTTTATTCAGAAACGCTATAACGTCAGAAAATATATACATTTTAATTTCGAGTTTGCTTACGCGTAAATATTATCCTACCAATATCTGAATATTAAGTGAACCTTTATGAATAGGGTAAACACCATCGATTCCCTACAAAGCTTTATTTATTACCCGGTAAAGGAAACCTTTCATAAATTCACGTTAGCAATAAAGATTTCAGGATCTTTATTTATATTATAGATCCGTATTTAACAAGAAAGGTTCGGACTTTTGTTCGGAATTGGAAAGGAAAGAATACTCTTTTCAACTCAGTAGCATGAATGGGTGTTTTTTTTGTGTGAAAATTGTGAAAAAAACACGACTTTGCTAGGAGTTTTTTTCACGCTCGAAGCAAATTTGAGTTTCGTTCAATGCTCGCCATTTCGATCTGCTGAGGTGAAAAGTTGTGTGTGCGACACGAGATCAAAGTTATTTACATCTCGTGCCTTTGAGTCCCTCACTACACTCAAGATTCTAAATAAGAACTACTATTTACCATTTAATCTTTCGCTTATTCGGAACTCAAAATTATCTCTCGAAGAAAATACGAAATTATGCTTCTTGTTGCACAAGTACCTATTGTTTATCGAAAATCGGTGTTAAACTGAGCATCACTCCTATAGTATATAATAGTAATATAATTTACTCAAAAGAGTTTGACACATGTGTATAATACATATCACGTGTTATTTTAAGGTTCTATGTGCCTATCGACATCTAATAGACACAGTTCCAAACTTCGAGCTGCTACTGCCGTAACGGAAAAATCTCTGAAACCACTTTTGCCAAGGTATCGAACACTAAGAGTAGCTGTATACGTTAACATAATAGGACAAACGATATAATTACAAAAAATGTAATTACAACATCTCTACCACAAAAAGACGCGATAATCCACTTCCATTTAAAATACCTGCGGAAAAACTCATTTGCGAAATAAATGCGCTTGTTAAGTTTTTAATTTAAACTTAACGCATAAAGGCAGCTTTTAGTGCTTTATGGAAATAATAATTGCAATCTCTTTATGTGCTATTATGTCTTGTGCTGTGCAATTTTTTATTTAACATCAGTTACAAGCGTAGTACGCGTGTTTTCTGAATCCAGATTGTTTTCGAAAAAGGACGCTAGACCATTCTAATTAGTGTCTCATGCATGAATTATACTAGTGTTAAAGTATCTTAAAGATACCAAATTAAATTCGAGTCTCTTCAAAGTAAGAGTAAATAGGTATATCATAAGTAAGAGTGCTTCACTCCAACACAGACCACATCATTACTTACTATTAGGTGTGGTTGTGGCCAAACGCATGCCTATACTCCATGCCTATCTATATATATATATATATATATATATCCCAATAAACAATGACATTACAATTAAAATGTATCAAAAAATATTTTTCTGAAGCTCTTATCCCATTCCATTTGGAGTCGGCGCAAAACGTATTTTCCTCCATTTTCCACTGTCCGCCGTTTCTCTTCGCTTCCTTCTTTCTCTTTCTTTTTCTGCTTCAGTTTGCCTCCTTTTTTCCATCTACCAACATTTGATCTGATAACACTAGTCACATGACTTTCAACCCTTCTCTTTTTTTTTTTTTTTTTTTTTTCTCTTTATTTATTTTTAGGGACTTTTATACAAAAGTACATGCCAGTCCCATCAGACCATACACTAATAATAACTTAACTAAATCGTAACATAACAAACATGTAAACCCTTCTCATTACATAAAAAAAGTCATCAAAGCATAATAACCAAAAAATATTCAAGGCCAAATTTTTTATCCAAGATATTATCATCCTCAAAACCTTTCCAAATAAACTTAACACTAATTCGTCTCCAAAAAAGCAGGTAATATCGTAATACCCACATGTCGCGCAGGTGGGACAATGCGTTAGACAAACAGGCAAGACAAACAGACGGGTTGTTTGTCGACGTTTTGTTACCAAGAGAGGAATCAAATGTGTTGCTGGGAGATAGTGGAGCTGAGCTGGAGATCGGCTTAGTTTTAAGTCAAGAACAAGAGAAGTAAGTTTGAATTTAAGCTCCTATTTTGTTGATCTGTTCAACAAAGGCAAGTATGAGATATGATTTGACTAATTTCTTAGCATTTTACTTAATATATATTAGTAAAAAGTTCACTAAGAGGACATGGTAAAATGTAAAAAATGAAGGAAAAGTCGTTTCGCATCGACTCCATTGTATGTCATTGCTTATATGGATAGGGATGAAGGATAGGCATGCGTTTGACCACAACACACCTGATAGTAAGTGATGATGTAATCTGCGTTACAGTGGCGCACTCTTACTTATGATACACTATCAATACGTCAAATATAACCCTTACTTGTAGTCGGTAAATCTAGCAATTTTGATACTTCAGTGACGTGCCTACGACAAACATATGGCTTTAGGTTCCAGGACGCTGACAATATTTTTATCTATGTTAAGGTTTATTGCATGTTTTATCAATATAAGAGATAGCAAATAACAGAGAGACTTGGAAGTCATGGGGAGAAGACTTTGCCCAGCAGTGAAACACTCCCTTTGTCCAGTTAAAAAGAAAAGGTATACTGCCGTATACTGCGGTGCCGCCTGAAATCGCTATAAACAAAATAATGTGACACTACGAAGACCTCGCGTATTGCATTCCAAAAAGGGTTAGGTAAGTTATTTATGATAACACACTTTCTAAAATAAAATATTACATCAGAATCACTCATAACACACGTTCTCGATAACACAAGTATGCCCACATTATTATAGAAATATCAACACGGCTTATCGCTATAATTCCGTCCTCCGTCAGAAAATGCTCCTTGTAATTACGATGGACAAAATGTAGATATCATATCGGATTGACCGGTAGGTAATGGATGAATTTGAGTGCTTTGGAGTCCAAATAAACGATTGGAGCTTTTGTTTTTTTTATTGAGATTTTATTGAAGTGACGTGTTTTAGTAATGTATATAATTATATTATATAAAAATGAATCCCTGTTTGTCCTGGTCAAGGCATTACGCGAGAACAGCTTGTCGATATCGCTGATTCTTTTTCGTTGTGTTTTTTATTGTCAGCAGATGGTTCATATCAAAGAAAAAATAAGAAATTTGCACGTAAAATTAGAAAATTTAAGAATACTTTACCACCATGTAAAATTTTATATTGTTGTGTAGTTTTAAAAAGTTTATATTGTCAAAAGCGCTAAAGCTTTAGCGCTTTTGACAATATAAACTTTTTAATGTAACCTTATGGGGTTTGACATAACATTGACAGAATGCCTGTTGCAAAATTTCGTCAAATAGGATGTATTCATAAATATGAATACATCCTATTTAACGTCCTGTCTTAACTAAGACAGGACAGCTTTTAATGCATAATAAAAATATGAATCTACTGAAACTTGGTAGTGACCGTGAGGTACATGTATATCTGTAGATACCACGAGTTCAAAACTAAGATTACATTCATTTTTTTTTCTTTAACACCTGCTACCCCACTCTCAGCATCACCCAAAGGTTGAATGGTAGAGAATGCCTACGGCATTAAGTCCATCTATGTACGATATAGTTGTTCATGAAGTTTAAAAAAAAACATTAAAAAGACAAGTGATTTTTTTTTTTGGCTTTTAGGACTAATTCACAAATTTATCATGACACTTTATATGCATCATACACTTGTTTTATCTTTACATTCAAAATTTACGCTATGATTCTGTGACTCAATTCACAATTCAAAATATTATAATTTAGCATTATCACAATCCATAATTTAACTCTCGACCGTCATAAACAAGTCGGTTCCATTAAAGCTCCGTAAAATAATTCAAGCTTTAAGTCCATACTTCAGCTACTAAAATACCCATTAGGAATAACATCGTAAGTACACATACGGGTTTATTCCCATCATAAACTCATACATTACTTATGGCCCATAATAATCCATTAAGAACATAATAATATACGGGGAAAGTTATAACGTCAAACGTTTAAATATAAATATGACTCATAGTCAAACAAATTTTAAGATTTAAAAGAAATCATGACACTTTTGAATTCCTTTTTACGTTTTAACGATTAAATGGTGGGCTATGAGAATCGCGGTGAATAGTTCAATTTAAAAATACGAGCTTATGAGAGGAAGCTATGGAAATATGCCTCCAAACTTGCAGTGATCTGGTTTGGTGGCAAGATTTGGTTTGAAAGGTGAAATAGTTATGATTAATTTGTGCACGACTTTTCTCACTCTTGCTGTTTCCATGACCCCATCTCCATCTTATTACCGCAGCGCTTTTTTGTGCACCTTCCTCACAATTATACAACAGGAGTGAAAAAGAGAACGATTACGTTTAAAACGTTCTCAATCTCTCGTCCGTATATTGAAAAAAAATAAAAAAAATCACACTCCATCTAATGACCACACCTTGTTGCCTCCTTAAGTCTTTGTACACCTTTCACGCTACTAGCTATACGCACATTAAAATGCTCCTTCTAATGTGCATACAATTAGCTATAAGCAGACTAAAACGCTCTCGCTTCCTCTCCCGCTGATTTCATGGCCCCACACGCTCCATCTAATGACCGCAGCTCGTTGCCTCCTTACGTCTTTGTGTACCTTCCACACAACTAGCTATACGAACAAAACTGTCCTCAGCTCTGCTGCACTCCATATAAGTATTTTGACACAGAGTAGGAACTGCAGTAGGAAAACGAATACGTAGGTTTTTTATTCGTTGACATACATTCCACATACTTTACGGTATTAAAACATTTAATTTTATTGAAAAAGTGATTACAGTTTGTAAAATGTATTAAAGAAATATTTAAATAATTTAAAATTGATGAATGTATAATGGATAAAAAAGTGTATAGTTTTTTTACAACTCTCAGAAAATTTGTTAAAATTCATAATAATCAAATAGTTACGTGATTCAATTTATTATTAAGTATTTTATATTGAAAAAAACCCAATAAGTTTACTTTTATGTTATGCTATGTTATTTAGAAATAATTTAGCTCTTAAATTATGAAGAAGGGTCCCTGTATCGTTTTATACAATGGTAGGTCCAACAAGAATTAAAATGATAAAATAAAAGTGTTCATCCTCTTTTCGGAAAGAATTATGGTATTGTTTTAGTTACTCCCTTGCATTTCTCATCCCACAAAAATGTTCACGGCCCTACTGTACTCATTCATACTGTGGCCTCTCAGACTAGCTCTTACGATAGTAAAGTAGGAAAGTTGTACGTGAGAGTCGGTTATCTTATGAAGGAATTAAGCTTGGCCTTTAGTCTGGCTTTCAGTTTAAAGTATGACCGATTATTATGGAAACTTCTCAAGAATCCAATTTGGCTTTATTATTTTCAACCGTTCAGAGATGAGTTCCGTGGAACGTGGATCACGAAAGTATTTTGGAAGTGAATCTTATACAGATAATACGCCGCATCATCACGCTTTTATCCTAAGAGAGGAGATAGAAATAGTTAGAACCCAGGTGCACACAATTTTTTTTTATATTACCAATTTATTTAACACTTGGGTCTTATTTGAACGGGCTTGAAGTTGATACTCCTGATCCCCATCCCGACTACATAATACCGCAGATTTAAAAAAAAAAGAAAAATGGATTGAATTTTGAATAAAATAGATAAAAACTTAATTGTATTAAAATTAAACTATATTACGTTCCACGGCATCCCGAGTGCCGTATTCTCATACTAACTTAATATGGGTTTCATTACTTTTGTATGGAAAATTTTACTTTTAGTAGTTAGCGTAGCCAACATCTTAACACACCATAGAGTCCCGGGTTCAATACCCTCGTCGGGCAAAACATTGGCCGTCAATATCAGCATAAAGTCTGGAATAACGCCCAGTATGGTCATAGGCTCGCATGGGACTTACACACGATAGATGAAATGTAGGCGTTATACGCCTTTGTGTGTGACAAAGGCGTCTCTACTCGTTTAAAACATGACTTTATTGTCTCTGTGAAGTTGAATAGACATAATAGCACAGAAAGAGATAGTAATTATTATTTCCACGAAGCACTGAAAGCTGTACCTTTATGCGTTAAGTTTAAATTAAAAACTTAACAAGCGTTTTTAATTCGCAAATGAGATTTTCCGCAGGTATTTTAAATGGAAGTGGATTATCGCGTCTTTTTGTGGTAGAGATGTTGTAATTACATTTTTTGTAACTATCTCGTTGGTTTCATTGGTTTGCGTATGCGCCTGTTACCAAGCGGTCTCGGGTTCGATTGCCGGCTCGCGCATAAGTATTGTTTCGAATTATTCCGTCAGAAAACTTCAATAACAACAGGGAGTTGGAATGTTTTCGGTTGATCGCAATAGGCTTACCCACACATGGGACTTGAACATAACAGGTGTAGTGTGAAAATTACACACCTCTTTTACTGGTGGTAGAGCTCTTGTGAATGAGCTCAAGGGCGTCAGCACCACCGTCTCACCTTTAACCTGCCGCCAAATAGTAGTGCTTCCATTACTGTGTTCCGGTTTGGTGGTGAGATCAGGCCCTGAAATTACTGGCACATGAGGCATAACAACGTAGTCCTCAGCTGCAGCGACGCATCTATAATCTGCTTTTGTGGATTGTTGATGTCCATGGGCTGTACTCCACTTACCATCAGGTGGACTACACGTTCGTTAGCTGTGGGCGTAGTATAAAAAAAAAACTGCCATAACCTGAGTAGCTTAAGCGTGATGTCATTATGTAAGTTTAAAAGAAGTATAAAGTACTGGTTTGATTCCTTGGCGAGACAAGGCCTTAATAAGAGGCTGTGGAGTTTATAAGCAGCCATTAAACCTGACTGATAACTTTAAGGTTGTGGATTCGATTCCCAGCTTAGGATAATTACTTTAGTGTCTGAAATCTGTACCGTAATCTGTTCACTCTTTGTTTGTCATTAGTTTTTTTTTATATTTTAACGGTACTTTAAAAATATTCATGGGTAATTTTTTACGTAATTCTATTTTTGAAATCAACAAAAATATTGATAAAGCAATTTCCAAAATGTGCCTATGGTGTATTATTAAAAATAATTTATAACATAGAGAAGGAAAAAAAGTTTTTTCTATAATTTTTTAAACAGATCCAATTTCGAAAAATTCCAAAGCGAATAAATTATATTATTCTCCGCTCTTCATTGACATTATTGTCGCGACGCCTTAGTCGTATGTACCCCTATTAAAAATGTACAGCCGAGCTAATGAAGCCCAGACACTGTTTCAATATTAAAACAGGACTCGTCGACTTGTTATTTGAAATAATATGTATTACGTATTTATAAGGAGTATGAATGAGTTGAAATTGCTGAAATATTTGAAGATACGGAAAGTGATTAGTCAGATTTTGATTAAAACTAGTTATTTTTAGTACTTCTAAATAGTATTTAGATTACCTTTTTTATGGTGGATAGGCACGCGTTTGACCACGATCTCCACTGATGGTAAGTGATGATGCGGTCTACGGTGGAGCACGCTTACCTATGAGATACCTATTAACTCGTGCTTTGAAGAGATCCAAGTTGTACTCATGCGGAAACAGAGACTCGGGCAAGGCGTTCCATTCTTTGGAAGTTCGCAAAAGAAATGTAGTGAAGCGATCCCTAAATGCCGTTTGTCTGGTAGTCTGATGGTGAAACCTTTTTGTACTGTATGTGTTTTTATTATCGAAAACACTCATGTATTTTTTTTCTTTTTTAATTTCTGTAACTTGGCCATCTGTATGAACACAATAAGCCATTCAGATGGGGTGTTTTGATTTGTCTTGTCAGCAGACGGAATTCCTATTAAACCCTTTCATCTTGTGTCTCTAAACCTAACTGTAAGTGTAGGGACGCTATGCCGTTTCAATCGGCAAACTCATGTAATGAGTATATTTTCTATGAAATTGTGGAGAAAATGAGCATTGAAAATACTTCGTCCCTTAAGGGGCGAAATACATTTAAGTGCCTAAGAAACACAGAGATCCATCTTAATTATCAAATCGTTCTTAACAAAAATACTTACATTCAATCCGAAGTGAGGCAGAATGATCTGAAATAGAAAATAGACCTGAATTAAACTTCGCCTATTCTAGGCATTTAAGTACTAGGGACTGAGGATATAAATTGTATCCATGTGACGTGAATTTGCCTTTTACTTGACCACATTGAAGCTAAGCAATTGCGGTTGAGCATCAGTATTTTATGCTGCAATTCAAAAGTAACTCTATTACTTTTGCTTTCTTTTTTAAGCTTACTAGTAATTTGCATAAGATAAGCTGTATGTTGTCATTTAGTCTGTCTGTTAGCCTTTGTTTCGCCTTCATGGCTTAAACACACAACAACTACGATATCAATGGAACTTGGCAACGAGATAATAAGAACGTAGGCAACTTTTTATCGACATACCACGCGGGCTAAGCTGCAAGTAGAAACAAGAAATTAAATATTTAAAAAAAAAATGCAGTATAACACCCACACTTTACCTGTTATGTTTACGTCCTATGAGAAGGAGCGTGAGCTCATCGCCATCCACAGGGCATAAATTTAACTCCGTGCTGCCATTGAGAATTTCTTGACGTAAAAGTCTCAAATAATAATTTTATCAAGCCAGGGAACCGAACCTGACACCACGCGGTCAGATGCTATTTTATATATCTAAAGAACACGAATCTATAAACTTGTGTTAAAAAATCGGCCAAAAAATCATTGTATTTCACACTGTATTCCAAATAAAGTTAACAGTCCAAAAGTCCAAACGGTATACAAACTTTTTAATTCGTATTTTCTAGCGCTAAATCAATTTAAAGATAGAAAAGCAAATCTTTTTTTATTACGCCAGCCATATATTCGTGTGTTTTACACTATTTTATTTTAGTCTCTGAATAAAAGCAGGTTTTAATCTATTGTGTAATTTTAATATAATATATTAAAATTACACAATAGATTAAGACCTGCTTTTATTCAGGTTTAGCAGGTTTTAATCTATTGTGTAATTTTAATATAATATATTAAAATTACACAATAGATTAAGACCTGCTTTTATTCAGAGACTAAAATAAAATAGTGTAAAACACACGAATATATGGCTGGCGTAATAAAAAAAGTTATAATTTTGAATTCATGTTGGCATATTCGATTCCAATGAGACTAAAATCTTAATTTTTAAACCGTAATATTGTATAATAATAATGTTTAATAAATATTAAAAAGGATTTAATTTATTGAATAAAACCTTTTTGTTGTCAATGCGGGTTCTGTTTGAGATTTAGTTTGTTAGGGGTTTAGTTAGTTTGTTTCATTTGGATGTTACTCAAAGTTGTACGGATAGAGAATGAATAAGAGCATTAGCATTTGTGTTTACATACACATCATCATCGACTGACACAAACTATCACGGGAGGATTCAAAACTCTTTGTGCGACTCGTTGTCAGATCGCGCTGATTATTACCCCCAACCAGAGAGCATGCATTTAACTAGAGAGAACTATATTTGTTAAATAACATTATTCCAACTGTGTGATCAGAGCGTTGCGTTCCAGATAAAATTCACTTCAAAGTTTACAAATGTACGGGTTTTGACAGCTTTGTACTGGCCCGGGGAAGATTCTCTATGAAATTTAATAGTCCAATTGTTGCAAAAGTATAACCGTAAATTTTCTTTATATAACATCTTGACATCTTTTAACTCTGCCCCTAACGATAGTCATAACTCTTATGTTTTCAGAATACAGTACATATAATAAAGATAAACTGTAATTAAAATCTCAGCCTCAAATTTTGCATTTCACACTGTATTCTAGAAAGAAGAAAGAAAGAAAAAGAAAGAAAGAAAAGAAAATATATTTATTTCACGGACACACTCCGGACAACACAGTTAAAAACAAAATAAAAACAAGCAAACAATCAAAGAAGAAAAAAAAAAAAATAACAACAAAAAATAGTAGTATCTAAACCATTGATTAAACCTATCTAACAAATTTAAATTATCAAAGACAAAAAAAACAAAAATTAGAAAAATAAAAAAAAATAAAAAATAAGCAGATTTTTCTCTTTGGCGATTGCCTGTCACATCAGTCAGCTGTCCCGAGTGTCACCGCGAAAACAGGATGTCGCTCAGCGTTGTGCTGTAAAGCGCTTACATTGCTGCAAGACGCTTTACAGCGCTGGTATTCTGCGACACCCTTGCTGACGCCAGACGTCTAACAAAACAGATAAACATAATTATATAAATATCATTAGGAAAATAATAAATAGATCTAAAATAAATAAAACATTTAGTAAAATATAGTAAATACACTTAAATGTATATAATATGAAGAAATATAAATACATTGAAACTATTCCTTTGCCATTGAGCCGGTAACAACAGCGACACTCGTGACGCACGCGCAGGCAGCTCGCCTATCGACCAATCAGCGCGAGCGCTACTGTCAAAGACGAACCACAGCTCGCGCACCAATATCACCGTCCAATGGCAAAGCAATGATAGAAAAAATATGTGAAGAGAACAAATAATTGAGATAGAGATATAAGAGTTTTCAATCAAGACCGAGAAAGAAAAGGACACATTCCAGGGCTCAGTTCAAAAGTAACAGGGACGCTACGGGATAATTATGGAGGCCATTTTTCTGATTTTTCTTATTGGATCTTCAAAGCCCGTGAAATGCGTCACCATATCTGCCCAGTGTGTTAATCGCGTGGATGCAATCTTTAGAATTCACCTGTGGAATGTGTGGAATGTGGAGAATGTAAACAAAATAATAGTGAAGATAGTGTTGGTGAAAGTGAGTTTAGAGTGAGTGAGAGTTCTAAATAAAGTTAACAGTCCAAATGGTATACAAACTTTTTAATCCGTATTTGCTAGCGCTAAATCAATTTGAAGATAGAATGGCAAATCTTTTTTATTTGTGCCAGCAACACATCCGTGTATTGTACATTATTTTGTTCTAGTCTCGGAATAAAAGCAGGATTTAATTTATTGAATAAATACTTTTTGTTTTCAATGTTGGTACTGTTAAAACCCTTTGTAACGAATTTAGTTTGTTAGTGGGTTTAGATGTTTGTGTTATTTAAACCTTGATTAAAGAGAAATGATGCAATTAGTTTTTGTATTTATATACATGTACAGTCGCGACCAAAAGTCCATAAGCAATCTCAAAAGGCAATAGTTTGAAGTGTAGTTTGACTTACGACCTTGTAAGTTAAATAATTGTAGTTCATAATTTCAACCACAATGTAAGTGACAAGATGGCCGAGCGGTTAAGGCATGCAGTTAGATGCGTTAATCAATTCACCGCAGGTTCAAATCTCACTTGTTTACTTTAATACTTTTTGAAGTTTTTACTCGATTAGAAGGAATGGGACATAAATATAGTATTATTTATCTTGTTTACTTTGTTCACACATTTGTAAATATATAGAAAATGTATGGGGTTTGATGGTGCAAAGGTGGGAGTCACGGGATGAAAGGTGTATACAACAGTTAAAAACACATTTCATGGAAGTGTGGGAAAACTTAAGAGGAACCAGTATATCCCATTGAATGCCGAAATTGGCTGTATGGCCAAAGTGGTTGCCACCATACATTTGTCTATTTACGGATATATACGTATATGGCATCAGCGAAAAAAAAAGCTGCCTGGGTGCCGGTATACGTATAAGTACGTAACGATTATTTCAAACAAACACAAGCTGGAAATGGTAAAAGTGAAGAACCAGAATGGGAAAATTTCAGATAAGCCAAACATAGTTGCTGATTATAATTTAGGCATGTCTGGAGTCGACCGAGGTGACCAAATGACCACCTATTATTCTTGCCTGAGAAAAACATTGCGATGGCACAGAAAGTTGGGTCTGCATACATTTGATGTGTACGTGCAAAATGCGCACAGGCTTCTTCGGAAACAAGATCGAACTTCCAAGATGATGCTGCTAAAATTTCGTGAAGAATTTATAACACATCTGTTGGGAATGTCGAATATTGATACAGAAACTTCTACATCACGGATGTCCATGTCATCACAATCAATCCATCCAGCAAATCAGATATCTAGAGTTTCTCCAGATAATTTCCACTACTTGGAAAAGATACCTCCCACCGAAAAAAAGAAGATCCCCGGTAAACCATGCAGAGTTTGCACAAAAAAACGCAAAGAAAGCTGTTACTTTTGCCCTGTATGCCCCGAAAAGCCGGCCTTATGCATTCTCAATTGCTTCAAAGTATATCACACAGATCCTAGATTTATGTAGCCTGATTTTATTAGTTCTTTTTTATGTATAAGAGTCCCAAAATATATCTTACGAGTATTACAAAAGGCTGATTACAAGTTACGATTATGATAAATATTTCTGAGTTACTAAAATGTAAGATTGATTTCGTTTTGTTCGAAAAAATAATTATGTAAGTTTTATTTTATTTTAGTGATTGCGCCAATAATCAGCAATTATGCCAAGTCGTTTTTTTGATTTTCAGAACAAAAATTGAGGTTCTAAATTCCAAAAAGAAAGTATTACTATTAAGTCTAAAACTTTCCAAAAAGCTTTTGAATTTATGTGTTTTTTTCTTACCTATAGTCAATAAAGTTACTCTTTTATTAAAGTTTGTCTTATTTGAGATGCCATCCTATATAAAAATACCTTATTGGTGAGGCCAGCTACTGTAGATTCTATTGAAACTCGTATAGTAGTCCTACGTATTTATCCGCAGTCGGCATCCTGCATAGAAACCACATACGGATATATCCGTAGTCGGCATTCAATGGGTTAAGTGATAATATTATAGGGTCCATGCGCAAACGTCTACTTGACTGCATTAAAAATAATGGGGGTTATACGAAATATTAATAATGTTATAATTATTTAAGATTAATTTAAGATGTTTTGGTTTTACTAATAAGACGCTGTAACTGAATATTAGCACTTCTGTAAATATTTAATGATCTTCAATGGAGGTTTAGTTTCCTTCTTCTTTTCGTCAAGACAAGCTGTAACCCCAATACATTTATTGTGACGTTACATTAAAAAAATCATCGTCATAAAGTGTAAATCATAATATTAGTCTTCAATAAACGCTGCTGTATACCAATACCTATTATAAGTGGGTATCAACAATTATATTTTTGTTATTAGAACATCCTGTCCTTGTTGTCATTGTGAATCAATTTAGTAATATTTGTATTATCAATGTTATGAATTGACTAAGTGGGTTACAATAAAAAATCTTATAAACGGTTACAAGGGAACTTTTTTATTTAGGTAGGAATGTGTCGTCACAATTCTCTTTAAAATGTATTAATTGTATAAATAAATAAAACGAATAAACATTTTTACCAGCATTCAACATGACTTTTTTATTTCTACCTTACAACAATGACAATAAAAATAAAAAATTACGTAAATAGTTAAATAATAATAACATATTTAACTTATTAGTTATTATATCAATATGTAACTATTTATGTATTGTATACACATGTATTGTATCGCAATTTAAGCATGAATACCTAACAAGTTTGTGCTTAAAATGTTACAAATATTATTATGATTTCGTAAAAACAAAATACAACCACAAATCAACTAAGCTTCAAACTCAGATTTAGGTGATCGTGATTCCAATGTTTACCCGATATAGCTACCTGCTCATGATAGATAGATGCGAATTCAAAGAACCGGTCGCCACTGTGACGCGTTTAGTACGAATGCGACAACATTTCATTAGTGTGTGTTATCTTATAAACTGCTAAACACGCACGCGACTTCGTTAGTGTGTGTACTGGCTGTATCGGGCTCGTACCGTTCATGGCAATGTAATCCTTATCATGGCTATGGACTTTTGAGCGTTTACTGTACATGGTGCTATAAGCTTAACTCAAATACAGAGTAATAATGTTTGATATAAAATCAATAGAAGCAAAAGTGCACGGTTACCAGGCCGCTTTTAACTGCGCTGGTGTTGTGGGTTCGATCCCCACACGTGACAAATCTTTGTGTGATCCGCAAAAATTTGTTCTGACTCTGTGAAATTTATGTTTGTGAACACCGCAACACAGGAGCTATTGCTAGTGTGGGCGTCGTTTAAAAAATAAAAAAAACTTATTTACTGATAAATACACTTGATAAAAAAATATATAGAGAATAGCGGAAATGTTGCAACATAGCCTTTGTTTATAAGAAATAGATGCTGTCAGTAAAAGAAAGCAATGGACTAAAGCCGGCGCCCAATTCAATTTTGCAGCTTGTGCTAGATTTTCCAGTTTCTGAGATTTGAAATAGTTCAAATTCAAATTTAAATTAGTTAGTTAAAAATCAAAATTTTAAAAATACAGTACAACTGTTAGGAATAATACCTTATTAGACAATAAGTTCAATCATGATTGAAGAAAACAATTAAAATAACATTTTAAATTAAATCATGCCAAAATATCCTCGAAACAAAATTTTAAAACTTTTAATTTTTTTAATCAGCTATAGCGTACTATCGTACGTGTTTTATCGGCTAACCAATAGCGCGAACAATAAAAACGAATGTCAAATTAAAAGTAATTCCTAAAGCGATCACAAAAGTATAAAAGTTAACTAAGAAACAACGTTTGTCTTTGAATCACAATCTCCTAAACGGTCCCCAAAACGGTAATCCAAACTTTAAAAGATAAAATGTTAATTACTTAAGTTTACTTTGTCGCAATCTTTGTTCACTTTCGACTTCAAGGGGTAAAATAGCTTGACTGCCTGACTGCCTGACCTTAACTTTCAACTTGAGTTAACTGATAAGTTTTTTATCTTTGTATCTATTTGACGCCTGGGATACGTTAAAAAAAACTTAGGAAGTCGTAAGAATGTCTTGACACCCTTGACACCGACATTTTTGTTGGTTAAATCGAGATGATACTTTTTAATGGCAAGAAGACGGCAATACTTGCTAGAAAATATTTCCGTGTGTCGGTCTGTATAAAACCACGGTTACTAACTACATACGAGTACATAAGCATATCATCAGGCCTATATTTCCCCGAAGGGTCATTCACCTGTTATGATTAGGTCCCATGGGATAGTAGGTAAGCCTTTCGCCATCCACCGGGTACAATCAACTCCGTACTGCTATTGCGAATTTCCTGAGGGAAAGTTCACAAATATCACTTTGCCCGACCCGGGAATCAAACCCGAGACCTCGCGGTGAGAGTCACAAACGCTAACCACTTGACCATCGAAGCAGTTTTAACAATATCTAACGTAACTTCACGCCTATATAACGGAAGGTTGTGGCAGAGGTGTGTTACACCCACATATCACCTGTTATATTAAGGTACCATGGTATAGGTATAGGCCTATCGCCATCTACTGCGCTCAAATCCAAGTCCATGCTGCTATTAAGTTTATATTAAAGACACAGCGGTAACTTATATGAATAAAGATTAATTTATTAGTTCATTCATCTCCATTTTCTCGAAAAAATATCTAAGAGAAGACTTTCAGCATAGAACATTATTAAGTTTGTTAAGACTAGGTTTCTCATAACCCATGATAAGTATATTTAACTTGGCTGGAGAGATTACCAAGGATATTAATATCCAGCTTGCACTCGTCTAGGACTCCCAACTTTGAACATGAGCCATGTTAGAACTACACACTACGGCACTGTTTAACTTTGATGTGAAGTAATATTAAAACTAAGCTTGTTATATAAGCTTGTCTTTTATTAAATTTTCAGATCATTTAAACTCAGAATAAGTACTAAAACAATGCACTGGATTTTACTGCGTCACGAAAATAGTTATTAATTTTTTTGATTTCTTACAAGCAAGCTCGGAAGATACTTGAAACTGTATTGAGATGGTAGTTACGCTAAACTTGTAATTAAGGTTGATAACAGAATATTTCTGAGACAAATTCAAATTCAAATCATTTATTTTCATAGGCCCCAGGAGGCGCTTGAACACGTCAAAATATTACAAACAAATGATATAAAAATAAATTATAAGTAAAACTAAATTATACTAATTACACTAATTACACAGACAGATTTTCTGATTTTGATTTTTTACATAAGATATAACGCCACAAGCATATATTTCTTACATATGATATACTGTTGCATGTTAATCTTGCAACTGTTATATTTCTGCCCTGTAGAATGTTAAATAAGGTTAATTTATGCAATGGAAACAAAATGGTTTGTTTACATACAACACCATAGAACAAATCTTTTGGTTTCTGTGAAATGTAACGTAACTTACGGTTAAAAGGATGTTTCCACGTAATCATAACATACACTATAGCATAGCTAAACATCGTATTAGACTCAATACCATTTCTTTGTTTATTTATTTAACAATAAAACTGATAGCGTTTGCGAATCAATAACCTAATCAATAAAGTAGTGACAATTAAATTGACAATGACGTTTGACAGCTGGCTGACGTTTAGTGACGTTCTTCTAGATATTTTTGGTAAATGATTTGCGATTGCTTAGGAAGTTTTATGTTGTCGTAATTACCTGTATTGATCGTTAATCGATTTATACTGGTACATCCTTCATAGATTTGACATCTGTGAGTTGTCAATCGTTTTCTTTTGCTCTTCAATATGGACGTGGAACGACGCATTATTGTATTCGAGCGTGGGTGTTGCGATGTGTTCGCGCAAGCATCCACCATAATTTTGGAAGCCAGCAATATTGTAATACTAATACTGCAATGCTGGTAAGTGATAGTTTAGTTTGTTGAGTAGGAATATTTCTCTCACCATGTAACACGTGGTTCTACAGTGTATATTTCTTTTCGTTTCAGGCTTCCACTATCTTCCAATAACAATTCTTACAATATCAATTTATTATTCCACCACTATTTCAACATTTTCAAACATTTTCCAACATCTTCCAAATTAATGTCCTGAATCTAGATAGTATTCAGCCCATTTTCCACGACAACATGTTGTGTAGTTAATGTTTTGTTCTCATGTGTGTACACATGTGACTATATTTCACTCATCTTGAGCTTATGATTTTAATCCAAATTTAACATAATCATCTTAAGATGTTTACCAATAATCTTTAAGGTCTCTGACCTCATTTAATTTCTTCTTGCCAATGCAAGTAATATTTCACACTGGAATCAACAAGCATCTTCAAGACTGACAGATCTGAAGGAAGGCATCACATCCCGGTTTGACCGAGACGAACCGGAGCGTGAATCCTCCGCTAGTGCTGTCCAGGACCAAGACAGGAAGATCCAATGTTGTTGAGCTTCTGTTAAGTTAAGATGGTTCCAGTAAATTAGGTATTAATTATAAGTAAACCTTGTAATTTAATTTAAGTAACTATATTCTAAGCTAACCCTAGAATAATAATTAATATAATTTTAAAACCATGTGAGAAGTTAGGTTAAACTTTAATTAAAATTGTATTAACTTAACTATTGTTTATTTTGTAAATTCCAGGAGTCCTTCAGACCCCTGGTGGCGCCCTTATAAATTTCATAAATCATACACTCTGTCAAAATTACAGATATATAATAACCACAACACATGTACCCGATACTGTTGTCAATAGAGGCGACCGTCCCACCCCTGGATGACTGAGCTTGGCTTATACAAAAAAGTGCTTCAGTATTAAGCACGTAACAATACTATCTTGTAGTTTCAATGACAAGACCATATATACACATTCACTCACACAAGCACACCCAATCAAAGAAGAAAACATTGCGGATCACACAAATACTTGTCTTATGTGGGGATCGAACTCAAAACGCCAGTTCAGTTGAAAGCGCCGAGGCAACCGCTTAAACCACTGCACTACACATGCAGAATTGGATATTTTGATAAGATCTACTGATATTATTTTAGACATCGAAACGTTGAAACATGAATGCTGTAAAGATGAAGACGTTGTTTAAATAAAATGAGAAATTTCTACATCCTTTCGTAAATATAAAAGCCAGACAGGTGCCAGTGCACCATAGGGTGCCGTAGTCAGCTCTTACAACATATTTATGCACTTTAAACGCGTTTACTATCTCTATTAAACTATAACAACGTGTAAAAGTCATTGTCTTCAAAGGTTCCTTGTAGTTACTAAGGCACCCTTACACAAATCACAGAAAACCCAATGCAGTACATAATTTGCCTACATAACAAAAAAGTCCATACCCAGAGGCAGCAACATAATCCTAATACGAAAACATCATCGACATACCCAAAACAATTTTATTTCGGTCCGAGCCAGACATAATAAAAAATTTAAACGGCGGTATATCCCAAAATATCGCCGGGTCTGAAAAGGGGAGGCCACAAACAAGGTCTAATTATTTGGCATCACGAGTGTAGACCATTCTGGCGTGAAAAGGGCATTTGATGGTAGCCTTAATGTCGGTCCACGGACCAAATAGAGACCTCGCTAACCTCAAACGAAGTTCGAATTACAAATTAAAGTGACCTACGTCACATCGAGACGTAAGTTTAACACATTTTGTATTAATGTGTAATGCTTTATATAATGTGTTTTGTTTTGAAGTAGAAAGTCTGTGTGTTAGTTAATTTTAATGATTCTCGAGCAAGTTTGGCCATCTTGGTCGCGGATATAGTCGAATAAGAGAACTTCTATAGAGTTTAAAGGCATTTTAAACAACCTTGTTGAATAGGGTCAAAGTTGTCCATAAATAGTTAAATTTTAATAATAACAAGATTTGTTCCTTTTTTTTGTTTCTTCTTATAGATGTAAAACATCAACTGCGTCAATAAACGTTTATGTTTTGTGTGTGTTTTGTTTTGAATGGGCAAATTCTGTACATCGTTTTATTTTAGTGTCTCCAAAGCAAGTTTGGTGATTTTGGTCGGGGATATTGTCAATTGCGGAAGATGAAAATGTAGTTAAGTTGTTTAAATGTGATGTTTATGTCTCTTCATTATTGTATTGGTGATTTTATCTTAATAGTATTTTTAATATTATTCAAAACAACGTGATGTGAAGATATTGTTATTGAGAATTTGGGTTACTCACGTTATTTTAGCTATGCCGACTAGTTTCGAATCTATTACGTAGATTCATTAACTGGGCAATTAATCGAGTTTCGTCACCGTCGCGCGACGTCTAGCGGCATATTTTGATTAAAATAAGCCGTATTTCAATATCAATGTGAAATTCTTTGTTATTATATATTAATATATATTATATTATTTATATTTGAGTAACAATAAATCAAAATTAGTGGTCACCATACGTGCAAATTTTATTGAGTCTTTTATTAAGTTAATAATAAAATTGTTTTATCCGTACTTGTATTGTACTATATAATAACTATTAATATAATAATTTTAAACAGTGGATATAACAAACAAGCATGCAGGTTATCTCATACACTCAAAATGCTGTCTAACTCTAACCGACAAATTACGTTGGTAACTACCAACTTAATTAGTGTAGTAGATAGTAACAAAGCTCGATTTCAAAACGGACACCGAGCAGCTCAGCGGCTAAATAGAAGTAGATAATGTTAACTAATATTACCTTGACTTATTGGGCTCCTGGCTGTACTATGATAGTCTCGGCGTTTGGAAGATAAGCGTTAATACAATGCTTCAAACTTTTATTCGTGAATTAGCATAAATAAATATAAAGCCACCATGGTATTGTAAGTTTTGTTTTACAAGAAAACTAATTTAAATCCGCGGTTCCGATCGCGTGCTACGATTGTGTCGATAAAAAGTTAAGATTATCTTCTGTCTCTAGGCCTTCAACCACTATTCACAAAGAATGGTCAAGTAGTTCAGTCGTGTTAGCGTAACAGACAGGCATATTCGAATGCATAATATTCTATAACATTACGTCACATAACATAACATCTCGCTTATTCGCGCCTAAAAGAGTGCGGCAGATGTGTAAAACACTCACATTTCACCTGTTATGTTTAATTCCTATGGGATTGGGGGTCAGCTTATCGCCATCCACTGGCTCCTATTGTGAATTTCCTGACGGAAAGTTCACAAATAACACTTTGTCCTACCCTGCAAACAATCCCGAGACCTCACGGTCAGAAGCGCAAACGCTAACCACTAGACCATCGAGGCAGTCAAAAGTCAAAAGTCTAAGATAAAATTATAATACTAAACGACAGCTTAGAGAAGAACTATAAAATACTCCAATTACTTATAAAATAAAGTAGAAAATGTGTTGCGTTACCGATGAAAGATATTTCCACGAAACAGAGGCTTCGAGTTTTATTAGATACCATCGATATCTGCGAACAATGTCTATACATTTGAATATGTACAAAGAAATTGTAAGCGACAATTTTGGGTAAATTGGTATGATTTGAGTGACATTGTCAAATTTCAAATAGAAGGGGTAAATAAGGCTAAAAGAGAATACGATACGATACATCTACGAAACAAGTGTTTAAAACATCTTGAAAGCCAATATTCAACCCATTATAAAGTTTTTACAGATGGGTCCAAAATTCAATGGGGTAGTAATCATCACGGTGCAGTGCATTGATAAATTTGTTATCATAACTGACTCAAGAAGTTCCATACAGCATTTGGCTCGATGCACCTCTTGTTTAAGAGGCACACCGATAGCCTACAGCATTATCCGAACGATATATGAATTGAAAGCCGAATTTAAACAAGTAACGCTTCAATGGGTACCTTCGTACATTGGATTGATCGGTAACGAAAAAGTGGATAGACTGGCAAATGAAGCTTCTTGGGACGGCGTTTCTATTGATATTCTACCTTTTTACTCCGATACAATATATTTAATTAAGGAACTGTGTTACGAACTTTGGAAATTACACTTTGATAAAACCTCGGAGGAGAAAGGTATATGGTACCGGACAATACAACATGAACCTTGTAAAAGACCATGGTTTGAAGATTTTGGGTCTAATAGGAATATGTTGATAATGTCTTTCCGTCTTCGATCTAGGCACATTCCGCTAAATAAATTTGGTCATTTAATGAAAAAAGTCCCATCTCCGCTTTGTTCGGAATGTGGAATAGTAGAGGATGTCTTACATATTATCACGGAATGTGTCCGGAACGAAGATATAAGATATCAAATTATGTTGGAACACATAAATTTAAAAAAATTAGGAGTATGTTTGTTTGTTTTGGCGTTCCCGCTGTCCAATATGGCGAAACTGTTATACACAATGGTCGAAGTTGCCTTAAAAAGACGTTCACAGTAGTTTTATAAGTATATATTATATTGTGTTAATTTAAGCAGTTAAAAATTGTTAAGTCTATACTTACCAATTGTTGTGTAGAATTTATAGATTTTGTCCAATGGAGCGACATAGTCATGTTTGACAAAGCTCCTTAATAAAGATTAAAAAAAAAAAAAAAAAGTTTTTAGTAGCTTTCCGAGTAATGGAATGAAGATGATGAAAATATTTTTATTAATATTGAGAAAATGAGAAAACGATTTCCAGGTATTTTCTAAACGTATAAGAAAATTAAATTTACTCTCTTACATTTAAAAAGTTAGCGTTTACTGCGGCGTGATATGGCATGGTAGTATAACGATTATTGGAGAAATAACATAACATAACATCACGCCTATATTACCCAGAAGGGTGTGGCAGATGTGTACCTACAACACCCACATTTCTCCTGTTACGTTTAGGTCCCATGGGAGCCTATTGGACATATAAATCTAAATTTTAATGTTTATGTTGTGTTGGATCCACTTGTAGAGTTTTTCAAGTATTTTATTTTATGTGAAATAGTGTGTATAGCTCTTTTTAAAGATCTATATTATGTAAATAATTGATTCTTGTTAGAAATCCATAGTTAATAAATATTAAAACACACAACATACACGTTGAAAGCAACAGAAGTGTATTATAAGTACTGTTTATGCATGAAACTTACCATCTATTACTGGTTATTCAGTCTTCGCTTTGACATCAAAGTTTCCAACCTGTATACTGCTTTTAGCAAATTACCTTAGAAAAAACCGAGCCCTTTATCGATTGCGCCACGATCTCTTCAAAATTAAAAGTAAAATTTACTAAGTAGTTATTATTTCAAAAGTTGAATTACCTCCAACGATCTAATTTCATCTTCAAAGTAATCATAGTCAAACTACATAGTACTGAGCAAAGCTGAGTGAATCTACTCACAAAATTGGTACTTAGCGAACTTTCAAACTTACCCAAGAAGAAAATTATTTTCACCACATAAGTACTTACACAGCGGTGCAAGATTTTCAAAAATGACCCTCTCTAATAATTGAGCGGTGATTATAATTAATTTTGCGTAAATTAAATTTTTCTCGACCGCAAAGAAAGTTAATTAAGCTTACATGTTTAATTTAATTTAATATTGAGGGCCAAATTAGCGGTTTGAGGGCCCTTAAGTTCTTTTGTGATTTAATTAGGTTGTAATAGAGATGATTGTTTTATTATTTTTGGGCACGACTGCCATTTGTGATGTCAAGAGCCTTTTGCGGGAAATTAGTTTTAGGAGGGCCCTGTTTTGTCATATAATGAGGGTGATAGTTAAATTAATGGTGTCAGTAATATGTGTGAAGTAAGTTACGAACTTAATTTGATATGAGACCTTTAAAGGTGTAGAAATAAGTGCATGAAATCTTTTCAATTAAAGTTGCCGCGACAAAATTTTTGCACCCAATCACAGGTAAGCTTTTAATCAGGATATTAACAACATCCTTAACAGGGTGTCACACGGACATGCTAGAAGAAGTATCTTAAATATGCAAGATAGAATAATTATTTTGCTTTAGCAACAGACTTTATTTTATTTAAAAAAATAATTTTAACTATATAAAATATATATCTAATTGCTGCCATAAGAATATAGAATGCTATTTATTCAGATTTAAACTAGTTCGTTTCCCGGTTGAGAAAGCAAATTTCAAAAATCTTTAAATGTAGTTCAAATTAAAAGTAAAAATTAAATCTTCTCATTACAATCTACAATATTTAAGAGAATTCCTCTCCATGTTGCATGTCCATGGGACACCCCGTTTATTAATTTAGAACTACGCAGATAAAATAAAAAACAAAATAATTAGTGAAATCTAAAAAACAAAAAAAAACTTTCATCAACTAGGCCATCTCATTTTTTAATTTTTTTTTCATATTTCTTTCTCACATTATTAACCGCTTTACATCTGTACTTACAAGTCTTTTTTTATACTTCGACCTTTTCCTTCCCATTGTCTCAGTCGCCTGCCATTAAAGGAACCCTCCCAAATTCTCGTTAATTACTTACTATACGCCTCCTGAATCAAAGTCAGATTACGAAACAGCCAAATAATTACTCCAATACAATTACTACGTTTCCAAAGATTTTCCTGTCTTTAGGTTTGGGGTATATTTGCGATTTTTATATACGATTGGATATAAGTTATAAACATACAACTTAGCTTATTAAATAGTTATATACTTAAAACAGATAGGTATATAGGCTTGAGGTAAATTATAAATACCAAAAAAACAAAAAAAGTTTTATTAAATATAATGTGAAATATAAAGCAAAATAAACTTTGAGGCATTTTACTGTCAAGAAAACTATTTCTTAAAAAAACTAAACTAACAAAAATAGTATAAATTGAAACTCTTAGTTTAATTTACTGCCTTGTTGGATTAGTGGTTAGCGCCTCTAACCACGAGGTCTCGGGTTCGATTCCCGGGTCGTTGCGATCGTTCCCGGTGGATAGCGATAGGCTCACATCCTATCCCATGGGTGTTGTACACCTCTGCCACACCCTTCTCGGTAATATAGGCGTGATGTTTTATTATGAAAGACGCAGTAGTCTCCTTAGTGAGCACTGGCGTCGATTAGTCGCAAGTGCGTACAAAACAGTACGAAAGCTCGATAACGTGTGACAATCACATGCGATGTTAATAGACAGCTGTGATTACTCGCAGACATAATTAAATTGATTGTACACGTTCTGTAGCTACTGGTATATAATTAAAATAAACATGAGGTATTTTGTGAACGGGCGTGAGGGATGAGTCTTTTATCTTACCTGTATATAGATAACTGATTATCATAAAGGTATAAAATATTGTTTAATCATTCAAAGCATTTGAAAAGAATATATTTTTCGAGGCATTTTTTTCTTTTTAAAAAGCTTACATAGTAATTTGCAAGTACAAATAACTAGTATTCTTTTTAACCCCCTCCACCTAAGCTTAATAATTATAGCTTGTGTTCTTAACACGGTAGTTCACGTCCGTCGTGTAATGGCCAGGATTTGAACCAACGGCCTCTAGATCGTAAGACCGATGAGGTAACCATTGCGACAAGGCCGCTTCATTGTAGCACAGAAATAAATCCTTACTATCTTCAAAATCTAGCTACACCACCGAAAAGAACTGACGCACTTCTATCTGGTGGCATATCACAGGTAAGAGAAGAGTATCTTCAGCCCAAACTCATTCGTAAGAGTATTTGAAAGCTTTGCTAGATCGCATCCTTTGTTTCAAAGTAATACAATCATAATTTGCTCTAATTAATAATTTAATTCTATAACACAGCGTATATTTCCCACCCATTGTTCCACATTTGGCATACCTGTCGGCTATGCCAGTGGAATTGGCAGTGACCGGCCAAGCAGCCAATAATGGCCAATAATTCATGCCAGTAGCGTCGGCACAATAGGCCAACAACAATTAAGCCTTGTACGCTCAGAATGTTTGGTAATATATTATTGTGCAGGATTGGTGATCTCAATAGGGTCTGGGATAAATAGAATTGCGGTTGGCTAAATAGAGGTATTTAAGTTTGTAAAAATCTGTAGTTTCTTTTTGACTAGTGTATTTATTCTTATATCGATAAGAAGAAGAGAAAGATCAAGATATCGACTACTGGTTTCTGGATTCTTCTTTGTGAATTTGGATTTAGAGACAAAGTTATAACAGCGTAGGAAACAAAATACAATAAAGTTTACAGTGCAATTTTAATATCATTCAATATCTATTATTTATCTATATTAATTTCTATATAAAAATGTCAACTTACGTATAAAATTTTTGCCATGTGAAGAAACATTCATTCTCCGAATAAAAATGATTTACGTTAATAACACGTCTTAATCTGGATTTACGAAAGACCCTACGGGAATATTTTGCCCTGAACCAGATGTAACTAAATGAAGGCGAGTGCAAACCACGTTACATCCACATCTACGCATATTGTACCGTCAATTCTATGCGGAACAATTATTCGCACAAGGGTGACCAAGCGGCAGTGATTAACGAGATCAGCCACACTACGATTGGTAATACTCCTTTGATTGGTCGAGCGCTGCGTCCGCGGACAATCCAATTTTGTAGCCACCCATTTCCATTGTGTAGTTTGTGCGATAGTACCGCTGTTTCATTTGTCTTCAAATTTGCGGCGATATATTGGTTGCTGTACAGCATTACTTTCATGTACGTTTTCGCTTTGAGAGATAATATATATTTTAATAATGGTTAATTGAATATGCTGGTTTTGTGTTCATTGTACCGATGATGTATTATGTTTTTATGTATTGTGCATTATTAGTGGTGAGTTTGATTAAACAATACAAATATAACATAATTTTCAAGTTACATTTATTACTAAACAAATCACCAAATGGACATTTATGAGATACAATGATAATTTTTAAACTTAAATAAAAAGTGAAAAATAATTCCTAATATAAGCTGAAAAAAGCGTGGGTTGCTCGATAGACGAAAAATATGGCACAGAGCGCCCCACGCTTTTTTCAGCTTATATTAGGAATTATTTTTCACTTTTTAGTTAGAAGTACTTTAAAAGCGTGTTTTTTAGTTTTTTAAACTATTATTTATTTTCTACTTTTTAGTTTGGTTTATTTATAAGAGCGTTTTTTTTTTTTTTTTTTTTATATATTTTTAATTTTTTTTATCGAATTATTGCATTGTCATCGATCTTTGATAGGTGTGCAAAATTTGAATGAAATCTGTCCGTTTAAAGTGGGTCAAAATCGAGTCCAAAGGAGTCGGTTACATACAAACAAACAAACATACAGGTGAAGCTAATATAAGCGTGTTAAAAAGACATGTGCTATATTTATTAATCTTAAACTTTTTGGTGCCGTATCACAGGAAAGACGTTACGAGTATCTTTAGCCCCAAACTCATTCGTATGAGCCTTTTATTCTACCTTCTTTGAAAGCTTTTCTAGATCGTATCCTTTGTTTAAAAGTAATACAATCATAATTTGGTCTAATTAATACAAAAAATCTATAAAATAGCGTACATTTACGTTTTACGTAAAGTTATTAATAAATGAACGGTTTTAATTTGGCATGAAGTTAAAATCAAAACTGATATCACTTCTAAGCTGACCGTACTTCTACTTAGTACCTATTGAGATCAACGTTATCCTGCACAATGATATACTACCAAACATTCTGAGCGTACAAGCCTTGATTGGCCTATTGTGCCGACGCTACTGGCATGAATTATTGGCCATTATCGGCTGCTTGGCCGGTCACTGCCAATTCCACTGGCATAGCCGACAGGTATGGCAAATTTGGAACAATGGGTGAGTACACTATGTTGTATCTACATTTACTAATATTTATTGATACGAGTAACAATTTACATTGAATTACTTTGATGAACAGAACATTTTATTATATTGTGCTTAATTATATTTAAAATAAGTATCTAAATAAAGTAATCACTAAAACCTGATAAAGTTACTCTTTATTAAAATTGCCCTGAGTGTGATTAATCAAACGAATCAATTTAGGTAAACATTCATTAGACATTTTACATGTTAATTTGATTGATTCCCTCACCAAAGGTAACGACGGACCAAATTAGCCCCATAATATTTAAGGCACACCTTAACAAAACAATTAACCCAATATGCAAATTCAGTTCCGTAAAACAGTCATAAATCAAATAACATAAAACTTAATGGTGTGGACGAAAATCCCTGTTCGCCAGCTCTTCGCCATTTTTACATTTTTCCCTCGTACCTAATTACAAAAATTAATTCATTTATTCCTTCCGATAATCAGTATTCGACCCCTGTTTCCAACATCTGGGCCTTTATTAATGTCACAGGAGCCTGTCCGTGGAACGGGATCGGACTAACGTAATTTGTCCGAATACCCTCCGTGTTAATTTCTAATTTCGAGGGAATAAGGCTTGATGTGCCGCTAATGGATAACATTTTCGGAAAACTGTTGAGCAATTCTTGATATTATGTTCTTGGTGTGACTGAACCTGACATGAATTGTCTCACTTGTAGGCATACATGCTCGTGTTTTACTTGTGTACTTAAAATATAAGGCGTGTTATTGTGATGAATTGCTTTAAATTTCATGTGAAAACTTCATTTATTTTATGTGTTGATTTTCAATGAAGGGGTTGTTTTAATTATGTTGTAACGTTTAACTGTTTCTTCTCAAAAGGGAAATTACAAAATGTCAATGAAATATTTCATTTGCCTTGAAGATGGGGGTTTATGAATACTTTTTGAAATTGAATCGCTTTGAGTAAAAATATTTTAGTAGAATATTATTTTTTAATAAGACATATTTGACATATGAAAACTACAGCTTACAAAAAAGTGTATTCATTAGCCTCCACGAGTGACGTACACAACGATTCCCTATGTCCGGCGCACCCTGGGCAATTCGCGAGAACTCCAAAGCGGATTGGCTAATCCTTTCACCACGATGGTAAGTCAAAATAAAATTTGACTCAGCCATCGACACGACGAAGAAGAAGATTAGATTATCGATAATTACATCGACAGATAAAAGACAAAAAGATCTCAATCTGCCAAGCTTTTTCCCAATTACATTGGGGTCAGGTTTAAGTATAACGGTGACTGCCATTGGACCTCCACAACACAAAGTGATACAATGTTCTTAGTCAGACTTTCTGACATTTGATAAACCGTTAAGAATGCCATGAATCTTCAAATGGCAACCGGCTATGCTATTCTGTAAATGTGACTAATTTCCAGTCGCTTTCGAAATCGACTAATAATTTGGCAAGTAACCGGTACATCTCGGATTTAGTACATCCTTATATCCATACAGATAACTGCTTGGCAAAAAATTGACAGCTTGCCAGTTACTATCCTCTAGCAGATTTGACAGCTTTACAGGCAAGTAACGCAATTTCTTATGTCAAAATCGGAAACTGGTCATGGAGCAGTTTCTTAGTAATTTCTTGTACTTTGGCGAGATAAAATAATGATATTTAAAAGGTTTTTTTACTTCAGATTAACGTTATACAACAAATCAATAACTGATTAATACTATGTATGTCATAAAATACTAATTAAATACGTAATGCAATAGAATTTAGGTCATATTATTTTCAGTCATAGATCTCGAGATTTTTCATACGAAAAATAATAAATATGACAAGTAGTAGCACGAATTATGCCAGTCTGGGATATAAAAAGCACTAAATGAAAATAATGTATCTTCAAAATATTGGAACAATAATATTATGTAGCTAGGTTGTAGGCTTCCTCTTTCTCGCCAAACTAAACAAATTTTAATGAATTCTGGCACACGGGTAAGTGCTTTTTATCGACGTAGTTCAAATCTAGTTACATACTTTAATAAAAAATGAAAAACCTGATTCATTCCATTTCAAGGATGGTGGAGACCTTTGCCCAACAATGGGACAATACAGGTTATGCACCAGATAATGTAACTGCTTACATTCTGTATTCACGTTTATTAATTTATTTGGAGTTTACATTTATAATTTCTTATGTACGTAACGTAGTGTCTATGTTTATGATAATTATGTGAGAGAAATAAGAATATATTAAAGAAAAATCAGAAGTTTTGAAAATTTTATTATTTCACAGAATTTCAGGAACATTTATTTTCTTCTAATGTTCGCTAGGCTTGCACTGATGAAACTGAAGTCTTAAAAAAATATTTAGCTCTGAAATCACCCGCCGCTATCATCTTTATCATAATACTATTTAAGTATAGGTGTGCTGTATTCGTGTATTGCACCTGAAAGACAAAAAACATTACAACACAAGTGAGAGATATTTATATGTGATTTCATCGTGTCACGGAGGACTAAGTAGAAATTATAACGCATACTCACTGTTTCTAGTACATAGCAGAAGCAAAGAGTGAAAATCACATTTATATATCGTTTTTATAGTTGTCATAAAAGACTGTCTTGATCTTAGATATTTGTTTTGTAATAAGGATAACTTTTTTTCCATCACATCGCGTTCCATTCTTAATTTATTTAATTTTATGCACTCGTTTTACACTAAAGAGAAAATCTCTCCGAAAATACCTCTTACCATAATGACTTATATTGTGTTTGTTGTTATAATGTGTACAATTTTCTATTGATATAATCAGTTAAATAATTTGAATTTTATTGTTTGAATTTGTTGCTTTCTTAATTCAGTTTAAAGCTATTTAAATAAAATAAATAAATAAAAATAAAAATATTTTTATTCTCCCAAACAATTAAAACACAAATATAAATAAAAGCAACAATAAAACTTATTTCTAGTGTATCTTAGGGGCTATACAAAAACTGTAATTGTGAGACTGGTGCCTAAACTAGATACAACAGTTTGTATCTGTATTTATAGGTCACCAGGAAACCCACGCAACCAGTAAACACGAGTAAGAACGAGTACATTATATTACTATTGTTATATAACAAAAAGAAACAAACTACAAACTACATTATGGACACAGTTTTAAATGATGATAAATTACATAAAACTGCATACAAACAATCTGTGAACACATCTGTGCTAGTGAAGGATGGCGAACGATAAATTGACACAACAGCAAGGTCGCTTTTAAATTTGCACACTAAGACCGAACCTTCATTAAATCTAGAGCATTCAATTTGACATTGTATGTTGCTTTTTACAAATATTACTACGCCATCATTTTGATTAATGTTTACATTGGTATTATATGCGTCATAGCCGGCCATCGGTGGATTGTTCGACACTTTGCTTAACTAGCACTCTGACAAAATTATGAGGTCGAAAGTACACTTATTGTCCGCTAACAAACTAAGAGTTGATTAAAATTACGATTTATGCTAAGTATATTCATATGAAAAATCTTAATACGCGAGTTTTTATTACCTATACCTAATCTCCATCACCTAAGTCCTCAATTTCCTTATGTGTACATCAACCATAGTAGCTTTTAAACTACTGTAGGGCCAGAAAAGTTGTTTGTTACGGCGCTCTAGGCGCCCTCATAGTCTGTTGATTGGAGTAGTCGGTCCTCTGCAATTTTACGGGACGGGCACTGTCCGTCACCAGTACCGTGATTGTGAGGCTTCTTAAAGCGCATGCAGGATGCACACTTTGGCGGCTGATCGCGAGCAGGGCACTCTTTGAGGGTGTGACCAAGACATCCACACTGACCACAAGTTGGGTCGTTATCCCGGCAGTATTTAGCCGAGTGTCCATATTGTTGACACTTGTAACACCTAGTTACAAGTGTGAAGTCTCGGACTGGGCATGAAGTCCAATCTATAAAGATTCGTTCCTGTTTAATTAATACGTTCCTAATCTCGGCTGTTACCTCCACAATGTAGTTACTGTAAGGACTGTCTTTTTTACCAGACTTATGACTTAGTTTGATAGAGTTCAGGAATTTTTCACGGGTCAGGCTCGGACACTTATCAGTAATATTTTGTTCGAAAAGGCAGTTGAACAAGTGTTGTTCTGAGGTACCAGAAGGCACACCTAGAAAAATCATTCTTGGCCTCTTTTTTGAAGTCTCCTCGATTTTAAGGCCCGATAATTGCAACTGCTGTGATGTTTTCAGTTTTTCTAGGTCATCCTTTCCCGCTGTGCTTATAATTACACCACCGTTCCTGGTTTTTCTTAACCCGCGAATATGCAACTGTAATTTTTCGGGCTTGATGATATTCTGCACCATCTTTATGGTATCCTCACTAGATTTTTCTTTATCGGCTGGATATATGGTTAAGCTAGCAGTTTTTGGAGGGCAAACAAAATTTTCCTTACCCGTCTTTATGATGTCGGCATAGGTTACACAGGACTGAGGAGGTGTCACTTTAGCAGCATTCTGGATACCGGTTTTCAGCTCTCGCAGTTGAAGACTAGTGTCGTTATCCTTTTCCAAGGTCTCAATTTCGGCATGGGCTGATATGAGCTTCTGCTTCACTGATTGGTACTGTACTGCCATCTGGGAGACTCCATGCATCACTTTTCGACATATATTAGAGATTCTAACTTTACTCTCGCTGTTTAACTTTCCCCCTTCGGTCGAAATAGAGCATACCTCAGTAAGCAGGCCATCAATCTGACTCATCCATTTTTGAATCTCAGGAGTAGAAATCACGGAAAGCTGAGGGGCAGCGATTGCTGGAGTGTTGTCGTCTTGTGAGTGCGTAGAGCCCGGGGGTGGACTACGCGCGGTCCGGGAACTCCGGTTGAATGGCGACGAGTCCATTACGAAATTTTAGACATTCCTTTTTGTGTCAATGACAATATTTTATTTATTTCACTAAACATTAGACACAATGTAGCACAAAAGAATTTGCGGCGTCAGAATAATCGTGACCTGGTTACGTTAAATATTATTTTAATAAAGATATTACATGAGCACGTCCGTTAGCATTCACGGCCAAGAAAAAATGCTTTTTGTTGTAATGAAACGTTCCAATTTTCTTCAGCCAAAGACATTAATTGCCACAGAGTAAACATGCATTTTAGTAGGTGTCAACAAGAAGGTTTTATCAATACAAATAAATAATATTGAATTGTCTGTTTTTATTTTAATGTCACAACAACAATATTTTTAATATAATGTTATAGTTATTTGCTCGATACTTATTTATAAAATCAGTTTTAATTTATTTAGCTACCACGCAGACAAATCCGCGAGCGAAAGTCAATTCGTTTATTTTATTGTTTTATTCTCGCGAACTACTGAATATTGAACTGATATTTGAGATTACGCTAAACGTCACGGGAATGGAGCTGTAAGGTTTAATGCGGGTCAAAGCGTGGGCGTAGCTATTACTAATTTATAATGAATTCCACGCAAACGAGGTGGCAGGCAAAGTAGTTATATAATTAAATATATATGGAGAATGTTCAAGTTAAATATTGAAAGCCCAAAAACTTAATTTATGATTTTGTGTTTATACTATTTATAGCTACATGGCGAAACCTCACGGTAAGCGGCCGCAAATTTTACTTGTAAGGTAATACTAAACATATTTATTTTTTTTCTAAGTGGCAGGCAGCAATTTTAAGGCGTCTTTTCACTTTCAAATATATTTTTAAAAATGTAGAAGTTATATTTCACTCTTTACATCAATTTCAAATGTAGTTTAAAAAGTATTATTTTATTGTTAAATAGCTTCTGCCCGTGGTTTCATCCCCGTTAAGTTCGATATTTCTGAGTTATTATATCTTTCAAAATTGAGAAACCTTCCTTATACACTTGCAACCCATAATTTACCCCCTTTGGGAGTTAAATTGCCAAAAAATTTATCCCAAATTCATCTACAAAATTTATTTTATTTACTTTACCTATAATTATGAACATATACAGCCAGACAAAAATCCAAAAAATATGTTTCGGCTTCTACTGCTGTTCTAGTTTCCTCTTATTATTTTTTTCTTAAATGTCTTTAATGAACAGGCATTTATAATTTCAAATTTTATTATATGTATAGATCATAGAGTACATAAAAAAAGCAGGAGAGAATGTCACCTATAAAATGATGGAAGCACCAAAATGGCGGCGGTCTGTTTATGTGTGCGTGTGTTAGGGGTTACCAGCCATGAGAAATATTACCCACATTTTTACAATAATTTAAATAAATATTTTAGAGGTTTAGTTCTTATATTTTTTTATTTGCTGCTTTTTACCATCAAACATGATATTAGGTAGTTTTATACTACCGTGGCCAAAAACCAAACAATATAAAACAACTTTATGTTTGAATTTCGAAACAAAGTTGATTTTATATTTCTAGCAGTCGATGTTTGTTTTTATTAAGGGAATAATATTCCCTTAATAAAAACAAACAACTTACATATTATGTACCAAATTCGTTGCTCTGGGCACTCCTGACGCAAGATTCCTGACTCCTGGCGAAGATGCTTTAGTGCAGCTACCCAGTTTTTGGAAAATATTTTAAAATTACGACTCCTACGGCGCTTCCTGATTCTTAGATGGTAAAGATGCTTTAGTGATATACAGGGTGTCCCAGTTTAGGACCTGGAGCCGAAATCGGATAGTAGGATAAGTTATGGCAGTTAGCAAAAAAATAAAAAACAATTCAAAATCAAAAAATCTTTATTACATAAACTATCAGAAAGTGCTTGAAAACGTCAACAAAATGTACAAACCAAATAAAATATCTAAGTTAAAATAAACAAACAATTGCGGAGCTTATATTCACTTACATGCGATTTTTCAATATTTAAAGAAATATTGGCAATTAAAATAATCGAGAAAATTTACACCCTGTGACGGACTTCCCGCTTCATTTCACCTAAATTCTTTTATCGTTTCGTTTTAACATGGCTGCCACGAAATCTCAAACTCGTATGACATTCTGCGGGCCCTTGATTTGAAGGTCAACATTCGTATTCGCGAATGTGAGAAATCGTACATTTGTTACATCACATCGTACATGTGTTTTACACAATAATCAACAAAATATTCATTATTATTAACACTTTTTTTGACTATTTCAAAAATAAAAATCTTTATTGACATAAACTAGCATCCTTAACTTGTGAATCCCCTAACGCCTGCACAAGTAATAACTGGGTTGCAGGAGATTGCGTCTTCCCCGTACAGCAGACACAATTACATTTAATATTATGAATAGGACAATTTAAATCAAATTTTACAAAAAAAAATTCTTCGTAAAATTGTTTTTTTATAAATTAACTTCTTTTGTAATTATTACTAACATTTATTTTTAATTTTATTGTGCAAATGTTCAAGCAATAATTGCTTCAACATTAGCACAGTAAAATTAATTGTGTCGTTCCATTTTTTTTACAGTAAATAATAATGATCAGTGGTGTGCTTTTCAATTACTTACAATCCCTTATGCTGATTTAATTTTACCAACTGTTATAATTTCTGCAGTTTCTAATTATTTCTACCCAAAAAAATTTCCATGCGTCGTTTGCAGCAGGAAATCTATAAAACATAGAATAATCATTTATACTAAATGTATTATACTACTAAAAAATATTTACCCAAATTCAGGGTAAATGAAAATATTCATTGACTGTCAACACTGATAGTTTTGGTATAATTTTTTACGAAAACAATATAATTTCGGCAATAAGCTGAATATATTACTAGCTTACCTATGAAAAGTGATCCCCTGGTTTTTTTTGTCGAGGCGCTATGGTTTCGGCAGCTTTACACAACACAAGACGGCATTTTTAATTATTTTTCTTGAAGATCCGAGCATCAGCACAGTCCAAAGCGTAATGGCGGGCGATTGACTTACTATTGTGTCAATGTGTGTGTTCTGTGTGTACGTGTGACTTACTATGGGTGCTTCAGTAAGTGTTTCAAGAGACTATGTCCTGCTTTTTTTTATGTAGTCTATGGTATAGATTAGCTAATAATCATAAAACCATTAAACCTTTTATTACGACTCAAGTTATTTCAACCACAGATAAAACATCATTAACTAATACAGTGCGCGCCACAACTCAGTAAAAAATTATAAAACAAAATAATTTTTACTTCTATTAAAACTATAACACAACAATAAAAGTGGATAAATTTGTATATTCCTCGTCCTATTAAATAAGAAATAATTTAATATCAGTTAATAATTTACAAATTGGTCATTTCCATTTAGTTTTGCCTATTGTCGTAAGCCATTAGTAATAACACGCACTCTATTTTTTTGCTATTTTGAAATGAGTTTTTAAGCGTAAGTATTAATATCAGGCAAGTAACCAGGAGAGTAATCCGTGGTTTCGTTATGTCAAAAATGCATGTTTTGAGTGAAAGAATTACTAATTGACAGAAACTATTTGTTAAGAAACCAAAATCTCAATAAGCGACTAACCCCACATGACCGACGGTTAAACGTGTTTTCCGAGGCACAGATGTAAATTCGTTATGTTAATATGGAGTCCCATCCACGGCCGACCATGCTTAACATTGTTTAACCTACAAGGTCGAATGGTCCTTGCCGCTTCGACTTAGCCTTACTGCTTAGACTTACAACTCTATGATAAGGAATTTGGTATTCATTTGAGGTCATATGACTAATAATAAAACTATATAACACACACATACAATCAATAAATTAATAAAATGAAATAAAATAATAAATTACATTATGCGTCATAAAATTCCTCCGCATCGCTATCCACAGCGGATACCGTGGCCAAAAGGCTGGCAGCAGTGCCACGTTGAAGGTCATATTATATGTTATTTATCAGTATTGTCTGGTAACTTAACAGTAACAATAAAATTAAATAGCTAAAAACAAATTACTAAAGTAACACACTGCCAAAAACATAATCATTCCAGACACGTTCTAGCGCCATTTTGGGTCGCTATTTTTCTATTTGGTGGTCCGCTCACCACCTTTCAGCTGGTCTACCCTTGCATTTGTCACTTGGTCGTGGTCGGGCAACATCGTGACGGTTCGGTTATTTCCGTTATTTATATACACGGGACCTAATTCAATGATGCTGGATGTAGCTGAGTTTTTGGGTCTCAATGTGAATTGGAGGGTAAATTAAATTGATGTTTACGTTGACCTTATTATTCTAAATTTTGTGGTGAATTGTTGAAGAGAAGGTTTTTTTTTCTGTTAATGAAACTTTGACAAAATGTCTATTCACGGAAACTACACTATGTTTGCTGACAACATTGTCAAAGTAATGAAGTTTCATGTAAACATAGCTCCACATCTGATTTACTTTTTCGATTTTTGCAAATTGGGTGAGCTAATTGGTTGATTTGTAGTTTTGTTGCCATACGAACAACAGAGTGCCGCACCCTAATTGTAACTATGTATATTTCGTTGCACCAAGCGTACTTACATTGTTCTAAAATACAGAACTTGAAACATAATATTTCATCGTCAAATGAACACAAAACTAATAAACAATAGTAAATTCAATCATCAATTTGGACTATGTCCTGTCCATATCTCACTCAAAGCGAAAACGTACATGAAATTTATGTACAACGACCAAAATATAGCCGTGAATTTAAAGACAATATGAAACAGCGGTACTATCGCACAAACTATACAGTGGAAATGTGTGGCCACAAAATTGGATTGTCTGCGGACGCAGCGCTCGACCAATCAAAGGAGTATTACCAATCGCAGTGTGGCTGATCTTGTTAATTGCTACCGGTTGGTCAACCTTGTGCAAATAATTGTTAACCATAGGAACGACAGGTTTAATATGCGTGGATATTGATGAAAAGTATTTCTGACGACACGTGCTTAGTAACAGCTTGTTTAGGGGTTGATATCCCTTTTTGCCCGGCTACGGCGAAGACAAAAGGAAAGGTAATGATTTTGGCTGTCTATGTATGATTGTCTGTTCCACCGAAGCGTGTAAACTGCAGAACGAATTTAAACTAATAAGGTGCCAATAGACTTGCAAGAATGACCCAAGTAACATAGGCTATATAAAATTTGTCAAAACTTTACACAACAAAATTAAAATGACCGATTCAAACCTCATCTTTTTTTTTTATATACTACGCCCACAGCGAACGAACGTGTAGTCCACCTGATGGTAAGTTGAGTACAGCCCATGGACATCAACAATCCACAAAAGCAGATTATAGATGCGTCGCTGCAGCTGAGGACTACGGTGGTATACCTCATGTGCCAGTAATTTCAGGGCCTGATCTCACCACCAAACCGGAACACAGTAATGGAAGCACTACTATTTGGCGGTGGTGCTGCCGCCCTCGAGCTCATTCACACAAAATGGTCAAAGAACATTACTTATCCTCTATAAAAATTATTTATTTACATTGCCAGTCCTTATTATCATTTCTTATTATCCTCTGTTTTTATTATATGTATGTATAATATTTATTTATAATAATATGTATGTATTTAATATATAAATAGTGATATGTACATATTTATTTTAAGTATACCTATGTAAGTTAATATAATAGATATATATTTAATTTGTAGGTAAATGTACCTATTGAATTTGTAAATTTATGTAAATATTAGTTATAGTGTACCTCCTATCTCATCTATTACACCTTAAACTGCCCCATATCAGTCTAACTATCTATTTGTCCATCCAAAGGTTGCCTGTAAGATATTGCTTTTTAGCGATAAGGCCGCCCATTGTACATGTCTTAATGTTTAATTATGTTCTATTTTGTTTGTGTCTTATTTTTTGGTGTGCAATAAAGCTTATTCTATCTATCTATCTATTCACAAGAGCTCTACCACCAGTAATTATATTGATTATTCAGATACTCATGAAATATTTCGGTCCAGTCGTTTCAGTTATGCCCGTGGTCGGGTTATGGTTAAACGTAACACGCTTATTTAGATGGATTAATAATAATTATGGACCTTTTGAGATGTCGTATTGCTTATTTTTACAAAAAAGGCGTGATAGAGGTAACACCTACACCTACTCACTGCCGTGGAAATTTAGATAAGATTAGATTTGATTTAAAATAAAAAAAAATCGCTGCTATTTAGAGATTTCTGTTAAGCGATAATACCTGGGGATCGAACTAAAAACCACACAGTAAATACACGCTTGTCCAGCGAAACCGTCAGCGTCATCCTATTCCAGTATTCAATAGTATTAGCAATTGTAGGGTTTTTTTATGTTTTCCTATAATTACCAACTGTTTAAATAATTAAATTTTATATAATTGTAAATTTAAGTAATGACAAGACTTAGTTGTGGGTTAATTACGAATTGAGTTATGGCAACACCGAGTAACGCCTATCTTTAAGGAGGAATAACAAAAAAAATAAGGTTATAAAAGGAAACGCTTGGCCATTAGAGGCAGTTTTGTGCTACCAGTTTCTAGGAAGAGTAACTATTGATATTACTGTGTCTACGCGTCGGTTGGAAGTATTTTATATCTAGTTTAAGTTGTGATAACTGTGTTAAGTAAAGTAAAAATAAAGCCAGTTAACCCTCAGTGCAGTTTTATTACACTTCAGAAGTGGGATTCGAACAGGTACGTGACTCTAATTTATGTAATTTTAGAGAATAAATCTAAGTGACAGTGTGTAATTTTGGCGCCATATTTCATCTTTTTCTTGCCGAGTTGGGGCTTTGTGGTTATGTTAATATTCTGTAAAAACAATGTAATGAATTTTGAATAATGATTTCGTGGTAGCATTGAAGAACTTATGCGTTTGGTTCCTGGCCGCTGGGGAAGGAAATGGCGCCAAATTGAAATACATTGTCCCTTAGGTTAAAATTATGTTTAGATTTTAACGATGTGTTATGGCATGGCTGGGGCACTCCCTGGTGGTCATGGCATATTGTTTTAATAACCTGCTGCTGCGATTTTATTTGGCCGGGGCACACCCTAGTAATATGATCGTAGTTTAAGGTTATTTTGTAGATACAATTTTAAATTACATGTGAATTTTAACGATGTGTTATGGCATGGCTGGGGTACTCCTTGGTGGTCATGGCATATTGTTTTAATGACCTGCCGCTGCGATTTTATTTGGCCGGGGCACACCCTAGTAATATGATCGTAGTTTAAGGTTATTTTGTAGATACAATTTTAAATTACATGTGAATTTTAACGATGTGTTATGGCATGGCTGGGGTACTCCCTGGTGGTCATGGCATATTGTTCTAATGATCTGCTGCTGCGATTTTATTTGGCTGGGGCACACCCTGGTAATGTGATCGTAGTTTATGGTTATTTTTTTCTGATTAATTTTTAAAATTTAACGACTTATTGTGACTTGTTGTGGCTTGGCCGGGGCACTCTCTGACAGTCATATCTTGTTGATCTTATGGCATAGTGCTGCGGTTCATATATTTCAGTTACGTTTTGACTTTATTTAAGTTGTAATAAAGAACATTCATGTCCGAAATGATATTCCCATTTCAGTTCTCCACCATGGATCACGGTGATAACAGGCCTAGCCGGGAGAAAAGTGATGGAAATAGAAGGCGATTGAGAACGCCTACTAGACACTCTTCTTGGCATGGCCACAAGACACCTGATACACGTGACCAAACTCGATGCAGAAGCGTATTGCGACAGCATGTTCGCGATCAAAATTTGCACGGAATGCAGATTGAAGTGGAACGGAGGCGGGAGAAATTGACGGAACTAGAACGTGAATTGCAGCAAGAACGAGAACGGGACGGGAGTTCGAGGAGAAGGCACCACCGCAGCCGCAATCGCAGCCAAAACCGTGATGTGAGCAACTGCGGACGCCAAACTACGAGAGCTCCACGAAGTCGAAGCTCCAGTCGCCATGGAAAATCGCGCGAACGGACGACGCACAACAGGTCACGTACTCCAACTTTTTCTATTAAGGATGTTATGAATCTTGTTCAGTCTTTAAAAGGTGGTGGAGCATCTCAGCCGAGTACAAATGCTCAGATCTCTAAAAATGTTGATCATAAAAATATTTTACCTAGTTTTGATCCTTCAACAAAAAACCAACGTATGGACGTATGGTTACGAAAAGTTAATGAATGTGCTACTGTATACGGCTGGGATGAGAGGACCACTATACATTTTGCAATGCAAAAACTTGAGGGTTTGGCCAAAGTTTGGTACGAGGGGTTAAATACTATTTTACATTCTTGGGAAGAATGGCAAATTAAACTTATTAAGGCTTTCCCTTGTGAGCAGAACTATGGCCAAATCCTGGAGGATATGTTGAAGAGAAGGACTAAATTTGGGGAACCAATTGAAAATTACTATTACGAAAAACTTGCATTAGTAACCCAGTGTGAGATATCAGGCAAACGAGCAGTAGATTGCATTATTCATGGTATTTTTGATAAAACCATCAAATCAAGTGCTTTAGCTGTGTGTTGTTCTCAGCCGGATCAACTCCTGCAATTTTTGATTAGAAATAAGGAAAGTCAACCAGTTGATCGTAATCAAAATAGAAATAGTCAAGGTAGTTCGAGAACTAATCAGAATAGAACAAATCAGCCGCGTAATTCTTTATTTTGTTTCAATTGTAAGGAGCGAGGGCACCCGTATCTACAATGTCCGAAACCATTAATAAAATGCAGTAAATGTAGTAGGATAGGTCATAAGACTGAAAATTGTACCCAAGATAAACCCACTATCTCAAGTAACAAGAGCTCAGAGCCCCCTAAAACAATGTGCATTTCAAATAACAATCCTAACTCTAAATATATAAAACCTGTGACTGTCAATGGTGTTACAGTAAAAGCATTTATAGATTTCGGTAGTGAAGTAACACTGATTAAAGAATCTACAATGTTAACTCTTAATTTATTGCATGACAAAGTACCTTCAGCTATGAAAGGTTTTGGTAACATGATGGTACAGTCCTTGGGTTCCTTGCTAGTTGACATAACTATTGACAGCGTCGAGGCGACAGTTCCCTGTAGGGTTGTGGTTGATAGTTTGCTAGACCATCCTATATTGATTGGGCAATCGTACACCGAACAACCGCATATCATTGTTTATAAAGACTCTAATACTTTACAATTCCGAAAGATAGAAACGGAAGTTCCAATATCCTCTGAAGCGAATGTTCAACTTGGAAAGATTAGGATTAATGCCGACGTAGAGCTGCAAGGGGCAGCGACAGTTAGGGCACGGGTAGATGAATGTTATAATGGCTGTCTAATGTTCGATAATAATATAATAGGTAGTCCTGACCGACAAATCTTGATTTCTGGTGGGGTATATCATGTTAACCATGGATGTTTAGATATTGTTGTTTATCCATGTACAATACCCTGTAAAATACGAAAAGATACCGTCATTAGCAGAGCAGAAAAGGTAGAATTTGTTCAAAGGATTATAATGCAATCACCAGGGGTGACAGAGTCAGTGGAAGCTCCAGATGAAGATAGTTTTGAAAACATCTGTGTGGGTGACTCTATTACTAGGGACGATAGACGAAGGCTTATGACTATATTGAAACGTTATAGACATTGTTTTGCATCGGATCTAAAAAAAATTGGATGTACAGATATAACTCAAATGACAATGGAACTCAGTAGTCAACGGCCTATTGTCTATCGCCCTTATCGTCTGTCCCATCATGAAAGAGATAAAGTGCGTTCTATGATAGGGGAAATGTTAGAAGCGGGCATAGTTAGAGATTCTGTATCAGAGTACGCTAGTCCTATAATACTGGTTAGGAAAAAAGATGGATCTTCCCGAATGTGTGTAGACTATAGAATGCTAAACTCTGTGACGGTTAAGGAAAGATACCCAATGCCTATTATCGATGACGAAATATCGCGGTTGTCAGGGCAAGCTTGTTTTATTACGCTTGACCTTACATCAGGATATTATCAAGTGCCAATATCAGAGCAATGTAAGCATTTAACCGCGTTTGTTACTCCTGATGGGTTATATGAATTCAACCGAATGCCATTCGGATTAGCAAACGCTCCAGCGGTTTTCCAAAGAATGATAAACAAAGTTTTGGGATCTGCTCGTTATACCAAGGCAACTGCTTATATGGATGATGTCTTGATTTTTGCTAAAAACACCTCTGAGTGTATGGACAGATTGGAGGATATATTAAAGCTATTAGAGGGAGCAAATCTTACGTTAAATTTGTCCAAATGTAAATTTTTGCAAGATAGGATCGATTATCTCGGATATGAGGTCAGCTCATCGGGAGTTCGGCCAGGCGAAAAGAAAATTCAATCTGTTCTACATTTCCCAAGACCTGAAAATGTCCATTGTGTTAGGCAATTTCTTGGCCTCGCTAGCTATTTTAGAAAATTTATTAACAGTTTTGCTCAAATAGCGTCGCCTATGTTGGCATTGTTAAAAAAAGACGTTACATGGAAATGGGAACAAGATCAGGAGAATTCTTTTCAAACTTTGAAAATGAAATTAGTAGCGAGGCCGGTTCTAGCACTTTATGATCATGAAGCGGACACCGAATTACATACAGACGCAAGTAAAGATGGTGTTGGCGGTATACTCTTACAACGGTGTAAGGAGGATGGTACTCTTAGGCCAGTAGCTTTTTGTAGTAGGAAAACCTCACCCGAGGAAAAATATTACCATTCTTATGAATTGGAGACACTCGCAGTAATCCGTGCTCTAGAGAAGTTTAGAGTTTATCTATTAGGTAAGGAATTTAAAATAGTTACTGATTGCAGCGCTTTGCGTTGTACTTTTATAAAACGAGATCTAATACCTAGAATAGCACGCTGGTGGTTACTGCTACAAGAGTTCAATTGTTCAATTGAGTATAGGCCAGGTAATAAAATGCTGCATGTAGACGCTCTATCCCGTAATCCAATTTCCTGTGAATCGGGAGGTGATAATTTGATACAAGTGTCCAAAGTTATGGTTATCAATAGTGAGGATTGGTTACATACCCTTCAGTTAGGTGATTCTGAGTTAGACCGTATAAAACAAATTTTAGAAAAGGATTTGGATCCAAAGGGCCTTGAATATATTAAAGAAAATTATGCAATAAAGGACAACAAATTATATAGATGTCTTGATGGCAACCGAGATAATATTCGTTGGGTAGTGCCTAAGGGGGCGAGGTGGCAGATATGCAGGATGAACCACGATGAAATCGGGCATTTAGGATTAGAAAAAAACTTTGGAGAGACTAAAGAGAATATATTGGTTTCCAAAGATGTCACGTTTTGTAAAAAAATATATATCCGCCTGTTTAGATTGTGCATACACTAAAAAACAATCTAATAAAAATGAAGGTTTTTTATATCCAATCATTAAAGTAGAATCTCCTTTTCATACCGTGGATATTGACCATCTTGGCCCTTTTGTAAAATCGAAGCATGGATTTTCTTATCTATTAATAGTAATCGATGCGTTTACTAAGTTCGTATTCATTAAACCAGTTCGCAACACTAACACCCAAAATGTAATCCGTGTACTAGATGACATATTTTATACATTTAGGGTACCGGACCGTTTGATTAGTGATCGTGGTAGCTGTTTTACATCTAATACGTTCAAAAAATATTGCTATGATAAAGGTATAAAACAAATACTGAACGCAGTAGCTAGTCCTAAATCAAATGGTCAGGTAGAAAGGTATAACAGAACTATATTAAGTTCTCTGAAGGCACAAAATTTAAGAGAGGATGACCGAGATTGGGATAAGCAATTAGGTAAAATACAATGGGGACTTAATAACACTATTCAGAAGACAACTGGCCGAAGGCCATCGGAAGTAATGTTTGGTATGTTTATGAATAGTGAAATTAATCCCAGTTTTAATGACATTGCTGATAAGAATACAAAAGAGGTCGATGTAACAACTATACGTTCTGAAGTAAAAGATAAAATAGACGTAGAACAAGAAAAACAAAAGCAACAGTATGATAAAAACAAACGACCAGCTAAAATTTACAATGAAGGAGACCTAGTTAAAATTACAAAGATTGCCTTTAACAATGATGGAAAGAGCAAGAAACTTATGCCATCCTACATAGGGCCTTTTCGTGTCACTAAGGTATTGGGACAGGACAGGTATAAGGTAGCAACAATTCCGGGATTCAATAATAGTAATAAACGAAGTACCACGGTAGCAGCAGATAGGATGCTGCCATGGGTACATATAGCCGCATTACAATTAGAAAAATCCGATTCTGGTGAATCAAGTAGTGATGAACTAAGCGAATCATAGTTATTTTACAGGTTATATAGCATTGCTAAGCATTTTACTACTGCAGTGTAATTCTTTGTTTCAGGCCGGGCGTGAGAATTGATTGGTTCACGTCAATGGCATCAGTAACTGATAATGTAGAAGACCGGGCGTGAGAATTGATAGGTTCACGCCACCGGATAACTGACACGGATGATGGTGAGAATAGATTGGTTCACCTCACAATGAAGGCTTTGATCAGGCATGAGAATTGAATGGTTCATGACCTGATAAAGCATACTGGGTTACAGCGAGAATTGATTGGTTCGCGTCATACTATGTAGTCTTAGCTCTACTCAAACATGAGAATTGATCGATTCATTGTTTGGTAGATGATTTACTAGATAATTTTGAATTGATTGGTTTGCCAACATATTATTATAGCAGTAGTAAGAAAATGTTTAAGTTAATAGTTATTTTGTTGTAAATTCATGGGGTTATTTCTTTTGTTCTAATTTTATTTTATTTTTTCCTTTCTCATATTATAATAATGCATTCTTACTTGTTTTGCATTAGATACATTCTAAAATATTTTATGTGTACCATTAAGTTTTTATGATGATTATTATGTAGCATTACTATTGTATAATTGATAGGTTTTTTTTACCTCTTATGGCCAAGAGTGTAGGGTATTTGGTTACCACCTGGTGCATGTATGAGGACATACACGATGTCAGGACGGTCGAGTGTAGGGTTTTTTTATGTTTTCCTATAATTACCAACTGTTTAAATAATTAAATTTTATATAATTGTAAATTTAAGTAATGACAAGACTTAGTTGTGGGTTAATTACGAATTGAGTTATGGCAACACCGAGTAACGCCTATCTTTAAGGAGGAATAACAAAAAAAATAAGGTTATAAAAGGAAACGCTTGGCCATTAGAGGCAGTTTTGTGCTACCAGTTTCTAGGAAGAGTAACTATTGATATTACTGTGTCTACGCGTCGGTTGGAAGTATTTTATATCTAGTTTAAGTTGTGATAACTGTGTTAAGTAAAGTAAAAATAAAGCCAGTTAACCCTCAGTGCAGTTTTATTACACAATTTGAAGACAAATTAATAGATAAGTTTCCACCAAAACACCTTAATCAAATACCTATAGTGTCGTATCATAAATACCTAATTCTCTAAGGGAAACAAAACAGCCTTTAACATATCCGATACAGTTGTATATTAATCAAGTTATCAATAGTGGTTACAAGCGAGTAGTCCAAAGTTGACAATCCAATTTCGTATGACAAGCCCTTATGTAGATGTGGGTATACGTGGCTGATGGAAACGACAGGATATTATAACGATTTGGGAGATTTTGTTAAATATTTATGTAGCAGTAATTGTTTTTCATAGAATTTTATTTTGTATGTAATTTGGTACAAATGTCGATATGTGGGTTCTATGAAAGAAAATAATAAGTATCGCAGGGTCTCAAATAAAATAAAATATCATGGAAAGTACTTCGAATCTTTTATGTATTTATTAAATGATCCATCTTGTAATGGGCTTGAAAGTAAAATTAGACCTTGAAATAATCACCGAAGGATGCATTTTTAATAGTGGTTAGGCACACGTTTAACCATGATTTCACCTGATGGTAAATGACGTTTTTAGCCTAAAGACGTTTTCATTTGTAATATTTTAAGCAAATTTTAGCTTTCCTATGACTTAATATTATATAAAAACCGGCCAAGTGCGTGTCGGGCCAGGCGCAGTAGGGTTCCTTAGCTAGTCGTAACAACATATTTCGACTTAAAAGAAAGAAAGAAAGAAAGAAAGAAAAATCATTTAAGGGATTTACTATCTGTATTAAACAAGTAACATCTTCATACAAGTCATTACTTTCAAAGGTTTTTGTAATTTGCTCGAATTATTCTAAGTAACTGCATTTTACACTTTGGAACCCAATTACTCTAGAACTAATTAAGTTAAAGTAACCGCTATAGTTTTCATGAAAAGTTTATTACATATTCCCACCATGATTTTTTCAGATTTTTTAAGCTATCGGTTTAGCTTTTGTGGGACGCCCTACTCGTACAAAAATTAGCTCTTCAAAGTTAATTATCTCGCAAACGGATCCCTAAATCAAAAAACTGTATTAGCAACCCCATTATGTTTAAAGACCTATCTAACGATACCCCACACTATGGGGTAGGCAACAGAAAAATATCGTCCCCACTTAGGCTTCGAAACTACTTGACCGATTAGAGCTCGTGGCTAAGTCAAAGCCGCGCGGACCGATCGATCTTGCAGGTTAGGCAATGCTAACCGCTGTCGGCCGTTGGATGGGTGACCTTCTTAACATAACGAATTTTCCTCCGTGCATTGGATGAGCACGTTAAGCCGTCGGTCCCGGTTGCCATTTTGACATCTATGGCAGTCGTTACTCTAGTCTTAGTCTGACAACTAGTCTAACAATGAGTATCGTATCACGGAGTATCACCACGTACTGGGTTGTGGATGGCAGTCGCTCCACGTAAAATACTGATAATCAGCTAAATCCGTTAGACGAGAAGCCGACCCCAATGTAATTGGGAAAAGGCTCGGCAAATTAAATGTTTGTAGTACACGAAACCAGCTAGCACGTATGACGAGATGTATGAATGTTGAAGAAGCGAAAATAGTATGTAAGGAGCGAAGCACATGGCGTTCCATCGTCTCTGCCTACCCCCGTGGGATAAAGGCGTGATTTTATATATGTATTATGTATGTTTATTTATGTTTCAAGAATTTTGAACGAAATATTCTGAGTAACTGCATCTGACATTTCGGACCCCTATTCCTCTTGAACTAATGAAGTGAACTTATCTGCTATAGTTTTCCCTTAAAGTTCATTACATGTACTACCGACACAATTTTTTTCAGATTTTGGGATCCAGTAGTTTAGCTTTTAGAGGGGGGGGGGGGACGCTCTACTCGAACAAAAATTTGCTCTTTAAAGTTAATTATCTCGCAAACGGATCTCTAAATCAAAAAACTGTCTTAACAACCCCTAAACGTTTTTAAAAGTCCTATCTAACAATACCCCACACTATGGGGTAGGCGACAAAAAAAAAAACATCCCTACTTTACATGTAGTCCCCTACATGTAAAGTAGGGATGTTTTTTTTTACCTACCCGAAAAAAAAAATTTTTTTTACAAATTTTATTCTACGACTTTCTTTGTATAGTTAACATACATGTTTATGCAAAATTTCAGTTTTCTAGCACCAACGGTTTCGTCGCTATGCCTCGGACAGACGGACATGGCGAAACTATAAGGGTTCCTTGTAGGTACTACGGAACCCTAAAAAAGACGTTTTCATTGTTAAAACTGCATACAAAAACAATCAACTGCAACAGAAAACCTAACCACTAATAAAAGTTTCATACAAAAGAAATTAAAAGCTCATTGGGGGCAAGCACACATTTCACGGCACAGGGTTAAAGCTAACTAAAACTCTTTGAAGAGGAGCTTATGCAAAAACCACAAAGAAATTGCTGCGAAATTAAAAAGGTTTCATTTTTATTCAGAAACCTCCGTTTTACTATTCCTTCAGAGATACAATTAAATGAAGAAGTGCCTGTTTTTTCAGAAGATTAGAGATGTTATTCCTTAAAACATTTTGCATTTATTGGATCATGCAATAAATGTAAAATGATCAGCAATTAGTAAATCATTTATCATCACGATATGATTTGAAAATATTTTATTGGCAAGTAACTGACTTTATATTACAAATATTTTTTTATTTTACGAAACCCTTTTCTGAATTACATTGGATTTGGCTTCTAGTATAACGGATTTAGCTACATATCATTATTTTACGTGGAGTGACTACCAGACCTCCGCTACCCAGTACATGGTAATACGAGCTCCTCGACTGTTAACAATTTTTAGTAAAATTAAAATATTTTTTGTTTATTTTAATTAAACTCAAAAATTTCATGAAGGATTTAAAAAAAAACTATTTTAGAAAGCTATTTCCGTTACCTAGTAACTTAGTCAACAGTTTACCGAGGATTGGGTGAAGCTACGCCTGGGTTTGTATCGTTTCATTCTCGTAACAGGAATCAGTCCCACAATTGAAGGCATTTCATCACGAAAGCTACACAACAATGTCACTCTCAATACGACTCTGCTGCTACTGCTGTACCCGTATTAGAACTGGTTCATTACGTTCTTGAACTAATTGGTCGACTTACATTGTTCTTTTTGTACGGTGTAAATGTAAAAAGATTTCAAGCTTCTGCTCAATGTAAGTGAAAAACTTTTGTTTTTCGTGTATCGCAACATTTCGTTACAAGATTAACTAATTTTTTTTAAATATTGAAATTGGTTGTAACATTATTATTACAAATGATTTATTTATACTGATTAAATTATTATAAGTTGTTTTTCACGCTTACAAAATATATTGTAAGCGTATATATTTAGAGGATGAGCCTAACGCCATCCACTGGGCACAATTCCAACTCCATGCTGATATTTATTAATTTCCCGACGTCAAGTTCACAAATAACACTTTACCCGGTAATCAAACCCGAGACCTCGCGGTCAGAGGCGCATACGTTAACCACACGATCATCGAGACAGTACTATCACTACATAGTATAAAACAAAGTCGCCTTTTCTGTCCCTATGTGCGCTTAAATCTTTAAAACTACGCAACGGATTTTGATGCGGTTTTTTCCAATAGATAGAGTGATTCAAGAGGAAGGTTTTTATGTATAATACATGCATAGAAAGGGGGAATTGTTTTACTCCAAATTTAACGCGTGCGGGCCACGGGCAGTAATGAATAAATCAAACTACTGGATCGATTTTAATCATTGTTTCAGTGAGTGACATAGGCTATATATTATATACCCGTGCGAATCCGGAGCGGGCCGCTGTGTTTTTATGTACAACGTTCACAGTTTTCCGTAGTGTATTTAGTATCAGCATTGTACCCGTGCGAAGCCGGGGCGGGTCGCTAGTAAAATGATAATATTGTTTTAAAATGTTAGTAATTATTATATTATATTTAAAAAAAAACTAAATTTTTAAAAAAACATTACGTCATGTGGCCCCATGTTATTGTAGTTCTCTACAATATCGAAAAGTAAAAAGGCCAACACGTACACATAAATTTCAACTACCCTCCAATTCACATTGAGACCCAAAAACTCAGCTACATCCAGCATCATTGCTCCCGTCTAAAGTATATAAATAACGGAAATAACCGAACCGTCACGATGTTGCCCGACCACGACCAAGTGACAAATGCAAGGGTCAACCAGCTGACAGGTGGTGAGCGGACGACCAAAAAGAAAAATGGCGGCCCAAAATGGCGCTAGAACGTGTCCCGAATGATTATGGGTTTTTCGGCTGTGTGTAACTTTAGTGATTTGTGTTCAGCTATTTTTAAACGTTACAGCTGAGTTACTCGATATAAATAACACCATAATATATTTGTCTTGTTCGGTAACAAGCTTTAGCATAAAAGCTCAAGGTTTTTTTATTTTCTGCTTTCTATAAGACTAGCCGCGCCCTGCGGTTTTACCCGAGGACAAAAAGTAGCCTCTGTTCTTCCCTAAGGTCACACTTAACTCAACTTCCACTTCCTCCATTTACCAAATTTCGTCAAAATCAATCAATCGCTTTAGACGCTTAAGGTTAGGATTACGAAGTTAGGTTCAGGAGCGAGATTACGCCCTCAGGTTACTGGCACCACAAGCATGCGTTTTGTATCACTGTAGTCATAGGAACGTATCCACAAGCTGTAAATAATCCAGTGATGTAGTTATACCTTACCATAAGTTAACTATGACTAACAGAAATAATCACAATATGGAAAAACACTCATCAGGTAATGGCGCTCCTAACTTTTAAGAGAATATAACATTTTCAATAAAATTTTGTCATTTCACTTTTGACTTACAACAATAAAAAGTTACAACATAATTAAAAAAGCACCTTCATTAAAATTCATAACATAAAAAAGTGTACCTTTCCCATCAGTTTAAACCAATTCACGTATTATATTTTAAATATACAAGTAAAACAAGCATGTGTGCGTACAAGTGAGACGATTCATGTAATAATACACCAAGAACATAAATAACAAGAATTACTCAACAGTTTTCCGAAAATGTTATCCATTAGCGGCACATCTAGCCTTATTCCTCCGAAATTAGAAATTAACACGAAGGGTATTCGGACAAATTACGTTAGTCCGATCCCGTTCCACGGACAGGATCCTGTGACATTAATAAAGGCCCAGATGTTGGAAACAGGGGTCGAATACTGATTATCGGAAGGAATAAATGAATTAATTTTTGTAATTAGGTACGAGGGAAAAATGTAAAAATGGCGAAGAGCTGGCGAACAGGGATTTTCCTCCGCACCATTAAGTTTTATGTTATTTGATTTATGACTGTTTTACGGAACTGAATTTGCATATTGGGTTAATTGTTTTGTTAAGGTGTGCCTTAAATATTATGGGGCTAATTTGGTCCGTCGTTACCTTTGGGTGAGGGAATCAATCAAATTAACTCGTAAAATGTCTAATGAATGTTTACCTTAATTGATTTGTTTGATTAATCACACTCAGGGGAATTTTAATAAAGAGTTACTTTGTCAGGTTTTAGTGATTGCTTTATTTAGATACTTAAAACAAATATCACATTCCAACAATATAACTGAGCATATTCAACGTTGCATATTTCTCGTGTCCGTCTGTCAAATGAAATATTGTAGCATTTTGTTGAAATATAAGTAACCTAAGGTAATTCGAGGTAGATTTAAATTTAAGGGGTGATTAATTGACTGTTTTCTTTACAAAAGTAATATGGGTTTAATTTTAATATTATTAAGTTTTTTATCTATTTTGATAGATAAATCATACATCTCAAACAATAAAATGATGGCTAAAATATGTTTTTTGAGTTTGTATGTAACTCAAAAAATGAATTAATCAATATAAATAAATATTTAAGTTATATATTTTTCAATTTGTATGTAACTTAATTAATTAAATAAATATTCTATTACATTAAAGTCATTAATCAATTTTAACTAAATGGCCACGAACAAATATGTTTTACATTGCTTTAAATATGATTTGTTTATACAAATGTTTAAAACTTGATAATATTAAAGTTAAATCCATATTAAGTTAAAAGAAAAACACGGCGCTAAAGAGTCTTTTCTTGTATACTATTTGTGTTAGGTTGACTGAATGGTCAAAACCACAGATATAGATCTACATAAATAACGCAGATGCATGTACTTCGCGTGTCTCAACCCCGACCAAGCGTCGAGGTTGGTCGCCTCTAACTTCAGTCCACGCGCGTCTTTTGTCAGAGAAAATCATAGCGGACGGCTCCAGTTGAACGTACTGGGTGTATTGGCATCGGCGGGATCGGTGTCTTTGAATCGGTTTGGATTTCCCGTCACTAAATTTCGGCTGTGACGTCACAAAAGGTATTAAAAAGTCGGCACGCTTGGTTTCAATACAAATCGTGATACTTGCGTTATCTATGTAGATCTATATCTGTGGACAAAACGCTACATTTCTTAAATAAGCTGACCGCTCTTTTACCGTCCTCAACATTGTCATCTCTATTTTATCTCTAATCCAATCTCAATTATATTCGTGTGCCTTAACAAGGGCAAAGCCAGCGGCGGCATACAAATTTATTGGCGAAACAAAGTTAAGCTCTGTCCTGACGAGGGATGGCTCTCACAAATCTGACGTGGTTGTACTGAGAACCCTTTTTGATGTAACAATATAAAATGTTTGTCTGGACGACGTAATTTTTTGCGTAATTTTGCAAGGAATTTGTTGCGAATGAATAAGACAGCTTACAGAAGTAGAAAGGTCCAAGTGTCATTATTTTGTATACAAATACCAAATTATATGGGGAATATCGGGATATAGCAGCAACAGCCGACTGGGAGACCGTAGGACTCCGACCGAAGTCAAAGGTCTCGGGTTCGAACCCACGGCACACACCTCTGTCAATAAATCGTTAAGATTCATCTTTTCAAAGAAGACGTGTGAAGTCTACTACTCCGCACTATACCAGCGCGCTAGTAAACTATGGCCTAACCCTTCTGATCATGAGAAGAAGCCCGAGCCCATCAGTGGGACACGTATTAGATACAGGGCTGCTATTATTTTATTTTAAAGTGGGGATATTAGTGGGTCCTATACCATACAATTTTTTTGCAAAATCAGCTCAGTGGTTTAGCCGTAAGAGCGTAACAGACAGACAGATTTACTTTCGAATTTATATTATAAGTAGAATATAATAAATAAAATGTTATAAAATAAATTTAAAAATATAATAATAATAAATAAATGAGTATCTTGATGAACTATTAATAAGATTAGCGTAAGGTTTAATGACATTTATTATATTTAATTATTTAATTTGATACAAATATTGTACGCCTATTGGGTCTGCGTATGCTGAAGCAGATCCAATAAATAATGTAACACCTGTATATTCACCTGTGGTAAACAATAAATGATTTTGTATTTTATAATTAAAGACAACTTATGTGTAGAACTAAATATTTACTACTAACATATAGGAACTCTAAAAGTACTTATTCATTTGCAAAAAAAAACATAAATAAAAACCATAAATAAATTTACGCTGTCCAAATGAAGCTAACGAAAGAGTAGGTAGGCGTGAAGCTTATTCTAATTCTGGCACACACAATTAAGTAAAAAGGACACGAAGGCGACTTTAATAAAATCATGCCTTGAGGGGAGAAATTTTAATTGTTTAACCAGATTCTGTCCGCGGTTCCACCCGCTTGGAGTTTGCAAGACTTTTTAATATGCTGGACATATTTTTGGAGGAGATTATGATATTTTGTTACACACGGACTTTGTTTGAAAATATGGTTGTATAATATTTTTTTGTTACATTGGATGCTTATAGTACAACAGCTGCAGCTGCACCTATTGAAGGAATCAGACTTCTGTCCAATTCAATAATATTTATTCAATTGAATTAGAAGTCAATATAAAAATATTGGTGCTGCGAACTTTCCGTCAAGAAAATCACAACGCGGGTTATAGGCTCATCCCCTATCCCATAGGACCTAAACATAACTGGTGAAATGTGAGTGTTGTTCACCTTTGCCACACCGTTCTGAGTAATATATGCGAGATGTTATCAAAATATTTATACTTCATACTTTTTAAAAACCTAAATCACTTACTGGTCAACACAAAAGATAAAAAACTTACCTTTGGAAATTTTAAAATATATTTTTCCCTACAAAGTATCTTGTGCTATAGATACTAGAATAACTGCTCTGATTAGTTTGAGACTATCTAGGGGGCTGGTGTTAGATGATCGCTAAGAAGGCAGGTAATATTAAATAAAAGATAAGATAACAAGAAAGCCAATTTTAATATCAAACTTTTAGAAAAATCATACGAATTGATCAATATAAAAGTAAAAAAAAAACAAAACTTAGCATGATTCTGCAGATTTTTATCTTTTAAATGTAATCCATCTTCCTATCTTTACTTTAACAAATTGAAATTCCAATTCAAATATTGTAACGATTTAATTCTATAAGGTATTTGATAGACGTTAATAAATTAAATTTCGATTTTAATTACATAAAATTGCCGAAAAGAAATTATCGTTAAATATCTACGATCCAGTAAAAGGAAGACTTACAAGAAACATTGCTGGTGGAGAGGACTGAGATGGGCGTAAATGTATTTTTTAATAAATTTAAAAATAAGTGATGTTAATCTTAACTGAATAGTTTTATCATTTTTCAAGATAATTTCAATTACTGTATTTAAAGCAAAAGCGATAATTCTAGACCAAATATGATTCTAACGTTGAAGTGGCCTACGCCTTGAATTGTTTTCACGCTGCTCCAAAAAGTGGTGATATTTTTTTAAATTATAAAATTAATTTACATAAGTATTTTTTTTTACATAATAATGATAATCTTTTTCCTTTTTTTAAGTTATACATATTTTAAATTCAATTTACAGCAATTTAAATAACTACTTGCAAATAGCACAAAACATGCAAGAGCAGTGACGAAAACAGGTACTCACTTTATCTCTTTCTCACTTTGTTTTAATTCTCTAATATTGTCAATTAAAGTTAGTAAAATCAATTCATTATGAATAAGGTGTTGCAAGCCTTTAAAACCCTTTGTAGCCGTTCCTCTCATCACAACACAAATCTTTCAAAGCGGAGCCCTGCTACAGTTTCTATAGCATAATGTATAGCACGTCAGCAGCATCGGCGCTCAGAAATTAATAAATTCATTCATTCTTTGTGATAGCGCGACCGTCAATTAACAAAGACACGTTGTTTTTAACGCAACAAAGAGATTTTTGTTACGTTTTCGGTTGATTTCGGCAACGGTTCATTAATAGCTTCATTTATTTATAAAGAATTGGTGGACATTGTTGTTTTAAAGTATTTCATACGTGAATTTGTTTTCTGTTTGCCGTCAAGTATTATAATTATAAATTTTATTTTTGAATTTTTAAAATATAAATATTGGTGTTTTGGAAGTTTTGTAATTTACCTAATAATTTTATTGCAGTAGTAGTAATATTATATACATAATATTCCTTTAAAATAATTATTTCAAAAAGGAGTCAAATAAATATCCTCTCACTCGCTCCGCTCAGCACAACAAAGACTTTTACAAAGCACAGCCCTACTATAGTTTTCTTTAACTGTCATTCAATTTACTATGAATAAGGTGTTGCAAGCCTTGAAAACTCTTGGTAACCGCTCCGCTCAACACAACACAAACCTTTGCAAAGCCCTGCTACAGTTTCTATTATAGCATAATGAATAGCACGTCAGGAGCATCGGCGCTCAGAAATTAATAAATTCATTCATTCTTTGTGATAGCGCGTCCGTCAAGTAACAAAGACACGTTGTTTTTAACGCAACAAAGAGATTTTTGTTACGTTTTCGGTTGATTTCGGCAACGGTTCATTAATAGCTTCATTTGTTTGGAAGATAAAGGATTGGTGGACATTGTTGTTTTAAAGTATGTCATGCATGATTTTTACGGTCTGCTTTCAAGTATTTTATTAATATTATTTTTCTCTTTTTGTAATACAAAGATCTTGAAAGTTTTGTAATTTACCTAGTAATTTCAATTTGGTCAAATATTTATTTTTTATTTTAGATATTTTGTTATACAAAGATGTCTTGGAAGTTTTGTAGTATAATATATATGGTTGACCTGGTAATTTTATTGCAGTAGTAGTAATATTACAAACATAATATACGTTTCGAAATAATTATTACAAAAAAAATAAGTCATATAAAAATTCTCTCATTCGCTCCCGCTCATCACAAACACAAACTTTTATGAAGCACAGCCCTGCTACAGTTTTCTTTAATATAATGAATAGCACGTCAGCAGCATCGGCCATTCGGCCCAAAAAAATTAATAAATTCATTCAATCTTTGTGAAAAACACGTTGTTTTTTAACGTAACAAAGGGATATTTGTTACATTTTCGGTTGATTTACGCAACGGTTCATTAGTCGCTTCATTTGTTTGGAAGATAAAGGATTAGTGGTCATTGATGTTTTAAAGTCTATGGAAATTTGCATTTTGTCCATAGTCGAATTGTAAAAAATATCGAGTTGATAAACAAGTATTTGTGATTTTGTCATTCAACATAGTTTTCTATCATTTTGTCCTAATTTAATTTTTTTAAATTAACAATGTCTTCGGCATAACAATAATTAGTTAAAACTATACACCGATTACGTAATAATATAGTAGTTAATCTTGCTACACAGAGAGGACCGCGTTATGGCGGCGCTGTACGACCCCATTAAAACTATAGATTTTACATAAACAATATAATAAGTATATATATTTGTAATGTACTCGCCAAGACCTTTCATTTGATACCAAACACGTCATGATTATGTCTCTTTTTATATTTTGATTATAGAATCTGACGTTGAAATTCCTTTATATAACATTTTAATAAAATTTATATATCGCCTACGTCACCGGGCCTATTCTTAAAAATCTAAAGACACTTCATTCATTAAAATCTGTTCAGTAATTTAGCCTCTACAGTGAAACATGCATACATTGACTGCCAAAATCATTACCCTTCTGGCTTCGCCGTAGTCGGGAAAAAAACGTTTTTATGAAAGAAAAACCACTTAAAAAAACCTGGTTAATTCAAAGTCAATAACATAATTCAGCTACTTACAACTACAGACAAGATAATCCCATCAAACCATAACTGTAACTTGAAAAAACACGCCAATAAAATCTAATATCCAACAGATTTCAGATAATTAATTCTTATTTACCGACGAACATGGCTCCCACATTAGTTGTTGTCAACATATAAATAAAAGTAAGAATATAAATGGCTAGATTTTGGATAGGATAAGATATATTATAGATAAGTGGTGTAATTATACATGTTTTGTGGGTATATGGCGTCGTTTAAAAGATTTACACGGCCGGTAATCGCGTTAAAAATGACTGCTTCGAAAGTTTGATACACAAATTCTTTGAGATCATAAGTCTCTGTACTTGATTGTGGAATATCTGTCTTGTTATATATTATATTAATCCGGGATTTTTTTTAAGTAACGATCTGTCTAACAAATGAGTATTGTATAAAAATATCATTATTGTGTGTTATATATAGAACCTGCCTTTTTTTTTCATTATTATTACAGCCACAACGATCTAGTGCGTAGCGTACCGCGAGGTCTCGGGTTTGATTCCCGGGTCGAGCAAAATATAAATCAACAACATGTAAAAATTACAAAGACACAAAACTTCACCCCTTTTAACAAAAAAAAGCAGCACAGAGTTGGAATTATGCCTGGCGGATGGCGATTGGCTCATATCATGTAGGCCATAATGTAACAAATGACAAGAGGATGTAATACACTTCTGCGACACCATTCTGGATAATATAGACGTTTTTTGGCTTATATTTTTGAAATAATCAATATTTTTAATTCAATGAAATTTGGCTGCTAACTGCACAATCAATAATTTTTCAACCAACTTCAATTACTAATAATGCTTATAAAATAAAAACTACTTGACCAAACTGAAAGAAATTATGGGACCGCCTGGCAGCTATTTCGCGTCGAACAAAAAAAGAATCACGCGAATCGGTCCATTAACCGCGACGTAATCGATGTACATACATAGAAAAAAACATACCGGCCGAATTGGGAACCTCCTCCTTTTTGGGAAGTCGGTTAAAAATAGCGTGCCAACCGCAAAAACTTATCCATGACTTGACACGTAAACAACCGAATGTAGGTGCGACATAGCCTCTACCTACCCCCTAGGGAAATACCAGCGTAAATAAAACCACCCTGCATCGTTTGAGTAAAAGGACGAAGTTCATGCATTAAGCTTATTACTTGTAACGAGTAAACAAACCATAAGCCATAACTACTATATTTTTATACTATATTTTAGTATATACCCTACCATGTTGATTAGGATAATGAAAGCTGAATAGTCAAGCTTTTGACCTCGAGAATGTGTTTAATGGTAGTAGATATTTTTTATATTGTTATACAGGGTGGATGGGACATAAAAAACACAGGTTCTGGACTAAAATAATTGTACTAAGAAACAGTTGAAAAATATATGGGACCGGCGGGATTTGCTATGCTATAAAAATAATCAATTAGAAGTTAAAATAATTGGTTTCCCAATCAAACTGGCTGATCTAAATGTTCAATAATTATGTTCTTTTCTCGTACATTTAAACATTTAACCAGTGTAAACTAACACTGATCACGTATTTGAATGAAAATTAAATAATTGTTTTTCTTTCTTTCTTGTATTTTCGAAATCTGTATTTTTTTACATAATCATTTCATATGTTTTTTAGCAAAATACTAATAACTGCAAGTTTTTGTTTAATTTTACTACAAAATCTGTTTTTAATTCGACTTATACAGCAAACAAATGTGTAGACCTTTTTATGGTTAGTGTTAACAAAAGTTAACATAATTTAAAAAAAAAAACCGTTATGACGTCACGAAGACATAAATAATGTCCGTCAGTACTTTTCTGATTTAGTAATAAAACACAAATACTACTTTTGTTTTATTATTTGACCTCTGACCCTCACCATGTCCATTTCTAATAAATGGGCCCAATGTCACGCCAGACTGTCTTATAGAAAGATTATTGGTAAAAATCTTTTTCGCTGCTGTATCGTCCCACTGTTCAGAGCTTATTAGGTAGCGACAGCAGAAAAAAATGAAACTTCGCTTGATTATCCTACATTGATTTATTTTTATTTTATTTCTTTTTATTATTCTTATCAAAAAACAGTTTTATTTTTGTTATTAAAAAAATAGTACATTAAATATTATTTGTTTGTATCAACGATTTTTGTATGCCAAAAAATATTAAAAATATATTTTGGTAGGTACACGATCGATCCTTATAGCATATTTTTGTGAATTACTTCATGTTGTATGTAAAAATAGCAGTAACAGCAGTGTTTCAAATATCAAGTTAAAGACAAAGTAATTTATTAATTTAGAACTCCTCTACGGCTATGTTAGTGTGTAACTTTTAATGAATTTAAAGCACTAACTTAGGTAAGGTGTCGTCGCAAGTTGAAAAGCCAAATAAAACTAGGTTAGTTGCTTCAAAGTAAACTATATTTTGATATACAAACTTTATACTCGACAAATAATTCGTCTACTTGGTTTTAAACGGAATATTAATACGTAGGATAAATTACAGAGTTACAAGTTAACAATATTGGCAAATCTGTGGCCACTTTATGAAAATTGACAAAACACAGCACATTACAATTTTACATTTACAAGTTCAGGATACTTTTTTTTAATTTCACTTATGTTTAGTGTACAGAACATTCTATTACATAAAATAGATATCAGATAGACTTAGCCCAAAAAAATAGTTTGTTGTTTAAACAACAGTACAACCTAAAAATAATCAAAACACATTGTTGTTGCTATGTTTTTGTTTAAAAAAAAACCAGCTTTGCGCGCACTGAGCTAGGTTTTTTGACAAACAAATACTTATAAACACAGCTGAGTGCAGCTCCTTTGCAAACACAACCTTAGATCGAACAAACAAATAAACAATAAATCATCTATAATCACTATCCAAACCCAAGATCAACAGCTCATAAATACAGCATTACCAAAGCAATTTATTACCATTTATAGAAATCCAGGGTTATGCTGAAAAAAATATACTCATAAATTTGTGTGCCCATTTCATTTGCCGACGCTACTGGAGGGGAAGGCAATCAGGATTGGGATATAAAAGGGTAGCGTTGGCATCGTAAAGTGTCCTGTGTAAGATTGTATGGGATTTGTACCTACTTGCGGGTGAAATGTGGATTTTTCCGGCTACTAGGATTGATGGATCTTGTTTTATTATTAGGTTGTTTATGTGGATGAGATTTGAAATAAAAAAAATAAAGATAATTTTTAGGCAGTCAAAGTTTAGGCAGTCAAAGTTCGTACCAGTTTTAATTTTATTTGGCACACAAAAAATAATAAAGATAATTGTTTATATATTGTGTAATTTACAGATATATTATTAGTATATTCTTGTTATTATAAAGAAAAAGAGTCGAAATGCATAGCTTCAGTTAATACAAAGATTAACTTTCAATTTGTTTAGCAAGCGGGCACAAACTTAGTTTCGTAATATTTTCTTTTAACCGCAATAAATAATAATATTGTCGCGGGGGGCGGCGGTAATGACCATTAACCAATATTATATGTGGTTTAATAAATGCCGCTATTACGCATCCATCCTGTATATAATGACCTTCTATTTGGCTTTAGGCTGATCCTACAATGGGTCAAAACAGGGCTACTTTAAAAATATAAATAGTATTTTAAATATACAGGGTGTCCCATAATTAATGGTTAATTCAACTCTTTCGTAGAGATGTTCTATTAAAATGTACTATATTATTATTATACCATGATTTCGCTGAAAAAATACAAAGCTTATTAAAAATATTTTTACTTTAATGTATTTATAACATTAATTTTGTACCTAACCTTATGGTGTAAAAAGTATAGAAACATGTGTGCCCATCAACGAATAAATATCCTAGTTTCATTGTGATTGTAAAATGGTATAAAGATACCGTAGTTCTATTTAGTACCATAGAATATTTTGTCTACCCTTTCATCCTCACTAAAGACTGATCAAAATATTGATTAAACCAAGAGTAAAGATTTACTACCAAGTATTCAATCTTCATTAAATCGGTCGGAACGCGTCACGTGCCTAGATCTTGCAGATAGTATCGCAATAAGAACGTAAACAACAGACGCGGTTGCACTGCTGTGACGAAAGAATTCAAAAAAAGAATGTTTGGAGCTTAAGTCAGTCCGTGAAATTCAAAAACAGAAGGTGGACCGTGCAATTGTCTTTTGTTCTTTCAAGGAAAGGGCCCGAGTCAGAATACTCTGTAGATATCTCTACTCTGTATTAACCAAGTTTTCGACAAAGCTTTGACAATATCTGCTGCTATTCGTTTCATAATCTCGAAAACTTTGAAGTTCGACAGTTCTAACCGTTGACTTTTAACCGATCAAAACTTGTTCACGAGTAAAATTGACGAAGCTACCACTGGGATCAAAGATAAACTTTGTAAAGTTGGGCAAAGCATTTTATGGAATTTCTTAAAGATATTTTGTGAGAAATGACGATGTCATTATAGCCTTAAAATACGTGATTAAAATCATGGTATAAGTTGACCAGGTCCGACACATAAGAAGGTATAATTAATATATAGTAAATAGTTACAGTATCGTTTTCAGAGATACTGTCTACCTCAGAACCACTGTATATTATTTACTCAATTGTATCAAATAAATGAAAAAAAAAATTCTATTTGGTACCCATAATCAGTTAACATAGCTACACATAACAACGATGGAAGAACATAGTAGTAAAAATATCAAATTTGTAAATTGTCGGGCTAAAACTGATCAATAAACGTGAAAAATAAGTCAAAAATTGACAAGTAAATTCTTGATATATAAAACCTGGTCAATAATACTCGACATTATGTCGAAAAATTAGTTTAATTATTTCTGACATTTCAAACTTAATTAATTGAATAGAAACAACGCTTAAAATTTTCATAATTTCCGATTCAGTAATATCGTAGACACAATAGCCTATTGTGAAAGCGAGGGTCAATTAATAGTAACGGACAACAGCTTTTATTAATGAATAGTATTTTTTCATAAATATTCAACTTTTAAATGTGCTCAATTTTTTAGGGTTCCGTAGTACCTACAAGGAACCCTTATAGTTTCGCCATGTCCGTCTGTCCGTCCGTCTGTCCAAGGCATAGCGACGAAACCGTTGGTGCTAGAAAACTGAAATTTTGCATAAACATGTACGTTAACTATACAAAAAAAGTCGTAGAATAAAATTTGGAAAAATATATTTTTTTCGGGTAGCTCCCCTACATGTAAAGTAGGGATGTTTTTTTTTTTTGTCGCCTACCCCATATTGTGGGGTATTGTTAGATAGGACTTTTAAAAACGTTCAGGGGTTGCTAAGACAGTTTTTTTGATTTAGAGATCCGTTTGCGAGATAATTAACTTTAAAGAGCAAATTTTTGTTCGAGTAGAGCGTCCCCCCCCCCCCTCTAAAAGCTAAACTACTGGATCCCAAAAGCTGAAAAAAATTGTGTCGGTAGTACATGTAATGAACTCTAAAGGAAAACTATAGTGGATAAGTTCACTTAATTAGTTCAAGAGTAATTGGGGTCCAAAATGTAAAATGAAGTTACTTAGAATAATTCATGCAAATTACAAAAACCTTTGAAAGTAATGACTTGTATGAAGATGTTACTTGTTAAATACAGATAGTAAATCCCTTTTAAGTCGAAATATGTTGTTACGACTAGCTACGGAACCCTACTGCGCGTGGCCTGACACGCACTTGGCCGGTTTTAATTAGTTAGTTGGCTTTTTTATAAAATTGCATAATTGGCCTGTAAGGCTAACCTGTATAATTATGTGTATATTATTATTATTTTATTTATAAATGTATGTATTTAATATGTTATAAATTATTATATATTTTTTTTCAGTATTATGTATATTTATTACGTATTTTATATAATATGTACTTCGTCTATTTACATATCAATAATTATTCCTCTGTCTTATCTGCACCTACCTATGCTTATCTCTGCACCACCCTAGGTTGACTGTAAGAGAATTCCATAAGGCATTAAGTCCGCCTATGTACGATTTGTTTGTGCAAAAAGTTAAATAAATAAAAAAATAAATAAATAAATAATTTGACGGTAATCAGAAATAATTAAATATGTGAGTTTAATAGTAGCGTACTTCTGTTTTAATCCTAAAGAATCAAACAAGAAGAAGAAGTGAATTATCTAATTTTATAATTATCTCACTAATTATATCGATTTAAAATAATTTACCAAATGGTTGATTTGTACGATATAGTAGGAAACACTGCGCTGGTGGCCATTGAGGAATGAAATGTCAGATCGAGAGGCGGCAGTTAATCTTATTATTGTAAATCATAGCAATTTATTATTGTATTTCAGAAGAATGGATATTTGTGTATAATTTGACCCGACTTTGCCAATACAATTAACTATGCTTGTTAAATATGACCTCTTAAAGTCTATTTTAGTGTCTTATCAAACTTTAGTATTGGACTTCTCACAACATCCACCTCCCTTTTATCCTCCCATCAATTATGCTATATTCTAATAATATTTAAAATGCAAATGTGTAGAGTAAATGTATGGCGAAACATTTGTTTCTCTTTCAAGCAAAAACTAACAGATCGATTTCGCTAAAATTTTGCACACAAGTAGCTTATAATATCAGACTAACTGAGGCAACTCGTTCTCGAAATGCTGGCTCAGATTTCGGCCAGCGACTAAGTATCGCAATACAACGCGGTAATGCTGCCAGCATTTTAGGTACGAGACCCGACAATGACTTATTAAGTTTAGATTAAGTTATTAGACTAGTGTAATTTAAGATACAAAGTGTACATTTTTCTATTCTTAAACATATTTTAAAATAAATAACATATTATTATGGGTTACTAATAAACAAAATATCATGCAGGCCAGGCCTGCATGTACTAAAATATTAACACAGATTTACGAAGCTGCCTTGGCTAGTCTACCTAAAGCATTTATATTGTTTCGGCGACTACAATGACATTCCTTTCTTCTAGCATGTTCCCAACAATTGCTCTTCAGTACACATGATTTAGTGCTACGGACAGCGATGATAAACGCTCTCAGTGATTATACCGACGTACTAACAACAACTTGTAAGTTATTGCACCGTCTGCTTTTTAATTCTGACTCTAAACGTCTCGTAAATTATTGGAAACGTGGTGCAAGTGATAGGACATTTAGGGAATATTTAGACACTATTTTCTTTAATATTAAAGCGTTCTCATATCCTCTTTTTAATTATCAAAACATAACGCAACTATAATTAATATCTTGAAAATGTTTAGACAACTAACTAGGCAATTTGTTTCAGCTTTAAACATAATTACTAGACAGCATCAAAACGGCATATAAATTTAAATTACTGTATATTTTGCTCACAAATAAATAAAATCTAATATAATCTTAATGGAAATTCTATTGATGTAACGTTAAGACTAGATATTGTTTTTAAATGTTTAAGTTTACTATGGAAAATATAGATGTTCAACTGCATTATTCAATCGCTTAATGAGTTAACACTGTTTCGAATTTCACAATTGACAACATTTCATTTTTTTAACATATATAAATTATTATTTTAATTGAAACTAGATGTAAAATAAACGGACCCGTATTTTTTCTTTTTGCGAAATTTTATTATTTTCATTCATTATTTCCTTTTTGAAAGTTAGTGCATTCTAAATAGACGTAAGCGCCAAATGACGTCACATATACGGAGGAATAATGATATGCCTTTGCTTATTATTTTTTTTGTTGATGTGACATATGTCATAATTGTCATACTTGTTTACAACTTTGTTTGTTTACCTTTATTTTCTTGCATAAAAATCGTATTATTCTCTCTATTCTGCTCTTTATTCATCAACCATGAAAGTATCAGATGGATTTCAAGCTGCTGATAGCAAGAATTTGCCAAAAGTTAACTACGTTATGGTTTTGGAATATATGGTAGAAAAACGACTGCTACAATGCCGCCGAAACGCGTAGTGCCAAAGCATTATTAGCTTCCAGGGATGTTTACGTAGACACAGCTGTAGGATATGTGTGGAAGTAAAGCGTGATACCAACTCGTGCACCATTAAATGTAGGGTGACACCTGAACTTAAAGTAAGAGCCATGTTGTACATGGTAACTGCTGAAATTGACGAGTCTAAGGAAAATATCATTTCTGTTCAGTGTCATGATTATACTGCGTCTTCAGGAGGGTGCAAACACGCTATCTGCTTTGCCATGTGGCTGATAAAACTGTCAGATGAACCTTCTGTCACATCTACTGCGTGTTATTGGGGTAAACCAAGACAAGCTAGTGCTGGTGATCAGAAGTTTATTTTAGCAAAAATATAGGCAAAAGGAAAATTACCCCTGACAATGGAAATGTTAATATAAGTTTATCCATGTTTACTGAAGAGTGCAACAGGCAGAAGATGAGGACAGGAAATGAAGTACTGTGGTAACCGTCAACCTACTTTGAACTTAATGCTGCAGTTTGTACACATCCAACAAGACAATACTTACATAATTTTATATGATTCTGCCAGGAAAAGCTCAGTGAAGAAGTATTTAACAGTGTTGCTAAAGCTACAACAAATCAAGTGGATTCCAAACTATGGCATTCAATGCGTCAAGGTTGAGTGACAGGGTCTAGAATTCATGAAGCTGTCCCTTGCGAAACAGAACAAGGTGTATTAGTGCAAAGCATTTTAGGTGGTTACAAGGTGCCTTAAACAAAAGCCATAAGACGGATTAAAACTTTAAAAAAACATCATTAATATTTTAGAAAAAGATTTTGGAGTTACTGAAAGCACAGGTCTTATTCTTATACCCCCTATTATTGGTGTTTCACCAGATGGGCTTTGTGCAGACTTTGTTATAGAAATATAGTACCCTATTAGCAAAAACACTATCAAAAATTACATCAAGGATGGCAAACTTAAAGAAAAATGTAAAGCTCAAATAATGGTACAAATGCATGCTGCAAACAAACCTATGGTCTTATTTTGTATTGCTGATCCAGATTATGAGAAGAACAAGCTAATCCACAAATACTAGGTTGAGTATGATCAAGATTAAACAGCAAAGATTGTGCAAGAAGCTGAACATTTTTGGAAGCAATTTATATTTGAAAATATTTTAGAAAGTGCTAAATAAATTTTGATTATTTATTTATGTTTATTTTTGTGTTCTTCAATGTATACAATTGTATTTTAGTTATACAGTGTATGTGTAGCTATGTAACTGCTTCGCTCACACATGTCATAACTTTTTCTCTAATGTTAAAAACAAATAAATACTTTTATTAATACTTGTTTTTGGGTGATATGGGGTTGATGTTATGTTATATTACATGTATGTTAGTTTTTATAAACAAAATATGAAACTGCAATCATAAATAAAAAGATACTTGTACAATATTTTAAATAATTTATTTTCACATGGCCCAGGTCTTGTCCACATCTAAACATTACTGATGAGAACATAAAAGTAAATTAATTTTTTTAATAACATTATATCATTAAACTAAATGATCCCCAAGGTTTTACTTTTCCAGTCCCGTTTCTGAAATGTTCCCAGTTTTTGCTACTTATTTCATTACTGCTGCGTTCCTTTGAGTTGTAGTGTAATGTTATGTAGTCTATTGCTTCTTCACACACATATAGAACTCGTTTCGAACAAACTACATCCAATGCATTACACTAATCTTTCGTGTTTGAGTTGGCGTCTTTAGATTTGTTTTTACATGTTCGTACAAAACAATATTTTAAATCCATCGTAGGTGCATATTCCTCACTTGGATTCAGTCGATTTAGGAAGAATAATAGTTGCAATCAATAAATATTGCTTATATTTTCATTATTGCAAAATATGTGTTTATCGTTAGTTGGAAAAAGGAATGGAAAGTGGACTCATTTTTCCGCACTTAGACTCTCATTTGGTCCATTGTGCGTGTTATCGTTAGTTGACAGGCAACTGACAATACTGACATTACAATACAACTGTCATTTTCGATTACTCTTCATTCTGTCGTAGCATGGGCAAAGGTAAAACTTTATTAAGCCGTATATGTGACGTCACGACGCATTTTTTCGTTTTTATTTTTTTTATCTAAAACTACTGATCCAAAAAAATTAAAAAAAATGTTTTTGTACTCCGGATAGGATAATAAAGAAACGGTATTTTTGTTTTAGACACTTTCAAATTTTGAAATGTTGTCAATTGTTAGATCAAACTTATTGGCAGGAAAAGCAAACAACACACATAAGGGTGAATTGCACAAGCATAAAAAATACACGGCAAACGTGAGAATGGTAGTGCAATGTGCTGATTATTCATTAAATATATTTTTTCTCAAAAAAGTAAGTACTTCTCTACCTTGGCAAAAAAAATCATTGATTTCTACCCAATAATATACCAAAAAAAAAAATTACAAAGTGTCATTTTATCATCACGGTGGCCTGTCCCGAACCCAATTCCGCTCATAAAATACCTTCCCCTTGCAAATATATTCATAATATGGATTTAAATCGGTTGTTTTATCATTAAATTATAATATATTCGATCAAATAAAACCATTTTTTTTTGTTTATCTTCTTTCTCATGGATTTGACAGGCAGTCAACTTTTGTCCGGAAAAAAATTATCATTTCAGAGGACAGTAAGTTTTAGTAGAATAGCCACGTCAACATTGCGTTGTTATGCCTTTCTTACCTTTCCTCACTTCGGATCAGGCCAGCTCAAGCTCTAGGCGCGATCGCACCAGTACCAAAGTCTTGCGGTTTCCCGCCACAAAAGTAAGTTTATCATTTCAGTGATGTGGGGACAAAAGTAGGATCATTTCGGTGGCTGTTAAAACTCGAGCTAGATTTCTTTAATTTGTTTCAAAATTGTGTATTTAATTTCGCCGTAAGTACTGATTTGCTTGAGTAGTGTTAATATTCTTTTAATTTTTTTATCAAAAAGTAAGAAACGGTGCACAGTTTATCATTTCAGTGGTTATTTTTTTATCATTTCGGTAGACACTTTTCATTTCAGTGGACTCTAAAAAATTCATCCTTAAATATTTATGAAAGTTTTGATGATATTTGATGTCCACTCACACACAATGTTATAAAATAGGATAAAGTTTCATTTCTCACTTATAATATATAGATATCATTGAAATTAAAAAAGTCCACCGAAATGACAAAGAAAAAATCGCTTGTTGAAATTGACCCATAAATGAAAGTGACAGCTGTGTTCTTTTTTCAATAAATTGTAACTTGTGTCACTTTTAAATTCAGCCAGTTTATATTTTACGAATCCGATATGATCTAGCTGGAACCTAAGAAACTTTTATAATCATTCTTGCCGTCAGCACACGAATGAATGTCCAGTATTTCAAAAGATTTATTTACTTTGATTTAAAAAGTTTAAGATATATGTTAGCAATAATACACATTATTATTTTAATATAATATTTTAAAATTAATAGTTTGTTAAAGTATGAAATTGTAAAGTAATTAATAGTACTAATTTGACTTGAATCAGAACACATTTAGTAAAATGGGGGTATTTTAGTAGTGGGAGAAATTACTTTGTTGATCGTGCCTATCCTGCGAGCACAGTATTTTTCTAAACGCCGAAATAAGAAGTTGTAATAGTCAACCAATAAGTGTGTGCTAAAAATAAATTGCTGTGATTTACTGCGAGTGTGTATAAGTGCTACTCCTGTGGGTAATGTGGAAAATATAACCGTAACTACACTACGAGAGTTTGTTATTTATATTGCCTAATCATTTTCCAAAGCCAAGCACCCAGATAACAGTAATCAGTTTCATTACTAATCTACATTATATACCATATAAAGCTATACCCGATATACGATGACTACTGCGGATTCTGTAAAAAGGAACCGGAAACACCGCTGCACCTCTTTTGCGACGGCGAGCCACTGATCCATAGACGAAGCATCATTCTGAGACGCCATATCTTGAATCCGGATGATGTCAACTCACTCCCGATCGGCCGACTGCTCCAATTTATTGAAGCTATTGGCCTAAAGGAGAGTCTATAATGAGGCTACAATAACAATATACCCACGGAGGTCGACGTGAACACCCAAAGCTTCGTCCCAACAATAATAATAATAAACCCGCTATATTTTACATCTTGCACCACCCCAAAGCCGCTTAGAGAAACAGTAAATAAACATTACATTTCAAAATGTGACTTTTGTTACTATAACCGTTCGTAGCCATCTTTTATTCGTTATGGCCGATATAACCATACGTTACACTCAAATGTATCTATAATTACTTGTTCAAATATTAAGGAAATTTATATTTCGGTAAATTTTTAATTAATTCTTGTGGGAAATTGTTTTAAATATATTAAAATGAGTGCGGTAGGAAATGAAAATCGTTTTTCAGATTTTTTACTTAAGCTGGATAAAAATTTATAATCTAAAGAAATACATCCGATAAACTGCCTTGATGGTCTAGTGGTTAGGTATGCGCCACTCATGGGTCTCGGGTTCGATGCCCGGGTCGGGCAAAGTGTTATTGGAACGGAGTTGGAATTGTGCCCGGTGGATGGCGATAGGCTAACCTAAATAAAATGAGAAAAAAAAGACTTCGCCTTCGTTCGTAACAGAGGGAGTTTTTTGTAGTTATCCTTAGGAATAGTAGCGTAAGCGTTTTGATTTTTGAACCGGGCAAAACATTATTTGTAAACATTAAGGCAGGAAATTCACAACAGCAGCAAGGAGTTGGAATTGTGCCCGGTAGATGGCGATAGGCTAACCTCCTATCCCATGGGACCTAAACATAACAAGTGAAGTGTGGGTGTTGTACACCTCTGCCACTCCCTTCTGGGTAATATAGGCGTGATGTTATATTATGTTATTTAAATAAACCCGATTTAGTACTAGCTCTTGGTACAGATCACAGCACTACCATATTATTCTTGTTGCATTGCATAAAATCTCGGAAGTATACGAGACAAAATACCCGTCGGCAACGTTCACGGGTAAGGTAAGATATTAGGAATTACCATGCAAATAATACCAGTTCAAAAAACATATTGTTATTTGACATTTAAAACTTTAATTATTTGTATAAATGATATTAATTTTATTTATTTATTTATTTACTTATACATATGTATTATGTCATATATGAGCCACGGTAGGTGCATCGGGTATGGCAAGAAGTGGATGTTTACGTGCACGAAATTCGTGACCTGGGAGGACAGGTACATTAAGCCTAGCAAGCTGGCCTACTAGTTCCGGACAGTCAGAGTCGCCCCTAAAAGTCTGGCAACAAGCTGTCAGAAGGAAGAAATTTCGTCTTACCGAGTGAATCGTTCCCATTTACCCATTTACATTTACCCATCATACCCAAGAGAAATTTTATTATATTCATTTATATACAAGCATCACCACTAATGCACAAGTGTTTATATTTGGCAGCAAGCTGAATAACCTCGTTTACAAAAACTCTACCATTATTTTGCTAGCTGTATTGCACAAAATAACGGAAGGAAGTAGAAAGTTCCGTTGTTTCATCACAGAATTCATTCGAAAATAAAAGAAATAGATTTTTGTACCAATATTATTTAAACGAGGCTTTGGAAATATTTTCAGTATCGAAAAGTTATGAATATTTTATTTGTCAATATTGAAAGAATAATATAACGTTTTTGTGGATTTAATCACTGCTTCAAATAACTAAGCATTTTTTTTCTAGTGTACCGTATGAGCTGGTAGTCCAACTAAGTATATTAGTGAAAGCGATATACAAAGCAGATGTGGCTGGAAGAACAGCAAGAGGTCAAACTCTGACCCTGATAAGTGGTGTCCTTCAGAAAGAGCAAAAACTTAGGTAAGACGAAACCGGCGAGCATGTAGGTATATTATAACGAATGATAATGTATGAAGGAGTAAGCAAGCATAACGGCGTGAATTCATGATTTTCACCTGACAATAAGTTGAGTTTGAATTTTAAAACTTCTTTATTGGAATAAATAACATTCAAGTAGAAATAACACTTGTTACACTACGGCCAGTATCAAAGGTTCCGGATAGATCTTATCCGACCCATAAAATATGACTTGACCGAATTTAAAAGTGACACAAGTAACACATGAAAAAATAACGCAGCTATAATTTTCATATAAGTGTGTTATGTGCTTATCCTAGCAATAAGGTTTATCTAATACCTTGGAAATTGAGGCTAAGTACATTAAGTTTTACAATATTTTACTAGGCTAAAAACGCCTCTCAAAAACTTGGTAAGTAACTTGTAAATATATACGGTTGCATAAAAATGTCATGCACTATTGTTTATAGTTTGCATTGGATACACTTAAAACTTCACAACAAAATCTTTAACTTTAATAAAAGCTACATAAATATTCATAAATGATATAATTGATCTGAGTGATCAATTTATTTTATAAATAAACTACTGCAAGTAGGTAATAGATAAACAGCTACTCCGTCGCAGTGACAAAAAATGGAATTGACCCAAACTACAAAAGTAAATTGTAGATGCGTTGTTAAATCTGAAAACTACACAATTATACCTAATCTGCCAGTTATTTAGGCCCTAATAGTAATAATAGGCAGGTCAAAGGTGAGACGGTGATACTTCCTCTTCTTTTTTAACTTTTTATCAAGTTCTATCAAAATAGCTCATCACTATTAAAATTCAACTCCTTCTTACACCTTAATCAATGGTTTAGTGGATAGCGTATGCACCTCTCACCACGAAGACTCGGGTTCGATTCCCGGTTCGAGCAATGTGTTATTTGTGAACTTTCCATCAGTAAATTCACAATAGCAGCACGGAGTTGAAATGGTGCCCGGTGGATGGAAGTAGGCTACCCCCTGTCCCATCGGACCTTAACATAAAAGGTTAAATGTGGGTGTTGTACATCTCTGCAACACCCTTCTGGGCGTTTCGTAAAATAGGCGTGATGTTGTTATATCCTTTTTACTATAATTACAGCAAGGTCTATAATAATAGCGACCCTAATTAACTTGTAGTATCTTAATATTTTTGTTAACCTTCCTTACCATTAAAAAACAAGGACTAATTAGTAAACAACTAAAAACAAAGCAGCTTAGATGAATTGCCATTTTATAGTTTGTTTTTAAACCGGCTAGCTTTGTAAATACAAGGTTTTTAAGCTTGAAATGTAGTAATAAGACTGTAGTCCAAGTTCAGTTTTTCAAAGTATTGTTAAAATGTCGGTTGTTCAATACGTTATTACGTTTTTTATTTCACTTAATTGGAAGAATGCCAAAGTATTATTAATTTTGACCCCTATTTTGTTTGCAACCTGAATTGGAATGGAAATGTATTACATAAATAGGTTTTTAAACGACACTACGAATAAACAATTCTGTGTCACGAGGATGTTCACAAACATATATTTTACACACACAAAGCACACACAGAGTCAGAACAATTTTTTGCGGATCGTACAATGATTTGTCCCTTGTGAGATCGAACCCACAATACCAGCGTAGTTGAAAGCGGCGAGTAGACTGCTTTAACCAAGCAAACGTGCACTCAAGATACAGTTTCTTAGTCAAAATACATGAATACACATTGCTTCTTACACTACTGTTTATTTTCCTTTTGATGACTTACAAGTACCTGCAACAGAAAAACAAAGGTTTTATAAATGTTGTAATTTACAAAAACTGAAATTGCAGAAGTTTTGTTCAAAAGATCAAAAGAAAATTTTATTATTGATTTTTTTTACATCAACCATTGTAATTGGTACAAAGTTGTTTTAACCATTAAAAACATAAATGTAAATTGAGAACCAAGTTAAATTTACAACTTCGCAATCAAAAGAATTAAAATCTATATTACGGATGCTGAGTACCTACAGTGTGGATAAATCCAAGCTGAACATTTGACTTGGTTAGATTTTATCAACAAATAAACATAAAGAAAAGAAAGAAAGAAAGAAAGAAAAATCATTTATTCTGGCATAATTGCCTTTAAAACTTTAAAAATTATAACAAATTAAAAACATTATTTAATATGCCGGAAATGGTACGCATCTCAGCACAATACTGCAGCGCTAAAAGCACCGCAGCGCTGATAATTCTGATGCGCCCAGTGAGTGAGGATCAGTGTGACAACAGAAAAAAAAAATACATATTATAATATTTTGTGTCACAAACAAAATATACCCTTATACTACTAAATCAGATTTCATAAATAAAAAACAACTAAATTACATAAATAAGAAACTAATACACCTATATATTAATAGAGCATTACATAAATAATAATACTTATTTTTAAAATTAATAAGTACATTATTTAAAATGTAAAACATGGAACGCACCCATACGCTTTTGACATTTATAAATAATAGTAAACAATGAAATTCCGGGAAGAGCGGGGTTCTCGTATCACGTCCAAGCCAAATATACTATAGCTGTTGTATTAAATAAGCTATTGAAAAACAAACAATGTGCCGTGTGCATAACATAACAAAACATCACTCCTATAGGTATTGTCCAGGGGGTGGCAGAGGGTATTCTTAGGTCTAAAAGTTCCCACGGTGCAGATTCATTTATATTATCTTAAAGAGCGGTTAAATGCGTGCCTAGCATTCTAATACTTTTAACTTTATTTCTGAAGACATATTTCTAAATGGCAACATAAACGTTTGACCTGTAAATTTTTTTAACCACCTACGACCCACACAAAATGTTTTAGTACATAGTATTAGCTTGCTGTCCAAAAATGGTAACGTTTTTAGTACATTACACTTAAAAAGCTAACATTAACTCTGAAGTACCAACGGCTACACATCAACCTATACATTTCCAACTTAAACTGGTCTCGCATTGCACGGTAAGCACAACGCGACCATCTTATACTGGAAATGTATAGGTTGATCAGTAGCCGTGAGTACTTGCTCTGCATATTAGAGGGTCCAATACGCGGTGACATGTCAATATGACTTGTTGACACGTCAAATTGTCATGTTCGGTAATTGGAGTATAGCCACTTTGACGACAAATGAGCCGCTGTTTAACGACATTCTTGAGATTCCGTTTTGGAAGGATTTGTTATAAATGTTATAATAAACTCACAGGGCTATACGTTTAAGCTATTTTATGTTTGTTGACTTATTTCGTTAAGTCATATACAATTTAGTAAAGTTAATCCTTAACTGCTATGTTAAACTTCAAATATTTTGTTGTACCTATGTTAAAAACTAGCCAAGTCAATGTTGAGCTAACTGTTATTAATCTATATAAATTAGCCTAATAACTTAATCTAAACTAAATAAATCACTGTCAGAAGGCTTTTGAAATAAAGTAGGTACTATTAAAAAAAAAAAAATGTTGAGCTTGGATTTATTTACAAAAATCTTGGCACAAAACAAGCTTCTTTTTAGCTAGCTTCTTTTATCATAAATCTGAAAACCGTCGTTCAGAATCAGTGACCATTAAGTTAAAATGAGGTTGTTTAAAGACCACAAATACTCTGGGCAAAATCGACAACGACGCGTGCCAAATATTAAACTTGGCTATCATTTCACATTTATGTTCTGATGGGATAATCTTCAATCATCACGCTTATCTCTACAAATGATGTTTACATTTAAAAGAAGTTTTTTTTTAATTATTTATTTAATGGTAAGTTACATTTACACAGTTTGATGGTTTTTCTCGCCAAACACAGTTGTTTAAAGGCAAGATGCGCTATTTAAGTATTAAAATAATCTACCTATCTTTATGAATTTAAAGTGTATTGAATACTAAAACAACCACCCAGTAACATTATTACCAAAACCACCCACAATTCCATCTCAAACCGCAGTCTATCACATTTGACACACATAGACCGGACCCAGTACAATCGACTGGTATTGGAGCAGGGGTAATTCACACGGCGCCGTGACGTAACGAGGTGATACGCTGCCATAAACAGACTGTCCACACCTGATTACTGCTGGATGGACAGTGTTTGGTGCAAGTTATAAGAAATTATACTAGCTTATAACGAGCAGCGTGCGCAAAATGTGTTTGTTGTCGCGGAAAATACAAATTACTTTATTAAAAAAACCTAGAAAAATAATCTAAAAGTCTAGGTTTTATTTATTATTTTAAAAACAGTAAAGAAATATAAAGTTACATTAAATAAATTGAAAATATATAATTAAAATTTAATAATTTGACTGCCTCGATGGTCTAGTGGTTAGCGTATGCGCCTCTCACCACAAGGTCTCGGGTTTGGTGCCCGGGTCGGCAATAGTGTTATTTGTAAACTTTCCGCGAGGAAATTTACAATAGCATCACGGAGTTGGCATTTTGCCCGGTGAATGCGAAAGGCTAACCCTCTATTCCATGGGACCTAAACATGGCACATAAACAGGTGAAGTATGGAGTGGTATACTATGAGGATCTCGTATCGAACATAATAAATTGCTGTGCATTTAGCCGTTTCTGCCATACCTATTATAGCAATCAAATTTAGGCCCCATAGTTTTTGTCCCTGTCCGTGGTGTCTACACTCTTTCCATATAGACACTTTGTCTATATTTGGCATAACTCAGTCTCCCGCTTTGCTTTGGAGGAAAGTAAAGATACATACTTTCCAACTCCAACTATATACTTCTGATTAAATTCGTTGCGGGTGTGCATTCGTATGTTATGCACGGTGCCTTTCAGTTGGTTGCCGCTGTAGATCCTGGCGTCACAGGAGTCACAGTGGTGGGCGTGTGGGTGGGATTATATCCCGTAAAAAAAAGGTGAAGTGTGGGTGTCGTAAACCTCTGCCACACCCTTTGGGGTAATATAGGCGATGTTATGTTATGTGAACATTAAACAATAAATAAATGGACCCTTAAAACAAGTTCCTACAAAATATATATCGCCATTTTCCCTTAGGATTAAAAATCTTACCCGTATAATCGTACGATTTGGACCGCATCCTAATTTGATAGCTTTTACTGCATTGAATGTTATTACCGAGATTCGGGCGCGCCTTTCGCAGAGGTATTAATGCCATAATGCTCGTTTAGGACCAGAGGTAAGTATGTATTGCTCTCCGCAGCTGTTTGTAGAAATACATTGAAAATTGGGAATTTTACTGACCTAATTGACTAGAATTGATCCAAATAGCGAAGGATAGAAAAAAGAGGAAATTCTTCGGAAGGCCTTTGTCGAAAGGCAAGTTGAGTTGAGAGAAAATAATAATATAATATTAAGTTTTAATTAGAAAAAAAAATTAAATCATTTAAATCATGTGTAAGATTAAAAGCAGCATTAAAGGCATTTTTTTAAAGTAAAACTGCTTAAAATTGCATACCTAAGAGATACGTTTTGTGTTTGAAATTGTTTACCAGGTTCTGTATATATAGATAAGACTAGGCTATTTGTCTACCAAATTATCATTATATTTTCGAAATTCTAGAAGAGTGTGTCTCATTCTAACTAGAAAAGTTTTGTTTGTCATTGATGAGTGAAGTTTTTTACGATCCTTTTCTTTTAAAACCTGTTTGTTTTTTTGTACCGCATACTAATTTGATATATATTTAATGCATTGAACGCTATTACCGCTTCGGCTTTCACGGAGGTATAAATGCCCTAATGCTCGCTTAGGACCAGAGATAAGTGTGTAACCACCGCTGTTTGTGCCTAGACGTATAGGCGAAACTGCGGTCGACTAAATAGACCAACATTACGTGAGTAACACCCGTATTTCATAATTTGAATAATGTTACAAACTCACGTCAGTTTTAATAAAAATATTGAAATTGGTTGGTAGGTTTGGTTTCTAAATCGGTTTCATACTCTTCAAGTGAAATTTTGATAACTGTTTGATTTATTTATTTTAGGAACCAGAATCTATTTCGACTGCTTCGATGTTCTAGTGGTTAGCCTATACGTCTCTAGGTCGAGCAAAGTGTTATTTGTGAAATTTCACAATTGCAGCACAGAGTTAGAATTGTGCCCGGTGGATGGCGATAGGCTCACCCCCTATTCAATGGGACCAAAACGTAAAAGGTGAAGTGTGGGTCTTGTACACCTCTGCTACACCCTTCTGGATAATATAGGCGTGATGTTATCAGAATCGTGACTGTGTCTGCAAAAACTATTTAGTTTTTGCAGGAAAAGTGTTTTGTGTTACTCGTGAGCGTGATTTTTTTGACATGCCTTGTCTTTAAGAATCTAACTGTTCTTTAGACCACATCCTAATTTGATAGCTTATACTGTATTAAATGTTAGAACCGAGATTACCATAACTTAAACATGGCTATTATTAACAAGGTCTTCATTAATAACTATAACACCGTGAACTTCAGAAACTGTGAAGCATAAGGGAATAAAGCCTCTTCTATTTAATTAAATATTACATTCAATCTATTACAATTAATAACAGCTCATGATTATCCGGAACATGTGGGCGAAAACATGTATTATACATATATCCTGTTAATTAGTTACTGGTAATATGTACGTATTTACATTATTTCTGTAACGATGGTCTAGTGGTTAGCGTATGTGCCTCTTACCACGAGGTTCCGGGTTCGACAAAGTGTTATTCGTGAACTTTCCGTCAGGCAATTTACAATTGAAGCGGCCGTGGCGCAATGGATAAGGCATCGGTCTTACGATCGAGAGGTCGTGGGTTCGAATCCTGGCCATTACAACACGGACGTGAACTTCCTCCTAACACAAGCGAATTAAGCTTAGCTGGAGGGAGTTAATTTGTATTTGCAAATTACTAGTAACTAAGCTTTTTTTAAAACAAAAAAAAAAAAAAAAAAAACTAATAGCAGCACAAAATTGGAATTTTAATATTATTAAAACCGACGTGAGGTGAAGACATTATTATTGAGAATACGGGTTACTCACGTTACTTTAGCCGGGATATGCCGACTAGTTTCGAATCTGGTACGTAGATTCATCAACTGGGCTATTATTTGCGTGTCATATTACACGCTATTACACGCGTATAATAGCCTAGTTGATGAATTCACGTACTAGATTCGAAACTAGTCGGCATATCCCGGCTAAAGTAACGTGAGTAACCCGTATTCTCAATAATAATTGGAATTTTGTTGTATAGGCTCAAGTACACCTCTGCCACACCATTCTGGGTAATATAGGCGTGATGTTATATTATGTATATGTTAGCAAGCATAATTTACTCTAATTATAATCTCAGATTTTTCATAAAATCTTACATTAAAACCAATTTTTTGACATTTAATCGTAAATACTTAACTGCCTCGTAAGACTAGTGGTAAGCGTACGCGGCCAATCACCGTGAGGTCTCGGTTTCGCGATTCCCGGGTCGGGCAAAAGTGTTATCACATGGGATATAAGCATTTCAGGTGAAAATTGGGTGTTATACTCGGCTACCCGAGTGACGTACACAACGACTCCCTACGTCCGGCGCACCCTGGGCAATTCGCGAGTTCTTAAAAGCGAATTGGCTAATCTTTTCACCACGATGGCAAGTCAAAATTAAATTTGACTCAGCCATCGACACGACGAAGAAGCAACCACAACATTCTGGGAAAAAATACGCGTGATGTTTTGTTATGCTTGCCATAAGTAGGCATAATATTACTACATACTACTACTCACGAATAACATAATTTTACCACGGAATACACTCAATCTAAACTAAAATTCAGACCAAGCCATTATAGCCTATAAAGTACAGCTGACCTAGAATGTAGACCAAACAAAAATGTACTGGATTTTATAACGCAGTTATGGCCAATAATAAAAGATTGAACTATATTAGTGCTTGTATAATAAATGTGTGTGGGTTTTTCGTTAAGCTTGAACTGGGTCTAAGGATATTCAAAATTCAAAAAAAAATCAAAAATCATTTACTGTCTCGAAAATTAGTACAGTTGTGTTTGATCCCTGGGCTCCACACTAGGATAACCTGTGACGTGGAGGTTTTTGTGTGTGTGTGTGTGTGTGCGTGTGTGTGTGTGTGTGTGTGTGTGTTTGTGTGTGTGTGTGTGTGTGTGTGTGTGTGTGTGTGTGTGTGTGTGTGTGTGGATATGACGTGCCTGTGCGTATCTGTATATACTTGAGTGTGCGAAATTTATATAGCTTGTGACGTTTAATTTTGTTATTTAATATAGCATTAAAACTTGATTTTCTAGCCTTATTACTTATTAGTTGATTATTCAAATTATGAAATACGGGTGTAACGCACGTAATGTTGGTCTATTTAGTCAGTGCAGTCTAGCTTCGACTCAGGCGCGACGTGTCGCACTCTCTTGAAGATGCCTTTAAGTATACATGAAACCGCGGTCGACTTAATAGGCCAACATTACACGAGTATCAACCGTATTTCATTACTTGAATAATGTTACAAACTCACGTCAGTTTTAATAAAAATATTAATAAATAATAAATTTCCCGTGCGTGATTTAATTGCTAGGATACAAACCATAGAAATCTTAATAACTAGTCAATAGAAATGCTATCGACTATCTTTTAACACTGGGACGCATGTCGCCGTTTTTCAAATACCACTTTTTGTATTCCTGCAAACAAAATTATTCTTTTTGGCGATGACATTAAGACGACAAATTCCTCAACTCGCACTTGTGTTCGATTAGACTCATGCGCTTGTATTCCTGCAAACAAAATTATTCTTTTTGCGATGACATTAAGACGACAATTCCTCAACTCGCACTTGTGTTTGACTAGACAGATGCGCGGCGACAAGGTCACGCGTCTTTGACATTTCTATTGCCTTATTATTAAGATTTCTATGATACAAACCCACGACATCTAGATCGCAAGGCCTTATCCTTCGCCAAGGGCGCTTCAAATTCAGACAAAACCATAATCCTGGCTAGTTCATCAGCAAATTACAACTTATTTTGGTAATGGCTACCAGTATTGGGAATATACTGCTTCGGCAATATTTTCGGTTTAATACTGCTATAAAAGAAGTTACATCAGCCGTAGTAGTCTAAACAATAAAATTATATCGCGGGTAGAAAACTATCATGCTTGTTTTTATTGTGTAAGTAAAATTTTATGCATCGAAGAGAAACTGAAAGTTTTTAAGAAGAAATGTTGTGTGTTATGTAAATGCTCTTGAATAAGCTCTTGGGTGCAAGGAATTTTTCTTGCTTTAGTCCATATCAATTTTATTATACAGCTTTTTTTTTTTTCTTTTTTTTTTATTACATCATATAACCTAACGACACGCTTATATTACCCAGAAGGGTGTGGCAAAGGTGTACAACACCTTCACCTGTTATATTTTAGATCCCATGGGATAGGAGGTAAGCCTATCGTTATCCACCGAGCACAATTCCAATTCCGAGCTGCAATTCTGAATTTCCTGCTGAAAAGTTCACAAATTACACTTTGCTTGACCTGGGCATCGAACTTGAAACCTCGCGGTAAGAGACGCTTACGCTGACCACTAGACCATCGAGACAGTTGTCGTGTTCGCATCATCGGTACTGATATTCAGCACATCTCTTCAACGCAGAAGCGTCTTTCAAATGTTTCTAATCTAGTGTGTCCTGTGCAACTCTGGACCAAAGCGGGCCTGCCGTGTTTTTGATGTCATCCAAAAAAAGCTGAAGCGAAAAAGAGGTAGACAAATGAGAAGATGGGTTCTCATTTGTCTACCTCTTTTTCGCTTCAGCTCTTGTATTGGTGCCCAATCAGAAATAGCTTTAGTCCATTTGGCTTTATCTCTTATCATATACCTAGTCTGTCTATCACCATTACATTTTTTTTGCTTTAACTATGACATCATTTACTTAAGTATTTTTTCTTATTTCTGTTGCCCTTTTTCTGTCTATCAGCTTGATGCCCAGCAGCAATCCGTATCAATATAATTACATACAAATATTTTCAAACTGAAAAGTTTGTTTGATTAAACGCAATAATCTCAAGGTCCACGAGTCTTAATAAAATTTTAGTAAGATAGCGTATTTATTGAGAAAGGTTAAAGGCTATAAAAATCACGCCACAAAAGAAGGAGTGGAGCAACAATGATTATAAATAGCATAAACGGAGATATTCCATTTGTGAGCTTTAATATTTCGCTAAACGTGACGCAGCAACGCATAACGTGGGTAAACCCGTAAATAATTATGCAGTTCCACGCACACGAAGTCATGGGCAACAATTAGTTCGGTAGTATAATTATGTTTCAGGACCGTACAGGGGAGACGCGGATCATTGAAAAGTTATTAAGTTTTATCACAAATTAATCAGTTACGTTTTCAAAAGTCAGTAATTTAAAAGTTGGGTATGTGTTATTTGAAAATAATTCTTAATCATGCCAACAAACAAGTAAAATATTTTTTTTTTTTTTTTTTAATGTTTAGTTGTATGATTTTTTTCTCTCGCTTACCCAATAGTGTGTGGTATCGTTAGATAGGTCTTTTAAAAATATTGTAGAGTTTTCAAAGCAGTTTTTTGATTTAAAATCCGTTTGCGAGATAATTAACTTTAAGAGCAAATTTTAATCCCTTGTAATACCTAAACTATTCGCTCAAATAAACTGAAAAAAAATGTTATAGAAGTATATGTCATGCATTTTTAAGAAAAACTATAGCTGTTTTGCTAACTTCATAAGTTCAAGGGTAATAAAGACCCAAATTGTAAGATATAGTTACTTAGAATAATAGTTCGTAGGTACATAATACTAAAACCTTTGATAATAATGATTTGTATGAAGTTGTTACTTATTTAATACAGATAGTCCAGATACCCCTTTTAAGTCCAAATATGTTGTAACGACTAATTACAGAGTCCAATTTCGCGTGGCCCGACACGCACTAGACCGGTTTTTTATATTCCGGGTTTTCATGCTCTTAGTTTTTCCAGCGTTTAAAATAAGTCGCTAAACTGCCACCTAATCGTGCTTCAAATATTAACCTTACAACATTTAACAAGAATACCTCATACCTATATCAAATGTGGCCTATTTCTGTAAATACAACCGGTGACATTTTGCGATTTCCCTTCAAAAAAGCCTTCCAATCAATTTTGAGGTTTCTGCGTCCTCCTCAAGGCACATTTCTCTTTGATTCATTTTCCAAATACGTTGTTATTTCTCAAGAACAAAGGTTTTCACGTATGATCGATCACATATGAATAGCCTTTTGGCTATAAAAAATATGTTCAAAGAATGGTTTATTATTTTGGCTTGAACATAAGGCTTCTGTGTTTCGAAGGAATATAAATAAAATGTATTCTATTTCGCGAATACATCGTATATGAATAAAAGTGATAAATGACGAAAGAAAGATAAGAAATATAGATATTTGCCGTGAATAGGCATTGAGAAATCTGATATAAAAATACATTTTATTTGACTGCCTTGTTAGGCTAGTGATTAGCAAATGTGCCTCTCACTACGAGGTCTCAGGTTTGATGCCCTAGCTGGCAAAAGTATTATTTGGGTTTATCCATCAGGAAATTCTCAGCACAGAGTTGGATTTGTGCCTGATTACTGGCACATGAGACATAATACCTAAGTCCTCAAATAAAGAGACGCATTTAAAATCTGGTTTGTGGATATCCTGTTAGTTTATTACAATTTTGATCAAAAACATCAGAATGTCAAATTATTCTTGAAAATCATAAGCTGTTTTATTGAGGTATCACACGGACGAAGCCGCAGGGGATATCCATGCTTTGATATACAACTTATTTACCTACCTTCATTTAAAAAAATCTAGTTGAATCATATTTTCCTTTTAAAACAAACATAGGATAAAATATAGCATAAGTTAAAAGTAAAGCGAGTGCATTTGCTAAAAGCATTCGGACGTTTTCTGCTATCAGACAACATAGTGACTCTCAACGTATATTCATTCAGGACCAGAGGAAATAAGCTGGAATACATATAGTCTTATCTGGACCGGTGCGATTGTAATATTTTGTATTATATTATGTACTATTGTCTAAATGAGGTTCTAAATTCGATTGTATTTTTATTAAATGTTTTTAATACCGATTTGAGCAAGTCTTTGTTGTCTGAAAGAGAAACATGTCATGTGGTTTCATTTTCATCAGAACATGATCTGATGATGGGATCCTAAAGAAATCGAGGGCAAAACTCAAATTTTAAAGTCTTTTATAATGTTTTTATTACATTACCTAAAGCTACTCGGGTATTTGCATAAAGCAGTCAGCATTTTATGTTGCTGAGCTGATACTGGAAGGTACAACTCCGCAACGTATAGGCGTACGAGGATATTTTTTTACATATAGGCACTTTAAGGCCGTTTACTGTATTCTTTCACGTTATACACAGATGAGGCGAGACGTTGAATATTACTTATTTATTTCCTACTTTTTAGTGCATTTTTGTAATTGAAGTCGTCAAAATTATAATATTAGTAGCCCTGTATACAAATACTTATGCTGCTAAGCACGGGTCCTTTCTCGTGGAGAGAAAGATTGGCCATAGATTTCCACGCTGGCCAAGAGTGTATTGGTGGACTTCACATATCCTCAAATAAGCTCGCTGAAGTGGCAATGGGCTGGTCACGTTTGCCGAAGGACCGACAGCCGTTGGAGCAAACGATTCCTGGAATGGAGACCGCGACTCGGCAACCGTAAGGTAGGACGCCCCCCTGCCAGGTGGACTGACGACCTGAAGAAGGTCGCTGGAGGGGACTGGATGCGGACGGCGCAGGACCGGGTGTTGTGGCGCAAATTGAGAGAGGCCTATGTCCAGCAGTGGACTTCAAGAGGCTAAATGATGATGATGATGATGATGACATATCCTCAAGTATGTGATGTTTTTCCTCGCCGTTAGCAGGCGATAATGTTTATGATAAAAACACATATTTTCGAAAAGACAAATCTTAACGATTAATTGAAGGAGGTGTGTGCCGTAATGTGGGTTCGTGACCTTCGTCTTTGCAGACCTACAGACTTACAGTCGGCTATCGCTGCGTACATTTTATAAAACAACAATTATAAGTTTAACGTATTTTTTGTACATAGAGAGGTTCGGCAACATTTCTGCGTGATTGGTCCAATTCAATCTTTTTCCAAAGCTCCATTTTGCATAAGTTCGTTTCGCGATTGGTCCAAATCACAGATGATTCATTTCCAATTCAACTTGCAAATCGAACCGATCGCTGATTGGACTAATATGGAATAGACCAATTGGGATTTGGAATATTTGCAAATGAGAGAAATTAGACAGAATAGGGTTAGACTGCATAGAAATAACCTAAAATTGTCTCATCAAACCAAACCAAATTTCGCCTATATTATCCAGAAGCCGGGGTGTATTTTTTTTTTTTTTATACTACGCCTACAGCGAACGAACGTGTAGTCCACATGATGGTAAGTGGAGTACAGCCCATGGACATCAACAATCCACAAAAGCAGATTATAGATGCGTCGCTGCAGCTGAGGACTACGGTGTTATGCCTCATGTGCCAGTAATTTCAGGGCCTGTTCTCACCAAACCGGAACACAGTAATGGAAGCACTACTATTTGGCGGCAGGTTAAAGGTGAGAGGGTGGTGCTGCCGCCCTCGAGCTCATTCACAAGAGCTCTACCACCAATATAGCACAACCAGTATAGCACACTTCACCTGTTATAAATGAAGATAAAGATAAATTTGGATTTTTAAATAAGATACAACGCAGAAGCAATTATACTATCCAATGGTCCCGATGACAAAGCCAAATTCACACATTCACTCCCTCAAGCACACCCAGTCTCTGAACAAATCATTGCGCATCACACAAAGATTTGTCTCATTTGGAGATCGAACCCACAACACCAGTGTAGTGGAAAACGGTGAGGCAACCGCTAAAACCCCTACACCACACGTGCAGACAAGTTATGTTCAAGCGTATCGCTGCCATCGAAAATATCCTGACGGAAAAATCAGAAATAACACTTTTACCCGACCCGGGGACTTCGCGGTGTGATATTTTATACGCTAACCACTAGGCCAATGAGACAGTTGTCTCAAATACGTACTTATCTAGACTACTTTGATCAAATCCAATTACCCAGTTTCATTTATTCATACTGACTATTTAAACCGGACCGGATTGGTACACTCGCAATGTGTGCAAGTGTGTAGTAGCACTAAGCTAATATGCTTGTCAACATACTTTTAGATTTGTAAAAGCTAATGAGTGTAAAACGTGGGTGTTTTGTAAGTGCTGTTTGGTTTATAAAAGTAGATGAGAGTGTGTGTAGTATGAAAAGGTCACTTTTTTTACATAAACACAACACACAGACACAAAGGTATCTTTCCTTAATTGAACTTCGTGCTGCTAGTGTGATTTTCCTGACGGCAAGTTCACAGATAACACTTTGCCTGACCCGGGCATCAAACCCGAGACCTCGCGGTGAGAGGCGCTTACGCTAATCACAAGACCCGTGGCGGTCTATAATCATATTTTTTTTTTATATATATATTTTATTATTAAGTCGTTTTAGACGCTATTGTAATGTTTATATTTGCAAGAATGAATGATTGTTATTCTATGATGAGTAAGAAACAGTTGAAAAATATGGGACTTAATGGATTTGACTGCGACTTTCTGCACTCAGGGCAGCATCTTTATCCAACCAGCTACGGTCGCCTCTTGCCAGGACCCTAAATTTCTCTACTATATGTTACGTCATTTCGTGACGTCACGTTCATCCATTTGTTTCTATCTTAAGTAGGATACATAATATTGTTTATTCTGTTATATCCTAGAACGTGTCAATTGAACGAATGAAAATCTGTTTTAAAGCTTACTATTATATTCAAAGGTAACAAGCAAAAAGTCTTTCATACATTCTAATTCAAGGAACCTTCACAAACACGTTAACTTTTACTAAAACGAAAATTACTTACAGCTTCTATACTAACAAAGAAAAATACTAGCTACATTTTAATTAAACATTGTAAAGCTTTGAACATTACAGTCTTTACATCCGTACTACTGAATTCTAAGGCTGTTTATAATATCATTTAAATAATCCACACGCGAAATCCTGCTTTAATGGGTTTAAGATAAAGTTGCAATTTGATTAATTATTTTGGAGGTTTAAATTCCCACGTAAAGCACTGTTCAACTACAAAATGTGATTATTTTATTTGAACAATAACATAATAAAATGGAAGTCTCAAATTGACACAATTTCACATATTAACCATGAGACCGTACGACTGCTAAGTCAAAAGTCTCGAGTTCGAACCTTAGGCATAGACATCTATCAATAAATCGTTAAGATTAGTCTTTTCGAAGATATGTGTGTATTCATCATATAAATTGTCGCTCGCTAACAGTAAAGGAAAGTTGGTCATCTTCTACACGGTATGTGAGTATATGGGGGCTGGTCTTAATTCCCCAACGTTCAAATACTTTATTGTACACACACAGAATTTACAATAACATAATAGAAAAGAAACAGTTAAAATATGGGTGATTCCTGAGAGAAGCGTTCCTGGCGTAAGATCCATGGCATTTTTTTTTTTCAAGTTTTGTGAAAACAAAAAATATGTAGCAAAAGAGAGCTTAAAAACAAACTTTTCTGTCCATAAGGCACTCACGTAAACATAATAGTTTCGGAAATAAAAATATGTTTGTTTTGGGTCGCCACGGATCTCACGTAAAAAACCATGGATCTTAGGTAGCATATGAAATACGAGGCGGCATAGCTTAAAAGTCGTTTATTTTAAAGAATATCAAACGAAATTGTAAATAAAACATCATTTGTCTAGTAATAATATTTTTATTCACTTAATCAGCAAAAACAAAATCAACAAAAGTTAGAATAATTATAAAAACGTGTATAATTTTAACAAATAATAAAGGTAAGTCAGGGATGGTGGTAGAGGAGCTCAAGGGGTGGTAAAGCCGCCATCCTACCTTAAACTACCACCAAATACGAATGCTTTCACTACTGTGATCCAGTTCGGTGGTGAAATCAGGTCCTGAAATTACAGGTACATGAAGCAAAGCACCGTAGCCCTCAGATGAAGCGACGCATCTACAATCTGCTTTGTGGATTGTAGATATATTCATGGGCTACAGCTACATATAACATCAGGTGAACTACATGCTCGTTCGCTACATACGTCGTATAAAGTAAATATATAAACTAGACAATTGAGGACTCTAATAATGCTGGACTACCGTTTTTTTTTTCCCAGTGCATGGAAAAGCATAATTATAAACCGGCCAAGTGCTTGTTGGGCCAAATGCAGTGTAGGGTTCCATAATCAACCGTTAGAACATACCTAGTAATACAGATTTAAGAGGGGCTCACTGCTTGACCTACTTGTATTAAATATACTTGTATTAATTAATTTTATTAAATAAGCAACAACTTCAAACAATTCATTATTAACAAAGGTTATTGATTTTGTACGAATTATTTCAAGTAATTGCATTTTTCAATTCGGACTTAGCCGTGACACTTTTCCTTCATTATATTATAATACTACCACAAAATCGTTGGCTACAGAAAACTAGCTCATGCATATACCTAAGTTGCTATACCTACACTCGGCGGGTACGCGGGGGTCCAGGGGCCATACGCGTGCGAACGAAAGTAGTCTTAGAAATTGTGTCTGTGAGCGATGCCCGAGCAACGCAAACATAGAGCGCGCAACGTATGTAGCATGTCTTCTGTACCGTATTCAGTAATACCACAGTAACGAATTATTCTGTATTTCTTGAGCCAATTGTTTAGTTTTTAGAGGGGGAGGGCTATTTAAACAAAAAAATACTATCCATGGTTAAAAATATTTTTAGCAGATCTCAGAGTAAAAAATTACCTTTGCATACCCTTAATGCTTTTAAAAGACCTATTTAATGATACTCTACATTAAGAGGTACGTGAAAGAAAAAAAAACCCCTTTACTCTTAGCAAAAGTACCTACCCCAATTTTTTTTTTCTTCAAGATTTAATTTTATCACTTTGTAGCCATAGTTATCATACATATGTTTACAAAATTTCAGCTTACCGGCACTAACAGTCTAGATGCTAGGGCCCGGACTGACAAACATAGTGAAACTATATGGCTTTCTAGTAGATAATACGGAACTCTAAAAAACACTTTCATTAATTGACATCATTAGTAAATAGATAAATAGCAAGAACAGTGTCAGTCTACAAGGTAGTACCTTTGGCAGAACTCGCCAGCGTACAGGACAAAGATTCATGGCCGAAAACAAAGATCCGTGGCTTAAAACCCACGGATCTGCGCCCACGGATCTCACGACAATTTACATTTTAGGATATAACAATGAATCTATTAATAATATTATACATATTTTTACTTGAAAGTTTACTCAAGGATATAAGTATTCATGATCTTAAAGCATTAAGGTGAAAGTATTTTCAACTACGTAGTAAAACAAGCTATGGAATGTATCAACCCTGTAGGACCAAAACGTGTAGTAGTCAAAGAACTCACCTAACTTATTTTGCGCGAAACTGAGCGACACCACCTTTACGTCTGATTACTGCCAGTAAACTGGCGATGTGTAGAACCAATCGCGAGATGCCTACCACGTTCGAACCGAATTTGGTTGCTATTTTACGTCGCACGGTTGAAACGACGCCCGCCGCGTGACATGTTTTTGAATGACTATAGATACTATAAGTTTTATTTTTTTATAACAGTTTGATTATAATAGGATAGCAGCACTTTCTAGGTATTCAAAAATATATGAATTAATATAAAGCTATAAGCGTAGACAAAATAAATCGTCATTACAAAGTACAGGTTACGCGTGTGACACGTAAAATTCAAGCTAAATCACCCCGTTTTTCAGTTTCAAATGGATTTTAAACCAATTTTCAGTTTTACATTGTTATTTTAATCAATAAGCCTCATTACTATAATAGTCAAGGAATCGTATGAGTGCTAATTAAGTTATGTATGTCTATTATTTTAGATAATATTACGATGTGACCGTCAAAATCAAGCTTCCCAGGAATCACCCATATTAGGTACAAAGGCGAGCTTAATTCAATATTGAATTTTCTACCAGCAAACCTTTGAGCCGTAGAGGAAAAGAAGAAATAGAAGACTAGGCAAGAGTAAAGTTGAGTGTACAACTACAAAGTAATAATATTAAAATAATGCTACAAGAATGCTTACATACTATAATAATTTAAATAGGTATATACTACTTGCAATATAATATACTACATAATATATTATTTATCTACATCAATACACCTACATATAAAATACATGCATACATACAATACTTACATATTATAATATATACATACTTCTACAATTTTTATTAAGAGAGAAAATGCTCTTTAACTCTTTTCCTGAAGACATCTACCGAAGAACTATCGCGTATAGAGTGTGGAATAGAATTCCACAGCCGAACAGCACGAATAGAAAAAGAGCCATCGTAACAGCTTGAGGTATGAAGAGGTGTTCTGAGGAGAAGGGCAGATGAAGAGCGACAAGGTTTGTCCCTAGCCGCAAGAAACTCAAAGCGATCACGAAGGTACGAAGGAGAACAGGGATTATGAAGGACAGAAAACAAAAGAGAGAGGATATGTAAATCTTGACGACGCCTAATGGGCAACCACTTTAGCCTTTCTCGGAACTCCGAGACGTGGTCATATTTCCGAAGACCAAAGACAAAGCGGATGCCCAAATTCTGCAGTCGTTTGAGTTTATTTAGGTGTTCCTCCTTTGCATCCAGGAAAGAGACATCTGCATAGTCTAAGATTGAGAGAAGAAGGGACTGCGCGAGAGTCACTCTGGTTTGAAATGGCAGGAATTTCTGGAGACGTTTGAGGGACTGAAATGTATAAAACATCTTTCTGCTTAGCTCAGTAATATGAGCATCCCAAGACAGGTTGGAGTCCATAATAATACCCAGGTTCTTGGCTTTTTTTGTATAGGCGATAGGAACAGAGTCATACACGGCAGGAGGATAAGACTGGGCTTCCATTACGTTGGTCATGTACCTACCACCAATAATGAGAGCTTGAGATTTGGCAGGATTGACTAGAAGCCCAAAAGACTTTGCCCAGATGTTGATATTCTCAAGATCACTATTGATGGCGTCGATAGCTTCAGCAGCCTCATCCACTTTGAAGTGCCGATATAACTGCAAGTCGTCTGCGTAGAGATGATATTTAGAAGATATGATTTTCGTGATGGCGTTTATAAAAACGGAGAATAAAAGAGGAGACAATACACCACCTTGTGGAACGCCCGCAGTCATATCACACCACCCAGAGAAAGTTTCACCGGAGCGAACTGACTGCGAGCGACCATGAAGATATGAATAAAACCAATCAATTGCAGAGGCAGAAACATTAAGCGAGGATAGGATACCTAGGAGGATGTCAAAATCAACCGAATTAAATGCACTGCTGAAGTCCAATAGTACCATTACTGTAAGCTGTTTATTTTCCATTCCTAGCCGTATGTCATCTGTAACTTTGACCAATGCGGTTACAGTACTATGGCCAGGGCGGAATCCAGATTGGAATGGACTCAGCAGGCTATTACAGGAGAGGTAGTTGGACAGTTGTTTCTGGACAACACTCTCCAGGACCTTGGATAGGATTGGAAGTATGGATATAGGTCGGTATTGGGATAATGAAGATGGATTGGGGACTTTCTGAAGCGGCAGGACGTGCGCCTTTTTCCAGGCTGATGGAAAGGAGCTGGTGAATAAGGAGTAGTTTACTATATGTGTGATTATTGGAGTAATTTCATTTAGGATGGGAAGGAACATTTGGAGATGAAGGCCATCGTCACCTACCGCCTTTGTGGATATGGATTGGATGAGCTTCTTAATATCTGCCTCTACAATAGGGTGAAAAGAGAAAGAAGTATTTCGACCAACGTTCATGTCATTGTATCTAACAACACTTCATCTTTCTATAATTATGTTTACGTAACCACACAAAAAAAAAACAATAAAGGAAGCGTCGTGAGAGTGCCTAAAAAGTTCTCTAGGGTGTGAGCAGTCTACCACTTAGCCAGTGTGGTGAACTATGACCTAACCCTTCTAATCATGAGAAGAGGCACGAGCTCAGGACTGCTATTATATTATATATATGATCATCATCTCATCATATTTGATCGATGATGGATACTGGACAATAGTATTTTATTTTTATTTAAAATATCGCTGCGTTCTTTAATTTAAAAGGTTATTTTATATAAGTCATAAAATTATAAGAAAATAAAAGTTGCAGTTATGATTATTGCGTATTATAAATGCAACAACACACGTTTGTCAGATGTTTTCCGCTGACTGTAAGATAAAAGCCCTACAACCGATACAAATTATAAAAACATCTTCTTACGAAAGCAAATCCAACTCTAATAATTACAGCATACAGCTTCATTTCATTTGCAAAGCGAAGCAACAAAAGTGCATTATCGGACAAGCTCAAAAGCAATCGAAATTGAACTCTAATGACACGTAAAACGTTCCCATTTCTTTTGACAAAACACCTTTTAGCTTTTCAAATATGCATTTTCCAACAAAAATTGTAATGCAGTTTTAATAGCTCTTACGATAATAAAAATAGGGTTTATTTTTGCTTGTCGTTTCCTATTTTTAAGTTGGTATTGAGGTTAAGTGCCTGTTTACCGAAGGCGAGTGTGAAAATGCAGTTATGTCTCTATGCGGCGCCGACGTGTTGTGTTTTGGATTTCGATGCGTCCTTATCTTTCTAGTATTTAACATAACATCACGCTCACGGATTAGGGATAAGTAGGGATGTATTTTAAAGTAGTCTTGTAAACTGTAAGACACGCAAGTTTATAAATCGCTTGCTTATTGCAACAACGATATTTTTCAAAATCTTGATATTTTGAGATAAGTATGTAAAAACAAAGCTTTATCGATCTATTTTTTGGTGCAATAAAGACAACAGCATGCTTCAATTCCAATTCGCCAGATGGCGTTAAATGTCTAAATTGCACGCTGTCGACGCGCATCGTATGTAATTTCAATATAGTTCCATCTCAGTATAAACCAAAGTTTTCAAGGCCAACGCACGCATCTTGCTCGTGAAGGACATCATATTTTGAAATAATACTATATTGCAGCAAATGTTAAGTACATTTCTTTAAATAAATATTATTACAATGTAGGATTATTTTGTTTTATGTCACTATTGTAATTAAACATAAAGTAATTTAACTTGTGTTTTCTTTATTGTTTTTATTGTAAGGACGACATAATTACGAGTAATACTTTTTCTAGGTAACTTTTTGCTACAATAATGACATAAGTGAGGAACTGGTTTATTTAATTTGGTTTTTTAAAACAGTGTGTTTAAGATGACACGTTGTGACTACTTAATATGAAAGTTAATTAATGTACAAGACTGATTAGAATACTTCTGAACAAAAACAGTGTTTTTTAATTGAAATACTATAGATTCAAAGTTTAAAACTACCGTCCTGTAAAATGATGTTTTTTTCGTTATGTCGGTCTTGCAATAAGCAAGCGAAATATATAGCAGACATTGTATACTGTGAAGATATTATACATGTATTAAAAGTTAGAACGATGCGCAGTAATTTGCAGTCTACAGATGGTGACTAGTACAGATAACAGCAACGTAAAATAGAAATGCCTGCCGCCAAATAATAGTGCGTGCATATGAGGCATAACACCTTAGTTTCCAGATGGATCAACGCATCTACAATAATTTTTTTGTGAATTGTTGATGTTCAAGGGCTATAGTTACCGCTAACCATCAGGTGGACTATACGTCTGTACGACTACATAAGAAGTATATAAAAAAACAGCTCTGTCACACCCTTTCGGTAATAAAGGGGTGATGTAATGTGATCTTAAATGAAACTACTAAATACACTGCAAAATTATGCCCGCAAATCTCTTATGTGAACTAGGGTTAACGAATCTGTTTTTTGTGGGGTGATCTTCTAGTACATCCTATCATACTTAAAACTAATTCGACAGGTTATAAAGATATTAGATATTATTCGCGATAAAACTCAAACATAGTTATTGCGGGTAATGTAAAAACTCGCTACAACAAATATACACAGTAAATATCCCATGATATTAAAATAATTAGTAAGAAAATAACCATGTTGAATTATTTTAAATTCGCGTGTTGTACACATAATTTTATTATGTAATGTAGACACGGGTTTTAATCGCATGAATATTCTGTCGGGCAAAAAAGTTATTTATGCCTTTAAAAATATTTACGCGATGAAAACCCGTGTCTGACACATAATAACCATGTTTAAACTTAGGTTTTTAAGATGTGTGTATGTTTGTTACTTTTTTTGCAAAAACTATAAAGTATATTCCACTGAATTGGGGGGAATTCCACATGGGCGTTGCACTAAACTATTAAAAGTGGCCCTTATCTTCCTACACACTCTCATTCTCTATTCCCATGGTCCGGAATAAAACCAAATAAAGCACAAATACAGTTGGACAAATAAATCGCGTGTGGGCAAAGTCAGGTGCTGTTCTTGTGTCAATAGTACTATGAATCTTTAATTTTGTGACGAAATGTGATGAAAATCTCGTTTGTTTTGGTTTTTAGTTTTATTGTATCATGTGGCAATTTAATTTGTAGTTCAACTAATGGTTGATAGTGTTAGTATTGCGAATACGGGTTAAGCCGTCGCACGACATCTCGCGACGGCAACGAAACGTGATATCGCCCAGTTGATGAATCTACGTAATAGATTCGAAACTAGTCGGCATATTCCGGCTAAATTCTTAAATAAATAAAAAATAACGTGAGTAACCCGTATTCTCAATAATAATGTCTTCACCTCACGTCAGTTTCAAAATTTGCAAATATAAATATAGGTACTAAGGATTGTTTATGCATGCCCACGCCGTGGGAAACAGTGTGTAAAAGAACACATGACTGGAAGGGGTCGGAGTGCTGAGATGACGTCTGATAGGAAAGAGTCATATAAAAAATATTATGTGTGTATTGACGTCATAATACTATATAAACTTAAAGAAACATCTACTTTAATTATCTTTATTAATTGCGACATCTACTTCAGAATTTCTCTGCATCCCCCTTAGGTAGACTGATAGAAAATGCCTCAGGGATTAAGTCCATCTATTTGTACCCAGTGTATTACATACACTGGGTAGAAACATGAAGTTTAAATTAATAAATAAATAAAACATGTTACGCCGATTCAAGTAATTGGTAAGGACAGGTAGATGTTGATAATCGTGGGACACTATAGTGAAAACGCAGCCTAAAGCTACAACTAAAATAACTTAACATACGAACTATATCAGTCAATTCTGTTGTAGTTAGAACAAATGGTTTGGATGTCAAAAATATTTTGTTAGTTGTTAGAAGATTGTTGGATTGTTATAGTTATAGTAGATCTTGTGATAGCATCTTCCGAAAGTCGGAAAGCTCGCAAAGGAAAGATTCGATATTATATTACTTAATATTTGGCAAAGGTGTACAACACCCACATTTCACCTGTTATGTTAAGGTCCCATGGAATAGGGGGTGAGCTTATCGCCATCCAACGGACACAATTCCAACTCCGTTCTGACGGAAAGTTCATAAAAAACACTTTGCCCGCCCCGCGAATTTAACCCGAGACCTCGCGATGATTGGCGCATACGCTAACCACTAGACCATCGAGGCAGTTATTATAATATCCATAATAAATTACTTGCCGTTTCCAAAATACCTTATAAACTTAGCAAGTGCTTTACTTAATCAAAGGACTTCAGTTTCGAAGCTGCTTTGCAAGTAATTTCCGCCTAACTTCATTACAACCCGGAATAGATTAGCGCCAGCACTACCCTTTGCCGGCGAGCTGAATGGCGGTAATACATCCTTTTACCGTCACTAGAGTTTTACCATCTTCTTTGTACGAAGTATGTAGCGAACGGCATGTATTCCACCTGACGGAACAACAAACGCAAATACAGTATTGCAAGGATCAGTATTTGGGCGCAGGTTAGAGGTCTGATTTTGGTGTTTTCACCCTTAAGCTCGTACATAAAGCTCTACCACTATGTACGATAGTTTTATTACGGAGACGGTAAAGATACATACTTTCCAACTCCAACGATATACTTCTGATTAAATTCGTTGCGGGTTCCAAGACAATTTTAACTCTCCCTGGGATTGCCCGTGTGTCATGCACGGTGCCTATCAGTTGGTTACCGCTGTAGATCCTGGCGTCACAGGAGTCACTGTGGTGGGCGTGTGGGTGGGATTATATCCCGTAAAAGTTTTATTACGATGCGGAATATGGATTAGCACAAGCACTACCCTTTGCCAGCGAGCTGAATAGCGGTAATACTTCCTTTAAATCATAAAAACTTTACCATCTTCTTTATAAAAAGTTTAATATGGAAAACGAGCATGTATTCCTCGTGACGGTAAGAGATAACTATAGCCCATAAACATCACTAATCCACAAAGTAGATTGTTGATGCGTCACTTCATATCAGAACTACTTTCTTATTTATATATTTTTTAATACCGTAATTTTATATTATTTTAATCTGTAATGCTCACGAAAATGGCCACGAACAAACATGAATTTTAGTGTTTTAGGTATGAAAATAGATAAAAACTGAATAATATTACAGTAAAACCCATATTACGTTAGTATGAAAACACGGCGTTTAGGAGTCTACTTTAACCGGCACCAAATATTACAAAAGAAAACCTGTTGTATTCTGGTTTGGTGAGATAATCCTCTAAAATTACTGACTCACGATGCTGTCGAAGTTCTCAGTTTTCTCCAGAGTAAATTCATCCATTATAATAGCAGACCTGTATCTAATACATGTATGTCCCACTGCTAAGCTTGGGTCTCTTCTCATAATGAGAAGGATTAGGCTATAGTCCACCACGCTGGCCACGTGCGGATTGGTAGACTTCACACAACCTCGAGCACTTTTTAGGCACTCTCAGGTATGCAGGTTTCCTCACGATGTTTTCCTTCACCGTTAGCAAGCGAAAATTTACATAATCAACACAAATCTTAACGATTAGCGTGTGAGCCGTGGGTTTAACCCGAGACCTTTGAATTGATCCCTTAAAAGTGCATAAAAGTGCTTTATGGGGGTGAGATATTTCTGCAACTGACTGCACACAGGCTGTAGTTGCAACCCACTACCACGTCACAGTATAAATATGTACAAACAGTACGGAAACTGCCTACAAACGTGCGAAACGGCACGCACACATAAACATGCACACCGACGAGACGCCTAAGCGGTTGTCGCGGTGTTCTCAGTAGCGAGTGCCGCTTAAGGGTCTCGTCGGTCCATACGCCCGTTCGCTACACACACAACACAAAAAAATCATTGTCAACTTTGCCATACAATTCACATAATCGTCAATCAATCAAAGCTTTCTATGTGTTGACCGCTCCCATATGATCAAACAATGTCACACTCAGCCTTTATGGTGTTAAAAGTAGCGTAGGAGGTGGGTCAAGCAGTTTCGGAGAAAGACTCAATAAAAATGGTCGCTAAATACCGGTAAATTTTGTACGTGTCTATGCCACCTTTGTTATAGAAATTTAAAAAAAAAAATTATATGAGTCAAGTAGATATATTATATTTAACACTTAACCTTATAAGTGAATTAATTGAATTTGATTACTATTGCATAATAAAACAAAAAAACACTAATATTTTAACTTGAATCACTCCCATACATTTAATTCTAATAAATAAGTATCAAAGATTTAAAAATTTGATAAACAAAAGTACGTTAATTAAATAAGTAAAATTGCGTCAGTAACTTTTTAAAATATAATTTAAAATATAAAAATTCTGACATAAATCATACATATTTACTAATCTGACATGATCATAAATTTTAAATGATCCATAAAGCTTATCTACTTAAAAAAACATAATTTTTCATATTTCTTTATATTGAAGATAGTTTTATTGCTATGTTAGCTTAATAACTGTTTCTGTTGTAAAAAAAACTGTTCTTATGTTAGGCATTTTTTTTTTATATACGCCCACAGCGTACGAACGTGTAGTCCACCTGATGGTAAGTGAAGTACAGCCCATGGACATCAACAATCCACAAAAGTAGATTATAGATGCTTCGCTGCAGCTATGGACTACGGTGTTATGCCTCATGCGCCAGTAATTTCAGGGCCTGATCTCACCACCATACCGGAACACAGTAATGGAAGCACTACTATTTGGCGGCAGGTTAAAGGTGAGACGGTGGTGCTGCCGCCCGCGCCCTCGACCTCATTCACAAGAGCTCTACCACCTATAATATGCTGACTATAATATTATTATGAGCTAGAACCAGCTAAAGTATAGTCCTGCTGATGGTAAGTATTGGTCTTTGTACTGTACGTACCAAACGCGTAAATTAGCAAGCAAGCTATAAATATTTTTATCTTTAGAGCTTGTTATTAGGTGGTGAATTTTGCTTTCAAAATGGACGAAGTTTTATAATGATTATATCGACCGTTGTAAATTGAACAAAACTTATCAATATTCATATTCTTAATCAAAAGGCCAATGAAGTTCGACTAATTAAAATTCCATTCACACTATTCTACCGGAAATTCACAAAAAACATCATTCCAAAATCCAGCTTCACTTTAAATTCAAATCTAAACAACTTTAATCGATTCCCAAATAAAGAGCCGATTAGCAATCGATTATTCTGATTTCCGATTCCAAAGATCGATTTCCGAATAATTATTAAGTTTAGCACCAAATCGATTTAGTTAATTACGACGGCCTATATCGAGTAGCGACCAATTATATCGATTAACACACTAATAATCGTTATCGGATGCTTGATTAGGGCTTATCGTGTTAACTATCTCTTATTGGAGCTTCCGCAGACCGGTTTATAACTGACGATTTTCGTTAGACAGTAAGTTAATGGTTTGGTGTATAGAAGAAAGGTGTTTAATAATGCATAATATTTCGAAGAATGCATTTTGGAAGATAATGGCTTTTTAAAAATGATTGATGAATGTTTATTATAACATTGGCCACATTCATTGATGATGAGATTTTTTTTATATTTAGGCACATTCTTGTAGAAATGTATTTCTTTTGTATTTTTTTATGGAGACCTATATTATTTGGTTTATTAAATTACTAGTGACCCGCCCTGACTTCTTGCCGGGTATGAATAATTCTATTACAAAAAAATGCATCAAAATCTGTTGCGTAGTTTGAAAGATCTAAGCATACACAGACAGTGGAGAGCGACTTTGTTTAATACCATGTAGTGATAATAATTGTTTATTTTACTGTCTTGAATAAATAAAAAATCAGTCACTATAACTTTTAGCGTACTAGTAATTTGCAGATACGAATTACTAGTATTCTTGTTAATCCCGTCCAGCTAAGCTTAACTCGTTTGTGTAAGTGAGAAGTTCACATCCGTGGTGTAATGGCCAGGACTCGAACTCACGACTTCTAAATCGTAAGACAGATGCCTTATCCTTTACGCCAAGGCCGCTTCAAAGCATTTTGATTCTGAGTGAGCAAAGTGTAAGTAAATTCTATGTACGATCTCAACCGAAGCTTATGAATGACACGCTCCAGACGATTAATCGTACGATGTGAATTGGACTCATTTCCCCGTAAAATTTCATCGGGCATAATTGGCGAATGTTAAATAGCTATTTCCGATGAAACTCGAGTAAGGAAATGATTTAGATAAGTTTTAGATTTCACATTTCGTGTTCTGGTTTAAATTAGCTATATCATTTAGTCGAGCCAAAGCCAAAACAGAAGTACATTATAGCGTAAAACTCAGATAATTATAATTTTATATTGTCACACATAAATGTTAATTTAACAACAGGAAGAAGAAAAAGATAAAGTGGAAAGAGAAAATAAAAATATCTAGGCATATTACTACCAATAATAACTTAAACGATATTCAACAAGTAAAACTAGAAGAACAGTAGATGAAAAAAATGGATTATAGTTGCTATTAAGCTGAAAATGCTATGCTAGTTCATTTGAGACATTCTATTAAAAAGAGAGGTCCCAAAATTTACTGCAATTTTTTTTTACAAAATTTTGGATAGTGTAATTACTTCGGATATTTTTTCTCTAAAAAGATTCAACATATTGTTATATATATCCCATACATCTTAAGAAAAGGGGAGTAAGTGAAACGCGACAATGAACGGCAACTAGGTCGTCAGTTAGACAAACACTAATCCCAAACTAAGAAAATATTTAAGTTCCGTCAAAGTTACGAGCCTAAGTAATTTTGATAGCATCTACGTGCTCAGCTTTTAAGATGTTAAGTCTATTGGGAGAGATAAACTTCGGGTCAAGCTTCAAGAGTTCTACATTTGAAGAAGAATAAATCGTGATTTATATTTTCGGAGTTCTCCAAGAAGGTTATATAAGACCAAAGTACTAAAGATGCTGATAGGTCTAATGGAGACAGAGTAGTAAGCATATCATACCATAGTTACTCAAATAGAAAAGTAATAAAAAAAGAAACGCAAATTAAAATGACACAGAAATAAAAAAGGTGACTTTTTAGGTATAGAATAAACAACATATTAAAGGAAAGAAAATACTAACTGAGTTACAAAAATATACTTCATGGTTAATACTGAAAATTTTAAGAAAAACACTCGTAGATACGTCAAATATACATCTCACTCATAAGTACAATCACAAAGTAGGTCGTCATTTAGATAAACACTAATCCCAAACTAAGAAAGTATTTAAGTTCCGTCTCTAAGTAATTTTGATAGCATCTACGTGTCCAGCCTTTAAGATGTTACATCTATTGGGCGAGATAAACTTCGGATCAAGCTTCAAAAGTTCAACTACTGCGTCATTTGGAGAGGAAGCAATCGTGCTTTATATTTTCGGAGTTCTCCAAGGAGGTAATATAAGACCAGTGACTAATAAAAGTGCTGATAGCTAATGAATAGAATGATAACGCATAGAAATATTGACAGAGAAGTCAGAATAGCATCGTTTCAGAAAGAGGTTAGTTAAAGAGAGATCTTAATAAAATAATCACTCATTAAGATGGTTCTGAAGGCATCCACGGAGAAAATACACTGTAAAGACATGAAAAAAGCAACAGATTAAAAGTAACAGACACATGTCATTATAAGAAATAAAATGTTTTTAACGTATGAAGAATAAGAGACAATTTATTGCTCCGAACAATTTTTTAAAAAAATATAAAATTAGTTGTAGACCACAAAGTAGGTTCAGTTGGACAAACACTAATCCCAAACTAAGAAAATATTTATGTTCCGTCTAAGTTACGAGCCTAAGTAATTCTGATAGCGTCTACGTGCCCAGCCTTTAAGATGTTAAGTCTATTGGGAGAGATAAATTTTAGGACAACCTTCAAGAGTTCAAGAGAAATTGTGCTTATATTTCTGGTGTTCTCCAAGGAGGTATTATAAGACCTGACTAATAAAATATATGTTGTGAGTTCCTGTCAGGTGGTTAGGATATAGAATATGGAGTTACGGAACAAAGTCAGGTCATGTCTCATCTGATTGGCCGTTCAATGAGTCCGCAATCAAATTGGTTCAAATTGGTTCAGCACCAATTTGATAAGACAGACATGGGAGTAAAACTTATAACACACCGCAGACTACCGCAAATATTCATTCTATTATGTCCATCCTAAGGTTGCCTGGTCTTCTCTTGATCGCGCCGCCCTTTGTACGTTATAGTTTTTTTTAATTAAAAAAAAAAAATATGAAAAAGTGTGTTAATTTGTAAGTAGGTATGATTTTATAATAATAATATATAACTTAAAAAATAATGTCTATAGGTTAAGTATATTTTAAAATATTTTTGCATACCGTCCTTACGGTGAGACATGCTGTACTCTAGACTAACTTAACACCCTGTATATACCATGTTTTAAGCAAATAAATATTTCTATTTCTATTTCTATTTCTTTGTATGTTTGTTACAAATTTGATGTGCAAATAAAGTTTTCTCTATCTATCTAACACACCTTTTTTTACGTCGGCGGCCACCTTTTTTACACAGAAATAATGTTTAGAATCGCAATCTTGATGCTTCTACAGTTTTCACTGCATCAAATTTCCTCAAAGCAGCAACACTATATTAAAATTGGTGTCCAAGATACAGGTTTGCCTAGTTTGGGGCTAAAAAACGTATTTTTGTTATATTTATGTACAACTATTTTAGGATAAAGATTAGGTTACAGAGACGTTAAAATCAACCAAACGGCTAAATAAATAAAATTAATATCACACAACATTAACACAACGCCATCTTGTCCCAAACTAAGCAGAGCTTGTACTATGGGTTTTTGTTTAATTTGATTGCTCTCAACTACCCGCTGTACTATAAGGGCACTTTAATAGGAAATTGGTGCACGTAATAGTAGACAAACAGTTACCAGCAGGTCGTTGACAGCTTCCGTAAGCAACAGCAGAGCTTGTCAGAAAACATGCACGCACGTCTACAAATTAAGCTGTAGATTCTAGTATAAGATGATCTCATATTGTAAAGACTTCTCTAGTAATGCGAGACCAGCTTATCCTGGTCATATATAGCCAGATGTGTAGCTCTGTGTACATCGCACCTGTCCAGTTGTTTCCTCCATAAGATACACCTGACATACCACACTTTGAAACAATGCAAACAGTTGACTTGCCGAATCTTTACACTTTTGGGTGACGAAATTGTATAGACGGGCGCGTAAAAAATCGTTTATAAATCTACGAAAAACTACATTGACTGGTATTATTACAAATCATTTTTTTTTTAATTTTTCACATCTCACACACAAGGCCATCTAGTCCCAAACTAAGCAGAGCTTGTACTATGGGTAATAGAATAACTGATAATAATACATAATTATATACTTTTATTTTGTAAATATATACTTATTATACATAGAAACACCCAGACTAAGACAAACCCCATGTTCATCACACAAAGATTTGTCTTAAGTGGGAATCGAACCCACGACCTCGGCGTCGCAGGCAGGTACACTACCCACTTCGCCATCCGGTCGTCATATATTATCGATATCGGTCTAGTGGTTAGTGTATGCGACCTCTCAGCGGGTTTGATCCCCGGGTTGGGCAAAAATGTTATTTGAGACTTATCCGTCAGAAAATTCTAAATAGCTGGCAACAATATCATTCGCAATAGGATTGTGCCCAGTGGATGGCGATAATCTTACTCACAATCACATGGCATCTAAACATAACAGGTGAAGTGTGGGTGATATACACCTCTGTCTCACCCTTGGGTAATATAGGCTTGATGTTATGTGTCTACGCGAACGATGTCTCAGGACAAACACTTAGAAAGCTAAGAAATAAAATCATAATAGCTTACTAATATCACCTAAAATTTCGACCACATAAATAAAGACACACAATTCCACGAAACCCAACCTTTGTCCAAGATTTCTCTATAGTAGAATCAAAACAGTTTATAATTAATAACACCTAATTATCATATCATTATCAGAAGTATCAATCAACGGCCTTAAACAAGTGCCGTCAAAGCCATTTCGTATCAAATACACACGTCTATATATCACTGGTACCCTAAAACTGCCATTTAAAATGTAAATATGTTGGTATTATGTATCCGAGTGGACGGTAGTGTGGTGAGCCAAGTTTTGTAATAAACAAATAACAATTCTCATCTCAAGTATCAAGAATTTGACCACAAAAAAGCAATACATGTTATAACGTACAATTTAATCTTGTACGTCTTTGTTTTGCTTCTCATACAATTTCTAGTCAACGAGTTCCTCTTCGATTAATGTCATAGCAGAGATGTGAATGAAGAATTTGAGATTCGTAAAGTTCATCAAGACTTATAAAAAAATCTGATAACAATAATTTTTAATCAATTGTAAACTTATTAAAATTATGAAAATACGGGTGTTACTCACGTAATGTTGGTCTATTTAGTCGCGCGCGTCGCTGCCCGCAGTGCAAGACTGGCTGCGACTCAGGCGCGACGTATCGCACTCTCTTGATAATGCCTAGACATATAGGCGAAACCGCGGTCGACTAAATAGACCAACATAACGTGAGTAACACCCGTATTTTCATAATTTTAATAATGTTACAAACTCACGTCAGTTTTAATAAAAACAATTGTAAACTATTGAGCATGATTTTTATAACATAAAGATTAAGTTTGACACTGCCTTACAGAATTCACCACACAGACCGTTCTAACCAATGATATTATATAAAAACAAAAGCAGATATGTTATAAGCGCTCGCGCTGTGAATACTCAAATACGTCCCAATTGGGACGTCTTGTGTTTAGTTTGCGTGTGGCCTGCGTCGAGCGCAGTCACGTGCCAGACGCCATGCGCCATGTTCAAGTTAAGAAAGAGAAAGCGATATTGTTTTGACGTTAGAGCGATAAGGATGCGTGCGCTGCGGACATTTGTCAATGTGTGCAATTTGGAATAGCTCGGAACGGATTTAAATCGTAATTTCTATGAACGTAACATATCTATAGTTCTATAATATCATTGGTTCTAACAAAAAAATATTTACGAGAACTTGGTTCTCCACTTCATTTGAAAACATTAGCCACAAATTAAACAAAACTAATTTATATTTCGCTCTGATTTGTCACAAATAATTTATTTAAAGCTAACAAGGCCGCTTGGCTGCATACAAATGACCTAATCATACAGCACGTCGAATTAAAAAAACAATAATGTAAATGACGTCAATAAATTTTGTGTGATTGTTTTGTATTAATGGTTTTCACAATCCGATTGTGAAAACTCTTAATTTGATACCTAATTTGGGTTATGTTTGATTGTGTACCCCGTGGTCTTGGGTTATCTGCCCGAGTCGGGCAAAATAATTATTTGTGATTTAATTGTCTTATTAGCAGTTGCACGGAGTCTGCAATCGTGCCTCTTGACGCAATAGGCTCCCAATTATCAAGTGTAAATATAACAGGTGAAGTGTGGGCGTTATACACTACTGCAACATCCTTCTGGGTAACATAAGGTGTTGGCGTATTGTAATGTTATGTTTAAGCATTATACTGTTCATATACTTTGTTGGACACAAAGATGTTGTTTGATAAAACACCAAAAAAGAAATTAATTATACCGTCCATCTCAAAGTGTATTTAATTAATTAGACGACTAAATCGTCTGCCTCCATAATTAATTAAATACACTTTTCAAGTAGTTTTCAAACTTGTTCTTACGACTTTTTCATTTTTCGTTTGATAGGAAAGGGGTAGAGACTTTATAAATAAATAGAGAAAAGCATAATTTCCGATTAAGTTATTATTCTACCTCCAAATAAAAAACTTGTGAGAATGTAAGTTACTCTTTTAGGAAAATATCGTTCAATTTTAATACATTTTGGCAAATATTCATATTCATATTCATTTAATTTCATAAAGTCAATTTACATTCATGTTTTCAATATTCAGATGTCAATTATATTATTGCATAGTTTAGGTCAATTTTAATTACATACATCCATGAATTTAAAATAGCAAGTCCGAGAATATTGTCAAATATAACACAATGTCAATAAATATAGTCAAAAATAAATACAATGAAGTTCTAGTCAAATAAAAATAAATTTGTACACTTACTAATAACAATGTCAATATTGATTAAAGGTCAATTTACAAATAAATTATAATAATTATGTCAAATATTTGTTATGTACTTTACAATTTAAAAAATCATCATAATCATAAAAAGTTTGCTCGAGAAGCCAGCGTTTTAGTCGGGACTTGAAACAGGCCAGAGTAGGTGCTGCAATGATCGCATCTGGCAATTTGTTGTATACACTCGAACCCATCACGTGCGTAAACTTAGTGGATTTCGTTTGACAGCCGTGAGTTTAGAAGCGTTTCTCGTGTGGTGTGGACATCATTGTGGGTCGTATAAAATTCCAATTTTTTTTGTACATATATTGCAAATATGTAGCTTACAGCCTAGATTAGCAGCTATTAACTACATTTTAGCGGCGTGAATACCGTGTGGCTGTAACCGCGGACGGTAACTATGTATATCAAATATAATGTGTTGCCGTGTTGCCTAACCACCTTTGAGCAGAAATCGGAAATCAAATTATTCATTTCTTAAACAAGTCAAAACTAACATCAAAATACAAAATATATTGAAAAACTTATCTAATGCAATAATAATACCTATTGCATTAAAATGATTTGAATTACCGGAGCTTATATTAACTTAAATACAACTTAGAAATTTGAATTAAAATCAATCCAAGTACCAGCTCCGATGGGTAGAGCTTATTAAAAACGCTCGTCTAGAACCAAAATATTTGTAAAAGAAACGGAGCCACTTATAAGGTGTCGATACAAAGAATCGTCAGCCCAAACATAACACAAACACAGCACCACGCGACAGTACACAAACACACATATTTGTTTTTCTTTGTGTACTCTGTGTACCATTGTACACACTTTCTTAATTAATATTCGAGTTCGGATCAAGGGAAAATCTGGTGTTTGTTCCGGAGAAGCTAGTTAAAAGGTTTTGACTGGTTTTGCTATTATTTTAGTTATATAACATCCGCCGAAATAAAAGCATCTATATCGAATTATTCTCAACATAACATAACATCACGCCTATATTACCCAGAAGGTTGTAGCAGAGGTGTACAACACCCACACTTCACCTGTTATGTTTAGGTCCCATGGGATAGGGGGTGAGCCTATCGCCATCCACCGGGCACAATTCCAACTCCGTGCTGCTATTGTGAATTGCCTGTCTTAATGTTCACAAATAACGTTTTGCCCGGTCCAAAAATCAAAACGCTTACGCTACTATTCCTAAGGATAACTACAAAAAAACTCCCTCTGCTACGACCCGGCGAACTTCGTACCGCCTTAGCGTAAATTTGATGCACTACTTTATTTTGTATAGCTGGCCTATCTTATTCAATTCAATTTGAACTGGAATCTATAATATCCTCCATATAAAAATGAATACTTTTTTTTTTTTTTTTTTCCGTAAGATCCTTGTACAGAGTATTAGAAAACTACAAAAAAAAATTAGCCAAATCGGACAAGCCGTTTTCATGCTATGTCGTGACAACGAAAAACGGGTTTCATTTTTATATATATATAGATTTTAAGTTTTTTTTTATTCTTTGTTGTTTTTGTGTTGATTTTTGGTAGATTTGTTGTTTTTAATACTTTTTATTTCTTTGTAGGTGTAGTATAAAGCTCTATGTATCACTCGAGAGAAAGACCGGATGTTTGCGGAAATTCTTTCGGATGTATCAAACTACACCCTCAATGAAATCAACTAATTTCATCCCTTGGTGTACAATGTACTATAAATCCATTTATAAAGAAATAGTAATTATACCTACCACTTTCAGTACGACATATTAAATAAAGAGCAAAAAATAACTTCATAAAACATAATAAAACCGTATTATCTCTTGTAACAGCTTAACTAATTAAACACGTAAAAGAACCAACAAAATTAAATAAACAATGAAACTTGAGACAAGCCTTTGTTTTAAACTTTACTTTTATAAAGAAAACAGTTCATATTTGTATGTTTCTGTTCTTTGTCATCCACACGTGTGACGCACAAAGCAAGGCTCATAGGAATAGTCGGCATTTAAATTAGTAATTTACATGAGTTTTATTTACAAAAGTGTGAGATGAAACTGTTAGAATTATTGATAATTTAAATTTGAGCGATTAATTGCCCTGTTGATGAATCTACGTAATAGTTTCGAAACTAGTCGGCATATCTCCGGCTAAAATAACGTGAGTAACCCGTATTCTCAATAATCATGTCTTCACCTCACGACAGTTTTAATTGTATTAAAAAATAGGTAATTCAAAAGCTTAATTAATTTTAATTTTATTATGTACTTCTTAAATTTACTGCCTTGATGATCTAGTGGTTAGCGTATGCGCCTCTCATCACGAGGTCTCGGGTTCGATTACTGTTTCGGACAAAGTTTCATTTGTGAACTTTCCGTCAGGAAATGATAGGCACAACCCCTATCCCATGGCCTAAACATAACAGGTGAAGTGTGGGTGTTGTATTACCTCTGCCACAATCTTCTGGGTAATATTGGCGTGATGTTATGTTATTGTATATTATATTATGTGATTGTATATTTGTATCACTTGCCCGATCCGATCACAGTATCCGTATGATACATATTGTCAAATTTAGACGGATCAGTCTTGATACGCCGCTCTGATACGACATTTGATATGGACCGATCCATGTCGCGTTGATTTTCATATTTTATGTAGTATTTATAAACGCTGATCTGGATCCGGCGATCGGATCTGGCAAGTGATACAAAAATATAGACATACTTTTATGTATATCTTCTGGCCTACTATCATGAGTTTAATCCTGGTACGCTATAAAAGAATCTGCCAATTTTGAATCGCATTTGAGTTGTATAATGGTGATATTTCAACCCCTGAGCCCGTAATTGCTTTTCCATTACACCCGAAATACATCATCCAAAAACGGCCATGACGTAATCCACGAAAATGCAGAAAAACTCGCAACAATACCAACTGCAAGATTACTACCCGACCAAATGAAATAGGTCGTTACCTGCACCGTAATAAACAGACACACGGAGACGCGAGATTACCTCTCTATTTGGCTTGCTTATCTGCGGCTGCAACGCTGCCAAAGATTATAACGATAAACAGATAGGCCACTCTGATAAGTCTACGGAATTGGTCTTTGGACTAGTATATTCTGTGAACTAAAAGCTAGCCAATTTTTGCTTAAATGAAATAGATTAAGTTGAACGGTTTCCAAGATTTTGTTTGGAGATTGTTTAAGTTATTGCAATGTTGTGAAGATGTTGTTCCATGGTTGTATTTTTGTTTTATTTAATTGTACCATAAATAAAACATTAAATACTTGAATTGAATATAAAAAATCCTAGTTCTGCAATTCTGTTGATGATTTTATTTTACTGACCGTATTGAATGAAAATTGTTTTTTTAGAGATAATTGCGTAAGTAAAAATTAAAAATGCACAAAATTGTTGCCCATAAAGTAAACTTTATGACTTCGAATCTAAATTGAATAATTATTTTTTTAATACGGTAGGCATTAATCCTTGTCAATCCGTCGCATCTCCAAAATAATCTGTTGTCACAAAAGACAGAGAGCCGGCGTCAGATTAAACAAATCCCGTCGGAGTTATGACAATATTTGTGAAGCCCGCAGCCACCAAGGAGCCGTAAACTGTTTTAATGTACTACAAAAGGAGACATTCTTGAAAAAACTTTGTATCAAGCTTGTAACTTAATGTGATAGAGCTTTGTGAAAGCACTTGAGAGAGAGCACCATCGTCTGACTATTAATCTGCCACCTAATAATGAGTGTGTCCATCACTGGATTGAGTTTGGTGGTGAGTTTTGACTCTGAAATTAAAATAAATTATTTAAAAAATATAACACTACATACACACAACGCCATCTAGTCCCAAACTAAGCAGAACTTGTACTATGGGTACTAGAATAACTGATATCTATATATAAACTTTTCTTCTGTAAATTAATACTTATAATACATAAATAAACAAATTAATTACACTAAGTTTCTTGACAGTTCGAAACCATTCAGTAGGCATCAAATCCTTTATCAATATGTCGCATCTACGAAATAATCTGTTGTCACAAAAGACAGAGAGTCGACGTTAGATTAAACAAATCCCGTCGGAGTTATGACAATATTTGTGAAGCCCGCAGCCACCAAGGAGCCGTGAACTGTTTTAATGTACTACAAATGGAGAAATTCTTGAAAATACTAAGAATAAGGAATCATTTTTGTACCTGATTTAAAGCATAAGATTTTATTTTGCAATAAGGGCAGTTAGTTTATCAAAACATAAACAGAAAAAGAAAAAATATTGACCGTAGTTTTTTTTTCTTTTATCTTCCAGAAATAATAATTTAACATGGCTCACTCTTGAGTGATGGTGTCAAGTAGACATAATCTAATACGCTTTTGCTTTGTGTTGGCCAAATTTTCTTCGATATCCCTGTTAACTGTTTTGACCGTGTCATTTTTGACCTTAGAAGCAAACGGATAGTAAATAAATGCAGCTTATTCTCGTTCAGTTAAATATTATGAAAATTAATTTTATTATACATAACATCACGCCTATATTACCCAAAAGGGTGTTGCAGAGGTGTAAAACACCCACACTTCACCTGTTATGTTTAGGTCCCATTGGATAGAGTAGGTGAGCCTATCGCCATTCACCGTGCCGACGGAAAGTTCACAAATAGCACTTTGCCCGACCCGGAAATCGAACCTGAGACCTCACGGTGAGAGGCGCAAACACTAACCACTATTTATAACTATTAAAAATATAATGACACGATTATTTACAAAAATAAAGAACTTTTTTTAATTGACTTTTTATGCAGCAAAATAAAATTAGAACTGGCCTCTTAAGCTCGAAACCAATTTTCTTTCTAGAATCAAGAGCTCAAAAGCCGCTAATCCAATAAGACCATCAGAAAGTATATTCCGCTGAGAATTTTCCAATTTCATGAAGCCGTCGTTTTCTAGAGGAAAGGTGAAAATGTAGTAATTGCGTCTCCGACTGCAGGTGACGGGATTCGACTCAATTGAGACCTTTTTTAACTATTAGAATTTAGATTAGAGGTTACTCAAATTCAATTACTTTTGAATGTTATCTTGAGAAAACGACATCCACATCAGCTCGGGTTTGGGCGCCTCAGGAACCATAACAGGCGCTTGAGACATCCAGATCTGATAAATGGCATTATGTATAAAGTTTTCTGTATGTTTTCCAGAGTTCTCTTTTAGATAATTTTTGTTATTGTAGTTTAGCTGCATGCACCTATTTTTGCTTTATGATCCAGATCTAAAGATTGTATTTTATTATGTATTATTTTTTATTTATTGTTATGTGTTTTGCGCATAAAATAAATAAATAAATAAATTTGTATAAGTGGGGTAAAATTTTTAGATAAATACGAACAAAAAGGCGAAAGGACGTTTAATCCCCGCTAAAATCAAAAGTGCAATATATACCTAATATTTACAAGTTATTTTTTATTGTTTTTCATTATTCATGTAATAGATACATTTTTGATTATCTTCACTCCTACTTTCTACCTTATCATTTATCTAGAGGAGTACAACACTCACATTTCACCTGTTATGATTAGGTTACATGGAATAGGGGGTGAGCTTATCGGCATCCACCGGACATTATTCCAACTCCGTGCTGCTATTGTGAATTTCCTGATGGAAGGTTCATAAAGAACACCACTTTGCCCGTATTTGCCCTCGCATTGAGCGGCACATACGATAACCATTTAACATCGAGGCAGTCCAATATTTTCTAGAAAAAAGTGGATGACGGTGGACTGGCATTTTTTTAAAAGTATTATTTGTCAGACCCAATATTAATCGTCAGAATTCACTCGGCTTCTGTTTGCGTATCGACTGACTTGTAAATATTGGGTGACCCAAATGTTGAACTGATTTGTAAATATTGTGTGATCCAAATATCGGATCGTTTGTCTGTTTGACTTCGATATTGGTTCTTATTCATTAAAACGATTGTAAAGCTTGTAGAAAAATGATCTGAATAATAACGTAAAATAACGTCAATTTTTAACACGCTTATATGAGCTTCACCTGTATACATGTATGTATGTATGTATGTATGTATGTATGTATGTATGTATGTATGTATGTATGTATGTATGTATGTATGTATGTATGTATGTAACCAACTCCTTTGGACTCGATTTTGACCCACTTTAAACGGACAGATTTCATTAAAATTTTGTACACCTGTCTAAGATCGATGACAATGCAATAATTTGATAAAAAAAAATATAAAAAAACGCTCTTATAAATAAACCAAACTAAAAAGTAGAAAATAAATAATAGTTTAAAAAAACTAAAAAACACGCTTCTAAAGTACTTCTAACTAAAAAGTGAAAAATAATTCCTAATATAAGCTGAAAAAAGCGTGGGCGCTCTGTGCCATATTTTTCGTCTATCGAGCAACCCTTTTAGTTTTTTTAAACTATTATTTATTATATCGGTATTTTTTATAGCGTTCCTTGAAGATTTTAACACCCATGTTTTTTTGACTGTCAGATAAGACTCCTATCCTAAGGCAAATTATGTAATATTATGTAACTAATTCGGACTTGATCAATCGTAGCCTTTCTTTTCAATCAAGCAGTTCTCAGTAAGTTATCGACACGAAAACCTTCTGGTAAAAACCCCACTCTAAAGTAATTTATAGGTAAAGTAAACAATTTTTTTTATGTCGTTTGCTGTTTTTAATATCAAATGCTACTACTTCCGTCTACAACTTAGGAACACAGACAAACAATTGCTTCAAACACGTTCATTATCTTTTCATTTTTGAGTAGTTTCATTGCCTGTCTCCAAAGATCTTCATCAGACCTTAATAAATTATATATTAATATCAAAAAACCGCATTCTAATCGGATTAGTACTTCCCGAGAAAATCACGAACATAAAAAAGTTACATACATACATTAGTCGTTTAAGAATTGAATTGAACTTTTTTCTCAGTTGGCTCCATTAGAAGTATAATACTAATTCCGACTCTATCACAAATTAATCATTACTGCCATTCAAACAGCTAGCAATTACTTAAAATAATCTTCCTTCTGCAAAAAATACAATGACTGGATCTCGGCACAATGGCCTTCATTCACACTAGGAATAATAATGCTGGAAACTGGTGGTGTAAGTAGGATAGAGAAGAGAGATTTCGTTAGTATCAACTACGTGCTTAGAAAAATCATATTCAATTATTTTGTATTCTGCTTATGCTATAAAAGGATTAATACCGAAAGTATTAATTTAAGGATTTAGATTTTATCACTAGCCAGAAGCTGTATAGCTAAAGTTGTATTCCAAATCAACGATTTTTATCCTTTTTTAACAGTTAAATTGTAAAACACGTTCGGATTCTGAACTTTATGTTATATATTAAGTCAACTACTTCCATACATAAATGTCTTTGTCAAAGTCAATGTCTTTCAATTTTATTATATACACTAAAAAGTCAACCCAATCAATACTATTAATGATTTTTTATTTAATAGCATATCAAATGGGCATTCAAATGGATTAAATATTTGTAAATCGTAGAATTGTAAGGTAGCAATTTTTTTTTCGTAAAAAAAATGTTTGTAATAAACACTTAGTATTTCTAGATACTTTAGTTTCAAAATAAATATCGCTGTCACATTCAACCTGTATTGTTTGTTACTCTCCGTGGTTCAATCAACGCAGATTTCAGTCTGAATTAAACCTTAGGAAAAAAATCCAGACTCAAGAAGGATCTGTCTACAAACAGTCATTAACCAGATTGACTCAAATGATTTTGAGACTCTCATTACATTAAGTAGTTAGACAACTAAGCTTAAAAGGTTTTTTTGAACTTTTTGATGAGATCCTCTCATTACTTCGGGTTTAAAAAGCTAGGATACTTCCACTTAAAGAATATTACTTTTGCCGTACAAAGATATTAAGAGGATCTGAAAGGGATAATTTATTTTCTTTATAGAAATGAAAATGGTGAGCGAAATTGTTGATCTCGAGGAGTAAAGATTTGAGAAGATACCTGTGGTTCAGAATAGGCATATAAGAAATATTAGTTGTGTCTTGTCTATATGAAGACTCTGTAGGAAGGTTCCAGAAAATAATTGCAGAATGTATAATTTTCTCGGCACCAATTACGATAGTTAAATCATAAATTGATAAATAATAGACTTAAAAGCTTTGATTGAGACCTTCTTCTTCTAACGTGTCAATGGCATTATGGTTTCTCATTTTTCATTTATATTGTTTTTACCTAGTAGGCATTAGGTCTTCACGGGCACATGTAGAGACAACGGGCATAAAACCAGGTGAGCGATGTTTGGAATGAGGAATCCACAATCGCAATTAGTGTTTGTGATTCCCTATTTGGCCAGATTCTCCCTGCAACGACCAACTTGTGCCCGAAAGCGGTTGAGAGACTTCCACTAGCTTGACATGATTTCGGCTAGCTCAGGAAAATCAGCGAGTGCTGGGATCTTATTCTGCCACACCTCGTGTCGCACGTTAGCTTTATACACTTCAAGAGGATATTAATATAATATATCGTATCCAAATTTAAATCTTTATTTCAACAAATTTGTTGGAATCACTTTCGAAAATTAATGTAAGCACATTGTTAAGAGACAAATAACTACTTTAAACTCGCCAGTAATAAGCCCCTTTATTTACAAGTGCTTCGAAAATGCGATAAAACTTTCTACAGAAATATTTCACCTGAAGTGCCCAGGAGAATTACTTATCCAGGCTAAAATGTAGCCTGCATTCTCTCGCTGTATTAGTTTTTATAATTCACCGCCATCGTCTCTCAGACGGATTTTATTAATATAACATTACACCTATATCACTTAAAAGGGTATGGCAAAAGTGTATTAAGAGCCACATTTCGCTAGGCTATCGTCATTTTGAGTGCATGGTTAGCGTAGTGGTTAGGGTAAAGCGGTCGCCTCGCCGCTTTTAACTGCGCTGGTGTTGTAGGTTCGATCCCTATTCAGGACAAATCTTTGTGTGATCTACAAAAAAGTGTGTATTGTGCGTCAAATGTATATGTTTGTTAACACCCCCGCGAGATATTCTTAGTCTGGTTCTAGCGGGTGTCGTTTAATAAGAAAAAACACTATTGCCCGATCCGAGCATTCAAATTTAAGACCAAGATACGCAGACCTTAAGATCAACGACGCAGTCCTAAATAAAACTTTCTACAGAAATATTTCACCTGTAGAACCCCGGAGAATTACTTAACCTGGCAAAAATGTAGCCTGCATTCTCCTGCTGTATGAGGTTTTATAATTCATCGCCATCGCCTCTCAGACCGATTTTATTCTCTTGAAAACTTATTACACAATTCAGTTGCGAATTTCAAGAATTTACTGCGGCCGTCACTGGCATTTTGTTTTATTGTTAAATTTAAATGAAAATAACTTTGTTCCATCAATTTGTAGTCTGTTATGAAACATTCGACATTGTAAATTTATATACAAAATACGGTGTCGTAAACAAAATTTGCGAAGCTTAAATTCAGTTACACTTGTAGAAATTTGAGTGAATCTAAAACTTTATTTTTAAAAGATTATTTAGACCTTTTTTATTGATGAGATGAAATTTTCGTGCGCACAAATTTATGTTATACCAGTTTATATAAAAACTATTACATAAATAAAAATAAATCTAATGATGTATGCAGACGAAGGGCGTAAACAAAATGAGTCGCATCAACAAATTACATCAAAATATTACTAACAAATTACTGCATTTAATGAACCTTTTCGTACAAATACTGACTGTTTATGTTGCATATAAATCGGGTTAAGATTCGAGGGGCTTCCGCCGCTAAATGTTTTGCGTGGGTTAAATTTTAACTTTATCTCAGTAACATTTGTAAAAAAATAATAATAATTAAATAACCTTATTTTTAAATATGCTAATAACAAAAAACATTAGCGTCTCATGCACCTTATTAAATAAAGCATAATATATGATGATAAATAAAGATAAATAATACTGAATACTAATTTAAGTTGAATTTCAAGTGTATTTTGCAGCCAAAAGCTTTAGAATACCCATAAAAAATGAGAATAAATATGAAGCGGCCATACATCAAAAAAGTCTTGAAAGTTTAAATTGCAGCTCATTATCGTGTTGTAATCCGAAGCGAAGTTGAAGAGAAAAGTATTTTTGTTCACAACTTTGACCACAAATCATTCGTTGATAGACGAACGATTTTACGTATTACCTCCTTGTAGTACCGTGTTCTCGTAATGGTCGGCTTTGTGCCCATTTCTTTCTTCTTTTCTAGAAAACGATTTGAACATTTTTCTTTAGCTGTTCTTGGTACTTGTGACCGCTATTTGATTTGGAAAGAAAATAATTTTATTACAGTCTCGAGCCTTTCCTAAAGGCACTAGAAAAGCCTACAGTCTGAAGGCTTCTAGTGCCTATAAGAAATATATATATATACATAACATCACGCTACGACTAATAGAAGCGGAGCAGCAATGACATATGTTGCAAAAACCGGGCTTTTTTTCAATTTGTGAGCTTTAACACTACGCGAAACGCGACGGGAGCCGAGCACTAAACGTACTAATCTTATTGTATGGACCGCGAGGCTTAATGGAAATCGCATGGAAATTCCTTCGCACTGAATTTGTAAACGATCTCGACGGTTTAACTCTATCACGTATGAATTTACGCGGTCGAAGTCGCAGACAAAAACTATGATGAACGGAAATTACTCTAAATGTGCGTGCGTGATTGTGTATGTAATAAGTATTCAAATAATTAATATAACGCGTTAATGCTGCATTTAGGGTACGAAGCCTTCTGATAGTGAGTTATAAAGTTTAGATTAATGTATTAGATTAGTTTAATTAAAGATCCAACATGTATTTATCTGTAAATAAAAAAAAACGTTTAAGATTTGCATGTTGGATTAAGTCGACGAAATATGTGTGTTGTGTATGAGTTGATTCAATATTTAAGACGACTTGTATACTATATTTCTGCATATTGATTAAAACTACAGAACTACAGAAACATAGACATTATCAATGTACAATAATACATAGACAAATGCCACACAACAGAACTGACAGTGAGACAAACCAGAGTGCAGACAATATTGAGTGCTGCGGTATTAGAAATGTTGGAGTGCAATATACGAATGATTGCGGTAGTCAATCTATAAATACATTTGTAATATGTATATTTAGATAGTAAATCATAATTTTCTATTGAGAATACGGGTTACTCACGTTATTTTAGCCGGGATATGCTGACTAGTTTCGAATCTATTACAAGATTCATCAAGCTAAAATAACGTGAGTAACCCGTATTCTCAATAATAATGTCTTCACATTACGACGTGTTTAATAATATTAAATCAAAGTAAATATATATTCATAACAATATGAATATATAGATAGAAAATCTATATATACATTGTAGAGAAATGCAGTAAAAAGTAGAAATGTGAGATTTGGTTTAAAAATAACGTAAAAAATGCAAGGTTTAATACCGTCATATCATTCCTCAAACGTTTGCCCAAGTATTTTAGTATTGGTTTTTCCCTTTTGTCTAAAGCTTGCATTTAGAAGCAAGCGTCAGCGTCAACAAACGGCGTATGTTAACATATTTTCAAACATAAAAGTGATGTATGTATCTTTTTTCTATGAAAAAATTGCTGTGACGCTGCGCTGCTAGCTACACACTAAGCCCTAAAAGTTGCCGGTCGTGAAGATTTCAAATTGTTTGTTGTGCCGTGTAGTGGAAAAACGTCAATTATCATTAATACACATTTCGTAAAAAAAATATGAAATACAAATAAAAATATCATATGTAAAGTTACCTAAACGAAGGTAAAAATACACGTAAATATTAAATCCGTTCAGCAAACCAAAAAGAGCATGAAATAAAACGTGAGAGAAAGAGATAAAAGTAAAACAAGCAAATGTTAGAAGAGTAGCGAATATGCCGATATAATTAAGTGCCGTTGAGAGCGTAGGCAAAATGTGTAACGAACTGTATTGATATGAAGTGTGGTGCAAAATACAGGCGAAAGCGAGTACAAATGAAGAAAACCTTAAAATGTATCCAATAACAAACATATAGTCCGAAAAAAAGGCAAGGGTAAATTAGGTTTAAGTAATACATGACTTTATAAACATACAGACATAAAGTGACTCCTTTATCCCATGGGGATACGCAGTGATAATGGAGCTACGGCTTTAAGATATCTCTTTTGATTTATACATGCTCGCCGCTATGTCGAGTTGAATTAAATTTGTATTTAAAGATTATGATACTTTAATGTTTGTAATGATTGCCACTTGCCATCAATATTTTTATAGCCTAAAAATAGTGTTCAGTTCTCTCTTGACTAAACGCTACTTTGCATACTTAGAAGATATAATATTACATAGTGGATACCTGCGGCTAAATTAAATAAAGCTAAGTATTTTTTTTAATCCCGAGGTCAAACAAATACTTCTTTCTTATACTCGTATATTATATGAACTTGACGTTAATATTGAAACTTCAACGGTGTCCTCGCTTTACGCTTACAACTTGCACCACCCGAGTTGTCTTGTTTACAGGCACGGTTGATTTTTCCGTGTAAACGAAAGAAAAGTCGCGTAGAACCGGTGATTACATAACTTTGATAATATAAGTGTATTAAGTAAGTAAGTATATGTGTTGTGATTCTAACAATCAAATACTATTTCTAGTTAGATTTAGACTATGTCAATTTTTCAAATCTCTCGTGTCAGTGAATGAATCGTTAGTGGTAAAGATTTTGTTAATGATAATATAGAGGAAGCATCAACGTTTACTTGAATGATTTTGTAGTCAATTTGTTGATGATTGTAAGCACTACCGAAAAATGTAGATTCAGTTCTCTCTCTGTGGTCGGTTCTTCATGGCTGAGGATCGTGATAAATATTTCCCCTCAACTAAAAATAAAAACAAAATATAGTTCATTCTGAAAACTGTAACGGTTTAAAAATAACTCCAATAAAATATTGCAGAATAACCTGTAGAAGTGTAGGCAAACATATAATAATATATTTTCATATACAGATCAGTCTGACGTTTTAGTTCCATGCAATAAACTAAAAAGTCAAAACTTGATCCTTTATTTTCTCTTTTTTAAGGTGATTTTTTTCAATTGTTTTAATATTTATATTTTTTTAAAAGCTTAGTAGTAATTTGCTAACACAAATAACTATTATTCTTGTTAACTACCTGCACCTTAACTTAATTCGCTTGTGATAATAGGAAGTTCATGTCCGTGGTGTGATGGCCAGGATTCAAACCCTCGACGACCTCTCGATAGCAAGGCCAATGCCTTATCCCTTGCGCCACGGCCGCTAATATTAGGCAGATAATAACAAATGGTCTTGATATGCGTGAGATAAATTAACAACAGAAAACACTCAATCAACCAAAAAAGAATCTACTTTATATTTATAAATTTCATAACATACCATCACGCCTATATGACCCAGAAAGGTGAGGCAGAAGTGTACAGCACCCACATTTCATCTGTTATGTTTAGGTCCCATGGGATAGGTGGTGAGCCTATCACCATCCACCGGGCACAATTCCAGTTCTGTGCTGCTATTGTGAATTTCGTGACGTAAAGTTAAAAAAAAACATTTCGCCCAACCCGGGTATTAAACCTAAGACCTCACGGTGTGATTCGCTAACCAATAGACAATTGAAACAGTCGACCATATTTATAAATAAAATACTTTTTTTACTTCGGAAGTACGGAAGTCTAAAAAAAATAGACAGATACTGACAATGCTGACCGATCATCAAATATTAGCTTAGAATTAACACACCATCCAAATACAAGCCAACTACATTTCCCACGCATAACCCAAAAATCTAATTCAATAAGCCCACTTACACTAACTAAACAATGACAGCACATTTTAAAGTTAATAGTTTCTACCAACAGATCGTTAAATGTTGCTTTTTGTAGCATCATCGTATTAAACAGAGGCAGGAAGGAAATACTTTAAAGTTATCACTGTGAGGCCACGAAGTGGGCAAGTTATTTATATTAACAAGCAATGGACAAATAGTTCAGAATATAAAAACCGGCCAAGTGCGTGTCGGGCCACGCGCTATAGGGTTTTGTAGTAAGGCGTTAAAACATATTTGGATGAAATTAGATATACTACATGTAAGCTTTTATTTAAATATAGTTATAACATAATTTCACATGTCACTTTAAAGAAAGAAAGAAGGAAAGAAAAATATTTTAATTTTCTTACATAACAAAACACATGAAAAGGAGGTATTATAGAAATGTAATAATTATGTAAGAAAACAGTGGCGGTTGCTCAGCTTTAATGCGGTGGAGTTTTGCATTTCAGCAAACCTGATTTTCAGCAACCACCACGGTGCATTAAGATTTATATTTAAACAATCACTCAATTTCGCTAGACGTCGCTACAATCGTTTATTTAAACAGTGGTTCACTTGACTTTCAACTGTCATGGATTCGCACCTGCATTCAATAACAGTGCTGGTTGGTTACGCCATTCTGTGCCAAGACGTTAAAGTGTCCCCCAGAAAATTTAGCCTGACCGAATATATAAGTGACACAAGTAACACTCTAATAAAGAACCCGGCTGTTATTTTCATTTATGTCTGTTATTGGCTTATCCCGCCAAAGATTTTTAATGAAATGAAATGAAAATATCTTTAATACCTACCGTAACTACTGATTCTTTGTTATTATTATATCTTTGACCTATTTTATTTAAAATTATGATGATTTTATGCTTTGACTTTGTAATCAAATGTGTCTATTTATATTTTTATTTTTTATTTTCATTTTTATTTTTGTAATTAATGTGTAATAATGTAATGTAATGTATGGTGTTTTTAACTGAAATAAATGAATATTTAATTTATAATTTTTAATTAAACCCTAGATAAAAATAATTCCACTCTAAATTCGCGGCGCTTAAACTCACTTTCATCAATCATCACAATATCTTGAATGTGAAAGTAAATTTAAGTACCAGTTCCGTAGACAGGATCTTCTCGAGAAGAACTGGCGAGAAACGCAAGGCCGACTCTTTTCAAATGCCAATTTTTGTTTACAATATATAGCATGTTTAGAAGAATTTTATTTATCACATTCAGTATTTAAATATATACAATACTAACCTAACTATAATTTAATATTTTACACTAATTAAATAAATACTATACAGGGTGTATTTTTGAAACGGGGCAGTAAGGGCAAGTACCTTAACCGTTGCAGTTACAGCAAAACGTTCTTAAAAGACCTTCCCTAACTTTTTGGGACATTTTGAACTGCATTCACAGATTTTGTAAAAAACTTACAGTTAGCAAAAAAAATGCAAAAAGTTCAAAAATTTTTTTTTTATTCCAATCGATTCTATTTCATGTGGGGATCAAAAAACTCTAAGGGACCATTTTAGCTTTCAGTACTAAAAAAGACAGAAATCGCCAAAAACGTTTCCCATACATTTCGACAACAGAAACGAATTTCTACGATGGTCTAACTTTTTGTTATGGCCTGGAAGTGGGTAGAATTGACTGTAAAGTAAATAAAAAGAATTTTTACCCTCAAATTTCGAATTTGATTCGAAAATCTGTGTGTTATACTTAGTTTCAGCTGAGAAACTTCGTATGAGTTATTAATTAAGGATTTTCGCTAAAATGTCTTCTAATCGTGAAAAAATTGACTTTGTCCAAAATAGAAGCCAGTCTTATTTACAATATTGTTTTCTTATAGCTAAGGAAAGTTGTAGTTCTTCTTCTTTCATCATATTCTATCGTTCAAATAATCGTTTATCGTATAATAAATGTATCTAACACCTGTGAAATTGGGGCTCAAAACTAGCAAAATTTACTTAGTCACTACAGTTTTTCTTTAAAGTTCAGTATACTACAGACACAATTTCATACTCTAAATATTACCCTATTCCGAAAACAATGGCTACCGCAGTGGTGTTACATAAAACACTCTTTAATAGTTCCACGTTAAACACAACTGTTTGCACACAAACAAGCTAAAAGCGGTGGATACCGCAAAGTTCAACTGTTGAGAACTGAATAGCCGACCTTTTGACCACTAAGCTGTTGTACAAGGTCACGAGATTGCTGTTAGACTAACTATAGCTATTCGGGTTTAGCATAGCATTACCGGCATTACGCCCTTATTCTTTTTACCTAGAAAAGTCTGGCAGATCTGTATTAACACCGACATTATATCCTATCCTAATAATAATAGGGGGCGAGCCTATCACTCTGCGAGACCCATATTCAGACTCTATGCTGCTATCACGTCACATACGTTGGACTAATGACCATCTTAAGACCAATGTATTATACATTAGCATAATAATATACATAGCATAATTATACATTAGCACAAATGTCTAACTACATTCCTAATTGTGTTTCCTAAACATGTGAAAATAGTAGTTATAGTTGTTAAGAATTAAGCTTGCGGTTGAAAGCAAGTGTCAGCGTCAACGCACGACGTGTTTTCAAATTATCATACAAAAAATATGGGCGCGCAGACGAGACGATTGCGTGCGCATCTTTTCATCTCCGGTACGCTCCGCTCCCTGTCAACTGCGGCCCTTGGGATATTCAATTATGGTGAATCAAACATTCAAGACGTAGATTTTAGATTGAATTTGTACAGTATGCAGCGGATACTACCTAGCTGAGACGAAACGTTTTAAAATCTAGAAATAACTTATTAGCTGCATTTCTTTTATGAATAATTTAACCTAATGTAATAAAATTATGGGACAATCTCCATACAAAAACTGAGAAATGTATTTGGCTATTATTTTTCAATTAAATGAACAAGATTTGATATTTGGCTTGGCACACTGACAATATAATATTATCCGCTTTGACAAGAAAAAAATACCACAAAACCCAGTAATACGCGAAATATTGACATTACTATGCCGTGATGAAAGTATTACAGCAGAAAAATTTCCTTACCCTTAGTCATAATCAAATCAAATCAAATCAAATCAAATCATTTATTTTGCAGAAAACACTGTTACAATGGTGTTATTTAATATACATGTCTCAAGTGATCCTGCCGTAAGGCATGCAAAAAATATATTTTATTATTGCTACAACCATTGAAATAAAAATAAAAATAGAATTAAAATCAAATTAAAATTAAAATCAGGGCTGTCAATGAAATAATTACCTAGAAATTGCTTTAAAAATTCAATAAGATAATATGTAATAATGTCAATTAAATTAATTAATAGAATGTCGAGTAGCATTAAATAAAATAGTAGTAATTTATAAAGATTTTTAAATTATTTCAATGTCACTCCTGCGAACATTATCATTTTCAGCTATTACAATCATACAATACAATAATACAAAATAGTTACTAAAATTGTCCTACCACTCGATGACACACACTGTGAGGTATAAAATTAATTTTGTCATTTAAAAATTCGTTAAGGGTATAGGTGCATTTTTCTACCAAAATCGTCCTAAGATGTTTTTTAAAGAGAACAATATTCATGGCCCTGATTTCTTGAGGCAATTTATTGAATATTACAGGGGCCATGTGAAAAACACTTTTGTGCATCAAAGTGGTACAAGTCCTTCGCATGCAGAGGCGAAATGGATCGCGTTGTCGCCTATTATTTACGTCGGAGGCTAACGTAAATAAATTTAGATTAGTCTTGACAAATATTGAGGCCTCATAAATGTACAGGCTTGAGAGAGTTAAAATTTTACTATCCTTGAAAATTGGCTTACAAGATTCCGTTGTTTGGAGCCCAAACATAGCCCTTATGCATCGTTTTTGTGCTTTAAAAATTAAGTCAACATCAGTCGAGTTCCCCCAAAAAATTACACCATACCTCAAGACTGATGCAACTAAACCATGATACGCTGTTAGCAAGGTATTAGCATTTGAGATATGTTTAAGTTCATGTAGCGCATACACTGATTTATTTATTCTTTTACAAAGAACTTCAATATGATTTTTCCATTTCAATTGATTATCCACCGTAACACCAAGGAATTTAGTGAAACGCACTTCAGCTACAGGTTCATCGCCGATTTAATTCCCCTTCACACTAGCGACCACAAAAAGCAGTGTGGTGCGGTATGACTTAACGCATTCCTGGGATTTACTCGCTCAATTGCGGTGCCTGAAATATTTAATCGCGATATTGTAGATTATTGTTAAATGATTTTTTTCCTATGTATCATTTCTTGGTCTAAAACTGTAATGTTGTACATAATATTTGTATAAATAAATAAATAGTGTTTGTAGGATTTTTTTTATTTTACGCCGCAGGGGTGAGCTAATTATAAGTAAAAAGGCGTAATGAAAAGAATAATAAGCTCTATAATCTGCCAAGAAGTATCAAATAAAAATATTTAGGTATTTGGTGCTTCTTCGCAGATTATAAATAAGGCGATTGCACTGTCTACCTTAAGCTTATTATTCTTTTCATTATGCCCTTTTACGTATAATAAGCTCAGCCCTATCACATGGGATCTAAACATAACAGGTAGAATGTGGGATTTTTACCTGTCACCTTATGGGCAATATTGGCATAATGTTATGTTGTGTCTAAATCGCTGTTTTAATGACCCCTCACACTAGCGACCACAAAAACGCACAGTGTGGTGCGGTATGACTTAACACATTCCTGGGATTTACGCGTGTCGATCGCGGTGCGTAAATATTTAATCGCGCTACTACGTGTTAGCGGGATGTTTTGGATAATAAACTTATATAAATATAAAATCTACTTTAATAAAAATAGCCATGATGTACCTAGTTCATGTTTGATTTTGATTTGCAGAAAGAGCTTTAAAGATGCGAAGTTGTACACTCATTAGTCTTTGATGTCAACACTTTTAGATTGCAATTACTCAATAAATACGACTGGCTTGACGACTGGATGTCGAAGTGGGTAGTGTGCCTGCTTGCGACGCCGAAGTCACGGGTTCGATTCCCGCTTAAGACAAATCTTTTTGTGCATGAACATGGGGGTTTGTCTTAGTCTGGGTGTTTCTATGTATAATAATTATGTTTTTACAAAAGAAAAGTATGTTTGTATTAGTATCAGTTATTCTAGTACCCATTATACAAGCTCTGCTTAATTTGGGACTAGATAGCTTCGTGAGTAAGTTGTGAGATATTAATTATTTATTAATACTTAAACATCTATATTGCATAGTTTTACACAAAATTATAATTTTAAAGCTTCTAGAAATATCTTTCTCTTAAGGCTCAAAATTTGACGTCACTAAGTACAAGTAAAACGTCACGTACGGCCTTAGGCTTGCACACACAACTATTTTTAATGTTTACCTTTCAGCTTGACGTCAACTTTTTAAGACTAAAGTAAATACTTTCGACCTTTTTGGTCTAAAATACCAAAGAGATTGAAGATAGGTTTCTGATATATACCGTAGGTATATCTATTCTATTCTATTCTATTCACATACATTCCAACTCCAACTATATACTTCTGATTAAAATCGTTGCGGGTTCCAAGACAATTTTAACTCTCCCTGGGATTGCCCGTGTGTCATGCACGGTGCCTTTCAGTTGGCTACTGCTGTAGGTCCAGGGCGTCACAGGAGTCACAGTGGTGGGTGGGATTATAACGCGTGAAAAAAAAAAAGGTATATCTATTCTAGTTTTTTTTAAAGAAGGAGTATATAAGTCATCATCTTTCTAAGTATACCTGAAGGCTATTTTACTAGAGAAGTGTTTCTATACGTAATATATTGAATTAGTTGTAAATATGAATAAATATACTTATTTAATAAATATGACATGTAAGTAAATCGCATAATTATTATATTGTTACATATTCTTTTAGGTTATTTTATTATTTATTTTTTTACTTATTTTATATATTTTTAAATATTGATTTATGAAAAATACTAAGAAACATTTAATAAAATAAAAAACAGTGTCCCACTGATATCAGGTGCAGGGACCAAGCTGCCGATGGTTAGGGCTCCAGAGAGAGGAACCTCCTCACGATGCGTACCGTGTCCACATGGACCCGCCTTCTGCATTATTTATTATTATTATATTTTTATTGGTATTTATTTTTAACAATTTAATATTTTATTTGACTTGTATTCCTCTTATAATAATGCTTGTGCAATACCTACCAATTGATATTTTTAAGATGCCTAGTAGTAAGAAAATATTTTATTCAATCACAAATGTATTTGTGTACGGATAAAATTAATGAAATGAAATAAAATTTTGAATTTCTTTCATTATCGGATGAGTCAGTAACTCTAAATTTCTTAAGAGACTTGTAATTCTTGAAAGCGATTATTCAAATGAAATTGAATCAATATCAAAAGCAAACAAAAATGTGACGAACACAAGACATAACGGTTTATTGTTTGCTTGATAATTTAGCGTCATATCAACACTATGCAAGATTTATACAGCGCTTTTGTATAGGCACGTGTCAGTTTTTAAGTTACTTTTAAAGTTCCATACAATAATTTAAGAATACGAAATCATATAAATAAGATTTTAGATTTAGAGATACTTATTGTAGAGTTGATATACATCCTATACAGTTACTATTTAAATAAAAAATAAAATAGACAAATACTAATTTACAAATTGACAGGTAAGGTGTCATTGAATTTTACCGCATCGACCTCAAATACAGGTAACGTGTTAAGAAGGCTGCCATTCAACATGGCAATACTGACTCTTCGAACTAAATTAAAATTTGAATGTATTCAGAATCGTTAAAACTATTTGTTTGCTAAAATTTATGAGTATCGTAAGTCTACCATACTAGCAAATTTTAGCAAAGTTCGAATACCTAAAAGTTAAACCTCAAAGCAAAATAACACTAATTGATGTTGTTTAAAATACCGGCAAAACATAACACATAAGTTATTTCCTTTTAGGAGCAAGTGTTAAGGAAAATGACCTGAGTCACGCTAAGCTAGACTTCCAAAATAAAGCCTTCATAAAATAACGGCAAAACTTACACCTGACCTGGTTTTAAAAAGAACCGAAATAGTTAAAATCCAAAACATAAAAAGAATAAAAAAATATTGTCGTGAGTACGCTTTGAATAGCTCGTCAAAGCTGTCCCAATTTTTATCGCCATAAAATAGGTAATCATCACTTGAATATTGTTGATAGAATCACCTCAAAATTCGTTCTAATCTATTTTGGCCAGCTATAACATTTTACCTAATTAATGTAAACTCCTCCAACCAAACATTTCAATGTAAATACACCTAAAAATACATAGAAAACAAATAAAAATCAACGTTCGATCCAATTTAAACCTCAAATGAAAACGCAAGTGTACACACGCCTATAAAATTTATTGCATCTCATTTAAATGTAGAATTGAATTTAAAAAAATAAAGTCAACCAAAGAGGTTCTTACGCCCACGCGTTTTCTTTTTAAAAATGGTGGACGTCTTTAAGATCTGTCAATAAAGAATTGAGTATTGAGTATTGAGTATCTGTATCTGTGGCACGCCGTTTATGTCCTACAGTTTTATTTCTACGATAATTTAATTACTTTTGATCAGATTATTCGGAGAAATAAATAGGTGTTAAGTTTTAACAAGCTTAATTCTTTAAGAGTAGCTATTCTTATCTGCCGCCAAAAAGTTTGCTATATTGTCTTTATAATTTTTTTGGTAGTTCTCAACCGCAATGCTTGTAAAAAACATCAAAATATCCACATAATAATATTCTAACCAACTTTTGCACTAATAAAATAATAGTAGGTGTTATAGAAGCTTTAAGAACTTGTCATATATTAGTCCTTAATCTAGACGGTAGCGATAAGATAAATATTTTACTTTTACATTTTTGTGTAAAAAGTTGTTATGAACAACTTTTTACACGAAAATGAGACTTTATATACAAGGCTATATACAGGTAGCCCTGTATATAGCCTTGTATATAAAGTCTCATTTTATATAAAGGCTGACCCCACATAAAGCGTGTGTGTGCAGCCAGCGCGCCCACACGCCCGACGATCACGCACGCCCAATGTATGGGGACGCCTAAAAGGATTACCATCATTATATACTGTTCTTTAATTTGTTTTACAACGACGAATGTTAAAATTTTGTGATGCCTTCAAACTATATTCTCATGAGAAATGATCTAAATCGTATTATGAGTATAAAGTATCTAAAAATCTAATCCTGAAACCATTTCAAAGATCACTTCTGTAGCCTAAACGGTATCGGTGCAGTTGAACGTGAAAATAACTGCACCATTTACATAGCTGGGTATGTTACAGGCTCGCCGTTTGAAAGTACAGACGGCTACCGATCAACCTATACATTTCCAGTATAAAATGGTCTTGCGTTGTATAGGCTCCCTTGCAATGTGAGACAAGCTTATACTGGAAATGTACAGGTTGATGTGTAGCCGTGTGTGCATGTTAACTGTTGCTTCTAAGATCGGGAACAGCCACAATTGGCCGCAAGTCTCTGGTGCACTCGACCAGAATCTAAACGCCACAGGTTTCAGTACAAAATCTTGGTATTTAGATTACCCAAATTCAAAGTATTATCCAAAAACGACGAATGACGAACGACGACCAGATGGCGGAGTGGGTAGTGTACCTGCTTGAGACGCCGAGGTCGCGGGTTCGATTCCCGCTTAAGACAAATCTTTGTGTGCATGAACATGGGGGTTTGTCTTAGTCTGGGTGTTTTTATGTATAATAAGTATGTATTGACATCATTACATAAAAGCTGAAAATTTCACTGTTTGTGCCTCTAAAAGAGGTTATGACGATCACCAAATATGGAATTTCAATCTTGGTGGCTTTGGAAGCTATAAAAAAGAAGTTAAAAAAAGGTTGAATCGTATTTTTTGGAAACGTTGACCCTTTATCTCTGTATGTATCTCTGTATTACTAACATAATTTTAAGTTTTTCATTGTATTACTAACACTCTATGGACCTGGTCTGAAATAAAGATATATTATTATTATTATTTAGCTGAGGCTTGCCATTACAATGTCAACAAGGCAGTCGCAGCGAGATGCGCATACACTAACCACTAGACCTACGAGGTAATCTTAATGGTATTAAAAAACCATACCTTGATGAAACTCAAATAAAGAACTGCCTTTTCTTTTTAATAGCCACCAGCTGACACTTCCAAATTCATCCTATTCCCTCATTTCCACCAACAAATAAAATGTTACAAAAAAGTCCGCAAATAAACTAAATGTACCATTTTAAACCACAAACGACTCGCATAAATAAGTAATCTACGTAAAAGCAACATTCTGACATATTGTTTGTATGAACAATAGCATTTTTCATACAAATCGCCTTTGTCTGTTAAAAATGGTGCGGCCATTTCGTAAACAGGGAGAGGCGGTATAAAAAATTATCTGTGATTCGCGCGAATTTGTTTTTTTTATGAGAGGTTTTTGGGTAAAGACTTCTGTTTTTAAAAAGGGATTAGAAACGTCAATATTTAATTATTTCGTGGAGATTTTGCTAATGAGAAATGTTTTAGCGTTAAAATGTTTTGTTTTGAGTAGCATTAGCCGTCTTGATTATATTCATGTTCAAATTATATTTATAATCATTTTTTAACCACCATTTTTAATTAGTTACTTGATTAGGTTCCTATATATATATTTATTTTAAAAGCTACAAATTACTAGTATTCTTGCTTCCCTAATTATTAACTTATATGTATAGAACTTAAGCTGAAATGAATATAATAAAAGCGTCAAAAATTTTACCTACAAAAAATTATAATTTCAAAGATCTAAAAGGAATCTATCCAGAAAAAACAAATAACCTTCTTGAACCAGCCGTAAAGCCTCCAATACACTTGGGTGTAATGACAAGGTTCCAAATATCCCTTTCCAATCATACCTATCAAGGGGCCAAGAACTATTACTTTGATTTGAACCCCTCAAAATAACTCGAAACCAAGTTTCCAACTCGTACCTGCACTGCAATAATCCAGTAAAACCGATAAGTACCGGTTATAGCCGGCAATAACCGGTTATTACCAGCTATGCCTGGCTGGGTGAGGCACGCAAATGACTTATCCCCTACATTTATTTGGTTCCCTAGGTTAGGGTGAGTATGTTTTGGTACATTAGCGAAATCGTTTTAGTACGTGACTTTGGGCAAATTCCAGGAAATACAGCGGTGTGACGAGGTTAGAAAATGTAAGGATAAAATATTTTCTTTATCCCGTCGAGTGTTGTAAGGATAATTTGTATAATATTTTTCATTGATAGGTAGCCTTATCTAAAGTATCAAGTTAAGCTTTAATCAAATTAGTTCAAAATCCAAAAAAAAATCTCGGCGCTAATCGAAATATTTAGAAGATTATAAGAGCAATCATTTTTGAAAAAACTAAACAATCCACTTTTCAAGACAGTTAAATTCTGAAATTGTTCTCATTCCTTCATTTTAGTAGGGAATCAACTGAATAAACTTTTTCTTTAATACTCACATAACAATCATAATAGAAACCCTTTCCCAAATATGAATACGAGTGACAAAAACACACAGCCTTTAGAAAATACGAACCAAATCAAAACAAATAAGTAAAACATCAACAATGACAATCTGAAAAAAGACGGCAAGTCAAACAAGACCGGACGTAATAACTACCCTTCCTGAAATGTTATTCTTACAAAGGCATTACCTCCATTTGATCCGTCAAGCAAAAAGTAAAACTCGAAAGAGGAATTCATAAAAACAGTCCTTTGCTGTCACAAAAACTTCAAAGGGAGGCAAAAAGTGAAAAAACCACGTGATCGGGTGACGTCACAATTCACAGGATTATCCCGCCGTGTACCGGGTTGATGGGCGCTCGAGTCTTGTCCGCAGTTGGTGTAACTCGCCCGATTTTGACAGATAAGGGATTTGAGTAGAAGTTGTGACTGATGTCTCTTATTCAAGTTTGTGGTGGATGTGTTATGAGATGTAGCGGAAAGCAACAATATTTTTATACGGAAAAGAAGATGAATTCAGAAACAATATTTTTCAGACAGTACATTTACAAACTGATAGTAGGTAGTCTTTCGTCCACTGATATTAAGAATAACTGTTGTATCGATGATAAGTAGAAATTATACTATTTTTGGCTAAATGCAGCAGTAAAAAAACAGGTGTCAAAGTGAAAAGGTAAATAACTGCGGTACTCGCTAAGGCACATTTGACCTCAGAATGTTTACTACTTCTAAAATATATTATTAACATGCAAATTAATAAACGCAGAATATCATAATGTTCCTTTTTGTACGGGTCACCTAAAATTCTAAACAACCATTAAACATTGTAAATGCGTCGCTACATATAAGTACAACGATATATTTTAAGGCACGGTGAGAATAAATTTAGCCTTTGACCTTCCTACCTCCTCGAGAAACATGCTATGTTAACACAACCCCATAGTTAGGCCCTTGTATCTAAGCACACTCATTAATTGCGGTAACTGTTAATTGCTTTGCTATATTGTCAACGATACAAATTACATGGACGTAATGTTTGGTTACTAATACAATGGACTATCAATTCTGTATAGTTTGTTATGTACGATTAGTTTATTGGTTAGAAGATCATAAATCACATTTAAACAAAAAACTATTTTTTTTATTATTATTTCTCTTGCCTTTTGCATGTTTAATTATTATTATTTTTACTAGATCACGCGTGTGTCCCACTGCTGGGCAAAGGCCTCTTCCCATGACTTCCAAGTCTTTCTGTTATTTACTATCTCTGGCCTATCGCTCTGAAAATTTAATAGTTTGAAAAAGATTCACAACATGGCTGGACATGCTAACGTATGTCTAGTTAAGTTAATTAACACGCTTATATTAGCTTCACCTGTATGTATGTATGTATGTATGTAACCGACTCCTTTGGACTCGATTTTGACCCACTTTAAACGGACAGATTTCATTATAATTTGGCACGCCTGTCAAAGAACATTACAATGCAATAATCCGATAAAAAAAATAAAAAAATAATAAATTAAAAAAAACGCTCTTATAAATAAACTAAACTGAAAAGTAAAAAATAAATAATAGTTTAAAAAAACTAAAAAACACGCTTTTAAAGTACTTCTAACTAAAAAGTGAAAAATAATTCCTAATATAAACTGAAAATGGTAATGAACAAAAAATACTAGTATTATTGTGAAAAAGTGTTTTTTTTTTTCGGTAAAACTAAAAAGGTTTCACTCAAATAAGGTAAACATTTAACTATAATGATGTCGTTTAGGTATAGGTATAAGCAATTACTAAGTACAAAGTGGATTGTATAAAACCTTTTGTAACAATAAATAGGAAAGCTACGGTTCAAAACTGTACAAATTGAACTGACAGCTAAAATCAATAACAGACCCAATCTGAAATTGAACGACGCTTTGAGATACTCGATCAAATACCTCGAGATAGAGGTCAACATTCTAGGAAGTTTTGAAGCTCTAAATAATTTACTCCGAATTACATTGAAACTTCCTCTTTGGTCAAGCAATATAAGGTAAGGAGGAGGTCTTGGGTTTGATTGCCGGGTCGGGTAAAAGTGTAGTTTGTGTGCTTTCCGTCAGGTGTTGTACAACTTTGCCACACTCTTCTAATGTTATGTTGTGTTACAATGAAATTACTTACAGTATTTTTACTGTTTCCAATTAAAGTTCTCAAGATCACAAAAGATGCCTAATATTACTTAAAAGCGCTCGCTAAATGTAGGTCAAAGCAAAAACTTTTTGATTACCAATACAATTTTTCATATCGCCTTCCTTATCCAACATTGTACTACTAAATCCCTCGCATGCATATCTCCACTTCCATCCACTATAACTCACGATAACTCCATATAATTTCCTAAACACATCGATGTTATCGCAAAAAACCCAAAAAAACGCTCCCGCGCCCGCTTCCGTTCCTCAAATACACCGCTCGGGAGCATTAAAATACCCAAGAGAAAATTCCGACGAAAATTGCTCAGGGCCTTCTCTGGACGGCGAGTCGTTATGTGCAAACGTTAACTAAACATCGCTTACACTTTTTACATATGTTTCACCACGGTGTTATATGTTGCCAGCACTTTTGAGCTGATGTGGACTTTATTGGTTGGATATAAAGATGGTTATTGCTTGAGAGGATGGAATAGGATTTATAGACGAATTTAGTTGTATCTGGTAAGCGTGAAATTTATGGAATATTAAAGGATATTATATTTAAGGATACAAAAATTATTAAGTGTTAAAACTCCTGTTTCAAAAAAGTGTAATGAACCCACAATGAATATGGTAGATATTTTACTAGCATGTTTGATAGAGTTAATACTACCTTCAGTTTGTATATAAATGGCATTTTTACATAATTTTCTTAGGATACGTACGCACAGGTGAGTTGATAAGCGCCTACAGCCTAATGGCATGCATTCTAGCAATTTGCTTATAATAATAACAATAATAATCATTTATTTGCCTTAAAGTTGGTACAATGTAGATCTTACATACTACAGATAGTTCATGCAACTTCAGTCAAATGTATTGACATGCAAATATAATTTACTAAGGTATACATGCGAACATCATTATAAAAACTTGGTAAATGTATTGTTATGTTTGGATAATTTAAGCTCCACATAAATGAATTAAATTGTAATATAAAGTTAATGTCAAGCTAGGATACACTGTGGCTGATAAAAGGGATGCAGTTTTAGGAATGATAACAAATTAGTGATACTTATAACTCTTTTTTAGCGTACATTATGGTTTAAAAAGTTTTAAATATAAATCTTCTTTTAAAGAGATTCATACTATTGATAACGTTTTTTTTTTAAATAACTGGCCATACATGACGGTCCACGACGACTAATAAATATTCGTACTTATCGCAGAATGACCCTCCATTGATGGGGTCTCAACTTCAATGTGTGTTTTCTGTAGGTCCAATAGATAGATAAAATGTCCTTTATTGCTACTTCTCTAAACTCATACCCTTTTAAACAAAAAGGTCTATCGTAATGGTATTCCCAGACTGCAAGCATTCGCTTGTAATGTAGCGTTGCAGATTCGAATATTACACCAGTGTGGGAGGAGAACCGAGCTTTACAGTAGTTTACATTGCACAATCTGTAATAATAAAATTCGAAATTTAAAATTTAATTCGAAAAAGAATTACATTACCGCCAAATCTCGGCAGCCGTGCAGGCAGTTTGTAAGGTAATGCTCATATGCAATTCGAAATTTGAATTTATATTCGAAAAAAAACATTCATTACAGGCAAATGCTCGTCAGTCAGGGAGATGCTTAAAATCAAATCTGGAACATTACATAGCAGGCTGTGGGAGCGCTCGCAGTCTAGGAGCACCTTTAAACAAAAAGGTTTGTCGTAAGTACGTCTAATATGCTGACAATAATACTCTTTGACCCATTCTTGATGGCCCGGCAATCACTTAGAATAACTCTTTATGAGCTGAATAGGTGTATTTATTCGCCAGTCTTGACAATCGGGCATGTAAACGGCTTTTACGATTTTCCGCTATGTACTTAGTGAGCCTATTTTAACTATCCGTATTTTATTACCTACTTTTCTAATTATTACTTATTTATAGTATTTTATTATAATGTCTCGGTGTTGTTCTAGACCGTTTTGTTTATTTGATTGTGTGTTAAGGGGAACGGGGTAATCTCAGAAACTACTACAGAATAAAAAATAAATGTTGGATAGCCCTCATATAGAGGAAGGCTGTGGGCTGTATAATATGACACAATGATTACAGTAATCGATCTTTTCAACACTAATGCAACTACACTAAAGAAAACCATGTGTAACAACTTCTTTTGTAAATAATTGTATGTGTATACTTTGTTGACGTCTCATCTTTTTTTTTTCTGTTTGATTTAATTATTTATTGTGACTTTTTAAAGTGAGTGCATATCTTTAGTGTCGTATAGGATTACATAATCATTTATTTATCTGTGAAAACTTGTAATTAGCCATCACACAACATACATATTTTTATACCTTTCGTGCTAGCTGTAAGTTTTCTGTATTTTAAAATAAATAAATAAATAAATAAGTAGGTACCAAAATCATAAGCAATTCATTTTATTAACATTACGCGGTCAGTCCTATGTGGGTTCGATCCTCACATGGGACAAATATTTGTGTGATCCGCATAGATTTGTTCTGAGTGTGCTCTGTGTGTGTAGAATGTATATTATGTTTGTGAACAACCCCGCGACACAGGAGTTGTTCCTAGTGCGTGCTCAGTCTATAATAAACTGCGCATGAATGTATAACGTGTTTAACCTTGGTAGTAGAATTTCATGTAGAGGACCAGAAAGCATATGGTACTAATGATACTTAACGAAATACCACAATATATTAAGGAAGGTACAACAATGGGTAGGTTTAGAAGTGGTACAAAAAAGATTTTATTGGAGAAAGTTTGTAAAAATTTACAGTGCGACAACTAATATGTGTGTAAGAAATACGTATTTAATTGATGTAATGTATACTAAATTTTTTATATGTGAAAAGTAATAGTAAGAATTACTATGTACTATATTATTAGAATTATGAAGGATATTAATAAAATGTTTTAAAATAATAATAATTAATGAATATATAATAAAGTTATAATTAATAAATGTGATAAATATAAATATGCAGATGTATAAAGGGAGCTTTTTCCGCCAACAAACTGCTATGCAGTTTGGCGGAATTATTGTTTTTTATTTAAGGCATGTTTATTGAATAAATATTTTTTCATTCATTCATTTCATTTCATTTTCATTCATGTAGCCGAAGTAAAACTTGACTTTAGCAACATTAACTCCCGTAATCATCTTGTTATTTCAAAACACTTACTGATTCCCTCCATAAGTACAAAAACGTTGAGTTGACAAACCATTAATTTCTGCCATGTTCACATAAAGCTATTGCAGTATAAGCTGATCTCTCATCACTACATAGTATAAAACAAAGTCGCCTTTTCTGTCCCTATGTGCGCTTAAATCTTTAAAACTACGCAACGGATTTTGATGCGGTTTTTTCCAATAGATAGAGTGATTCAAGACGAAGGTTTTTATGTATAATACATGCATAGAAAGGGGGAATTGTTTTACTCCAAATTTAACGCGTGCGGGCCACGGGCAGTAATGAATAAATCAAACTACTGGATCGATTTTAATCATTTTTTCAGTGAGTGACAAGGCTATATATTATATAGCCGTGCGAATCCGGAGCGGGCCGCTGTGTTTTCATATACAACGTTCACAGTTTTTCTGTAGTGTATTTAGTATCAGCATTGTATCCGTGCGAAGCCGGGGCGGGTTGCTAGTTTGACATAAAGCTTACACAACGCGAGGCCATCTTATACAGGAAATGTATAGGTTTATATGTAGGTGTGTATAGTGCCCTAATGTCCTTTTGCGATATATTTCTGTTACCGGAAAATGGTACACTTGCTTGAAAGATTAGTAGAATAAGCTAGAGATTTGTTAGGAGTAGTGCAGTATAAAGTAAAGCTCATAGTACTTGAACATGTTGTAAACCTTCTGAATAAATAAATAAATAAATATTTTACATCTCACACACAACGCCATCTAGTCCCAAACTAAGCAGAGCTTGTACTATGGGTACTACAATAACCGATACTAATACATATATACTTTTCTCTTGTAAATACATACTTATTTTACATAGAAACATCCAGACTAAGACAAACCCCCATGTTCATGCACACAAAGATTTGTCTTAAGTGGAAATCGAACCCACAACCTCGGCGTCGCAGGAACACTACCCACTCCGCCATCTGGTCGTCAAAATAGATATATACATACATAAAACACGCTGTTAACCTACGGGTAGGCAGAGATTGCAATGCTAAAATGGCAATGGGCAGAGCACATAGCTCGCAGAACAGATAGAAAGGGCAGAAAAGTTCTCGAGTGGCGGCCACGAACCGGCAAGCGCAACGTGGGTTGCCTCTCAGCCAGATGGACGGATGATCTGGTAAAGATCGTGGAGAACCGTTGGATTCAGGCGGCCCAAAACCACGCGTTGTGGCGGAAATTAGTTGAGGCCTATAAATAAATAAAGATAAATTTGGATTTTTTACTATAGATAGAACGCCAAAAGCAATTACACTATCCAATGGTCCCAATGACAAGGCCAAATACACACATTCACTCACACAAGCACCCCCAGTCTCAGAACAAATCATTGCGAATCACACAAAGATTTGTCCCATGTGGGGATCGAACCCACAACACCAGTGCAATGGAGAGCGATGAGGCGACTGTTTAAACCACTACACCAAACGTGCAGACAATACCTATGTCCAACAGTGGACGTATTGACGTTGGATCGCTATTTCCTTCGTTCCTTACACACTTATCTTTCGCTTCCTCAACATTCATACATCTCGTTATACATGCACGCCAGTTTTGTTTAATACGTACATGTCCTTTCTGAAGGATGGCATTTATAATCTGGAGATTAGAAATGTGAATAGATTTAATTGTCAAATATTAGTTTATAAATAAATGTATAAATTTATGTCCATACGCAATATTTAAAATTTATTTACGTTTTCCTGTTGTGTTGTTGTGTTTTTCGTTTACTTTACAGCTCACAGTATATTTACCAATTAAATATACCTTATCTATATTATACTCGCAAGACATTTTTCAGTCAGTATAAAAATATAGACCAATTGAGAACCTCCTTTTTTTAAAGTCGGTTAAAAATGGGGAACAGTAACAACCCCATTTTAACCGTTTTTATTTTATAAATAAGGCTTATCAAATCAAACTAAACCAAAGCAAACCCAGTGAGGAAACTAAACAATACAATTAAGCAAAACTAGTCAGAACTAATCCTTACTAAATATTATAATTTAATTGTTAAATTATAATTGGGCGGATTCCATCCCGTTTTATCTCTGACTCGATTAGAACTGACTAAACTATAAGATAGTAGATACCTTTGTTACGTAACAGATAAGAAGGGTCTTGGAATAATACAATTGGTAATCCTATTCAATAGATTTTATATAATATTAAAGTTGAAGAATCCAGTAAGATTCGAACTTGCAGCCCCTGGGTAAACGCCCCAGGTGCTATGCCAATTCAGCCATGGATTCGTATGTTGCTAGATTCGAAATTTCTAAACCCTTTTTGTGCCAGCTACATAGGTATATATCTTAGCTAGACGAACCTTACTTGGTTTTTCTCTTCTATTTAATAGACATAATGAATAATTTTTAATTATGTGTGTAATAGATATACCTCTCGATATTAGAAACATAATTAATTTGTTAACACGTAAAATGCCTGATATATCACAATTTTAAATTCACATTAATAAAATAGACACGCCCAAACGTTCCGAACAAACGGCTACATGAGCGTGACGTCACGCTTCTGTACTCAACAATCAACTTATGAATCGAATTAAATAAAAAAGCTGATATAGCCTTGAAATTTTGTACTAGTAGTAGTGCTACTAGTATAATAATAATATAGTTCTTAAATAAAAATTGTGAAATTCCTATACTCGCGTTTTTATTTACGGACAAACTTAAGGAAACGTAATAAGCTAAATTTTGGGTCAACTTTATAAGGCGATTTTAAAAATAAGTAAAATAGATCCACCATTTTGTATTCAAAAAAATGTCTTAACAGTGTGCAACATGTTATGACAAACAAATAATTGAGTATTAGGTGCGTAGCATATGCTATCTCATCGTATTTGCCTACCCCCGACGGATAAAGATAGTTTTGTATGTGTATGTTTATTTTTAGAATGGAATAGCAACTAGCAACAACTGTACTGCAGCTAAGTACAAGAATGGTAATGGCTTATGTGGACTTACAGCACAGCTCATAATCTACCAGCAATTTATGTTCATCTCTGATTCTGGTTGTTACTTGCAACTACTATGCAACTTTTAAGATATATTTATAGTGTACTTAGATTTGACTGCCTGGAAGGTCTGGTGGTTAGCGTATACGCCTCTCAGACAAAGTCTCGGGTTCGATTTACAGGTCGGGCAAAGTGTTAATTGTGAACTTTCCGACAGGCAATTCACGATGGCGATCGTCTCACCCATGGGACCTAAACATAACAGGTGAAGTGTGTATTGACCTTTGGCCTTCAGGGTAATACAGGCGTATGTTATGCTAGATTTGAGAAAGAGCTTTAAATATTTGGCCGCGTACTTAAAACAATGGCATTGTTAGATGGCAAAAGGCTCACTTCTTATCACATTGTGCTAACAACTAGCTTAACGTGGGAGGCGTTTAATCGAAGAAAAATATTTAGGATAAAAATATTCGAATATGCAATCTGTCTTTGACAGTTTGACAGTTTTGTTTAGAACTAAATAAGTTCATGGATATAAAACAATCAGACAAGAAATAAATACATCTTTAAAGATTCACAGATTCCGTTTACTAGTAATTATGTTTTAATTTTTTATTGTTTTTCTATGTTATGTTAAGTGTTTAGGTTTTATTCTAGTTTCTTTTTTGTTTTTTTTAAATTTAATTTTTAGATCTAACCATTTTTTGTTTATTGATGTTTATTTGTACTCAACTTTTTTTTCTTTTTTTTTTTGTGATATCGTCCGTTCTCTCTCTCTGGCGCCACCTGAAAATCAGCGCTGCAGGGCATATGGCTGAGATGGTCACTTCTGGCAATAATTTGTTTAATATTGTAAGTTTTATTGTTTTATTTTGTGATTAATATTTGTCAGAATAAATATGTTTTCTTTATTTCTTTCTTTTCTTTCTTACACACACATGTGTTCTACAGCTCTCAGTCCCCTCTAGGACACATGGACGTGTTATTTTGTATAAAAACTTCCCGACTTCAACAAGAAAGCACCACAAACACTGGGTGAAAATTAAAACGTTCTCAAAAATGTTTGTTTCGTCACCCGCTGTGTGCCTCGCGCTTCAGTTCCACGTCATCCATCATACGTCACTGCTGACGGCACGTGGCACAGTTTTAAACGCCCGCTTTTATATTAATGAGCTTATGGAAAGCTTTGTAAGGGATTAAACTTTGTACGTTTAATTTCAATAGGGGATGTGTCGTTTAGCAATTTGTTTACATTTGAAATTATATTTGGTTCCCCCGTGTTGAGTTGTGTTTTTGTCAGGTTCCCCTCTCCTCCTCGCGTCGTATTCCTCATTGCTGAGGATCGTGATTTCCACGCTGGTGTATCATTTTGTTTCTGACAATGCTTCTCCATCCGCTCCTGTTCTTGGTTTTGTGTAGTGCCTCGTGCGGGTTCAAGTTGAACCCAGAGCAGATTTGGTAAGACCATTAAGAAGGACTGCGACCTCTACGACACGGACAGGTCAGGTGCAGTTGAGTAAATATGTTGGCATTTTTGTTCCGTATTAAAAAGATAACAAGGGTTTAAACTGTCATCATTACAATATTTATGAACTCAACTGTACATGACAAGGGTGTTAAGAGAGTGTTACAACTTTAGACTCTTCAAATAAGGGGTTATGTGCCAACTTAGAGTGTCAATAACGAGGACGTGGTCTCTTCTCTCCACTCTGCTCCGTTTTGTTGCTGGGTAGTGTGTTTGCACATAATTCGATACAAATTGAGACTTCTTCGCTCCTCTTCTCTTCGCTTATTCCATTCCTATCAAAGCAGAGTGGAGAGGAGATATGGAAACACTAAATCTGATTGGTTATATAAGACACAGCTCCTCTCTGGTTCGCTTTGGTGGAAACTGGAAGGTATTTTGTAATGTTAAGATATATGTTAGAAAGTTAACATATAAGATGCAAAATACATAATATTTTCTACCAATCCATACTTGGCCAGCGTGGTGAATTATGGCCTAACCCTTCTCATACACAGACATGTAATAGATACAAGACTGCTATTATTATACATAATATTAGGAAATTCTAAAAATAATATCTTCCCTCTATCATCATCTATTCAAACCATAAAAACAAGTAGTTCATCCTTACTTATAATGCAGAACTGCGACCATAAAACTTCGTAGGTAAGGAGGCATTTGTCCGTAACATTTCAATTACTTATGCATTCATCTAATCGATATTTACGATGCAATTAAGAGCTCACGACGAACAAAACTCTTCAAGTAGATCAGATATATACGAGTGCAGATCCTTCAGCGCTAGTGTTGGGACACAAAAAATTAATGATGTTCAAAAAAAATTAAAAGAGTATTTATAGGTAGGTCATAAGTGTAGTTGAGAGTGTCGTTTGGCATTACGACACAATTGTTTTTTTATCATACGGGATACATGTTAGAAAAACTTATCATAAATAGTTCCAGAACTTTCAATTCAATTCAATTCATTTATTTCGTAAAACATAGGTTACAAGGATGTTACAGTGTTACAAAAAGTTCTTCTATGATTCGCCGAATGGCATACGAAAATTTAAACAATAATGTTAGTTCGACAGGCATTCAAATCAGTTTAAGATAACAATGTTATTTAAAAAGAGCTTAACAAATAAATTAATTGTATTAGATGCATATCAAATAAGTAATAAAATGTCAGTGATTACAATAATAAAATTAATTAATACAATAATAAAAAAAAAACCTACTGATAAATTAGGATGTCACAACAATGTTCATTACCAATGTCGTCTAAAAATTCATTCATGGAGTTTAGACGACAAAATTTAGACTTGAAGCAGGATTTGAACCCGCGATTATAGGAAGCCAGCCTATCGTTTTAACCACCAATCCAAAACTCACTCCAATTCCACGAATCTTTTGACTGTTCTTCGTATAAGATAGCTAAGCATGGCTAAATGCTATATATAAATCAATTAGAAATAGAGCAACTTCGTTTTCCATAAATTTTGTAATGGGCGTAGAAGTGTAAATAAATAATCACTTTCGTTTTTATAAAATCAACTAACTGTAGCCCGCGGCGCTGTAGGCTACGCCCCACTTTATCATATCGATATGAAATATAGCCCAACTGACTGTAGTTTACTGCCTTCAATGAAATGTGTGGTTTGGGAAAGATTTCGGACATAAATATAACATTTTTTTATGTAACAGGTTTGTTTATGTTGATATCTTTAAATCATATTAGTAAACGAAAATCGTACGAAAACATACTGGTTTAAATATTATGAGTATTTTGTAACAGTATCGTTTTATTTTGAATTGAACCAGATTTTTTACCTACCGCATCTCTCATTTTTTTTAAATTGACGTGCGGTCGTCTATTTTCACAATAGCGGGGGTTTTTACATAAATACATCTCACAAACACAAAGCAAACTCTACATAGCTTGTCTATGTTTGTAAGATTATGGTACAATTTATCATCAAGGGAACAACAAGCAACTGCTATTTTTTGCAAAAAAAAAAACAAAATATCGATATTAATACTTGTGTATTGATATCATACATTCCCATCCTTAGCCCACTTGAATCTATCACAAAATCTATGGTAATGCTACTATCGGACTAATCCCTAACCGTACGTAACTTGATATTTTAATCAACGTTCGAGAGTGCGACGCAACGACTACGGTGAAGTTAACTACAGTGGGCGTAGTGTTATGGTATTAGTTTAATAAGATGTGTGAGGTTGGAGATGTGACGGATTATGTATAAGTAGCTGGGATGTTTTGACTTTGTGTCTACTGACTTTCAATAAAAAATTACTCGTTTTTTTATATTTCACACAACTCAACACAACGCCATCTAGTCCCAAACTAAGCAGAGCTTGTACTATGGATACTAGAATAACTGATACTTATACATATATACTTTTCTTTTGTAAATACATACATAGTATACATAGAAACACCCAGACTAAGACAAACCCCCTGTTCATGCACACAAAGATTTGTCTTAAGTGGGAATCGAACCCACGACCTCGGCGTCGCAGGCAGGTACACTACCCATTCCGCCATCCGGTCTTGTTTTTTGTACCGTTCGTTTTTATTTAAGCGCCAATTTCTGATGTTCCGGATAGATTTTATCTGACCCATAAAATAATATAACCCGACCGAATTTTAACGTGCCACTAGTTACGGTAGAAAAAAATAATAGTTTAAAAAACTAAAAAAAACGCTTTTAAAGTACTTCTAACTAAAAAGTGAAATATAATTCCTAATATAAGCGTGTTTTTTAGTTATTTTAAACAATTTTTTTTTTAATTATTTTTTTTATTCATTTTTTTTTTTTTTTCGAAATTGCATTGTCTTTCACAGGTGTGCAAAATTTTAATGACATCTGTCCGTCTAAAGTGGGTCAAAATCGAGTCCAAAGGAGTCGGTTACATACATACATACGTACATACATACATACATACAGGTGAAGCTAATATAAGCATGTTAAAAAGAACACAGCTGTCACTTTAATTTATGTGTGTTATATGCTTATTCTGCCTATAAGGTTTATTTCACATCTGTGTAATTGGGGCTAAGTGTTCTTAACTATCGTGACCTAGCTAAGCCGCCTAAAAGGTAATTAGTGATATAACATAAGAGAGAAGTGTCCGCCATCTACCGGGCACAATTCCAACTCCGTGCTGCTATGTGAAAGTTCACAAATAACACTTTGCCCGACGCAGGCAGCGAAACGGAGATCGCGCGGTGGTAGGCACATTCGCTAACAACTAGACAATCGAGGTAAGTAGTTTTACAATCTTAGTATGAATAAACACAAAGCTTTGTATTCAAACGTATGTCGGGCCTAAGGGCTTAAGGCTGATTTTAGTCTTACGCCGACGGCACGCGTACCGTCAGCGCTGATGTCCGAGATATATGGACTTCTAGGAAGCGTTTTTAAATAACGCGTAGCTATCAGCGCACAAGGTGGTCAGCGCTGATAGCTACGTGGCCGTACGCGTCGCGCGTCGGCCTCGCGTAGCTGTCGGCGCTGACGATCGCACGAGCGCCTCCGCGTTCAGTGAGCGTTCTTGTGTCAAGCGGAGCGGACGTCGTCAGCGCGTACAGTCATGGCAAATCGGTTTTTATTTTTTTGGGATAGATAGTACAAAGCAGCAATAATGAATACACTCCGCATTTTGGTCGTCGTCTTTACAGTAAGGCGGTCAGTACGATACTAAAACTAGCCACGCTGAGCCTCAGCGCTGACAAACTACGCGCTGAGCTATGAGCGCTGACGGTGAGCATGAGACTAAAATCAGCCTAAGGTACCAGCTTCACGTACGATCTTACTTGCACAAACAGTTTGCAAATGCAAATTTCAACAGAATGAAAAGTTATCAAATTAATAACCTACTGGTGGTAGAGCTCTTGTGAATGAGCTCGAGGGCGGCAGCACCACCGTCTCACCTTTAACCTGCCGCCAAATAGTAGTGCTTCCATTACTGTGTTCCGGTTTGGTGGTGAGATCAGGCCCTGAAATTACTGGCGCATGAGGCATAACATCGTAGTCCTCAGCTGCAGCGACGCATCTATAATCTGCTTTTGTGGATTGTTGATGTCCATGGGCTGTATTCCACCTACCATCAGGTGGACTACACGTTCGTTCGCTGTGGGCGTAGAATAAAAAAAAAAACACAAGTACGATTGGGCGTGTAGCCGGTACCTAACTACATTAAGCTTAGTACCATATCTAAATACAATAAAAGTCAAAGTACTATTAGTACTATTTAATGTTGTAGCCACTGAAACCCTCCCAATCGTCTCCTCCACGAAAGTTCTACCATTGAAATAAAACATCAACAAAGAGTCACAACAATTCAGTTTGTTTTTCGTCAGATTCAATTTGTCAACAAAGGGTCCACAGTTCTTGTTTCAATAATAAATCTTTACCAATGATTTGTGGAGCCATGTGCTTGACATATTAAACAGTTAAACACAGCATTGAGCTTGTTTAGTGGCAAATTATGCAATAACCCACTTGCTTTACTGACCTTATTTACAATATGATAATTAGGTATAAAAATGAAGTTTTATCGATCTGCCGAGCCTTTTTCCAATTACATTGGGTCACCTTCTAGTCTAACGGGTTAAGCTTAGTATCAGTATTTTACGTGGAGCGACTGCCATTAGACCTCCACAACCCAGTACGAGGTAATAGGATACCCTTTTTTAACACGCTTATATTAGCTTCACCTGTATGTATGTATGTATGTAACCGACTCCTTTGGACTTGATTTTGACCCACTTTAAACGGACAGATTTCATAAAAATTTTGCACACCAGTCAAAGATCGACAATGCAATAATTCGACTAAAAAAAAAAAAAAAAAAAACGCTCTTATAAATAAACCAAACTAAAAAGTAGAAAATAAATAAAAGCGTGGGTTGCTCGATAGACGAAAAATATGGCACAGAGCGCCCCACGCTTTTTCACAATAATACTATAGGCTGACCGCTTAACTGAGACTTTGCCTACGGGGTACAGGGGCGCGGGGGTATGGCGACAACGGAGACAGAAACAGCTGCGGGCGGTGGGGGCACTTAATGAAACATACAGGAGATGAAATGTACCAAGATATTTCCTAAGATATGTGACATCATAGGAAAAAAGAAATAGTGATTTATCAAATGAAAAATAGTTAAGAAGATACAAAATTTTAATAAACTTATGTACGTAAATAAAATAATTGAGAATAAACTATTATACTATTTTTTATCTAAACATATAATTAAATCGTAAGAAAGTCAAAACTTTTTTTGGGTCCAGTTTCTTTTTTCTAAAATTTATGTATACGTTAAAAGCCATTTGCTTGCACTGACTGTTTACTTTATGTCTGAAGATTTTTCGATTCATCTTGAGATTATCATTATATGTGTACCTCTCACAAGGTGTCTGCAACAGTTAACACATGCGATCGCTACCCATGTAGCGAACGTAATGAACAATCACAAAAATTTGCCCACCGCCCGCAGCTGTTTCATTCACCTTTGTCGCCATAATCCCGCGCCCCTGTACCCCGCAGGCGAAGTCTCAGTTAAGCGGTCAACCTATAGTATTTTTTGTTCATTACCATTTTCAGCTTATATTAGGAATTATTTTTCACTTTTAGTTAAAAGTAATTTAAAAGCGTGTTTTTTAGTTTTTTTAAACTATTATTTATTTAGGCTAGTTGTCATACTGTCTGGCTTCTGACTACCCGTAACGATTGACATTGATGTTCAAATAGCAAACGCGACCGATAGCTTATTGTGTTATGCGAGGCACGGAGGAAAACTCGTTGTGTTAAAGATAGTCACCCATCTACGGCCGACCGCGGTTAGCATTGCTTAAAGTGAGAGATCTAGCAGTCCGCGCGGCTTTGACTTAGCCACAAGCTAATAAGCGACAAGATTAAGCTTAATATTTATAAAAACAACCTGGCCAAGTGGGGCTTTTTAAACTCATCCGATACTAGGTGTGAATGTGGATCCCCTAGCCAGAGTATGGCCCATCTAATGTGTTGCCCTTTTCTACCCGCCACTTGCACCCGCGATGATCTAATGCAGGCAAACAAAAAAGGGGTTGAAGTCGCCACCTACTGGTGTAAAACAGTATGAACAAGCCATTGACACGAAAAGAAGAAGAAGAATATTTATATTTATTTATATTAAGCTTAATCTTGTCGCTTATTATACTATACCTAGTTACCATTGTAACTTCAAAACTATATAAGCAAAATCAGAATTATACCCTGCAAATAACAATTTTTTTTTCTTAGCGACAAGATTTTTTTAGCCGCAAAGTTATACCATGTAATTTTGTTTAATACTAATGAATAGAGGGTATTTATTCAAATTTGGCTATAATTAGTCGGAATTATTGCAGCTTTAATTTTAATGTCGATTCATTTCTTATCTATGCAAATACCATTATGATAATTTAAAACATATACATACAAATGATTTGCAAATAACTTATGAATAATGAAATAAACTTTTATCATAGATATAGCACGAGAAATGAAATAAATAAATAGAGAATTCTTCGCAATATTTTCGTCTGCTGCCGAGAGAAAGACTGTTTGCAGAATAGACGAATGTTTTTTATTATTATAATCAGCCAGCATTTGCGAAGTTATTTCAGTTATATGAATATCATGTTTGTATTCCCAGCTTTTTTTAGTTCTTGAAGCCACTCATGTGAGAAATCTTCGAAAAAAAGTTTTTATTTTAGCTATCTAGGTACTTATTATGAATTTAACCCAAAAATGCACAAAAAATGGGATGTATTATAAAATTATATATATTCATCGCATAGGTGGCGCTAAAACCAAGTAAGGTTCGTCTAGCGAAGGTATATACGGGGTGGATGCGACATAGCGACATTTATTGAAACCACGGCTTCTATACATGGTAAGTATCAATTTCCACCGGATAAAAATTCTCTGGCGAAAAAAAAAAAATCACGTTCCCCGAACAATTTGAAGATTGCGATCGTGCAATTTGTTCGGAAGACGTGGATTTTTTTTTTCGCCAGAGAATTTTTTATCCGGTGGAAATGCATACTGGCCATGTATAGAAGCTGTGGTTTCAATAAATGTCGCTATGTCGCATCCACCCTGTATATATAGGTACCTATGATGCTGGCACAAAAGGGTTGAGAGAATCCAAAGCTGAATTGGCAAAGCACTTGGGGCGTATACCCAGGGGGTACAAGTTCGAGTCCTGCTGGATTCTTAATTTTTCAACTTTTTAATATTACATAAAATATTTTAAAATATGTTTAGTTTAAATCAAAGTTAAGATCGCCGGTTTCTACCAAAATATATTAGGATTATAACGACTGGACAACGGAGTGGTTATTGTACTTGCCTGCGACGCAGAGGTTGCGGGTTTGAATACCGCTCAAGACAAATCTTTGTATGCATGAACATGGTGGTTTGTCTTGATCTGGGTGTTTCTATGTGTAATAAGTATGTATTTACAAAAGAAAAGTATATATGTATTAGTATTAGTTATTCTAGTACATATAGTACAAGCTCTGCTTAGTTTGGGACTAGATGGCATTGTGAGAATGTTGTGTGATATATATATATATTTTTTGATGTATTTATCTATTGCTGAAAAAAGCTAAATTACGCGCGTAACTTTTTTTAACCAACTTTATGTATCGTTTTTAAATAATTTTGAAATATTGATGTTGATTAACTTAAATAACTTCATCCTTCAAATAAAAACCTCAGATATATAAACCACTTTTGCTCTCAAACATCATAAATTCCAATTTATTTTTACCGCCAAAAATGACGTCGAGCGAGTATGTTAATTTAATTCATGTATAATTATAATAATTAACGAAAATTTTAATATAAATCGTGACGAATTAATTAATGCGTTTTTTGATTGGCACCGCGCTAATATATAACCCAAGATATTATATTCATAGCGGTTTAAAATATGCATCATTGCAGGTTATTAATATTTTAATGGGAGCCAATATGGAGTGCTATTATCTGGTTCCATTCAAGTTGTAATTGTTGATTGTATTTTATGAGGGGACTAATTTCATGTAGATGTATACTGTTATTCACGGCTAGACATAAAGCTTTAATTTCCAGTATACGTGGGTCCCGCATTGCATGAGAAGTCTAAACAATGCAATACCATCTTAAATAGTATACGTACACGCACATACCCTGTTTAAGATGGTTAGCCGGTGTAAGACTGTATATAATAACAGCAGCCCTGTATCTAATACTTGTCCCACTGCTGGGCTCCATACTCTTCTCCATTTTCCATCCTTTCTCCGTCCACCACGCTGGCCAAGTGTGGATTGGTAGACTTCACACACCCCCGAGCACTTTTTAGGCACTCTCAGGCATGCTGGTTGCTTCAAGCGAGCGATAATTTATATGATAAATACCATAAGATTCATTGACAGAGGTGCCGAAGATTCGAACCCGAGACCTTTGAAAGACTACACGGAATACATCTACACTAATTCAGTTGCTGACAACTGTTCAGCTTGTAGTCCTCCTGATGATGGTAATCCGGGGTTTAGTCTCTTGTCAAATAGCATTATAACTTGATGCTATATAGTAGCTCTATAATTAGCAGCAGTAAGGTTAGTAAAACGCGGGAGTTTGGAGATTTTTTTTGATTTGATTACACATTTTTTAATAAAACTAGTGAAAATGAAACCTTAGAAAATTGGCCATTACAATAGTTGGTGCTTTTTTTGCAAACTTAATTGACCTCTAGACATAAATAAAGAATGAAAAGAATGTTAGCAAAATAAGATACATAATATTAGCAACCATACATGAATATTTTACAAGAATCGAGTTAGCTCTTCTTATATTGCCTTGACAAGTTCAAATATTTGCGTATTCATAAATATTTTACAAAGCTCAAAAATCATAAAAGTTCAACACAAAACTAATATTGGATTTACGAAAGTCTCTTTTCGCAATATTTCAATATTATTCTAGAAAAAAAAAAAAAAAAAAATTCTTTATTTACACAAAAGATACACAGCTTACATTTGGTTGTTATATATTTTTTACAAATGTTGGTAAGTTTAGATAAGATAACTAAAACTGATGCCCAAACTAGGTCAAGACCTGTATCTTGGGATCCAGCGTTCAGCCGCACAAAAGTTAACAGTACTTTTTGTACAGGTGGTCGCTGTTCACACTAAAGATAATGCGGTTGTGTGCGTGTGTGTGTGTGTGTGTGTGTGTATGTGTGTGTATGTGTGTGTGTGTATGTATGCGTGCGTGTATATTTGTGCAGTTTTGTATTGGTGCATGTGTTTTTGTCTAAGACAGTCTATAGTATGTACGTAAGTAAATTTTCGGTTTCTTGGTAGTTGAGTTGTTGTAGCCAATTTGAAATTTTAATTTTAACTTCTCGTCTACTTAGTGTAGCGATATTTAGTTTTTTATTTAGCTCGTTGTATAATTTGGCGCTTATACTGCGAGTCTGTCTTCTCGCAAAAGTGGTTCTACAAGCTACGCGGGGGCACACGGAAGATTTGCTGCGCTTATTTGAGTCTGGATAGCGTACATCGCGGTGTTTCCTAAGCACAGCTATTGAGACAAATATTTTTCGTACTGAGAGGACCTTGCAGTTTTCGTAAAGGTTGACGGTCGGGTATCTGAAAGGTTTCTTTGTCATTACCTTCAGCACCGCCCGTTGGGCTCTCTCAAGTTTAATTAGGTGCGTTTTTGCAGCGCCTCCCCACGCCGAAATGCAATATTGAGTTACGGACTGGCATAGAGATAGGTATACAAGCCTCAGTTTATCTGGCGGTAAGGCATCTCGTAGGGACTTAAAAACATGTATCAGTCGCCTCACTCTAGCTGTAACTAGATCTATCTGTTTATTCCACTTCAGCCTGTGGTCAATTTGTACGCCTAAGTATTTAACGTCTTCAGCTCGCGTGAGTTCTATACAGTTGCATAGGTCTTTGTTGGAGCATGTATGGGCCTTAATTGTGAAGTTCTTTGCAGGGTCGGTAATTTTACTTATAGAAATAATATTTGAAATGTGAACTATGTTTTGAATAAAACATAAATGCATGACATTTTTTATCCGACGCAACCATCGATGTGGGTATCAGGTTTTAGGCGCCAAATACTTTTATTATCAAAATATTTTTTTAAATAAATATTTATGGGTATGAATTTTCAGAGTTTTATTTCAAGCTTGTTACTTTTCCATTTGAAGTTTTAAGATTAGCTCATTTTTATTTGAAATTGAATCTTTTAACAGTAAATTTTGATAAAGTCATAGTTATTTTATGTCAATTAGCATATTTATAAAAAAAACTTACGAAATTATTTTTTTTGCTGGATGATGCTCTCAAAAGACAGGCAACTTACCTGAAACAGAAAAAATACCTTTTAGAAACATGGCTTAGATTAACCTGTATTATAAAGTGTTACTTGTAACTTTATTTGATCCATTAACAATAGAATATGCAATAGAAAAATAAATAGAAAATATATATATGGAAAAAATGGCCAACAATTTGCCATAAACTGTAAAGTAACGTTACAGATTAAAATATTACACCAATGCAATGTATTAGCATTATAAAAATAAAATTGTATCCTAAATATAGATATAAATGTATAAACGGGACGTCAATGACGTAACATACATTTGAGAAATTTGGGGTCCTTGCAAGAGGCGACCGTAGCTTAGTGGTTAAAGCTACTGCCCGGTATGCAGAAGGCCGCAGGTCAAATCCCGCCCGTCCCATATTTTTTCAACTGTTTCTTAGTATAATAGCTAAATTTAATGCTATAAAAATAATCAATGTGAAGATACAATTCATCAAAATTACTCAAATAACTTAGGAACTAAATATAATTTTACTACTATTACGTCATTTTCAAGTTGAGCCAACGGTGCTACTTCTCTCAAATTTATTTAAAAAAGCAAGCCATCTTCACACCTTTGCTCATCAGCAGTACCAATCAAACCCAATAAAAATGCTAAACACCCAACTTAATTACTAAAATCACCTTAAAACAGTAGTTTTCTAATGATTTCTGTCACATGTCAACACTGTCGAAAAACTCGGACGTGATCGTAAAAACGCCAATTTGTCAGAACACACATAAAATATAATTTGTGCGATACTCTGTGGGACACTGTGACGTCATCCGTTAGGCCCTTTCATAAAAATTGTTTATATCGCCGCGGCTTAATAGCTTTAGTTGGGCTGCGAGGAAAGGATAGGTCGCAATAAATTTTGATGTTTTGATTTCGGTTGTAATAAGGTATTAAGTTTGGAGATTTTATTATTATCCGTCCCATTTGGAATATGACAAGCTTGCGACTAAGTGAAGCCTGAATTATTATAATCCGTCGGTGTGTTGGTGGTATTATATACAATTACTACATATTTGAGGACACATTACTATAGTAAACAAATACTAATTTATTATTGAGAATAATATTAACGTTATTTTAGCCGAAGATATGCCGACTAGTTTCGAATCAATTACGTAGATTCATCAACTGGGCAATTAATCGCGTTTGGTCGCAATCGCGCTACGTCTAATAAGATTAAATATTAATTTAAAGAGATGTGTCAGTTTAAGGGTAATCAAAAGTCTTAAACTGTAGCTTAAAACTTTGAAAAGTAACAATTTCTCGTTTTGTTAACACAAAAGAATAAAGCTACACCTAGAATGAATTTAGTAGGCAGCAGGTAGCAGATATTATTAAGTTTAAGATATTATTAAGTTTAGCTTTGAAAAGCCCACAATATTAGTATAATTTACGTCTTTAAAAGAGTAATTAACATGACATAACAAAACATCACGGCTATATTACCCAGAAGGATGTGGCAGAGGTGTACCACACCCACACTTCACCTGATATGTTTAGGTCCCATGGGATAAAGGGTGAGCCTATCGCTATCCACTGAGCATAATTCCAACTCAGTGCTTATTATGAATTTTCTGAAGGAAAGATCACAAATAACACATTGCCCGAACCGGTAATCGAACCGAGCAAGAGGTGCATACGCTAACCACTAGACCATCGAGGCAGAATAAAAGATTAATTATTCAAATCAAATCGACACAGGTGCGATCCAAATCGCAGCGACTCATCCATCTGGGATATATCTAACCCAAGATATATCAAGTTACATATACTGCCCCCTGCCGCGCTTCACACACAACTCTCGATTTTGTTCTAATCGTTTATTTATGTAATCGTAAATTAATCGACGATTAAGTGCTGATTTCACCAACTAGTTAAACTTTAGTTCAACTCTAAGCTACAGCTATCGATCTCTATATTCCGTACAAACATTGAATGAGAGAAAGAGACGCAAATACTAGTTTAATAATACAGTAGACTAAGATGATTGGTGAATTTCGCCTTAACTTATTGCCACGGCCTAGTTTCGTTTTTAATTTTGTTGGTGTTAGGCAATTTTTACTATATTAATCGGCTTCGAAGATTACATGAATAAATATACGAAATTTAAATTTATTTGTGAACAGTCTCAATAGAGATACTACGAATTGTGTAAAAATGGTGGGAATTCCACATAAGCTGAAGTTACGATGACTTGATTCGCGTTGTGGCTTACAGACCACACAAAGTTATTGGATTTCTCACACTAAGTTGACCCATAGGTTATAAGCAATGATAATAAGGGATTATATTTAAAATTGATTTCTAATGCGCTTAAGTTAAGACATAAATAATAATGTCATCAATGCTGATCTGACAAATCCCATTTGCTCTAAAATTTAAAGCAGATAAAGATAGTTATTAAATAAATTACTCTAATAAGTGTAATAGATTTTATTAAGCTTCTATGGTGGCTGGTTAATGGAAATTTCACTATTTATTAAATAATAAATAAATAAATAAATTGCACTGGTGTTGTGGGTTCGATCCCCACACGGGACAAATCTTTGTGTGATTCGCAAAGATTTGTTCTGACTCTTGGTGTACTTTGTGTATGGAAAATGTATGTTTGTGAACACCCCCGCGACACAGGAGTTATTCCTAGTGCGGGCGTAGTTTAAAAAAAATAATAAAAAAAAAACAACTCAAGAAGTTATTAATTTTAATTTAATCTTTAAGTATATTATTGATCGCTAATTTGCCAATTCAAATCACTTCTTATAATCGAACCACTAAAAAAGTACCTAAGCCGATATCCTTAACAAGAACAACTTCCAATTATAATCGGTTCTTTATAACCAATTAAACTAAATCAATTTAGTTAATATACCATTAATCATAGTTTAGTTAGTCAACTCAATGATTATAGCTGTTGAGTGTTCGGTAGTCGATCAGTAATCTAAAAACACCTATAATTATGGTTTAGGAGAAATAAATTATAGTATAAGTGCTTTTTGGTGGTCTGATTTTCGCAAGCAGCTTCTAGAAATGATTACACTTAAAATAAATGTAATAACATAACATAACATCGCGCCTATATTACCCAGAAGGGTGTGGCAGAGGTGTACAACACCCACATTTCATCTGTTATGTTTATAAATGGGATAAAAATGGGAAATAAATGTAATGTAAGGCGTTAGTACGTTTTATGTGGTAAAATAAAACAAGCACACGTGTTTTCATTCAATTAAAGTACCTTCATAATAATATAAAGATAAAAAAGATTTTTATTAAAGGGTTTTTGACTCCCATTTAATGTTACTTTGGGCAATGACAAATACTCGTTGTATTGTGGAGGATTCAAAGATCCATTAGGTATACATAAGAAAATAACTATGTATCTTCTTACCCAAACTTTTAGCTGGCAACATGTTTGTTTGACCCGAAAGGTGCATATAACAAACGCGCTCACAACTCACAACCTAAAAAATACTTCCTATAAACATTGCATTGAATCTAGAATACCTACTTAATTTAAATAATTTTATCAGGTTTTCCTAAACCTGTTTAGGTGTTGTCACATACAACACCTAAACAGGTTTCAAGTTCGTTACAATCACATTTTTGCTAAAAATAATATTAAAGTAATTAGTAAACACGACTACAGTGAACTTTTTTTTCAATGTATGTAGTACTATCAGGAAAGTTTACGCATGCTCACCTTAGGGTGATAATTGCGTAGCACGGTGTATAATGGTTCTAGTTGCACATATGTTTCACGGAATATATTTCAAAAAGTGAGCATTCGGATTTTTTTTGAGGGTATGGAGCCATCGGGATTGCTGTCTAGTTAATGATAAATTATGTGAATGATCACTTCAAACGATTGATCTCTGATAATAAGGTCAAAAACTGCTAACATAATAAATGAATTCGATTGTGTCTCAAGGTGTAATCTCATCTCTATCGATCGACGCAAAACAGCACCCTGCGCACGCGTGGTGCGCTCTTATTGCCACTTTATACGTCGAATTCATCGATCTACGGACGATCGATGTATTATTGTTATTATTTATAGAATTACACACTAGCAGCTATTAAGCTGGGGTATGTGTTTTGCGATGGAGAATTGGTCAAGTCGGTTTTTGAAACTGTTTAAGCTGGCTGCATTTATCACAATTTCTGGGAGTTTGTTCCACGCTGCTACTACACGATTCGGCAAGTTTTGTCTCAGAGGGTATCCTTTGTGTAGATGTCGTAATAACACTCCTAGGACGCTGTGACCGAAAAGTTTTTGGGAGTCTATAACTATATATACTTTTGTATATTTTGACTTCTGTGTTATAATAAACTCCAAGCCTATCTCATCACTAATTCATACAATTTGCTTACATTATTTTTATTATGCTTCGCACAGTGTGTGGCCACATAATAAATTCACGAAGGTTCACCGCATCGGACTGGCATCTTTAGCTCCAACTTGTTAATAATTATGATATTAAAATATTAATCGTTCCATACATTATTAATGTGTATGATGAATAGCTTGAAAGCGGATACCAAAAACGCTTGCGTTAGACAATTTAGAATTCACAGTTTCGCTTTAAAATATTGGTTTTATAAATCATAGAAGAAATGTTTGGTCAACAGTATCGAATGTTGCTGCAGGTGGTATTTGTAGATGGCAGACCTTTTGAAAATGAAATTGAATTTAGTTTGGCTGGTATATCGAGTGCGAGATAGATTTTGTCGCGTCTTTGTCATAATATCTTCGCTCCCTATATTATTACTAGAAGAATTTGTTTGATTGTCTGCTTCTTTGAACGGGCTTATTTCTGGTATACTGGTCAGATTTGAAAAATTGTTTTTGCATTTAATAATCAGTTCAGAAAAAGTCTATTTAATATCACGCTTATCAACATTTTGAACAATTATTTGTAAAATATCTGTTCAGTGACTAATAAAATTTTACCAACCTTTCAGATAAACTATCGAAAAATAATATTAGGAGTCCACGTTGGCCTATTTTTAATTTGGCTATATCCAAAATGAGTTTAGTATCAAACTATCTTGCAGGTCAAACTGGCTATAAAATGTTTTGTTTTTTTTTCAAAACCGGTTAAATATCGCGCTCATTCTAACACGAACAAAATTCCAAAGCATAAACCAATGTTATAAATTCTACCTTACATTCCAAAATCTCATTTATAAGCAGTTATCAATTAAGCTTGCAGAGCCATAAATAAACACCGCATCAGAATCGATACAGTAGTTTCGTTTTTCGAACAAAACGTACATTTAGTAACAACCATAAAGTTTGTGGTTTATGGTCGTCGACTATAAACAATTCTGTGATAGCTTAATCTGCGCTCTGATTGGTCAGTGGGCGTAAAAAATATGTTATAATGTCCCAATCACAAATCAAATATTGGAAACTTGGGTTTATTTCCATATTGATCAACGTTGGGCATAAATTTCGTGGTAAAGGTTTTTGGCATTTAAATATTCAGCGAGAGATGACAAGCATTGCAGTTGTTATGGCACCGGTCAAGAGAGGCGATCGTAATCAATAAGTCTAAGCCTCTATTTCACAGGCGTTAGATAAACAAACATTTACCCATAACATCTACACGCCACACATTATCTCAATACACATACTCTTCCACATGTTAATGGTATCTGAATCATATTTTTATATTATTGTCATTTACATCATTTTTAAAACTGTTTATTATTATTTTATTTTGTTCTCTTAATTTAGCAAACAAAAAAACATTAGTAATTTTTAGATTGTACTGTACAGGGTGGTGGACGCTGATGGCTGTGATACAGTTTATACTAGTACAGCTGTCAGCGGCGACCTCTTAATTACATTACAATTATATAATCTATGTTAAGTCTAGGATATGTTTTTAAGAGCATCTGTAAAAACTTATATTGTGAAAAATAACCTTTATTATTATTATTATTAAAAAACCACAGTTGTGGTTTTTATTGGCAGTCTAAATTTTAAAGGGCATATAAGAGCTACCCGGAACCGCTTATGATGAAATTGGACCTAAATGTTAGTTAATAAACTTTTTATTATCCATAACACATTGTGAAACCCAATTTTTATACAACACATTAAAGGAACAGCTTGACATCCATCTAATTTCCTTATTCTACCGTCGCACTATCTGACTAACGACACTCCGGAATCGCATCATGGTAAATATACCTCATATGCGCACGAGGCGTTTCGTTTCAACATTCCTTATGTAAACTGCTTAAAAATGGAACGTCTTGCCCGGGTCTATATATCTTTAAGAGTACTATCTGGTTGTGCATTTTAACTGATAAACCTAGAATTTGACTTTGTCATTTGATTTTGACGGGTAGTGTACCTGCCTGCGACGCCGAGGTCGTGGGTTCGATTCCCACTTAAGACAAATCTTTGTGTGCATGAACATGGCGGTTTGTCTTAATCTGGGTGTTTCTATGTATAATATGTATGTATTTACAAAAAAAAAAGTATATAATGTATAAGTATCAGTTATTCTAGTACCCATAGTACATGCTCTGCTTAGTTTGGGACTAGATGGCGTTGTGTGTGAGTTGTGAAATATTTATTTTTATTTGTTAATTATTGTACCTACTTGAACGACCATACTTAGAAATCCCAGGAGAAAAAAAGTTTGCGAAATCTTAAAAGGTATCTTACACTACATGCACACATACTCATAAACTACTAAAGTGCATTCCAATTTGAACAAAACAGGGTCGGTTAAGCTTTGTTAGAATATACCGTCTTGCATAATCTAGTGAGCACAAAAACAGGTATGCAGGCACGACGCCAAATACGCCTGTACATCAACACATCTTCTAGGCTCATCTGTCAGCAAAAACCTCATCTGTGTTATACACTTGATATTTTACTGGATTACAGATACATGGATTTACAGATATACAATTCAGATAAATTTTTAACCGACTTAAAAAAGGAGGAGGTTCGCAATTCGATTGTATTTTTTTATGTTTGTTCCCCAATTACTTGATAAAAAAAAAATTGTCTAAAAGAGTATACTTGTCATATGGTCCCATTTTCATCAGGTCTCGATCTGATGATGGTATCTTTGAGAAATCGATGGCAACCCTCAAATTTTAAAGGCTTCTATATTGTTTGCCATATATTACCTAAAGCTACTCGGATGTTTGCATCTAGCAGTCAGCATTATATGTGGCTTAGCTGATGCTGAAAGGTAAAACTCCTCAACGGTAGGGAGTAAGGGTATAATTCTTTAAATTTAGGCACCTTAAAATCGTTTACTCTATTATTTCAAGTTATATACAGATGAGGCAAGAGATTTTAGTGCATTTTTTTATTAAATCATATTAAACTCAGTTTTTAATATATCAAGCTTGTTCTCCGTGTAATTTAAGTGATTACAGATATCTCTTAAACTTATAGAGAGAACAAAAGAGTGTCGGTTTGGCTATCTGATGCATTGTTAGAATCTACCATCCTGCAAAATCTGGCAGGACAAAAACAGGTATGCAGGCAAAGCGCCAAATAACACTACATCAACACCCCAACGGCGGTTAAGCTCACTTTTCAGCAAAAACCATTCTCAAAATAAATAAATAAATAAAAAGCCTTTAAATATTATTAAAACCGACGTGAGGTGATGACATTATTATTGAAAATACGGCATATGGAATAGTATGGAAAACTAGTCGGCATATCCCGGCTAAAGTAACGTGAGTAACCCGTATTTTCAATAATAAAAAGCATTTTATTTCCCAAAAACCTAAATTACAAATTATCTTAAAATATTTTTCACTTAAAATTATACTGTTTACTTAAAATTATCTTAAAATTATCACTTATTATAAAATTAGGTCTAATCTAGTTTTTTCATAAATATTTTAGATAGAATTGTATCTTTATATGGGAAGTTTCATTTTTATTAAATAGTCTTTATTTACATACTGCTTATTAAATATTTACAATACTAATCTAACTATAATTTAATTTTTTAAACTAATGAAATAAATACCTAACTACATACACCTAAGAATAATAAAAATTATTAAATAAAACAAAACTCGTAAAAAAATAAAATAAAAAATAAAATCAGGTGTCAAAAAATACGTCCGCATCGATGTCGACCGCAGGTAACGTGCCCATAAGTCTGGCGGCATTGCCACGTTGTATGGCAATGCTGATCCTTTGTCCAAAATAGAAGCCAGCCTTATGGTCACGTGAAGAGTCGACTAATCTTTTGGTTATCTCTTTAAAAAGAGAACGAGCGCGAGGACCCCACGGTCCCAGCGTCTCGACCCCAAACGGCTCAAATACATAATTCCCAATTAGATTATTGTATTTGCGCCGCTTAAGAGTCTCTTATTATTCTTAGGTGTATATAGTTAGGTATTTTTTTCATTAGTTTAAAATATTAAATTATAGTTAGATAGAATAGATATAATAATATATTTATTTTAGGAACCCCTCTTAGGTGAAGGCCTCTTCCAAGGATTGCCTATCCTGTGCGATTCTTCGCCATTGTGATCCAGCTATTTTTTTGATGTCGTCTTCCCATCTCGCATATGGTCTACCTTTACGGCGTTTGCCTGGTGGACACTGCCATGACGTCACCGACTTTGTCCATCTATCGTCTCAATATACATGCAAAATATTAAGATATAGATAGAATTGCCTTTTAGTGTGTATTTCGTGTCGTACAAAGAACTTTCACATTACCGAATGTAATTGAGCTTACACAACGAGTAACGAACTTAGTGTCACGTTTAAAAAGGTTTTATGAATTCTACGTCTTTACATTGATGCCGAGCATTTTCCCAATCGCATTCAAGTTGGTTACTAGTATAACAGTTGTAGCTACATATCAGTGTGTTACGTGGAGATCAGACCGACTTTTTTTTTATAAGTTGGATATTAACCAAACTACTATATACTATATATAAACTATAAACTAACCTACAAATAAAGAAGAAAACAATGACACATAATTTGAGAAACAACAACAAACTCGAGCTTATCAGCGCACGTACTAATTACGGTAAAAAAACCGTATTGTTTGAAGGAGCACAGCTGTTCAATAGATTGCCGGCTGATATTAAAGAATGCGATAACATTCAATCATTCAAATCTAAGCTTAAGAAATATGTACTTACACTGTAATGTAACTTTTAATGTTGTATAACTCCAGAGATAATGTACTGTATTATATCTTTATAATTACTTTGTATCTCATTTTAAGTGGACTGATGTTCTAATGAGAAATAAATATCTTTAAACCGATATACAATTTATTGTAGATGTTGTACGGGATGGTAGGTAGTGGCTGAAGTTTAATAGTTATCCATCGGACAACTATTAAACTTCCGTAACCGGCAATTTCATAGCCATTGATTGTTAACTGACCAGTGTGTGCAACAAGTTACCAACTCCTAATATCTAGTTATTACCAGTACATGTATTAGATAAACGCTTCATATACAGTTTTGGTAACGTAATTTTATATATACTGGATAGTAGTCCAACACAATAGGATCACCCTCTAGCACATGGGAACTAAACATAAGGTGAAGTGTGGATGTTTTGCACCACTGACACATTCATCTGAGTACTATAGGCGCTATGTGGTCCACTGAAGAAATTACGTCAGTAAATCATCATCTCTAGAACATTTCTCTAACTCAATCACATTGGAGTAGGATTCTTGTCTATAATACGTTTTAGTAAAATCTCAGGTAATGCTACTTTTTAACTTCTTATTGATTTTATTTATATAGCATTTTGCTATGCTTAGCAAATTATACTTAGAAGCAGCTGAGAAAATATGGGTCCGGCAGGGTTTGAACCTGCGACCTATGCTACCCTGCGGCTTATGCGCATCGGGCAGTCGCTTTAATCAACCACGTCATTTCGTGACGTCACGTTCATCCATTTTTTCCTATCTTACATAACATACACTTGAAAAATTAAGTGTCCTGGCAATCGACTGTCCGGTGTGCAGAAGGTCGCAGGTTCAAATCCTGCCGGTCCAAAATTTTAACTGTTTCTTAATATAATGCTTCTTTTTGTTTGTTAATTTAAAGTAGAGATTCTGTTGGACCATACCTACAGTCACGTACCATACTTATGTATTTTCTACTAAAGATTAGGATCCTCGGTGTATGCAAATTCTAAGTGGAATTCTAGTATCCAGTTAAATACTAACGTAAAACGCTACCGTTTCGCGTTCCAGCTCAGTTTTTGTTGAAAGGTGAGCTTAAGCCCAGAAGAGGTGTTGATTTACTATGTTATTTGGCGCCGTGCCTGGATACCTGTTTTTGGTGCTTGCTAGATTATGCACGACACTAGTTTCTTATTTGTTCTATCTTTTTGCCTGGTTCTGTAATATGTTCTTTGTGTTTGTTTTTGGTAAGTAAGATATGCTTTTTTTAATAAAGATGGCAATAGTGACATTCCGACTCTTTTTTTCATGTTTTGGTCGTCAAAGATTTATTGGCCCTTGACCATTGTAAATATACTGCACCTAAAAGTGTAGTTCTTAAGAGAATTTTGTTCCGGTTTCAGTGGGGACATGTCCCCACTAATAGTTCTTCGTTCGTCTCTTTTACTCACGTATGTACTAATTCACTGAGGACACGCGTTCTCTGTCGCTTTTATTTTTTTTTTCTTTTTATATTTCACACTATTGGAACGTGATAAGTGTATGTTGGTCTATAAAGCGCCCTATAGACTGTGTACCTATAGTCTGCGCATATTTACACTTCTGTCATCGTTGCCTTGACTACCCGAAACAAGTGTCGAAAGATCTTTAAATGACAACTTGAAATAATATTCTATGCAAGTCAAAGACATACATCATTTGAACTTAAAATCCGACTACTTCATAAGTCTTCGGCCTCTAAAATGTATCTCAAGTCAGCCATAAAGTTGATAACCAATCCAATCATTTGATTTGCTCAGTCACAGATGTTCTATAATTTTATTACCTTCAACCAGATTGTATCAATAAATACGGATTATAATCGTCAAATAAAACTGAGAGTAAATCTCACAAGTCGACCAACTTAGTAATTCTTACAAACTTTTGAAATATCGTATCTTGTTTAATATGAAGCTAACGGTGCTGCAAACAAAATATTTTGATATTACCAAAATAACCAATATAACTTGGCCTCTTAACAATGAAAATTTCAAATAAAATTACTGAGAGAAGAGGTTTCGGAGAACTCAAGATATAATGGTTTTTAGTATTAAAAATGCAAGCTTGGTAAATCTATTAAATTCTGCGTGAAAGTTTATAATATTAATAGTATTAAGGGCAAAGGTGTTGATACATTATCCAGTCCACAGAATGTTTGTTTTTCTTGGGAATATTCGATTAAATTGATAAGTGTGTTGCAACCACGAATATTTAGATAGCTTGTTTGTAATTTAATCTCTGTGGAACATTGGTGAGAAAAAAATACTAAGATAAACGGTCTTGGCTCGGCAAAAGTTAAGGCACTATTTTGAGACAATTTTTTTTGAAATCATTCAATCAACAACACTAGAACAGGAAGCTTAATAAACTACATATTACAAGGAAAAATTCTCAATCTAGTGTTAGTCTTTCACGAATATAAATATAAATATTTAAAACATTAATAAACGTAGTCACTTTGAGCATTGGGTAGAGTAATATTAGTAGGTATTACGGACGCCCAGCTCCGAAGAGGTCGACACACCATATTGAAACTCCTTAGAGATTGACATAATCTACTTTATGGAACGTCATGAAGTTAAAATTTTGAATAACCGAAGATGCATCGCATAATGCACCTTCATTTAATCTTGTTACTGGAAGGAAACAAATGAAGGAGCCGACGACCGCCTTTATAAGGGGCTGCGAACGCGGTAGTGCGGTACGGGAAGCATTCGAAGCACAGATATAGATCTACATAGATAACGCAAGTATCACGATTTGTATTGAAACCAAGCGTGCCGACTTTTTAATACCTTTTGTGACGTCACAGCCGAAATTTAGTGACGGGAAATCCAAACCGATTCAAAGACACCTATGCCGCCGATGCCAATCCGCCCAGTACGTTCAACTGGAGCCGTCCGCTATGATTTTCTCTGACAAAAGACGCGCGTGGACTGAAGTTAGAGGCGACCAACCTCGATGCTTGGTCGGGGTTGAGACACGCGAAGTACATGCATCTGCGTTATCTATGTAGATCTATATCTGTGATTCGAAGCTAGTCAGTCTCGCCGTAAACTTATAATCATCGCTAACCTTGTAAATAATTAACCAGTACTGTTACTCTGTCCGAGGGAGTTTCATCTAGTCACCACGAATACCTTTAACACCACGACAATTAGCTAAGTTAATATTGTAAACTTCGTCACAAATACAATAACTACAAATAACTATTAAAAATGTTATTACAAGTAATTGAGACAACAACCTGACGTTTTGCAGAAAAAAATACTTACAAATAACACATTTTACGCGCAGTTTCGTTCATTTTGGTGGATACATACGAGTACATACAAAAAAAAACATTATTCTGTATTTTCTATTACCTAGTGACGTTTAAAGATATTGATGGCACAACACTGCTGGATACAAACGATTTCTAATCGGATAATCAACATTCAGCAGATGTATTGATACACAAATCGAGTTCGTCGATTCCCATATCTTTATGAGATTGTATGGGACTGTATGGGTTTGTATGACATCTATGGGGATCTCTAGTTTATCTACAAATGGTTATGGGGCCGAAGGCTGTAGCAGTCGGACGTAAATGTTAACCTTTTGATCGGGGTAGCGGTTAAGTAAATATGTAAACATATTTAAATACTAATGCCTCGATGGTCTAATGATTAGCGTATGCGCATCTCACCGTGAGGTCTCGGGTTCCATTCTCGGGTCAGGCAAAGTATTATTTGTGAACTAGTCGTTACTTTACAAACGCAGGCAGATACTGTTTCATCTGTGGAACAAAGCAGATCATTTTATTTGTTAATTATCCAGAAGAGGCTACCGTTTGCCATAAGGCGAATTGCGTACTTGTTGAGACCATTTTGTTGGGTAGACAACAAGATTCGTAAAAAAAAGTTTCCCTAAACTTTTGGTAACAAAGGTGGACCAGCTGTTGCCAGCAAAATTTTACCACAAACACCGCACAGAGGTAAAGCCAAAATCATAATACCAAAAATACAAACAATAACATACAATTCACAAAACGCCACATGCATGAGCAAAAATAACATTAGCCCAAAAAAACATGTAAACATTACGTTAACGTTGCGGGCACATGGTATTCTTTGTCCGAAATGTCTTGGTACACGTGTCGAGATACAAAACACATTTAGCAAAAGTGCCAAGTTGAGATGATGTCGTTTGTTGAAACTCTGAAGTGGCTGTGTACCGAGCTTGTTATTATTTTTTGCGGTGAAAGGGAAATGGTATAAAAAGGATGTTTCTAGCTTCTGTTACTGGCTTTGTTCTCTCTCCAGGCTTTCATCTATCCATAACAAATTTCATCAAGTTCGTTCTAACGCAATGGTTTGTCTGTGAAGGCGTAATAGACAAACAGACAACGTAACTTTCTAATTATTCATATTAGTTAAGAACTGTTAGTTAGTTAAGAACTTAACTAAGATTTGAAACCTATAAAACTAAGAAATAGGGATATACCAACAACTCAGTAATCTAAGAAACGTTTATTCTGTTTTGGTAAAATTTTAATACAGAGCTACCTTGTTTTTCTTACCAACTCCCTACTTAGTATAACTGTAGTTATAATTGAAAATGAACTGAACTTGTTCCTTCTAAATAAAATATTTTACCCAGACTAATATTTCCATTTTTCTATTAAGACTGGCTAGCTAGACAAACGAGATGGCAGTAAGCTATCTGAGAGTACTTTTTGAAACGAAATAAGGAACATTAAAGTTATTTTTCTGCGAAACAACATCCAACTAGTAATTTTCCAAGAAAAACATAATAAAATATTTAAGTTAAAATAAAAGATTTGTTTGATGTGACAGTTGACTTTATAACAATGAACGGATTGCGAATTGGTTAATCCACTTGCAAAACAATAGACATGATGACCCTTGATAATTAGAAACTTCATTAAAATAATTACTTTGTTAACACGTAAACTGCCTGAGATAATACAATTTTAAATTCACATTAATAATAGACTCGCCCAAACGCTCTAAACAAACGGCTACATAAGCGTGACGTCACGCTTATGTATTTTGTATGTAGAGTTATGAATTTTGTTTGATATCTATACTAAATATTGCGTTTATACAAATGTTTTTTTTACAAATGTTGCTATAAATAATAATAATAATAATAATTGTGTGGTTAATGATAAAATTATTTTTTGATAATTTCGTACTTCAAAATAGACACGCCCATGAAATTGAATAATCATCATAATAAGTTAGATTTATAGTTTATAAGTAAACATTCTTGCATTTGGTTTATGTTTGCCTATATTTTGATAAAATATCCTATATTTAACTATCTATGGATCAGTCGCCATGTCCATTATAGTTCTGTAAGAAGACATAATTATACATAACCTTTTTTAATAAAAATAATGCATTGAATCATTTTATATCCACTTTGTTTATGTCATTACAACATTTTACATAACAAAAAGGTAATTTCTTATAAAGTACTTTTTTACTCGGACCTTTTTTCATCATAACCAGCCAGCACCAGCCAGCATAACATTAACCACCAATAAAATCCCTTCAATTTAAATTAAGAATTATACAGTATAATGACGTCATAAAGTTGTATGTCTGTACGTTTATGACAGTTTAACCTATGGACCGACACGGTTACTCACTTAAATTGAGATGTTCGGGCGAGTAATACCGGGGGTGAAAGCTAGTGTGCAAGTGAATTTGACAGCGTAAACATTTTTATGAAGTGAATTTGAATGGAATTCTTGGGTGTTCGTAGGTATAATATATACTAATACATTTTGGAGATTTCACACCTTTGCGGTTTTATTCTTTAGTGATTAGTGTGTAAGGTATAATAATATGTAATGTTGGAAGAATGCAATAACTATTTTTTTATTTACATATGCCGGATGTCCGATCCATCTTGCATTATTATAATATTTTTTTAGGCTAGGGCCTTTTAATCATCAAACGCGAAATTTAAAAGGCTATAAAGTGAGCCCTTCGTAATACCACTGCGTACTGATACTAACAATTTTATAATAAAAAATCCCAGATAACATTTTACCCGGCTTCGAGGACGACTTAGACCACCCGCTCAGAAACATTATACACTAACCACTTGACTGAGGCAGTCAATATTTTAATTTCTTATAATTTTTACGACTACTAAATATGAATTTCCTTTGTATAATGATGTGTCACTCTAATATAATTAAGTTAGCGATAAACACTAATGTTTATTTATTTTATCGAATCGATAATTTTATCGAACTCGATCGAAAACTTTCTCTTTGAATTGATCATAAAATAACATTAGGGCGTGACTACACCTGTGACATCTATGGATTATACATTGCGAGATAAAATCGGGCTATTCGTTTTCTTTTGTTCTGTATCCTACCTAGTAATCCAGTTGATGTAATATTTCGGTTACACTGATGTCTTTATTATAAACATGATAATAAAAGCTTTCGAAAGATTTTAGGCTCTTTTCTGATTATTCAGTGCGGGATCGTTTCGGTACAATATTCTCAAAATTTAGACACTTGAGACCGAAACTAAATACAAATGCCTAAATTTCACTCGGCATAATCAGGCAAGAGCCTTATTCTGTATAAAAACTTGAAATATTTATGGTGTGAACCACAGAGTCGAAATCACACACAAAATACAATTTAAATATCAAAAGATTTGTAAATTTCGTATTAAATTTTATTTAATTCTCATCGAACACATTACTTAACAAAACTGCATAATAAAATTAGGAAATACAATGTTTATGATATAATTTTAATTTGAATAACAATGCTTGATTATACAAAACAAATACAAATAATTTAACAGCCCGATTAGAAATCGTCTAAATTAAATATAAATAAAAATTCAAATAAATCTTGTTCTTTGTCAATAGTCGAAATGTTGTACAACGTTGAAATTGTTTAGAATTCATAATAACTTTACAAAGTGTTCCTTTATGCTAATTAATCGATTTAAATTCGGTATCGCGACGATTCGTTTCTCGATAGGCGAGTGATCTTGCGGTGTAGATAATTAAATCGCTATTATTTTAATTTGAATCGATAGTATCGGATATATATTTCGTTTCGTGGTGTCCACCTGTCAGATTTGATTTTAATAATAGTTTTTTAGCGGACTGAGTTCTTTATTTGTGCATTTATGGTAATCGCACGTCAGAATTCTCAGTTGGAGACGTCTTGCTAGTAATGTATTGCATGACCACAATGACCACCATACTTGTTTTTGTTTTTCGGTTTATATACTAAACTTTCTTAAAGTCATTTAGATAGAAAGTGATAACTACTATCCAAATTCGCCTCGAAAAAGTTATGTTTCTAATTTTATGGAATGTTAACTTTGTGAAGCTTCTACCGAAAACTGAACAACCTGTACCTAATAGAGCCTCGTCAAAGGGACAGACTTACACGCTGTGGTTTGGGCACATTTCAAATGTATGTATTTTCAATTTGAACAAGTATGATGGAGGGTGTAGCCGGTTGCTTATTGACATTAAAAAAGTAATTACTATTATTTTTTTATGAATAGTCAAAGATTGAATTTCTAACGCACTGCTAACCGCCATTAATATAATTATTTCATGAATTTATTCATTCCAATTCTTCTTAAAATTAAGACGATCTCAAATATCTCCGTTTATCTCAATATAACGGTTGTAAAACTCGAATAGAATAAGTAATTTAATGGAGTTTTTATTGTCTATAAATATTTGTCTTTGAAATGCCCGCCTAATGGTGCCCGTAGGTTGCATTTTTGGTTTTATAGAATAGACTCTATGGCATGCCGATAAACGTAATCTATGTTTATAGTAAGGTACATACTTAACATTATGTTTTATTCTTCAAAGTTTTTGTTTTAGTTTACATTACATAAGATAGTTTTACCCACGCAGAACTTCTTACTGGTGCAACTGTGGCGCTATTTTGTAAGGGAAACTGTCAACTACGAAAATGTTCTGCATCCTTATGTACATATAAATACGGTCGATATTTGATTGACAGCAATTTTATCTTCGTATGATTCCATTTAGGAAATACGCATGCGGGTTTTTTTACTTTTTATGCTGATACCGACTATGACGTTAATTCCTTTCAAAATAGATATGTCTATCTCTGCCCCGTTGGTCTAGCAGTATATTCTGCATATCGCTCACTGCGAGATATCAGGTTCGAAGCCCAAGTCGGCAAAAGTGTTTATTGGAATATTCCGTCAGAAAATTCTGGACAGGAATTGTGCCCGGCGAAAGGCGATAGATTCAAGCCCTATCCCATAGAACTACTACTAACATAACAGGTGAAATGTGGGTGTTGTACGTCTCTGGGTAATAGAGGCGTGATTTTATTTTATGTTATAGAAAAAAAGACCGTTTTCTGTCGAGAACGTAATTTCAAGAGTGGCAAGTGGTACTATGCTTCGAGTTTGTCTAGTTTTGTAGCAGTCCCTAACACTTGTTTAAACAACTACAAAACCATTATATTAATGTCAGTACGAGCCGACAACCACGGCCATTGGCGAGATTCCCTTAACTTCGAAACCTCGTTAAACTTTACCGCTTTCACCCTTAACTGTAATGATAACGCCATTTATTACGACACTTTGTTTTTTAAGTTAGACGTTTAGTATTTTTATTTAAAACTAGCTGACCCGGCGAACTTCGTACCGCCTTAGCGCAAATTTGATGCACTACTTTATTTTGTATAGCTGACCTATCTTATGTATGCGTACCTATTCAATTTGAACTGGAATCTATAATATCCTCCTAATAAAAATGAATACCTATTTCCCTGGTCTCGTCATACCTAAAAAGGACTTTACTAATTTTATTAAATTAAAAACAAAATATATATTTTCATTATAGTGTTTTCATTATAGTGTTTATTCCGTAGGGTTCAATAATTTCACTTACATTTTTACAAATCTATCTTTTTTTTTCCGTAAGAACCTTGTATTTTGATTTTTTTTGTAGTTTTCTAATACTCTGTATTAGAAAACTACAAAAAAAAATCATCCAAATCGGTCAAGCAGTTTTCATGCTATGTCGTGACAACGGAAAATGGGTTTCATTTTTATATATATAGACTAGCTGTTACCCGCGACTTCGTCCGTGTGGAATTCATTATATTAAGTAGTAACTGCTCCCGCGCTTTGACCTGCGTTAAACGTTACTGTCCCACTTCTATGGAGTTTAGCGTTATGTCAAATATCAAAAAACTTAAATGGATAGTTAGATTATCAAACACAAACATAATTATTAATATCCGATCATTGGTTCTTGAGATTAGAGCTAACAAACAAACAAACTAACTTTCGTGCCGTTTCGTCGGCGTGATAGATACACCAATAAAAATTAACTTATGTTACGCGCCTTGTAGTCAGTTACCTGAAATTTTATCGAAATCGGTCAAGCCGTTTAGATATTTAGACGATACAAACAGACAGTCAGACTGACAGACAGACAGACAAACATTTTAAAAACTGTATTTTAGGCATAGATATCGTGCAAATAACTATATCAACTGAAAAAAACATTATTATTTTGACATTAAAAACAGACACTTTAATTTTATTTATTTTTTATTTATTAGACTAATTTAATTTAAGATCCTATAATTATGTATATTTTTCTGTAGGTAAATAAAGACTTTTTTGTATTGACTAAAAATATACATAATCTACGAGCCTTTTAACAATTAAACAGTAGTTGGCTAGTATCCGCTACATATCAGTATTTAACGCATGATGTGTCAAGAAATTTACAACTTCCCCATTAACCCTAACATAAGACTATCTTCAAGTAATATCATCATTATCAACACCCTGATAACTGGATTAAAGGAGAATCAAGTTACGAGTTCTCAAATAATTAGCCTTGCCGATAGTAATAATAATACAGGGTGTAAATAACATCGTGACTAAACCGTTTACGTGTGATTCAGTACATGGTTCTGATACCCTAATGTGGAGGAAGGAAAAGAAGTATGTTAGAAGCGTAGAGCATGGAGTTTCATCGTCTCTACCCCCATGGTATAAAGACATATTTTATATAATAATATGTATGTATGTATGTAATTTTTGGGTAATTTCAAATTTTCTGAATTGTCGTCACGTGCCGACGCAGTTTGTATGTGTGTACCAAAACGAACTCAATGACTAACTAGACTACCAAAAAGTCTTGTACAATTAACAAAAAGAATTTCCCCCGATCGATAAAGTAATGACTTGAGATAAACATGGACAGTGGGAATTCAAAATCAAATCAGAAAAGTATATCCTCAATTATTCTTATAGTCAACAAAGAGTTACCGCAAGCAAACTAATATCCACGTAAAAACTACTCTAAACTTCAAAACAAAACACAATTTCCGAATGAAAGTTATATAATCCCCATGAGATGGAAGAAAAAATACTTGGCAATGTTTAAACAACAAAAAAGGCTTGCTTAGCAGAAATAAAAATTAAATCTCCCTAGAGACGACAGTTTTCTGTTATAAACACTGCTATGGTGAAATGGAAAAAGTTTTCGCTCGCTTAAATACTGACACACTGTAGATAAGTTGCGACAACTAGGAATGACAGTAGTTATGATAGTTTGTGATTTAATTTAGAAACTCGATGATTTAGTCTTAGCCGTTACTCATTACCGGTGAGCAGAGAGTATGCATTTACCTAGAGACAACTAAAAGTTTTAAATGATATTATTCCCAATGCGCGAGCATAGCTCGTTCCAGATAAAATTCACGTCTAAGTTTAGAAATGTATGGGATTTGACAGTTTTTACCCGGCCCGGGGAAAATTTACTATGAATTTTGACAGTCCAATTGTTGCAAAAATATAACCGCCATTTTTTTCACCTTGTCATTTATTATCTCTGCCGATGAGAGCCGAGCTTCAGGTTGACAACTGACCAATACAATGAGGCATATTTTGTCTGTTCCTACGCCCATTGGCCAATTATATTTAGTGCCGGCTTTTTCCGTCGGCAATTAGTGGCAGTTTTGACTTTTCTATTTATTGTTATAAATCAAATATGTCTATTGTTATATTGCTTAGGGCTAGCCGTATCATCTAAAATAAGAATAAGGACTCTGGACACGTCAGAAAAAAAATCTACTGTCATAAGCAAATTTTCGTATCCTCTACTGTCATTAGCCTATTAAATAAGTTTGAAATCTAACAATTTTGTCACTGACAGAAATTAATATTATGAATTGAAAATTTGACAACCTTGTCGTATAATCATCTTTATTAAATAGTTCTCCTATTGTTCAGTAAAAAAAAAATTACTAGTTTCAACGAACCCGCCGCTTCACCTGCGTAACAGTTAGGTAAATAAACGAATCCTATACTGGTTATAAACTATTTTACACTGTGTTCTAAATATCATGCAATTTCTTTCAAGAATTAGAGTGTTATTGAATAACAAACGTTCAAGCATCTTCATATTACGAAATTTCATATTTATAATATAAGGAGGCCATCATTAGTAGGATAAATTAATTTTACACCGTATGTTAAGTATATAAAGTCCAATTTTCAGTAGCCACATGCTATGTTGTTTTGGGTCGATGTGGTAAATCTTGTGTGTACAATATTCTTGACTTAACAAAGGATAAATACACAAACATTATTGTTGACCTAATTTTATGTCCTTTAGGGTGTACCCTTATTAAAAATGTATGTAAAATGTATTAGTTTTGGTTAGTTGTAAGTTTGTTTCAAGTTGGTTTTAAGGACGCGTTAAATATTGATGCGGATATAACTTTTATTTATTTAGGGAGTACCCTTGAGACAATAATATTTAAATGTATATAAATTACGAGTATTTACAATACACACACGTCTAAGTAAGCAACTATAGTTGTGAAGAGGTTAATCAATAAGTTAATTATGTTATGTTTATTACGTTGAGCGACATCCATCAGACCTGCTGAACCCAGAACGGGCTGATACAATTCTATTTGTTAAGCTAGTTGTAAGACTATCTGGTTTCTGACTACTCGTAACGACTGTCATCAATTTTCATATATCAATCTGGACTGACAGCTTAACATGCTCTGCAAAGCGTAAAGGAAAACTTGTTCTGTTTAGGGGTAGGTGATTTCAGACTAACGTAATATTGTTTTACTAAATATTTATAAGTTTTTACTTCTTTTGCAAGAAAGATCATATTATCTAAAACACTTAAATGCATGATTGTTCGTGGCCTTTTCATAAAAAATGTTTTAATCATTAATTGAGTTACATACAAACAAACATAAAATTAAAATTAAAATTTTGCAAATATAGGCGCCAACTTTTTAATGTTTTAGTTATGATTTGTCTACAAAAATAGACAAAAACTTAATAACATTAAAGTTAAACCCATATTACTTTTGTATGGAAAACAGCCTAGCAATTGTTTCTTCTTAGATTGTCATTAGTCTCTAATGTTATATCTAGACTAGATTGTAATCTTTATGACGTATCTAATTGCTTAGAAACATGAATGGAACAAAAGATGGTCATCCATCCGACGTCCGACCGTGGTAAGAAAATTCCATTAACTTAAAACCGATCGGTTCGCGCGGCTTTTGACATAGCCACAAGCAACTTAGTATCCGTCAAGACATGCTGGTGATTTTTCTCCCCGTATTCCCGAGTTAATTGTGAAGTTGTCCCAACGCTCAGTAGAAATGCCACAGGCTTATTTGGTAACAAGAGCCTGACTTTAGATAAATTAAGTGAGTGAGTTTTTGTAAACCAGCTTATCTGAGGCAAATTCACCGTCTCTCCTTTGAAGAACTGGGTAATAGTAAAACATAACATCACAACAATTTTATAGAAGAATGTGGCAGAGACGTCTAACACCCACACTTCACTTGTAATGTATGATTAACATAGGTTTATTTTATATTGTTAAAACAATCTTAAATTAATTTACAAACTTAAATCTATATATAAAAAAATGAAACCCGTTTTCCGTTGTCACGACTTGGCATGAAAACAGCTTGACCGATTTGGCTGATTTTTTTTTTTTTAGTTTTCTAATACTCTGTACAAGGTTCTTACGGAAAAAAAAAATCTGTAAAAATATAAGTAAAATTACTGAACCCTACGGAATAAACACTATTATGAAAATATATATTTTGTTTTTTATTTAATAAAATTAGTAAAGTCCTTCTCAGGTACGACGAGACCAGGGAAATAGGTATTCATTTTTATATGGAGGATATTATAGATTCCAGTTCAAATTGAATAGGTACGCATACATAAGATAGGTCAGCTATACAAAATAAAGTATTGCATCAAATTTACGCTAAGGCGGTACGAAGTTCGCCGGGTCAGCAAGTATTAAATAATACTAAAACCAAAATCATACCTAACTATGTACAGCTGAAAGAGAAATAAAAAAGTTATGCGTCAAAAAATACTTTCGCATCAATGTCAAATGCGGGTGACGTGGCCAGAAGGCTGGCGGCATTCCATGATCTACTGGAATCCTGTCAAAAATGTTTCAAATAACTTTGCTTGGTCGGGGAATTGAATCCAGGACCTCGGGGTGAAAGAAACGCAAATTATATCACTATACTAACGAGGCGGAGGCTTGGAGTAAAGCTAGTATTGTCGAGTGAATGTTTTACACTCCTCCAACAAAACGTAATGGCTTCCTATTAAGTATAACGAGCGTGCTTTACGAGCTATTAGCAACGCTTGTATGCAATATATTTAAATATGTGGCCTATTTGTACAAGGATATTTTGAATAACCTAGAATTTCTGAGGAAAACTTGTTTGAAGCTATCGAGGCTAATTAGGACTCTCGGTGTGTTCCTCGATCTATCGGAGGTTTGAAATGTTGGAAGCCATTGGATTCTGCGGCACAGTCATGGATATTAGATCTTCAAGAGCTACAATATAGCACACGTGAAGCTTTACTGAAGAAGACGAAAAAGTACTCGAAAAGTCGTTCTTTGTTCTATAAAAACAGTGAGCAAAACTCAATTTTGCTTCGAGTCATTTCAGTGAGCAAAACTCGGTTTTGCTTTGAGTTTGGCTCTCTCTCAAAGCAAAGTTGATTTTGCTCACTGATGGTTATTTTTTGATTTTTCTTAGTATCCCAAACTAAGCAAAACTTATACTTCGGGCTTTCGGTAAAAAGTTGTATATGCGACACGAGATCAAAGTTTTTTTCATATCGTGCTTTTGAGTATCTCACTACGCTGAAGATTCTTACCTATTATAGGATCTCTTGCTTATTCAGGTCTTAATATTAGTTCTCAAAGAAAATACGAACTTTGCTCTCTTGTTGCACAAATAAGTTATGCGTAGTAGAGAGGAGAAAATATGTGTTTGAATAAATATTCAGGTTTCGTTATTTCCACATCTCCGTCCTGCTTAGCTTCGGTAACGAAACCTAATTGGTTACTCAAACACATCTCCTCTTCGCTTTGGTAAAAACGGGGCCTTAATGAAGGGATTGGAATAACACAGAACTCCTGCATTAGGTTTCGTAATGTTTTTAACCACTCAGAAAAAAAAAATGTACTGGAATCACCCCTTTCAGTACCTAGCAAAGTCCTACTATACAAACAGGTTTTGATGCCTGAATGGACTTATGGCATCCAGCTGTGGGGCTGTGCCGCTCAAAGTAATCGGCAAATTATACAAAGATTCCAGAATAAAGTACTCAGGCATATCGTGAACGCGCCCTGGTATGTAAGAAATTGCGACCTCCACAGGGACCTCAACATTGACGTCGTAGATAAAATTGTGCAAAAATTGGCAGAAGCCCACGAATATAGGCTTCATCATCACGTTAACGTCGAGGCCATCCAGCTCCTCGACAATACGGACATAGTGAAAAGACTTAAACGGACAAAACCATATCAGTTAGTTAGTGTTAGTGATTAAGTGAAAAATTACAAACAAAAACAGTGATAGTTCAAAAGACAACATGAACAAAGTGTCTTCGCCTTAATAAAAACTAAGTGAAGTGTTATTGGACGCCCCTTAGATTTATGTTTACATATTAATTTAGGTTAAAATATAATTACTCATTAGCCTTTATGGGCTAGATTGTAATAAAATAAGATATTTGTGATATCTTACAATAAAAAAAAAACCACTCAGAAGGAGGAGCCTTGTGCAGCGAGGCTCCGCAAACATTTACGCAAAATAAGCTTTATAAAAATGTGTCTTTAAGATTGCCTTTTGATATAGCATGATGTTAATAGTCCAGCTACAACTTTAAATATGAATTTTGTTAGTAAAGTGTAAAGTAATAGCTATTACGTACAACGAGCGAGCTTTATGAGCTTTTAGAAACGCGTGTTTATAATATATTCGAGTATGTCGCCAGAGGCTTTGTGCATATTAGTACCGTGGATATTTTAGAAAAATCTAGATTTTCTAGGGAAAACTGTTAGGTAATCTACAAAATATTAGTTGTGATCGAAAATAACCAACATGAGGATAATAAAATTTAGCAGTATTGTCACACTTCTTTTTTTTTAATTTGAGCTTGAAGCAAAGGTATATTTTTTAACTTAAAAATATCGCCCTGAATTATCGAAATATTGATATCAAGTTAGCTTTGACCCAAAATCAAACCCGTGCATTTTAGATTGTTATTTATCACTAGTACCCGTTTGCTTTAAAATGGTTTTATCAGCCGCCCCGCTTCATTATTCCTCAACTCTTGTAAGCTTCTATCATGTTAAAAATTACACAGAAAAAAAGGGTACACAGGGAAAATTTTACCAAAACGAAGCGAAGGTGAGAGAGTAGGTTACCGTGTGTATCGAAAGTTTATTTTGTATCCAAAAGCACGTAACCCAAAAACACAACCTGCTCCAATAATTCTAGTTATTATGGCCAATAAACCGTCGCATATAACCTTACAAACAATTACCCATTACACGATCTACAGCCAGCAAAGAAAACTAGAGATGGGCCCGATTGTGAATTCGGCCTTCTAGTCGGGGACTTAAAAAATATATGAAAAACACTCTAATTTCCTATAACGTTCGAGGGTTTTCCTCAATTTCCCTAGGATTCCATCATCAGACCCATACATCTTTACTGCGGGACCACCCTCAAGGTATACTCATTCAAATAATAAAATATTAGTCTAAATCAGATCACTCAGAAAAAAGTTGTGCGTAACATAAAAAAAACAGTGGCGGTTTTACAATTTTTTAAGGTATAGGCTGAGCAGTTGTTGCCGCCCTTGTCCCTATAATAGTCAAGATTATTTTTACGATACAAAAATTAAACGTAAATAATTTCTCATAGAAATCTTTTTGATTTCTATGAGCAAATACTATGCAGCAAAAAAAAACAAAAAAAAAAAAAACGATCCCCAAATTTGCCGCCCCAAAAATCTGCCGCCCTAGGCTCCAGCCTACGCAGCCTGCTGGTAATTCCGCCACTGAAAAAAAGCATATACACTTGATACTATGTTGGCTTGAGAACCTCCTTGGTTTTTTGTCGTCGGTTAAAAAGTGGCCGATTAGTCGCGGAATGCGATCATTAGATTAAGCTAAATTAAAACCGATTTTATTTCGCACTACCAAATGAGTACACACATGGGTATATTTCAAAGCGGCACAAGCTATGAAGGACTTCTCTCACTTGATTATTGGCATTAATAGTATAGCTGTCTAGAATAGCATAGAATAGAATAGAGTCTTTATTTGCAGTAAAATGTGGTAAGTACATAAGATATTACAAATATGATTAGCGATCAACACATCTTTGTCTAATAATATTGACATGCAAATAGTAATACAATAATTCTTAAAACTAAGTCGAGTATAGCATCGGTCACAAACTATACATTAAGGTTTTCATTCATTATTCATGATAAATTCTAATTTTACTTATACAATATAAATATTATACTCTATTGTGTTATCATTAACGCAGGTACATATAATAATCAGTGAATTAATTAAATCATTCATTTTATTTAAATCTATTCGGCGACTACAAAAGTGGATGACTGGATTCAAGATTAAAGATTCAAATCATTTCGAATCATTCGACATTACGCTGAACTCCATGGAAGCAAACGTTAAACGCGGGTCAAAGCGTAGGAGCAGGTACAACTTAATATAACGACCTCCTTATTAGAATAAACTTCAAGAAACATAAAGCCAGTGGTTGAATAAAGATGGGTTTTCACTGAAAGACAAAAGGGTAACTGTAAAGAAGTAATAATTTATTATGTGTTGCCGAGGGCTGGGATTTTCCGGGTTTGTGGTTAAAATTGAAATTATTTACGCTGAAGGTTTGTTTTTTGAAACCTGAATGCGTAAAAAAAAAATGATAAAAATAAATACTAAAATGCTTTGTTGGTCTAGAGCACGGAATAGGAATACCAAAGGAAATGTGAAGTAGGCGTGGTTCGCGTGCCACAATTAAGCGTAGCTACGCTTAATCAATCCATGTCTATGACCAGTCGTGTTCTGACAGCGCGTCAAGTTGCTAATCTTCCGTATTTATTTTATATTTCTTTAACCATGCCGTATTGTGCTATTCTGGAGTGTAAAAATGATAGTAGAAGAAAAAATCTCATGAATGGAGGTGTTTCATACCATCGGTAAGTATGATTTCTTATAAAAATCATGTTTCATTAACTTATAAAAACATCTAGAACATTCTACAGAATATTCTACGCATGATATAATAAGATAGGTCTCCTCACCACGATGACAGTTCAGTATGTTGTGCCAGGAATGTATGAGTGTTGTCAAATTTTCATAGAACCTGGCACAAATATGGTGGCATATGTCAGTCTTGAGCATATCTGAGTTTTTTGTACCATGATTCTACGCTACTCGTTTAGTGATGTGTGAGTTCGTACAATACTGAGTTTATCGATAGACTTAAAAAGAAAAGTAATCACAATATAATATTACAAATTCGATAGTTATTCTGTCTTTTAATGTAAAAAGGTAACAAACAGTGTTACCTTTTTAAATTCAATCTGATCTGATATGACATAGAGTTAGCTGGTACCCTGAGGACAGCCAGGGGCTACTTCTCATCATCAGCAGTGATTTAGTACATTTTACCAGACAGACAGACAGACATCGACGTCAAACTTATAACACCCCTCTTTTTGCGTCAGGGGTTAAAAAATAAAGTATTCTTATTTTATCCAGATTATTTAAAATGAGCTACACAACATGTTAAGTATTGTTACAAAAAGATTCAGTTAAAAAACGCGAGCGGTAGCTACTGGTACCATTGTGCGAGTGTCGAGTCTATTAATAAAAAATAGTAAGAAACTATATTATACTAAATGCAACATTTTCACATATAAAACTCGTTAGCTCAAATAAGAAATCATGTATCTATCGATATCGATAATGTAATTATAAAATTCAATATTGCGCATCACTGGGTGAATAGCGCTAAAAATCAATCTATGAAACAAAATCTCATCCTTATGTCGTACGTGTTTAAGGTTAAAATTGCGTCCATCTAAAATACTGCCATCTCTACTCAAGTAGCGGAATTATCTCGTCAGTCAAATGTAATACATTACTAAGATAACAAAACGTCGTAAGTACTTTTTGCAGTTTATCAAAATAAAGCTTATCAATAGCAGTGAAGGTATATTTTCAAATTTATAGCATGTGCTTTATGCTTATTTTTACTAAAATAAAAACGACCAATCATATGAATTCTTTGTGTGTAGTGCGAAGTATGATTATTGGTTTATTTATGTGAGTTTGGCGACAGCAGTTTCCATACTAATTGTGTCTTATACCATTTCCTTTGGTATTCCTATTCCGTGGTCTAGAGGTATAATTTGTGGCCGCGAGGTCTCGGGTTCGATACCTTGGTCGACCAAAGGTTTTTTTTGGGATTTTCCGTCAGACAATTCTTAATTGCAGCTTGGAGTTAAAATTGTTCGCGGTGGATGGCGATAGGCTCACACTCTATCCTAGGTGAAGTGTGGGTCTTGTACGCGTCTGCCACACCCTTTTGGATAATATTTCCCAGAACGGTGTGGATTATTAAGGTAGGGATGGGTATGGTAGGGATTATTTAACTTAACATAACATTCACATCTATATAGGCGTGATGTGTTTAATACAAATATAGGTAGTGAATACTTACTGCTTTTATGTCAACTGCTGTGTCATCGTGCGTACTCACAAATGGTTTTACTGTAAAACATGTTAAACTCTGAGTGTGGATCGCGAGGCTTGATGGAAAACAAATGAGAATTCCTTCGCACTGAATGTATTGACAAAGAGTAGAGAGTAAAGTAGAGTTTTTGTTTGTTTAAAAAAAACGACGCCCGCACTAGGATTAACTCCTGTGTCACGGGGGTGTGCACAAACATACATTTCACAACACACAAAGCACACCCAGAGTCAGAACAAATCTTTGCGAATCACACAAAGATTTGTCCCATGTGGGGATCGGAACCCACAACACCAGCGTAGTTGAAATAAGCGAGGTGACTGCTTAAACCACTACGCCAATCGTGCACTCAGGGTATTCTTTATTGCACAGATATAGATCTACACTTTATTGTATACCAAAAATATACAGTTTAACAATAAATACAACTTAAAATTATTTTCAAATGCACAATGGGCGGCCTTAACGCTAAAAAGCAATTTCTTACAAGCCTTACCTTTGGATAGATAAAAAGATAGTTTGTGTTGCAGGCCATATATAGGGCAGTTGGTGTATAAAAATAAAAATCGAGGTAAGTATTAAAGATAATATTTACAAAAACAGAGATATCCTAATTTCAATATTTACACATATCTTACAATATAGTTATATACACTATTACTTAGTTTACCTAATACCATACACACTTGAGGGTTTAACTCGATCAAGTAAAACCGTATGTGACAACGGACTAATAAAGATATGAAACTGTTTTTAGTACGTAAGTTAATACAATATATTATAAGTATGTCTCAAGAATGGACCATGAGAATCGATCCTTTTTTTAAGCCAAATTACTTTCAAAATATAGCCAAATAAGCGTGTTTAGTACTAGCCAACAGTAAACATTTTACAATCAAATAAAAAAATAAGTACACAAAACAAAAAGTACGTTTGTGTAAACTAAGCACGCAATAGGGCATAAAATAGCTTGCAAAAGACCACAGGCACTTCGTAACTAACGCATAAAGCTAACGAAACGCTTGCCAAACAAAAATAGCACATAAAGTGTTAAGCCAGTGGTGTAAAAGAATAAAATCTATTTATTATGGTAATAAGTAAACTAAGTGTGACTTATAAAACTCCGTGAAAATTTACGACGGATTATATAAACGTGATTTAATCGTAGATCGCGCCTTTGATAAGCAGTCAACGATTGTATTACACTCAAAGAAAACTAAGTCTTACAAATGTAACACAAATATTATTAATTTAACATTTTCTTTCGTGTATAGCATAATATAAGCAGCCCTAAATCTAATACATGTTCCACTGCTGGGCTTGGGCCTCTTCTCATGATGAGAAGGGTTAAATGGCTTAACCCTTCTCATCATGAGAGTCAACCACACTAGCTAAGTGTAGATTGGTAGACTTCACATACTCTCGAGCACTTTTTAGGCACGTAGGTTTCCTCACGATGAGATGTTTTCCGTTAGCAAGCGATAATTAATATGATAAATACACACATATATTCGAATCGTACTGATTAATTGACAGAGGTGTGTGCCGTGGGTTCGAATCCGAGACCTTTGACTTCACAGTCCTACGGTTACCCACTCGGCAATAGTTGCTGTCGAAACCTACTGAACCGATTTTAATAAAACTTGCACTGTTGATCAAAATACAAAAGTGAAAGCACTATCCACAATATTTTTATTAAAACTGACGTGAGTTTGTAACATTATTAAGTCGCAGCCAGTCTTGCACTGATAGTGCAAGACTGGCTGCGACTCAGGCGCGACGTATCGCACTCTCTTGATAATGCCAAGACGTATAGGCGAAACCGCGGTCGACTAAATAGACCAACATTACGTGAGTAACACCCGTATTTCATAATTTATATTCATATATTTTTAAAAACTATCCACAAAATTGAGCTCATTTGCAAAAGCTCTACAACCTTCAAGTTATCTTTTTTGCTATAATTATCATAAAATCACGCCTATTTTATCTAGAAAGGTGTAAAAGAAGTGTATAATACCCGGCCACCATATTAATTCCGTGATGCTATTGAGAATTCCCTGATAGAAAAAGCCCAAATAACACCTAAACCCGAGCCAGGAATTGAACTCAAGATCGCGCAGCGAGCTGCCGCATATGCTTACCACTAGACCGACGAAACACATTTCTGAAAATTGGCCAATCTAGAATTGATAACCTCTTTCTATTAAGTCGGCATAATTTAACTTTAATCATAAATTGTGTTTCAAAGAACACGATGAGGAACGAATACAATTATCAGTCAGACAAGTTTTTTTTTCAATTCATACAGAACAATTTGTATTGCCCAAATGGGCAAAGTTGGCACTTACTGGCTGAATTCCGGCAGTCGGCCTGAACAAACTTTTGCAATAAAAGCGCGGGTCGAGCAATAGTGAGAGCGATGAGCGGTTTGTAACAGTGTTGAGAGATTTCGAAAGTTGTGTTTATTCGCACGTGAATCAGTTACAGTTCAGTCAGAATACAGTTTATTGGCATTTTATTTTTAATTTTATAAGCTCTAGATACCGTGCTGAAGTCTTGAGACTTGTCACTCTTGACTTTTTTGCCCTAACGGCCATCTGTCCTTCGAGAGATGTGTCCGGCCACTGCCACTTCAGCTTAGCCACTCGCTGAGTTATGTCGGTGACCTTCTGATTCGATCGCGTAGTAAAACCCCGAGCATAGCTCGCTCCATCGCTCGCTGAGCGACCTTGAGCCTTTTAATGACGCCTATAGTGAGTGGCCATGTCTCCGTTCCGTAAGTCGTCACTGGCAACACACACTGGTTAAAGACTTTTGTCTTTAGGCACTGCGGTATATTACAATTTACATTTGGTTTTAGCTATTGCCGTCGGTAATGAGTGCCGTCTAGTTCTACGGTTTAGTCAAATCGTAATGTCAAGAGTGGCAAGCCGCGCTAAGGGGGAGCAATGATTAAAATGAAAAATATTGGCAATAGGTCTTTTACACTACTTATACTAATGAGAAACTACGAGAAAATCTAATTGTAAAACTGTAATTTTAATATTATTATGATCTGTTGACATACCACCGTTTGAAAAAACTAGTTTTTGAAATCGGTACTAATTCATTTATCTAATTTACAATCCAGGAGCACCGACATCAAAAACTATTTTTGGCGTTATTTAATGCTTTTGAGTTTTGGAAGTTGGTTAGTTTTAAAATGTTGATCGAACAATAAACTTCTATTTTTGAAGTCGGTTAAATTTAAGGTATTATTAATATCAAATTAAGGTAAACTTTACCTAGTTTCCTAAATCTTATCTTAATTCAGATCTTACATAACTTTTCTCCTTCATCTTCCGCCATCCCTGTCCCCCATCGAACTCGCCATCACTGTAACCCAACGTCACATCGTAGCAGTAAGCGAAACACTTTGAGCGATGCCCGTTATTTATATTGTATGGAAGCAATTGTTTACAAGATCTATTGACTATTTTACTACTGACTCTAAATTTGCACGAACGTATTGATACTTATCATTTTAATTGATATTTTTACAATTAATTAAATAAATTATAATAACATTTAATAACTAAATTAGAGAAATACTAACTATGTACAAAAAAAACAAAAAATATAATTTAGGCGTCAAAATAGATAAATTTTAAGCGTTAAGATAGTAACTAGTATTTTTTTTTAATTTTTAAGTTAATTTTTGGTCTTCGTATTTATTCGCGAATTTGACCTGCCACCGCATAGTCTCGGGTTCAATCCCCGGGTGGGCCAAAGTCCTTTTTTGGATTTTGGTTACCTATATACAGGGTGTATTTTTGAAACGGGGCAGTAAGGGCAAGTACCTTAACCGTTGCAGTTACAGCAAAACGTTCTTAAAAGACCTTCCCTAACTTTTTTGACATTTTGAACTGCATTCACAGATTTTGTAAAAAACTTACAGTTAGCAAAAAAAATGCAAAAAGTTCAAAATTTTTTTTTTATGCCAATCGATTCTATTTCATGTGGGGATCAAAAAACTCTATGGGACCATTTTAGCTTTCAGTACTAGAAAAGACAGAAATCGCCAAAAACGTTTCCCATACATTTCGGCAACAGAAACGAATTTCTACGATGGTCTAACTTTTTGTTATGGCCTGGAAGTGGGTAGAATTGACTGTAAAGTAAATAAAAAGAATTTTTACCCTCAAATTTCGAATTTGATTCGAAAATCTGTGTGTTATACTTAGTTTCAGCTGAGAAACTTCGTATGAGTTATTAATTAAGGATTTTCGCTAAAATGTCTTCTAATCGTGAAAAAATTGACTTATTAGAAGCGTATTTTGTTATCTTTTATGGCATAAGCTTCCGGCCAACCTGTCGCCCTATCTACGATAGTAAGACAATACCTATAACCGTCCGCAGTTATTGTTAAAGGTCCGACCAAGTCCGCATGTATATGTTCAAATCTATCACAGGCTTCAAATTGTCCTAATTTTGATACTGTGTGCCGTATAACCTTCGACTTTTGACATGGAATACAGGTTTTGGACCAATTGCCTACATCTGTATTCATACCGGGCCAAAAATATTTAGAAGAAACTAATTTTCTAGTCATTCTATTTCCAGGATGGGACAAATCGTGAACCGCATGAAATGCTAATTTCCTAAATGTTACTGGTAAATACGGCCTAGCAACCTTAGTAGAAACCTCACATGTAACTTCTTTCCCACAGTCGGGCAAAACAATTCTCTTGAATTGCAATCGCTCACCGGTGTCTGATAACAACTTCGTAAGCTCGACGTCCGTCCGTTGTGCAACCGCTAACTCCGCGAAATCAAGCGACGTCGGACAAGTAAGGGTCTCGACACGTGAGAGCGCATCCGCGACAATATTATCATTACCACTTACATGCTGTATGTTTGTGGTAAATTCACTAATGAACATAAGCTGTCTAATCCGCCTAGGTGTTTCTTTGTCGCTGGGTTTTTTCGAAAATGCGTACACTAATGGCTTGTGGTCCGTATAAATTGTAAATGGTCTACCTTCCACCATGTATCTAAAATTCTGCACAGATAGATAAATTGCTAAAAGCTCCCTATCGTACGTGCTATATTTAGTTTGTGTCTCACTTAATTTCTTAGAATAATAACCTAAGGGACTCCAGTGTGCACCGACCTTTACTTGTAACACACTGCCCACGCAGTCATTCGACGCATCCGCCATAATTGCAAGCTCTGCATTCATGATAGGATAACTTAACACTACTGCGTCTTGAAGACTCGATTTACATTTTTGAAATGCTATATCTGCCTCAGGGGTCCAACTAATAATAGATTTATCTTTCTTTCTAGCCTTAATTAAATACGCATTTAAAACAGATTGATATTCCGCAGCCCTAGGTAAACTAGACCGATAAAAATTTGTCATACCCAAAAAACGCCGTAGCTGATCTACAGTTTCGGGTTTAGGGAATTCTACAATAGCCTTAACCTTATCTGGCAGCGGTTTATAACCTGAAGGTGTTACCTCGTAACCGAGAAATTCTAAATTCTTTCTACCGAAACAACATTTTGCTAAATTAATCGTAATGCCAAACTTATTTAACCGCTCGAAAATAGCTTGTAAATGTAATTTATGCATTTTTTCTGATTCACTCGCTATTATGATGTCATCAATGTAACAGAAATAAAAGCTAGAAGTAGAAGTAGAAGTTGAATCAGACTTCTTTTCTTCTCTAAATTGTGACTCTAAGTCTTGAAAAACAGAATTATTCATATATCTCTGAAATGTTTGAGCCGCATTCCGCAATCCGAAACACATACGTTTAAACTCGTATAAACCGAATGGGGTTGTGATAGCGGTTTTTTCAACATCTTCCGGCGCAATTAAAATATTGTGATAAGCACGATTGACGTCTAATCGCGAAAAAATGAGCTTATTACCTAAAATATACGTAAAGTCGTTTATTCGCGGTATTGGGTACCTGTCCGGCTTTGTAATAGCGTTTAAGGCCCTAATCTCCGCAAGGACGAATCGATCCATCCTTTTTAGGTACAACATGCAAAGGGCTGGCCCACTGGCTCTTTGACGGTTGGCAAATGCCCATTTCCTGCATTCGTCCAAACTCTTCTTTTACCTTAACGTATCTCTCGGGTGCTAAGGGTCTAGCACGCGCAAAAACTGGGGGTCCGGACGTTTCGATGTGATGAAACACCGAGATAGGAGGGTCCTCCCTAAAAGATACGGGTTTAGTGATTTCCGGGTACTGTGATAGCAAATCTGAATACATATTATTTTTATCAATCGTACTTAACGATGAGCCATTCCACATTACAATTGACCCTAACACACTTAAACTTGTAATTTGGTCTAAGAGCCGTCGCCCACTTAGATCAACCATTAATTTATGTTTTAATAAAAAATCTGCACCGATAATAGGTTGGTTTACATTTGCAATAATAAAGTTCCAGGTGTACGGACGTCTCAAACCCAAATCTAATGTTAATGTTCTAATACCGAAGGTCTTTATTGTGGTTCCGTTAGCCGCGTATAAGTTAAAATTCCACTTATCACTATTACGATAACGCACAAAATTATTTTTAACCGGTATCACAGACACATTAGCTCCTGTATCAATTAAAAATCGCATACCTGATTTCTTATCACAAATAATGAGGCGGTTGTGATTCGTGCAGAGTCCCGCCGTCGGCTGCACCAGTTCTAGTTTCCCGCCGGCGCTTTCTGGACAGCACTCCAGTTGCAGGGTTTCACGCACTTTTGAGCTTTTTCCCTATAACGGAAATGGTAAAAACATAACCAATTAGAATTTTTTCGTGCTACACTCGAACTTGCCCCTTTTGATGACGATCTGCTTCTTCGTTCGGCACCACGACGTTCCCTGGACCTGCCACGTTCTAAATCCTTGATACGCAGGCTGATCTTGGCCAGTTCGCCCAGGATCAAATTGGTGTCCGACGTACTCGCGGCTGCAGAGGACTCTGAAACCGCTGCGATCTTGACCTCCGATACTTGAGCCGAGTGCGTACCAGTGCTTTCCAACACTTTATCTGCAATGGCTGCTAACACATCTAGGTCCTTCGAATCCGTCACCGTCAAAATGGCACGAGCTGCAGTCGGTAAATGTGATTGCCACATTAACTTCAGCGTTTCATCCGGTACTTTCTCACGTGCTAATTCGCGCATACGCCGCAGCAGCTGAAAAGGTCGCTGATCTCCCAGCTCCATTTCACCGATCAGTTTCTGTAGCTTCCTGGTCTCCGATTCCTCAAAAACTTCCAGCAGTCTCTCCTTCAGTGTCTGGTATTTTCGACTTTCCGGCGGCGCAAGGAGTAGATCACTCACTTGCTGGATGGCGGTCTTGTTTAACTTCGTCACCACAAGATTCAGCTTGGAAACGTCGCCCAGCCTCTGACTCTCCACTACGGCCTCGAATTGGACGAACCAGAGTCGCGGTTGATCCGCCCAAAACTCGGGTATACGTGACGAGACAGTGATGCTTGCGAGCCCCCTCTCGCTGGTATCCACCTCTACCTTCGCTTCCGCAGGCGCACGTATAGCGGCAGGCGATGGAATAGCAGCAGGTGATGGTACAGCGGCAGGGTTCATGATTTTGCAGAATTACTTTAATTACTATCCTCCCAAAAAAATTTAACGCGGGGTCACCACTGTGCGGGCTATTTCGTATGGAGGATAGTAGTAAATGATACAAGTGACTGGTTGTGACGGGTGTTTATTAGCGACTGAATTAAAAAGTAAAACGCGGGCGCAGCCGCGTGTAGATACACAGTATACATACATAGACATGTAGACACATACATACGAGATACAATAGTGTGTTCCCTACAATAACTCATACGAAGTTTCTCAGCTGAAACTAAGTATAACACACAAATTTTCGAATCAAATTCGAAATTTGAGGGTAAAAATTATTTTTATTTACTTTACAGTCAATTCTACCCACTTCCATAACAAAAAGTTAGACCATCGTAGAAATTCGTTTCTGTTGCCGAAATGTATGGGAAACGTTTTTGGCGATTTCTGTCTTTTCTAGTACTGAAAGCTAAAATGGTCCCATAGAGTTTTTTGATCCCCACATGAAATAGAATCGATTGGCATAAAAAAAAAATTTGAACTTTTTGCATTTTTTTTTGCTAACTGTAAGTTTTTTACAAAATCTGTGAATGCAGTTCAAAATGTCCCAAAAAGTTAGGGAAGGTCTTTTAAGAACGTTTTGCTGTAACTGCAACGGTTAAGGTACTTGCCCTTACTGCCCCGTTTCAAAAATACACCCTGTATATATAGTTAAGCCAAGCGACTATTATGCCAGATGCATACCAAAATAAACTATGCATATCGTGTTATGCCAAAACAAATTATGTGAAAAAAGGGATACCTTTGATTTCTCCGTAAAGCAATTCTATAAAGCACCACGGAATTGTGCCCGGTGAATGGCTACAGGCTCATCCCTTCCTTATCATATGAGACCTTAACATAATAGATGAAGTGTGGGTTTTAATTATGCGTGGGTTATATAGGCGTTATATTGTGCTTCAATATTTTTTGATCAAGCTAGTATTTTATGTCAATACTTCTCGGTCAGCAGTCTCAGGAATTTTAAGCAGCATTAAAAGTAATATCAGTTTAATTTTGCATGTCATTGCTGCAAAAAAATGCAGTTTGAACTACTATTTTCAACAAATAATACACTTCATTTTAATTAACTGTCAATACCTTGCGAACGTTCTATCTTCAAGACAAAGAATTTTGGTATTTTCCCTTTGTAACATTTCCTTTGTGTTAGACAACACTATCTATTCTTGTAAAAGACAGCTACGGTACATCTTGTAAATAGAAATTTGCTAGTTTGCATATTCTGGTAGATAAGATCCGGAACTACTCAACCTTTGAAGAAAAGATAATAAATGCCGTACTCGAATTCAAAAGATTGAGACAGTTTAAAATGGAGTACTTAGCAGTAGTCTTAAATTTTTTAAGGATACTATAATAGTGCCCATCGGAGTTTTATTATAAAACGCACACTGAATCTATCGAACGATCATACCTTACAAACTGTGGTCAAACTCGACAGTATTAATATGGCCGTTACATCGCTTTATTATATACCTATTAACGTATTCACCATACTATATTGAAGAGATGAGACCAACTTATTTAGCATATTTGTGACTAAACAATTATTCTGTGATTTATAAGAGTAGGAAAATTTTTGCACTCGGGTTCTAGAATTATGTACTGAGTCACTGTTAAGCGGCTTCGACACGATATCATTTGGTTCGTCATGAGATTTTCAAGCTAAGTCAAAACCGTTTAAAAAAAAAATGGACATAGTTTCTTCTCTATATAAAAAACTGAGCGAGGTTCCAGGTACTAGTATTAATGTTCACCAAATATCAATCCGGCAAACATTACAATTAAAAATCATTACAATTCTTATTGTTAAGAAATTCGTAAAAAATCTCAATAAAACCCCGAATTGGAATAACTACTTAACAAGGAATGGCTTTACGAAGCATTGTCAGAGCCTCCGCCGTAAAAGTGTCTGCCAATGCCATTAACATAATTAATGGCGCAGTTTCGATCTAAACTCTGTGTAATTGCCTTCATTATTGGTTGTAATTGTATATCAAGGTTTTTGTGGGAACAGTCTTTGGCTGTTTAGCATTTAACAACGTTTTTGGTACTTATTGAATGGTTTAATTGGCTAAAGATGTACCCATTAGGAAAGATTGGTAACTAATGTTAAGTAGTGTGGTCTCATAACATCGATAAACCTTTAATATGCAGCTCCTAGTAACTGTAATAAGCAGGCACTTCATAGAATTATGTAAGCAATGTGACTATAGAACGGGGTGGATCATTCGCGGGCTTCGGTGTGCGCTTATATGATAAAATGCCCATGCAAATATCATTCGCATACATAATACCAGCTTAAATTTACTTACAACATAATATCAAGACAAATGTAACAGCTTAAAACATTACCAAACACCAGCTTCACGATAAGAAATAATCTCAATAAAACCCTAAATTGGAATAACTACTCAACAAGGAATGGCTTTTCGAAGCATTGTCGGAGCCTCCGCCGTAAATGTGTCTGGCAATGCCATTAACATAATTAATGGCGCAGTTTCGATCTAAACTCTGTGTAATTGCCTTCATTATTGGTTGTAATTGTATATCAAGGTTTTTGTGGGAACAATCTTTGGCTGTTTAGCATTTAACAACGTCTTCGGTAATTATTGTATGGATTAAATGTCTGAAGATGTATCAATTAAAAATTAAAGAAATGTACACAAAAGTATTTATTTCTCATTACTTTAACATTATAAATCCTCTAAATAACTATAAAGACAGCTAAATAAAACTGACGAGTGGGGAAGACCTCTTCTCTAAGTCGTAACAGGTAGTTGGAGGCAGTGATGAAAGAACTCGAGTCTTTTAAGTCTTTAAGAAAGGACTAGACTAAATTTTCAGGACTCGACTCAAAAAATACGACTCAAGTCTTTTTATTAATCTAAGGTGACTCCAGTTATTATAAATTTACTCTGAAATAAAACGACTTGAGTTCTTTATTAAAAGTCTCACACTTAATCACAAGTCTTTTAATAAAGGACTCGAGTCGTTTAGCATACGATGAGCAGTTTAAAAATAAAATAATTGTAAAGTAAGTACTAGTAAGTAAAATAGACTAAATTAAAACCAATAAGCATTTTTGATTCAAGTCAAAGATTTATTAGGTTAATCAATTTTCTATGTTGGTAAATCAATTATAGCTTAGTCATTTATTTTTTTCCTTTAACACTTCGAGCCAAGAAGGTAGGCACATAGAAGCCCTTATAGTTTTATTCCCCAATCGGTTCCTTTTCTTAACGATTAGATTTCCAGCTTTAGAAAAGGCTTGCTCACTGGGAACACTAGCAGCCGGAAAAGGTAAAATATCAAACGCCATTCTTGTCAAAATTGGCAAATAATTTATTTGATTAAACCACCAAGACAATACATCTTTGTCCTCTGTTTCAATTGGCAAAGAAAAATACTTCTCTATTTCATCTTGAATTTGCACTCTATTTTTTTGTCTATAAATCATAGAAAATACAGTTTGGCTCGTGCTTGGTGGCAATGTACTTGGTGGTGTGTTTTGCATGATGTCCTCTTCTTGTGAATTGTTTACATAATTACTTTCAAAATACCGTCTGAAGCGCACCAAGTATTCTTCTTTCCCATGATTTGTAAAATATTCATTTTTTAAACGAGGATCTAATATAACAGCATATATGGCAAAATCTGTATATAAATGAGGCAAATATTGGTTCAACTTCTCCTTCATAGCTTTGGCGCAATTATTGAGGTTGACAGCTGCAACGTCTGCGTCATCATTGTTTATTCTTTGCACAATTTGGTTTTGTAAGACGTCAATTATGGGAACAACGTATATTATACTGGGATTTGACTTAGAAAGTAACAAAGTTGCATCATAGAAAGGTTTCAGAAAAATTATAAAATTATTTATTACATCCCAGTTTTCTATTAAATAACGGTGGTATTCCCTTTTCTCTTGACAAATATAATCCAGAACCTCTCTCATCTTGTATGCTCTCTCGAGCATTAAATAAGTCGAATTCTATCGCACGGGCATATCCTGAAGAAGAGATAATTCAGGGGCCTTTAACAACGTGCATGTTTCAAAATACATCTGTTTTTGTTTTGGAGATAAGTTTATGTGCTTTACTAAGATACTAACATCTTTTATAACTTTTTATGCTAATGACAATCCTCGTTTAACGATTAAATTTAAAATATGGCCAAGGCACCTCGTGTGTACCACATGTTCATAGTCATCATTATATAATGTTAATAGCTGCATAAATTTCAAATTAGCAGCTTCATTATCAGATGTGATTGATGATATTTTCTTTTCGATACAATAAAATCTTAATATTTCCATTACCTTACTTAAAATTTGTTCACTTGCATGGGGATAAGGCAGCAAATCAAAATCTAATATTATTGCAGTTAATTTAGAATTTAGCATAAAGTGTGCTGTGACGACAATGTAAGGCTTATTTGTAATAGATGTCCAAAAATCTAGTGTTAATGCAATTTTATTTGTAACAGTTTTCAAACACTCTTTTAACTCAGTCTGCTTTTCTTCAAAAAGATTTGTAATGTTTGTTTGTAGTTGTGTGCGGCAAAGTACAGAATAGCCAGGATTTAGATTTTGAATAATTTTTTTGAAATGTGGTTCATCAACTATCGAAAACGGATGATTTCCGTGAACAATAAAATTCACAAGTAATTTATTTAAATGGTTACTTTCCTTACTTGATTTGCGACTACGATGACATAGAACTGCAGATGTACTAGCAGCTTCCGGAACATTATTTTCGTGACTTCCAAAGTGTTTTTTCAAAACAGTATGAGAGGTTTTGATAGAAAATTCTTTCTGACATATTTTACACTTCACTTTAGAATCGTTTTTACCATAATTTTCTAAAATTAATGACTTCCTTTTACGTTTTTGTCGTAATTCGTGATCACCCATTGTTATGCGTCGAGATTTATTTATGTAATTAAGAGGAAAACAACAGGAACGAATTACTATTGCAATCATAAACAGAAACCACTCAGTGTAACTTTATTGAAGTATGTCAATCTATTATCAAAATACCCTCAATCAAATTTTTCTATCCTACCTTACGTTATTATACGTTAATAGGTGGCCTTACATTAGTTTAGCTGTAGCAAACAAAAAATGAACTGAAATAATTAAACACCTATATATTTAATAAATAAAAATAATAATACCTACAGTTAAAAAAAGTACCAAATGAACGTAAATTTATTATGACATGTCAACCTGAGCACGACTTACGACTCTAACGAGTCGAGTCATTTTAAAATGGAGGAGTATCTTCGTCACGACTGAGTCATATAAAAAACTCGAGTCTTTTTAAAACGTCTCGGTTCAAAATAAGACTCGAGTCATAGTCGAAAACTCCTAAAAGACTTAAGACTCAAGTCTTAAAGACTCGTTCAAGTTGATAAGCATCATAAGTCGTCGTAAACGAGTCGAGTTTCTTTTATAGGACTTAAAAGACTCGAGTTCTTTCAACACTAGTTGGAGGCCAGAAAGACTGACAACTAGTCTATCAATGAATATCGTATTGCTTCGTACTGGGTTGTGGAAGTATGGTAGTCATTCCACATAAAAAAGCGATATTCAGCTGAATACGTTAGACTAGAAATGTTGTTGAGACAAAGCGCAGAGAGAGAATGACTACAAAAATGTATTAATGCTTGTTACTTTAGAACGTGGTTAATCGTTCGCCAGCTTCACTGTGCGCTTATATAATAAAATTGCTATGGTAAATAATAAAATTCAAATAACGTCTTTGTAGTTTTGCAGTATATGTATTGTTATATTTGTAATGTGTGTGTGATCTAATTATTGATTAAATAATTAATTAAATTTATTTTTATATTTTTAAACGAAGACTTCTTTTACTTCTAATAACTATTTATTTCGTAAAAAAAATTATAAAACTCTGCACTACTAAGCTATGACCAGTTCCCTTGTTATCACCGTGAGCTTGTCCCAAGTAACGAGTAATAATTTCTAAACAAAGGGTCCGAGCATATCTCCCTGCGGAACCCCACACGGAATAAACTCTCTCAATTTACATACTCATAATAAAACTATTACGCTACCGTTTATTTGCCAAAAGGTGTATTATAATTCAAATACTGTAATAGTTTCAGAATGTGGGTCCCTTTATTCTGTTCAAATTATTTGGTTGTGAATATCAGGGGAACAAAGGACGTTCATTAGTCTCTTTGTATAGTGTTTGTTTCGCTTTGTTTGGTAATTATTTAGTTCTTTTTCGGATGCCAGTTGAATGCATATGGTGAGATTTTGTCTGTTGGTAAATCCCGCCAGTTCATTTCAGATGTATAACAATCGTCAGTAAGAGTTATTACCCAGATAAATTACAACTCGGCCAAATAAAATTTGACACATTTTAAATATAAAATCGAACACACTGTCACTCTTCAATTTGGTTGTGTTGTACGTTATCCTTTCGAGCAAAGTTTACTTGGCGATTGTGATAATGTTCTACGAAAAGTTAGGTTAACAATTTTTTGCTCTAAAAATAAATAATGTTTTTTTTGTGTTCAAGATCTTTTTTCCATAGTAAATTTTTAGAACATTAAAAAGATGTAAAACAATACCAATCTAAACAATAACTGACAAATAAAAATACAAATAAAGTTTGAAGAATATAAAATTGATACAATAAGCATGATGACATTTTTTTATTTCTATGTAATTGAAACACCTCTTAATATCAGAAACATTATTAAAATAATTCTTTTGATATCACATAGACTGCCTGAGATAATACAATTAAAAATTCACATTAATAATAGACACCCAACACTCCTCCTCCACTCGGCTACAAAGGCATATTATAACGTCATCCATTTGCAGCTTGTATGCGAAGTTATGACTTTTGTTTCATAACTCTCTGAAATGCGACTATGAAAATGGTTTTATTACAAAAATTGCTAAAAATTGTGTGGGTTATTGAATATAAAATTATATTTTTAATAGTTTTATAATATTGTTATATTTATTTTTTGACAATTAATTGAGTTACATACAAACTGAAAAATATATAACTTAAATATTTACAACTATACACAAAGAATTAAAAAAATAATAATAATATTTATATACAATAATATACATAGAAAATATAAAAAGATATTTACAAAACCTTAAACAGCATCAAAAAATTCCTCCGCATCGACGTCAAATGCCGACATCGTGCCCAGAAGGCTGGCAGCATTGCAACGTTGTATGGCAATGCTTATTCTTTGTGCCAAATAGAAACCAGCCCCCTGGTCACGAGTCGTATCGATTAATCTTTTCGATATATCTTTAAAAAGCAGTCGGGCGCTCGGACCCCATGACCCTAAAGTTTCTACCCCAAACGGCTCAAATACATATTCTCCGACGAGATTATTATATTTGCGCCGTTTGAGGTTCTCTGCAGAGGCGGCCGCTGCTCCCACAAAAAGCCTAAAGCTTAGATAGTTTTATACTTTTAAAATGGACTTGCCCATGAAACTTTGAATGATCAAATCATTTGTGTTTGATTTAAAGTATGGAACTAAACTATTCTGCATTTGGTTTCTATTTACCTATTATTTTGTTACAGTTAAGGTGCGTATAAATTAAGCGCGGCAGCCGCGCGAGCCAATGCTTGACCAGAGTTGACGCTCATTTGCCGCGCGAGCCAATATGTAGATATAAATTTAGTTGGACGTGACAGCCGCGCGCGGCAGGCGATCCATCACGAACACCGCGGCGGATAGTCAGACCAGTTCACTCTTGTAAACCTGCGAGTATGGACGGGTGGCTGCCGCTTTTATTGTGATTCACCATCTTATTTGTAAAAAAAATAAAAGAAAAGGCGTTGGTGGATAAAAAAAAATATATCTAAATAGATCGCTATATATATATATATATCGCCACTTTTCGTTGTCCATTTTTACGTATTTGCCGCGCGAGCCAAATCACCAAAACTACAACCGTCCCCACTGCGCGCGAGCGAACGACCGAAGATCCTTTGATGCGGTCTCAAAAACCGACAGCAAGCGGATCGCCCCGCGGCACGTTCGAGCGCGGCAATGTTCGCGTCGCCGCGCGCGGCGATCCCGTCTACATAGAGCGCGGCCGCCACGCGCACCAATGTTCGATGGTTTGCCGCGCTTAATCTATACGCACCTTTATTTATTTTATTACTTTCGCAGGCTCAGTCATCGTCCATCCAAACATGACATCAAACACAGCAGTAACTTTAATTCGTTTGTGTAATAAATTAATTAATGTTTCATGTCAATTTTGAAACTGGCCTGTAATAAATTATTTCAATGACCTAAATACCCCATGTGGCTGAGAAATACGATACATCATTTTTTTTATCAAACACCAGTCCATTAAACTGCCTAAGGCACGTCCGAACAAATGAACAAACCCCAAAGTTGCTTGTATCGAATGCCTGGAACAAACACCGCCCGATTGGAGCAAACATATGTAGTCAATACAAATATTGGCCCTTGGGTAGCAACTCTCGTTAGCTTTGGTCACTTAAGAGGATAAATTCTGGATTGTTTTGTTATTACTATTATATTGTTAGTTTTTAGTCTGAAGCTTCGGTCAGTTGCGTGACGGAGGCTGCCTCCGAAGTTTTATTATCAATTGGTAGGAAATAGATTCGAACAAGTGGTGGTTTCATTCTTGGTGCACTAACAGTTCTGGCTATTTTGTCACAGCACCCTTAGGTACAATTTAAAAACGCTACATGTCGCAGTTTTTCCCAGGTCTTCAGATACCCAAAACACTTCACGGCGCCCCCCTTCTTCTATGGCGCACCAGTGCGGTGAGTCACACACTTCAAAAAGCCTAAAGCTTAGATAGTATTTTTTAACATGTTCTCACGTTTCTAGTCTACCTTATGGTGAATCAGCAAATTTTTAAATTCTACATGATTTCTTACATTGAAGAAATCAAATAATCCTTGGTCCGGTGCTTTTAATCTGTATCGTCTCTATAACTAACCCTACTTACCTTATCAAAGTTGTAACATCAAGCTGTAGAAATATGAGTAGTCTAATTGGTAGCTGTACTTACCTAAAACAGAAAAGGAAAACATTATTACAATGATCAAATATTAAAAGAGAGAATTATAGGATAAGTAGAATGCATATCATACTGGGCTCCTACACGTGGGCAACGAAGCAAGACAACTAACAGAAGAGAATGAAGAAAAAGTCATTTTGCGCCGACTCCAAAGAAAAATGGCATAAGGGTAGGAAGAAGTAGTCAAACAATCATAGATAGATAGATAAAAGCTTTATTTGTACATATTAAAGGACATTTCTACATTTAAGTATACATATAAAAGGGTAGTATTTAAACGCAAATCATAAAATATCCTTTTTCTATGCAATTAAATACCGAATTACCATCAAAATTACTGATTGCACAACAAAATATTCAACTCAAAATATCACTAAACACACTACAATTTATTTTCACAGCGCACATCAATTTTTCCTAAAGCAAAAGCTTTTTTATCAATGCACAACTAATAATCTTAATGCACATTATACATGTTAACTCTTTTTCTTTTAAATATAGCTTCTATTTTTATAATATTTACAGCAGTTTTTCTAAATCAAACAACATTTTATTAGTCACAGTCATCTTATTATTTATTAATTATCACATAATGAGATCAGCAAAAAAATTATAAAATTAGATACAAAATTGTAATTTATTGAATTATTAAAGCGGGTCTTGCTTTCGCGGGGCGTCCACGCTTCCTTTTTTGCCCAATAGGCACATTTTTAGCTTCTGCAGGTGACGCCACGTACTGTCGTCTGTTACGATCTATGATAATAAGAAATTGGTAGGTAGTATAATATTATTTTATTTAGTGGGTGAATTCAAAAAGGGGTCGGAGTATCACACAGATTGATTCTAGCACTCGCCGACCGCTGCCGCGGCACGCTCGCTTCGCTCGCTCGGCTCGCGCTATGTTATGGTCGCAGTTCTAACCTAACCTAACCTGCTACTTTACCCATAATTGACCTATGCCATAACTATAGCTTTTATTTTTATATTATTTACTTCAGTGACGAAAAAACGCGCGAAGTTTTTCAGTTAAGTTGTTCTGCTTTTAGAAATAATGCAATGTAAAAGGATTTTTTTGTTATAATAATCATTAAATTTGCCGAGCATGGCTTCTTGAAAATTAAGACAAATATGATGAACAGATTTTGTTGTACTTACTGGTTAATATGCGACTGGGATAGTTATTTTGCTATGAAATATGGTAAATTTGATGTGCAGTCAGTATTTATGCTATGCATGTAGTATTTTTGTACAAAAATAAATTTAACTGTATTGCATTATGAGGAAAAAAGGAATGTCATATTAATGTGTAATTTCGAATTATCTGCAGTTTGAGTTTTGTTAAACATTTAGTTTATCTGTAGTGAAGTAAGTTATTTGATGTAAAAAAGAATATAAATGATGAGTATTTATTGATAGGCGATTATTTATTTGATATGCAATATAAAATATCCCCATATAAAATACATCAATGTTATGTACAAAGGGCTGATATTACAGATTTGTACGTAATACCTCCCAAGTCAATAACCTTGTATAAAAAAACAGCACGATTAACTGTAATGTTTTTGACGCAATACAAAGACAGAAGAATTTAAAAATTGGTGTTCAAAAATGTTATCAACCACGAACAAGTCAAGCAACATTATAACAAACTAATCTCCAACAAAGTTGAACAAAACGATAACAAGCCTCGAAAATACTTAAATTATCACCAAACCAATACTCCAATCTATCTATAAAACACAAGTAAGTATCTTTTTTATCCCATTTCAAGTGAAAATGGTAGATATTTTTTATAAAATATTCACCGCGGAACCCGCTTATCGGACATATGCTAATAAGCTAAGATTGAGCCGAAAGTTAAGATAGGGCTTGACTGAATTTTTAGGGGTCCGTAACGAGTGGTATAAAAGAATTTGTTCTTGTAATCTTTGTAGAATAGAAGGAAATTGGATGAAATTGCAAGGGCCTTACACTTCTGCGGTTTTTATTTGTACAATTCAATTGATGTGTCGAACAATTATGTAATTTAGATATATTTTACTGGTTTTTGCACTGGCTTTCTATTCTTATGTTTAACCTTAAATACATGAATAAACTTCTTTATTAAAACTGACGTGAGTTTGTAACATTATTAAAATTATGAAATACGGGTGTTACTCACGTAATGTTGGTCTATTTAGTCGACCGCGGTTACGCCTATACGTCTAGGCATTATCAAGAGAGTGCGATACGTCGCGGCTGAGTCGCAGCCAGTCTTGCACTGCACTCGTATAGGCGAAACTTCGGTCGACTAAATAGATCAACATTACGTGAGTAACACCCGTATTTCATAATTTTAATAAACTTCTTATTAATAATTTTTATAGCATTTAGCTATGCTTAGCAAAATTATACTAAGAAATAGTATTCCGTTCTTCTGTGGAATGCGCTACCTCTGGAAATCAGGATGGCAACAACTCGTTACAGTTTTAAGGTTAATGTGCGTAAACTCTTGACTGAGCAATTGGCAGAATCATCATAATATTTCTTATTTATCTTATATAATTATCAACTTCTCCTGTAAGGCTAACCTGTATAATTATGTATATATTATTATTATTTTATTTATAAATGTATGTATTTAATATGTTATAAATTATTATATATTTTTAATTTTTTTTCAGTACTATGTATATTTATTACGTATTTTATATAATATGTACTTCGTCTATTTACATATCAATAATTATTCATTTGTCTTATCTGCACCTACCTATGCTTAGCTCTGCACCACCCTAGGTTGACTGTAAGATAAAGACTTAATGCCATAAGGCATTAAGTCCGCCTATGTACTATTTATTTGTGCAAAAGTTAAATAAATAAATAAATAAATAAAATAGTTGAAATAATAATGGGACTGGCAGGATTTGAACCTGCGAACTTCTGCACACAGGGTCAGGACACAGCTACAGTCGCCTCTTCTCAGGGCCTCTTTTTAGTATAATGCAAAGACTTATTTAACAGTATCTGCTAAAACGATATTTTACAGTTACATTTTGTTTTCGGTGGATGATGTGAAAGACAAAGGATGTTGGACATCGTTGATTGATAGTCGAATGGAGAGTTGATTTTGCATATTATTAATTTAAGTAAAAGTTTAATTACGTAAGTATTTAAAAATACCTTATCTGAATATAGGTACAATTTAATACTAGACTCTTTCTAACCGACCGAAGATCTCAAGTCAACGGGTTATTTTTATAAATGTTATACCACGCATTATTTACTGATTTTAACTTCTTAATTCTTTTACACCGATTTAATTATTTGTTAAAAATATTTTTTATATTATAAAAATATTTGATAATATTACATAACGATTTTTCAAAAACTTCCATGGAACTGTTCGCTGTACCAACCAGGTTTTCATATCGCCGCTGCCGAGGCGTTCAGAGCCACGAACTTTTCCAATAAAAGCTGTTTTCTAGCCAATACTGGTTGTTTGCACTACCTGCATACTATTTGTGAGAACTGTTTTCGGACAAACACCGAAAATCAAATAAAATGAGTTTCGAGCGAAAAATGGAGTTTGTTTTCAGAATACTCGAGGCACTTCGGTTTCGTATACATTATTACATTGTAGAGGGCATACGAAACTTATGAGTCAATAGAGGAATAACTTTAACGTTATACTAAGAAACAGTTGAAAAAGATATGGTACCGGCAGGATTTGAACATGCGACCTTTTACACAGGGCAGTCGCTTAACCAACCAGCTACAGTCGCCTCTTGCCAGGACCCTAAATTTCTCAACTGTATGTTACGTGACGATCCATTTGTTCCTACCTTAAGTAGGATACAAACCAACATGGAAAAGCTACATTCACATGTCACGAAATTACACAAGAGAAACAGTTGAAAAATATAAGGGACCGGCAGGATTTGAACCTGCGACCTTCTGCTCACCGGGCAGTCGCTTTAATCGGTTTGTATCCTACGTAAGATAGGAACAAATAGATGAACGTCATCATCATCATCATCATCAATTAGCCTCTCGCAGTCCACTGCTGGACATAGGCCTCTCTTAATGTGCGCCACAACACCCGGTCCTGTGCCTTCCGCATCCAGTCCCCTCCAGCAACCTTCTTCAGGTCGTCAGTCCACCTGGCAGGGGGGCGTCCCACCTTACGGTTGCCGAGATGAACGTGACGTCACGAAATAACGTAACATTCAGTTGAGAAATGTAGGGTCCTGGCAAGAAGAGACCGTAGCTTAGTGGATAGAACGACTGCCCGGTATGCAGGTTGGAATCCTGCCAATCCCATAATTTTTCCACTGTTTCTTAATAATAAATAAAAGTGGTCACTTAAACAACGGCTGGCCACGGTAAGTATTACTTATAAATCGATAGGACCGCGCAGCTTTGGCTTAGAAAGATCTTTTGTATTCCTTTGTACTTATTCCCGAAAGTTTAACAACCGCACTAGTACATTGTAGTACAGTTTTGGGAGCAAATATGCAAGCGACTGTTTTTACAACGGGGTCAGCACTCTAGGGTAAAAAACGCATACAAAACCTTCATGAGTTACGATGTTGTACAGCGGGAGATAACCAAGCAAATATATCTATTTTTGTTTTTTGTGGTCCGCTGAGAATGTTGGTTTGTTCGCAGTTGGTGGTGCAACGTATGTTACTTGTAGTCTACCTGATGGTAAGTGATAACCATTGTCTGCACGTGTGGTGTAGTGGTTTAAGCGGTCGCCTCGCCGCTCTCCACTGCACTGGTGTTGTGGGTTCGATCCCACATGGGACAAATCTTTGTGTGACTCGCAAAGATTTGTTCTGGGACTGTGTATGCTTGTGTGAGTGAATGAGTGTATTTGCCCTTGTCATTGGGACCATTGGATAGTACAATTGCTACGTTTTATCAAATGTAAAAAAAAAAGAATACCCGTAAATATCAACCATCGACTAAAGCTGTGGTGTAGCACAAGTGGCCATGCTAGCGTCAGTTATATTTTAACCGACTTAAAAAAAAGGAGAAGGTTCTCAATTTGATTGTACTTGTTTGATTTTTAATGTTTGTTTCCCGATTACATGAAGACGCCTGGACAGATTTGAGAATTTTCTGTTTTTGTCTGAAAGAGTATACTTGTCATGTGGTCTCATTTTTATCAGTTCAAGATCTGATGATGGGATCTTATCCTTATTTTTACTACAGGAATAAAGTAATAGTAGCGAATAAATTCAAGTGTGCAATAGAGACAAAATTCACAGATATAAAGCAGTCGTAAGATAAATATTAAAGTTATATCCTTCTTTTATTTAGTTACCTTGTAAAAGATACATCTTTTTCTTTTTTGTCGGTTTCTTTACTACACGTTTTAGAGAATTATGCGATTGTAGGAAGCGAGAATGCAGAATTTTTATGTTTAATTTTTTTTTTTTTATACCATGGGTTGGGTTTATAGTGTAGAGGAACAGGGTTGAGCGAAAGAGTTTATTGTTTAGTATCTAAGGGATGTAAAAGTAACAGAAAATTTGTTTGAGATATGGAACATGCACTTTAAAGTCATGCAAAAGAAAAATGCCCAATATGACTGTAATTTTAATTAACATAACATAAAATAACATGACATAACATAACATGAAATCGTAGTTTTTTACGACACTATTTTACTAATGTAATCACAATTCATATAAAGTCATAATTGTCAAATGTAGTAAAGAAACCGACAAAAAGCAAAAAAGAAATATATTTTACAAGGTAACTAAAGTAAAATGAATAGGTATATAACTAAAATATTTATCTTTCGACGGCTTTATACTTGTGAATTTTGAGCCTATCCCTATGAAAATAATAATTTACGTTATTATTTTTATTTTAGACGCTTTTGTAATGTTTTTTTATTATAGAATAAATGATACTTATTCTCTTTTATACGACCATGTTTTCACCACTGTTATTTTAAAACCAGAGAGCCAACCCTAACGAAGTTGTATAGGTGGTGTTGCCATTTTGTTTTATTCTCACTTTACGAGTCTCCTGCTGTTTTACACTTTAGAAAATCTATAATTTATGATAATATTATTATCCTTATGTTGTTTTATCCGAGTTTTATCGGATTCAATGGTGAAATGTTATGATTGTGTTTTTGATTTTGGCACGAGGCTTTTGCTAAACTGTTGATAAAAATTGTGTATGGTTTTTGAGATATTTTATTATATTTCTAAAGGCTCCCGTGGGGTTATTCGCTTATTGAGATTTTGGTTTCTTAACAAATAGTTTCTGTCAATTAGTAATTCTTTCACTCAAAACATGCATTTTTGACATAACGAAACCACGGATTACTCTCCTGGTTACTTGCCTGATATTAATACTTACGCTTAAAAACTCATTTCAAAATAGCAAAAAAATAGAGTGCGTGTTATTACTAATGGCTTACGACAATAGGCAAAACTAAATGGAAATGACCAATTTGTAAATTATTAACTGATATTAAATTATTTCTTATTTAATAGGACGAGGAATATACAAATTTATCCACTTTTATTGTTGTGTTATAGTTTTAATAGAAGTAAAAATTATTTTGGTTTTTAATTTTTTACTGAGTTGTGGCGCGCACTGTATTAGTTACTGATGTTTTATCTGTGGTTGAAATAACTTGAGTCGTAATAAAAGGTTTAATGGTTTTATGATTATTAGCTAATCCATACATATAATAAAATTTGAAATTATAAATGCCTGTTCATTAAAGACATTTAAGAAAAAAATAATAAGAGGAGACTAGAACAGCAGTAGAAGCCGAAACATATTTTTTGGATTTTTGTCTGTCTGTAAATATGTTCATAATTATAGGTAAAGTAAATAAAATAAATTTTGTAGATGAATTTGGGATAGATTTTTTGGCAATTTAACTCCCAAAGGGGGTAAATTATGGGTTGCAAGTGTATAAGGAAGGTTTCTCAATTTTGAAAGATATAATAACTCAGAAATATCGAACTTAACGGGGATGAAACCACGGGCAGAAGCTATTTAACAATAAAATAATACTTTTTAAACTACATTTGAAATTGATGTAAAGAGTGAAATATAACTTCTACATTTTTAAAAATATATTTGAAAGTGAAAAGACGCCTTAAAATTGCTGCCTGCCACTTAGAAAAAAAATAAATATTTTTAGTATTACCTTAGAGGTAAAATTTGCGGCCGCTTACCGTGAGGTTACGCCATGTAGCTATAAATAGTATAAATACAAAATCATAAATTAAGTTTTTGGGCTTTCAATATTTAACTTGAACATTCTCCATATATTTATTTATATAACTACTTTGCCTGCCACCTCGTTTGCGTGGAATTCATTATAAATTAGTAATAGCTACGCCCACGCTTTGACCCGCATTAAACCTTACAGCTCCATTCCCGTGACGTTTAGCGTAATCTCAAATATCAGTTCAATATTCAGTAGTTCGCGAGAATAAAACAATAAAATAAACGAACTGACTTTCGCTCGCGGATTTGTCTGCGTGGTAGCTAAATAAATTAAAACTGATTTTATAAATAAGTATCGAGCAAATAACTATAACATTATATTAAAAATATTGTTGTTGTGACACTAAAATAAAAACAGACAATTCAATATTATTTATTTGTATTGATAAAACCTTCTTGTTGACACCTACTAAAATGCATGTTTACTCTGTGGCAACTAATGTCTTTGGCTGAAGAAAATTGGAACGTTTCATTACAACAAAAAGCATTTAAATAGCTTTAAACTGAATTAAGAAAGTTACAAATTCAAACAATAAAATTCAAATTATTTAACTGATTATATCAAAAGAAAATTGTACACATTATAACAACAAACACAATATAAGTCATTATGGTAAGAGGTATTTTCGGAGAGATTTTCTCTTTAGTATAAAACGAGTGCATAAAATTAAATAAAATAAGAATGGAACGCGATGTGATGGAAAAAAAAGTTATCCTTATTACAAAACAAATATCTAAGATCAAGACAGTATTTTAAGACAACTATAAAAACGATATATAAATGTGATTTTCACTCTTTGCTTCTGCTATGTACTAGAAACAGTGAGTATGCGTTATAATTTCTACTTAGTCCTCCGTGACACGATGAAATGAAATCTCTCACTTGTGTTGTAATGTTTTTTGTCTTTCAGATGCAATACACGAATACAGCACACCTATATTATAATAGTATTATGATAAAGATGATAGTGGCGGGTGATTTCAGAGCTTAATATTTTTTAAGACTTAAGTTTCATCAGTGCAAGCCTAGCGAACATTAGAAGAAAATAAATGTTCCTGAAATTCTGTGAAATAATAAAATTTTCAAAACTTCTGATTTTTCTTTAATATATTATTATTTCTCTCACATAATTATCATATACATAGACACTACGTTACGTACATAAGAAATTATAAATGTAAACTTTAAATAAATTAATAAACGTGAATACAGAATGTAAGCAGTTACATTATTTGGTGCATAACCTGTATTGTCCCATTGTTGGGCAAAGGTCTCCACCATCCTTGAAATGGAATGAATCAGGTTTTTCATTTTTTATTAAATTAAGTAACTAGATTTGAACTACGTCGATAAAAAGCACTTACCCGTGTGCCAGAATTCATTAAAATTTGTTTAGTTTGGCGAGAAAGAGGAAGCCTACAACCTAGCTACATAATATTATTGTTTCAATATTTTGAAGATACATTATTTTCATTTAGTGCTTTTTATATCCCAGACTGGCATAATTCGTGCTACTACTTGTCATATTTATTAGTTTTCGTATGAAAAATCTCGAGATCTATGACTGAAAATAATATGACCTAAATTCTATTGCATTACGTATTTAATTAGTATTTTATGACATACATAGTATTAAACAGTTATTGATTTGTTGTATAACGTTAATCTGAAGTAAAAAAACCTTTTAAATATCATTATTTTATCTCGCCAAAGTACAAGAAATTACTAAGAAACTGCTCCATGACCAGTTTCCGATTTTGACATAAGAAATTGCGTTACTTGCCTGTAAAGCTGTCAAATCTGCAAGAGGATAGTAACTGGCAAGCTGTCAATTTTTTTGCCAAGCAGTTATCAACCGTATCTGTATGGAAATAAGGATGTACTAAATCCGAGATGTACCGGTTACTTGCCAAACTATTAGTCGATTTCGAAAGCGACTGGAAATTAGTCACATTTACAGAATAGCATAGCCGGGCCGGTGAGCATTTGCCTATGATGTGATTATTAGCAAAACATTACTGCTGCAGACTGCTTTCTCAAAGAGAACTTTGAGAAAGCAGTCTGTAACGATATGCTCAGTCGTCTATAATGTAACATTTTATGGAATAAAATTTCGAAATGAATTATTATAGGTAATGTAATGCTCAGTTCTCCTCCCACACTGATGTAATATTAAAATCAATATCGTTACATTACAAGCAAATGAACGCGGTCTTAAAAGCACCTTTAGGGTCTACCCACATTTATTAACGTGGAATCGACATCATGAGAAGAGCTGGTGAGAAACTCATGTGCACCATGTTTTCCAATAACTCAAACCACATTGTTATGGAATTAAATTGATACTTATTATTATTATTGATACTTATTAGTTAAAGAAGTAGGTAAAGTAAGTACTTGGCGTCAGATTAAAGGTTTAGCAATGATGCTTCCGATTTCGAACTAGTTCACAAAAAGTCTACCTGCCTCAAAAACTTGCACCATAATGTAAGTAAATGTCACGTTCATAACCTCACGTATATTTCGCAGACAGCTAAGTGCAACATCTCTGCCTACCCCCGTGGGATAAAGGCGTGATTTTATGTATGTATGTACGTAGTAGCTAGGTGCTCCTGAGCTGCTTACAAATTTTAATGTACCGCCTACACAGCAAGTTATACATTTCCATTATAGATGGCTTTGCTTTGTATGGGCTTTTCAACGTGAGACCAGCAAGTGTACAACTTGATGTGTTGCTGTGAGTGAAAAAGCGATTCCATGCGATGTCAAAGAGAAATAATAATCCCTTGGGATCGCTATTTCTTCGCAAAAACGGTACAAACACCCGCTCCGGCGTGTTTAGAATTCTGGTCACTTCGCGGAAAGAATTCACACATCTTTATACCCTATTGCCGCCTGGAGACCTGATATTTTCCTGTAAACGTATCTGAAATAAGATGGGGTGAGATTGGTGAATCCGAATTTATTGTGATATGGATAGCGCAGTGGTTTTGGGAACAGATTTTCATCGATTCAATTGACTAGGTCACTTCTTTGCGAAAAAGATAAAAGGAGCTGCCATCTGCGGCTCTTCATTTGACTTCATTCCACTATTGACAGTCAGTTAGATAATTACATGACCTAACTTTTTTTTTTATTTAACTAAATTGGTTATCTAATGCTAAAACTAAAACGTACTTATTGTACGGAGAAACCGTACACCATAAGCATTGTCAGCATTTACATGCGCGCGGGCAGTGGGCATGTGTCTTTACTTAAGCATTTACGTCAGTTCGCGATCTTTCCGCATCGGCTAAAGACACGGCTCCACCAAACCGCGCGCGTAGCCTCTTTTATCTATCATTACACGTTTAAGTACAAATTTACGTGTTTCATTTGTGGACCTTATCGTTAGGCTCTACACTTATATTCCTTTTTTTTAAACCAAAGTTAAAAATTTTGATAAATATAAATCCCTAATGCTTAAGGTTTTAATATATTTTTAGAATTTATATCACACCCCTACAATAAATAATTTAAATGGGACCATTTTCAGTTGTTAAACGTTTCAATTTTCTGAGTGTTTTTAGGAACAGCCTTTATATATCACTTATTATTTGAATTATATGTTCAGTGTTTTGCCTAAAATATTTTATTACACAATTAATTATAATTAGTATTTTTTTAAAACAAGCATATTTGTGTCAAAATGTATATATTTAAGTAATATTGAACGTAACGTAATAACTTGAAATAATACAGTAAACCGCCTAAAATTACCTATATTTAAGGAATTATCCCCGTACTCCTAACCGTTAAGGAGTTGTACCTTCCAGCATCAGCTCAGCAACAAGAAATGCTCACTGCTAGATGCAAATATCTGAATAACTATAGGTAATATACGAAAAAAAATATTGAAGCCTTTAAAATTTATTAAATCATGACTTGATAAAAATGGAACCACATGACAAGACAACAAATAAAAAAATAAAATATACAATCAAATTGAGAACCTCCTTTTTTGAAGTCGGTCAACAAGCAAATGCTCTAGGTCTACAAACACCCCGCGATTCAACCAACAAAAAACGTCTCCCCATCCACAATATCTGGAAGCATCCCTCCATATCCGCATCTTAACAACCTCAAGGGCCATTGGTTTTCACAAGCTTAGGCAATTTTATTTGGTAAGGACCCTTGATAACATGAATTAAAGCGTGCTTGAACCTTGATCACTATTGTTTCAAATATTATAAAAATAGATAGCGGAAGTTGCTTGTAGAGGAAGGGAAGCTTCGCATCTTTCTATCAGATTATTTTAGAAAGATATTTTGTGCAAAAATATACGAAGGATATTAATTCAAATCTGACAAAAATCCTTTTGTTGTTAAAATTGTATGAGCCTCTCAATAATCTAAACAAATTAAAATTGTGTATAAAAAGATTGTTTAAAAAAGATATTTAAGAAAACTGCATAATACTAGAGGTCTTTATAACAGCAGTAGAAGCTTCTTTTTCTTCTTCGTCGTGTCAATGGCTGAGTCAAATTTTATTTTTACTTGCCATCGTGGTGTAAGGATTAGCCAATTCGCTTTGGAGAACTCGCGAATTGCCCAGGGTGCGCCGGACGTCGGGAATCGTTGTGTACGTCACTCGGGGAGGCTCTTTTCATGCATAGAAGCTAAAACATATATAAGAACGCGTAATAGTACAAAATACTTCAGGTTCTCTGCCCAAATTGCCAAGGTACTAATTTGTTTTTGCGTGATGCGCGTACTTACGTACTGTTACGTACAAACAGACAGACAGGCAGAACAATTATATATATACTGGATAACAATTATATATTGGAAATCAAGACATGTAAAGAGGTTTTATGAAATTAAATGATTATGATTATGATTATTATAATTAGGATAGGTACAAAAGTGAAGGTGACGTCACGTAATGACATACAGTTGAGAAATGTATGGTCCTGGCAGAAGTCGCTGGTTCAAATACGTGCGGTGCCATATTTTTTTCAATGTTTCTTAGTATATTATGAAGTCGATTTTTGATTAAACCAAGGTACTTCCACTTAATTTTAAGCTTATCTTTTAGTTTCAACGCTTATTTTAATCATTTTAAACTCGAAAAAACCTTTTAAATTTCTGCCTCTACCATTTTCCTACCCATTTTCGCTTTAACGTAGACGTAACTTAAAATCCCCGGTAAAGAGTACATTAAGTTTAATTAAGTGCACAATTTTAAGGTAATGAAGTACCGTGGATGTGCTCGTGGTGTGATGCTTTTGGAGTGCAAAGTCTCATTTCTGTAATTGAACATTGTACTGTGCTCTGTTATGGTGTGAGTGCACCTTTATTTCAGTTCAAATGCACGGATCATCTGGCTTAACTGCCTTGACGGCCTAGTGGTTAGCATATGCGCCTCTCACCGCGAAGTCTTGGGTTCGCCCCGGACCGAGCAAAGTGTTGTTTGGGTATAATATAACATAATAGTTGGAATTGTACCCGTTGGATGGCGATAGGCTCACCTATATCATGAGACCTTAACATATCACGTGAAATTAGGGTGTTGTACACTTCTGCATCACCCTTCTATCGAGCATATATACACACATAAATGAAAGTGACAGTTGTGTTATAAGTATAACTTGTGTCACTTGTAAATTCGATTAGGTTATATTTTATGGGTCGGATAAGATCTATCCGGAACCACCGAAACTGGCCCTTAGACAGCTTTAGATAATAGTGAACTATGCATAAATCCTGGCGGTAAATCAACAAGATAGCCTTTAAACCTATTGCCAATATTGAATGCACACATCAGCGTCTGAGGGATTATGAGAGGTTCGACTCTTCCAGAAGCCGTCAAAGTGTTTGAATGAAGGTTTGGAATTGATTGCACTCAAATACTGACTGAAAAGAAATGTTTTAAATGCAATTAGAAGCTATTACTGCTGCTGGAGTTATACATAACTGTATTTTTTTAGCATAATGTTAAATTTAATAAAAGTAAACACCTCCAAATTAAAACAGTGCTGCGAAATTTTGAATTAAGTATCAGTCTTATGCCTACATTCATGATTTTACCATTGCGTAATTTATAACATAACTGCTGTAGAGGCTTTAGAGGTCCTTTTTTTTTTTTCGCCGGCGAGCCCTGGATCGATCTTACATCCACAGGGCTCGCCGCCGCGGCGACCGTGCCCGGTCCGACTGCCACCGGGCACCCGACTCTACAGTCATCCTCTCCTAGCGGCGCCCCGGGCACACCCAGGGCGCCGCTCTGTCGCGGAAAGCATCAGCGGGCGGCGGAAAATAGTCCCGACTTTAGAGGTCCTAAGCTAAAGTAAACTCTTTATTGTATTAACTCTATGGAATCTGCAAAAAATATCTTATAATATTTTATATATCGGCTTGTGTCATAGTAGTTACTTCAAAGATAGTTTTGTCATGATAAACATGTCAGTATAATTATGATCGTGAAACAGTTTAACACATAACATAACATCACGCCTATATTACCTAGAAGGTCCCATGGGATAGTGAGCCTATCATCGTCTACCGGGCACAATTCCAACTCCGTCTTCTATTGTGCATTTTCTGACGAAAAGTTAACAAATAATACTTTGCACGACCCGGGAATCGAACCAGAGACTTCGCAGATTATTATAAAGCAGATAATCCGTGCATTCGGACTAAAATAAATGTGCATTCACACCAAAACAGAAAACAGAGCACAGTACAATGTTCAATTACAGAAATGAGACTTTGCACTCCAAAAGCATCACACCACGAGCACATCCACGGTACTTCATTACCTTAAAATTGTGCACTTAATTAAACTTAATGTACTCTTTACCAGGAATTTTAAGTTACGTTTACATTCAAGCGAAAATTGGTGGAAAATGGTGGAGGAAAAATTTAAAAGGTATTTTGGAATTATAAAGGGAATAAAATAAGCGTTAAAAGTTGTTAAGGCTATAGAAATTAAGAGCTACTGATAATATGATTTGAGTGCTGTTGGTGTTAGTGTAATGATAAGGTTAGCTAAAATTATTTAGGGATTATAGGATGTTTTGATATACTTCAATTATAAATGAGCTAATAATAACTTTTATACCAAAATATTTTACAATTGTTGAATTAATATATCGGTAATCACATAATACTCTAATCTTTCTCTGCACAATTATTGACTGGTAGACAATGCCTTTGGTATTAATCATTATCTATTTTATATAAAAATCATGTCTAAAACATTTTAATGCATGTTTGTTCGTGGCCATTTTGTCAAAATTGTTTATATTTTTCTAATTTATTGAGTTACATACAAACTGAAAAATAAAAATAATAAACAAAGTAATATGAGTTTAACTTGAATATTATTAAGTTCGTATCTATTATTATAGACAAATCATATCTATAATATATACATGATTTTAGCGCCCACTTTTTCAATATTATTAACGTAATTTTTCAGTTTCTATGTAACTGAATTAATGATTAAAACAATTTTTACAAAATTGCCACGAACAAACAAGCATTTTAGTGTTTAAGATATGATTAAAACCCATATTTAAAAACATATGTAAAACCCATATTTTGTTCGTATAAAAACACGGCGCTCGGGCGTCTGCTCATAAGAAGATAGTGTACCTGTCTTTGTCAAAATATGACTCACTAGACACATGATTCGTCAGAATTAACACACTTTCTTCCACACAAGCTACCGACTCCTCTCATCTTCATGAAGACCTTACCTTTAGTACAGCTTTTAGTAGCAACCTGCATCAAGCACTAATTGGGTAAAGACGCCGAGTGCATGTTCATTAGCTGAACTAAACTGGCTATTTTGCACTGTAGCTGGGTTGTATATTTAAGAGTGACTAAAGGTGCAGTTAGACTTGTTAATAGTTATAAAATATGTGCTAAAAATACTAGAAATATACGAGTACCTAGTACAAAACATTATATTGGTTCGATCCCCAGGTTTGGATGTCTCCGTCAAGAAAGTCGTAGCACCACGTCTGAAACTGTGTCTTAAAAATAACAGGTGAAGTGTGAATGTTTTTAACCTACTGTCACAGCATTCTTCGTAATTTAGGCATGATGTTTTGTTGCAAAAAAACCTACTATTGAATATCGCTGCCTATTTCAACCACAGAATGAGTTTTTTTGCAACCAAAAATGATTACAAAATAGAGTATTAACTTTACAGTTTTATGTGTGAAAATTTGTTTCTCACTCTTTTTGTCAAGAAAGGCGACAAATAATCCCATCAGCTAAATACCTTCCTTAATTTAAAATTACCTGCTAACAACAAACCCGCTGCGTTAGATCATCATAACATCTAATATAATGTGTAAAGCCTTAAAACATAAAATCCATGGGGCCCACCACCATGGGGCCCCACCCTAGGGGTCCCTAATGAGGTGTAAAGTGATGTTAAGGAAACGCAATCATCTATTAATGCTATATGATGCGGTAACAATGAAGCCTATTTATAAACATTATGGTTTGATATATTTGAAGTAAATGCATCGGATAATAATAGCAGCCCTGTATCTAGTACATGTCCCACTGCTGGGCTCGGGTCTCTTCTCATGATGAGAAGGGTTAGGCCATAGTCCACCACGCTGGACAAGTGCAGGTTGGTAGACTTCACACACTCTCGAGCACTTATTAGGCACTTTAAGGCATGTAGGTTTCCTCACGATATTTTCCTTCACCGTTAGCAAGCGAAAATTTATATGATAAATACACACATATCTTCGAAAAGACGAGAGGTGTGAGCCGTGGGTTCGAACCGGAGACCTTTAACTTAGCAGTCCTACGGTCTCCCACTCGGCTATCGCTGCTTGCAATAATGCATCGGATGTGCGATACACATATAAAATTATTGACTTAATAGAAATTAGCAGTCAATTGGAATACTAAAGAATTACCCCTTTTTCTGAGACTGTATATAATAAATTATTCCACTGTCCCGTACATGCATGCCTCGAGGTTTAGTGGTTAGCGTATTCGTCTCTCATGCGAATTTCCTGACGGAAAATTTACACTAGCAGCACAAGTTGGAATTGTGCCCGGTGGATGGCGAAAGGCTCGCCCCCTATCCCATGGCACCAGGATAACAGGTAAAATATGGGTGTTGTACATCACACCCATTCTGGGTAATATAGGCATGATGTTGTGTTATGTGCCGTTATTGTACTTTTCCGTTATGTGGTCTAAAATATTACCGTCCATTCACGACAATTAATAGCTAAAATTGCACGACAAATAATAGTTAAAGCAAAATGTTTTGTGTTTACGTAAGTAATATCTAAAAATACCTCATAACAAATAACATAACATAACATCATGTATTTATTGCGTATAACACCCACACTTCACCTGTTATGTTTAGGTACCATGGGACCTATCGCCATCCACCGTGCACAATTCCAACTCTGTGCTGTTATTGTGAATTTGCTGACGAAAAGTTCACAAATAATATTATGTTGTATGTATTTAAATGTGTTTTCAATATTAACTGCGCAAATTAAATATGATATTTAGGACTGTAGCAGTTCCTTTTACCCGACTGCAAAATAAAGTTCATGATTTTCCTTTTTTGTGTTTAAAAGGTGTTCCTTTTAAATCATAAATAACCTTTTTTTGCAGTCGGGTAACAATATATGTCTAAAAAATCCTCGTCAACTTTATCTTATTATCTGATACAGCCCTGCAAAAGTGTCCACACCGAGCCGTAAAGATAACCAAGCCTTTGTCCGATAGCCTTCAATTGAGGCCCTGACCTCCACTTAATTACGGCTGACCTTGAAACTGGTTCAAGGTCACCATGTGAACTAACTCGTTGGTCAAGTGGTTAGCGTATGCGGTTCTAACCGAAAGTTTTTGATTCCCGGTTTAAGCAGAAGGGTTAATTGCGATTTTTTGTCGGGAAATTCTCAATAGCTGCATACAGTCGTAAGAAGCGGCCGTGGCGCAATGGATAAGGCATCGGTCTTACGATCGAGAGGTCGTGGGTTCGAATCCTGGCCATTACACCACGGACGTGAACTTCCTCCTAACACAAGCGAATAAAGCTTAGCTGGAGGGGGGTTAACAAGAATACAAAAAAAAAAAAAAGCAATAAATGATATTTGTAATATTTTAAAGCAAATTTTAGCTTTGCTATGCATTTATTTTATGTAATATTAAAGTTGAAAAATTAAGAATCCAGCAGGACTCGAACCTGCACCTCTTGGGTATACGCCCCAAGTGCTTTGCCAATTCAGCTATGGATTCGTATGCTGCCGGACTCGAAATTTCTCAACTCTTTTTGTGCCAGCTTTTAGCTAGACGAACCTTATTTGGTTTTTGCGCCATCTATGTGATGTAATAAGTACTATTCACATACTGTAAGTTTGAATTAAGATCAATACTGTTACAGTCAAGAGATGACGCATTTTTATCAAATACTTGTAATATTTTAAAGCAAATTTTAGCTTTGCTATGCATTTATTTTATGTAATATTAAAGTTGAAAAATTAAGAATCCAGCAGGACTCGAACCTGCACCTCTTGGGTATACGCCCCAAGTGCTTTGCCAATTCAGCTATGGATTCGTATGCTGCCGGACTCGAAATTTCTCAACTCTTTTTGTGCCAGCTTTTAGCTAGACGAACCTTATTTGGTTTTTGCGCCATCTATGTGATGTAATAAGTACTATTCACATACTGTAAGTTTGAATTAAGATCAATACTGTTACAGTCAAGAGATGACGCATTTTTATCAAATACTTGTAATATTTTAAAGCAAATTTTAGCTTTGCTATGCATTTATTTTATGTAATATTAAAGTTGAAAAATTAAGAATCCAGCAGGACTCGAACCTGCACCTCTTGGGTATACGCCCCAAGTGCTTTGCCAATTCAGCTATGGATTCGTATGCTGCCGGACTCGAAATTTCTCAACTCTTTTTGTGCCAGCTTTTAGCTAGACGAACCTTATTTGGTTTTTGCGCCATCTATGTGATGTAATAAGTACTATTCACATACTGTAAGTTTGAATTAAGATCAATACTGTTACAGTCAAGAGATGACGCATTTTTATCAAATACTTGTAATATTTTAAAGCAAATTTTAGCTTTGCTATGCATTTATTTTATGTAATATTAAAGTTGAAAAATTAAGAATCCAGCAGGACTCGAACCTGCACCTCTTGGGTATACGCCCCAAGTGCTTTGCCAATTCAGCTATGGATTCGTATGCTGCCGGACTCGAAATTTCTCAACTCTTTTTGTGCCAGCTTTTAGCTAGACGAACCTTATTTGGTTTTTGCGCCATCTATGTGATGTAATAAGTACTATTCACATACTGTAAGTTTGAATTAAGATCAATACTGTCACAGTCAAGAGATGACGCATTTTTATCAAATACTTGTAATATTTTAAAGCAAATTTTAGCTTTGCTATGCATTTATTTTATGTAATATTAAAGTTGAAAAATTAAGAATCCAGCAGGACTCGAACCTGCACCTCTTGGGTATACGCCCCAAGTGCTTTGCCAATTCAGCTATGGATTCGTATGCTGCCGGACTCGAAATTTCTCAACTCTTTTTGTGCCAGCTTTTAGCTAGACGAACCTTATTTGGTTTTTGCGCCATCTATGTGATGTAATAAGTACTATTCACATACTGTAAGTTTGATAGTATACCCAAGAGGTGCAGGTTCGAGTCGTGCTGGATTCTTAATTTTTCAACTTTAATATTACATAAAATAAATGCATAGCAAAGCTAAAATTTGCTTTAAAATATTACAAGTATTTGATAAAAATGCGTCATCTCTTGACTGTAACAGTATTGATCTTAATTCAAACTTACAGTATGTGAATAGTACTTATTACATCACATAGATGGCGCAAAAACCAAATAAGGTTCGTCTAGCTAAAAGCTGGCACAAAAAGAGTTGAGAAATTTCGAGTCCGGCAGCATACGAATCCATAGCTGAATTGGCAAAGCACTTGGGGCGTATACCCAAGAGGTGCAGGTTCGAGTCCTGCTGGATTCTTAATTTTTCAACTTTAATATTACATAAAATAAATGCATAGCAAAGCTAAAATTTGCTTTAAAATATTACAAGTATTTGATAAAAATGCGTCATCTCTTGACTGTAACAGTATTGATCTTAATTCAAACTTACAGTATGTGAATAGTACTTATTACATCACATAGATGGCGCAAAAACCAAATAAGGTTCGTCTAGCTAAAAGCTGGCACAAAAAGAGTTGAGAAATTTCGAGTCCGGCAGCATACGAATCCATAGCTGAATTGGCAAAGCACTTGGGGCGTATACCCAAGAGGTGCAGGTTCGAGTCCTGCTGGATTCTTAATTTTTCAACTTTAATATTACATAAAATAAATGCATAGCAAAGCTAAAATTTGCTTTAAAATATTACAAGTATTTGATAAAAATGCGTCATCTCTTGACTGTAACAGTATTGATCTTAATTCAAACTTACAGTATGTGAATAGTACTTATTACATCACATAGATGGCGCAAAAACCAAATAAGGTTCGTCTAGCTAAAAGCTGGCACAAAAAGAGTTGAGAAATTTCGAGTCCGGCAGCATACGAATCCATAGCTGAATTGGCAAAGCACTTGGGGCGTATACCCAAGAGGTGCAGGTTCGAGTCCTGCTGGATTCTTAATTTTTCAACTTTAATATTACATAAAATAAATGCATAGCAAAGCTAAAATTTGCTTTAAAATATTACAAGTATTTGATAAAAATGCGTCATCTCTTGACTGTAACAGTATTGATCTTAATTCAAACTTACAGTATGTGAATAGTACTTATTACATCACATAGATGGCGCAAAAACCAAATAAGGTTCGTCTAGCTAAAAGCTGGCACAAAAAGAGTTGAGAAATTTCGAGTCCGGCAGCATACGAATCCATAGCTGAATTGGCAAAGCACTTGGGGCGTATACCCAAGAGGTGCAGGTTCGAGTCCTGCTGGATTCTTAATTTTTCAACTTTAATATTACATAATAAATGATATATTTCTATATATTTGTTTTTGCTCTATAGCATAGGCGCCTCTCACCGTTAGGTCCCACGTTCGATTTCCGGCTCGGGCAGAGTGTTATTTGTGAACTGTCCGTCAGGAAATTCACAATGGAAGCAACGAGTTGGAATAGTGCCCGTTGGATGACGATAGGCTCACTCTCTATCCCTTTATGAGTAATATAGGCGTGATATTATGTTATTTTTTTTGCACGGTCATTAGCGATTGGACCACCCCCTATAAAATAGGACGTAAGCATGACGAGGGAAATGTGAGTGTAAATAATTAAATTAGATATGTTATTAGTTATTTATGCAACTGTTCTATAATGAGGGGTATTAAAACACGAGTGTGGGTTTATCACACGAGGCGAAGCCGAGTGTGATAATAGTATCACATGAGTGTTTTAATACCTAATTATAACAGTTGCATACAAGACTTTATCTACACCCATGATATGAATCCTCTATAAATGTTCTGAAACCATAGGGTATTAGGGTACAGTGTTGTAAGAACTCTATGTAAATTCATGGAAAGTTTAATTAGTGAGTATCTAATACAAAAAAACTATGTATAGGTAATAATATAATTATTTATTGTAATAATTATTTACATTTTGGATCGTACAATTATTAAAAAGTATTTTTTCAATACTATTATTGAACAAAAATGGCGGGATACGACGTCAATTCAAAAATTCGAATAAGTTTTTATTTAAATTACGGCGCTGTGGTAGTGAAACGCGCGTGCATGACATGTTCTTTTTTTGAAATTCATAAAGATGCCATGAGAATGTGGCTGTTCGATGAGTAAAAAAGGAGTTGCATAATGAATTTCAGTACAACATTAGTACACCCGTTTGGGTGTTATAATGTTTATTATGACACTGGCTGTTTTAATGTTGGCAATTAGCTAACTGTTTCAAGAACGTTTATAGAGGATTTATAGCATGGGTGTAGATAAAATATAGTCGCGTTCTACTAACTAATTATGTGAGTACATATAGTATAAGAGTTCTAAGTAAACAACATTATACACTAGTAATTGGATATGTTTGGAAAAGAGACTGCCTCAGGGAATAACACCACAGAGTAACGAACAGAGGCTAACCTTTTAAAGAACGTCTAAGATATTTACCTATTTTGCTAGGGTTGGCACTTGGCAGTGTTGGCACAACAGGACAAACCATGTGACTAGTACAATTACTACACTGGCGGCATAGTGGTGTTTTAACGAAGCGGCGGTTTTTTTTATTGTACCTATTACCTGTACCTAATCATAATAAATCAATCGCTAATAATAAGGGTAGATAGGTATTTTTAACATATTTCAACAAGTCAAAAAAGTAATAAAAGTCTTTAAGTATAATCCTCTCAAATTGGTACCTAATGTGATAAGTAGAACCTTTTACAATTTAATTTTAACGTACCTACCTACCTATTAACGTATTAGGTAGAAGAGCGCATGACATTAGAACTGTCATTCTCATACATCTATACAATTATAGGTATAAAAAGATAAGACCCCAGAAATAATATAGGCTACATCGACGTACCACGCGGTTGGAGCCACGCGTAGAAGCTAGTGACTCATACTTAAGTAGGAATATATTATTAGCTGTGAATTGTGTCAAGGTTCCATCGCATTACAAACACGGCACAGATTTAAATTTGCTTTGATATTGATGTAGGTACACTAGGTACCTACCTACCTATGTAATTATGTATGAAGTATCTATCTACCCCACTAATATAAATTGAATAGGTACCTATATAATAAAAATAGCTACTCTTTTACTATCAATTTACTACTCACCTAGTAGATTCCTTGGGATAGAAAAAAAAAGATATGTTCTTATTTCGACGATTATTGTTCTTACAAACAGTACCTACAGTACATTTTGTATTAATAAATTATAACGCGCGTCGTGCCCTTTAGGACGAGACTTGCGAGTGAGCATACGGGCGTGCGCGCATCGCGGCTGCGCTGGACTACTGTAGACTGCACACTGCACACTCACAGGGTACATTTATGTGAGCTGCGGTAGTGTCCGCGAGCCGCGCCGAGAGCGCGCGAGAGCCCTTCGCTAAGGCACTTACGAGCCGGTAGAAACCGGTTTCGCCTCGTACGTGATAGGGCCGCAAGTGGACACGCACACAGACGTCTTATGCTTGTGTGAGTGGACGTATCTGAGCGCGGTTGTATGAAGCTTAGTCTCTGTTTACTCTGTGATAACACTGTATGATTGCTCCAACATTATCTACTCGTATGCCTAAAGTTTATTGACCTCATCTTTTATATTTAAATAATTGTTCGCCCGAATGAGTGACTGGTTTATCAACGAGGAGCCTAAACCACTGGGGCTAGAACTTGAAAAAGCTAGCTAAAATTTTTCAAGAAGTAAGCGTGGCTTTACATGGCGTAGCGGCGCACTTGGGTTTTTGGCTATTCCACTCCGAAGAAGGTAAAATTTGGGATAAACGGTTGTATGGAAGTCCGTCAGTTTTAAGTTAGAAAATAAATTTTGTATAGTTAAACTTGAATAAAAATTAATGAATTTCTGTACCGGGGTTGTCAAATTTTATTCTCAAAAGGTGAACACTTTTGCGTAAACTCACTTCTAAATAAAAACACTTAATGTTTTTATTTAGAAGTGAGTTTACGCAAAAGTTCAATAGATACCGTTGTGAACATTTTTGAACTTACGGGCAACGGCCAGCGGTCATCTAGTTATTTAATAAGCCAAAGATTTTTTTGTTTGTCTGTTTATTTGAACGCGCAAATCTCACAAAGTACTGGTCCAATTTCAATAATTCATTTTTGGATAGCTCATTTATTTAGGCATATATAGGAATATCATGCTACGATCACATATAAGTGTCATAGCTAAAGCCGGATACTCACTGAAACCGTAACTGTAACTGTTGCATTGAATGTAACCATAAGAAACATAGTGTGTACGTGGTTAGCGAGCGGTTCGCCAGCGGCTCACCACGTACCTACGATGCTGTTTTGGTTACAGTAGCTGCAACGGTTACGATTACGGCTAGCCGGTTAGTACCCGGCTTGACACAACGTGATCTGAGAATTTCTTGACCAGGCAATCACGAATTTGACTTTTTCGACCCCTGACATCAAATCCGAGACTAAAACTCGAGTACGAAACTACTCCTACTTGCTAGACCAATCAGGTAGTCTGGTCCATATTGTATTAAAATGATTATCTAATATAATACATTTCTAAATTAAACCTAAAAATTAAACAAAACTTCAGTTCTATTTTGGTCGGGCAATTTATTTCTATTATTAAAACGTCTCTGTTTACATTTTGCGGGTCAAATTGCAATGAACTTTGCTCTTCTTTAATTATATTACATTGTGGTGAATTCAATTTATAATAATAATTTATGGAAAGATAACTGATAAAAAATTAAACTGCTTCGTTGGTCTGGTGGTTATAGTATGCGCCTCTCAACGCAAAGGATTGGGTTTGATTCCCGGGTAATTTGTGAACTTTCCTTCAGAAAATTCATAATAGCAGCACGGAGCTGCAACTGTTTCCGGTGTATGGCGACCCCGATCACACCATTCTGGGGTATGTCATGTTATATTTATAAGTGATAAAAATAACTCAAATTTTAATCTTCTAAGTCAGAATTTAAAAGCTCATAGAACAGTCTAACTTAAAAAAAGTTCATGTACAATTTAAAGCTCAAGTACACACCTAAAAACATGAAAGTTTGAGGTGAATTTTCATAACATTTCTTTAATCACAAAAATATTGGGACTTATAATATCTTAAACATTATCCGAGCATTTCTCAATGAAACAGACCATCTCCTCAGGGAGACAAGAAAAGTAGACTTTTTCGCAAGACGTCGGATACTTGACACTCCCTGAGGAGACGAAAAACTGTATGACAGCTTTTAGATGCGCAAAGTACAAAAACGACTTTTGTTCACTAGCTATATAACTGTTTTTTTAAGTATTTATTGGTCTGGTGTGTGATCGATATGTTGAAAGGCCCATATTCGATGTTTTTACTGAGTACTTGACTTCTCATACTATTGATGATCGACTTCTTGTAGGACGTTTGGGTTATACCTATGGCAATTTTATAACTGCAATTAATCGGTCACTCATTAATAGGATGTAGGTATGTACTTTTTGTTTTGTTATTATAACAAATTAGCATTTATCACTTAAAAATATCACATAAACAAATAAAAACATGACATAACATCTGATCACGCCTATATAACCCAACCTATATATTATATTACTACCTGGGTAATTAATGAATAACATTATAAATAAATGTTTATTGTTAACCTTAACATATTAACAGAAATTTAATTGTATTATAAGTAGTACTAATATAATATATATATATATAAATTTGCTTAGAGCGGCTACGCCACGGGCGTATAAACCTGTAATAGCATTAATTTCGTGGTATTTATTGCAAGATATAATGTATATAACTTTATAAAAAAATAAAGAAAAAAAAAATATAGGCTTTTCACTTTTTATGTTTTTTTTTTTTTTTATTCTACGCCCACAACGAACGAACGTGTAGTCCACCTGATGGTAAGTGGAGTACAGCCCATGGACATCAACAATCCACAAAAGCAGATTATAGATGCGTCGCTGCAGCTGAGGACTACGGTGTTATGCCTCATGTGCCAGTAATTTCAGGGCCTGATCTCACCACCAAACCGGAACACAGTAATGAAAGCACTACTATTTGGCGGCAGGTTAAAGGTGCGACGGTGGTGCTGCCGCCCTCGAGCTCATGTTTGGGTCCTATGGGATAGGAGGTGAGCCTGTCGGCATCTACCGGGCACAAATACAAGTCCGTGTTGCTTTTTTGAATTTTCTGACGGAATGTTCACAATTAATCTTTGCCCAACCAGAGAATTAAACCCAAGACCTCGCGGTGACAAGCGCATACGCTAACTACTAAACCATCGAGGCATTCACTACTCATTTTTACGCGTACAATGTCAATTTTCCCCAACCAGCTTTACCAACAGTAAATATGATTTTTATCTCGTCTTAATTGGGAATTAGCCGGTGTTGCCAGGCGTGAACCTGCTAACGTCGCACTTGACTTGATTAACTCATTTGTTATACGTCTGGTGAATATTGTAGTAAGAAATTGCTGGGTTTTTTCCATTTAGTTATTTTTGTAACAACGTATGTAAGTTATATGTTATGATATAAAAGTATCTCGATAGTTATTAGAGAATACGAGTTACTCACCTTATATTATCCGCAGATATTATACGTAGATTCATCTACTAGGCAATTCACAACCCGTATTTTCAATAATAATGTCTTCACCTCATATCTCGAAAGTATTACTCAATAGATGGTCGAAAGAACTAATGTCAACATTTCACCAAGAGCGTGAGCTCTTTTACCATGAACTGAAAATTTCCTGGCGGCAAATCCTAAATAATATTATCCGACCCAGGAATTAAACTTGAGACCGATTGAATACGCTAAACATTAGACCAACGAACCCTTGCGCAATAAATGGAATAAGAAAGTTGATTATAAACTCTAATACGCTAGCATCTTTTAATACAATTAAACAATATTTTGTAAACAAAATTCAATGGTCCTTCGCGCCGGATTAGGTTTACAACCGAGGAGTTGTATCCAAAGCGACACGGCGTAAAGTTGAGAAGAGCAAGGGTACCCAGAGGTATGACCCCAATTAGGCCCTTGTCCCCCTGAGGGTAACAACAAGCGGTTTTGGAAGTTATGGTTAATTCTGTGTCTATGGTGGATCTGTGCCATGCCGCAGAGCTATAAATTACTCAAGTAAACTGTAAGTTTAGATAAAACTTGCATGTGTAAAATCGGAACAAAGTGACAAAGGTAAATATATCTGTGTGTTGATTTATCTGGGTATATAATATCATGCTTATATTACCCATATTGTATTGGGTAACACCTACATTTCTACTTTTTCAAAAATTAGACAGCGGGTCTGAATCGCGTAATTATTATAAAGGTAAATAAATACCCATGCTCGACGTTTTACGCGATTTGGAACCGTTCGCGTTGTCTAATTTTTGAAAAATGTTTTTAAATTGCGAATGTTTAAACACATGCATTTCTCCTGTTATGTTTAGGTCCTATATGATAAAGGGTGAGCGTGCTAGGAGTGGAAGTATTTTCTGACGGAAATATTCCAAATAACACTTTCGAAGCCGGAAATCAAACCTAAGACGTCGCCGTCGCAGTGAGAAGTCGCATACGCTCACTGTGGGGACACAGCGTCCTTATGTTCAAGTGCACTTAAGCACGACTCATTAGTTTCGGCAGTCGATATTTCGCGCCCATTCAATTAGGTCGTTTCCTATTTTTATAATAAGTTCTCGGCACTGTAATACTTTTAAGTTGCGCATATAATATAGTGAGTTAAATAACTTCACGTGTTTTAATTAATCATCGACTCAATAACAACAAAATATAACCCTAAATTGGTGACCCTAAATAAGACTCTAAACTCACCAAAAGAGAATGAGGCAGTCATACGTTGAACGATAAAAAAAAGCTCTTCCTGAATCTTTGAAAATTCAATTTCGAAGGCATCTTCAAATAAAAAATAATACGATTATGTAATTTGTGCTCACATCCTGTTTTACTTTTTAATCCCACTCACTCAAAACACACATATTTGAACAAACATACACCCTATTGCCCACATTAACAGAATATCAAAATTCAAATTATGCCGGCCAGCTTTTAAAAATGAATGTACAGACAGCTACACGACAACCTCTACATTTCCAGTTTAAAATAGTCCCAGGTTGTATAGCGTCCGCGTGCAATACGAGACCAGATTATACTAGTATGTATAGGTAGATCAGTAGCCGCGTGTACACGGGAAAAAGCTAATTTATATTTCATCCCGCTCCCGAGTGTATAGAAAAAATGTCGAATTTAACATGAAAAATATGTATATTTAAGAATCATTTGTGAGCTACGAATACATTTGGCTTGATTCCCTGTGGTAATCAATTTAGCCGACTGCGCATAGCGGCAGCTGAATATTGTATGTTCAATATTTGGATCGGAAATTATATGTTTATAAGCTGATCTTGTTGACGTAGGATTGAGGTGGGAGGCTTGTATTACACGAGTATCATGGTATACACATACCTTCAACATCCCTGTAATAGGTATTAAGAAAGTATCGCTTAGTTTTAGTAGTATAAATATTGACTTATTATTAATTATTTTAATAGCATATAGCTATGCTTAGCAAATTATTCAAAAACAGTGAACATTTTGGGGCTGTCAGGATTTGAACCTGCAACCTTTGCACACCGGGCAGCTGCTTTAACCACTAAGCTACGGTCGCCTCTTGCCAGGACCCTTAATTATAATATTTGCTTAGTAGTTGTGTTATCTGGAACACTTTGCGGTTAATCCTCATAAAATAAGTGAAAACATTGCTATTTTTGAACCTTATTTTTTACTGGTGGTAGAGCTCTTGTGAATGAGCTCGAGGGCGGCAGCACCACCATCTCACCTTTAACCTGCCGCCAAATAGTAGTGCATTCATTACTGTGTTCCGGTTTGGTGGTGAGATCAGGCCCTGAAATTACTGGCACATGAGGCATAACACCGTAGTCCTCAGCTGCAGCGACGCATCTATAATCTGCTTTTGTGGATTGTTGATGTCCATGGGCTGTACTCCACTTACCATCAGGTGGTCTACACGTTCGTTCGCTGTGGGCGTAGAATAAAAAGAAAAAAAAAAAACCTGTTCACAACCTTTATCGACAAATCACACATTTCACGCGTAGAGTGTGACAAGACAACAGATATTCAAAAAAAAAATTGGTTCTTTTAAGGTTCTGGATCTAACTTAACTAAAGCACCGCTTGGCCCTTGTATACGATGTCAGTGGGACACTACTTTTATATTTTTTGTCTTTCTTTTTGTAAATTTATATATTAAAAAAAAAAAGTGTGGAAATAATGGTGACCATCTAGCTAAAATTCTGTGGTACCACAATACATTACATGTGGTAACTAAAATTGATTATAGCAACTAACTGCCCCTTATATTTTTTTTTTTACCTTAATGTACAAAATTAACCAACTTTAGCACGTGTGCAGACTAATATTGTAAGCATCTTCTACTAGTCAATCTTTGGGTAAAAACAATACGTATGTTATAAAATGATGGAGGAGTAAATTTAGATCTTCAGTAACCGTCAAAACTAACGTAGAAAATCACTAAGGTATTTAAATAATCACATCGGAATATTGAGAATTTCACTTTATATACTTATTGCTTACTCAAACCTTCGCAAAGATTTCCAATTTACCCGTTCAATAAGCATTTGTTTATTCTCAGATATAACAAGAATATTATAGCAGAGTTTGTCTTGGGAATTTTATTAAAACCTTGCTTAAGCTATCAAAGATATGCATACCAAGGTATACAGGCCAGTATAAGCTGGTCTCCTTATTGGACGGCAAGGTCTATAGTCTAATGGTGGTAGCGCTCTTGTGAACGAACTCGAGGGTGGAAGCACCAGTCTCACCTGTCACCAAATAGTAATTCTTTCACTAAGAAATTACTGGCACATTTTATTTTTTTTTATTTTTATTGTATTTTATTTAGAAGGTACAGAAACATGTTTTATGTTTCACATGAAAAAAAATTGCAAATCTTCACTTCAATTAAATAGCTTCAACAAGAAAGGTAGTACATTAAATAAAGAACAAAAGGACTATAGTAACTAAATTATAAGATAAAATTTAGCAAATTAGGTACCTAGAGTAAATTAGTAAGATTCTTAATTATACTATGATGATTTAAATTTAATGAGTACGTTCTAAAAAGCATCTGTTCGAGAGCATACTAAATTATACTTTTTCACATTCTTATTAGTGGACTATTCTGTGAAATTATTCAAATTATGAAATAATAAATAATAAATAAATAAATATTTCACAACTCACACACAACGCCATCTAGTCCCAAACTAAGCAGAGTTTGTAATATGGGTATTAGAATAACTGATACTAATACATATATACTTTTTTTTTTTGTAAATACATACATATTATACATAGAAACACCCAGACTAAGACAAACCCCCATGTTCATGCACACAAAGATTTGTCTTAAGTGGGCATCGAACCCACGACCTCGGCGTCGCAGGCAGGTACACTACCCACCAGGGCGGCAGCATGGGACTCTCTCCTTCAGGCTAGTGCAGGTATTGACCGGGCATGGTTGCTTCGGGAAGTACCTGCACAGGCTGAAGAGGGAGGCGAGCCCCATGTGCCACCACTGCGACTGCGGTGAGGACTCGGCGCAGCACACTCTCGAGCAGTGTCCTGCTTGGGAGGTGCAGCGCCGGGAACTCACCGCGGTCATAGGGAACGACCTCTCGCTGCCGGCCGTGGTTGCGGCCATGGGCAGCGCGAGGTCGTGGGATGCGGTCGCATCCTTCTGTGAGGACGTCATCTCGCAGAAGGAGGCGGCGGAGCGGATCAGGGAGGACTCACCCCTGGCTGATCCGCTCCGCCGCCGGCGAGCTGGGCGGCGAAGGCGCGCGTACGCCGCGAGCCTAATGCCGCCCTAAGCGAGGCCGTGGGCGGTGGAGGGGGTTTTCCGCCGCCCGCTGATGCCTTCCGCGACGGAGTGACGCCCTGGGTGTGCCCGGGGCGTCGCTACGAGAGGAGGACCTAGAGTCGGGTGCCCGGTCGGAGGTCGGACTGGGCACGGTCGCCGCGGCGAGCCCTGTGGATGTAAGATCGATCCGGGGCTCGTCGACCCACCATCTTTCGGCGACGAGGGCACACCGCGGGGTTTTAGTGGATATTCTGTGCCGTTTAACATCGTAGGCACGGGAGTCCCACATAGCCACTCTGCCCGTCCCCCCACGGGTACGGTGGTATGCGCAAATGCATTTCCCCGCGAAAAAAAAAAAAAAAGGTACACTACCCACTCCGCCATCCGGTCGTCAAAAATACGGGTGTTGGTCTATTTGGGAAGAATGGCATTCGTGCAAGACTAGCTGCGACTCAGGCGCGACGTATCGCACTCTCTTGATAATGCCTAGACGTATAGGCGAAACCGCGGTCGACTAAATAGACCAACATTACGTGAGTAACACCCGTATGTCATAATTTGAATAATGTTTCACAGAATATTTTTATTAAAACTAACGTGAGTTTGTAACTCACGTTAGTTTTAATAAAAATATTCCGTGAAACATTATTATTACAAGCAGGAGACATAACATTAATCATGACACAACATGAGACAGAACACCGTAGTTCTCAGATGAAACTACGCATCTACAGATAACTTTCATGTAATTGTTGATGTCCATAAGCTGTAATAACCACTTACCATTTAGTCTTTAATCTTGACAAGCCTTGAGCAAAATTAAAAAGAAAAAGAAATAAAAAATCCAATGCAATAAACTACCGCAAATATCCATTCTATTATGTCCATCCTAAGGTTGCCTGGAAGAGATCGCGTCAAGCGATAAGGCCGCCCTTTGTACGTTATAGTTTTAAGTACCTATTTCTTTGTATGTTTGTTACAAATTTGATGTGCAAATAAAGTTTTCTCTATCTTTTCTGCTTGAAGTGTAAGATATTGCAACCTTATATGCTATGGATTTATTTATAATAATTGAATTGCATTTTCTCTTTATAACCATATTTAGCTATAATATTGTTTTGGTTGCTATAACTTACACATAGAATTATTGTCAAAAAACAAACAAATATTGTATGAATTATTTGAAAAGATGGTGCACATGAGTTTCTCACCAGCTCTTCTCATGATGCAATACCCATCGGAGCTGGTACTTGGATTGATTTTAATTCAATTCTCTAAGTTGAATTAAAGTCAATCTAAGCTCCGGTGTCAAATCATTTTATTACAATAAGTATTATAATTTAGTTAGCTAAGTTTTATTTTAATTTTATATTTTTTGTGTTTTAATGTTTGTTTTGACGTGTTCAAGCGCCCCTTGGGGCCCATGGAAATAAATGATTTGATTTGATTTGATTTGATTTGATCTATCTCTATCTATCTATCTACCATCAGGTGGAGTACACATACGTCGTATAAAGAAAAATCCTATACAATGCGGGTCCATCTTATACTGGCTGTATAGCTTGATATAAAGCCGTGTGTACACAAAAGAGAATTGATTTATTAGGAACAATCTCCCCGTTGTTTGATGGATTACTTTATATGATACTAGCTGCCCCGCGCGGCTTCGCCCTCGATAAAATTTTGCCCTCGAAAATATTTTAAAAGTATCCTATGTCCTTCTCCCGGTTCTAAGCTACCTCCCCACCAATTTTCAGCCAAATCGGTTCAGCCGTTCTTGAGTTATAAATGGTGTAACTAACACGACTTTCTTTTATATATATAGATAAGTTATAAGTCGGTAAACTTAATCTAAATCGCTTGATTATTGTGTGACCTTTATTTTGTAAGTCAATATGGGGGTAGTTTGTTATCAAATAGTTATATTTATTTATCTATCTGAAGGGCGTATGAATTGTTTATGTTACTGTTGTCGTATGTTCATGAATCTTTAATACGTATTTTATCTATTACTAGCGACCCGCCCCGGCTTCGCACGGGTACAATGCTGATACTAAATACACTACAGAAAAACTGTGAACGTTGTTTATAAACACAGCGGCCCGCTCCGGATTCGCACGGGTATATAATATATAGCCTATGTCACTCACTGAAAAAATGATTAAAATCGATCCAGTAGTTTGATTTATTCATTACTGCCCGTGGCCCGCACGCGTTAAATTTGGAGTAAAACAATTCCCCCTTTCTATGCATGTATTATACATAAAAACCTTCCTCTTGAATCACTCTATCTATTGGAAAAAACCGCATCAAAATCCGTTGCGTAGTTTTAAAGATTTAAGCGCACATAGGGACAGAAAAGGCGACTTTGTTTTATACTATGTAGTGATAAGTTATAAGTTGGTAAACTTAATCTAAATCGCTTGATTATTGTGTGACCTTTATTTTGTAAGTAAATATGGGGGTAGTTTGTAATCAAATAGTTATATTTATTTATCTATCTGAGGGTATATGAATTGTTTATGTTACTGTTGTCGTATGTTCATGAATCTTTAATACGTATTTTATCTATTATAATAGCAGCTCTGTATCTAATACATGTCCCACTGCTGGGCTCGGGTCTCTTTTCATGATGAGAAGGGTTAGACCATAGTTCAACACGCTAGCCAAGGGCGGATTGGTTGAGTTCACACTCCTTCGAGGACTTTTAGGCTCTCTCAGGCACGCAGGTTTCCTCACAATGTTTTCCTTCACCGTAAACAAGCGACAATTTATATGATAAATACACAAAAATCTTCGAAAAGGCGAATCTTAACGATTTATTGGCAGAGGTGTGTGCCGTGAGTTTCAACCCGAGACGGTTAAGCTCGCAGTCCTACAGTCTTCCACTCAACTATCGCTGCTTATCTATTGGTTGACATAAAAAGCCGTAGAATGTTTTTCTTCATTTTGTAAATTTTTGTCCAAAATTAACATTACATTGATTCGTCTGAATGTTTAAAATGTTTCGTAGTAGTTACGAAGTCTACGAATCTCGTAGCAATGCTACAATCGTAGCGATACAATACCTCATCTCAATTATTGTATAATAATCATAAACACTGCACAGTGCTCCAATAATTCAATTCCATGGAAAAAAAATAAAAGGAAACATTTTTTCTAAGAAATATGATATCAGAAGTATTCTTAGTCTCAGAAAATAGGGCACGTTGGATAAGACAGCTGTAACTTATATAAATGTACGGAAGTAATTATATTATTACGAGTCCTCATTACTTTGTTTACACGTTTACTTACTGGGGCGATATTATTTGTGTTGATCAAAGAATTGGATGGTAGTTGTCGGGTCAATGACGATTAAGATCCCGTTCTATTGATTTTAAGTTTTTGAATGACAACTTTGCTGTCTTATCGTGATATATATTGCCGTTCTAATAAAGTAAAAAAGTAAAACATCTATCAGGAACAATTTTTATGATATTTACGACATTGTAATGTTATAGAAAAAAAAACATTATTATATATGTAAAGTAACGTTACAGATTTGAATATGTCACTAGTAGTGTGAGAGGAGAACCGAGTATTATAGTGTGTAAACTGTAATAATACAATTCTCATTCAAAATTTTATTAAAAAAAAAATGTTACGTTACTGGCGAATGCTCGTCGATCAGGAAGTCAGTTTGTAACGTAAAGCCCGGTTTACACTTTGTTTAGTGCGAGTGCAAGTGATTAGTGCGAGTGCAGGTGTTTAGTGCGAGTAGTGTCCAATTCATTGCGAGTGCAAGTGATTAGTGCGAGTGCAGGTGTGTAGTGCGAGTAGTGTCCAATTTTGATTAGTGCGAGTGCAGGTGTGTAGTACGAGTAGTGTCCAAGTGGCTTTGTTTCCGAGGTCGTGGGTTCGATTCCCACTTAAGACAAATCTTTGTGTGCATGAATATGGGGGTTTGTCTTAGTCTGGGTGTTTCTATGTATAATATGTATGTATTTACAAAAGATATTTTTTTTTTTTTTTTTTTTTTACATTTTTTTTTAATTTGTTTTTTTTTCTATATATGTATTAGTATCAGTTATTCTAGTACCCATAGTACAAGCTCTGCTTAGTTTGGGACTAGATGGCGTAGTGTGTGAGTTGTGAAATATTTATTTTATTAATTTATTTATTCATGTTTCAGATACTCCTGCACAAATTTATAAGTTACGTCTTCGGTCCACTTTGCCATTTTTTACAACAAACGCCCGACGCTACGCACTAAACGCTAAACACTAACACTAAACACTAAACACGCCTGTCCAAACGTGCTTAGTGACAGGCACGCTGCGAGTGAGGGGGAAGGGAGGGCGCGCGGGACGTGGCTACTACGCAGTCCACTCGCAAAAAAATAGAACACGCTTCTATTCACTTTACTACACAGCCAACTAAGCACTCGCACTAATCAGTCGCTGTCCACACCTTGTCACTAAACACCTGCACTAATCACTCGCACTCGCACTAAACAAAGTGTATACCGGGCTTAATGCTTTAAATCTGCGGTCTAAGAGTTTACTATTTACGTTTACCTTTACGATGTGGATCATTTTTTGCAAATAATAAACTCAACACACAGGTCCCGCTCTCCTCAACCCGGCAAAAATAATAAGGCAACATTTTCGGCGCGTACTTCACAGCACTAGAGCACTCGTCGATTTCTACACGAAACAAATGACTGTAACCATTTGCTACAACGAGGCACTGAAAAAAAAACTCGTGTATTTTTGCCTGAAGCCTCGTTTGCAACCAAACAAGTGAGCTCTCGAAGTCGTGTTCTTTTTACAAACATTTTTCTTAATTTTTTTTATTGAGTTGTTAATGTGATGGCGTTTCGATTGTTAGGAGTTCGATTTTTGAATGAGATATTATTTTTTTATTTTCGTTTTGGACAGGCTTACACAGGCGGGAAATTCAGATTCCCAATTCCATAGCGCAGTATTGCATACAAATTAGCCAATTCAAAATCGCCACACATTCAGTATTTTTTTTATATTATGCATTTTTCGGATTTATCTGAAGAAAATGTCCTGACGGAATAGTCCCTAATAACTCTTGAGACCTCGTGAAGTGAGGCCGCATAACACCAAAAAAAGGCAGTATTCACATAAAAAAAAAAGTTTTATTAAACATAGCAAAGTTCAGCATAATTTCAGTGTTTGAATAAAATAGTACAAACTTGTTTTATTTTATTATGATTGCGTGAATCTCATTTATTTCGTTGGACCTAATATTATAAAGAAAATGTGGTTTTTGTGTTAAGAATTCATTCTAGAAGTTATTATTTATGGTCTGGACTCTGGCCATGACAGCAAACCTTGTTTAGTAATGAGGTTGTCCACTTTTAAAAGAGAATTCTTAATAACCTACGTTGTGGTCTAGAGTTTTCTTAAAATATTATAGTTAATATTTTTAGAACGTTTTAATGCGAAGTGACGTCATGGAATTTCTGTTTATTTAACATAACATAACATCTCGCCTATATTACCCAGAAGTGACTCGCAGAGGTGTATAAATGTATATAATCTATATATATAAAAATGAAACCCGTTTTCCGTAGTCACGGCATCACGCGGGATCGGCTGAATCGATTTCGCTGATTCTTTTTATGTTGTGTTTGTTATAGTCAGGAGATGGTTCTTATGAAATAAAAGACTAGGCAACTTGCGTGGAAAATGACAAAATGTAAGAATACTTAACCACTATATTAAATTTTCTAATGATTTTCTAACGTAACCTTAGCGCTTTTGACAGTATGAACTTTTTGAATGTACTTTATGGGGTTTGACATAACATTGACAGAAGGCGTGCTGCAAATATCGTCACAGATATTGTATTAATGTATGCATAGTTAGGACAGGGCAACGTCTGTCGGGTCAGCTTGTAATGTGTATATATTATTATATATACTCACATTTCACCTGTTATGTTTGAGTACCATGGGATAGGGGGTGAGTATATCGCTATCTACCGAGCACAAATCCACCTCAATGCTGCAATTTAGAATTTTTTAGAGGAAAATTTACAGATAACACTTTGCCCGACCCGGGCATCGTACCTGAGACCTAACGGTGAGAAGAGCATACGCTAACAACTAGTCTAACGAGGCAGTCCTGTTTATTTTTATAAATAAATATTGTTCTGTAAATTCTTTGCAACTTGTCGATTATGAAGTCGATTATTATTATTATACATAGGAAATAATAAAAAATCAAGTATTTTTTACTTCTTAGAACAAAGTAAATTTGTGTATTGATACGATTAAAATTTTAAAATAATTAAGATAGTTACATATCACTTAGGTAATGTTGAATATTCAAACCAATACAATACAAGCTATTTTATCAACTTTTTTTTTTCAAGCATTAACTCTCATCATAACATAATATCACACTGTATTATCCAAAAGGGTGTAGCAGATGTGTTAAGTTATATGTGCATACCCACATTTCACCTATTATGTTTATCGTAGGTAATGTCTGTTCTTTTTCAAATCTTGCTAAGCATTATAAAGACCATTCAAAAAATATAATGGTCGATTTATTCAACATAAAATCTAAATTTAATATTCAAAGCCCAGGTCTAGTACAGAATAATCCGAAAATAATGTAACAAAGCCTAATCCTTCACTGTCATAATAACATGAAAGATTGCAGGTTTTTCTAATAATATAAAACATTATGAGTATAAATTCTAGGGCACCTTCGATGACCGTCTATAATCTTTGAAATCTTGATAATATCTTTTACTTATTTTAAGACTTTCACGACAAAAGACTGCCAGGAAAAAGCTTCGGAGAGGGAAGAATGGAAGTCTTTGGGAACAATAAAGGTATTTTTTTTTTATACAGTATGTCACATCTGTTATTTTTGTTTGTTTGTATTGTGTCTAGTCTTATTTTGTCTTTTATTTTGATGTTGAGCATTCTTCGCTCCATACTGTGTTGACACGACTCTAATTTTTTAATATTTTGTTCCGTTAAGCTCCAAGTTTGGCAACCATATGTTATGACGGGCAAGATAGCAAGGTATAACCGCTTACCGTTCATTTAATGAAAATAAAAGTATAATAATAATGTAGTTACCACATGATTATGAAACTCTGGGTGTTAAAAAGTAATCAGATAATGGGATACTGGGAAAAAAAATATTCGCCATAAGAAAATTGCAATCGAGAATAAGTTCGTGAAAAAATTCTAAAATCACCTTTTAGTATTTTCCACCAAATTATTTTGAAGTGCTAGTGAAAATGTTCGATCGAACAATTCTCGGCATTGGAAAAATTTGTAGTAAAATTTTAAAGTTGACTTATTGGTTGTGTAAACAAGCATTTATGAATTTTCCAATGACAAGTTTTTGGCGTCTCAGAGTCATGCTCTGAATCACTAATAAGCGTCATTGTCACGATGTTATTTACAAACTACATTAAATATTGATGATTTATTAAATTTTGGAATAGCGTTGTATCCTAGTCGCGTAATTCTTAATTGTTATTTGTATACCAAGTGTACATTCTCATCTCAATATTAGGTTTAAGTTTTTCTTCACTTATTAGCCTTTTTAACCGACTTCAAAAAAGAATGAGGTTCTTAATTCGTCTGTATTTTTTTATTTTATATTTTATGTCTACCTCATAACTTTCGACTGGGCGAAGCGATTTTAATGATTCTTTGAAAACTGGTAGTTCCCATGTGGACCCATTTAAATTTGGTCTAGTTCTAACAATGGCACCCATGAGAAAACCATATTTATAAGTCTAAAATTATGGTAATTGAAGTTGGTTTATTTATGACAAATTATTTAGACATATAACAAGTGTATGAAAGTCACATGAAATCTGTAGCTTTGACTCAGCATTGATCGTAGGCTTGACGTTACAAGTACTACCTAATCTCTGCCACTGGACGTTGGATACTAGTAAGCCACGTGACTTGTACATACAAGTATTTGGTTTGTTTGAGTATTGCTACTCTAATTTGTAGCTCTTTTAGTTTTTTGAATATGAAGATTCGTAACAATTATTAGAAACTCGCAGCTAAGTCAAAAGAACTACGCGGATCAATTGATAGAAGATAAAAGTCGTATTTTAGACCTATTAGGTCATACTATGCCATCTTAATGCCTCCTCAAATTGATATCTGTTCTGCAGCTTACTATACAAAAATGTGCTCGTTTGAGTGACAAATGAGGTGTAAGTCTGATAGTGACGCCCACTCATCTTTTGTTAAAGAAATTGGGCTGATTTTGTCTTACGCTGACGATTGGGTTCTAACGTCAGCATGCGTACGAATATAACAGAGCTTACTAATTATTAAATAATTATAACGGGATATTTACCATGTATAAAAATGAAGAAAACCTTTAACAAATATACATGGTAAATATCCCATGATATCTATAGGCTGACCGTTTAACTGAATCCTCGCCTGCGCGGTACAGGGGCGCGGGGGTATGACGACAAAGGGGACTGAAACAGGTGCGGGCGGTGGGGCACTTAATGAAATATACAGGAGATGAAATGCACCAAGATATTTTCTAAGATATGTGACATCATAGGAAAAAAGAAATAGTGATTTATCAAATGAAAAATAGTTATGAAGATACAAAATTTTAATGAACTTATGTACGTAAATAAAATAATTGGGAATAAACTATTATACTATTTGTTATCTAAACATATAATTAAATCGTAAAAATCAAAACTTTTTTTGGGTCCAGTTTCTTTTTTCTAAAATATTCGTATACGTTAAAAGCCATTTGCTTGCACGGACTGTTTACTTTATGTCCGAAGATTTTTCGATTCATCTTGAGATTGTTATTACATGTGTACCTCTCACAAGGTGTCTGCAACAGTCAACACATGCGATCGTTACCCATGTAGCGAACGAAATGAACAATTACAAAAATTTGCCCACCGCCCGCACCTGTTTCAGTCCCCTTTGTCGTCATACCCCCGCGCCCCTGTACCGCGCAGGCGAGGACTCAGTTAAACGGTCAGGATATAGTAATTAGTAAGAAATTAACCATGTTTAATCTCAAAACTTATATATAACAGAGCTTTTAATATATCTGTAGTTGTGGCAACGCTCCCACAATTTTTGCGATGATCCACTTAGAAAAGGTATAAAAACCTTTTTACGAAAAATTGGGTACTTCAGCAAGTATAAACGAGTTCATAGTAATAAGTACGGGGATAATTTTTATTTTTATGCTTCAATTTAGTTAATTAGCTCTCGGTTTTAGGGACCAAGTGAAATTAGGGTTCAGTCTGTATATTGTCTGAGAATTAAGTGTAAAATTTAACTTTTAGAACTGTGTAATTAGTGTTAAAATGCTCGTAGTTTCATAGTGGTGTATCTTACATTACAAAGTTTTTAATTATACCATGTGTTACAATACTATGTTAATTTACTTTTGATTTTGGGTCCAATTAACGCAGTCTTGGACAATAATAATTAATTTTCACTCGATAATTCATCTTTTTAACTATTATTTATTTCTTTATTTATGTCATCACTAAACTTTATAAATAATACATAATATACTTTGATTAATAATAAATGATCAAAAATATTAGCAAAACTAGCTTTTACTCGCGACTTCGTCCGCGTGGAATTTGTTGCTTTAAGTAGTAGCTGCTCCCGCGCTTTGACCCCTGTTAAACGTTACTACTCCGCTCCCGTAAAGTTTAGCGTAATGTTAAATATCTAAAGACCTTTATTGAGAGTAAGACTATCAAACACAAACAGGATTATCAACATTTCACCAGTAGTTCTCGAGATAAGCGCTATCAAACAAACAAAATAACTTTCGCCCGCGATTTTGTCGCGCCTACGCGCCTTGTAATCACTAGTTACTTGCATCAAAAAAAATATTTATACCGGACAGACAGACAATCAATTTAAAAGCTGTATTAAAGGCAAAGGTATCGTGCAAACAACTATACCAGCTTAAAAAAAACATTGTTAATTTGACATTAAAACAGACACTAAAATTTTATATGTTTTTGAAACATTATGAAAATTTTCGCTCATTAATGGTGAAAGAAAACTTTTAGTAAACCTGTATACCTGAGAGTGCGTTAAAAGTACTCAAGGGTGTGTGAAGTCTACCAATCCGCACTTGGCCAGCGTGGTGGACTATAGCCTAACCCTTCTCATCAGGAGAAGAGGCATGAGCCCAGCAGTAGGACATGTATATGTATAGATACACATAGAGGGCTGTTATTATACTCCCAGTATGAGGTAAAAGGGTGAAGAAATAACTTCTTATCGATATCAATACAAGTACAGCCCTATCCCAATTCAAAGCTGACGTGTTTAAATCCGTGTAAATATGTTCTGAATAAAGAAGGATATTTACTTGTTATGTTTGCTGAAAAACTTGGGATATTGGATGAAGATTTATTGTATGAAGATGTGGAATAAAATATTAAGTCTTGGTTTGTTTAATAAGATGAAACACATTTTATTAATTACGAAGAATCACAAATATTTGAAATTAAATAAAAATGTTATAATAAATATATAATGTATATCTGATAGTTAAAATCTGCTTTATCTGCAACCATAATATACACTTTCTAAGTGAAACTGAGAGGTGATTTGAAATCGAGTCAGAGGGATTAGACAGACAGAGCCGAAGACGAAAAATTGTGGTCGTGTATAGAGGAGACCTTTACCTAGAAGTGTGACATAAGAGGTTAGAAAAAAAAGCCGGTCGTGAACTAACTAAACTCTTTAAATTACTAAAATATTCTTCTTAACTTTTTCATGATTCGGTAAAATAAAGTGTTTACTGATAAGATAACATTCCCTCTATCCCACTCCCTATTTGTTTTTTTTTTTCGTTGTATTTTGTACCCACGATTAAAACAAAACAAAATAATGTCATTTTTAACATAACTGCAACATAAATCCACCAAAATATTTTCTTGAAAGTATATTTATTGATATCAACACTCGGGCAGCCCTATGCCATTCACGGCTTACGTTTTTACATTCGATGTGTTCGAAATAAAGCCGACCATTCAGGTGCTGTTAGGAAAAGTACATTCGGTATACAAAAACTGTGAATTCGCTGACTGTACGCTTTAGAGTACTTTTGGCCGTGGGTGACTCAGCGGATAAGCTGCGTGGGGTGTCAGTGGGAGCGGTGAGAAAGAATGTTTAGAAAAATATGTGTTTTGTTACTTTGATGAAGTTGCAGGTGAAGTGTAGGTGTTATATTCATTTACCATACCTTTCTGGGTAGTAAAGGCGTGATGATATATTATAATGAAGCCGGTCATGCAGGTGTTGTTAGGTAAAGTACAATCGGTCCATCACACATTACAAAAAATAGAATCTCAGTAGTAATTGTTCCACTATCTATTGTTGTACGCAACTGGTCGAGTTGGCAATCGGGGTCGTCAAAGGTTCATAAGTTTTTGTAGATATTATATAGTAGAATTCAAATAATTAACGAATAATTAACAAAATCGTTCTAATTATGCCACGTATTTGAGAAAATTGGACATAGTTTTTTTTCGCGTCGTACTTTAGCCATGTGATATTGACTTAAATCGTAATCATCCTATTTTTCACAGCCTACTTAGTTTTCTCTTATATTCAATTCTCAGAAAACAATTACATTTTCTAAACTCATCAGCAATACTGAATTAATTGAATTCCAACATCTTATCTCGAATTTACCGAAGCATTCACTTAATTAAGTCGTACCTTTTATTGTAAATAAATGCGTTGTAAATATCGGTTAATTATCTAACCAACTCGTTTAAATACAATTAGGAATCCACAGCTTGATGGTTTCAAATGTGGTTTTGGTTATAAACAAGTCTTCAAGTGTTGATGTTGGCGTAGTGGGTAAAGCGTTCGCTTTCAATTGCGCTGCTGTTTTTCTTCACACGGGACAAATCTTTGTGTGATCCGGAATTATTTTTTCTAGCTCTGGGTGTGATTTGTATGTTTGTGAACACCCCTGCAACCCAGGAGTTATTCCTAGTGCAGGCGTTGTTTTATAACAAAAAAAAATAAAAAAATATATATATATCTTGATAAGTTAACAGAGATGTGTACGAACATGGATTATTATATATTTATTTGGAAAAGTCGTTTATTTAAAAAACAAAACAGGGGTACTACTCCGTTACGAGGGAATTTTACGATTAGCAAATGAAGAAACGAATTCATAAACCATTATAGTATCTCAAAGTACCTAAAATTATTTTATTAATATGTAATTGATTTATATATAGCATTTATCCATGCTTAGCAATCTAATAAAAAGAACGGTCGATATTTTTTTTGAACTTGAAGCGAGTATAAACCCGCGACTATAGAATTCCAGCCTATCGTTTTACCACTCAACCACTACAAACCCTACTCCAAATCCACGAATCTTTTGACTGTATACAATCATATCGAATATGTAATTGTTATTTAAAATACATGTTACTCAGGTTATTTTAGCTGGACATAATTATGCCGACTAGTTTCGAATCTATTACGTAGATGCCTATAATTATTTATTTAAAGCCTTTTCAATTCCCTACATCACAACTATATGAACTATCAGTGGTTCTAACAACAAGGCAATTGTTCATTCTACAAACAGCATTAGCCCAACACAAAAATGCCTTCTCTATTGCATCCCTAAGTAGTAAACGGCGAAAAGACAAAATATTTATAGCCCCATTATGTAGAACTACTTTTGCACAACATTTTTTCGCTTTTTCTCGGACCTTTTCTATATAATAGACTTGCTAAAATTATACCTAACTTACCTAATTTATCTTAAATAAATTGCAAACAAGCTATATTTAAATATTTAAAAACTTTAAAGTATGATGCTACTGAATCCTTTCTTGATACCTCATTAATCATTTGTGTTTAGATCTAATTTTATTTTATTTTTATTTGTTTCTGTATTCTAAAAAGATTGCACAAACGTTTCTTAATATCAATATATTCCTTACCATCTCCACATATTTTTGTAAGATAAAATATTATTGTAACTGATGAACAGTTACCTTCTGAGGTACAGTCTCAACTAGTTCAGAGGGTACGGAACACAATAGTTATAACAACCTTAGTTTTAGGTAAATAAGTATGTATGTACTCGTAAATTTCATGCACTCTGTATTTAATTTTAAGGTTACTTTGGTAAATAAAGAATTCGAATTTGAATCAACTGGGCAATTAATCACGTTTCGTCGCCGTCGCGTGACGTTTAATATATCAATAAGTTACTGGGAAAGTTACTTAAATAATAGACAGTGATTTCTTCACTCATTATTTCAGAGTCCTGTTCTCTACCACAAAGACTACACAAAGCTTTAACACAAGTAAATTCAAAAAGTAAAACCGTTTTTTTTTTGGACCAGTTTCCTCATCGTCCGGCGCACCCTTGACACCTAGACCCGGCAACGCAGGTGACTAATCCTTTCACCACAATGGTACAAAATAGTCCACCCATGACACTTTCCACTGTTCTTTTAAGATTCAACCAACAGCAGCAAAAGACCGTCTTTTTAAACCTCGTTTACTGATACCCAACCTCACCCTGGTCCCAAACGCACTTTAGTAAACAAGCGAGCGATTAGCTTACAATTGAGCCCCTCCCCCGGGACCGTGGGACCACTGTTTTATAATTTGCTTCAGTCCTGAAAGGGAAAAGGAATTTGCCAGATCATTTTTCGGAGCGAGTTTCTGTTTAAAAGAACTCTTTAGAAACGCATTTTGAGATAATTTTGGGATATTCCTCTTAGTAAAATCGTTTTTTTTAATGAGCAAAATAAGCACGTTTTCAGCTTAATGAAAAAATATGTTATTTATAATGATACATATTATATTTTTCTCGTTAATAATGCCTCATGTACCAGTAATGTCAGGCAATTATCTTACCATTAAACAGAAACCGAGTCAAAAGTGCTTATTTAAAAAGGTGAGTCAATGTTTCATTCTTGTTCGTACAAAAACGATGATGTACGAAACTTACCAACAAATAAATTTAGAAGCCAGTTATTTAGGTTTCTACGTGAAAAATGTTTCTATTCTGTGGATGAGTTTTTAAAATATAAGATGTAATTAAAATGTAAGTAATGCTGATATATTGTAAAGTAAATATTTCTAGTTTGTAAGTTTATGTTTGTATGCCATAATATTACATGGCAAATGTGTAGAACTAAATTATTACCATAACACCTGTAAAAACCACATTTTGACAAATAAAGTATGTGTATTTGTATTTGAAAAAGATTTTAACTATTATTTATACAAGGTGTAAATGACATAGTGACGATGCCGATTACCAGTGATTCAGTACATGATTTTGAGAATCTGGCTGCAAAAATATTTCACTAGAAAATTCTTAACGAAAAAAAAAATTGATTTATTGATTGATGTCATTGTAGTTTTTAAATTAATAACTTATGGATCATTATCCACACAAGGAAGTCGTGGCTAAGTCAAAGCCGCGCGAACCGATCGATTTTGCAGGTTAAGCAATGCTAACCGCAGTCATCCTTGTATGGGTGATCAACTTTAACATAACGAGTTTTCCTCCGTGCTTCTACGGGCACGTTGAACCGTCAGTCTTGGTTGCAATTTCAGCTTCTATCGCAATCATAACGCGTAGTCAGAGACCAGAGAGTCTGACAACAAGTCTAATAAAGATTATAGTATTTTATTTTATTTTATTTTTATTTTATTTTTTATTTAATAGGGAAACTTACAGCTAACTTAAGACTAGAAAAACATTAATAACATAACGAAGGCCATTTACAAGTTTCCGCAAATAAACATATCTTATAGCAAATTAAAAAAAAAACAAACAGCACTATAAAAGATGAATAAAAAACGAATTGAAAAAGAACAAAAATTAAAAGTTAAATGAAAAACAATGAGATACACAGAAAAAAACAAATATCACAATTTATGCAAACATAATCTTAACTTACGTCTCACCAAAAAATGCATTGCACATAATTTTTTTAAGTTCATTTGTAGAATTGTGGAAAATATCGATGTCGACACTCCGGCACGCTGCATTGTACGATCGCGTTGCTCTAACCAGATACGAATTTTGTCGATAGGTGGTTTTGCCATTGGGGTGTAAAGCAGGTGGAATCTACGCACAAACGCAGATGGCACACGAAGACCAACTTTGCCCACCAGCTCGGGTAAATCGGTCGATCCGGTATTATACATATATCCACGTAAAATACTGATATCCTACTAAATCCGTTAGACTGAAAGCCGACCTGAATGTAATTGGGAAAAGTCTCGGGAGATCGATATTGGATTTTGTCACACACACGTGTGATATCTACAAAATACTGAGAATCCCTCTTCAGTTATTTCTCGAACAATCAACCTTCCGCAGCGGAACTTCGCGAAAATCGGGTTTAAACCTCGGTAAATCCGGAACAAGAAGTTTAATATAATATTCAAGTACTGTAAAATACAGTAGAATTATTATTAAGCCTTATTAACATTACCATACTAGTATTAATATTTTCGGGCATTTTTCATGATTTTGTATTGTGATTACATTTATGAAAGTCTTTAGAATCGTGTTATTATTAATAACATAATTATTAAGCTCAGTTTTACTTCCAAAACATTTAGTATAATATATCACTGTCTCGATGCTTTAGTGGTTAGCATTTGCACCTCTCACCGAGGTCTCGGGTTTCCAATGCCGGGTTGGGTAAAGTGTTATTTTTGAACTTACCGTCAGGCAATATACAATAGCAGAATGCAGTTGGAATTGTGCCCGGTGGATGGCGATCCCATGAGATCTAAACATAACAGGTCAAGTGTGGGTGTTGTACACCCTTGCCACTCCCTTCTCTTATGTTAGTACATCACCATTGTCGAACTCAATGATATATAGTATTTCTCCCAAAGTTTCAAAAATTTTCCAATGTTCCACAAATCAAAATTCGCCAATAATCGCTCACTATTGAACAATATAAGGTAACAAATAGTCGTCGAAGGCTTCGTCTGAACGACAAAGAAATGTTCTATGTTCAATCTTGTCTCAAGTGGTCTTTTGTTGCGAAGATTGATTCGACGATCTCCTATTGGATGACAGAAACTTCCTTTAGGTAAAAGGTGGCTGTACTTTTTGTATATAGCAGGTTAATTTTATTTGTACAAATGAGGTTGAGACCTTAAACAAATAAGGCTTTTGTCTTATTGTCACAAAGACAGAGTCTGAGCCATAAAGAATAAACAGAGTAGAGGTACGGTAACTAGATTTACCTATGAAACAACGCGTGTTAGTTTGGCGGGGGTGATGGTGTGTTCAAAAAGTAACAAAACTATTAGGTATAACAATACTAATTAGCAGGGCGCGGAATTAGGTAGAGTTTTTCATGTACTTACACTGATTTCATACAGCGAAAGAATAAAGTGGATATGCCTCAAATCCCGAGATTAATTTTAAACAGCAGAAAAAAATCCCATGATTTTTTAAATAAAAAGTTATTTACTTTTTACACAATTTAAACTACTGCACGCGCGACTAAATATTTTAATTCTCACAAAATTTATACTATAATGTCGGAAGCGAACACTTCAAATCTTACTGGTAATGAATCGGACAAGGAAAATGATTCTGATGGGCCGTTTGAATAAGCAAAACCTCACGAGTCTAGGCTAGAAGCAAAAGTATTTGCTCGTATTTATAAAAAAGGCGAAATATGCGTATGAGAATTTACTACAGACTTTCAACAATTTGTATTGTGAATTAATGTAAACTAATAAAAAAAAATATGTTAATTATCTTTGTTTTATTTATTCGTAATATTGTTGGCCACACGGGATTGTCCATTAGAAATCCCGGGAAGGTCCACATTAATATCAACATTTCGATGCAAGTACATAAAAAACTCTACCTAATTCCGAGCCCTGCTAATTAGTGATGGGACTAGCATAAACTTGAAATTACGAGGTGTTAAATTGCAAATAAAACTATTTATGAACAATATGTGTTGCTGTATATAGCATCAGACGTCTAGCCGAATAGTTTTTACAAGATAAAACACAGCAGTTCCTTCTTTTTTTAGACACGTAACTTTTTACACCTTTTTTGAATATCTTCCAAGTCCATGGATTCTTAGACTTTAGTCCTAGACATGTATAAATAATTAAAAAAATAAATCCGAAAGCTCCATTTCCACTACAGCTGTCACAGCAAAACAATTTATACTTAGCTACAAAAAAAAGAAACCAACATTCATTTGATGCATGGCATGCAGAATATTTGTGACATTTTATGCAGCAAAACGAAAACTACGTTTAAAAGTAGACTCCCGAGTGCTATGTTTTCATACTAACGTAATAACTTTTAAATTATTAAGTATTTATAATTTTTATTGACTAATCATATCTAAATGGTTGGCGTCAGGCTCACCCCCTATTCCATAGGACCTAAACATAACAGGTGAAATGCGGGCGTTGTACCTCTGCCACACCCTTATGTGTGATTTATTAGGTACGGTGCATGAAAGGAGCCTCCCCGAGTGACGTACACAACGATTCCCTACGTCCGGCGCACCCTGGGCAATTCGCGAGTTCTCCAAAGCGAATTGGCTAATCCTTTCACCACGATGGCAAGTAAAATTTTGACTAAGCCATCGACACGACGAAGAAGAAGATTAGGTACTTAAAAATATTGCCATGTACCAGTTCTCAAGACATTCAAAATTTACCATTCAGTACTTTTGCTTAAAATATTTTTCCTGAAAATTTGCCTACCTTGTATACATAAATTATTCTTTAATAATAATATCGCAATTATCCTAAAGAGTTTCGTAAAAACTTTTATTTTTTTCGCAAAGTAGCAAACTTTTGTTGTGAATTCATTAAGCCCGGTTTTATGAGTTTACTGGAGTTGTATGGTTGCTTAGATTACGAATTTATTTATCAGAATAAATAACAACATCACGATTGTATCTTGCTGAAAGGTAGACAGTAACATGCTACAAGCCATTTTAGCTATTGTTGTAAATCAATTATTTTGACATTCGACTGCTATTGACTGAACACCTGATATCACTTATCGTTTTGGCCTTATCAGTTATCGATTTTCGAACTTTTGATACCAACATTAAGAATTTGCATTGACTATTTATCAGTAAATATGAAGAAAAGTACACAATATTGCCGTGGTTTCGTAGTTAAGCGACATTAACCACTTACAAAGGTTTCTTTACACTTATACTTACTTAGATTATAGATAAATGTATGTTATCTTTATGTGATTTGCAAGATGAATAGTTGACTTTTTATATAAAAGTCGGTAGGGAAGCGATATGGTAGAAAAAAAAAGACTTAGCAGTGCTCGTTCCGAGAGAGAGCGGATTTGTGAGTACCACCACGAGTGGAGACGCAATATGAAAAAAGTGATTGGCAGAGTGCGTAGTAAACTATTTTCTTAGACTTTTACTCCTCCACCTGTCTTTAAAAACAAATGTAGGTATTCATACCTTTGTACTATTTGGGTTAGTTAGGTATTTTATGGCACATGCTTTTTGCAGCTGAGTACAAGAACATGTATTGAGTTGGGGTGTGAGTATGGTATGTTTGTTAAATTAAATTTTTGAATTATGATGACTTAGATATTTTATAACACTGAATGTATAAAGTTTAAAAACATGTCATCAGTTTATTTGTCTCGAACCCATGTGCAACGTTAGAAACACAATATATTCTATGATGAATCGTTAGATCGTACACCAACAATATGTCCCAACTCTGCAAGCCATAAATCTGGTACAACACAAGTATTTTTCAACAAAACAGAAACGAACAACGGTGGTAGAGCTTTTGTGAACTAGTACGATGGCGGCAGCACCACCATCTTATCTTCAACTTGCCGCCAAATAGAAATGCTTGGACTACTGTGTGCCGTTTAGGTGGTGATTTGGGCCATAAATTACTGCATAACACCGTTATCTTCAGAAGAAATGACGCATTTACAACATGCTTTTGTGGATTGTCGATAAATAAATAAAATAAAAATGAATGCATTTTTATATTAGATAGAGGTCCAGAAACAATTAGATTATCCAATGGTCACAAGAACAAGGTCAATTATACACATTCTCGGAACAAATCTTTGCAAATTACACAAAGATTTGTCCGATGTGAGAATCGAACCCACAACACCAGCAAAGTGGAGAGCGGCGAGGCAACTGCCTAAACTACTACACCACACGTGCAGACAAATTATGTTCCATACGTCGTATTAAGAAGAAAAAAGAACAAAACTACAAAATGTAAAGACAGAAAGACCCAATTTTATTTTATCGTTACAAAAAGAACAAAGATTTTCCTCTCAAATTTCATATGATCCTTTCGTTAGCGACACAATTTGAATTTGCGTAGAAATAGGCTAGATATCTTGAGCCCAAGGAGAATGGAGATTTCGTTACTCTACTGAATAATTAACAAAATCCTGTGTTCACTCGTTTCCGTAAGCATAATAGTAGAACAGTGTAAAACAGAGGTTCCCAAACTGAGGGTGGCGGCGCCCTAACACCCCGCCGCGCCTCACTTAGTAAAAAAAGGCTTAGGTAAGAAGGGCTAAGTTAAAGAAGGTTACTATTTTCCATACACTATTAATTTAAAATTTACAGCATTCTAATAAGAATAAACATTATTTAATTGGTAAAATTATTTAAAACTAAAAGGAAAGGACATAGCTTACTTGTTTGTTATAACACACGATTCATACACAATGCTTTATTGCTTTTCACAAATTTTTTATCTTGGTTGGTGTACCTGAAAGTCGGTGAAGCAAAGAAATAACTTAATAATAACGTGAAACTAAGTTTTTGAAAAGAGAAAAATATTTATTTATGATTAATTCAATTTTACTTATGTATTACATAACATGTTATGCTTAATTATTGTGTAGTGTGTTAAGTCGCACCTGATGTCTTGTTGTGTTATAAAACTTCTCTCTCTCTCTCTCTTTTCTCTGTAAGCGCAAATATTCTTATTTTTTTTGTTTTTGAGCTTAGTGTACTGTGATAAAATACTGAAAAAGTTTGGAATACGCTGATACAAACTAAAATAGGTTGTCGCGAAACGGGTGGTAATAAATTCATCGGCTGGCAGTTTCCCGAGGCCAATTTTAGATTGAGTTAAATGTATCGCAAAATGTTATTTATGCCCTCTCTGGGTTAATAGAATACTGAAGCCGCTTATTTAATGATTATTTTATCATTGCTTCGATGGTTGGGTTCGATTCCCGGCCGGGCAAACTGTTATCTGTCATTTTTCCGTCAGGGAATTCATAATACGGATTTGAAATTGTGCCCGTGGGTTTCGATAAGCTCACTCTGTATACAGTGGGACCTAAACATAACAGGTGAAGTGTGGGTGTTGTACACCTCTGCCACACCCTTCTGGGTAATATAGGCGTGATGTTATATTATGTTATTTTGCTCTTCCAATATGCTATTTATTACTATTTGCGTCTAAAAACTAATCGCAGTAGTAGTCGCAAAACACATAGCTTTAACAAGAGCTTCGTTCTAACATAATTCAATTTGCTAAAGAAATATGTAAAACAGACGTTTTTAAAGGGAATGAAAATAAAGTGTCAGTGGAGTCGGACCCAAGACGTAAAACAAACGATGTATTGAACAGACGACTGCAAGCTATACAATTCTAATATAAGCTGGTCTTGCATTGCACGGTAAGTCTACACAATGCGAAACCATGTTATACTGGTACTGTATAGCTGGATGTTTTACCATGTGTACTGGCTATCTCATTACTACAAATAGAAATAAATGAAAGGAGACGTTTAATTTTTTAAAATGTAACATTGAAAAGGACGAATTTAACATTTAAGTGTGTTGGAGGGTTTATTAATTTATTTATTAATGCAGTTTACTCGTTGTTGTTAACACGTCAACTGAAGGAAAATTTGTGTCCATTTAGAAACATTATATGTCGTACAACCTGCAATATATATTTTCTATACTATTCTATTTATTATATTTTTGTTTGTTTGTACTCAGCAAACAATTATATATATTATAGTTCAAACCCTCGAAAATCCATGAATTACTTTATATATCATAGTTAGTATATCGTTAGTGCCACGCAACCGGGAACTAGTATGAAATATGTAGAAAATGAGATGAAATATAATATAAAGGAATACAATACCGCAATGTGATTACAAAGATTTAAACACGTTTATAGCAAATGTATAGATAATAGTTTACACAAATAAACACAAAACGGCACGTTTCTTGGCAAAAAATATCCTTACTATGATATTTTAATTCTAAAAACCACACTACTTTTCCGTGAACAAACAAGAATCCTTCTTAAGATAGGAACAAATGGATAAACTTGACGTTACGAAATTAAGTAACATACAGTTGAGAAATTTAGGGTCCTGGCAAGAGGCAACCGTAGCTGGTTAGTAAAAGCGGCTTCCCGGTGTACAGAAAGCCGCAGGTTCAAATCCTGCTAGTCCCATAACATTTTCAACTGTTTCTAAAAACAAACAAGAATCCTAATAACAGAAAATCTTAATTTCAATTTAAAATAACGAACCCGCAGAAGAACTCCAAAGTTTTCGGACAAAAGCATCTATATTAATTTAGCAATTTACCATTTAAACAATAAAACGGACTCTCAAATTAATCAAAATACTTACTAAGTTGCTGCCAATCCAATGGAAAGAAAGTTTGCTGTTTGGTGCTTGGCTGTTTCCACATTTAACGCAACCTTGATTTTAGATGAAGATACTTTCAGTTTCAAGGAATTGTTAGGGTTGACTCAATAGTAAATAAAATAATTAGTAGTGGTAGAAATTAAAAACATGTTTGAGAGAGGCACTATACCGCTGTCAAATAAAAAATTTAAACATACTATGTTGAACTAAGAAACAGTTGAAAATATTATGGGATCGGCAGAATTTGAATCTGCATTCCGGACAGTCACTTTAACCAACCAGCTATGATCGCCTCTTGCCAGGAACCAAAATTTCTATACAATATGTAACGTCATTTTGTGACGTCACGTTCATACCATATATTTTTTTTAACTATTTCTTAGTATAATGTGCATAGCTAAATGCTATAAAAATAATCAATAAGCTGCTGTTTTCTGGCTTGCAAGATCTTGAAATTACTGACACACAAGACATTTAACATCGTATTCCTCATACGCAAATACAAATCTTTGTGTGCATGAACACAGGGTTTTGTCTTAGTCAGGGCGTTTCTTTGTATAATAAGTATGTATTAACAAAATAAAAGTATACGGGGTGGATGCGACATAGCGACATTTATTGAAACCACAGCTTCTTTACATGGTAAGTATCAATTTCCACCGGATAAAAATTCTCTGGCGAAAAAAAAAATCACGTTCTCCGAACAATTTGAACATTGCGATCGTGCAATTTGTTCGGAAGACGTGGATTTTTTTTTCGCCAGAGAATTTTTTATCCGGTGGAAATGCATACTGGCCATGTATAGAAGCTGTGGTTTCAATAAATGTCGCTATGTCGCATCCACCCTGTATATAAGTATGTATTAGTATCCGTTTTCTAGTACTCATAGTACAAGCTATGCTTAGATTTGGACTAGATGGCGTTGTGTATAAGTTGTGAAATATTAATTAATTTATATTTATGTCATCTATCTTCATGTAGACTTCACGTCCGTGCACCTTAAAATTGTGTTATTGAAGCTCCATTTGTTATTTTGTAAACTAAGACCAAAAACAGGATTTCACAAAAAAAGCGTGTAAGATCCAAGCAAGATAGGATAAGTTGATAGAAGGGAGATAAAACCGTCTCGGTATAAAACGAATCGGAAATAAAAACGATTGGAGAAAATCAATTAACTACACTATATAATTCAGCGAAAGTCGACAAAATGTAGGTACAGATAGGCAAAGAGCTTACAAATGCAATTAATAACACCACGGTTATTATCTTCCGGAAGGAAAGGCTGAGATATATTACACCCCGATTTGTACACGCAAACAATTCAATTCATTTCTCAATTCTGGTCTCCTTTGTGCAATTGATATTTTTGAAGCCTAAGATCCCATGATCAAACGTCACAAATATCATAAAATAATTAAAAAAAAACTCACAACCTATACACAACGCCGTCTAGTGCCAAACTAAGCAGAGCTTGTACTATGGGTACTAGAATAACTGATACTAGTACATATATACTTTTCTTTTGTAAATACATACTTATTATACAAAGAAACACCCAGACTAAAACAAACCCCCATGGTCGTGCACACAAAGATTTGTCTTAAGCGAGAATCAAATTAAAATATAGCTCATCCATCACAGGCCTTTACATCTCTAATAGGTGACTTTAGAAGCGTCGTTATGTCAACTTTTATTATAGGTTACGTATCAAAAATACTACAGAAAAACTACGCCTACTTTATTTCAAATCACACATTCAAAAACCTATATTCTAAGGAATAAGTCCAGGTATACCTCCTGTTCATTAGGTCCAACATCAATCGTGGAACTACCCAAGTTTAGTCAAAAAGGTCTCATAAAGAGCCGCTTTCAACACAACCTTATACAGGCTGCTCTTGAAAATCCGACGACATAGTCCCGGAAAATGTCGGAGAAATAAGCGCGTTTCCTACGAATGAGGTATTCGGCCTCTTCACGCCCTCTTTAACCTGAGGGCCCCGAAATATGCGGTAAAGTAAATCGCTAAACGCTCAAGAATAAATTAAATGGAGCATTTTAACTAACGGTTTTACTTAAGAAGAATTAATACCTTCTATTTCGATTGTTCTCTACAAAATATTTCACTTCACATGCAAAAATATCATAATAGATTATTTTAGTTGATATTCACAATCAAACAACTCATTATTCACTCGACATTCACGTTCCAAAACTCGATGTATTCTATGCTTGAGCTTATTTTCCCCGGGTATTCGATTTTTAATTCATAGCAAAATGTGCTTAGCATTGAAATTTTTATACACCGACAACATTATTCACTTATGTCATAAGATTACCGTAAAAATATAAACGGATAAAGCAATTGAGAATAATAATTTTACTAAAAGAAGCCGACTTCAATTACAAAAATTGCGAGGATCGCATCATCAGATCGTGACTTGATGAAAATGGTACAAGAATTAAAAAATAATGAATCAATTATTATATACTCTTTCAGTAAATAAAAGAATTTCTCAAATCGGTCCAACCGTCTTCGAATAATCGGTGAACAAACATCTAAAGACAAAAAATAAATTGAAGAGGAGGTTCTCCTCCTTTTTTTAGAACAGTTAAAAATCGATAAAATTCAAAAGCAGATGGATATTTTTACTCAATTGACGAACATTTTAAGTATGTATAATTTGGTACGATCGCTTGTTTTGTGGCCGTCAAAAAGCTCGGCTGTGAGCAGCAATCGTGACGTCGATAATTGTAACCGTGTTCTCTCTTCTTACTTTGTTTGACGAAATCAACGAAAAAGACATGTTTTTCCCGAACTTTCAAGAGAATTGTGTTTTTACGTCTCGTTACTGCTATTCCTATCATATTTTATTATTTCTACGAGCTTATATACTATGAAGAGAATAAAGACGAGGGAAAAATTGCAATCCCTTTATATTTCACTGGAAGAATCTTAGGAACAAAAGTAGATTTAGTCTTCATGAAAATATATTAGCGCCCAACCGCGGTTATGTTTATGTTGATAAAAAGTACCCTGTGTTATTTCTGGGGTCTCAAACTATCTCCACACCAACTTTCCTTAAGCTCTGTTCATTAAATTACAGGTTTATTAGGTACAAAACACAAATAAAAAAATATTAATATTAGTATTGACTACTAGCCCGCGACCTCATCCGCGTGGAATTCGTTGGTTAGTTTAATCTGCTCCGCGCTTTGAACCGCGTTATAACTTACTGCTCCACTCCCGTGGAGTTTAGCGTAATTTTAAACTTCCTTTCTACTGAGAACATTATTAGTTCGCGATAAACCTAGGACACACAAAAACAAGCATTACAAATGAATAGCAGGTGAGACAATGGATCTTTCTGGCAGCATGTTTACTAAAGCACTTTCTTACATCATTCATCAAACTTAGGCTACACTACCGAATAACTAGACATGTTCTATAAACTCCTATGGGAGTCGTTACGACGCGACGGATCGGAGATATCGAGAAAATGTATAGGAGTTCATGCTTGTAGTAGTTGTCAGACTGTCTGGTTTCTAAGTACATGTAATAATTGTTATAGATCTCTGGTAAACTCGGAAGACAACTGGAAGTGTTAACATTATTCATCCATACGTAGATTGCCTGTGAAAAGTAAGTTTGCGTATTCTTATTAATGTTACGTCGCTAAATTTCTTGTTGGCCTAGTAATAAGCGTTTACAACCTCTCCCCGCAAAGTCTCGGGTTCGATTTTAGGTTGGGCAAAATCAATGCCCCTAAACATAAAAAGTAAACATTATAAGTGAAATATGGTTGACGTTATATTTATATTTAATCCCAATATAGCGGGTAGCTACGCAATGATCTTCCTTCTTTCTTTTAACGCAATATCCAAATACACGCGCACGTAGTTCGATCAGACACAGATAGACGATATACAACAGTTTATTAAAGGACGAGACGATCATTCTGTACCTTATCGACGGCAGATGTTTTTGTGATCATATTAAGTTCTTGGTGATGGAGATTTTGCAAACGCGTAGGTAAGAGATAAAACCAATGTTTAAAAAACAGTAGTGCTTGCGTTCGTGATCAGGGTTGGACGTGAGCTTAGGCCATTAACTTAAATTACTTTTGAGACTTAAAATGGTTATTTAATTACTAAATATTAATATCATGGGATATTTAACAAACATACATGGTTAGTATCCCGTAATATCTTATATTTAGCCTGAAATTACTGTCACATGAAGCATAATACTGTAGTCCTCAGATGTTGCGTCGTTATGTAGAGTATGGATAATAATGAAATGTTTTTTTTCTACTGAAGACTTTTAAGAAGCTACGGGATCGATCTTCATGAAAATTATAGTGGAGATGGTACATTATTATTATTTAATCATTTTTATACTTAAATATTACACTACGCCAACTATAAACGACGCTATAAAATTATATATTTCTTTGATATTATTTTATTATTAAATTATTTACCCAAGCAAAATATACATCAATTTATCGATGTACCATACGGGCATTGTTAGAGAAAGCTAGTTATAAATATACCTAGCCATCTAAAACACGGTCTCATATCTCCAAAATAAGTTTAATAATACAGTTAGGAGTCGCAATATCGAAATAAACGCGCACGTAGTTCGATCAGACAGAGGAAGGCGATATACAACTGTGTTTTATTAAAGGGGACAATCATTCTTTACCTTATCGACAGCAGATGCTTTTGTGATCTTATTAGGTTGCTCCTTGATCTGATTAGTAAGAAGTAAAAGCCTTTTTTCAAGGAAATGGAAAGGCCTTAAGAAACTGAAAATAATGGCATATGAGGCATAACACCATAGTCCTTAGCAGCAGCGACACATCGACAATCTGCTTTTGTGGATTGTAGATGTCTATGGGCTGTACTCCACTTACCATCAGGTGGACTACAGGTTTGTTCACTGCAGGCTTGTAAAAAAAATACCACCTTATGCCTTGTCTACCATCATATTTTTTATTTCATCATTATTCAGCCTATTCCATAGCCTTGTATATCAGTAATAATTTTGGGTAGACCAGTCATCAAATTGTTTTGCTTTCGACATCCCGTAACAATTGCCATTTTATCACAACGCAACTAATAACTATTGAGTGCACGGTTGGCGGTACAATAAGCGGTCGCCTGGCCTGGTTCGATCCCTACAAGGGACAATTTTTTGTGTGATCCGCAAAGATTTGTTTCAATTAAGAGTGTGCTTTATGTGTGTGGAATGTATTTCGGTGATACAGGAATTATTCAGAGTTCACCCGCACTCTGAATAATTCCTAAGCTTTAAAAAATATGAGTAAGTAGTTACCTACTTAGCCTCGCCTTAGTTACTTTAAACTGCATGAAATACATACACCATTAAGTTAATTTAAAATAATACCTAACATTGTAATAGCAGTTATACAGCATAACAACTACAACAGAGAATAGATTTAATTAAATGAATGTTTGTTTATCATTACACTGTGAAACTTAATTAACTGCTATATTTAATTATTAAACAGCTTTTATGCTTCAGTAGTGCTTAAGCAGTGAAATATGATTTATTAATATGAGCGATATTTAAAGTTGAGTGCGCTGAAGTGCACATGAACGTATCTAAAAGCATAAATCTGTTTTTTTTTTTCTTTTTATACTACGCCCTCAGCGAACGAACGTGTAGTCCACCTGATGGTAAGTGGAGTACAGGCCATGGACATCAACAATCCACAAAAGCAGATTAGATGCGTCGACTACGATGTTATGCCTCATGTGCCAGTAATTTCAGGGCCTGATCTCACCACCAAACCGGAACACAGTAATGGAAGCACTACTATTTGGCGGCAGGTTAAAGGTGAGACGGTGGTGCTGCCGCCCTCGAGCTCATTCACAAGAGCTCTACCACCATAAAAAACTCGGTTACTGTTTAAAATATTGTACAAAAATACCAAAAAGAATTGCTCAGATATTAAATATCTGTATCGGAAACATTGCACGGATTTTGTCTGTGTTTTCATTTAAGATTGAATGGAAAGCCTTTAAATACACACAGATTACATTGGAAACCTTTCATGAATACACAAAAGTTTTCATTCATACCAGACTCGGTTACTGTTTATATACATCTGCAGTAAATAATAAATAAACACATAAATCATAAATATCATACCTGTGTTTTACTGACTATGTTTGATTTCACATTACATCGTCGAACTAGAAAAAAAATGCAGTGCCAATAAGTTATTAATAAATTTACCTTTTTACTAAACATGCTGCTCTGCACTCCATATACAAACTCGCTAGCTTATATAAATAAATTAAAAATAACATAAATAAAAATGCTTCGGTGGTCTACCGGTTAGCGTATGCGCCTCTCACCGGTCTCGGGTTCGATTCCCAGGTCGGGCAAAGTGTTATTTGTGAACTTTCCGTCAGGAAATTCACAATAGCAGCACGGAGTTTGAATTTTGTCCAGTAGATGGCGATAGGCTCACCTTGTCCTCCTATCCCATGGAACCTAAACATAACAGGTGAAGTGTGGGTGTTGTCACCTCTGCCACACACTTCTGGGAAATTTTGCTTTAAAAAGCTGATTATAACGTAGTTTACCATATATACACTATATGCAATTTAGTGGCTATAGTGTATAGAACACGTTTTAGAATGTATTGGTTTTAAATAAGTCTCAATATTTCTAATGAACGAAAATACATTTATAAACTTTTCCACACATAAAATTGTATACGGTTTGTATTGTCACCCGTATAAAATTTGATGTGTGGAAAAGTTTAGGTTACAGTTATTATCCATTTCACTCTACTAAATCAACCCACGCACAATCTACCACTTCAAAGATTTTTCCCGTGTGGGGATCGAACCCACAATACCAGCATAGTTAAAAGCGGCGTAAAACTAGAATAATTATGTTTGTTTATCATTACACTGCGAAGCTTAATTAACTGCTTTACTAAATTATTATATAGCTTTATGCAGCATAAAAGCTGATTAGTAATTAAATATAGCAGTTATATGAGCACTACTGAAGTAGTGCTTATAGACTGAAATATGGTAAATTAGTGCTAGGCAAAGTGATATTTAAAGTAGAGTGCACGTGAACTAATAAAGTAACAGCTAAAGGGGAAACAATTGCTTGGCTGTTTTCCGTACAAAATGTATGTAAACATAATATGGGTTTATTAAGTTTTTGTCTATTATGTAGACAAATCATATCTAAAACAATAATGCAGCAATTAGCGCCGATATTTTTTTTAATGGCCACGAAGGAATATGCATTTAAGTATTCAAAATATGATTTGTCGCGCTGTATGTGTAGCGCTTTACCCATATTACGTTTGTATGAAAACACGGCGCTAGGGAGTCTTCCTATGGGTATTAGTTTAATAACTTGGTTTACGGCAGACGCGTTCCAGGTTTGATGTCTAGAATAAGCACGGGTGCACACAGGCAGTAGATCTTATCCTAAGTCTATATATAAAAAAGATTGACATCTAATTGATTATTTTATAGCATTTAGCTATGCTTAGAAAGTTACACAGTTGAAAAAGATATGGGACCGGCAGGATTTGAATTTGTGTGCACTAAGGTTGCCGGTTCAAATCCTGCCGGTACCATATCTTTTTCAACTGTTTCTTAGTATAAAGATTGACATAATCTACATCCGTAGCGCTACCAAAAAATTTGGATAAAAAAATATTCAAAATAATTTTATTCTTATATCTATACTATCCCACATTTGTCAAAAAACTTCAACCAATATTTTCTCCCTACATTTATTATGTGTAAGAAAATTTTGTCAAAACAATTTCCATTCTTAAGAAACAACTACGTATAAAAAACAATAGTTAGTAGTCTTCAAGTTACCTCTAAACAGCGTTGTTTGTCTAAAGCCTGAAACTTGGTGGAAAATAAAATTTGTGTAAAAATAAACCGACTTTGTTTATGGCGCCGTGCGCATATAAAAAGGTTGTTTTACAACACTACGTATTCCCAATAGTATTCAAAGTTTTACAAAAAAACTTATCGCTAGTTTTTGGTTGGCTGGTGGAAATGTATTCAACTAGATTGTGATTACTTTACGCTTATATTTATGTAGAGGTAAGGTTTAGTAGTTATATTTCCTCCTGTGATAGTATCAATTAATATAACTGCCTTGATTGTCTAGCAACTGCCTCGATGGTCTAGTGGTTAGCGTATGCGCCTCTCACCGCGAGGTCTCGGGTTCGAATCCCCGTTCGGGCAAACCCGTCCGTCAGGAAGTTCACAATAGCAGCATGGAGTTGGAATTGTGCTAGATAGATAGCGATTGGTTCACCCCCTATCCCATGGGACCTGAACATAATAGGGGAAATGTGGGTGTTGAACACCTCTGGCTCACCCTTCTGGGTAATATAGACGTGATGTTATGTTCATTAATATTATTTTTTTATTATTTTCGACAATTGTGTGTTTAAAAACTTTGTGTTTTTATGAATGGCTTCCAATTTAATCTGTGTGTATTTAAAGGATTCCATTTGATCGAAAATGAAAAAACAGACCGAATCGATGCAATGATTCCGATACAGATATTTAGTACTTTTGTGATTACTGGTATTTTTGTACAATATTTTTATAAGAACAGTATGAAAAATTGTTAATTTAAAAATGCAAAAATATTATGTTCATATTGTATGTGTAAATATGGATGGTTTTAAAGATGTTATTCTTTTATGCAAAAACTACTGAATTTAATGAAATTTCATACATTCACACATTCAATGTGTAAATAAATATACGGCTGTGTGCAGTCGCTCTAGTGTTTATTTTATTGTGGTAGGAGGAGGTTTAACCTTTTTGGAACGAAGTTCCTTATTGCGCGTTGCGAAAGGGGGCTAGGCGGAAAAAAAAGGAACGAAAAGTTGTAATGACACTTTTCGTAGCAATTCTCGTAGCAGCGTAGTAATTACATGCTACGTTACAGCTACGGTGCTACATCATCAGACAAAACGAATCAACGTCTCTCTTTCTCGCTTATAGAAAAAAAGAGATAAATTAAATTGTAAAAAAAAAACTATAAAGAAAAAATTACTAGAATTGAGTTACTAAAAAAAAAAATGCGCACGCCGCATGGCGTGCGCGTTTTTCTGTGTCCGTCGCTCCATCTCGCTTATAGAAAAAAAAAATATATTAAGAAAAAAAATTACTAGAGTTGAGTTTCTGCAAAAATAGGGGCGCTCTGGCGCGCTCAGAAAGGTCTGCGAAGGCGTACACGATCGCTATTCTAGTCAGATACCAGGGAATAAATAGCTCGATATCGTGAACATTATTCCTCACTTGGATCTGCAGAACTTACTTAAACTCTAAATCGGTGGACCTTAAATACAGGACCTTGTAACGAAACCATAGCGCGATCTAATTCGATCCCAACGCCATCTATCGCGCGACTTCGGAACTAATTGGTGCTACAGAAATATGCTGCGCATAGAGAAAGCAAGCGAAATATTTTCATTTTGTCTCTCTATGAATAATAAAGTAACTAAAAAAAAATATTATCATAACTTAAAAAAAAAATACAATTCCAGCCTTTTGTTGAGTGTATACAGGTGTTTTGTACATAATAAATTATTAAAAATAGTTACAATAATGAATCCTGACAGTGTTTCTGCACAAGTTCTGGATATTGCTGATGGATTTAGGTAAGTAGAGATTTTATACACACAATAATAAATGCTTTTGTATTTTAGCAAGTACACATTATAACCTTTCTTTACTATTGTGCTAACCAAGTCATACGCGTTATAATCTCTTCATTATTGTGTGTTTAGCAAGTGTACGCGTCATAACTATATTAAATTCAAAAGCAAATTATTTTTTAATATTACCACAGAATGTTTACTAATTTTGTTATGTACATTTCATGGAATATACGATTAGAACACATCTAATTATGTCATTGGGATTGGTGATGAGATTATTGATAATGAGATCTGATATTATTATATCGCGAGTAAACTTGCGAATACAATTTAAAAGAAAGCAAGATAATCGCAGAAAAATAATGTTAAAGATAAGGTTTGTTATGTGTGGTCATAGAACTATTACTCCTAGAAACCGAGTACACGCATGAAATGTAAAGCCACTTTAATTGTGCCGTTTCAGTTCAGTGTAACTCTCTGGTATTTATCAGATTTTCGTTTAGTTTGTCTGTCCGCCAAGCGGTGCATTATAATTTTCAATCAATCTGTTTTTAGCCTTACTTTATACTTAAATTCATACAAGCTGTTTATTTATCTAGGCATTATAAGTCTATGCGTGTGTTTGAATGAACCTCGCTTTTAATATTTTGAAATTCGAATAGCGCGAAAGTTTGAAGATAAGAATAATTTTAAAATTAAGTGTGTTAGGCACAGGAAATATTGTTATGTAGCCATTCAGCCTATAGGAGTATTGTGATAATATCTCCACAATGATTTTAAAAGTATCATTCGATTATTTTAAGAGAATGATTAAAGTGATTCTGAATGATCTTGTGTACGCTTGCTACGCTTGATAATTTCATTGTCTTAATGTTTGTTTTTATTTTAATTTGGTTTAAATTTTTGTTACCGTATTTAGTTTATAAATAGACGGTTTTATTTGTTTAGTGGTTAAGGTCGCATACCTTTTACTGCAATCTCGGATGCGAATCCTGATTTGTTGTTATTTGGAATTACCGAACTTCGTTCCATCCGGGTGTCCCTTGACACCTCAGTAGTTTTTTTTTTTCTTTTTACGAGCCTATAGTGTCCCACTGCAGGGATAAGGCCTCCCTACCCTTTGTCCACTTGTCTCTGTCTACTAGTGCCCAGTCATTTTGGTAGGAATCCAGTTCATCCCGCCATCTTCTTCTGGGTCTGCCACGTTGTCGTTTCTTTTTGTTTGGGACCCATTGTGTTGTTGTTTTGGCCCAAAGATCTTCTGGCATACAACATACGTGTCCAGCCCACTTCAGTTTCGCTGCCGTGTAACCGACATTTTAATCTGCCGTCAAAGAATAATGTTTTACCACTGTTCCAATTTCCACAGAAGGTGTTAACAACGTAGTCCTCAGATGAAGTAATGCTTCTTCAATCTGGCTTTTGTGGATTATTGATGTCCATGGGCTGTAGGTACTTATTACCAGTTTCCATCATGTGGATAGTAGAGGAACGCGGTGTGATGTTCCTTCACCACAAACGGAGGATCCTCCACCCAAGCTCGGTGGTATTGCCTGGCGGACAGCTGTCCTACGGTGGCGTTTTGGAAGAAGTATTTATAAATACTTGCTCTGAGCATATCGTTATCGCGATTCATCACTTTTTGACACTTGTGACGAGTGTGTCACTTCTTACGTGGATAACCCGTCAGTTTTGCTTTAAACATCGTATAATAACACTATTGTTTACAATTACGTAATCTTTAATAGTATTTATATATATGTAATTATATATTTATTTATATATTATTATATATTTATTAAGTATTTGTGTATATGTTATTATATCTAACTATATGTTGTTTATAATGTATATAACTATTGTAAGATATGTGTTAATATTGAAATTAGGATACTCTGTTTTTGTAAATATTAGCTATAAGACTTATTTCGATTTTTATTTTTATACACCAACTGCCCTATATATTACCTGCAACACAAACTATCTTTTTATCCATCCAAAGGTTGCCTGTAAGAAATTGCTTTTTAGCGATAAGGCCGCCCATTGTGCATTTGAAAATATTTTTAAGTTGTATTTTTATTGTCAAACTGTATATTTTTGGTGTACAATAAAGAATACTCTACTCTACTCTACTCTACTCTACGTATAAAGTATTCTTTCAACCTTAAACCTGATCAAAATCACACCAACACGCTCAAAATCTATCTATAATAATTTCTTGAAATATATTCTATCAAATTAATATTCTCTTACTACAACTTTTTTGCTTCCCCAAAAGAATAGAATAAGAATCAGCGCAAATAAAATCATAACTCATGGAGGCGACGCTGCGAAAAACTTGAGAACAAGCGATAACTACAAATGTATGGACATTTTCTTTTTCGTATATTTTTGTTGGGAGTAACATGAAAATACTGAGCCATATCTCGCTTATATTGCCAAAATTCATGTTCGCGTAAAACATAAAAAGCAAGCGCTTTTCCAAGACTTAGCTTTAAGATTATGATATTGCGAACAATATTATTAGGTTTATGTCACGCTTTCTGGTACATGGACCTTTTTTTTTTGTTGTTTTTGTTCATAAGACTTATGTTACATAACTAAGTTTCGTCACTACTCCTTCACGTTAGTCTAAATTTATTTCTACAAATCTTTGCTTACTACTTTTTAGATATATTATTTAATGGTCCCAATGAGAAGGACAAATACACATATTCACTCACACAAGCACACCTATTATTCTATAGACTATGTTTGTATGATAAGTGGTAACTGAAGCCCATGGACATCAACCATCCACAAAAGCAGATTGTAGATACGTTGCTTCATTTACGAATGACGATGCTATTGCCTTACGTGCCAATTATTTCAGGGTCTGATCTAAGCACCAAACTGGAACACAGTAGGACTACTAGTAGGCGACAGGTTATAAATCAGATAGTGATGCTTCGGCCCTTGAACTCGTTTACAAGAACTCTACCACTATCAAGTACTACAAAGTTCAGAGGAACGGGGTGTGATGTTTCTACACCACAAAGGGAGGATCTTGCGACCAGGCTCTGTAGTATTGCCTGGCGGACAGCTGTCCTACGTTGGCGTATTGGAAGTGGTATATATGTATGAACACTTGCTGTAAGCATTTCGTTATCGCGATTCAGCGCTCTTTGACAGTTGTGACGAGTGTGTCACTTCTTGACGATGTCATATTAATATGTGCGTCACAAAAGTATTAAAAAAGATTCCATTTGTATCATGCCATTTACAAAAGTTTATTTAACAATGTTAATTTTGCAAGCAAAACTCAGTCTATCAAACAACAATTTACTTAAATTCTGGGACTAAACCCGTATTTCGCAAAATTCTAATCTGACTGTTCTAAAAACATTGTGCCTAATACTCGCAATGGTAAAAGGTATCTTTGTTTGCTACCTCAGTTTGTAGCATTTGTAGCAAATGCTACAATTTCGGAATATCGTGTGCCAATCATTGGAGTCGCCGACCGACAGCTCTAACTATGGTTCTAACAATGGCAGGTTAGGAAACTTTCCAGTTTGGCAGAGTTTGTGGCGAACTATTTGTCTCTAATAGATATCTCGATTCGGCAATTTAAGGAATCATACGGTTGGATACACTATAGATATTACAACTGAATGTTGTTCGATTACTTAAGTAAACATCCTTACTAATAATATATTATAAATGTGAAAGTTTGTGAGTATGTATTATGGATGATTGTTACTCTTTCACGCAAAAACTACCAAAGCAATTTTGATGAAATTTTGCGCACATGTAGCTTATAGCCTGGATTAACATATGGGGATTAACTTTTTATCGACATACAACGCGAACAGAGCCGCGCGTGGAAGCTAGTACGTTTTAAAAAATATACACACAATTATTCGTCCAATATTATTAACTACCTATTTGGTCTGGTAGTTAGCGTAAATGCGCGTCTCATCGGGTACTGTGGCTGTTCATACCACAAGGCATTCGCACCGCGGTATGGATCGCCCAAGGACTTTTTTTGGACGAAAGACTCTTTTTGAATAGGTCGGTTCGCACCACAAGATTTGATTACAACCCAGTGGTCTTTTCTTGGATCTGGATTAGATAGACTTATAAGAAATAAGAGGTATCGGGTTCGATTTATCTTACAGTGAGTGGTCACATACGCTTATGACTAAACTAAAGATTTACCGGTATCCATAAGGAGTGCTAAATCGTTACAACTATTTAAAACTTTGGTTAAAGAACACTATCTCTCTAAATAATATCTCACCTGTTCTTATTTCTATCTTACATCTGTCATTGTAATCTACCTTCTATTGTCCATTATATAAGATAATAAATATTTTTAGGTATTTATATATTATATAATATGTATGTAATATTGCTTATGTGTAAGTATTAGTATGTAAGTATTTTATTATTGTACCTATACGTAGGTATATTCATCATAATTAATATCTTTATGCATTTATATTCTTTCCCTATCCTTAATTCTCTAGTACCTTAAACTTCTCTTTCGTGTTTCTTTCTTACTTTCCATCCAATGGTTGTCTGTAAGAGATTGCCTTAGTTGCGATAAGACCGCCTATATAATATATCTTCTTTTTCTCTGTATATTTATTTTTCCTTGGTGTGAATAAAGCTTTTTTATTAGATTATTATTATTATAAAAAGTAGTTTAAAGCAATATTTTAATAAAGCATCTGTTAATTAACATACCTATACTCTGCTATCTCAGCCAGCAAACTATTTGCCAAGTCGTACTCTTTCTTTAACAGTTTCATTCTGTCAAACACTGCATTGCGACTTCACCCCGTCAATCATTGAGGCTTGCAATTAAATAAGACTTAAAACTGAACTCTCTTGCCAACCAACTTACAGTTGCCATTTTGGCAATATGGCAATTTGGCAACAGTTAGAAAGCGCTCGAGTAGAACAAGATTGTTTTGGAGATGTAGCTGTGTAATAAATTAAATAGCATACGAGAATTTCGTGTATTTCTAGTCTATTTTCGAGAGTAGTTTCAAATTGAAATGTTTGTTTTAGCAATTTTATTTGGTTTGATAAAACAGACGCAATGCGCTTGCAAATTCATCTGATATAAAATCAAGTTATCATGAACGCTAAATATTTAACCAGAATATAACAGGGGAAGATATTCGAAATTGATTGCCTCGTTAGTCTAGTGGTTAGCGTATGCACCTTTTACTTCAAGGTCTCGGGTTCGATTCCTGTGTCGGGCAAGGTGTTATTTATGAAATTTCTGTCAGAAAATTCACAATAGCAGCACAGTGTTGGAATTTTGCCGGGTGGATGGCGATAGGCTCACCCCCTATCCCTTGGGACCTAATCATAACTGGTGAAGTGTGCGTTATACAAATCTGTCACACCCTTCTGGGTAATATAGGCGTGATGGTTTGTTATGTTATGTTATATACAAACCAATTGTTACCTTACCAGAATAAAACAATAATTTAAACAACAAAATCAGAGAAATTTGAGAAACAATTTTATTACACTTTTTTTTAACGAAAACTTGCGAAAAAAAACAGTTACTGATTCTGAACAAGCTACCGGCTTCTGGAAAAGTAAAAAAGATATATAAATATAACAGAACTTGTTCAATTTGAAACAAAATACCTAAGTATGTACATCAAAGTGAATAATCCTTACTAATATTATAAATGCGAAAGTTTGTAAGTATGGATGTATGGATGTATGGATGTTTGTTACTCTTTCACGCCAAAACTACCGGGTCGATTTCGATGAAATTTTGCACACATGTAGCTTATAGTCTGGATTAACATATAGGCTACTTTTAATTGACATACCACGCGGGCGGAGCCGCGGGCGGAAGCTAGTGTATATTATAATTATTTGATTTGAATAACTTCGTGATATCGCAGAGCCAATGACAATATTACTTTAGGTAGTCGGATTATAGGTATGGAGAAGATAATGTTTTCTTAGGTCGTGTTTACGAAGCTTCCGACATTTTCACAACAATTAAATCCCTTGTTACAAAAGTAACCCTGTGGATTAACGTCATTTGCATAAATTTCTAAGCAAAGTACCAATTAAATATTTACAGATTTTTTAATGAGCACTTTTTTATATATTTATTTTTTTGATGTATATAGCAAACAGACATATATTCCACCTGATGGTAAGTGGTAACTATAGCCCATGAACATAAATCCACAAAAGTAGATTGTAGAAGCGCCGCTCTATCTTAGAACTATGGTGTTATACCTCTTGTACCAGTAATTTAACTAAACTCTGGACCAAAATCAGAGGCAAAAATCGAGCTCAAAAATGACAATTACATTTCGTATCACATCTTCTATACGACCCAGAGAAGGGTATGGTAGAAATGTACGTCACCCACATTTCACCTGTTATGTTCTTCAGGTCGCATGGGATAGGGGGTGATCCTATCACCATGCACCGGGCACAATGCAAACTCCGTGCTGCTATTGCGAATGTTCTGACGGAAAGTTTACAAATAACAGTTAACCTTAAAATAACAGGTGAAATGTTGGTAATACACAACTCTTTCATACCCTTCTGGGTAATATAGGCATGGTGTTAAGTTATTTTATTATCACATTGTCAATACGTTAATTTAAAAACCAAGCTTTATTCAGTAGGCTTGTTACATTTTTATATGAAGGATATTTCAGTTCATTCAAAGTTATTTCAAAGCAAAATAGCCATTAAAATGTTCACAGATGTTTCAAACGTCACTTGTTGAAAGTGTTGATGTAAAAATCCTCAAGTACAATTAATTCTAACTTCCTCCATATTTCAAAGGGACTCCTTGAAAAAACAAAGTTTGAAGACGAAAGAGGAACGAACCCTTTTGGTGTTTCTTTTTAATTTCAGTTCATTAGTAACCTCTTTTATAAGTGTTTTCTTTGAATTAAATGACTGGGGTGATGATATTATGGCTGACTACAGAGCGCGGATCTGTTCGTTCGGTACTTGGATAAAAAAAAATGTTTTATTATTTATTAATTATAATTAAGTTAATCTAAGCAATAAGCTACTATCTTGCCCAATTTCATTAATATCAGTCCATTTAAACTTTTGAATAAATTATATTTGTATTTTATTTATTTAATATTAGTATATTAAGCAAGTTGAATAATTTAAAGCCGTTCATATCTTCCTGTAATTTATTAAATGAAAATGGATGAGTCCATTGTTTGAATTTGACCAACCCAGTTTTAATACAAACATGGACTTTATTTGCCATATAAAGGTATTTTCTTAAAACAATATATTTCCTGTAATAATGAAAATTAAGTCTGGTTTGTAAATTAATACTTTTATTTATCCTGGATTTATATTATTTTGAAGTAAAACTTCAGTCGAAATCATCGGCAGTGCAAAAATAAACATTATTTATGAAAAGATAAGTCAAAACTTTTGGCTTAAAATTAAAACATTTTTTGAGGAGTTCTGCCTATATTATCCAGATGTGAGATATAAGATGTGCATAAGACCCACACTTACCCTGATTGTTTAGGTCACATACAGGGTACCCAGTGTTAAGCGTCGAAATTGGGTAAATGGCTAAATTATGACAGTTATAAAAAAAACCAAGTTCCATATTATTTTTTTAAAAAAAAAATCGAGAATATACTTTTCGCTCTTATTACTAAAGATATTTTTACTTTTTTTTTGGTTATGTAATGTTTATTTCTGTTTCCTTAAACACTCACATTCCAAAACATTTTTGTCTGACCCGGGGGTCGAGCTCGAAACGGTTACCACTATATCAACAAAGCAGTCAAGTTTGAATCTCCATTTATTTACAAGTAAAACAGAATCATGTTTCAGCGTTCGGTATCAACAATTTATCAGGAGTCGTAAACTTTGTCGAAAGAGTAATGTTTTATTCAGGTAAGGGTTAGTGCTGTACTCAAATATAGATGCGATGAATTGACAACCTTTGTATTACTGACCTCATTGAAAATTTTCGGCTTAGTGTGCACTTTCCTTTAAATAGATGGCTTTTGTATTTTTTTTTAAACCACCCATAAAGAGAAGGCCCTCAAGGCCCGGCAACAAGATTGCAAGATCAGTTACATAAAATGTACTTTTGACTAAGCTTTTTTTAGCAAACAATATTATAAATGTGGTAATTAAATATCTTTATAATTTATAAAGTCATGGATGAAAGGTTTATCAAGCAACAATTCATCAAACATCTTCACATAACAAGTCCTCACTTTTGAACGTAAATGACAGTCGTTACGGGTAGTCAGCGGCCCGAAAGTCTCGACAACTAGTCTTACATAGACTATCGTATCATCTAGTACTGGGTTGTGGAGCTAGACTGAAAAATCTGTTAGACTAGAAAGCCGACCCCATAGAAATCTTAATAACTAGTCAATAGAAATGCTATCGACTATCTTTTAACACTGGGACGCATGTCACCGGTTTTCAAATACCACTACATAACCAAACAATAAAAACACAATTTCGCCTACACATACATTTTGTATTCCTGCAAACAAAATTATTCTGTTTGCGATGACATTAAGCAATATTTTCTAAAAACGAATAATCTTTAGGCGTCCCAAACAACACTGGTAACCACGACAACTCCTCAACTCGCACTTGTGTTCGACTAGACACATGCGCGGCGACAAGGTCACGCGTCTTTGACATTTCTATTGCCTTGTTATTAAGATTTCTATGGGCGACCCCAATGTTTTTGGAAAAAGGCTTGGCGAATGATGACTACAGTAAGTATCTAACCAGCTATATTTGATTATCTCAGTATAATCATTCAAATAGCTTCCAACTACAGATAAGGCCCTTGTTCATACCCTTTTCACATAACTTTAGCGTGACATCGGGTACAGCGTAGCGTGTCATCCCAAATCAACAATACCAACTTTTAATGGACACGGACAGGAACAGGTGTGGAAGTTAAAATTAAAAATGCATGTTTTCCTGAAAACATACATTGTGTGGAGATAAACATAACTTAACATCACGACTATATTATCCAGAAGGACAGAGGTGTATAACACCCACATTTCACCTGCTATTTTCAGGTAACATATGATAGGGGGTAAGGCTATTGCCACTTGGTGGGAGGCAATCTCACCCCCTTAACAATTCCAAATCCCCAAAGGCACAATTCCAAATCCGTGTTCCTTGACTGATAGAGAAAGCCCAAATAATAAAAAATTTGCCAAACCCGGGAATTGAACTCAAGATCTCGAGGTGATCGCATACACTCACCACTAGATATACGGAATGGCTATTATATAAGTACTTATATTAAATAAGTACTTGTTTATATTATATTATGTAAATTTGCACACCTGAAAGGTAGAATGTGACAGCCTGCAATTGTAATGTAAAACAACTTTTGTCACTCATGTTCATGCATAAAATGATTTTTATTCTTAAATGAAAAAACTCAAAATGTTGTCTTAAAATTGTTTTACAAACTTCCGAGTGTGTACTTTTCATTTTGAAGTTTCCAAGTCATGTTGTCGTTGCATTTATTGTTTTTAATAAGTTCTGGTTTCTTTTTATCTTAAAGCGTTCATTTTTAATTTCCGATAGGATAAAAGCTTTGTCAGTTTTTTTTTTAATTAGTTTAATAATACAAATACAGATAAGAACCCAATTTTACCATAAATAAAGACAATGCCGGTATTATTTGCCAACGCTTTACAACGCTTGCCAACTTGCCAAGCGTTGCCAAGGGCTTGGCTGCCAACTTTAATAACGCGTGAAAACTTAACACAATGAAAACTTGGATGCTGAAGTGTTTGCGACAAATTGGTTAAGTTTCGAATTTATAATTAGAAAAGTGTATTAAAAGTATTTAAGTCAATTCAAAAAGTTACAATATTTATAATTCTAGAAATAAAAGTACCTATATTTTAACATTTTGTTCTGATTGCCAAGATAAAATAATAGTTCTCATTCCACCTAAAATATTGATATTTGACTATAAAAATCGTCTATCAGTGCACTTAAGTGGTGATTTAAAAAAATAGATGTAGGCAATCAAAAACAAAAAAATAAGGCTCTCGTGTAGAAGATCATAACTTTAACTATTGTCATAATCATAATCAAATCAAATCAAATCGTTTTTAATTTTAGGCATCAAGGTCTATATACCTTAGACTAACATACATGTTTTCCTATGATTATTCTATGCCAGGTTGTGTGGAAAAAAATGCGTTAAGCAATAACACCGCTGTTTGTGCAATTGGTTTAAAGTGTTTGTTTTTTGTATCTACCTATTTTTTGTTTTTGGGTGTGCAATAAAGAGTGCGCAATAATGAAAGCAAATTATATCACGGATTTTACTCTTCACATGTTTTTGATTGTAGCAGTGAAAGATTAATTAAGGTTTTTCAAAGGGTATTTTCTTAAATCTTAATTACTTAGGAAACAGAGTTTCAGACAAATCTATGTACAAACAAATCATAATTATCAAACATTATACAAGTCTTCACACTTCAAAGGCAGCTCTATCATATCAGAAAGTGAATTACAAAGATTAAATTGTCTGATTAAGTCTTCAATCAAAGATGGCAGCTATAATAAGTACAATCAAAGGCTTATGGTACTAACAAGATACCACTTAAGCTATGTTGATAGCCACCTATGGAGGGAATCCATGGCTTTACATCAAAAGGCAAAACTGTGTTTATAATTTAATTCTATCGTATCAGGTTGAGTGCACGGTTGGCGTAGCGGTTAAAGCGGTCGCCTCGCCGCTTTCAACTACGCTGGTGTTGTGGGACAAATCTTTGTGTGATTCGCAATGATTTGTTCTGACTCTGGGTGTGCTTTGTGTGTGTGAAATGTATGTTAGTGAATCCCCGCGACACAGGAGTCGTTCCTATTGCGGGCGTATTCAAAAAAAAGTTTTCTGCAATTTTCTTCTGGGTAAACTGTAAAAAGAATAACAATTTACCTTCATTGATGGTAAAATAAAATAGTAAGGGGAAATTAATCTTCGTCAAAAAAACAAATGTTTTGCGATATTTCCATATTTATACAACTAATTTTGAGAGATGTTTTAAATTGTATTTGAAGTTAAAAATGTTCTTTATAAAGATATAGTACAGTAGAATTAAACTGTTTATTACGCATATACAAAGAAATCTAATTTTAGACAAAGTGTTGCCGACTCTCTAGTACAAAATAATATGGGACGTTTAAGTATAAAGTGCTCTCGAAATGTACTACTGAATCAATTTGTAGAAACTCTATTCGAATACAAGCCAACAAGAAGTGAAACTAAATTCAGTAGAATACGGCAATAAATCAACAAAGCATATTGTTCATAACTGGTGTCGTTGTGGCATTCATCCATTTGTTTCTCGTTAGGAATTAAAGTTGGACTTCTGTTTTGCGTACTATGTTTTACTTCTATACGTGTTACTAAAAATAGATTTTGTAACATCAACAACAGCATAATAGCAGCATAATTGCACGGTTGGCGTGGTGATTAAAGCGGTCGCCTCGCCACTTTCAACTGCGCTGGTGTTGTGGGTTCACTCCCTACATGGAACATATCTTTGTGTGATTCGTAAAGATATGTTCTGACTGGCTGTGCTCTATGTGTGTGAAATGTATATTTGTGAACAACCCCGTGAGGAGTAACTACTATTGCGGCGTTGTTTAAAAAAAATCTGTCTGTGATAGACATAACTTGTGTTTCTATAATCTCACGAAAAAAGGGTTCGTAGTGGTAGTTACTTACTACACGTTCACTTTTTGCCGGCCAAGTTTTGTGTCACGCTTCTCCATGCCTCACCTGTTATGAACCCCTTTTGACTGTTTTGGCCGTGTCATTAAAAAGAAGCGGGACGAAAAAAATTGTCATCTTGAAGTAGACAAGTTGTAAAGATCTCGCATTGACGCCGTGAATGATGTTTGATTGAACGTAGACAAAATTCAGGCTTTGTCTATAGTAAATTCTAACGGACTCAGACAGTCTGCTTGCGACCACGGCCAGTGTAATCTGTCTGCCGAAACGTCAAGCCTTAAAGGTAAATAATGCATGATCGCGTTAATTCCCCCGTTAGATTTTACGTAATCATGCAACGCTTTAAAGTTATTTTTATCTATAGTTTAATCAGGCACCAAAATATCTGCTAATAATTTTACACTTTTAAAATTTATTTTTATATTATTGGTACGTTATCTATCATATTCATCTTTAAATTTAATGATCGCTTATCATTAAGACGCGTAGACGTGTCTATGCGTTGGCGATAAGAATCGGTGTCGCGGTGATCGGATCGGGCAAATGATTTAACTTGGACACTTCTTGAAAATACTTTAAGGCTTTGTAGATCTTGGCCAGAATTCAATATAATGGGTGTGAATGGCATCGTGGTTAAGCCGCTTACCAGTGTAAATCACTGGTAAGCGGCACGTACATGATTCTGAGAACCTGTATACAAAATGTATTTACTGTATAATAATTTCTACACATCGGAAATACACCCTTGCAAAAATTCAAGACGTCATAAAAAATCGCAAATGTATGAGAATAAGCTATTACTTTCTAGTGATTAAGAACATGATTTTGAAGATGTTGAAATTTTTTGATAGTAAACATCTGCAAATTGGAAATAATGCATTGCATTGGGATAGTCTCGCAGAGTATCTTCCATAAACCAGTCGGAAAACTCAAACTAAAATTAATAATAAATAAAATAAAATAAGCCTTTATTGCCGTTAGTTTTTTAACTTATACAAATCTTTAACAATGTTAATAATAAAATAAAAGAGAAAACTAAATCTAACTTAAACTAAATCTTCTTACTCTCGGCATTCGGATAGTCTCCCCTCTTAACGGCTTGTCTTTCGACAAAGGCCTCCTCTAAGGCTTTCCATTCATTTCTGTCCTTTGCTATGCGTAACCATTTTGGACCAGCAACTTTCTTTAAATCGTCTTCCCACCTTTTAGGCTGTCTTCCTCTGCTTCTTCTGCTTTCCCTAGGGTACCATTCTGTAACTATTCTCGTCCATTTCTCATTTCCTTGAATTAAAATTAATAATAATAATAATAAAATTGTTTATTTATCCCAACACAATATAAAATTGAAAAAAACATGAATTTTCCAGTACAAAATTTTATGCACGGGGTCTTAGAAGGATGTATTGAATCACAGATAAGCTGCGTCGTCACGATGTAATTTAAACCCTGTACATTTACAATACAACACAAAACGTTTTGTTGCTATAATAGAAATCACTAGCCCAATCAAAATTTAACAATTATTACGAGCCTTATTTACCGTGTAACAAGAACACTAAAAGTTAAACATTTGAGTAGAATCAACAAATAACCTACAAACTACCTCAGCCCAATGTTAGAAGATAAACGATACAAAGTTGATACAAAGTTTGTATCGCGTTTATCTAGCTTCCGTTTGATAATTTAATAAACTAACTTCGAAAACTTTCTATTTAGATTGGCCTCGAGAAGCCTACAGTGGCTTCAGTTTTTCCCGAATAAATAATACAGATTTTATAAATACATACAATTACACTAACTGTTAAAGTTTAAGTTTATTTATTTACAGTTTCGTATTTTGTATCAATTTAACAATCACTCGATAGATGGCATTAGAGGAAAAATTATAAGTCGGTGTTAAGATTCTCCACCGCTGAATGACCTTACTGAAGTTATAGGTAATTTACAACAATTGCACTGTCATTGGTTATCTAAAATACCTTAGAACGTGTGCCAGTCTCTGATTGGAATCCCAGATTTGTTTACTAATTAAAGAATGAATACTTATCTGTAACTAGCTATTCCCCGCGACTTCAACTGTATGAGATTGGTTGATGATACACGTGGTTCTTTTTGTGGCAAACGTTACTACCCATCCTTGTGAGCAATGCCATCTATTGATATTTTTTCAATAGAAGGTGCATAACATCGTTGTGATATTTAAATGGATTTTTTATATATTATTAGAAAATATGATGGGTGTGAGTCATTCTATAGCTTATGAAACTGTTTTTATTTATGAATTTTATAACCTACATGTACATTTTGCAGCCCTACAAAAAATAAGGAAAAACGCAGTAAGCACATAATAAATAAGTTTGAACACAATCAGCGTTTTATTTAATATAACTTCACGCTTATTACTCAGAAGGATGTCGTTGAGATGTATAATACCCACACTTCATCTGTTTTTTAGGTTCCAAGTGAGCTTGTCGCCGTCCACCGGTCACTAATCCAACTCCCTGCTGTTATTGCTAATATTCAGACGGAAAAATCCCTAATGGCACTTTTAAACGACCCGGGAATCAAACCCAAGACATCGCGGTTAGAGGCTAAAACGCTAACTACTAGACCATCGAAACAAATTCCAATCCTTTTCCAAAAGTAAGTAGATACTACATAAACAAATGCTAAAATAATTCCACCAAACCTTCCCTAAATCTTTAACCGCCACAAAATCATGCCTACACAAACTTATTCCATCCCCCCACCCCCCACAAATCCACACGGAGTTTGCAACTCTTCTCATACAAAAGGCTTTCTTCACAAAATGTTCATATTAGTTTATGGCAATAAGCGGCGGGCCTCGTCGGATATGAAGGCAATCTCCAAACAGATTTTATTACGGAACGTAAACGCTTTTTACTCAAGATTACAATAACAACCTTTTTGTTAAAAAAAGTGGGTAAATTGAGGAGATTTTGTGGATAATATCGAGCGAGGTAACGTAACCACCTTAAATATAAGTGGCCGCTACATTGTTAAGCTCATCGAATTGCTGTGTTCAAAATGTATAGTAGACATTAGCTTGGACTTGCAATAGGCTAGCCACACACACGCAATAATATTGATAATATTTCGCATATTTAACGGTTGCTAAAAATGCTTTGTCTTGTCATCGCTGATAATATTCCATTGTTCGCTGTCCAATCCATTCTTCTGCGAAACACCCTTCCTCTTAAAATAAGGACGTCTATTGCTACGGTTTTAAAATGAATGTCCGCCAACTGTTACTTAAGAAGTTATTCATTACATTGTTCTGATAATATTTAGTTGTGTTTTATTAAAATAGGTCTTACTTCAATATTATTAAATACGTGATTTGGTTTTATAACAAAGTTTAGCTTCACTTTTCTGCTAAATCCCTGACGTTACTATCCTTTGATTAGCAACGTATCTCTATTTTTATTAAAGCTTTGTCGTAATTAAGCTTAAGTAAATATAATGCATTGCTTGCCCTTTGGATATTACACAACTCTGCCACACCCTACTGGGAAAGAGATTCATCCCGTAAACTACAACTACAAAATACGACAAATAAAAAATGTCGAAACTAAATTGCGTCGCGACAATTTGATTAGAGGGTTGGATTGGCGTTCGATCAATCAAATCAGGCTGTTATTTAGTTTTCAACGAACGCTGTTAGACACTAAATTAATAGGAAGCTATCAAGTTTGAATTCATGGTTGACATTTAAAATATGTTTTGTTAAAAATAGACTGCTACTGAAGACGTGACTATACTCCAATTTCTGTTTTTAACATACCTACATATCATCACGCCTGTATTACCCAGACGGTTGTGTACAACACCCACACTTCACCTGTTATGTTTAAGTCGCATGGGAATGGGGTTGAGCCTATCGCCATCCACCGGGCACAATTCCAACTCTGTTCTCCAACTAATATTGTGAAGTTCGTGACGGAAAGTTTACAAAATGTACTTATTTGTCCGACCCGGGAATCGACCCGAGGCCTCACGGTGAGACTAACATCACGCGTAAATAGGCGTGACCGAACATGGGACCATAAAACAGCAGGTGCATTATGAAACTTGAACATTTATGCCACATCAGCCTCTAGTCTTCTGGATAAATACTCAGAAGGATGTGGTAAGCCCGGGAATCGAACCCAAACCTATAAAGCATTCAATATCTATTAGACAACTTGACAAACAACTTACGTACCACTCGGCCAAAAAGCTATCATACTACAATCAAATACAAAATAATGTCCATTTTCAACTCAAATCTAAATATTTCAAGATCAAAATGACTGCAAATCCCAAGAAATTCTTGAGCAAAAGTTGCCAAAAATCTTGACTGGCGCCAAAGCGGCAATACAAAAATATCAACTTGAGTGCCAACACTCAACCTAAGTTACGAAACTGTACTCAACTTGAGCACCTCTCTCAAATTTGAAGGTTACTTCATGAACTTTCTTCGAGAACTCTTCAAATCAAATGAAAAGAGTTAGAGGAATGCCTTTTCTTAATTAAGGGAAGAGCATAATGTGATGGAATAAAATGAAATGGCCTCTTAAATGTGGTCCGTTAAAGTTGATTCAGTGTTTCGGAGTAAAAACAGAAATGTTATGGGTCTATAATAATATTTTGTTTTACAATACGCAATAATTGGTAGAAACAATGAAATTTAAAAGCACAGTCACATATATTTTTCACGATTGTTAAGGAATTTGGAAAGGGTTCCATAATTTGTTGTTTCCAATTCGAACTTGGTATTTTGTTGTAGCATATTACTTAGTCTAAAAAGATGGTTTTAATCTACTTTACTTTGTTTTGGACAACGGATAAGCATTGCCATCTAACGCGACCATGCTGCCAGCATTTTGGAAACGTTGCCCGCTGGCTGCGGTCTCTTAGAATATACTCCTAGTACATAAGTTAGGTTGGTTTATTTTTGTTTATAATTAGTTTGGCTATAATTATTTTTTTTTATTATTAATAATTACAATCCTGTACAGTTACATAAAAAATAAATAATAATTTGAATACATAAATAATCTACTATCTATTAGAAATCCTTGAACAAATAAGTACAGTTAAAATAAGAATGCGTTATTATTTAAAAGAGAAAATGACTAAGCTAAGGATAGATAAATAAAGATGGCTACACAAATAAACTGAAATTCGATGAAAGAGGCGTATGCCTAACTTATAATGAAATTGCGCTCGTGACCTACTTGAACATGAAAAAAATAATGCGTAAATCTCTTCTAAGAAGCGTATACTGTCGTGATTGAGTTCAGAAACCGCAAAAGTGTGAGACAAAATGGATTAAGCTTATCTTAAGTGGATAATTTTCCAAACGAACTACTTCGCACTTTACGTGATTGAAATCCAATTAGTAATATATGCGCCTCTTAACTTAAGTCATGTGTTATTTGGGTTTTTTCGTCAGGAAATCCTCAGTAGCAACACGTAGGGTAGATTGTGATGTAGTAAAGACTAAATTTAAACTAATAACACGAAATTACTTTAAAACAAACTAATTTAAAACTAAACTAAAAGACAAATGATAATAAATAACATCTATTTTAAAATATACCTCGAATAGCAAATAATTGTATCAAAGTAACAAAATATAATAATCTAAGTTAGTTTCGACTTTCAAACACCAAACAGACTAATACACACAACCTTGAGAAAGTTGGAATTATTCCTTTATACTTGGTGTTGAAGTTATAGTAAGTTGAAATCTGAGACCGTAATAAAATATTTAACATCGCATAACGGAATTTGAACATAATACAGGTGAAACAGAATTGCCAAGGACATTTTGTGTGAAGGCTTCTATTAGAAACAAAAGGTATACGGTAAAGGTATACAAACAGATATTGAAATTTAGAACTGAACTCTAAGCTATATGTTGAGATATAGTTTTATTTTTTTTAAAAAAGCTTACTAGAATTTGGAAACACAAATTAATGATTAGGAGGAAGTTCACGTCCGAGTTGTAATGGCCTGGATTTGAACCCACGAACTTTCGATCGTATGACCGATGCCATATCCATTGCGCCGCCGCTTTAGTATACAGTACTACGCGATTGCAGCTGCATAAGATGGCAAGTTAAGTTATATATTAATATTAATTCTGATTTAACTTATTTTTCTCGTTTCACATTTTATAGTAATTTAGGTATATCTAAATTATGTGATGCATACACATTATCATTCGAGCCTTTTCCCAATTAATTTAATATTAGTATTTTACGTGGAGCGAGTGCCAACAGACGTCCACACCCAAGTACGAGATGATACGATACTAGATATTAGACTAGTTGTCAGACATTCTGGTCTCTGACTACTCGTACCAACTGCCATAGATGTTCAAATGACAAGCGGGACCGACGGATACATGCACTTCAAGGCACAGAGGAAAACTCTATATGCTAAAGATGGTCACCCATCCACGCCTGACCGCGGATAGCATTGCTTAACCTGCAAGATCGATCGATCGGTACGCACTTAGCCACGAGCTCTTAGATTAGATAGGGTAAATTAAACTTAATGTTTTTTATGATTAATACAATAAACGAATCCTTGTCCCTCAGAATAATTTATTCGTTGGGAATCCCAAATGTTCAACTAAGTAAGAAAACGGGTAATTGTGGTTTCTACAACACACAATGTTACTTTAATGAAAGCTCAGGATTCATCGTAAATGTGGCTATATTAGGAACGTACTGAGCGCTACACTCCAACCTATATATTTCCAGTATAAGATGGTCTAATATTGTGTAGGGTCCCCGTGTATTGCGAGACCAGTTTAAACTGGATATGGAGAGGTTGATCGGTAGCCATGTGTACAACAAAACCTAATGAGATCCTAAAAATAGAAATAAGTCAGACAATGTTCTAGGTTTTGGTCGAGTTGGTCCCCAAGGATTGCTATATACAGAATGTATTAGATAATAATGTTACTTGGATTTTAAGTAAGGCTTCGGCTAAAATGTCATAAATATAATTACATTTGCTATTTAGCCAAGTGTACTTAATAACCTTTTATTCTTACTTGATCACTTATATTGACGACCGGATGGCGGAGTGGGTAATGTACCTGCCTGCGACGCCGAGGTCGTGGGTTCGATTCCCACTTAAGACAAATCTTTGTATGCATGAACATGGGGGTTTGTCTTAGTCTGGGTGTTTCTATGTATGATAAGTATGTATTTACAAAAGAAAAGTATATATGTATTAGTATCAGTTATTCTAGTACCCATAGTACAAGCTCTGCTTAGTTTGGGACTAGATGGCGTTGTGTGAGAGTTGTGGAATATTTATTTATTTATTTATTTATTATTACCAAGACACTAACTTCCCTTATGTCTGTCTGTCTATCGCGATTTCACTCCTAGACCATAGAACCAATAAATCAACATAACTTCACGCCTATATTACCCAATAGGGTGTTATGTTTCAGTCTCATGGGATAGGGGATGAGCCTATCGCCATCCACTCGCACAATTGCAACTCCGTGCTGCTATTGTACTCCGGACGGAAAGTTCACAAACAACACTTTGCAAGACCCGGGAATCGAACCACTAGCAAAAAAACAAAAGATATTTTTATCGACGCGAGTAACATCGCGGGCAAGAGTTATTATTTAATACTTTCTCTAAAGTCAAATACAAAGAGGTACAAACTAGCGTCACATGGCATGCTTAAAGTTGGTGCCTTCGCTCATTCGCTGGAACAAAGGCAATCAAATGACACGGTGCAGTTTGAAACTCGTGTTTGCATGCGTTTTATGTGAAACAAACTTTTATATTGTACTTGTATGTTGAATAAATATCATAACTATAATTCTGTTTCCAACCTTAATCTTTTTTTAACTTCGTATTGATTATTTTTATAGCATTTAGCTTTGCTTAGCAAATTATACTAAGAAGCAGTTGAAAAAGATATGGGACCGGCAGGATTTTAACTTGCGACTTTCTGCACACCGGGCAGTCGCTTTACCAACCCTCTACGGTCACGTCAAATGGATGAACGTGATAGATAGGGTAAATTAAACTTAATGTTTTTTATGATTAATATAATAAATTAATCCTTGTCCCTCAGAATAATTTATTACGTCACGGATGTGATGTGCAGAAGGTCGCAAAACCCACAAATATGTTCAAGTTAACCTTCTGTATGTATCTGTTGCACGCCACGTGTATAGAACTAAGTGTATCGCGCGATAACAACTTGTACATTATAATCATAGCTTATAATTTAGAAACTTAAAGTTATAATTGTTAAGTTTGATTAAAACAACCGCTAATTAAGAGTTTTGAGCAGACTTAATCCAAAGTCTGCTCAAAACTCTTTGTTACAACAACATTTTGTTAGTTGACTGAAACAACATGATAGCTAATATTGTCATTTGTAAGCGCAGATTAGGCTTGTTGCAAAAGTATTAAAATGTCAATAGTTTTCGGCGATATGTTTTAATTCGATATATCAATACATTGATACAAATTATCGTACATCGAAAATTGTATCAAAAACTATATTTTTTTCAAATCGTGCGATTTTCTTATGACCTAAATTTTTCCAACACCGATTTTTCGATGTGTGCAAATTTCCGATAAAAAACCACACAGGGTTTTTGAACCAAGTCAGTCACTTGTTAGCGGCTTTATCACCATGACATTTACACCGTTTTATATCAGAAGTGCCGTTTACATATTTACACGATATATATACGACGCCGATATGATATTCTGATAAATATCTATATATCAAAGTTTTTTCTTACTGAAAGGGCTTAAGCTTTATGTATTTAATCGAGCATCCATCACTGAACGAGGAGTGCTGTTAGAAACAACAATGACAACTCAACAATAAAAAAAAATTATTAGCATTAATTTCCTCACCTTTAAAAAAATTATAATTGAAAAAAATATTTTACACGTCTTTCGAACAAATTTATGTGTTTATTTTATATTTTTTTTGCAACCAGCGTAAATGAACACTGACTACATCTAGAATCTTTGACAAATAAAAATCACGCCTATATTACCCAGAAGACTGTGGTAAAAATGTATAACACCCGCATTCCACCTGATATGTTTAGGTCCCATGTGATAGGGGGCGAGCCTATCGCCATCCACTGGGCACGTATCACTAGTATCCACCCCGCATACCAAAGGAAACTTGCACTTTTCAGTAATCTAGATAACGTTTTCCATGTGAACTGTCCTAACAGATAAATTAATGGACGCTTTGCAGAAAATAAAGGATTTTAGTTTTATTTATTATATCGAGTATCCAACACTGAACGGATTGTACTGTGGATGACAACAACGACAACTCAACAATCAAACGGATTAAACTTTTTTGTAAGTAAATTAACGAAAAATGAGGATGTGTCCATGTTTGTTACTCTTTCACGCAAAAACTATTAAAAAAAACTAGTTAAACTTATAATCTAGTCGACTAACATATATTATCGGCCACTATAACACAGCCGGCAGCTAGTCTATTAGCATTACTATTTAATACCATGTAGAGCACCTTGTATTACTTACAACAAAGGATACGTAAGCTTTTCAGGCATAAAGTTGCCACAATTTCGCTTCTATAAACTGACGGACGAATTTATCGGTGCATTGCACAAATAAAGAGTTTAAGCTTTATTTATTTATTCGAGCATCCATCACAGAACGAATTGTGCTGTGGGTGACAACAACGACAACTCAACAATCAAACGGATTTTACTGTATTGTAAGTTAATTAACAAAAAATTTGGATGTGTGCATATTTGGATGTCCGGATGTTTGTTACTCTTTCTCGCAAAAACTATCAGGTCAATTTTAATACAACTTAACACACATGTAATCTAGTAGACTAAAATATATTATCGGCTCCTATTTTATTGACGTTCCACACAAAAGGAAACACAGCCGGCAGCTAGTCTTTTAGCATTACTATTTATTATCAGGTGAACCACCAGTCAGTTTATTACAGCAAAGAAAACTAAAGCTTTTCAGGCACAAAGTTGCTACAATTTCACTTCTATAAACTGAAAAACGAATTGATGGATGCATTGCATAAATAAAGAGTTTAAGCTTTATTTATTTAATCGAGCATCTATCACAGAACGAATTGTACTGTGGGTGACAACAATGACAACTCAACAATCAAACAGATTTTACTTTATTGTAAGTAAATTAACGATTTGTAGTGCTCTTGTAAACGGGCATGAGAGAGTACGTATCACCATCTCATTTTTAATCTACCATAAATAGAAGTACTTGCATTATTTACCCTTAACTTTTATAGCCTAACTAACCTAACTCTAACTGCCATTATACGAGACAATATTAAACGTATTTACAAGTTTTTATGAAGCTTTGACTAGTCAATACGCGAAGTCAAATTCAAATTCAAATCATTTATTTTCATAGGCCCCAGGAGGCGCTTGAACACGTCAAAATATTACAAACAAATTATATAAAAATAAATTATAAGTAAAACAAAATTATACTAATTACAATTACTTGAATAACCAGGGCTTAGATTATTTTAATCCAATTGTTAAGAATCAGATTAAAATCAATCTAAGTACAATCTAAGTCAATACGCTATATATATACTTACAGATAAATAATTGATGCATCCATTGCATAAATAAAGGGTATAAGCTTTATTTATTTATTCGAGCGTCCATCACTAACCGGATTGTGCTGTGGGTGACAACAATGACAACTCAACAATCACACGAACTTTATAAAATTATAGGAGATTCAGTAACCGTTGCTTGATGAAATGAAATTTTCTACAGTTATAAATTAAATAATAACTGTTACTACCGACAAACATCTTCTAATAAAAGGAAGGAATATTCAGGGTGGGTGTGACATAGCGGTATTTATTAAAACAACAGTATCTAGAAGAGGCTAGTATTCATTTCCACCAGGTATTTTTTCATGTTGGTATGTATGTGTGTATGTTTTGTATCTACTTATCATTAACAATATTATTTCAGTTTCGCTTTAACACCATTATTGTAATTTCTTGGGACATTTCCCAAACCGAATGCCCCGATCCTACCCTAGGGACGTGTTTGAAACCTGTCTCGGTGGCAGCTGAAATTCGATATGGTTTTCACAGTCTAAGAGGTTAAAATAAGGCAAAAAAAGAATACTTTAACTGTTTGAAATGTAAAAAACCGGTCAAGTGCGAGTCGGACTCGCGCCCCATTATCTATAAAAATGGTAAAAAATGATGTCTTAAATAGCGCCAAAAATTATAAATAATGTGCTGAAATTTCAACTGTCTAGCTGTCACAGGTCACAAATTACATCACGGTGACCAACGTAGAGCAAAAATGAGCAAAATCCACGTGCTATGCGTAAGAGTCTCCTAAAACATTTATTACAATCGCCTTTTAGTATTTGTTATAACAGTGACAACACAAGTGATACAGCATTTTGTGAATTTTATTAACTGTCTAGCTATCACGGTTCATGAGGTACAGCCTGGTGACAGACGGACAGCAAAGTCTTAGCTATAGGGTTCCGTTTTTACCATTGGGGTACGGAAAGAAAAAGCACAAAATAACCTAAATATAATCTAAATTATTTTTATGTAGCTATGATTAGCAATCTTATACTAAGAACTAGTATCACCCAAAAAGGTGTGCCATAAATAAAAAATGTCCACATATACCATCCACAATTCACCTGTTATGCTTAAGTCCCAGTTCCATGAAGGGGGTAAGCTAATCACAATCTACTAAACACAATTCCAGACTTCGTGCTACTACAAAGAATTTCCTGATGAAAAATCCTAAATAACTTTTTTATTAGATCCGAGAATCAAACTCTAGACCTTGGAACGATGAGCAGTCGCATAAATCAACGCTAAACTATCGAAGCAGTCACAATCTAAATGAGTTTAAAGCGTAAAAATTGCTTAAATGCGACATAACAAATAAATCGATTTTACGAAATGCTGAGCTCACTTTTTTCTGAATAGCAATTAAAACTTAGAGAGAGAGCGTGGTTAAAAAAACACCGAAAATTCTAAAAAATTCCAAAGTTTCAGCGGTTCAAGTTGACTCAAACAGCGGAATAACGATGAACTTTTAATGTGAAACTCGGCAACTGCTTTCAAATGCATATGCATAAAAGATCGCATATGCAGTAAACTTGAACAAGAAAAATATTTCTTATTGATTATTTTTATAACATTTAGCTTTGCATTGCAAATGATATAATAGCAGCCCTGTATCTTTTATATGTCCCACTGCTGGGCTCGGGCCACTTCTCATGATGAGAAGGGTTAGGCCATAGTCCACCACGCTGGCCAAGTGCGGATTGGTAGAAACCCACCCTCAAGCATTTATTAGACACTCTCAGGCATGTAGGTTTCCTCACGATTTTTTCCTTCACCGTTAGCGAGCGATAATTTATATGATACATATCTTCGAAAAGACGAATCTTAACAACTTTATTGATTTTTTTTTTAATTATACTAAGAAACAATTGAAAACCTGTCGATCCCAAAAAAAATTCAACTGTTTCTTAGTAAAGAAAAAGGCTATATTGTTTTCATGGTAGTTAGATAGATAGTTCTTTATTGTACACAAATTTGAAAGTACGTTCTATAAAGCACATCTTTTAGATAGTACAATGGGCGGCCTTATCGCTATAAAAGCAATATCCTACTGGCAACCTTCGGATGGACAAGAGAGCTTAAGAAATTATAAATACGTAGTTTTATTTTGGTGCACTAGAAATAATTATATTACGGATCTAAATTTAACTAAATAATAATAATATAGTTATGGTACGGTAGAGCTTTTGAGAACGAACTAAGAAAGCTCGTCCATCTGACTTTCGACTTGTCACCACTAAAGAGCACTTAATCAATATGGAGAGGAAATCTTCAAGAAGATCGGTTTAGCCATTTGCCGTAGATGCATTATACTGATGGACAGACAGAGTTTTGTTTTGAATTTATTACAACATAACATATTAACACGCCTGTATAACCCAGAAGTGTGTGGCAGTGGTGTACAACACCCACGTTTCACCTGTTATGTTCAGGTCACATGGGATGGGGGTAAGCCCAACGCCACCCAACGAACACAATTCCAAGTCCGTGCTGCTTTTCCAAATTTCCTGACGGAAATTTCACAAAAAACACTTTGTCCAACCCGAAAATTTAACCCCAGACAATTAGTAATAAAAACAACATACCATTATAATTTTTTAAGTTTGTAATCTTAGATATAAATTTCCGCGGCGCATTTGATCATAGATAAAATCAAACCATAAACACAGCTAACTTTATTTGTCAACATAACGATTTAAATTCAAAACAATTCCGATTTGAAAATCGATACGAATTATTCGAATAATTGAATCGATAATCAGCTATTAAAATTCTGAAGATAAAACCTTTCAATTCCATAGGACACAATAACTTATCAATTCTATAACTGTTTAGAATCAAAACTATATTTTCTACCTTATTAATATTTTTATAAGGCTGTAATTTCCTTAACATAGTCAAATATCAGTTGTCAGAATATATATTTTTGTCAGTCAAGTATAACACATTATTACCATTTAAAGTGAGCATTTTTGGTTTAAATAAATATCGTAGTTAATTATATTGGAGCCGTAAATCTGAAACTGGTTTTATAGGCGAAGTACCACGGCAAGCGGGTGTTGATAAGCTGATGAATATCCGATTTGATATATGTTAGGCCATAGAAAGAGAGACAAAAAAGAAGAAAAATTCGTTTATGAATAAGGACAATAAACTTCATATCTTGCTACATTATATTTTATTCTATGTATTTCAAAACAATTTTCCATTTTTTGTCCCGACGCTAACGGACATTTCAAATCTTACTAGCCTACTATATCAACTTATTTTTCTTTAAAACTACATAATGTATGTAGTGAACTAAGGCGTAGTCCACCACCAGTATGGTTAGTGATTACTACAGCCAATGGTCATCAACAATCCACAAAAACTATTGTAGATGCGTGTTGACGTGTATGACTATCCATTATATATTATATATATCCATTTGACAGTACCTAGGTTAAAAGTAATATGGTGGAGTTTCCAGTTCCAAGCTCGTTTGCAAGAGTTCTACTACGCGACTCGCTTAAGTCTTCTTCGCTTTTGAGTAAAACTACCATTCTGTAAATCTTTTACACTAATGTCCATCCAAAGGTTGCCTGGAAGAAATCGCGTTAAGTGATAAGGCCGCACCTTGTGCATATATTGTTATTTAAACGTTCAAACAAAACGTTTATCTTATGTTGTATATAATATTGAAACTTAAAGAGTGTTATTATTATTTTAAATATTTACAACTATACATTTTGAATTAAGAAAAATATTTTGTTACATACAATTATATGCTGTAATGTATTAATGCTGCCAGCCAGTATTTTGGTAACGAGGCCTTCTGACAGTGACTTATTAAGTTTAGATTAAGTTATTAGACTAATTTAATTTAAGATCCTATATGTATATTTTTCTGTAAAAAAAAAGATTAAAAAGATTATTTATTTTGTTCCAAAATGTGTAGGTTTTTGGTGTTACATTGTGGTTTATGTCTCAACATGCTCTGTCCTTTGTAAAGGACACACAAAATTATAAATTAATAAAAAATATATATATTTTATCATGCTTTAATTATAATATTCATTAGGATCCAAAATAATAATTATTATATTATATAATAAATTCAATGCAAGAAAAAAAAATTATTACTTGTAATAATAATAAATAAATAATAATAAATAATGTCAAATAGTTTATGTCAAGAAGTTAAATATAATGTCAGTTAAATTAAATCCCAATAGAGTAAAAACAAATTCAATACATTCAGATTATAATATATGTCTGTCATTAAAAAAATCAGATACAGTATAATAGCATTTCAAAAATAAGCATGCGTTTAAGCATGCTGTAAATAAAGATGTAGAATAATATGCATAATAAATATAAAAAGATATTTACAAATCTTTATACAGCATCAAAAAAATCCTCCGCATTGATGTCAAAGGGCGACATCGTGCCCAGAAGGCTCAGGCATCAAATGAATTTTTGTTTTTTTTTTTCAGTCCCAGCACTAGCTGTAATTTTAGCTATGTGTAACGAGTTGTTAAATTACCCTACATTTAGCCTAACAGTCTAATAGCAGTTTCCCATTGCAAGACGTCGTTACAATGTAAATGTGGTGTTGCGGATTTACCAAACTGGACATTACTGGATTTACCAAACTGGAATTAATTTATGTAAAAATTGTAAGGTGTGGACTAATTTGTCTGAATAAAGAAAGTTATTATTATTATTATTACATTAATTGCATGTTTTATAACATTCAAATGTAAATTTTTACCCAACTGCCAAAAAAGAGGTGTTTTCAATGTTATGCTAACTTAATGGTAAGCTCATTCATCAAAACATGAGTGAATATCATCTCTGAAAAACCATAGCCCTTCTTTTGCAAAGTCAAGTAAAAATATGACCATTTTGGGTACACACGGCACTTTTAGCATCGGTAATTGGCGATTTGGCGATTGATTCCATCAAAATAATTGACTGTTTCTAGTGAAGATTGAAATAGTTCGGTTGGTATCGGAATCGTGCGTTTTAGAGGCAAAAATAATCGCGGGATCTTAATTTCTATAGATCGATAATATCGCATATTTTGATAACTATTTTATATTTGACACTTTTCTCGCTCACAGCGACACCTAGCCTTACCTAAAATGAAACTGTATTAATATCAAGCATTTTATTAGTTGATAAACTACCGATGCGTCCGTGTTTTATATCTCAGTCTTTTAAATGATAAGCGGAATACCAACACTTAATCAACTGGTCAGTAGAACTACTCAGATTTACTTATCTTTGAATGATGAGCAAGCCTAAATACAACGTATTTGTCTTCAAGATATACTGCCTCTCAGCACGAACTGTCACTTTTGACATTTAAATTCGACTATGACGTAGTTATCAACATAGAAACGTAAATTTCTTTTGTTTTTTGACGTTTCTATGTTTAAAACTACGTCATAGTCCAATATAAATGTCAAGAGTGGTAAGCCGTGCTAAAGAGGCAGCAATTTGTACGTCAACGAGTTACAAACATTTATCCCCAATTTTACAGGTGTTAGTTAAACCTTATTGGCAGGATAAGCCAAGAACACATATAAATGAAAATGGCAGCTGTCTGTTTAATTCGAGTGTACTTGTGCCACTTTTATATTCGGTCAAGTTATATTTTTTGGGCAGGTAAGAGCTATTCGGCACCTCTGAAATTGGCCCTTAGTCAACCAAAAATCCTCACAAATTTTCGCATTTATAATATTAGTAGTATAGAAAAGATACAATGTAATATTTTCGTGACCGTTAAAATAACTATGGCTTTTAACATAATCGCACTACTCATGGTTTCTGATGGCTTAATTTTACATTGCGTGTTCAGTGCTCTCTTTTAATTGTGTACGAAATTACGTTGCAAACTGAGCTTTGAGATATGTTCTAACCAAAGAATACTTAATTAATATGGAGAGGAAATGAAAGAAAATATCTATGGAAGTCTGCCAAAACTCGCGGGGGAGCGGAGGGGTAGATTTTTCTTCGCATTTATGGTTCAATAAGTTAGTTTACTAGTTTTAAATGACGTACAATTTCGGCGCTCTTTCGCATTTGGTAGCGGGGGACGCTTGAAATTGACTAGTCAGTTTGATTTATTTGTCTATTGTATGGTAACAGTCGGATTTAGAATTAAGACGAAGCCTCATGTGGTTAATCAACTGTTTATTAATATCATTATGTTATTTTTACCACCATCGCACCATTTCAGTAAAAGTCTTTTGCAAGTAATGAAACTTTGCCTAATTACACTTGGCAAACCGTCTGAAATACAGTCGCGTGTTATTTAGTAATTATAGAAACAAACAGAGCATTAGTATTTTACTACAGGTGGGGGGACGGGGGGCGAGTTCTTCGTCTTACACGAATCGGACACTTTGTAACGTTTATACTTATGTAAATTCGGCGTTACTTGAATTTTATTTGTAATAAACAAATAACATTTAATTTATTTTACTAGAAGAAATTCGTTGAAATTTATTTGTAAATTAGAGTAACAATTTCACTCCCTAATATTTTTACAAGGAGATTGATTATAATAGCATTTACATAATCTCAGAAAATAAATATATTGAAAAGAAAATTGTGTCTTTTTTATTATGTAAGTCGATTATACTGTGTTTTTAATATAAGAATGTTAAGTGATTATTAATGACAATGCCGTATGTATCTACATGTTTTTTTTACAATAAAAACATTATTATTACCTTCATACCATTCTAATCTAGTACTTATACCAGAGTATAGATAAACTATCGAGAATTCTATCTTCATAAAAACGGTCAGATCGCGTCACGCGCCTAAGCCTCGCAGATAAGAACGCCAACTACAGACGGGGTTACACAGCTGCACTGTGAATGTTCGAAACTTAAATCAATACATGAAATTCAAGTACAGCCTGCAGTGCCAGCCAGCAGTGGTCAGCCCTATCGTGTACGGTGCAACTGTCTTTTGTTCTTTCAAGGAAAAAGACTGAGTCGGAATACTCGGTAGATATATTTACTCTGTTTATACACAATCTAACATATTTGCATCTAGAAATACTGGGGGATTGGTTGAAAACCAGCGCCAAGCTTTTGTTGTGTATATGCTGAACCAATTCCCATTAAGAGCCATTTTTTTTCTTTGGGGCATACAGCCTTATAAATTACTGTATTTATTTTTTTTCTTTACTGAATTTGTGTGTCTCATTGTTTTTGTTTTTGGACGTAAATAAATATTTTCATTTTCATTTTCAAATAACAGCAAAATCAGTAAAACACAAACGCGATTGAGTTTTAAACCGTTATAATAAATAAAACGTATCTTGATCTAAGTCAAGTAAAAAATGAACTGTATAATATCATATGGAGCAATTCGAGAAACACGTTTGTACCAGCGTGATTTATTGAATACTAAAATTTACCAAATTAATTAGATAAATTAAGCTGTTTGTTAGAAATATGATATCGTATTAAAAATGTTTACGAGTTAAACCCAGCTGAGGTAAGGTTTATATAAGATATTTTCTAAATGACCAATGATATGGCAGCAATGTGAATGATATAGAACGTTAGTAAAAAGAGTTTGGAAGCGGATCAAAACTTTTATTTTCATACTGATTTCATGATTGCCTTATTAGTCTAGTGGTTAGCGTATTCGCCTCTTACCGCGAGGCCGCGAGTTCTTTGGTTTCAAGCTCGGGGCGGGCAAAAATGTGACAGGTATAAAAAAAAAAATTGAAAAAAAATCCCTAATAGCAGCACGAAGTTTGACTTATGCGCGGTGGATATCGATAGGCTCACCCCCTGTCACAATGGCCCTGAACGTTTCAGATGAAATGTGGGTGTTATACACCTCTGCCTTTATCCTGGGTAATATAGTCGTGATGTTATGCTATCTCAAGTTACTCTAAATATAATATAGCCGAGAACATCACAACAGTAATGAAGTGATAGGCCATGATTAACCGACTGCAAACATGCGAGTACTGTTGTTTGCTCGCACGTTATCTGTGATTTAGGGCTGATGTTATCTGTGGCAAGCGTTGTTGTACCTGATTATTAGGGGCTTGTGGAAGAGCTTTTGTTGCCGAGCATAACGATCATAAATCACCCAGGAGGGTACAGCAGAAGTGAATAACACCTACATTTGATCAGTAATGTTTAGCTGCTAAAAAATATGTCAGATTTTTTTGTCACTTTTGACAAATGTGTCTGTTAGCCGTGAAACCAGCGGCAATTCATGTTCTTAATTCAAATTTTTAATAAATTGTCGGGTTGTCATCTTTATTAAATAGGCTCCAGGTATTAGGGTATCAGCCTATCACGATCTACCGGAGATAGTTTCATACTCCTTACTACCAAAACTTTTTTACACAAATAGCACTTTTTCTGACCTGAATATTGAACCCGACAACTCACTATCACTCGTCCCATACACTAGTAACTAACCCAAAGTAGTCTGGCTAGATAATAAAATCATGTTATTGTACTTTTTATACAAGATTAAAGGGGTACAGGTTCGAATCCTGCTGGATTAAACTTTAATGTTGTATTTTATACAATTGTATAAAATACCAAAAGGCATACCAAAGTTACAAGTAATTGAAGTTTGTGATAGTTCTTGCATTTCTTAAAGGCTGTTTGACTAACAGTTGGCTTTACTTGTAGTTAAAGTAAACATGTACAACGCAAAAGTGTGCGTATTTGACTGAATGCGTCACTCTCAGATTAATTACCAGTAGTTTGTTTCATTTGGTCGAACCAAATCAATTCGTCAAAAAGCCTAGAAACCACATAAAACTGTGAAATCGTCATCAAATTGAAACCATTTGAATGTCACAGTGTCCCAAATGTTAATCTCTTTTCTTGTAATTAGACTCGCTTGTAGTGACCAGAGAACAGGAATTAGAACTTTAATTTTTAAATTACATTATTACGATAAAATTCACATCAAAGTTTAGAAATTTATAGGTTTTGGCAGCTATTACACGGCCCGCAAAAAAAATTATATGAAATTTGACAATCTAATAGTTGCAAAAGTATAAACGATTTTTTTTTTCATGTTTCATATTGACATATAATATGTCGTGAGTATTGTTGTATCTGTATAAGGGAGAACAGGATAAATTAAACTATATATGTAATATTTGTACGCCAATTATGGCAAGACATAGCGATCGAAATGATATAATTATTTAACCTACAAATAAATGGTTTTGAATTTAGATTTTTTGAATTTTGGAAATAAAATTTACATCTTTTAGGGTTATCCTTATAAAAGCTCTATGGATCAAACACACACGTGTACAGATTTAAACACAACTGAAAGCCAACTGCCTGCGTGAATTGCAAGAACTATAGCTGGCGCCATAATACCTTATTTATTATGAATGCAGGCTCAGCAATGCCACGACATCGTATCCTTGAGGAATAATGTATTAGATTATGATTAACCATGGGAATTCTACGGTCTAATGTATGTGATATAATTTAATGTTTTAACATGCTATCCAACTACTGCCTCGTTGGTCTAGTTGTTAGAGTATGCGGCCTCTCGCCGCGAGGTTTTGGGTTTGATTCCCAGGTCGGAGAAAAAATATTTGAGACTTTTTCGTTAGTTCTTAATAGCACGGTTATTTCAGTAGCTTTTACCTATTCAACTAAAAACAGTTAAAAAATATATGGGACAGATCCTGCCGGGATTCAAATAATATAATTTGATAAGCATAGCAATAGCATTTAGCTATAATAAATAATAGTTTTAAAAAACTAAGAAACACGCTTTATATAGAAAACCAAACTAAAAAATAGAAAATAAACTTTAATTATTTTGAATTAAGAATAGTGTAAAAAAATCTAATAAATATAAATGAATAATAGTGTAAATAAGAAAAACTTTTTTTTTTTTTATCGAATTATTGCATTGTCATCGATCTTTGACAGGTGTGCAAAATTTTAATGAAATCTGTCCGTTTAAAGTGCGTCAAAATCGAGTCCAAAGGAGTCGGTTACATACATACATACATACATACAGGTGAAGCTAATATAAGCGTGTTAATATTTTTTTTTATCGAATTATTGCATTGTCATCGGTCTTTGACAGGTGTGCACAATTTAAATGAAATCTGAACGTTTAAAGTGAGTCAAAATAGCGTCCGAAGGAGTCGGTTACAAACTAACATACAAGTGAAGCTAATATAAAGCGTGTAATAATAATCAATGAGCAGCACGGTGTTAGGTAGGAATGTGGTGGACGGCGATAGCTTCGCCCCATATCACGTTAGACTTAAGCATAACAGATAAAGTGTGGGTGTTTAACACCTCTGCCACACCCTTGTGGGTAATATAGACGTGATGATATGTTTTTATTAATTAATTTTAGAATCAGAATAGTTAAATGATAGTTTTATGGCCTTTTTACAGAACCTTTTCCACCCTTATAACTATTAATTATCAACAAAATAATGAAAATTTCATCCTATCCATCCATACTGCCACCGTATTCATCCATCCGTCCATCCATTCTCCATGTCCAATCTCGCAGTGGATATAAATTGTATAAACGGCTCGCACATTCGTAAAAGAAACGATAAGAAGCTTCCACGCTTTAAATCACAAAGATTTACTACGAGAGAGGAAATAAAACAAATTAATTTCTCTTTTGCTCTTGAGGTAAAAATTAAGTTATTGTTTGTTAGTGTTACTTTTTAATCCATGTTTACTTAACACAATTTACAGTAGATACCATGATCAAAAATCCTGTTGTAAAGGTAACAATTTAAAGCACCAATTATACTTTACTTGCACAGACAGTTTGTGCTAAAAATGGTTAGTGCAAATTCCATATGTATGAAAATTTTATTTTGCGTCAATTAGATTGTGCGTATTTCATAAATTCATTAAAAAAAAAAAAATATTACAGAACAGAAAACACCATCTAGTTCCGCGACCTCGGCGTCGCAAGTAGTGTGCACTACCCATTCCAGCAACCGTTTGCACAAACTGTTTGTGAAGTAAGATGAGGCGTGTAGCCGGACTAAGGTTTTCACGAATTAGATGGACCATAACAATAGTATTACCAGAGCTTTACCCGCAGCAAACTGTCAAAACGTATACTAAGCGCCGGAGTCCTTTAAATTTAAAAAAGCGGCCGTGGCGCAATGGATAAGGCATCGGTCTTAAGATCGAGAGGTCGTGGGTTCGAATCCTGGCCATTACTCCACGGACGTGAACTTCCTCCTAACACAAGCGAATTAAGCTTAGCTGGAGGGGAACAAGAATACTAGTAATTTGCTTAAAATTAAAAAGAATTAAAAATAAACAGATCGTTTTGAGTTTGTACTGATATTTGCAGCATTTTAAGTAGTCACTCGTAGTGATCACTTAAAATGCAGCAAACAGCCGACTCATTCGCTTCTAACACTAGTTTTCTCCTAAAATGAGCGTATTTCCGTTTCAAATAAATTCTAAATCCAGATTTACGTGAATGATATATTACGTAGAATTGTAGACTGAAAACTCTCCGTCGCAAATCTCTATTTTATTACTGAGTAGCCACAGGAAAGAATGGTGCACCATAATATATGTTCTAGCCTTTGACTGCAGTAGATTTACAGTAATCATTCATTCAGGTTAAGTCAATATACAACATAATAATATATACTATGTTAACATGACGACCGGATGGCGGAGTGGGTAGTGTACTAAGGTCGTGGGTTCGATTCCCACTTAAGACAAATCTTTGTGTGCATGAACATGGGGGTTTGTCTTAGTCTGGGTATTTCTATGTATAATAAGTATGTATTTACAAAAAAAAGTATATATATATATTAGTATCAGTTATTCTAGTACCCATAGTACAAGCTCTGCTTAGTTTGGGTTTAGATGGCGTCGTGTGTGAGCTGAGGAATATTTATACCTAAATATTATTCAACACATTAAAACTTAACTGCCTCGATGGTCTAGGGTTCGAATCCCGGGTCAGGCAAAGTGTTATTTTTGTAAAATTTTCGAAATTTTTAATATCAGCACAAAGTTGGTATTGTGCCCGGGGGGGTAAGCCTATCGCCAGGCTCACCCCTATCCCATGGGACCTAAACATAACTGGTAAAATGTGAGCGTACACCACTACTACTACTCTCTGGGCGTGATTTTATGTTATGTTATATTAAAATTCAAGTAAACCACTTTTATGCCGCCGCGTTGGTTAGTGGTATATATATTATTCGACCACTCTCCGCGAGATCTCGGGTTCGATTCCCGGGTCGGGCAGGAGTGTTATTTGTGATTTATTCGACGCGAACACTTTTGCTCGGCTTAGGAACAGAACCCGAGACCGGGGTGAGAGGTGCACGCTCAACTCAGACCAATGTGGCAGTATTATATATAAGTATCTGACTTGCCCTACAAAAATATAATGTAAAGTAAATGTAGGATACCTGCGTTATGTCTAGAAAGGCAAGCGCAAGGGTAGTTAAAAGACGATGAATCATGGCTGTTCTCAAAGGCTGAAGGAAATGCTTACGAAGAAAGCTCTAGTAGGAAATAATGTATTGTGTACTTTGTAAGGAATTTAGATTTATATTACACGTGTATCTTGTACAAAGATTTGGGTCGGATGTTGAGTTTGAAAGAAAGAAAGAAAAGAAAATGGTACGTGGTAATGCCGGAAATGGTACGCATCCCAGCAAAATACTGCAACGCTAAAAGCACCGCAGCACCGAAGCTGATAGTTCTGATGCGCACAGTAAGTGAGAAATGTGACAACAGAAGAAAAATTACATACCTATTATTATAATTTTTGTGTCACAAATAAACAAAATATATTTTTGGAGAAACAACTAAATTACTTAAATAAGAAACAACTACACCTATATTTTTTTTTATTCTACGCACACAGCGAACGAACGTGTAGTCCACCTGATGGTAAGTGGAGTACAGCCCATGGACATCAACAATCCACAAAAACAGATTATAGATGCGTCGCTGCAGCTGAGGACTACGGTGTTATGCGTCATGTGCCAGTAATTCCATGGCCTGATCTCACCACCAAACCGGAACACAGTAATGGAAGCACTACTATTTGGCGGCAGGTTAAAGGTGAGACGGTGGTGCTGCCGCCCTCGAGCTCATTTACAAGAGCTCTACCACCAGTATATAATAATAAATAAAAAATACATAAACAAACAAATCATATTATGCAAACTCATATTCAAAATTAATAATTACAATTTCTTTTCAAATATATTTTAAATGTAAAACAAGGAACGCACCCATACGCTTTTGACAACCATAAATTTATAAGTTTAGTTTTTATGTTGGTCTCGTAGTTAGCGGTGAGCTTTCGCGAAGAGGTTTCAAGTTCGATTTCCAGGTCGGGCAGTACCCGGTGGGTGGCGATAAGCGCATCCCTACTACAAAGGACCTAAACATATCAGGTGAAGTGTGAGTGTTGTACACCTCTGCAACACCCATCTGGGTAATATAGGCGTGATGTTACAAAGTAAATATATATCTGCCTAGGATACCTGCGTTATGAGTAGAAAGGCGAGCGCGAGGGTAGTTAAAAGACGATGAATCATGGCTGTTCTCAAAGGCTGAAGGAAATGCTTACGAAGAAAGCTCTAGTAGGAAATAATGTATTGTGTACTTTGTAAGGATTTTGGATTTATATTACTCTTGTATCTTGTACAAAGATTTGGCTCGGATGTTAAGTTTAGTTTTTATGTTGGTCTCGCGGTTAGCGGTGAGCTTTCGCGAAGAGGTTTCAAGTTCGATTTCCAGGTCGGGCAGTACCCGGTGGGCAGCAATAGGCTTATCCCTACTACAAAGGACCTAAACATATATCAGGTGAAGTGTGAGTGTTGTACACCTCTGCAACACCCATCTAGGTAATAAGGCGTGATTTTACAAAGTAAATGTATATCTGCCTAGGACACCTGCGTTATGTCTAGAAAGGTGAGCGAGGGTAGTTAAAAGACGATGAATCATGGCTGTTCTCAAAGGCTGAAGGAAATGCTTACGAAGAAAGCTCTAGTAGGAAATAATGTATTGTGTACTTTTTAAGGAATTTAGATTTATATTACTCTTGTATCTTGTACAAAGATTTGGCAAAAGAGTTTGTGTTAAGTTTTCACGTATGTACGGCGTTTCTGTATTCGGCCCGTAAGTATGAATGTAACTTTGTATTTTCGCGATTATCTCAGAAACTACTGATCTGATTTGAATGTGGTTTTCGATTTTTAAACCTTGTGTTTGAAGTAAGGTTTTAAAATATAATTAATCAGTATCTTATGAAGATACTCGGAGACAGGCAGCTGATAAACCGTGTGTCTGTATATTGTATTCGATAGTATTTTTAACGTCAAAAAATGTTTTTTTAGCTAAATCGACTTCCAATATTTAAAAGCATTAAGTAACACCAAAAATATTTTTTGATGTCAGTGCTCCTTGATTGCAAATTGGAAAAAAAAATATCAGCACCGACATCACAAATTGTTGGCGTTATTGAAATGATTTTGAAATTTGGTCGGTTTATCTTTTTTTAAATATTTTTTATGGCTAATATTCGTTTAAAGTAACGTAACAGATTTTTACATCTCAACAAAAAAACTACATTTTCTTAAAAGAACTGCCTTAGGTACCTAATTAAAATCATAAAATTAATAAGGAACATTTACAAATGTAAAAATGTACTCGTAAATTTAATATGAAATTAAAACTTCTCGGGCTTTATATATACTTTTATAAGATCTTATGTCTTGAACAAACTGATTTTCTTTATAAATTCAGTAAACTAATTCAAATAAAAGATTATTCGTAATTTAGACAGAGTGTTTCTAAAAATATATAGAATCTACAGAATGTTAAATTAAATATCTTAATAAAAATATGACATTTTGTTTAATAAACAAAATAAATTAAATATTTGAAGACTCGAATGGTATAAAAACTCTAATTTCGATTCGGACTATTTCGTACTTGTTAGGAATAAACTAAGGCCCCATTTCACATGTAGATAAACCTTATTAGGAGAATAAGCATATTACTCTCATAAATGAAAGAGACAACTTCTTTTTCAAGTGTAACTTGTGTCACTTTTCAATTCAGTCAGGTTATATTTTATGGGTCGTAGGAAAACCTTTCCGGCACCTCAGAAACTAGCCTTTAGTATTGCTTAGTCTTTATAGTAGGAAAGAATTAAATATTGTACAAATCGTATCTAACCCCTAATCAAATGGACAATTTTCATCAATAAAATTGAAATTTTGTCACGGTTTTAGGTAAGTTTAGAGTTTTCGAAAAAACACTCCTTATTTTTATAAAAAGGGGGGAAATGGGGTTTTTTTATAGAGATTGGTACTGATTAGAGCTGCCAATAAAAAAATAAAAAAAAATATTTCAGTAGTGTCAAGTCGGAAATAATTAACGCAGAATAACGTTTGACGCAGGTTAAATAGCGCGGGTCATCTAATCTATTACAGTATTGTACTTCAAAGCGAGTAGAAACTTTGTTAAAACATGATTTTAATAGAAACAGTAAGCTCAATTAACATCAGTAAGGATAGGAATCGAACTTAAGACTTTATGATCATTAAAGTCACTTCCCGTAGTCTGTCTGTCTCTATGTATGCTTAGATCTTCAAAACTATGACACGGATTTTTATGCAGTTTTTTTATAGATATAATGATTTATATCGAAGGTTTTATGTATAAAACATGCATATTATAGTACTACATAGTACCCGGAGCAAAGCCAGGGCGGGTCGCTAGTAGTATATAAAATCTAGGCATCATCAAAAAATATTATATTTAAATAGGCTCCACATTTTTAAACCTCATAAAATGTTAACATTTCTTGCTCATGAAATATAACAACGGTAATAATAATAAAAACTTTTAACGGGCTCTTAAAACCCTAAATAAATAAGGGCACTTAACATTTAACATTTGATTGAAACAAATGCTTCCCAAATTGTAAATTCAAACGAGAAAAATCTCATAAAATTTCATTTAAAAGCTATTATCAAGCTGCTATTCATTTTCGAACAAACGCAAAACGCAATTAAAATTTAAACAATACAATTCACATAACATTAGATCGAGATATAAAAGAAATGTACTTTTCTTTTCATTCCATAAAATTAGATGAGAGTTAATATTTCTTATATCTTTTTTTTAATCCGGCTAGAATTATTATTTAAGTATTACACGATATAATAATGTAACCGCTCTATGACACGCAACATTTTTTTATGTTCAAAAATAATCAATTTATATAATTATTTTTTTTTTTTTTTTTTAATTTGGCTAAAATGAATAAAATTAATTAAAATTAAAAATCTTAAATTCTAACGAACAATTTAAAAAAAATATTCACATCCTTAATTTTTACACGAATAAGTGTCGATAAAATATAAATCTACAATGACAATCGAATAAAAAAAGAACGTTTTTTCAAAAACCAAAATGTCACAATCGTACAAAAAAGGTTCAACACCTATTTATTAAACCCGTATCAAGCGTAGCGCGTAAACATTTCACCCCGTTACTACCGCTAAGTGTTTAGCGTCTACGTGAGTCTATGCCCATTAATACTGGAGCCTTTAATTAAGCGAATGGCTCACTAACCGCGGACAAACGCAACTAATCCACGTGGGCCCCAAGATTTGTGTTCTACAAATTAATTTTCTGATAAATGTGCTATTTTGGAAAGAATGGGTGAATTTTGCGCTGAATTTTGACGGAAAATAATGTATTTGGACTTTTTGGGAATTGTTACAATAAAAAATAGATTTTATTTTCTCTAAAACTGTTTAAAAAAACACTTTTTATCATAATAACACGGCAACGTAATTTTAACTATATTAAAATATTTACCAAATAATTACTTACAATTTTAACTTAAAGAAGAATCCAAAAAAAAAACAGGAAATTCACAACACAAATATATCCAAAAAAGACAAATCACTGCACTATATTACCGAAAAAATCATTCACAACACTTGTCACTTGAAACTGTCAAAACACTATCGCGTTCGAATATCGGGAGACGAGCGCAGGGAATCGGGACGCGCGGCCTCTCGCCTCTACCGACTGAGCCCGAATGCCTTTTGCGCATGGCCTACCGTCGTACTACGAAACAGCGTACGTCGCAATGCGTTATTATATTTAAAAGCGCCCTTACTTCGATGTCCTCAATACACTGAAGAGTCCATACATTTTATTTCAGGCTTTAAATAATAGCTGACTCAATCTTGATGATGTAATTGGTGTACACAACGGATTGAACGGGTAACACGTCAGCGAATTTGTAATGAGGGACGATCGGTCGATTTTTGAATTGGTTTTCTTTTTTAAAGCACTTTTCTGTTAGCTAATTTGGAAAGGAAAGAGTTTTCAATTTGGTTTTTGCCTCTTTACTAATTAATGAAATTGAGAGTTGTTTGTTTTTGCTATATTTTAAGTTCTTTTTTAGAATATAGTTTTTGTTAGGTTTTTGTATGTTTAAGCTCTTTCGAAACTAGAATTGATTGTTCCTTTTACTTAACTATTTTATTTTAATTGTACGTTACTAGAATAGTGTGTAAATGTTTAGTGTCTCGGGGCAATAAACAACACAATATACCAAGCAATTATATTGTGAAAGCACTACACTTGCAGAAATCACGTAAGTAACATTCACTTCACATCAATTAAGCTCTTGAAAGTGATTTTAAGCTTCATGGACTTATTTATTTATTTGCCGTAATTACGATGAGAAAACTATGTTTGATTATTGAGATTGTATTTTTTGTTCATTATTTTCATTTATCTTTATTGTAGAGACACGTTGTTGTTGTAAAATAATAAGAGTGAAATTATTAATTTATCTATAGCTGCCTCGTTGGTCTAGTGGTTAGCTTATGCGCCTCTTACCGCAAAGTCTCGGGTTCGATACCTGGGTCGGGTTAACAAGTGTTATTTGGAATTTTCATTTTCAAATAGCATCAGGCAATAACTACTGGATGCCGTTTTCACAGTTGTGTAGCTGGAGGTCTGTAACTTAAAAACTGGTATATGTTTTACTATGTAATTTATCCGTAAGGGGGAAATTAGGCGGTGTAAGTTTGTTTATATAAGAGGTTCGTCAATTTTAAAGGAAAATGTGTAGAATTCTGAACATTAAATGACGTTAATTAACAATGAGAGAGATGTGTTTTTAGAAATTTCAATCTCTAAGAGGGTGGTTTTGTGGTTGTAAGTTTTTATGAGAAGTTAGTCAATTTTGACACGACACAAAATTAAGTAACAATAAGATAGAGTTTTTAGAAGTTTTATCGCTTGTTCCGTGTACATAACCGAGTTTCATAACCAGCAATGTAGGAAGAAAAAAAATTCTTCCTACGATACCCGGTTTTGTACGAAGAATTATTTTTCTTCATTTCTGACCTGGTTTTGTACAAAGAATTTTTTTCTTCATTTATTATCTGGTTATGTATGAAGAAATATTTGTTCTTGATACATCAATAATAATATTGTTAGTTATGTGTAAGTATATACAAAGAATTTCTTTTTTTTTTGTTATAAAACTCGGTTATGTACACGGAACAAGCGAATTTTACTCTTAAATAAAAAGTAAATTTGGGATTTAAAGTGTTTGAGGGCAATCCCTCAATTTTGTAGGAAATAGCAAGGAAGTATAAAATTCCACGCAGACGAAGTCGCTGGCAAAGGCAAGTAATTGTACACAAACTTTTACATTGTAAAAATCTTCGTATATTCGCATCAATGTATTTTCTTCGTTTTCATACGCCATATCAGTAGAGTTATTGTGAGTCTGTCTGTCTAGACATTTTATTGCATGCTCACGCCGTTTCCATCGATGTAACTGGCAGAGGACCAAGAGATTCTGCTGAATGGAAAAACTGAACAATTCTTAAAACAAAAGTTGAATATTCGTTTTGTGGAATGGGATTATGAAATTGCTTATTTAAATGTTGTATAGTAAAAAAGATTTTTTGTAGACTAGCTCCCGGACGTGGTTTCGCACGCGGGGTATGTTGATATTATTATTATTATTTTAGCCTCTTTTTTTCTTAATTCTCAATTCTTTATTGCATGCCACAATGTTTTGTTAGCAATATTACATTGTATCAATTATGGACCCTGTCGGGCACAGCAAAAGTATAAGAGAGAGGATGATATAATGATTTCCATGATTTCCATAATAAATGTACAAAACATAAATATAATTAAATTATTGTTAGGTATATTATTGATACTTCATTTACAGTAGTTAATTAAATTCAAGAGACGCAATAATTATTCAAAATTTTATAATAGTATTAAATTTAAATTAATTTTCAAAATTCAATGGGGACCCCTCAACGGATAATCCTCCATTTTGCTCCACGTCTGTCTGTCCTTTGCTTTCTTGAGCCAATCTTTATCAGCTTTTCTTATTATTTCGTCTATCCATTTTTCTTGTCTGCCACTTTTTTTTGCTAATATTCATTATAAAGTAATCCATAATAATCTAGCTAGGTATCAGTGTATATGGTACGGTAAACGTGATAAATTAAAAAAAATACCAGTGATTATTAATAATTACCATATAATTTACTAAATGTGATTATAATATTGAATTTTTTTACCGGTAGTTTATTCTGTCAAGTCTTTTGTAAGCGTCTTGTTGCTGGTCACAATCAAACCTAACCTACTTATAGCAATAAAGTTAAAAACCTCTAACTCAATTCTATTGCTCGATTGACCAGGAAAACGCTTGGCTTATTTTAAAAAATGTAATACATTCATACTCTTGTAATTATTTTATAATCACCGATAAGGGCACGATAAATGTAAATAATTTATTACTTTTACCTCGCCTTTCGGTGGTTATTAATAATCACCAATTAATCATTTTCACCAAGTAACATATACACGGCTCAACCTATACATTTATAGAATAAACTTGCACTACACGAAAAGTATATACAAAACGAGACCATCTTATACTTACATCTTATGGAAATGTATAGCTCGATGTTCTGTCACCCGTACGAAATTTAATTAAATACCGTTCATTCATTTTGGCGTGAAAGACGTCTACACACAACAAAACAATTGATATTAGAAAGTAATTAAAACAATGAACAAATAATAGTCTAAAAACATTTTAATTACAGCGAATAAAATACATAAAGTAAATTAAACCAAGTCCGTGAAGCTTAAAATCACTTTCAAGAGCTTAATTCATGTGAAGTGAATGTTACTTACGTGATTTCAGCAAGTGTAGTGCTTTCACTATATCATTGCTTGGTATATTGTGTTGTTTATTGCCCCGAGATACTAAACATTTCACTATTCTAGAAACGTACAAATAACATAAAACAGTTAAGTAAAAGGATCAATCAATAATACATTTGATAGAGATGTAAATACATACAAAAAAATAACTAAAAATAATTTTTCAAATTAGCTAACAGAAAAATCGACCGATCGTCCCTCATTACAAATTCGCTGACGTGTTACCCGTTCAATCCGTTGTGTACACCAATTACATCATCCAAAGATTGAGTAAGTTAATAGATACTGCATAAAAGTTATCCTTTAAAAACCTTTTTTTAAAGACATATACATGTCCCACTGCTTGGCACGGGTCTCTTCTCATGAGGAAAAGGGTGAGGCCATAGTCCACCACGCTGACCTTGACGGATCGGCAGACTTCATACACTTTCGAGTACTTCAGGCAGTGTCCATTATGAAGGTTTCCTTACGATATTTTCATTCATCGTTAGCGAGCGATAATTTTCATACAACACATACCTTCGAAACGACGAATCTTATCGATTTATTGATTGAAGTGCGTTCGTACCCGAGACCTCCGACTTCGCAGTCCTACGGAGTCCCACTTGACTATTGCGGCTTTTAGAACCTTTAAATTAGGTCAATCCGACATCCATTAAAAAATTACGTATTTACGATGTTCCGAGTAACTTTGGACAAACTTTGCCTTTCAATCGTTAGGTTTAACTTTTAATTATAGACTGGTGTACAAACGAACAGCTTTTAAATTCAATTCAAATACTTATTCGTTTTATTTTAGAATTACACTAGACACGTATGTAGTATTCCAGAAGAATTTGCGCCAAAAAAAAAATTTAATGGGTCCCAAACAATAATAACGACAAGGTGACAGACACAGAAGGAGATGACGGTATGAATTAGATTCATACCAAATTTACTGGACACTACAAACTAAGGACAGAGATAATTTAAGTCCGCCTCTGTATTTTTATATGTGCAAAAGTTAAATAAATAAAAAAAATAAAATAAGTGGAAAAAGAGTGTGGGGGTCTTTGCCCTGCAGTGGGACACTAAAGGCTCGTGATATAATTATAATAATTGTAATTTCGAATTAACTTCTACCCGCGGCTTCGTCCGTCCAAATGGTATGTCGATAAAAGGAGCCGATGGGCAAACACAATAGCTAAACAAATACGTATATGAATAGGCATGATAACTAGTTTTTATTTTCGTATGTAATTGAAACACGTCTCGATATTAGAAACATCATCAAAATAATTACTTTACTATCACATAGGTTTTCTGAGATAATTCTATTATAAATTCACAGTAATAATAGACTCGTTCAAACGCTCCAAACAAATAGCTACAATAACGTGATGTCACGCTTGAGTATTCTGTTTATAAGGATATATGATTTTTTTTTGATAGCTATTTTAAATATTGCTTTTATATAAATGGATCTATTACAAAAGTTGCTATTAATTGTGGAGGTTATTTAATGATAAAATTATTTTTTAATAATTTCGTACTTAAAAAAATGAACTATCCCATGAAACTTTGAATGATCGTAAAATGAGTTACATTTATAGTGCGTAATAAAAAAATCTTGCATTTGGTTTATGTTTACCTAATTTTTGTTAAGGTATATTTTACTATCTATTTATTGTTTATTTATTTCTTCTTCTTACAAGCTAACAGATGTTTCATCCAAAACGCAATAACACTTTTGCCCCCATCCGAATTGAACCCGAGACCTCGTAGACCAACAAAGCAATCCGAGAGAGAGTTATTACTAAAAACTTAAATAATATACTTTCCTTTGAATGTCAATAATTCTGTATCGAATCACAAAACTTTTGTCTATTTGTGCCCGGTTGATGGCGTTATACCCACATGGGACCCAAACATAACAGGTGAAGTATGGTATTATACACCTCTGCCTCACCCTTCTGCGTTAATATAAACGTTATGTTTATTTTCCAAATAAAACAATATTAAAATCAACCCTGTGATATTCCTGGTACTATAATTCTGTTAACGAACAACGGTTCTTGGAAACGAACGGCTTATTTCTCTCGATATTTTGATTTTGCTTTTGTTTATGGAATTGATTAATAAATTCAAATTTAAGCTTTGAGTAGAACCTGTTTCGCAAGACCTGCAATTTGGAAATGCAATTTGAACGAGAGAAAATTGAGGTTATTTTATTTCCCAGCTTTAAAACTAGCCATTTTAGGTATTTAGAGAAAACAAAAGAGGCATTATTATCATTTATTTTTATATAAACATACATTAATTATACATTTTAGTAGCAGACCAAAAACCACAACCGTTTGTCCAGCTGCACATACCGCTTAATAAAAAAAATATAAAATACAAAAACATTATATACAGATAAACTAAATAAGTAAGCATAAACAGAAATATAATACAGTTTTTTTGTGTTTAAATTTATTTACACTTTTTTTTTATACAATAATCTCGTTGGGAATTATGTATTTGAGCCGTTTGGGGTCGAGAAGCTGGTTGCCGGCGGGTTCTCGCGCTCGTATACTTTTTGTAGAATTAAACCAATCATTAAAACCAAACTTTCAGTTTACTATTCACGTGACAAGATGATGGCTTCTATCTAGAGGATCAGCATTGCCATCCAACGTGGCAATGCCAAGCGTTCTGGCCACGTTACCCCGCGGCTGTCATTAATGCCGGAGTATTTAACGCTTAAAATTTAAAAGAAAAAGTAAAAAAAAAACATAATTTCTCACAAACTATATTTAAGAGTAAAGTAAAAGCATTATTGTTATCTAAAGGGTACTACTCTGTCCAAGAATATCTGTCCGACAAATCATTGTCTAATCTGTAATTTACTTTTAAACACTAATTCGAGACATATTACATAAATATATGATTATTATAATTTATCCTTTTGACATTGCATGAAATTTAAGTAAATATAAGTAATTGTATAATATTATTATTGTTAACATAAAATTTTGCATGCTATGTAGCTGATTATGGTGATACCAAATGTAATAATATTGTAACATCCCTTGTACCCATATTTCGCAAAATAAATGATGGATTTGAAAACATTCAATCTTTTGTCGGCATCTCTATAACAAAAACCTTCTGAGTTTGTTTGGTCGATATCATTAATAATAAGTCAGCAACATTTTAATCCTACTTATCAACCCTTACTCAAAACAAGCGTATTTGAGCCTTTAATAAGACAAAGTTCTATTTGAAATGCCTTTTCAATTTAATGGACTTATTGCTCATTATTAAGACTTAAGGTAATTTTACGGTCAAAATTTTACTTGCGTGTGAAGATTTATTACTGCGTTTAGCCGAGGAAGGTATTGGCTATAAACAATGTAAAGATATTTCTTTTATGATCACGTTTGTCGTAATAAGGTGTATTCCACCTGATGGTAATATGTTAATGGTAACTGATATAGCCTTAAAACCTCATTAATCCGTTAACGATTTTAGACGCGTCGCTACATCGGAAGGCTACGACATTATGCCTCATGTGCCAATTCCGGGACCTAATTTTACCACTAAACTAGAACACACTATTAAAAACAATACTATTAAGCGGCTAGTTAGAGATAAGATATTAATAGCGTAAAAATTAATAGCGTTAAAAACGACTAAAAATAACTTCTGTGTCGCGGCGGTGTTCACAAACAAAGATTTGTTCTGACTCTGGGTGTGCTTTGTGTGTGTGGACACACACAAAGCACACCCAGAGTCAGAACAAATCTTTACGGATCACACAAAGATTTGTACCGTGTAAGGATTGAACCCACAACACTAGCGCAGTTAAAAGCGGCTAGGCAACCGCTTGAACCACTACTTCAACCGTGCACATATTTTCTTTTTCTTTTGCGTTGGGGTTAAAAACTGCTTAGATAATTGCCACTAATTCTTGTTAACAAGAGCAACAATACCTTTACTTAGTTCACTTAGTGAACGATAACTACATAATACACAACACGTCCGACTGTAAGCATCATTCACTTTGACAGAATACACTTCAGGCCACAAATATTGGCCCAGTAAAAACATGTCTATTTTTAGGGCAAATCCCAACTTCAAAGTACAATGAGCAACAAAAGTATCTAAACACTTTAAAATTTTCAAACTTTTATACAACTCACATTTTATCGCATTATTAAAATCCTTTTTATAAAATAATTCATCCAATCATTAAGTAAATACGATTTTCAGAACTAAGAGACTGAAAATAAGTTTGTGTGTTGCTCACTGTACTATAGAGGACTTAAAAACCGCATCCAAATCGGTTCACCCGTTTAAGAGCTACAGGCAAACACTCAGACAGACAGGCAGACATAGTGGTCAAATTTATAACATCCCTGTCTTTTGCGTCGGGGGTTACAAACTGCTTAGATAATTGCCACTAATTCTTGTTAACAAGAGCAACAATACCTTTGCCTAGTTCACTTAATAAACGATAACTACATAATACACAACACGTCCGACTGTTAGCATCATTCACTTTGACAGAATACACTTCAAGCCACAAATATTGGCCCAGTAAAAACATGTTTATTTTTAGGGCAAATCCCAACTTCAAAGTACAATGAGCAACAAAAGTAACTAAACACTTTAAAATTTTCAAGCTTTAATACAACTCACATTTTTCGCATTAAAAATATCCCTGTTATTAAATAATGCACATCCTATAAATTACTATTAGTTTTGATTCATTCAATCATTATTACTTTACTTACAGTAATTACGACTTTCAGAAAGAATTAAGCGACTTTGATGTTTAAAAACTGCTTAGATAATTGCCACCAATTCTTGTTAACGAGAGCACCAATACCTTTACTTAGTTCACTTAGTGAACGATAACTACATAATACACAACACGTCAACACTGTCCGCATCATTCACTCTGACAGAATACACTTCAGGCATTTAATAGAGACCTAGCGAAAACATGTCTATTTGCAACATGAAAAATTAAGGAGGGATTTCTAAGAATATTTTGTGGGAATATGATTAACTTGGTTTTAAATTTAAAAGTATTTAATTATAAATAAGCGCTTTGGTGCATTCATTCCGTGTATAATTTATCATTATTTTAATTGACTTCTAGAATTTATTTGTTATAATAATCCTATTGATATTTGCATTTTCTTTATTATTAATTCAATTTAATACTTTTAATTATAAAATTGCTATTCATTCATAACTATATTTTTTTTTAAGAATATAAAAATAATGATTGTAAATGTAATTTAACGTATTAAATATTTGCACGCTCTCAATTAAAGGTCAAAACATGCTGTAGGTACCTACCCGATATAAGTATAACAACATCTTGTCACCGTGTTTCATGCGAATAAAGTTCTTGATTCTTGATTCTTCTTGAACAAATACCACCTTAAATAATAGCAGCCCTGTATCTGATACATGTCCCACAGCTGGGCTCGGGCCTCTTCTTATGGTGAGAAGGGTAAGGTATATAGTCAACCACGCTGGCCAAGTGCGGATTGGTAGACTTCACACGACCTCGAGTATATTTTAGGCACTCTCAGGCATGCAGGTTTCCTCACGATGTTTTTCCTTTACCGTTAGCGAGCGATAATTTATATGATAAACACACATATCTTCGAAAAGACGAATCTTAACGATTTATTGACAGAGGTGTGTGCCGTGGGTTCGAACCCGAGACCTTTGACTTCGCAGTCCTACAGTCTCCCACTCGGCTATCGCTGCTTGCGCGATACCACCTTATAATTCAATTTATATTAAAACAACATTTAAATAAATATTTTATAAACTTATAGCGTCGTTATCCACATCTCATCACATTACTTCCATACCCTTAGACATATTTTACGACAGATATATCCGAATATTGATGCGTGTGTAAAACAATACATCACCTGTCTTTGTCTGAAAGGTATTGCGTCGTAAATGGTTGGCTCACCTGCTGCCGATAATATCCGAAGTGGTTCCGTAAAAAAAGTATATTTATTACATAACTTAACATCACGCCTATATTACGGAGAAGGATGTGAGCAGAGGTGTATTATACCCACTGTTCACCTGTTATGTTTAGATCTTCTGTGATAGGTGAGCCTATCGCCATCCACCGGGCTCAATTCCCAAGATTTATTTATAATACTAAGTTATAAGACTGCGTCGTGGTGCTAGTGATTTTTGTATGCGCATTTCACCGTGAGGTCTCGGGTTCGAATCCTGGGTTGGTTAAAAGTGTTATTTGGGTTTTTTTCCCGTTAGAAAATTGTCAATGACCGCACGGAGTTAGATTGTGCCCAGTGGATGATGATAGGCTCACCCTATATTACACCCTAAATATAACAGGTGAAGTGTGGTTATTATACGTCTACGCTATACCCTTGCTGGATCATATCGGCGTGATTTTATGTTATGTAAGAGTGAGCTTTATAAGATTAGAGAAATTTAGAGACAAAAATATTTTTTTTATATTAAATACCAACAAATTTTAATAATGGCATGGATGTTATCATTTAACAGAGTAAAGCGTTATGTATTTAATATAAACCTCCTATTTAATCTCTTGCGGAGTAATATTTTCAAAAGATCTAATAGTATATTTACGTCATGTAAGTAACCTATGTGCAGAATTGCATGCACTTTAACATTGGCAAATCTCCTATATTAACCTACACCCCCTAATACTTTTAGCGATAAAATAAAAAAAAACATAAACACGTTTTTAGGTTAGACCTTCAGGTACACAACTGTGAAAACCGCATCAAATGCCATGCAGTAGTGGTTGCGGTGTGCGTGTATGAACATAAAAACAGACAGACGGTAGGACAAAAATTCTAAAAAAATAAGGTTATTTTGTTAAAGTTACAAAGACCCCTTGTAAAAAAATATCTTAAATATTATCAATGAACAGAAGTAATTTTATTATATGTTTTGATATTTAAATAATATAAATAGATTTCACTTTCGCTTCTTGAAACATTGCTTAACCCAAAATATAGCACTAAAGTGTACACAAAGAAAAACCCCAATGTCCGTCCGCAGTAATGAATTAGCTGTCAGCCGCGTGTTTTGTAAAACGCTCACTCTTGACGGAACAGCACAACTATTTACTAGAGTCTTTTAGTTTGACTAAGAGTACAAACCTAGAGACTCTCTAGAATATTATTTTGGAATGGGTATTATTTGCCAAAACTAACCGAAAACCTATGGATCCCAAAAGTCTGTGAGACTGCGGTTTTCGGTGCAAGCAGACGGCTTCTGACCGGGAAACTTAGAGATACTCTAGGCACTGTCAATTATCTACTGTCTACTGCACTGTCTGCTCTACCACCAGTCAATTTGCAAATTTACTGGTAGTAAAGCTCTGTGAACGAGCTCGAGGGCGGTAGAACAACCGTCTCACGTTTAACCTATCGCCAAATAGTAGTGCTTGCTTCCGGTTGCTGAGATTAGGCTCTGAAATGACTGGCACATGAGGCTTAACACCGTAGTCCTCAGCTGCAGCGACGCACCTACAATCTCATTTGTGGACTGTCGATGTCCATGGGCTGTACTCAACTTACCATCAGGTGGACTACACGTTCGTTCGCTGTGGGCGTAGTATAAGAAATGGAAAAATGGATGGCAAATATGTAATAAGTAACTAGAGAGAAAACTGCGTCATGGAAAGCCTCTAAAATTAGATCAAAGTACTTACTGTACGGCAAAACCTTGAAAGCTTTCTGTTAAGTCTAGACACAACCTAATATTTGTGTAAGATTATACACAACACCTACAACTCCAGATATCTACACACAATACCTCCACATCTGCCACCAAGACCTACACTACAGCTACTCTGGAAGATATTGTCAATGACAAAGGCTCTGAAGGATGTCGGTATTATTGTAGAATACAAATTGCCTAATATATAAGAATTGAGATGATATTACTCGGACATTCCTCGCAGGACGATATCTCTGTGGATCTGACGATATTTCTTTGTGGAATAAAGGCTCATTTTGTAGGAATATGGATCGATTTTGGGACACAATTTTGGGCATATTTTTGGAAATTTGTGAATGAAAATTTTTGTTGAATATTGGACTGCAAAAGGGACCACACGTGTATGAATGAGATTACAATATTAAAAATGAATAAGGACTTACAATGTCACAATGCAAACTTTTTTGTACAGAGTTATTGTAAAGTTATTGTATGGTTGTTATTTGAGTAATTATAATAACTAAAAGAGGTACTATTTGGTGCACATTTTGATTTTCATTGCCGAATCATTGTCAGATCGGCTTCGAGTCTAACAGATACTGAATATCAGTATGTTACGTGGAACGAATGTCATTAGACCTCCACAACCCAGTGCGAGGTAATATACTCTTTGTTAGACTTTCTGGGCTCTGACTACTCGTTACGACTGCCATGTTATTGGTCTTAAATGGCAACCGGGACCAACGGCTTAACGTGCTTTTTTCTAACTAGCGCTACCAATTATATCAATTGGCGAAATATTTTTATTTTCTAGTTATAATAGTAACCGATCTAAAATGTATTTTAACGCTACCTGAACTACTCTGGCAATCCGTTTATTGTTTTGTAAAAATACAGCCTTTGTGTATTTAAAATACTTGAAAAACTAGCGCTCCTTCTTTTCAGAGGAAATTGTTTCTCTGATGGAAAATGTATTATTAAATGTTCGGTCTGTGGTTTTAAGGCTTCTTCTATTATAAGGCGTTAACTTTGTTGCAAAATTTATATTGACGAGATATTTCATGAATAATTTATATTGTAGAGTATTTTTAATAATATAGAAGCTTTTGGAAACGAGCTAAAAGACGGATCTTTATATAAAGATTTGGTATTGCAATTACTTTTTTTACTGGTGGTAGAGAGACACAAAGCGGAATGAAGATAGATTTTAAACAACACCATCCATTAATTAGTAACTAAATTTTAAATAGGCGTTATTTTATGAAAACTCTTTCTAAAACACTAAATAAAAAACACTAAAAAAAGGTTTAACTTAATCCAATACACGCCTCGTTTGTACATGCAGCTCGCGTAACTTTTTATTTAGAATGTTTCATTTCATAAAAGTTTTTCGGAAATATCGCCCGCGTTTGTCGGCAAAATATTTTGGATATTGCATTACAGTTTCCGCGAAAATATTGCCTACCAATTTGATATATCAGGTTGCGGAAAAGTTATCTACACTGATTTTTTTATTGAAATGCGAATTCAATTCTTGTAAAAAAAACTAATAAAATTATGTTTACAAATGAATTTTTCGATATCCACAACAAATATGACCGACCCAAATTTATACATTTACTACGGTAAATCTTAAAATTATATAAAAAAGTAAACTATACCAACGAAACAAGATAAATTTATGTTATTACAAATCACACGAATATAAATTCTATTGCTTTGTAATTTAAGTTGATTTTCGTATAATAAAAACTGTTACATATGTCCTAAACAATCTCAATTGCAATAGAAATTAAAGTTTATGTCCTGTGAATTGGGTTTATAATTGTAAATCATGGGAATTATTTCGTTTCGTTGTCTGAACTATACTTATTTCTATTTAAAATAAGTACATTGAAAAAAAGAAATGTATATGTTAAAATATAAAGTACATGAACATACCGATGTGCCAGAAAAGGTACGCACCTCAGCATAATACTGCAGCACATTAGCACCACGGCACTGATATTCTGTTGCGCCCTGATCGTCAGCCAGCGTGACATTAATGTTATAAATACATTTTTTTTTTATAATATCCCTGACACAATATTTAGGAATTTTAACAAAACAAAAAGCATTCTATTTAAAGAAACTAACATAATAAACATTACCGTGCATTAATTAATGTAATCTTGTCCTACCAATGACAGTCTTGTTGTTTTTTATTTTGTTAATCTGAAATTCTTCTCATTTTTTTCCTCAATTTTTCCTAACTTTTTTTTTCCTTAAGACGTTGAGAATTTGTGGTTTAATAGCCGTTGTTTCTAACAATCATAATTATAAATGTTATGTACGCCAGAATTGTTATGTACATCGGAAATTGTGCTTAAGTATAATTTGTATGGTGATGTTTGATGTATGTGATGGAGCTGTACTTTATAAATAAATAAATAATTAAAGCTCCAGAAATACTCTGATTAACATCAAAATAACACTTAAATACCATAATGCAGAGTTGGTGTGGTTTGACAGCTGTCGCTAAAAGTCTGGCTTCAGCGTGGGCTGTTCACTTTTTAATCTATTCCACTCTACAGTATCAATTATTTTTTCGGTAGCATATTTTAAACCTGTAAATAGTTTTAAATCAAAATTAGAATGAGCTTCGGAAATCAGGAAAATCACCAATCAAAAAAATTACAAAACGAATTACCTCAATTTTTGAAAAGTAGTTTAAGGTCCTAATTGATATTTTTAGAGCTCGCGTATTATTGGTAATTTATTGTATTTATGTATAATTTTATTGGTATCACATAAAATTTATCTATGTTTGTATGTGTACATAGTATGCCATTTGATCACGATTAAATTAAATAGTTAATTTTGAACCTACCATAGTTTGTCTCTGCATCACCCATTAGTTGACTAGTAGAAAGTGGCAAGGGCATTAAGTCCGCCTTTGCAATGTCAATTTGCATGAAGTGTAAATATAAATAAATACAAATTAAATATTCACGTGAAATTAACTAATTTTTAATAAACAAATAATTAATAACATAAAGATAAATTATAGTATAAAGTCTATAGAATACAGTGTCTGGGATTTGTTTTTGAACCAAATCTCCTAATTGTGAAAATATTAACACTCAAAGAATATTTTTTTTGAAAACAGGTAAAGCTTTTTCCTCAACCGTTTTCCGTCCAATATCTTACAAATACATTATTGCCACAACATTCATAAGATTTCCAAAAGAGGTTTCCAAAATGTGTCCACATCGATCCATATTCCTACAACATGTGCGTTCCTTTCTCAAAGAAATATCAAAGATATCGTCGTCGGAGGAATGTCCGAGTAATATCATCTCAATTCTTATATATTAGGCAATTTGTATTCTACAATAATACCGACATCCTTCAGAGCCTTTGTCATTGACAATATCTTCCAGAGTAGCTGTATTGTTGTACACAGTGTACATACATGTACACATACTGTATGTACAGTGTAGCTTTTCGCATTTGGCGGCAGATGTGTAAACACAATTTTCTAGACCATAGACATTATTTTTGAGAATACGGGTTACTCACGTTATATTAGCCGGGACATGCCGACTAGTTTCGAATCTATTACGTAGATTCATCAACTGGACGAGTGCGAGACGTCCGCGTCGCGCGACGGCGACGAAACGCGATTAATTGCCCAGTTCACGTAAGTTTTAATAGACTATAGACCCTCTAATTAGACTAATCTAGAGTTTTGGGTGTCCGAATATAACACTAGTTTTCAGGATAGTTCTTAGTAAAAGTTCGAATTACTGTAATATTATTCTTTATACGCCGTATGTAACGAATAGACGTGTAGTCCATCTGATGGAAAGTGAACATTAAAAATTATGATAAACATATACTCATGTGCTAGTAATTTCAGTGCCTGATCTCACTACCGAACTAAAGCCCAGTAATGCAAGCACTACTACTATTACACGATAACTGAATACCTTAAGGACAAAAATATTAAGACATAGTCTATTTACTGGTGGACATTCAAAATGTATGAGGTTGTATTATTATTTCTAATTTTCAAATTTATGTTTTTAATAATATTATAAAAAATCTAAATATCTGTATTTGTATGCCTTAGGCCAAACATAGCTGATCAGATTATTTCCTCTGAGGCTGATCATTATGGAATTTTTATAACAACTTTTAACCTATGTTTACAAATAATATACTTTGACTTTACTACTTTGCGGCAGGTTAGGTAGTGCTTCCACCCTCAAGCTCGATCACAGAAGCTTTACCACCATATTTTGCAATAAAACCTTTTTGTGTAATAATTATCGTTTCATTCCATTCTTCTACATATTGTCAAAGGGAATTTGATGCACGAATTGAAAAGGAAACGGAAGACTGACTTAAACACTTCTTAATGGGTCCATGAAAATTGTAATTCAACAGGTATGCGGTTTTCCAGTTCATTTGCTACGCTGACACTATATACTCACATTAATAATATTCAATTCTTCTTTAGCTGTATTTCTAGAGAGAAAAACAATTGTAATAAGCTTATTGCCTCTGTGCTTACTGTGCTTGCTGGCCGTCAAAAACACACATCTTCTGACCAATAATGATGAAGAATAGATGAATATTCTTCATTCTATTGGTCACTAATTGTCAAACTGACGTCTACACGGCCACTGTCCCGCATTAATAAAATTAATTATACTTTTGGTCTTATGAAACAAAAGGAAAAACTGTGATTGTCGGTGATTTTTGATAATTAATTTTATGTAAATTAAAAGTGCAGTAAGTTGGCTATCGACCCTTCTGTTTCGTTATGTCGATTTTTCTGAAATGAAAAGACCAACATAGTTACTTACTATATTGGTCACATAAAACATTTTTACAAATCACGGCCGGCTGTTTCAGAAGTGCGGTTGCTCAATCTCTAATACCAAACACAATAAGTGATTCCTTGCGCACCGACCACATTTATCAAAGAAAATCTATTTATAACACACGATCTTATTTTACGGTAACCCATAAAAATCCCTGAAAACCCCCTTCGAGTGGAATGGTTCCTAGTCAGTTTAATTCGAAGTCGAACTACTAGCAATATTTAAAAACCTCTTTGTTGTTGGATGGTAATTACTCTAGTACCTTAAAAAAACAATTATTACATTTAGTTTATAATAATTACTGCTTGAAATATACTCGTAATTTTTTGTTATTTCGAAAATTTACCAGTTTGCTTAAAGTTTTTACTGGTAAAATTATGCTTAGGCCGAGTAATCATCAAACATGATAATACGGCGCGGGACAAAATATTGTCATCGATATATTAGGCGCACGGTTTTTTTTTCCGCATATTTTCCATGACAATATTATTTTTTATAAAAGAATAACAATTGATAACTAACATGTGAAACATTATTATCTATAGACATCCATGAAGACACTTCTCTATTAAAACATAATTTTCACTATTTCAAACTATTTTTTTTACAAACTACAAACATTATCCAATATAATTATTATTTGACCGTACCGCTTGCACGCTGAGTATTCGAAAAACGGTCTAAATCATCCTCTCTATACTACCTATTTACAAACTAACAACACTAAAAGCATATTTTTGTTTAGTTTTAGTATGATAAAGCACATAGCGATCCCCGTGAACACAGTAGGTACATGAAAGCGTTCACACGTTTGTTCATAAGCTCGATTTACATCAAACGAGAAAGCTTTGAGACGCTTTTCATGTGCTGTCGCAGCTTTTATTGCGACGCTTTGTTTTTAGTAAAAGCTTTTCATATGTGCAGTTGTTTTTCTCTTATGTGTCTTTAAATGAAAGGGGCTTTCAACAGTGTCTTAACCTTCTCTCTTTTCTTTGATCATTGGAATAGTAGCTGCTCTCTAAAGAAATTCAAATATACATGAATGTTATTGATACTGGTTAGTCATGATTTAATTTATTTTTTCTTAATCATTGTATAATAATTATCAATTGTAATTTTTGCATGCTGTATTTACGGTGAAGCATGCTGAAAAAGCTCAATGTATGAATGCCTGGAAGAAATCGCTTTAAGCAATAGGGCCGCTCTTTGTACATTTTCTTTTATTTTCTTTTAGTTGTTTAATCTTAAGTTTGTCATGTTATAGTAATAATGTACAAATAAAGTTTGTTCTATCTATTTATCTAATGTAACACCTTTATAAATCGTGTTTCTTGCAAATAAAGATTCTTATTCCTATTCAATTTAAGCCATGTTTGTAAGTGCGGCTAATTATGTTTAATCACTGTTTCAGTAATATTTTAAAAACTATTACAATATAATATTTTTCTTATAGTTCCTTTACGATAAAGCTCAATAAGCGATCCCGGTGAACACAGTAGGTACATGAAAGCGTTCACACGTTTGTTCGTAAGCTCGATTTACGTCAAACGAGAAAGCTTTGAGACGCTTTTCATGTGCCGTCGCAGCTTTTATTGCGACGCTTTATTTTTAGTGAAAGCTTTTTATATGTGCAGTTGTTTTTGTTTATGATGAATATGTAAGTTGTGTGTTATTACTACAATAATCTTTACTTTGTGTTGAGGTTTTATAAACGTCTACACATCGTATCGGTTACTTCTTCTTCTTCGCCGTGTCGATGGCCGAGTCAAATTTTATTTTGACTTGCCAGCGTGGTGAAAGGATTAGCCAATGCGCTTTGGAGAACTCTTGAATTGCCCAGGGTACGCCGGACGTAGGGAATCATTGTGTACGTCACTCGGGGAGGCTCCTTACATGCACCCCAGTATCGGTTACTGAAATTGTTATATTCTAAAATATTTATGTTCTAGGCATATACATTAAAAACTGAAATCAGAAGTACGTGCAGTGCAAAAACAACCTTTCAATTTTAACATCTTACTTGAATATTTTTTTACGTAAAATTATATATTCTTATTAGATAATACTTTTCATTTTAACTGCCTCGATGGTCTAGTGGTTACCGTATGCGCCTCTCACTGCGCGGTCTTGGGTACAATGCCCGGATCGGGCAAAGTGTTATTTGTGAACATTCCGTCAGGATATTCACAATATCAGCACGGAGTTGGAATTATGCTCGGTGGATGGCGATACGCTCGCCCCCTATCCAATGGAACCTACACAAAACAGGTGAAGTGTGGGTGTTGTACAGAGTTAAGTTAATTCTATTAGAGGCACAAACAGGGAAACGGGCGGCCACTGTCTCTAATGCTTCCCTAGACAAACGGCAGTCAAAATGTACAGTGTACAAAACACAAATAGTATCGCTCCCGTCCCGTGTCCTATAAACGTTACTCACGTAGAAAGCCCATTAATTATTTTCACTTAGCACGTCAGCCAATGAAAGGAGTAACGCAAAAGTACAAAAGATGAAATATCGCTCTCTCACTCGCACAATTACTGCGATTGTTTATTACAACACTTTTATTTCGCGTGATCAACTGATCTTTTAAGAATTTTGGGTGCTATTAGTCTTGTGGAGGAGCACTTGACTAAGTCATTCAAAATCTGTCAAAATAAATTGTTGATTTGTCATCGTAATCCCCATTGTCACGTTGTGAATTTTCTTTGTTTAGATTAGTCATTAGATTAATAATTACGCGGTATTCTTAGTCTTAAGAAATATAAATATTAGTTTGGAACTGTCGATACGTGTTGTTGCTGAGTAAACCATTCGCCTAAGCATCTCTAAACAATTGGCCACGCCTCCTAACGGTAAATCTTTCATTTGCGATCTGCGCACCGGCAGTCACACTCAAGGCGTCTAGCGCGACGGCTGTGCTCAACTAAATTATCTTAAAATCCCGCTGGGGTAAGTTTCTATAATTTCTATAAGCTTCTATCGTTTTACAACCTAAGTTAATTTTGTAAGGTGTTCCTTTAATAACTGTTAAAGTCTTAGCGTTGTAAACTGTCTTCATTCTTGATAACGGTACATTGACCTCCGTCATGCCGCCTGCAAAGTTAGTTCGCTTATGCTTACACGGCCTTATCTGGACTTCCAGGATTACCTTTCTGCTTATCCTTCTGCTCGAAGACTGCATCTGCTCTGTGCTGCAACGGGCTTAAAACTTCACGACCTACTCCGGCTCCACGAGGCACCTACGTGGTTCGGTTGAAGTCGACACCTACGCGTGACCCTCCATGACCTCTGCGGAAGAGAAGCAACCGCGTGGCGTGGATCCTAAGGCCAGTGTACCATTCTAGACTCATAGAAACTCGGTGACCAAATCCACAAGAAAAGGCAATAAATAATATTAAGTAGATACTATTTACTGTATTATTTATAACCCGACCTACCTACCTACCTGTGAGCCACCCCTAAACAACGGTGAGTGCCGCAGTGGCGCCTTTTAACGTGGTTCTTGTGGATTTGGCATCGAGTTTTACTAAAAGACAGCAGGTTCTGCCGCCGACATTTTGATTGTGAGCGTGAAGGTGCATTGCAGCGGTCAGCGAACTGGTACGTACTTGTTTTTCTAAATTGCATTAGATTGTGCTCATTTATTTTTGTGTAATTTTTGTGTAATATTTCTGTGTGATTTCTGTGTATATTGCAAACTGTATTATAAACGACTAAACTTTGAAAATTAAAAAAATATTGTACCTACCTACAATATTTAAAAAAAATATAATTTTAAATTAAATTTTACCGTTGTAATACGTAGCAGTTCGCACTAATTGATTTATTTTCTTGCATATTTGAATTTTTTATGCTATCAAACTAGTAGTTCCCCTTGCTTTGCTTCAATTATCACCTAAGCGTAGATAGTTTTTTTATTGCATTTTTGTAAGGAACACCAATTGTAGTACTGTATTTTCTGTAATCATCGTAAATAGGTAGTTACTTTAGTTGCCGCTACTGAACATGGAAGCTTACCCTATTAAATTTTTCTTGCTTAACAAGAATGAACTAACTTATGAAGTGCTTATTCGCGGTGGAGAGCCAGCAACAACCGTTCTCGAACTTCGTAAACAGTTAAATAAACTGGTACCTTTAATACCTTCTTCTGATATTTGTGAATCGGGTATCGAACCTGACGTCGATATTTCCGGTGTAGGTATTTCGTTATCTGAGTTTGCCTCTCGAGTAAAAACGTTGGAAGATAAATATGATTCAAATCTTTTTGAACGTACTAGGTCTTTAGGTAATCATTTGTTTCATCGCATAGGGAGAATTGATACTTCAGGTTCCAAGCATGATACAGAAGTAAAACGATTAACTAAAACTTTGACATCTTTGCTAAATAATTTAAATAATATTAAAAATCCTTCTAAGATTTCCGATAACTGTGAGCCTGTAGCAAGTGTTCAAACAACTTCGTGTTATGTACCTAAAGTATCGATGCAGTGTGATCGTACCCACATTGGAGACTTACAAAAACTTAAATTTAACGGCAAGTCTTGTGTCCATGCTTTTATTCAGAGAGTGAATGAGTTTAGTACTGTTCGTAATATTTCGTCTAATAAATTATTAACTTACGCTACGGAATTATTCACAGGCGATGCATTGACTTGGTATCGTAGTGTCTTGGGTTCAGTGAATGCTTGGGCGGACTTGGTCATTTTACTAAAAGATGAATTTTCTCATGCTGATCATGATTATCGCTTAATTGCTGAAATACGTAATAGGACTCAGGGTGATTCTGAAAATATTACTATTTACTTTGCTAAAATGAACGAATTATTTTCTAGATTAAATAAAAAAATATCTGAACAAGATAAATTAGAAATTTTACTGCATAATATTCGACCTTGTTATGCTAACGTATTGCTGTGTAACTCTTCGTCTGTTAATGATATTAATGAATTGCGTTTACTTTGTAAGAACTTTGAAAAAATACAGTCATTCAACTCGCAATTTAAGGAACCTCCTAGAGTTTCTGCAGACACATTAGCTCCTGATTTAGCATATTCTAGACCTTCTGAACAGAGTTCTAATAATAAATATAACAAACATAATAATAACTTTTATAAAAATTCAAACTACTATAAGAATCAACATTCTAATAATAATAGTTCTAATAATCAAACTAAAACTAATGTTGCTGCAATCAATACGAAAAGCCCTATACCTAAAAAGTCGTATTGCCCTCGCTGTCGTAATAATGAACATTCGTTATCTCAATGTAAGGCGGACAGATTTCCTATTTGTTTTAAATGTGGTACTAAAAATGTTAAATACCCTGAATGTCCTAAATGCCAGTCTAATAATAATAATGCTAAACCAAAAAACTAATTGCTGAAGATTGTTGCGATAAAGTTAGTATTAATTATAAAAATAACATTAGTACTATTACTTCTAACAAATCTAAAAATTTTGATGAAAATGATTGGAAGTCTTGGCTTTCAAAACTAAAAATTTTCTTCTCTAGTTATTATATTACAGCAATCTTCAATAAAAAACCTAAAAATGATGTTCGGCCTTACCTAAATATTAAAGTACGTGAAGTGGAACTCTGGTTTACTGGATTCTGGTTCTTCAGTGACTATATTGGGTAATAATTGTCATCTTAATTTAATGTCATTAGGTCTCGAACTTCAGGATGATACTACTAAGTCATTTACTGCTGCTGGTGGTCAATCATTACGAGCTATCGGTTATATAAATCTACCAGTATCTTTTGAAAGTGAATTTCATATTATAAAAGCTTATGTTGTACCTTCTGTTGTATCGAATTTAATTCTAGGCATTGACTTTTGGACTAAATTTAAACTATTTCCAAAATTTATAAACTCGATTTCTCTCATTCGTTCTTCAAACGAAATACTCGTAGCTGAAGTTAGTAATAAACCTATTACTGTATTACATTCTTACGACGAATTAACTGAAGCTCAGCGGATTACTGCTGACAATATAATAGATCAATTCAAGGATATTTCTACCGAGAAGCGTGGTCTAGGCAGAACAAACTTAATAACTCACCATATCGATACCGGTGATACTCAACCTATCAGACAAAGATATTACCGAATTTCTCCTGAAAAACAACGTATACTCTCTGAACAATTAGACGAGATGTTAACGTTGGGTGTAGTTGAAGAGTGTGAGAGTCCGTGGTCTTCACCTGTCCTATTAACGCCTAAAAAGGATGGTTCACTTAGATTTTGCTTAGATAGTCGTAAATTAAACTCTGTAACTAAAAAAGATGCTTATAAATTGCCTTATATTTCTGAGATCTTAGATAACCTAAAGAATGCAAAATACCTAAGTAGCATTGACCTGTCGAAAGCATTTTGGCAGACTGAAATTGCTGAAACTGATAGAAATAAGACTGCTTTTTATATTCCTCATCGCGGAACCTTCAGATTCGTGACAATGCCTTTCGGGTTAACCAATGCTCCTGCTACTCAACAGAGACTGGTTGATACATTGTTCTATGGTCCAGAATTTGAGAATTCAGTCTTCTGTTATATCGACGATATAATAATAGTAAATTCCAGCTATGATACTTACATTTCCTTACTCTTAAAAGTACTTCAAAAACTGAAAATGGCTAACCTAACTATAAATTTTGAAAAATCTGTATTTTTTCGTAATAAACTTAAATACTTGGGTTACGTCGTTGATTCTAATGGTCTTCACGTCGATCCAGATAAAATAAATACAATTTTAAATTACCCTATCCCTACCAATAAAAAGGAAGTAAAAAGATTTCTAGGTATTGCTTCCTGGTATCGTAAATTTGTACCTAATTTTAGTACTATTGCTGGTCCTTTAAATAAACTTACTTCGACTAACAAAAAGTCTAATCCGTTCGTTTGGTCTGCTGAGGCTGACGAATCTTTTATTAAACTAAAAGAACTTTTAGTTTCTGCTCCAATACTCACTTGTCCAAACTTTGACCTACCGTTTGAAGTCCATACGGACGCTAGTAATTATGGAGTAGGCGGCTTATTGACTCAAACTATAGATGGTATTGAACATCCTATAGCCTATACTAGTCAAACATTAACTGGTCCTGAGAGAAACTACAGCATTACCGAAAGGGAAGCCTTAGCTGTTCTGGCGGCTTTGGAACATTGGAGATGCTATCTCGATAATGGTAAAAAGTTCACAGTTTATACTGATCATTCAGCCCTTAAATGGTTCATAAATCTTAATAACCCTACAGGACGTCTAGCGCGCTGGGGTATCCGTCTATCCGGATTTAACTTTGAAGTCAAGCATCGACGCGGTGTAGATAATATTATTCCTGACGCATTATCCCGCACTTGCCCAGTCTCAGCTATTGACACTTCTATAGATCCTACTAAAACAACTAAAGATCTGTGGTATTTAAATTTATATAATGGTTGTCAAAATTCCCCTATGTCTTTTCCAAATTATATTGTGAAAAATAATATTTTATATAGATTTATGAAAGCTAAATTATCCTTGAACAAAGAATTCGAATGGAAAGAGGTAGTTTCAGCTGAATCTCGACTTAAAATAATCCTTGAAAATCATTCAGAACCAATAGCTGGTCACTTTGGTATTTTTAAAACTTTTAAACGCCTAAGTCTAAAGTATTATTGGCCTGGTATGCACGCTGACGTAGTAAAGGCAATATCTAATTGCGATATTTGTATTGCCCATAAACATCAAAACCATGCAACTTTAGGTGAAATGGGTAGACCTAAGCAATGTTCTAGACCTTTTCAAGTAATAAGCGTAGACCTGGTTGGACCTCTAACCCCAACTAGAAAACTAAATTGTTACATTTTAGTAGTCACTTGTTGTTTTAGTAAATACTGTTTACTATTTCCAATCAAGAGGGCTACTGCTGAAATTGTCACTAAAATCCTAGAGGAACACGTATTCTTAATACATGGCATACCTTCTACAATCCTAATGGATAATGGTAAACAATTTGTAAGTGCTACGTTAAAACAAATGCTTGAAAAATATAAAGTACCTAAACTTCATTTTACTGCTAAATATTCTCCTCATGTAAACACGGTTGAGCGTTACAATAAAACTATTATGACTGCTATTTCAACTTTTATAAATAATGATCAACGTGTTTGGGATCAACTGGTACCTAAAATTCAGTTCGCTGTGAATAATTCTGTAAACGAGGTAACAGGCTACACTCCTTCATTTCTAGTATACGGCCGTGAAACCGTAACCTGTGGTTCACACTATATCAATACTAAAGACGATGATGAGCTTATTTTTCAACCTCGCGATTCCTACGCGGAAAATCTAGGTGTACTTAGTAGTATATTTGACAAAGTACAATCTTTATTGTTACAAGCTCACAGTAGGAATTGTAAACAATATAATTTACGTAAAAAACCAGCTGAGTTTAATATAGGCGATGAAGTGTGGAAAAGAACATTTTATCAGAGCGACAAGGATAAATACTTTAATAAAAAACTAGCTCCTAAATTTATCAAGTGTAAAATCATTGGTAAAAAATCACCTTTAGTATATGACTTAATTGATATGTCTGGGAAATCGCTGGGTTCTTGGCATATCAAAGATATACAACTAAATAATTATAAAACTTAAACTACTTAAATCTTTAAAATAAATTAGTGACGTACCTAAAAGCTACAAGTTTATTTAACATCTACATTACTTAACCTAATATATTGCATTGTCTTATCATTTCAATAGATTTTAAACTTGCTAATGAGTATCTAATTAATCTTAATAATTATACTCTGTTGTTAGTGTCTCAAGTCGTATCGTAAAGACTTGACGATAATATTGTAATTTGAATGTATGCGAGAAGTATGAAAGTAAGTCTGAACGTATAGCTAAGTTTAACGGTTAGTAGTGTTAGGAGGATTTTGCTGTCTAGCACGCAAAATCCTGCGTTTCTGGCGGGGTACTGTCACGTTGTGAATTTTCTTTGTTTAGATTAGTCATTAGATTAATAATTACGCGGTATTCTTAGTCTTAAGAAATATAAATATTAGTACGGAACTGTCGATACGTGTTGTTGCTGAGTAAACCATTCGCCTAAGCATCTCTAAACAATTGGCCACGCCTCCTAACGGTAAATCTTTCATTTGCGATCTGCGCACCGGCAGTCACACTCAAGGCGTCTAGCGCGACGGCTGTGCTCAACTAAATTATCTTAAAATCCCGCTGGGGTAAGTTTCTATAATTTCTATAAGCTTCTATCGTTTTACAACCTAAGTTAATTTTGTAAGGTGTTCCTTTAATAACTGTTAAAGTCTTAGCGTTGTAAACTGTCTTCATTCTTGATAACGGTACATTGACCTCCGTCATGCCGCCTGCAAAGTTAGTTCGCTTATGCTTACACGGCCTTATCTGGACTTCCAGGATTACCTTTCTGCTTATCCTTCTGCTCGAAGACTGCATCTGCTCTGTGCTGCAACGGGCTTAAAACTTCACGACCTACTCCGGCTCCACGAGGCACCTACGTGGTTCGGTTGAAGTCGACACCTACCCCTGACCCTCCATGACCTCTGCGGAAGAGAAGCAACCGCGTGGCGACTTTGCACACTTCAAAATTAGACGGATCCTAAGGCCAGTGTACCATTCTAGACTCATAGAAACTCGGTGACCAAATCCACAAGAAAAGGCAATAAATAATATTAAGTAGATACTATTTACTGTATTATTTATAACCCGACCTACCTACCTACCTGTGAGCCACCCCTAAACAACGGTGAGTGCCGCACCATGTTGTATCTTTTTGTTAAGAGGAACAGTGTATAGAACATACAACAAAAATTTTACCTCAGACTCAGGCAAAGTCGTGATAGAAACCATAGCTTGCAGGCGAGCCGACTGCTTAAAGTTATTTGTAAGAAGATAGCGTGGAAGAAGAGGAAGATGAAGAAGATGATGTGTCACACATCTCATTCTTTATTTACCACACTCAACCTTTACAAGCCTAACAACACAAATCTACTATCTTCCATAAAAAAACTCATTACTTTGCAGTGATCTTTCACCACCACTTGCTAGCGAATTTGCATAAAGTCTTCACTTCAATTCAAAATGGCGACAATGCCATAAACAATAGAAATAAAGCAGTTACAAATAAAACGTAATCGTAAACAAGGGGCAAATATCGAGAATATATTGTTTAATTTGAAGATACTGCCACCAATTGGGCGCGAGATTCAATTTGATTTGACTCTCTTGTAATGTTAGACGGGACGAGGTGGGCCATAAAACCAGCCAAATTAAACACCCTTAGTACACCTTTTCACCCTAGACATTTCGAGCCGACTTAGACATATAATATGACATATATATGAACATAGTAACGTCGATTTTATTTAATCTCTTGACGTTTTAAATCAAATTGTCAAAAATTGCAAGACATTTTAAGGGTAGACTCTGCACACATATAAAGGTATTGCTGTCTCTATCGGTCTTATATATAAATGTGTGAGTGAAAATACATGTTGATGTTCAGTTGTTACTCAACGGTTCAATACCTAGGCAGCAAGTCATCACTTTTTCCATCTAGATCATTTTTCGCTAAGCCCTTGCACAATTTCATTGGGGTCGGTATTACGTTTAACGGAAGCAGCTGAATATAAGTGTTTTATTTGCAGCGGCTACCATAAGATCACCACCAAGCAGTGCATAACGATACTATAATCATTGTTAAACTAGTTGTCAAACTTTCTGGCCTGGCATAGATCTTCAAATGCAACCGGGACCGACCGCGAATACGTATTATGTTAAGATGGCCACCCATCCAACGGCCGACCGTGGTAAGCATAGCTTTAACTTTACCCGAGGTCCATTTTCTAACAAGGATCGAACTAGAAATTGGCTGTCAAACGTCAGTCAAAACTTTTTGACCTTTCAACAGCAACAACTACAAACAGAAAGTTTGGATAAGTAATTAGCTGTTCCAAAGTTGCTTTGTTATTGACTCGATTAAGATTGGGATACCATTCGACAACAATTTCAGGGTCCCGTAGAACCTGCCAAAAACCCTTATAGTTGAGAGTCGAGACTGTTATTGCTGCGAGCAAATTTTAACATAGATTATTCTACTAGAAATTATATACTAACCTTTCATTATTGAAAAGTCAAAGGAAGTATTGCCCCTCCAGCCCCACTAAACTTCTTGATTAACAGATAACAATCACCTATAAAGCGTACTGCTTTATTGGTGCAGCACATGCAGTGTGTTAAATACAAGTGCATCAATTAAATTACATGAAATGGTCGTCAGTGGGAGACCGTAGGACTGCGAAGTCAAAGTCAAAGTTCGAACCCACGGCACACACCTCTGTCAATAAATCGTTAAGATTCGTCTTTTCGAAAATATTTGTGTATTTATCATATAAATTATCGCTCGCTAACGGTGAAGGAAACCTGCATGCCTGAGTGCCTAAAAACTGCTCGAGGTCGTGTGAAATCTACCAATCCGCACTTGGCCAGCGTGGTGAACTATGGCCTAACCCTTCTCATAATGAGAAGAGCCCCGAGCCCAGAAGTGGGACATGTATAAGATACAGGGCTCCTACTATTTATATCCACCATAACTCCTTTTAAATACAATGTCACAATACAATATAAAGAATAAATATTATTGATTCTTTCGTATTTCTCATGGCCACACAATCGTTCCCAAGCAGGGGAATATTAAATCAATTTCGACAAAAGATAAAAACTCATTTTGTACTAAACCGAATGAAGATTTCGCTTCATTTTAATTTTATCGAAAACATCACTCGCCGCAAAACTTTTATAATCTGTCGGTAAAGAAGGTGGTGGATTGAAAGTGATAGAGCTTTTGTAAATGAGATGTAGAGAGAAAGAAGCTTTTCCAAATCCTTACAAATCACTACATAGTATAAAACAAAGTCGCCTTTTCTGTCCCTATGTGCGCTTAAATCTTTAAAACTACGCAACGGATTTTGATGCGGTTTTTTCCAATAGATAGAGTGATTCAAGAGGAAGGTTTTTATGTATAATACATGCATAGAAAGGGGGAATTGTTTTACTCCAAATTTAACGCGTGCGGGCCACGGGCAGTAATGAATAAATCAAACTACTGGATCGATTTTAATCATTTTTTCAGTGAGTGACATAGGCTATATATTATATACCCGTGCGAATCCGGAGCGGGCCGCTGTGTTTTTATATACAACGTTCACAGTTTTTCTGTAGTGTATTTAATATCAGCCTTGTACCCGTGCGAAGCCGGGGCGGGTCGCTAGTATATTTATAAATGTGTTAATGATAATGCGGTAATGCGATAAAAGTTTGTAGATATGGATGTTTGTTATATTTTCACGCAAAAACTACTGGATCGATTTTACTGAAATTGTGCATTAACAGATAGATACATTTACTTTTTATCAACATACCACGCGAGCGGAAATTCGTATATATAATAGATTTTGTAAATCATAGTGTTTTAAACCTCAGCATGTATTTTAACCTGTGAATATCAAAGCTTTACGTACTAGAAGTAAAGCTAGAGTTAAATAAAAAAAAAACATATTTGTTTCTCAAGTTGTTATTAAAATGACAGTAACTAAAATTATCAATATAACATAACATAACAGCATGCCTATATAATTCAGAAGAGTGTAACAGAGGTGTACAACATCCGCATTTCACCTGTTATGTTTAAGTCCCATGGGCTACAGGTTGAGCCTTTCGCCATCCACCGGGCAAAATTCCATCTCCGTGCTGTGGTTGTGAATTGCCTGATATCACTTTCCCCGACGCGGGCATCAATCCCGAGAACTCGCGATGACAGGCGCTTACGCTAACCAGTTCAGCATCGAGGCATAATCAATATCTTTTAAAAAATAACAACAAGACCCTTGTTGATTAAATAGCAATTTATATTAACAAGCAAACCGTTACTATGTTAAAGCATAATAAAACAAGCCAAGAATCTCTTTATCCTTTCTTAAAAGTAATCCAATCCGCCCATTTTTTGTTAGATATACTTAAAGGTCGATCTAAGGGCCATAAAATGGATAAAAGGACATAAAGTTGGCCTCAACAAGGCCTCCAGGCCCCGGCATTGGCCTCTCCGTCGTAAATAGTTTAGAATTCATTACGGACAGGAATTAGTTAATCTGATTTTATGTTGTGAATGTTATTTGACGGTTGCTGTTTTGTTTTAATTATTGTGTTCTGTTATGAGTTCTTAGCAAGCTAATACAAAAATAATTTTTAATCTATTCCTTTGCGTTGACAATTTTTTTGAGCCTTTAGGCATTAAAAAAAAAATTTAAAGGGTTGCGGTATAGCGACAAAAATTATTGTGACCAGTTTTTAAACATAGTCAGTGTCCTTTTCCAACAATTATATTTCTTTTAGGTAAAAAAACGAAAAAAATCGAATAAATTGAATCATTTGATTTGTTCGGCAATCGTATTTCTTTTATAAACTGAAAGGAACCTTAGTTTCTATACTTGGAAATAGAGATAAACAGAATCCCAATTAACCAGCGGTTTTATCAAACATCAATCGAAAAAAAAGTAATAGATCACAAGTTATCCCAACCAAACTCATTAGTCCTTTACCTATTTAATTCAAAAAGCACCGACGCCATGTTTTGAGTTTAAAAAAAGAACGCCGAAATAAAATCGTATGCAGACTATAAAAGTAATCAGAGCGGAGATGATACCGGGAACTTAATGACACATCCCGGACTTTAAAACTGAGCGACAATGTCCTGCCTCAATTAAGTAATTGTGTAAAAGAGTTTATAACTTCATTTAATGCGATGCGGTCATAAATAAATGTGTTTATCTACACCCATGCTATAAATCCTCTATAAACGTTCTTGAAACAGTTAGCTAATTGCCAACATTAAAACAGCCAGTGTCATAATAACCATTATAACACCCAAACGGGTGTTATAATGTTGTACTGAAATTCATTATGCAACTCCTTTTTTACTCATCGAACAGCCACATTCTCATGGCATCTTTATGAATTTCAAAAAAAGAACATGTCATGCACGCGCGTTTCACTATAGACCGACCGTTTAACGCGCGTATCGCCTGCGACGTAAGAAGTGAGCGGGGGTAGGTAACTGACTACTACGGCTACACACGGAGTCATTGATCCAAAGATTTATCTCGAGATAGACATTGTAGACAAAGTAAAAAATATAAATGTAGTATCTGTATTTTTAAAGAAAAAATGAACATTTTAAGAAAAAATTTACTTATTAAAGAAAAATTAACATTTTCAAAATTTTACAATTATTATTATTATTTTCTTTATTTATTTCTTAACTTATTTTAAATATGATTTATAAAAAATACAAAAAAACATTTAAAAATATAAAACAGTGTCCCACCGACATCAGGTGCAGGGACCAAGCTGCCGATGGTTAGGGCTCCAGAGAGAGGAACCTCTTCACGATGCGTGCCGTGTCCAAAAGTCCGTGTTGTTGATTTTTTTTGCATAACAGGAAGAGCGATTCATCTTGGGATTAATCTTGGTAAACCGTTTACCTTGTGCGTTAATGTCCAAGCGTCCGTAACAAAAATACCAACCGTGCGCTGCGAGCACTGCCGCGCTTGCTTGACGTGAGCTCTTTGCACCGCGCACCGCTCTCACCCACCCGGTAACATCTCGCCCCGCCCCCTTCTCACCGCGCGGGCGATACGCGAGTTAAACGGTCAGCCTATACCACAGCGCCGTAATTTAAATAAAAACTTATTCGAATTTTTGAATTGACGTCGTATCCCGCCATTTTTGTTCAATAATAGTATTGAAAAAATACTTTTTAATAATTGTACGATCCAAAATGTAAATAATTATTACAATATATAATTATATTATTACCTATACATAGTTTTTTTGTATTAGATACTCACTAATTAAACTTTCCATGAATTTACATAGAGTTCTTACAACACTGTACCCTAATACCCTATGGTTTCAGAACATTTATAGAGGATTCATATCATGGGTGTAGATAAAGTCTTGTATGCAACTGTTATAATTAGGTATTAAAACACTCATGTGATACTATTATCACACTCGGCTTCGCCTCGTGTGATAAACCCACACTCGTGTTTTAATACCCCTCATTATAGAACAGTTGCATAAATAACTATTAAATACTTTAAATGGAATAAAATTCGTGGCAAGATTGTCAACTTGACAATAAAACGTAATTTTAAACGTTGTTAAAAGGCAGTGTTACCTCTAGCGCTGCAGGGCTTTGTTGCTCTACAGTCTACAGCATATAGCTGAGATGGTATCAATTTCTGACAAAGTTTTTGTTTAATACTTATTGTATTTTTTTTTTATTGGTATAATAATTATTTTTGACAAAATAAATATGATTCTTTCTTTCTTTTATTTAGCTTTGTACATGTTTTATGACTGTTTTGAGAAAACTACTCGATTATTGAGTGAATATAAAATTAGAAATAAATTAATTGTAGTTTTCTAAACGGCTTTATAAGAAAAAGCTTAAGTATTTCATAAGAATGGTAAAAAATAAGTCCACTAACACTAATGAACCATGTTGTAGATTATTTATAAAATTAAAAAGTCAAAATAAATTAAGTCAAACTTATAAAGTAAAAATTGAAAACACTTGAATTAATTTATCCAAGATATTTTTTTGCTTTCAATTTATTGGCAAAGCTAACAAACAGTTAACAAAAAATAAATAAGAATTTAAGCTTTCATAAATCACTACATCACTCTTTTTTTTTCCAAAGCATCAACAACCGTTATATTATTAAACACCTTCACGGTTACCCCGATCCCGTGAACGTGCAGCTCAATTAAAAAGTAATAAATTACAACAATAAAATACAATAAAGAACCGAGTCCTGCACGGACGCGACACATAGTTGTAAACTTCACAGCTGAACCTATTAGGTCAGTTCAGGTTGTAGATAGATAGATAGATAGAGCAATCTTTATTGTACACCAATATGAAAACAAATGTCATTTTGTAAACAAATGCACTTAAAAATTATGTTGCACAATGGGCGGCCTTATCGCTATAAGCAATATCTTACAAGCAACCTTAGGGTGGACAAGTAAGTAATGAGCAAAGTTATGGGCAGTTGTTGGTGAGTTAGTTAAAGAAAAAATAAAATAAAGTTAAATGAAACATCATGATAATGACAACGGAAATGATAAAATATAATTAATACAGAAATATTTTATATTTTATTTTTTGTTTCTTGATCTTGTTGAGCTGTGGATTGATAGGATTCTTGTTAGATTCTAATTTCGTTCTCTGTTCTTAATATCTATAACATGTCCTACTGCTGGGCGCGGGCCTCTTCTCACGATGAGAAGGGTCAGGCCATAGTCCACCACGCTGGCCAAGTGCGGAATGGTATACTTCACACGACCGAGTACTTTTATTAGGCACTCTCAGGCATGCAGGTTTCCTCACGATGTTATTTTCACCGTTAGCTAACGAAAATTTATATTATATATCGTTCTATATTAGGTTTGTAAAATTCAGTATTACTTACTTAATTTGAACCTTAAACGAGTTAAAAATAAAGATTATTAAAATTATCCAGTTTCTCTTTAAAACAAAAAATACCGACTCCAAAAAGAAGTAAAAAAGAATTAAACACCTTTATGGTGCCCGCCATTCCATGAAAGGACAACACAATTAAAAAGCAATAATAAATTACATTAATAACTGTCAATATTGAAGTCCCGCATCGTCCCATTATTTGTCGCAAAGATGTCCCGCACCCGCAACTAACCCACGGACGCGTCACTTATAACTGGACTTCACAATTTAAGTGTGGAGGTTTTACCTGTCCATTACCGTCCGTTAATACCTCTTTAGTTAGGTAGCTTAACATTTGTATGTACAGATAGCGCGCGAGTTGAATGCAGTCGGGGTCTGAGGTAAAGAGCGGGAGCATCTCCCCCCGCTATCCGCACGCCCCACCTCACGCGCCTGCAGTGTAGTGCTGTGCCATCCTTGTCAACTATCGTACGTTTGCCGCGTTATTGTGTTAATACTGAAGTTCCCGTGTTATTTTTTTATTTTATTAATGACTGATCCGAGTCCATCAAGTTCCGTTACAAAAAAACGAAAAAAGGTTAAAAGAAGTTACGGAGTTGGCGGTTTCTCAGGTTACAGAGGAAGATTGGCGGGCTTCGATGATCACGTCATAATTTTAGAAGAAAATTATTGGCAAAGAGATGGATTAATTGAAGCTACCATAGATCGATTCGTCATTGAGGTCAACGACGGCGAGGATAGTGACACCGATTCAACCATATCTGCCATTTCTGAATCTGATTATTTTTTTTTTCATTTCGTTTTGTGAAATGATTATTAAAACGTGTGATAATTATGATATTGTTTTTTTTTTTCATCATGTTAACCTAGTGTAAAAAATAAAATTAAACTTATAACATTGTTTAAATTTATCGACATTCATTACTCATTGTGGTCATCAATAATAATTATGTCACAGCACTACCGCATTCCTAAGCTCTGCATTCAACTCGCGCGCTATCAGTAGATAATATTAAACTCCAGTATATTATCTTTTTTAATCAAAAAAGTTAAGTTAATTTTTTTTTTACTTGAACTGGTGGAACCAGAGATAATAAATAGATGTCAAAATGAAACATGGAGAAAATTCACGGTTATACTTTTGCAACAATTGGAGTGTCAAATTTCATAGAAAATTTTCTCCGGGCCGGGTAAAAACTGTCAAAACCGATACATTTTTACAATTTAACTGAATTTATTTGGAACGCGCAGCTCTGCTCGCGCAGTGGGAATAATGTCATTTTAAACTTATAGTTATCTCTAGTTATATACATGCTCTCTGGATAGAGCTTCCACGGCTCAGGATTCACAATCCGTGTATACAGCTCAATTAAATAGTAATAAATAACTTCAATAATGAAGCGGTTCCCGCACCGTCCCATTATTTGTCACAAAGCAATGTCCCGCAACTAACGCACGGACGCGTTACACAGTTGTTAACTTTATAACTGGACTTATTGGAACTCTACAGGGTGTGATGGTTTTCATTAAAGAATATAACTCAACTTTTTTTATCCGACTACAGTAAAAAGAGTTATCATTTATTTTAGTAACATAACATCAGGCCTATTTTACTCAGAAGGGTGTGGCAGAGGTGTACAAGACCCACATTTCACCTGTTATGTTTAGGTCCCACGGGATAGGGGATGAGCCTATTGCCATCCAACGTGCACAATTCCAAATCCGTGCTGCCATTGTGAAATTCACAATGGCTTTTCGGCAAGTATTTTAGGTAATCCTTCTTCTTCTTCCTGCCCTTATTCCATTTATAAGGGGATTTGCACTGCTATGGATTTAAAAATAATGCAATTAATATAATAATGATAAGTATAGGCGACTAATTTGTCAGCAAAAACAACGCCACGCTGTCATTAATCTATTGTTATTGCTGTCAAAGTATCCGGGATTAACAAATAAACAATAGTATCAAAGGGTAATTTATGATAATCCTTAACCTTTTAAAATGTAAGTGAACTATCCTTAAAATTTGACATCAAACAATAAAAAACCGTTTTATAGTACCCTGACCTTAGAAAAGTATAAATAAGCCATTATCTTAACAATGGGTGGTCTATAAAAATACTTTTGCGAAATAAAAGTGTCAAAAATCTGCAATAGAAATTAATTATAGGCAGTATAGGTCGGTATGTATTAAAAAAAAGTACGATAAACGAATGCTATTTTAATCTTTTTCTTCGTCGTGTCTGAGTCAAATATTATTTTGACTTGCCATCGTGGAGAAAGGATTAGCCAATTCGCTTTGGAGAACTCGCGAATTGCCCAGGGTGCGCCGGGCGTAGGGAATCGTTGTGTACTTCACTCGGGGAGGCTCCTTTCATACACCCCGATATTTCAATAAGAACAGTGTGTTAATTTAAGTTCTATTTCAGTATTATTTTTAAGTAACTATTATTATAAATCTATAGCTTAGCGATAAGGCCGCCCTTTTACATTTTTTCTTTAATTTTTGTTTTTGTTGTTACCTCTTCAGTTTTTCATGTTATTGAAATAATGTAGTAAATTATACTAAGAAACAGTTGAAAAGATTATGGTCCTGGCAAGAGAAGATTGTAGCTGGTTGGTTAAGCCGGTGTGCAGAAGGTCGCAGGTTCAAATCCTGCCGGTCCCATAAGTTAACAACTGTTTTTTAGTATTATTATTAATGTTTATAAAACTTAAACATGTTGAATTTAAATCAAGTGGTTGAAGCCATGTTCAACTATTATTAAATCTTAAATCCAAAGTTTTTTTAAATAAATTAATAGTCACGCATAGCTAATAAATAGCATAAAAAATAGACCAACCTGTAGAAACAGGACACGCGGACCGTAAAATAGTTTAGTAATGAAATTGGATCGCCAGTTTTTTTTTACCAATGTGGACTACGTCCGTGGTGATGTGTGGTCCAAGTCAGGAAAGATAAACCCTAATTTAAGAAGTAAAAGGAGAACACAAACCTTTCGCTTAAACACGTGATAACGAAATTGAATTTTCACCGCTAGCAATTACCCTGTAAAGATCTATATGATGACGTCACTTAGAAAAAAAAACACCCAGTAATGTTTACTTGAATATTTGGATGCAGCGCTTGTTAAATACCTAAGTACATACGTAAGCAACCCTCAACTATAACTCAGTCACGAAAAAAAACACTTCTTAGTTTAACAATAAATATTTCACAACTTACACACAACGCCATCTAGTCCCAAAATAAGCAGAGCTTGTACTATAGGTACTAGAATAACTGATACTAATACCTATATACTTTCCCTTTTTGTAAATACATACTTATTATACATAGAAACACCCAGACTAAGACAAACCCATGTTCATGCACACAAAGATTTGTCTTAGTGGTCGGTTGGCGTAGTGGTTAAAGCGGTCGCCTCGCCGCTTTTAACGGCGCTGGTGTTGTGGGTTCGATCCCCACACGGGACAAATCTTTGTGTGATCCGCAAAGATTTGTTCTGACTCTGGGTGTGCTCTGGATCTCCCCGCGACACAGGAGTAAATACTAAGGCGAGCGTCGAACTTAAAAAAAATATATACTGCGACCTCGGCTACTACTTCGACATCCGGTCGTCTAAATATGTCCGCCATGTTATTTATTATTCGCGACAAACAACGAGGAAAACAAATAAGATGAAAGCGGGATTAGGGGCTGACAAATAACAGAAATGATTATATCAACAATATTGTTTGTTCTGTTGCGATCAGTTAGAATTGTTTTTGGTATCATGTTACGTATTGTGTTTTTTAGATTGTGTCAAATCAAAATATTGGCGAAGAATATTTTTTTTGTGCTGATCAGGCGACTGACAAAAGACATGGCGTATTGAAATGACGTACAGCATGCCGGTGGCTCTCATATTGTATGGGATTGCTGCTACGGAGTGTAGAGCATTATACACCAACGCCAACCAAATATTTCGATTCGATTTCTTGCCGTGGAAGAGCAATCCATGCGGTTCTCCTCCTTTAACAACCACGTTAAAGGTGGTTTTTATACCAGCTGAGTAGAACGATCCGAACAGATGTGCCGAGCGGAAATCGAAATATTTGTTAGTTCAATATTTATTGTTTATTTATGAATAGAGAATTTATTTACTTTACACGAGTTACATTCTAATTTTGAGTTATGAATAAGTGAAAGTTTCTATAGTATGTAGGTTAGAGATGATCCCGTGACGCTGCTCAAAATAGCTCCCATAGTACAAGATCTGCTTAGTTTGGGACTATATGACGTGGAGTGAAAGGTGTGTGACATTAATAAAAAGGCGAGCAATTAATCTCAACTTTGCTTCGAGCGAGAGGAAATATCGAAGCAAAATCGTAAGAAAATAATTATCTCAAGAATCTGATGTTCGATCACTTACGATTATTTTGGCTACTATGTAACATAATAATATTTGCTGCTTCGAAGATTTCTTTTTAGCTGTACCTACAGAATGTTTACGACGTCAAATCAACCAGTAATCTAAAAGATATATTACAAAGAAAAATATTATATACTAGAGGTATACCTCTAGTTAGATAGAAGATATACCTCTAGTTCGTCTCATTCCTTATTAACTAAAGTTGGACACAAAAACTCTACCTCCGTGCTATAAAATACAAAGTTTAAATCGCCTCCGCTTATGTTTCACGCCATTCCAAAAATCCGTTGACTCGTACATTTTAGTTATACTTTTACCAAATTCTTACCACAAATATTTACATTCTAATGCTCGGTCACACGGACTGTCATAGCGGACTTCTAGAAAGTGCTATTATTTATTTATATAATAGAGTTATTCAAACAGGATAACGGTTATTCAATTCAAAATGGGAAAGGTCGAATCAAAATTTAATTTATATTATAGATGTCATATTATTCTGACATAAAGTGCGACAAAGTTGTTGATGCAGCTTTTGTTGACAATTTTTGTAAGGAATATAAAATGTTGTGTATGAAAGCTGTTTCAACAGCCTTGTCGCTATTATGACAAATAATTTTACGGTAAATTTATAAGTGCAACGTATTTATAACTGGCGGTCGGGTACGTATATGTATGTCGCAGTATTTTTTTTCACTAACACAACCTGGTAAGTCTCTAATTGTCCAAACTACTAAAACTTCATAACTCCAGCTACCGACTTCTATAGGAGTTACCATCTTTCGCGTACCATTCTGCCATCGTTGGGGTTGTGTAGTGTAGTGCCTCCTTCAGCGCATGAATATCAACAATCCACAAAAATTGGTTGTAGATGCGTCGCTTCATCGGCAGACTATATAAGTAGTATTATGTCACGTGTGCTAGTAATTTCAGAGCCTGATCTCACTAAAACTAAAACACAGTAGTGTAGGCACTAGTATTCGTGGCAGGTAGAAGGTGAGTCGGTGGTGCTTCCACCAGCTCATTCCCAAAGCTTTACCACCATAAGTTTAACCAAGAACCGTTGGGCAAGTCACAACAGTCCTCTCCACTAACATTCACCGATTAAAGTACCAACTTGGTAAGTTGGTAATTGTCCAAACTACTAAAACGTCACAACTAAAGTTACGGACTTGTGCAATTACGCAAACAAGACACTTGCACTTAACTTTTAGTTAATTTGCAAGACAAGAGTTGCTTGTCATATTTTTAGTTAACCCCTTGGTGCTGAGAGCAAATTCTGTTTCAGAATGGGAACGTAACACGCTTTGTTATGATCAAGTCAGATACAGGAAAATTTGCAGCTTCTTACTTATAATCCTAAGGTTGTGTTGAGTATTCAGAGAAGCGGATCCATCGCGGAGTGGAGATTTAAGAGCGTGTATTCCTTTTCAAAATGTAACTGTCAATTTTTGTAGTGTTTTGGGAATATTTCGTAAAAACTGAATGAAAGTATGATTTTATTCAACTAACTTTTTAGAATGCAAGTTTTGAAAGGTAAATATAACAATTTCATTCGTAAATACAGCATAATTTTGTAATTTATCAACTTAACAGTTAATATTCTTTCAACTGATAAAATAGAAAAGTATGCTTTAGTTATTAAATGTAATTGTCATATTTACCTTTTAAAGCCCACATTCTACAAAGTTAGTTGAATAAAATCATACTTTTATTCAGTTTTTACGAAATATTCCCAAAAAACTACAAAAATTGACAGTTACATTTTAAAAAGGAATACACGCTCTTAAGACTTTAAGGGAGACACGGAGTAGTAACAACCAATAAAGATGTACCGATATGTTCGAGTTTAAGTGCGAGACGTCGCGCGACGTGGACGAAACCCGATTAATTGCCTAGTTGATAACTACGTAATAGATTCTAGTTTCGAATCTATTACAGGTCGCGCGATGGTTTAAGATCGCTCGCCGTCGGCGCAGACCCGCCCCCCTCACTCCGCACGCCTTCAAATAGACCTTAAAATTTAACACTGCGCATCCCTTTCCACTTTTGCCGAGCGATCATAAACCACCGCGCGACCTGTACGTAGTGTCGGTAGTTCGTAGCGGGGCGTTTTTCAAAAAAGATGTACACGTGACGAACCGGAACAGGTTTTTGTGTTATTTAAATTTTATTGTAAATTCTTATCTCATTTGATTAAATATACTCTTAAAAAGGAAAAAAATAAAAAAATACATCAGTATTACGCAAAACAACGTGGCACTATTTATTTTTATGCAAGGGTTCACAGGAAGGTGCTCCGGTTCGTCACAAAGGAAAAGTGTAAATAAAATGAAAAATATGAGTTGTTATGATAATTTGTTTTAATATTTATTTAATAAACCTTCAAATCTTTGGACTAAAACATCTAAACATAGATAAATCACTATTATAATCGCTTAGCAATCATTTTAATTTCGAGATCGTAACAGACGGAACTTTTGACTATTAAAACTTTACATTTCTACCTACTACTTAAAATGAAATTAAACGAGATTACAAATAATATAAACAACAAATTCAGGGTCAACTACAACTATATAAATATTCTGAAAAAACTAAATATTTCTTAAATAGGATAAGTTTATTGTCTCGGTAAAATATGGGACAGTGACTATCTGGAATTCTATGTAACTAACTGGAAAAAATTAAGCTAAGTTTACACGGAGTAATATTTGGTCGAACATTTTTATTTTAAGTCTATTAATAATCTAAAGTAAAAACAGGTTATTGCTAAAATCTTAAGATACCTACACAGTTTATTTATTTTGAACATTATTTGAACTTTTATATTTTATTAATTTTTACTCATTTTTAAATACTTATTTCCATTCCAAATAGTAATTGCCCGCACGAGTCACGACCAAGCAATCAAAATTAAATTAATGCAAAGAAAATTATTCAGTTGTTATTCTAATTGTAAGAAAAAAATAAAGAAACATTATTTATAATTATAATTTTATTGTCAAATGTAACCCCAGCCTAATGGTTCCGGTGCGTCACAAAATGTTTCCGGCTATACAATACGTGACAATCCCGATGTGACGAATTCATACCTACAAAACTTCTAACCATAATTCAAGCTGTTGTATTCACTTTATGACTTCTTCTGACTTGTTTTACAATAAGTTATAAATAGAAATGTCATTGTGTTATGGCAGATGACTTGAAAATTTGCTACATACCTCATAAAATCCTGTAACTATCTGGAACTCCAATTCAGCACCACCGCAACGCGCCCACTTTAGTCACAGATTTGTTGACACTGGGGTATGTTTCAAAATGGCGGTTGACACCACAGACAAGATCAATGTTGCCAGAAATGAAAAATAACAATATTTTAGGGTAATATTGCGTTGAAGTATTGAAAAAATTATCGTGACGTATTCCGGAATTCCGGTTCTGTCATATTCCTGGGACAACAATATTTACAGTATTTTGAAATATTAAAACCCAAATTCGAAATAGAAAGCTCGAAATTGTATTTATGAGTTCAACATACGTCTACTGAGCCTAAAACAGTGACTCCATTTAATTTATCTAATCTTACCTGAGACTTGAAAGTTCCAAACATGCAGGTGGGACACGAATATTTTACACATTTTTTAATGTTAATTTTATGATATTTTAATAACAGTGATAATTGGGTTGCATATTTTAGCCAATTTTATAACTTAAACATGTAACTATTAAATAAATATGCAGTTTATTTGATTATGGTGCATACAAAAATTATAAAAAATAGCTAAAGTGAGGGGACACCCCAAATTTGCTATGTACACCTTTTTTGAAAAACGCTCAGCGACGTAGTCTTCACGTCAAGTCGATTTTAATAACATTAAAGGTTGTACCATTGAAACGGATTATTGATTTATGCAGTTCTATTGGCTGAATTACTTCCTTTTTCCTCTGCACAGCATCCATCCGATATAGTTAACAGGCAGCCTTACGGCAGGTTTCGCACGAAAACTACACTTTTAGTCTTTCCTATTCTCTGTGACGTTAAACAAATTTCGCAAAATATAAGGTGACTATGGATATTTTCATTAAGCAACCCTTCAATAGAACCAACGTAAAGCCACAGAAGTACAGCAAATTATGATCTAACTATATTATTGGATATCTAATATCAAGAAGAGTAAGTATCTCATGACGTACGCACTCATTTTATAATCAGGGTCCGTTAAAAGGAAACGTACTACGTCATGTAATACATAACTAGCTGTTACCCGCGACTTCGTCCGCGTGGATATCATTTTATTAACAAATATTGCTTCCCACGCTTTTTTCCTACAAAAATACACGGAGATAAGAGGCAAGAGTTGTACACTGATCTTGCCCTCTATAGCATCGTCATTGCTTTAGGCTTGCTGGCAGATAACTCAAGCACTGAGTTAAGCTCACCTTTTGTATACTTTTACTGTTATAGGTATGTTTATTTCTTTGTAATGTTAACTGAAATAATCAAATGAATAGCTCTTTTTACCTATTAAAAATACCTCCTAAATAATTTTACATAAATCAAATTATAATATCATAGGGAAGTACAGGAACAACTAAAACAAAACTTATTACTAACTTATTCATTTAAAAAGTATAGACATAATTATTCGGAATCAAGATCTTTGTTACTATGAAAATTGCAAGGTTCTTTGTTGTGGTGAAAACTTCCTTGATGACTACTTATAATAATTCGAGATGTGCAATAATGTGCATAAACATAACTAAGGAAATAGGAGAGTAAATTTTGGAGTAAACTTCTTTTGAGAGTTGGTGCAGATGCAGAAATAACTGAAGATATTTTTATTTTTTTGTCGAAATAATCGGTGTAGTAGAGTTAATTCATCTGGGTTAAATCACCTGGATGCCTTAACAATACTATTAAAATTAAAATTATTTATTTTCATAAGCCGCAGGAGGTGCGTGCACACGTCAAAACATTACAAACAATGATATAAAAATAAATCATAAATAATACTAAATTACAATGATTTGAATAACCAGGGCTTAGATTAATTTTAATCAAACTGTTTAGAATCAGATTAAAATCAATCTAAGTACCAGCTCCGATGGGTATAGCATTATGAAAGAGCTGGTGCAAAACTCATGTGCATGTGTGAATTAAAGAAACTCATTAAGAAATATTGTTATAAATGAATGAATGAATATACATTTATTTCAGATAATAAAATCAATATACATTATTTAAACACATAACACTACATTAAAATACAAATAGACATCACATAACATTGAGACACAAATATACATTGAGACACAAATACACATAGCACATACACATTTAAATCAAAAATCCAGCTACTTTAGGTAACAGCCCCAATTACCCTTTTTGCTAGATGGCGGTTTATAGGTGCGGTATAATCCTCACTAATTATCTTTAGGATGCTGTTGCTACTAGCACGCGTTCGATTTATTAGCGACACGGACTTCTTACGTAATACCGCAAAAAAGTCCGCGGTGCCAGCATCTGCGAACAGGCCCGAGGCGCTACAATAGCGGGGTAGTTTCAACAACACCCTAAAGGCGTTATTATACTGTACGCGCAGGGCACTCACCGCCTGCTGCGTGTAGCTGGTCCACAGACTCCCCGAGTATAGGTTTTGACAGTATGCTTTGAATAGAGTTATTTTGACTTGATCGCTACATCGGTAAAATCTGCGGGCCAGCATGTTGCACCTGACGGCCAGCGCCCTACGCTCCCTGTCGATATCTACATCGTCTCTAAGCCCGTCCGTAACGTGATGCCCCAAGTATTTAAATTGCTTAACTCTCTTAAGTGCCTCTCCGTTAAGTGTAATCGGAGGTATGTAATGGGGACCCGCACCGACGGCCTTAAAGACCATGTACACACTTTTCTGGGTATTGTACTGTAAACCGTGCTGAAAAGCATAATTGTTACAAATCCCGATTAGGCGTCTAAGGGACCCCACTGTTGGCGCAAGCAACCCCATGTCGTCTGCATAGTAATGTTATTCACACAAATATCGCCTAAATGGCAATCGACACGTGCGCTGCTGAGCTCCTCGATGAGGTCGTTAACATATAGGTTGAAAAGCCTTGCTGAGCTATGTCCACCTTGTCTCACTCCGCACTCCAACCTGTACGCTCCCGACAGAACATTACCCCATTTAGTACAGTTTAACTGATTCCCGTACCAATACTGAAACATGCGTAACACCTCTGTAGGCACGCCTCGTTCGCCGAGCTTTTTCCATAATATGTCATATGAGACTAAATCAAATGCGCTGGACAGATCTAGGAAGCATGCATACACAGGTGTACGTCGCGAAGTATAATGCAAAACAGTATGCGTGTTATATATTACTCTTATATTGTAATTAAACAATAATTAACAAAACAAAATTATGTTTCTGAAGAATATTTCCGCTAGAATAGCCGGTCGCAATTGGCTTCAGATAGCCCAATCCAGGGAAAACTGGAACTCTTTGGAGGAGGCCTTTAGCCGAAAAGGGGTTCCTGCAGTTATATAAATAATTTAGTTTGTTTAAAAATAACTGCATTAATATAAGTAAACAATAGAATAAATAAATAAAACTTAATGTAGAAAACACACGAATAAGGTTAGATTTAATAAATTTTTGATAAGAAATAAGTTTAGAATGTAAGTTTTTGCTATGTACTGCTAAGGAAATAAAACGCTTTTTTATTATATTATCTATATTTCTGAATTAAGGAAACTATTAGTGTTGTTAAAGCACCCAGTTGAATTAATCCAGATGAATTAACTCTAATACACCAAAATAATCTTGTTGCTTTACACTATCTAGCCGTAATCCCGTATCTTCAACGACGAAAACTAACAGCTGCTAGCAGGAATATGTGCTCTGATTGGTTGTCAAAAAGGTTTTTTTTCAGATGCTGGTTGGATAGCTTTTGGGTCACAAAAGACACGACTTTATTCTACAAAACTCGAGTTTTCGAAGACATTTCTGCCAAAAACTGTATCTACAATGTGTCCTTGCATATTTCTATAAGCTTTTTATACGTTTTCATAAAAAAACAACCACAAACAATTGGCAGTATTTCGTTTAAGAGACATGTTTTTTTCATCACTGTCACTGAAAAATCTGAATGAATAGTAAAAAGGTACCGGCATGGATCACATTAAGAAATTTTCAATTTATTTTAGGCTTAAGAATAAAACGATATTGTTATCATGGCTGCTTGTTAATTCTCTTATTATCATAACATCAAGCCCCTATTACCCAGACGGGTGTGGCAGAAGTGTATATCACCTACACTTCACCTGTTATGTTGAGATTATATCGCCATCCACCGAGCACAATTCCAACTTCATACTGTTATTAAGAATTTCTTAAGGGCGAAATTCCAAATAACAATTTGTTTGAACCGGGGATCGAACCCGATACCTCGACTCGGCTAATAAGTAGACCAACGAGACAGTTATTGTAGTATTTGTATACATTTACCGTGAAACCTCACCACAAAACATTGTTTTATTAAAATCACTCCAATTCGCAGTATATCGTTGACATGTTTTTTCATCACTGTCACTGGAAATCCTGAATGAATAAAAGTACTGGCTTTTCAATTTATTTTACGCTTTTGAATAAAATATTGAGTGACGCTGCATATTGAAAATAGAAGGACGAACAACATGCGGACTTTTCTTTTTATGCGATAGTGCACAAGCATAATTATGCCATGCCAGATAAATTGCCTATTTGCTTCGGCTTGGATAAAAGTACGTAGCGAAATTTTGTCTTTTTGCGAAACCTTAGATAAAGTTTAGCCATTTTTGTTATTAATTGTATTGTTTGTATCTTGTTTAGTATTGTTTTGTTTGTTTTTTCTTCTATCAAATTATTGTCTATATTATTTTATGTTTTATTATAATTTTTTATTTTTTTTCTTTTTTCATGTATAACGTCTTGGTTTAGAACTGTAATGTTGTACATACGTTTAAGTAAATAAATAAATAAATAAATTGCAGATTCCGTAGGACGGTCATTTCTAAAGTGTGCTCAGCGGAGTCCTGTTGGGCTAGCATAACGAGGGCGAGATAGATTACGTCACGTATTAGCCAATTGTTGTATGATAAAATAGCGACAAAATCTATCTTGCGCTCGCTATGTTATTCTATCTGGTATTTTCCCCTGACCGCCCCTGAGTCCCGAGCCGTCTTGTCACCCACGTCAGCATTTAGAGCTCCGTCAAATAATTTGGTTATCCAAACGGTTTCATCACGAAAAAAGGCGTTGGCACCGCTGCTTGTCTATGTATGATATGTATGTACAAAAAAGTAGAATTTTTCGGCCTTCACCCCTTCTTAGATTCCTCTTTAGACGCATGTTTGAAGGATCTTATGCTGCAATTTGATGGATATAAGTAAAGAGACACTTGACACTTCACGTGATCAGAAGGCTGGTTTTTACTTCGCTCAAAGGTTGAGCATTGCAATCCAACGCGGCAATGCCGCCAGCCTTCTTCACGTCCGTCACCCGCATTTGACATTGATGCGGAAGTATTTTTTGACGCATAACTTTTAAAAAAATTGAGTTCTATTTCTCTTTCAGCTGTACATTGTTAGGTATGATTTTGTTTGTTTATTATTTAATTTTTAATGTCTGTAAAATAAATTTTCTTTTTGATCTTAAAAAAAAAAAAAAAAAAAAGTAAAGAGATAGAGATATAGTTCATTTTAGAGGTTCCGGATAGATCTTATACACCCTATAGAATATATTTTTATATTCTGTCAGGTTATACTGACAGGATATAAACGTGACACACGTTACACATGAAAAGGAACACAGCAGTCACCTTCATAAATATTATACAAAAGCAAAGTATTGTAATGATTTTGTATTTATTTACAATAATTTATGATTAAAAATAGGTAATTGCTATTTTGTAATTATTTATAGTAAATTAATGTTTAAAATTAGGTTATTGCAATGAGTTGTAATTTTCACTAGATAACTTGACTGATGTCTTTAATTAAATAAATCAATTCCATACTGTTTGTATAAAACATTTTAAAGTATTATTTTTAGAATAAATTGTAATGTATTATTAATAAATCAGCAGTTTAATATTTTATGAGGTTGACATTTTGAAAGTCATTAAAAGTATGTTGCAAAATAAAACGTTTGGCGGCAAATAGAAATAAATGGCGTTGACTTACAAAATGGCAGTCTCTTCTGTGTGTTACTTGTGAAAGCATCGTTTTGTTAAAGTGAAGTGATTATTAAGTAAAATGTTGTGAAGGATAAGAAATAAACGTATTGTGAAAAAACTACACTGGAGTATCTATTTTCATCACAGTATATAATGTATTAGTATAAGTTATTCTAGTACCTATAGTACAAGCTCCGCTTAGTTTGAGACAAAATGGCGTTGTGTGTATGTTGTGTGATATTTATTTATTATTTATTTATGTGTGCTATATGCGTATCCTGTCAATAAGGTTCATCTAACACCTCTGAAACTGGGCCTTAGTCTAGGTTCCTTGCCTGGATCTTGAGCACTGAAGTGAATGATGTGTCAGAGCTGAAGGTCATTTCCTTTTTTAGGTTCCACAAAGGAGGTAAACAGGCATATGGTCCGCCTGATGGTAAGCCGTTATTGTAGCCTATGGACCCTTGCAATACCAGAGGGCCCAGCATAACGAACGCGAGATAGATTTTATCATGTTTTTGTCATATTTCTGTACGGTGAAACTATCTCGCACTTGTTATGCTAGTCCGGCAGGAGCATCACATGTGCGTTGCAATGTTAAAATATGTATATCTACCTAACTGTATCGCGCATTATTTTTATTGTATGTAAACTGTGTACTAAGACGCTATTTTTGGATCAACTTAGTATAGTATCGAATACAGAACAAGCAGGTACATTCACTATTGATTTACAAAATGAAACTGGATAGCTAAGGTTATATACCTTTAGCGGTCACGTGGTCACCTTACCCTTCTTGTGGTTATCCCAGACGGTCCTACACTTGAAACTAAATGGCGCATTCATCAACGAGTTAAACACAAGTTTTACGTTAAACCACTACTTGATAAAACTGTTGTTTAAGAACTGCCTCGATAGTCTAGTGGTTAGCGTAAGCACGGGCGTCGGGGAAAGTGTTATTTAGAACGAATAAAGAAAGAAAGATATTATTTTAATTCCAGCACGGATCTTGAAACTAAATACACAGAAAACGAAATTAAGATTTTAAAAAAAGAAGAACAAAAGAAGTTAAAAGCAGAATATAACAAGTAATAAAGTCAAAGTTACATCCGTCACGAGTGTCCGTGCAGGAATCGGGATATCACTGAGCTTTGTCGTGTGTGAACTTTCAATCAAGAAATTCACAATAGCAGCACGGAGTTGGAGCTGTGCCCTGTGGATAGCGACAGGCTCACCCCCTATCCTATGGGACCTAAACATAACAGCCGAAGTGTGGGTGTTGTACACCTCTGCCACGCCCTTCTGGGTAATATAGGCGTGAGTTTATGTCGATTAAGAAGTTTGGTTTAATCGGGGCTAAGAGAATATCAGTATTTGCTTCGTTTTAGGCTAAGACTAAATTCTTAGAAACTGTTTAATCTACAAAGGCAGACTCTTAAACAAGAGCTTAAGTAATCAAAATTCACTTATATCAATTTCATATCTACTCGAAATTCTTGCTATATTGAAGATTAACATTAAAATAACCCATTTTGATAAATTAAATTAATTATCGAACTTAATAGTTAAGATAGAGATAATTTCTTATAATAATAGCATGTCCCACTGCTGAGCTCGGGCCTTTTCTCATGATGAGAAGGGTTAGGCCATAGTCCACTATGCTGGCCATGTGCGGATTGGTAGACTTCACACACCCTCGAGTCCTTTTTTTTCTCGGCACTCTCAGGCATGGTTTCCTCACGATGTTTTCCTTCAAACGTTATTGTGTGTTAGTTAGAGTTGTTAGAGTGTTAGTGAAAGATAAATAAATAAAGACACAAATGAATTGATAAACTCAAAGATGATGTCTTTATCCGCCAGTAATCGGATAAAAATAGTCCCACACTAAAACTGTCTCAGGCTATCAAAATACGACTGATTGAAAAATATATTGTAAGAGGATTAAGGAGATCGTTTTCTTGGTAAACGTGGAAGAAAAAATGTCAAGTGTCATTGGAATTTTAAATGAAATTTAGTTTATTAAATATCTTTTGCTCAATTTTTTCGATTATTCTGAATTATAATCTACTAGCTGCTTCTGTAGTTTTTAATCGTTTCCTATAGTTTTCCTGTAGTTAAAATGAAAAAAAATCTTATATTTTTGAAGAAATATCATTGACCTTTGTTTGACCTTCCATGACGTAATTAATGACACTCGTGCTAATTATGAATTATGGAATATATAAAATGTTTTGTACCAACATCTTATTTCAGGCAAATAAAAAATTGGATCAATAGTTTCTAAGAAATTGGTAAACATAAAAATGTTCCATACATACAAACACACGAATCGCATACAGAATCTCCTTTTTAAAATCGGTTAAAACAGCAACAAAACAGAGTAACGTTTGACGATATAGTCCAACTTTTATGGATTGTGGATTCCATTCCAAAGGTTAAATTTTCATATTTCATTTAAATTTTCCATTTGATGCATTTATACTTAGGAAAATGCATGCTCTCTGCACTGAGATACATTTTAGTCACTCCATTCCCACACTTTCGAATTAATTATAATTACATATACTACTGTCTAGTAGGTAATTAATTTATGCTAAAATTTAAAAACCATTGTTGTCTGAACCAAAAGTAGAAAATGTAACAATCAACAACAAAAATTTAAATGCAAAAGTTTCATTAACTTTTTCAAAAGTCTCAAAATCCTCAAAACTGTTAGTTTTTATTCATAAACAAAGTGGGCAACATTTTAATACATCCTCGAGTTTCACCGAAAAAAAAATAACAAAATAATCCAGTACGTTCCGCGGCCATTTCTGACGCCTACTTAAAATCGCACGATAATCCGACTCTTTTCGCTTTTTACATACGAAATTAATTCCCTAGGCTTTGTGTACCGATAGCAGATAAGGCAATGTCAGTAAGTTATTTTTTTTAATTAAATGTTATGAAACGGACTCGCTTATATGTTTTTATATGAAGTGTGTAGTGAACGGAGATGTTGTCCCCTGATGGTCTAAGCAACATCCTATAAACAGCCGCACACTTAAAAAACTAATACAGCTGTCACTTTCATTTATGTGTGTTATATGCTTATCCTGCCAATAAGGTTTAACTTACACCTGTGAAATTAGGGCATGTTTTCAAGTATTAAATTTATTTTGTTAAATAATGCCACATTTTAAAAAAGATACTTACTTTGCCATTCTTGAGATTTAATAGAATTTTTAAAAATAAATTGGGGCTAAATATTTAAACATAATAATATATTAAACGTTCTTGTCCATTTTCTATACCAATGGTTTTATAGATCTACAAAGAAAAAAGTCAAGATAAAATCTAGTGTAAATTGACCAAACATTAACTTATTCTTCGCCATTATATTTTGATACTAAACAAAAACTAAGCGTTCCATTTTCAAAAACATTCCTTTACAAAACAATGAGCCTCATGTTACGTAACGTCAAAGATTTGCTTGCACACCATACATCAACTTGTCCGGGATTTAAGCGGCTAGCTTTAATTGTTTGGAACGAGGCGGCCCGGATTATACCGAAAAAAAATACAACAAGATCTTTCCCTCCATTATTTACTACGTTCAAAAATCTCACGTCTTTTTTCATATTTTGGTCAGCCATGTTGGATTAATTTATTTTTTAAATTGAGTTTGTAGAATAGCTAATCGCGCGTAGGTGTTCGAATTATGAAATTTAAAAGATGAGGTGCTATGTCAATGGTCTTAAATCGATATTTTTTTAATCTTCACGTGATTGACAAAGGAAAACTCTCGTGATACTAAATAAATAAATATCGAATAATGTTGAGATTATGAGATTATACAATTATTGCGTCTTTGTGTAAGTAATGGATGAGATTACCGAAAGCTCAGCCACCAGATGTCTCTTAGATGATGAGCCAAAATGTATGAAAACTATGTTAATTGATTTGTCTATGGAACCATTTGACAGTAAATTTCTATATTTATTTAGGCTTGAGATTTTTTGTTGACTTGAAGAGATGGCACTGGTACTTGTAGAGCGATAGCCAGAGGTAATGCCTAAAAAAATATGGTTCTTACAGCTTCTGGCAAATTGTAAAACCTAAAATTGTAACTAAATGGAAGTTTATCTATTCCGCAACCGCAAATACTGCTAAAGTTAATGATAAACTAATAAAATATTAATATATGTAGTAAGTATATTAACATACGCTTTAAACTTATATTTTTATAACCAAATCATTAAACAACCATAAAAAATTGGAATAGACATTAACGACATTATTGTTATTCATAAATTCATTAAAAGTTTATTACATTTAAATAAATTAATATATGAATACTACTGATCAATATGATTATGTAACTAAATATTAATTTATGTAATCAAATATGCATATTTAAAACTCGTAAACTACCAAATTATTTCATATGAATTAGAATTACTTAACTCATACAAATTCATTTGGTTTTATTGTAAACAACATTATATTTCATATCTTGTACCTATAACATATTAATTTTATATAATAATAATAGTAAAATAAAATAAAAATAAATAAAAATAGTTTATTTACTTTTTCTTACATGCTAGTTTTACATTGCATTATGAGGTCTCCTTTTAAGTAAATAATACCTGTGTTAGGAGACCCCGCTCTTCTCAAATTACAAACATTTTTATAAACCAGAAGGTAAGGAACAGTTTATTTACATTTTACATTGCAGTTTTTTCGTGTTTTTTTTGTTTATTACTATGTACATACATATCAATACACAATTACATAAATATACATACATATATAAATAGATAAATACGAACAAATATATATATATATATATATATATATATATATATATATATATATATATATAAAACAACAAATAAATATATTATATTAACCATTTCAAAAATAATTTATGTGTAAAAGAAGTACTATAATACTTATATAATACTACAGAATATATAATACTAATAGTACAGAACATTATAGGTACAAGGCTATAAAAAACAACTCTAAACTTCGGTAGATAACGGATAAAGTTTTGATGGTAGTAGAGCTCTTCTAAATGTGCCCGTGGTCGGAAGCACCGTTCCTCCCGTCTTACCTTTAATCTGTCAACAAATAGTAGTATCCCTTGTACTACCATAGAGTAGAAGCCTAGATCGTGCAAGAGCCCTTCGCTCGGGCACTAGCCGAGCCGGTAAAAACCGGTTTCGGTTTCGAACGTGACAGCTAGGCCCACATAGCGTCCCACACCAAAGGACGGCCCATCTTCCAAGGCGCAAGAGTCATTCCGTCGGATCTCTTACCACCGTCACGCATAAGACCAATTAGCTCTAAGATAGCTGCCCAGTTGGCGGTAACAAAAGCCTGGCGGATGATGTCGTACAGGCTGAAGTGGCGGCGAATCCTACCGAGACGAGCGCTTCTAAAGCAGGGCAATCCACAGTGACAAAACTAGTCCACAGCGGTCCCGCAGTTAACAGTGGTGTGGAGCACAGCACGGTGCACTGCAATTCTTAAACAGGCATTATCTAATAAGGTGCCAGTATTAGGGTCTCAGCACACATATGGGATCGGAAAGGGATCGTCACCGTATCGCCTCGAGCCGTTCAGAATGGTTTGTATTAAACTCCCTACTGCAACGCACACTAATCGGAATAATAACGTAATCGCCTCGCCTCGGAACAGGCTCCGAACTTGAATTCCCGCGCTTACGGCTCATCGTCCCCGCGCTTACGTTTCTCCGTCCCCGCGCTTACGTCTCTCCGTACCCGAGCTCACATCTCTTCGTCCACTCTTTCCATAAAAAAAAAAAAAATATCCATATTTATATGACTTAAGTGATGCTAAATACAGCAATACTATAATGGCTATGGCTATGATAGCCAACTCACGTATTGTAAACCAAGACATAACCGTGCGCTACACTTAACGTTTGGATTCAAACTGATCTGGTGCCAACCAGGTCAGCCAGGGGGCGGCGAGGCGTAAGCGCGGTGTCGCCTAGCCGTAGCCGAGTTGACGTACAGGCGCTGCTGATACGCTTTCGTTACGTGCATACGGTAGGTTGACGCCTGGTTGACAGCGAGGCGAAAGGCGTTACGGTTACGATCCCTTTCCGATCCCATATGTGTGCTGAGACCTTTATGCGATGGTAGGGCACGTAGCCATAAACCTGACTGCTATTTAGCAGCGGTAAAGAGACGGGCACGATCTACGGAGCTAATGCACGTTTTCTATAGTTGATTTCAAAGATATTAAGATCCCATACTTGACAAGAGATGATACTATAATCACATCTATGTCACTATTAAAATAGAACTTGTCAATATCATAATTTGAATGTCCACCTCCACAGGAATTGTCAATCCTTTCTTTTCTATTAGCCCTTCGTCAAAAGTATTAATAAAATATGACATTAGATCATCCTTCATCTTGTCTTCACGTGGGTGGACCTAACTATTCGTTAAATTATTTTATTAAATAGTACACCCACGAAAGGGTCTTGATATATTTAATTTTATATTGTGTTGATAGAGCTCTTGTGGACGAGCTCGAGGGCGGCAACGAACCTTTGACCTGCCGTCACTACGTACTTAGTATGAAGAAAAATAATAGTTAAAATAAACTAAAAAACACGAATTCTAATAAATATAAATGAATAATAGTGTAAACAAGAAAAAAAATATTTAAAAAAAAAGCGTGGTGTGCATGGGTCAATAGTTATAAATATTTCATTGACAGACATAAGAAGAAGATTATCATTTCGATAATAACTTAAAAAGCACCCACGCTTTTTTTAAATATTTTTTTTTCTTATTTACTCTATTATTCATTTATTTATTAGAATTTTTTACACTTTCTTAATTCAAAATTATTAAAATGTATTTTCTATTTTATGTTTGGTTTTCTATATAAAGCGAGTTTTTTGGTTTTTTTTAACTATTATTTATTTTCTACTTTTTAGTTTGGTTTATTTATAAGAGCGTTTTGAATGAAATCTGAACGTTTAAAGTGGGTCAAAATAGCGTCCAAAGGAGTCGGTTACATACAAACATACAAACAAACAAACATACCAAAGCGTGTAAAAAAAGGACTCCATCTGACCCTGAAATTACTGGCACCGAAAGCATATTATCATAGTACCTTGATTTAACCACGAAAACTGCAGCAAATTAACTACCTCATTGTTCTTATGGTTAGCGTATTTGCCTCTCGCCGCGAGATCTCAGGTTCGATTCCTGGGTCAGGCAAATTTGTGAATTTTCAGCAGCACGGAGTTGGAATTGTGCCCGGTGGGTGGCGATAGACTAACCTCCTGTCCCACAGGCTCTAAACATAACAGGTGAAGTGTAGGAGTACACCTCTGCCACACCCTTCTGGGTAATATAGGCGTGATGTTATGTTATGTTTAATGCAACAAACTCATAATTCTCCAAACTTCTTACACGGTATCTTTAAAAATATATAGGATATAACACAATTTTCTACCTTTCATATTAAACTGGTTTGTGGGGCATTGAATAAGGAAATTACGAAAACGTTGCTCGTCCAATGCTATTGTTGTCAAAGAGGTATGCCTTTCTCGGACAAAATACTCTGGTGGTATCTACTATATGTGTTACTGTTTGTTCACAAATAACACGGTAGTGCATTTACAATTCGGCAGGTTAAAGGTTAAATTGTGATGCAGCGAAATAAGAGCTGTACTTAGTTTCTTAAATCTCATCTAATCGTGACAAAGGCGAATCCAGCTTTTGAGCCAACATATTTTAGTATTTTTTTCGTGAATAATGGAAAAAAAATGTTTCCCTAAGCCCAGTCATGACCGCCCCTCCGAATCCGTGCCTGAGAAGATTACTGAAAGCTAAAAAGGCACAACAAGCGGCATAGCTAAAAATAAGAATAAAAATCTGTGGCTACGAGTTTTTGGGTGACAAAAAAGGAGATTTCTACTGGAGAGACGACAAAATGCAATTTCCCTAGTAATATAACTCTCAATTGAAGAAAAAACATGCGAAATAATGTTCTGTACAATTATTTTTTTTATTTTAGTCATGTCAAAAATACTGAAAATAGTATCAAACAGCGCGCGTGGTAAGCATTCTAAATTTAAATGTTAAATTCGGTGCACTGATCGATCGCGTTGTGGCGTGTTGGTCCGCGCTCACGTGGGACTTGACACCTGAATACCATAATAATATTGTGACGTCGCAACCGCACGGCCACCGCAACCTCAAGATGCGCCCCCCACTGCAGACCCCTGTGGGGTATATAAAGGACCTGCGTGCGCGTCGCGCCCTTCTTGCCTGCGGTCACCAGCGCCGAGTTAAGTGTTCCTCACTTCGCTGCCCAGGACTTACCAAACCACTTACCTACCTACCAACCTACGCCTTGAGACTACCTTGTATTTAATAGATATAAATATATAGAATAATAATACCTTTGTTAATCTATCGATTGTTTCTATTTATTCTGCCTACCTAACTAGTCATTTGTAGACCACGTTACAGCGGCGCCCAACAATAGAGGTTATATGGTACATGGTATTCCATCTACCGTAGTACTAGACAATGGCAAACAATTTATAAGCGCAACTTTTAAAAACTTGTTAAGTAAATATAAAATTCCAAATTTACATTACACACCGTTTTATGCACCTCATGTAAATACGGTAGAAAGATATAATAAAACTATAATAACAGCTGTTTCTACGTTCATTTCAAACGATCAACGCATATGGGATACACTTATACCTAAAATTCAGTTCGCAATGAATTGTGCAGTAAACGAAGTAACCGGTTTTACACCATCTATGATCGTATTCGGGCGTGAAATGGTAACCTGTGGTTCTCATTATGTTTCTAGTAAATCTGATACTAATATAATTCATGAGCCACGTGATAGTTATGCTGAGTCACTAGGCTACTTATCCTCTATTTTCGAGAGAGTACAGGCAGCGCTAATAGGTGCACACAAGCGTAATTGTCATTCTTATAATCTTCGCCGTAAAACGGCAGAATTCAATGTTGGTGATATTGTTTGGAAACGTACCTTTTACTTGAGCGATAAGGATAAATATTTTTGTAAAAAACTCGCTCCTAAATTTATTAAATGTAAAATCGTAGCAAAAAAGTCTCCATTAGTGTACAAACTAGCAGATATGTCTGATAAGCCACTTGGCGAATGGCATGTAAAGGATATTAAACAAATAAACTATAAACAATAATGGTATAAAAAAAAAAAAAAAAAAATTTTTACCCTATGGTTCAGTGGTTAAAATTCTCATTGTCGAATCGGGTATACCATTTTGTTCGCTAATATTCTTCACGCTCATAATTCCTTTAGAATCACATCTACTAATGATGTCGAATTCTATTATTTTCAACTATACGATGTTGTTCATTCATTCATCTTGAAATGTGTCATGCCTTCTGTGTAGACGCGCACACCCAATACTACTTCGCTAACGCGCTACTTGGTAAACAAGTTGTTATACTTACATTTTTAGTTATATTTAGTTCCGTTAGATAAGAATGAGTTTCAATAATCTTCTTTAATTAGTAAAAATTCAATCTTAATAGGTTGCACGTAGTGTTATTTTTGAATGACATCATGACATTGTTATTGTATTGAATGCGTTTGGCTCGATCACTCCGGTTCTTTTCAATTTTATTTAGGTATCGTAACTTCATATTTTTTCTAGTTATTTTTTTTATATACACTTATTGTTCTGATTTCAGTAAAGCCGGATCGAGCTGCCGGTGCTGCTTAAGAACTGCTTCCTGAGGTCTTCCATGTCAGCCAGGAGCCGAATTTTTTAAGAAAAATTCTGCCCTAACGGAGGGGGTGTGTGACGTCGCAACCGCACGGCCACCGCAACCTCAAGATGCGCCCCCCACTGCAGACCCCTGTGGGGTATATAAAGGACCTGCGTGCGCGTCGCGCCCTTCTTGCCTGCGGTCACCAGCGCCGAGTTAAGTGTTCCTCACTTCGCTGCCCAGGACTTACCAAACCACTTACCTACCTACCAACCTACGCCTTGAGACTACCTTGTATTTAATAGATATAAATATATAGAATAATAATACCTTTGTTAATCTATCGATTGTTTCTATTTATTCTGCCTACCTAACTAGTCATTTGTAGACCACGTTACAATATACATCTTAGCATAATTTTATCACTAAACAATAAAAATTGCTCAAGTATTGCAAGTATTAATTATTACTAACTTATCAGCATTATTGTAGCAATGGGGATGATAACCAGTTTTGATAAAGACCTCTCGATATTAGAAACTTAATTTTCAGAATTACTTTGATATCACATAAGCCTTCTGAGATAATACAATTTCAAATTCACATTAATAATAGACTCGCCCAAACGCTCCAAACAAACGGCTACAATAGCGTGTCGTCACGCCTGAGTACCTATTTTATATGTGAAGTTATGTATTTTGTTTGATAGCTTTACGAAATCTTGCGTTTATGAAAATGGTTTTATTACGAAAGTTGCTCGAAATTTTGTGGGTTATTCAATAAAAAAATATATTTTTAATAATTTCGTACTTTAAAAATAGATTTTGACTCTTCTTCTTCTTCTTTCGTATCGATGGCTGTAGCCATATTCTCATGGTGTTGACTTGCCATTGTGGTGAAAGGAATCGCCAGTCTGCTTGGTGGAAATTTGCAGACTGCCCAGGGTGCGCCGGACGTAGGGGTTGATTGCGTACGTCGCTCGGGGAGGCTCCTTTCATGCACCCCAGATTTTGACTTAAAGTATGGAACGATAAATCAGTTCTCATTTGATTCGCATAGTACTTTTACCTGGATACCATCGACAATCCGTCAACAAATTAGCAATAAATTCAAATTAAGAATGCTCAAAACAGCATCAAACGACCAGCATTCTAAATTTAAATGTTAAATTCGGTGCACTGATCGATCGCGTCGTCGCCTGTTGGACCGCGCTTACGTGGGACTCGACACCTGACGACCTATATTTTATTTATGAGAAATCCCAGATAGGGAGGGGAATGAATCGATAGATGTAGATTTATTCGAGAGGAAATGATTGACAGTTTTCTAAACATGGTCGGTCAGTGATCTGTATTTGTAAAAATAGTAATCCAATGTACTTATTACGCGGTATTACGTTCCGTCGCAGAGATAAGAGCATACCCTAAATTTATTGGTATAATAGGTCTTATTAAATAATAGAATATTGACACAATATTGTAATTCTAAGGTTTCTTAGTGTTAGCGTTCTCTACAGTTATTAGTCTGCCTCCGTCCGAGAGTTAATTATGCCGTCGGTTTTTGATAGCATTTGAAAATCTGCGAAAGTCGTAACGGGTAGTCAGAGGTGAAAATCTGACAATTAGTCTAACAAAGTGTATCACCGTACTAGGTTGTGGAGGTTTTATGGTAATATAAGTTTTGAGACTAAACATTGTTATTTTTTACTAAATATTCGATATAACGGGATATTTACCGTGTATATTTCTTGAAACGAGTTATTTCGATATTTCAAAGATGTAAAACTCAGTTTTATCGTGAACAAAGAGATAGTAACATCTCTGAAATATCTAATCCTAATCCTAAATGTAATCACGTGATGTCTACTATTTGGGTTATGGCAGTCGCTCTATGTAAAATACTAAATCCGTTAGACTAGAACCTCAATATAATTAATCGTTCAACTCTCACTCAATCAATATCAGAGAATGATGAAATGATACACTATTATGTTTTACATCAAAATCTCAAATCTGCACAGCTGCAAAATGTACAGCATATTTACAAGAAAATAGAAGTAATATTTGCACTTACTGTATGTACACCACACAAAATAGTTATTTCTCCACGTTACGAGTGTATCAACTCATATTCTCCAGACACAGGTTCAGCAGAAAATCATATTAATATTTAGCACTCGAGTAAAGTTGAACTTTACTAACTCAGCAACAATTCTAAAGCGTTCTACTGGGATCTATTGCTGAAGTTACGCACGGCTTTCTTGTCTACTGCATAAGTTATTATTAAATTAGTAGTTTTAATTTAACTTGTACTAGTCTGGTACTTATGTTAACCTTTATTTTTAGAAGAATTCTTCAAGAGCACGTGCTCACTTAAATTATTTCATTATGTTTAGAATAACCTAAAAATAATTCATGCACTTGGCTGTCTTGATGGACATTATAAATAAACATAGATGTTGCGGACATTTCGTAAATTTGTTCAGTTCGTGAAATGGTCGTATTTCAGGAAACGTTTCATTAATCATTGAATCTTTAAAATTTTACAATTTAGTCACAAGAGACAGAGCTCTTTATACACTTATAAACTCAATGACCAAATAGCCAACCCGCAAAAAGTGACATTTGACATTTTGGAAACCTCACGCTACACAAGCAAGTCGCTATATCGTATTAATAAAATCACACAGAAAAAAAATAATTTTATCGATACCTATCCCCTCCCTTATTCCCTACCCATCGGTAAGCCCAATAAGACAATACGGGCACACTTAGCACTGGCAAGGACGCCAGGGATCCGTTACGGTGTGTTTTTAAAAAAATATAGCTGCCATAGACACCAGCCCAAAAACAAAGTGAAGGGACCAAAAGAATTAATTTGCCTTTAAAATATATTGGACCGGACCCTTGTCTCTTTAATGATCGCAATCTTTATTTTTTAGCTTGTCACTGGGTCCAGTTGGCAAATTTTTTTAATTGAGTTTTTAAAACGAGGTGAAAATGTTATCTTAACGGTTTTGGCTTAGGTATTAGAATTTTTGAACCTTTATAATTATACTAACGTCCGTCCGTGTGTAAAGTCATTAAAAAGTAGCCTTAATTAGTCTAGGACCTAGAATAATCAACCTTGATTCTAGGTCACTAACGCCCCCCCCGCCGTTCGGGCGTAGTAAAGTAACAAACAAACGTACACACATTCATAGGAGTGTTTTTAACTAGTACCACGTTCCTTTATGATTATTTAAACGTTTACTTTTATTTTTGAACCAAATAAAGTCACTTTGAATAGCATATATGTATGTAATGTAAAAAGCAGCGATAGCAGAGTGGGAGACCGTAGGACTGCGAAGTCAAATGTCTTGGATTCAAACCTACGGTACGGTACACACACACCTCTGTCAATAAATCGTTAAGATTCGTCTTTTCGAAGATACATTGTCGCTTCCTAACGGTGAAGCAAAACATCAAAGGAAAACAAGCCTGAGAATACTCCAAAAGTGGGTCTTGTCAAGTTTACCAATTCGCACTTGGCCAGCGTGGTGGACTATGACCCTTCTCATCATGAGAAGAGGTCCGAGCCCAGCTGTGTGACATGTATTAAAAATACAGGGCTGCTATTATTGTGTAATGTAAAAAGTAGAACCAATTTGATTTCTGATCAAATCAGGATAATGCGTCATCCAAAATAACTTGCTGATCCAAACCAGAACATCCGGTGTCCAATTCGTATTGACAAGATTTATAACTAACAATATTTCAGACTGATTATCGATTGAAGCGAACGATTGGGATTGATTGGAACTTTGAATTGACAATCGTATTAAATACCTACTGATTTTAGGCATAATTAGATGAAGTAAAAGCTGTCGCGACGGTCTAGTGGTTAGCGTATGCGACTATTACCACGAGGTCTGGGGTTCGATTCGGTTGGGCAAAATGTTATATTTGTAGTGTGATATATAAAGTTTAAAACTGAATAAAATAAATATTTAGGGGAGGGGCTCCCATACGACAAACGTGATTTTTTTTGCTCGCTTCAGTTTGTTATTGATAACGGTAACAGCTTGAAATATTTACAGAATATTTAGTTATGTCTCTCACCGCGAGGTCTCGAGTTTGATTCTTTGGTCAGGCAAAGTATTATTTATGAACTTGCAAAGTATTAATTGTGAACTTTCCGCCAGGAAATTCTTTGACTCCTTTATTAAAGTTAAAATCTTTCATATGCTGACTGTACGTGCTCGTACTATAAATATTGACATATAAGCCGAAAAGCGTCATTAAGAAAACTTAGAAACTCGAATAAAAAATATTCTCCTAGTTACAACAAATATTAAAATTCTGTCTCGTTATCCAGTTTCTGTAATAACAAAAATCCTCGGCAAAACTTGTTACACTGTAAAAAACAGTTTTAATAACGTGTGGCGAAACAAACTAAATAAAAAGTTGTGGTTTTGACTGTTGATGTTGAGATTAGCGTGTCCCAGATGTTGGTATTGTACGGATAACTTCTGAAATGTTTTTTAATAAAACGTTTCGGACTCGCCACTCCTGCCTAGCGCAATAGATAAGGCATCGGTCTTACGATCGAGAGAACGTGGGTTCGAATCCTGGCCGTTACGCCACGAACGTGAACTTCCTCCTAATACAAGCTAATTAGCTTAGCTGGAGGGGGTGAGTAAGAATATTAGTAATATATGTTTACAAATAAAATAATGAGGGTGATTTTCTAATAATATTTGAAAAAAAATTGGCAAATTTCCAAATTTTCTTAATTGCGTCCTTTTTCTCACAAATGCCTAAGTTCTTAGACAATGGGCCAGTATTACCAGTTCTGGATTATTCCCTGGTAGCCTATTCGGAACTTCCTTGCCAAATTAAATGTCTTATCTGTTTCGAATTTTTAAGAATTATCTACCTAAGGACTTAATTATCCTAAACCTTATTATTATTATATTTTATTAGGAGCTGGTGAAATTGGGCCTAAGTAAAGGAGTTTTCTTTCAATTAGTTTATTGATTGAGCCCTAATTCCATGAAATTTCTTATTATCCTTCTTATTATCGCTAAACCCGGATTCTATCTCTCTCCGTCTCTCTCTCATCAAATGTTCGCACAGAACACTAATTGAAAACTTTCGTTCAGCTTTAAACGTTGGTGTAACACGTTGGTTAAATGGGCCTTAATTCTATGTAAATTGTAGACACGCATAAAAAAAATTAAGACAAGGCTCGTGATCATCATCGGAGTGATTCAATCGAAATTGTCGAGGAAAATATTTACGTGATTAAGACTGTATCTACAATATATAACTATGTGTACAAATCGCGAAAGTTGATTATTATGTTATATGTAGTAAACTCCAAACTCATGGCATCGTATTAAATATCTGACCAGCACAGCGCAGGATTCATTCACTTTAATTTAAAATAATACGCATTGGCGAATAATAAACAACATTCAAATTATTGACTAATTGTGATTTAATTTCTGATTTATTTAATTTCATGGATGATGAATATAAAATTTCATTTCGTTATTCCTCAAATTGCAGTGTTATTTATTCAAAATTAACAAGTTATTGGAAAGTTTATATGCAAGGTATATTGATAATTCGACGTATTCCTTGCAAAGTGATATAATAAGGCTTAATTGCAATTAATTGAGCTAAGAATTGTCTACAAATATTCTGTACTTGTTGAGGTATTTAAGTTTTAGGTTTCTGCAGATTTTTTTCTGATTCAGACATTAAAAATCAATTTTAAAGTAACTAATTTAATCAACAAATGTATTAGGATTTCAAAGTGAGGATATTTTTTATTACCAATAATACCCAAGTTTATATTTTTATTCAATTCAAATTTATATTTATTATACAAAATACTAAGGTCTAGGACACTTTTGAATTAAAATATTTTTTCGAGATTTAATAGCATTGCTTAACCTGCGAGACAGATCGGCGAGATAATAAATAATAAATAAATAATAAATAAATATTTCACAACTCACACACAACGCTATCTAGTCCCAAACTAAGCAGAGCTTGTGCTATGGGTACTAGAATAACTGATACTAATACATATATTATATACTTTTCTTTTGTAAATACATTCGTATTATATTATATACATAGAAACACCCAGACTAAGACAAACCCCTATGATCATGCACGCAAAGATTTGTCTTAAGTGGGAATCGAATCCACGACCTTGGCGTCCCACTCCGCCATCCGGTCGTCAAGATAGCCCCGAGCTCCTCTAAAGCCAACTAGTCTACGTCTACAAAATTGTCGGAACACCTATAGTCTACTCTATACACATAACTAACCCTATTCTTCCTTATATTTTCCAATAAATTACGTCCGATAAGGCATTAGAAAGTTCCGTGATGGCCGGTCACGGTCCGCAGCATCAAAATAAATCGTTCCCCATACATACCGCTGAAAGTTTCGGGAAAAATCGCTTCCAATCACTTAAGTCCTGCTCGCGGCTAACCAATGTATATCCATGTATACAAATAGCTATATTATATTGCGCAATGCTTACTTACCATCTTCTAAATATTATAGGTAGATTTGGTTTGATTTGCTGATTAAATAATAGGAATATTAGCTTACAATATTTAAAACAGCAGCGATAGCCGAGTGGGAATCCGTAGGTCTCGGGTTCGAACCCACGGCACACACCTCTGTCAATAAATCGTTAAGATTCGTCTTTTCGAAAATATATGGGTAGTTATCATATAAATTATCGCTTGCTAACGGTAAAAGAAAACATTCGTGAGGAAGCATGCCTGAGAGTGCCTAAAAGTACTTGAGGTTGTGTGAAGTATACCAATTTCCACTTGGCCAGCGTGGTGGACTATGTTCTAACCATAGAAATCTTAATAACAAGGCAATAGAAATGTCAAAGACGCGTGACCTTGTCGCCGCGCATGTGTCTAGTCGAACACAAGTGCGAGTTGAGGAATTGTCGTCTTAATGTCATCGCAAAAAGAATAATTTTGTTTGCAGGAATACAAAATGTATGTGTAGGCGAAATTGTGTTTTTATTGTTTGGTTATGTAGTGGTATTTGAAAAACGGCGACATGCGTCCCAGTGTTAAAAGATAGTCGATAGCATTTCTATTGACTAGTTATTAAGATTTCTATGGTTCTAACCCATCTCATCATAAGGAGAGGCCCGAGCCTGTGGGACATGTCTTAGATACAAGGCTGCTATTATTTATTTATTTTATTTAAATTGGCGATAGGCTCACTCCCTATTCTATAGGACCTAATCATAACAGGTGAAGTGAGGATGTTGTACACCTTTGCCACATCCTTCTAGGTAATATAGGCGTAATGTTATGTTAATCATACATAGCAGTTTGCATGCACAAGGAGCATTGAATTATAATTATCTTTTAAATACCTTTAGTAAGAACGCCCCTCGTCAACTTCTGCGAATAATTCTCACTTCAGATCTGTCAATCAGTTTCGTTTTCTCGAACTGTTTTGTTGAAATTCTCGATGAAACCTAGTGAGCGTAACCGAGTGTACCAACCTTATTACAGCCTAGTCAAAGTTAGCTAGAAGCCTTCAAAAATTATGCCTAAGCTAAAGGCTTATATCAAAGTTATCGTTAAGCCACGATTAACGATCTCTCTGTCTCGTCCAAACATTGAATGACAGAATGATATTGAAAGCCGGGTTCTGGGATAACCGCAGTTTTAATTAAATTGGGCTTATACCTAGCCACAATTTCACCTAACTTCTATTCTTCCTATGCATGTTTCAAAGTGGATGGATACTTGTTAGTGTAAAAGATCTTACTTTTTTGGGTGTATTCTTCTTCTTCTTCTTCTTCGTCGTGTCGATGGCTGAGTCAAATTTTATTTTGACTTGCCATCGTGGTGAAAGGATTAGCCAATTCGCTTTGGAGAACTCGCGAATTGCCCATTGTGTGTATTTAATGTATTGTAATTGTTTCCAATCACTTTAGCGCCTGATCAATTCCTTATAGCAGTACATCGTTTACTCAAATCCACTCCTCTAATTAGAAATCTACAGATCTACAGATAATTGAGGAAATTAAAGGAATAGGGAATTTATGTTAAGAAAATCCCTACCAAATTATAATTATATTATATAAGAAATTACCAATACAGGAAATTACAACAAGTGAATACCTACAATTTGAATTAAGAACGGTTCAGAACAAGGGTAATAGAGCCTTTGTGAATCACTTAAGTATATGCACTAACTTTTCACCTTGGACCACGGAGTACCTACTTGGTATTAAACCAATTTGTAAACTAAGTACCGTATTATATTAGAGAAGTTTAAGTAGAAGTAAAAGTAGAAGTTTACGTATTATCAATATTTAACAATTATTTAAAATAGCTTTAGTTTAATTATTTAATGTAATGTCGTGGTTGTCTGTAAGTGATACAACACTAAATCCATTAATGCTATTGCATTAATGTTAATTTAAGATGTTAGTAATGTAGACAATCCTTAATAAATAAATATATCTTGACGGCTAAACGTAGTATTATTATAATTTCGCTTCTAAATCGAATATTGGACACGTCGAACTATACAAAATACTCCTTCTAAAAATATTACGGCAATTCTCGTAAAATAGCTTCGTTACTAGTGTTGCGCCATATCCATATTCTCCACATCTTTATATCCCCGCAAACTTTGGCGATGTTCCGAGGGGTGGTTCGATAGACACCGCCAACGCGACGCCAAGCCCGCACTTGTTTGATAAATAAAACTTTTAATGATCGGTAAAATCGTCCCGCCATAACATATGTGGCGATTCTATCGTGTCGCATCACTAGCATGGTGTCCCCTCACTAAAAGAGAAAAATAACCGCCATTAGAAATTGAATTGATACTTGTCTCACGATTGACCCATTGTTTTGTATTGTAATTATTTAATGTGACTGTGTAACCAAAGTGTGATTAAAACTGTAAGAAGCAATCCACATTTTATTTCTACAGTAGGAGTGTAGATCTCTCCCACATTGGTGACCTTCGACGATAGTTGAATCTTCGAATACACGTGCGTGCTGCTGGTTCAATCACTGAAAACTCGCTAATTAATACATAGCAGCGCAAGAGTACCTATCCAGAGCATTACTTACGGCGACCTGCTGATGCTACATTTCGATCGACATACCGCATGCCAGCTCCATACTTACCGTAACTACTTCGAGTTTACCTCCAAGCTGGGGTTTGGCCTTCAATCTTCGATCTACTAAAAAGCATCGCTCGTGTTCATCACACGCATGCCCATCGAGCATAACGGCAACGGGTGCCTTGTTTATTCAGATTACATGGTGTGTTTGTGTTGTGCTTTGTGCAGTTAGCTTATTGTCTAAGTATAAACTTAACAATCCTAAGACTTACTTGAACATTCAAAAAAAAAAAAAAAAAAAAAAAAAAAAAAAAAAAAAAAAAAAAAAAAAAAAAAAAAAAAAAAAAAAAGCAAAAAAAAAAAAAAAAAAAAAAAAAAACTTTTAAAAAGACAGTGTGTTCCTGTAAATGTGGACTTTGGTTGCAGCTAAGGACCTTGCACGCAAGTTTTTACTCATTACTAATCCTACATTATTTCAAATCTAATAGTATTTAACCTGCTAGTTTTATTTTACCATTTTATTACTTACTTACATTAACATTTTACTGCCACTTATAAAATACAACCTTTGCCTTGCCGGTGTCATAATCGGACAATCTAAGTTGTGTTACTGGTGTAGGATAAGTTTGAATTTATACACACTACTTACCTAACGATTTAAGACTCTTTGATAATAGCTATGTAGTGCATAATTACCAAGGAATTTCTACTTGGATCTAAGTACAAACTGTGTAGGAAGTTGTTTGTTTGTTTTAAAAAAAAAAAAAAAAAATAACACATTAACCAGTATTTAAAAACTTAATTTTATTATTTTAACTTGTTTTTCTTACTATTTTGTGATTGTGTATGACTTTGTATATTGCCTGTGTGTTTACCTACCCCTAACATTTTTTATTTTTGGTGTCGGATTGACTATTGCCTAAATTTTGTGTTTTTGTTTATGTCTGTTGCTCCGCTTGGGTGTGTGGTATTTTTATTCAAATTATTAATATTATTTTCTTGCATTCATTTTAATTGGCAAGTGGTAAGTGTTGTATCATGGCTAACGAACAACTTCAGGCCCAACTACAGCAATTATTGAATGAAAATGCAGCATTACAAAAGCAACTTGGTCAGAATGAAGTAGAGGCAAAGGTATGTAGAGTTGCTGTGAAATTGCCAACATTTTGGGCAGATAAGCCAGCTATTTGGTTTGCCCAGGTCGAGGCCCAATTCCAAATTGCCAATATTGTTGGTGATACAACAAAATATAATTATGTAGTGGGGCACTTAGACCAAAAATTGGCAAGTGAGGTAGAGGATATTATAACAAATCCTCCAGCCGAAGGTAAGTATGATAAATTAAAAGAAATACTCATACAGCGCCTCTCCACATCACAAGAAAAAAGGGTAAGGCAATTGCTAAGCGATGAGGAACTTGGGGATAGAAAGCCATCCCAGTTCCTGCGTCATCTGCGTTCACTAGCTGGGTCAGCACTCTCCGATGATAATATTATACGCCAACTTTGGTTGCGCCGTCTGCCTCAACAAGCACAAGCCATCCTTGCAGCTCAGGCGGATTTAAATCTGGATAAAGTTGCAGAGCTAGCAGACAAAATTACAGAATTGGCCCCTCCTCCAGCCATCTGTTCTGCCTCATCAACACCAGCCCTCTCATTAGCCACTTTAGCTAAACAGCTGGAAGAGGTAACTAATCAAGTAGCGGCAATTGCCAGACTTCAGCGCCAACCATCACGCGACCAGCGCCAACTATCACGTGACCGTTCCTTGTCCTCAAATAGGTCTGATCGGTGCTGGTATCACAGGAGATGGGGTAGTAAGGCATCTAGATGCATCAAGCCTTGCAACTGGACGTCGGAAAACTCAACCAACAGTCAGTAGCGGCGGCAACTGATTGTCAGAGCACCAGCCGCCGTTTGTTCGTTACTGATAATGTAACCAAGCGTCGCTTCCTTGTAGACACCGGTTCGGACCTATGTTGTTACCCACATAGTTGGTTGCCATCTCGCAGAAAAGCTACGGACTTTGACCTCAGTGCAGCAAATGGAAGCAGTATTAAAACTTTTGGATCAATTAAAGTTAATTTAAATTTAGGGTTGCGCCGCGACTTTGCCTGGCAGTTTGTGATAGCCGATGTGAGCACAGCCATTATTGGCTCAGATTTTTTGGCATTTTATCACCTCTTACCCGATTGCCGCAATACAAGACTAGTGGATGGCACTACTGGACTGACAGCCACCGCATCTGCGGCCCTAATTGATCAGCCTAGTGTTAGAGCGGTAGTTGCAGAAAAATCTATATTCATGAATCTTTTGTCTCAATTTTCGGACATTACGCGACCACCTGGTCTTCCCAGAGTTATTAAACATGACACTGTGCATTATATAAAAACTACAGACGGACCTCCAGTTACTAGCCGACCTCGTCGTCTGGCGCCGCAGAAACTTAGTTCGGCTAAAAAGGAATTTGAGGAAATGGTAAGATGTGGAACAGCACGGCCATCTAAAAGCTCATGGTCTTCTCCATTACACATGACCATCAAAAAGGACAATACATGGCGTCCCTGTGGCGATTATCGCGCCTTAAATGCCAGGACTGTGCCAGACCGATACCCCGTTCGTCATATTAACGACTTTACCCACAATCTTGCTGGTGCCAAGGTATTCAGCACCTTGGACCTTGTTAAGGCATATCACCAAATCCCAGTTTTTGAAAAGGATATTGAAAAAACGTCCATCGTTACTCCGTTTGGCCTGTTCGAATTTCCTTTTATGACCTTTGGATTAAGGAATGCTGGTCAAACGTTTCAGCGTTTTATAGATGAGGTCACACGGGGTCTTGAATTTTGTTTTCCTTATGTAGATGACATCCTTGTTTTTTCGGAAAATGAATCAACTCATCTCCAACACTTGCGCATTCTTTTCAAACGCCTTCAGGATTACGGGGTGGTAATAAATCCTTCCAAATGTGTTTTAGGTGCCAGTGAAGTCATATTTTTAGGGTACCACATTAGTAGTGAAGGTACTAGACCTCCTCAAGAGCGCATTCAAACTCTAATGAATTTTCCGCCACCTGCCTCGGTACAAGGTATGCGCCGATTCCTCGGCATGCTTAATTATTACCGTCGTTTTGTACCTCGTGCCGCACAGTTTCAGGCACCATTAATTGAGGCCCTGGTTGCAACTAACAGCAAGGGTGCTAAACCATTTCCATGGTCACCCGAACTGCTACAAAATTTTGAAAATTGCAAAAAGAGTCTTTCTAACGCCACACTGTTGCAGCATCCACTTAATTACGCCAAACTTGGTTTGTTTACAGATGCGTCGGGCGTGCACATTGGGTCTTGTCTACATCAACAGGTTAACGGCCAATGGTTTCCTTTGTCGTTCTTTAGCAAGAAATTAACTCCTCAACAGGCGCAGTGGCCGGCATACTATAGAGAATTGCTAGCAGTGTACGAGAGTGTACAACACTTTCGGCACATTCTTGAAGTTCAACATGCAACGATTTTTACCGACCATAAGCCCCTTTTATATGCTTTTTCACAGCGGCGGGACAAGCTTCCACCACCGCAACTTAACCAGCTATCCTTTATCAGCCAATTCACAACGGACATCCAATATATTAAAGGCGAGGATAATGTTGTGGCTGACGCTATGTCGCGTATTGGTATTGACGCTATATCTTTAGATCAGGATTTTAAAGCTCTTGCTGACTACCAAGCATCAGATCAGGAACTCGCTAGTCTTCTGCAAGGTGGTTCCAGTTTAAAGCTAACCAAGATCTGCACAGCTGAAATGGACAGTCCTGTGTTCTGCGATATTTCTACTGGCAAACCGCGTCCCTATTTGACCCCTTCCTTTCGCCGCGCTGCTTTCAATAAATTACACAATTTAAGTCATCCTGGTGCCCAAGCTTCTACGCGTCTTGTGCTGGACCGTTTCGTTTGGCCTTCGGTAAGAAAGGACTGCCGAGCTTGGGTTCGATCCTGCGAAGCATGTCAACGAAGCAAGGTCTCACGACATAACTCTGCGCCTGCTGGTAGGTTTGATTTACCATCTGGTCGTTTCTTGCATGTCCACATTGATATAATTGGACCCTTGCCTGTCTGCAACGAATACCGATATTGCTTAACGGCGATAGACAGAGTGTCCAGATGGCCTGAAGTCTGGCCTATGCGTTCTATCACTGCAGAGGAGGTTGCCGAGACTTTCACCAGAGAATGGATTTCTCGTTTCGGTGTACCTTCGCTTTTAACTACGGACCAGGGTTCTCAATTTGAGTCTGATCTCTTTAAACGACTGTTGCACCAATTTGCCATCAAGCGCATCAGAACCACCTCATACCATCCCTGTGCGAATGGGATGATTGAGCGGGTTCATCGGCAGCTTAAGGCAGCTCTAATGTGCCATAATAATGACTCGTGGGTTAGGGCGCTTCCAATGGTCCTTCTAGGTATGCGGTCGGCTTACAAAGAGGATCTGGAAGCAACAGCTGCTGAATTCCTCTACGGCGAGCCACTGAGGCTCCCTGGAGAAATGTTAGTTTCCTCCACAGCATTTCAGAACGTCTCAGATCCAGCCGATTTCGTCGTGCAGCTGCGACGTAAAATGTCTTTGGTGAGACCATTGCCAGCTACGCGACACGGTGAGTCCCCTACATTTATTTTCAAGGAATTGTCATCGGCCTCACATGTGTTTTTAAGAGATGACACCATTCGACGGGCGTTACAACCTCCATATAATGGCCCGTTTAAGGTTTTAGAGCGCTCTCATGATGGAAAAACTTTCACTATTTTAGTAAAAGGCAACAGCGTCGTTGTCAGCGTCGATAGGCTCAAACCAGCTTTCATTGATTACACAGACCAGCAACCGCCTCTAACGACTGCGATACCACGGCCTATTCTACCCGCTCCGGCTCCTCGACAAATTGCACCAAGCAAAATGCCTGCTAAACCATTAGTTGTCAAACAGCCATCACAAGTTGAGCTACCTACTATGCCATTGAGGCAACCTTATACCACACGCTCAGGCCGACATGTTAGATTTAAAAATTTTGATTGATTTTTCTCTTTCTCTCGTGTTTACTTTACAATTAGGTACAATCTATATTTTTGTTTTATTTTCCTGTTTTTACCATTTCATGTATTTTTATGTGTATTTAGTTGTAAATTCGGTGAGTTTCATGTTCTCCGTGGGGGGGTGGTGTGGCGATTCTATCGTGTCGCATCACTAGCATGGTGTCCCCTCACTAAAAGAGAAAAATAACCGCCATTAGAAATTGAATTGATACTTGTCTCACGATTGACCCATTGTTTTGTATTGTAATTATTTAATGTGACTGTGTAACCAAAGTGTGATTAAAACTGTAAGAAGCAATCCACATTTTATTTCTACAGTAGGAGTGTAGATCTCTCCCACACATATACTTGATTCTGCCCGTTAGGTTGGCAGCGCTGAAACTTGGTACGTTCTGAAGTTCTAGTTGGAATGTTTTAATTGATACTTAATTGTTTGCTGAATTAATGAGTAGTTTGTTTATTAGAAGTTAGGATGGTGTCGTCGTAACAACTTGACTTTCAACTGGTATTTGCTCTGCAACTAAATAATGCGGGAAAAAAACACATAGCCTTTTTTGAGCCTCTTTGAGATTTGGTAGAACAGTAGGTACTAGAATAACAGTAGGTAACTATGACACTGAGTCATCCAAACATGAAAAAGCGCTTAAAATTTTGTTGCTGTCACTGTGCTTTTAGTGAGCATTTTCTATAACTTTATTATTTAGTTCCTTATACTCTTAGTTGCACTATTCTACCAAAATGAACTGCAATTAAACATTACATAGAGTTTTATTGCGTCGTCGTTAGAAATTGTGAATTTTATAGAAACTTTATGATCTTTTTATTAAGTACCTATCTGAATAGTCAAACTATAGTATAAATCAGAACAAAAATATTAATCTATCTTCGAATATTTATTCGATACAAAACGCGATTCAAATTGCATGCAATCATTTACCATCATTTACCATAAAGTTCAATAAACATTCGAAAACCAACTATTTAAAATGTTGGTTCCTATTCGTTCTATATTCGATATGGTAAAATGGCTAAGCGCGGGAAAGAATCTGCTTTATATCGGCTGTTTTATTGCATTTTATTTTGGCGCGAGTCGACGACGCTCCGCCATCGCGTGCCATCACCCCAACATTCAGGATGATTCATAAATTACTATATTTAGTATATACTTTTATTTACAGGTTTTAATTTATTAATCAAATAAATCTTTATACAGGCTAGTTATGGTTGCTGTATATGACTCACTGTAAGATCTTGGATTCAATGCTTGGGTCGGGAAAATTGTTTTTAGAACCTTTTTTCGCTGGCCACTTCCCAGTCTTAAGTCAGAGAAAATGTTGACTAGTCGTATGGGTAAAAGTAACTATGCCGCAACATATTGATAGATTGATTCGATCAACCGTAAGCAATAAGCCGTAAGCATATAATTATTAGAAATAAACAAAGGATGACAGAGGAGGTGTACTTATTTTTTAGTAACGAAATAAGCACTGCTAGGGGGCTGGTCGTTATAAGTGACTATATACAATACATATATTAATACTATTTAAACTAACGTTAGAAGACATAACTACTAGACAAAAGCCGGTTATTCACGGATTTTATGTCGGAATTTTGCCGACAGGTTTCTATACTTCATTAAGGAAGTATTTTCATGAGGGCCGGTCGGCAAAATTCCGACATAAAATCCGTGAGTAACCCGTTTTTCTCTAGTAATACATATATTGTTTATGAAAAAAAAAATCGGACAATTATGAAAATTTGTATAGTAATTTAATTCATTAAGTAGTAAAAAATAACTAAACCACTAACAACAATTTCAGCATCGAAATTATCGCAAGCGTAATAATATCTCTGTATTGTAACTCACTTTAATTATAATCCTCAAATTGTGTAACTCAAATGTAATACTGATTCTATGATTCCTAAACCGTATTTAATACATTGAAAGCAATTAATTAACGCGAATCAGACTTAATTGTATCAAATATGTCAATTTGTACCACTGTTTAGTGCCTAATTCAGGAATAGCAATTAAAATCTAGTCGCGCAATCAAACGGGTAATTAGGCCGACAGATTCCAAAACACCGATATGTCGGAACGTGAGGGGAATTCAACTGAAACTAAGTTATTGGCTAGTGCTCGTAGAATTTATTAGTGCGTGCAAATTGCATACCTACAGAAAAAAAAACAAACTTACTGAAAAGACCTAAAGAGATTTATTGAGAACACTTGGTACTCACACACAAAGGTACTTTTAAATTTTCCTTGTGCCCAACTATGTAATTTCTGGGTTATGTCCCTCAATGAGGGTTTCCTGAGGACTGGTTATTCTACTTCTACACTGTTTTCTATTTTATATTTTATATTTTCTGTTGTTTCAGGTATACTAACCAAAAAAATGTTTAAAACGTTTGGTAGTCAATATAAAAGCCGAAAATTACTTGGATATCAGGCAAAAATTTACTTTATCCTTCAGTGTAGCGACGAATCTGCATGTCTCACCTGTCATCAGACAAACTACAAGTTCAAACTGCAATATTTAACTTAAATAGCAATATTGTAAGAAACAGAAAGCCAATAACATGAGTTCGCTTCTAATGACGGATATAGTCTGTTAATCTAAAAACTAAGGACTCAATCATCTCCTAGCCGCAGAGACACTTGATAAGCAAATAAGTTGAATAATAACATACCATTCATTATTCATAACATCGTTACTCTCTTCAAAAAAGGAATATCAAGACTATTTCGAACACCCATAAATAGATCAGCCTGTACAAACTATCACATAGTTTATATGACGCGTGCTAGGACCCTGTCGCATTACGGAACAGCGCTGTCGCTCGCGATTGCTTCGCTGACGTCATACGAGCAATTTATTAAGCGCCATCTTGATTTAACGCTTTACGCCTTTTACAATGTTCGTTGGGTTCGTTGTTTATTTTTTAAATAATGGCTTTGGTGCAAGCTATTTTTTAGCCGCGAAATTACAAATTTATTTTATAAAGGTGAACCATACATACGCTCGTTCACTAATTAAGTCGTAAAAAACGTAATAGTTTTACAATATTTGCATTCAGTTGCCAAAGTAAATCTATCACAGTGAAAATCTTTTAGTTCTCTCTTTACTGTGCTACTCTAACATATTTTCAGTGGCTATATCGGGTACTCCATTCACTGGATTAAGGTAAGGCCTACTTAGTTAGGCTCGGCGAACAATACTCTTCAATACAACAATGAAAATTACACAAAAGTAGGGTAGGAATAATAAATGTTCGAGAATAGGTCCTGTTCGGCAGTTTATGTTTTCTTCTTCATTGTTGACGGCTGTACAAAGTATTTCAATGTTTCATTGGACGGCGCTTTTCATTTTCAATTGCGTTGGAAAAAACCTAAAAAGTAGTAGAGCCGGCAGGACCTTTACATTTTTTCGGGAAAAGGGCCATTTGATTACGCACTACTTACATATCAGAATCGGATCTTATACGTTAAAACAATAAACATGACATTCGGAAAGAACTCGGACCAAACTCTGATCGGATTCTGTGCGAAGCTCATGTCAAATCAGATCAGTGTTGCCACCTTAGCCCTTTTGGGGCTAGATCTAGTATCTACTTTTTATTGTAGGTGAAGTCGTTGTTTAATTATTTAGCCCGGAAAGGGCTATTTAGTCCTTTTTACATTTGACGTTGACAGCCAGATCTAGCCCTTTTTAGTTTCTTCAACTGCACCATTTCTAAAATTGAGGTGGCAACACTGTGTCAAATGTATGACTGATAAGAATATAAGAATCGGATATAGTGCGAGAGGGGACGAATGCACCCTTAATGCAGTTTGTCTTCCAAAACCACAAATATTTATATAGAGATAGATCCGGTAAGTTTGTTCGACTGGATGAAAACCAAGCGTGTCAATTTTTACTAACAAAACAAATGAACAATAGCCCAATAGTATCTCTAGCGAACATTTTGTACTAGCTTAGGAATGTTAAGCCTATTTGGCTAACCGTTGGCACCAGAATGACGTAAACTCACGGTTATAGCTCTATATACAGGTATGTGTCTAAAACATTTAAACAATAGTCGCATTACTGCAATAATATTTGCCTTTTGACAGAACTTTGCTATTCGTCAAAATCAGGCGCTATTTCTATGCAAACTTCAATTTGGGGTGTTTTGTTTCTAAATAATAAAATACACAGGGGAAGTATAAAGGGTAATAAACTAAAAGTCTACCAGCGTATATAGACAGATGAACAGTTGACCTACTTACATTTTAATTAGAATTTCTCAAGTTGATTATGCTTGTGAAACTTAAAATTAGGTACAGCTATCCCGAGAGTGCCATGGTTTGGAAGGCACTAACTTACACACAGTGGTTATAGGTACATAAATATTGGGTATAATATATAATTATTTACTTTACCTTATAGTTAGAAAAACTTGGAAAATTAAAGACGAGAATCTGCTTCTTTAAATTCGGGCATTTTTAACTTAAAGATAAAAGTTATAGTCACTAAGTTATACTTTATTTTTCATTATCAGTATTATCACACATGTAAAATGTCAGCAATTCGAGAAATGTTTCAACAGCCTACAGGTTAGGCTTAAAACATAAAACAACGCCATCTATTATTCATAACATACACCATGATCTTTAGAGATGCGACGGGTAACCAAACCAGTGCCAACAACAGACTTGACTGAACATCTCCGAAACATTATTAAAATTATGAAAATACGGGTGTTACTCACGTAATGTTGGTCTATTTAGTCGACCGCGGTTTCGCCTATATATTCGCGGTCGACTAAATAGACCAACATTACGTGAGTAACACCCGTATTTTCATAATTTTAATAATGTTACAAACTCACGTCAGTTTTAATAAAAATATCTCCGAGACATCTAATTTACAAAACAAGACGTGAAGATGGCATGTCAAGTTCAATCGAATTTTTATTTGAGGTAGGTATAATAATATATGTTTTTGATCACATAGCACAAGTGGCGCGATATAATAATAATGATTATCAGCTTGCGTCTCGTTTCAATATTACGTAGAGTTGTTTGTACACTTCTTCGCCCACTGGGGGTCGTATCTTAAACGTTAAACGCGATCCTAATAAAATTTTCATAAACTTTTATTGGCCAATAAAAGCCGTTGTTACACTGAGCGCTGAACATAACTGAACACCAACTTTTAAACTTTAACGAGTTGCCTATTCATACAAACTTAAAATGTAAAACAATGCAAATAACATTGATTTTCATATATTAAGAAACTGTCGAACACATTTTTAGACCGGAAGCATGGTTCGAACCCGCAACCTTAGGATTCCTTCTTATCGCACTCTCACCTCTCACCAAGCCACGCCTTAAATTCACTAATCTTTTGACTATAAAAAACTTTTTTTAGTATTAGCAATAAAATACTAAAAAAATATCAAAAAAAGCATGGCTAAATGCTATACAAAAATCAATAAGAAATTGATTTTCATAATCTTTGGTTAGCTACCGAATTAATATTATTTATACAAAGTTATATTATATTAAAATTGTTGTAAAGATTATTTATTATAATAATTATGCTTTGTTATCAACAAAGATAAGAAAAACTTAGTAAAGTGTTTTGTTGGGAACAGGGAGGGACGCTAGCGAGCACAGCGACAGCGTCCACAACAGTATTATATTCTATGGCCCTTACGGATGCCCATAGATAATATTATATATTACTGAGACGGATGCCGTTCACGCCATGCCACGCCATCGCGCCACGGACATCGCACATCCACACACTAATTAATACAAGTTATTATAGGTATTGGGCCACATCCAGGGGCATAATAAATATCAACATGTTATCTGATATCAGAAGAGTTTTTACTAAAAAATTATAATTTTGCCTTATTATTGCTCAACCACATACATTATTATTACGAAGTTGACCAAATCTAAACCACATTTGAATTTAATCTTCTTTTCATAACTACGATCGTTTTATAAATTATGTAAAAATTCACCTAATACATCATAATAAACAAACATAAAATAATTTTAATTAAAAAAAATCTTATTTATTTATTCGAGCTAATAGAAGCGTGAATGCCCTTGCGTTCCATCCATGCGTTTTCGATTTCTATAAAATAGGAACGCAACACAAAACGGCTGTTCTCCATTTTCGTAATGTTGGCAGAATTGTCATTTCAATTTCAAACGGTTTTCGATCGTGTAGTGTTTTATGGCGTTTGTCAAACTATAAAACTTTAAAAGTGGAGTTTTTATTAAAATCATGTCCATTTTTAATGAATTATTGCCAAAAATTTGTGAGATATCTAATGCTTTAACAAAAAACTTCAATGATGACCTCAAGGTAATCCTATGTTTGATAAAAATGAGTGCCAGTGAAACGTTATGTCTGTTGATGCATATTGGTGTTTTTATTGTTTGATATTTGAAATAAAGTGTTGTGCAAGTGTTCGTAAGTGTTATAAGGATCATCAAGAATCTATAATTGTTGTGATTTGCAGGCCGCGTTACATTGTTTTGATAAATTCGAAGAGGAGTTTCAAAATGGACGAGGCAAGGCGCGAGACAAAGCTGCTAAAGATAAAAACCCTATGACGACCCTTCAGAGTATTCACGAAGACGATGGTAAAGCATTTATAACCTTACTGTTCTTATATCATTACTATTTGGTAGACAAACATAGGTCTTAAATACTTTTTATAGAATGCAACTAAATAGTGCTTATTTCTCACAATTTTAAAGGTTTTCTGCCCTTTCTGATAACTTGTTAGTTTTTAGAGCTTTCGTATTATTATTACAATTAAATCGTTAATATACCTATTGGATTACTATTATCCAAACAAAGCAGTGTTTGTCATACTGAGAAGTGTATGATGCATAATTATGCAGACTCAAAGTATAACCTTATCAAAGGGTTTGCTATTACACATATCCCAGGCCAGAAATCTATTCAAATATTGCTGATTGTCACAGTCCTATTAGATTTTTATACACAGTATAGTATAGCCTTTCAAAACTAATTCAGGAATGTTGGGTGTTCAGATAACTGCTTTGGTTGGATAATCCATCTGTATTAATTAAGCCATACAAAAGACAATCCCAAAAACAGTATCGCCTCCAACCTTGTGTCACAAATATAAGATAGTTCTAAGAAGATATTATATAAATAATGTCTAGTTGTGTGTATGACGATTATCTAGTAATAAGAGACACAAACTTAAGCAGGCTATCATAAACAAGTGATTTTACTTTAATATGAAGGCACAGATTGTCCTTCCGTCTGATGAAATTTTTTCATAGAATAATCACATGTTTTTACATTTGTTAACAGTTTTTCATAAAACTAGGCATACTATTACTTATATTATTCTTCATATAAAACAGCAGTTTTTATCTTAACATGCCCACAGAATAGATAGTACAGCAGCAATAAACAATCCCATAGTCAATTAATTAGTCATTTATGGAAAGGTGAATTAAAACCATAATAATAGCAGCCCTGTATCTAATACATGTTCCACTTCTGGGCTCGGGCCTCTTCTCATGATGAGAAGGGTTATGCCATAGTCCACGACGCTGGCCAAATCAATTTGGTAGACTTCACACACCCTCAAGTTCTTTTTAGGCACTCTCCGGCAGGCAGGTTTCCTAACAATGTTTTTCCTTCACCGTTAGCAAGCAATAATTTATATGAAAAATATGAATTAAAACCACACTTATATTATATTATAAAGTCTTATATTTTAAAGTCTTTATTGACATATAGAAATTATACAAACATAGTTTGGGCAGTCTTGTAATAAATAAAATGGATAGAGGTGTGGTGTGAGTTATGGTTATCTCTGCACCAAGTATATATAATGTTTTGAAGTCTCATATAAATTAAGCATCTATGCCAGCAGGCCTATTGTATTTTTAATGTATTGCATACATAATTATCACCAGCATCCATGCCAATTCATGTAATGATACTGGTAAAGTACTGTATTTAAACTGTTTTATTAAGATTCTTTAGTGTAAACATTATGGTAGATTCTGTGTGTATGAGTTGGAAATATTCATCTGGTAGTTATAGATATAGACAGAAACCTGAGATTCTACCAAAAAACTGCCTTGCATGTCTAGTGGTTAGCGTATGCGCCTCTTACCGTGAGGTCTCGGGTCAGGTAAACTGTTATTTGTCTGCCTGGCGTTGGAACTATGTCTAGTGGATGGCGATTGGCTCATCTCCGCTCCCAAGAGACATAAACATGATAAGTGTGGGTGTTGTACACCTTTGCTGCACCCTTCTGGGTAACATAGGCCTGATGGTTTCTATGTATCTTGTTCCTATGTTAGCTCACTGTACTGTTTGGGTTGCAGATGTTATCAGTAATTGAACATATGATACTTTTATAAAAGTCATCAATGCAGCCTGAAAAAGATTAATAATTTTAAGCATTTCAATATGATTCACATTTTCAGATGAAGCCACAAAAATATCAGACACAGACTCAACAAAACGCAAATCCAGTGACAAATCTACAGACATTACAAGCCGCAGCTCTGCTGAGAGTAACCCGGAGAAATCCCGACGGGCCTCCAAGAAACGTAGTAAGAATGAAGTGGACGGGATATCTAGCCCCGAGCAGGATAAGAGACAGAAGAGAAATGCTTCTGTTAAAGCTCAGGGTATTATTAGTAAACAGGTTAGTTTTAAGCTATATGTTTACTATCATAATTTATTTATTTTATTTATTTATTTATTTATTTATTTATTTAATTAATTATGGATCTCCAACAAGAGCTATACACATTATAGATATATAACAAACACAATGAAACATTTAAGTGTATTCTCTCAATTAAAGGAGACCACAGCTCACAAACATTAGATAAAAAGTTCAATGAAGAAGTTCAATACATTTTTTTTTTTTTTTTTTTTTTTTTTATTATTATCACTTGACACTGGCAGAAATGGTCACCGCAAGGAGACCCAGTTGCCATTAAATAAAAGAAGAAGAAGAAGAAGTTCAATAGAATGATAGCCAATTATTATTTTTATCATTGAAGTTTTAGATAAGGTTTTTTAATTTATTTTATTTATTTAAGGATAATAAACAACTACAACATGTACATCTAGAGATTGACATTATTTGAGTAATGTTGCAGTCCACTGCATTATCCTCAGATAAGAAATATTAAAAGAACAGTGGTTAATAAGGCTAGTTCTAGCTGTAAAACAAAATCAATTCAGGAACAAATATAATTTCAATTACTTAAAATAAATCCATTAACATATTATTATTATTATAGAAATGATAGTAAAATAACGATAATATTTTAGTATAATTAGTTAAAGATATATTTTGAACATGCAAATCAATATCAATAAAATTTGAGTTATTTGAAGTTAGAGAATTCCAATGGTCCACGAATTGGGCTGCGTAAGCCAGAATTCAAAAGGATAGAAACTAACAGAGTATGTGAACGCCCCTGATGGACTTGACCAGATTGAAGAGATAGGCCATATATGGGTATGGCCGACTAGTTAGCAAGGCCAAACAGTCTCAGTTAAATTTATATGCATTGAAAAACTGGATTGTTTATCACACCACCAAATGCAGTATATTTCAGTTCAGTTCGGCACAAGTTATGTAAACATTTCTTATACTAGAATATTAGCATTTATAACATTTCTTATACTAGAATATTGGCATTTATTGTAAAGCTGACTTGTTGTGCTACTACAAGTTTTATACTACAGATTTGAACCAATTCCTACACTACAGATTCATTTTGACAAAGCCAGGGCCTAGTTGGTGTAACAAGCATTTATAACAGAATGTAACATGTATAATTGCCATGTATGTACTGTAAATGAGCTGAAGCACCAGTTTTCATTATTAGTCGAGTTTAATAACTGATCTTTAACAAGCTCAATCTTTGTTTTTGTTAATGAAAAGCGTACTACCAATTAGCAGATACACATTACTATTATTCTTGGTAACCCCCCTGCAGCTAAGCTTCATTTGCTAGTGTTAGGAGGAAGTTCATGTCCATGGTGTTATGGCCAGTATTCAGACGTTATTCATTGTGCCATGGCCGCTTTAATAATTCTCAAAAGAAAAAAAAAAATAAGCTAAGTTGTTATTTACTTTCTCTTCAGGTGAACGTGAATTTAACTCAAAAAATGAGACGAGAGGATACTACAAAGAAATCAACTGCTTCTAAACGTAACAAGGAAACTGATAAAGAGAATGCTGAGCCAGTGCTCAATATTGAGAGTAAGTATTTTTGATCATGGTTATCTAATATCAACCCTTAAAAGAAAAAAATATCTAAGCGCCGAAAACCATTCCATTTATATAATAACTCATTTTACGAATTTTTGTCACTTAGATATTTTTGCGTTTCAAGTGTCTATGGGTACACACGGCAGCACATTAAGCTTTTCATTTACATTTCCAGTATATGATGGAAATGCCTTGAATAGACTTGAAATGGCAGACCATTTTAAACTGGAAATGGAAATGTCGTTTGTGATGTAGGTAACATATAGTTGTGTGTACTGTGTTTATTTTGACTCGCCTAATTCACATTTTAATAGCATAAATCCCCAATAGTGCTGCTGATTGATGATTTAAATATCTGTGTGTATGTATGTACTCAGCAATCCAGAACACTAGTGCAAGCATAATGTGTTCCAGTTTTTAACTGGAACACATTTTGCACTAGTGTTTTAGACCCTTAATTTGGTGATACTTCTATGGAATTTGCGCTTACAAAAGCATCCTTTTACACATGCTACTAAACATCAGAAAATATTACACATGCTACTAAACATCAGAAAATATTAATCTAAAACTGGGTTAATTTTGTCAGATCATTCAAAAGCTTGAAATCTAAAAAACACTGATTGACAGTTGAATTTTTACATTCTTGTAATATTTAATATGCAAATTATAGCTTCGCCAATACAATTTTAAACATGAACAGTAAGAATCCAACAGGATTCGAATTTGTACCCCCTAGGTAAACACCCCAGGTGCGTTGTCAATTTAGCTATGGATTGCTGATGGATCCTAATATTATTAACTCTTTGTGCTAGCTATATAGGTAAATACCTAAGCTAGGCCAACCTTACTTGGTTTCAGCGCCACCTGTGTGATGAGTGATAAGTCACATATTCTTTCACATTACATTAGAGTTTAGACCAACTCAATACAGTCGAGAGATGACGCATTTTTATCAAATACTTGTAATATTTAAAGCAAATTACATTTTATATTCTTGTCTCTCCTACAGTCAAACAAGAAAAGGTATCATTACCGCCTGAACCAATGGACATGGAATCTCTGTCACTCAACATTGAATTGAAGCAAGAGATGAATAAGGATGATATTGCTATGCCGCCGCCCATGGCTCCAGTGCCCAGTAAGTACTTATTACTATAAGTTTGTTACCAATCCTGTTTTCTCATGCATTATTTTGCTGTAGCTCAGTGATGGCCAACCTTTGGCATACATGGCACAGATGGCATGCAGCATAAAAATTTTGAAACCTAAATAACAATGAAAAAAATAATGGCAGATGTATCAATAAAGGTTTGCCTGCCCTGATTGTAGCTAATTTATTTTATAATAGTTTGGGAAAAGCAATCCTTGACTAGTTGTTTTTTCCTGTACACGAATTTGATTAGGCATATTGAGGTTTTTTTTATGAAGTAAACATAAGTTTGCGTAGCAAGCCAGGTCAGTTACATTGATAAATGAAATAAATAAATATCACACAACATAAACACAACGCCATCTAGTCCTAAACTAAGCAGAGCTTGTACTATGGGTACTAGAATAACAGATGGATTGTCTATATTTAAATTTCTCTTGTGTCAGTCCTTATAGTGGGCAAACTCTATTTTTCGCCAAGTAATTACAAGTTACTGTTCTCGTTATCCAGAGCCCCGTACGAAAGCCATACCCAAAGAGAAACCACAACAAGAAGATAGTGAGGATGAGTCTTCAGGGAGAAGACGGACCACCAGGACAAAGAAACAAACCGATACAGCACCAGTCCCTGGTAAGAAAAACAACTTACCTTATAAGAAAAAAAGTTTTGTAAAGATGAAGTTTAGCTTATAAAGAACACTTCTACGTGTCTGTTTCGCATAATTTTGTATTTTTTTCAAATCAAATCAAATCATTTATTTCCATGGGCCCCAAGGGGCGCTTAAACACGTCAAAACAAACATCAAAACACAAAAAATATAAAATTAAAATAAAACTTAGCTAACTAAATTATAATACTTATTGTAATAAAATGATTTGACACCGGAGCTTAGATTGACTTTAATTCAACTTAGAGAATTGAATTAAAATCAATCCAAGTACCAGCTCCGATGGGTATTGCATCATGAGAAGAGCTGGTGAGAAACTCATGTGCACCATCTTTTCAAATAATTCATACAATATTTGTTTGTTTTTTGACAATAATTCTGTGTAAGTTATAGCAACCAAAACAACATTATAGCTAAATATGGTTATAAAGAGAAAATGCAATTAAATTATTATAAATAAATCCATAGTATATAAGGTTGCAATCAAAACACTTCAAGCAGAAAATAAAGGAGTAAAAACAATGTGTGTATACTACTGTATATATAAGGGTTTCAGAACAGACAAAAAAATATTTTTAATATTTTAATAAGTAATTTCCGTGTCTTCATTTGATAAGTCTTCCTCATTGTGCTTCTTCTTCTTCGTTGTGTCGATGGCTAAATCAAATTTTATTGGTCCAATAAGTGGCCACTATTATGGCGCTCTTGTCGGCGTTCATGAGCGCCCTTGTGCAGGTGGTAGGGAATTTTGGACAGTCAGTAAGGTGGTCAAGGTTTTGACTTGCCATCGTGGTGAATGGATTAGCCAATTCGCTTTTAAGAACTCGCGTATTACCCAGGTTGCGCCGGACGTAAGGAATTGTTGTGTACGTCACTCGGGGAGGCTCCTTTCATGCACTCCATGTCTCATTGTGCTGAATGCTCATTAGTTTTCTAAACTAAAAGTACTGTAAAGGCTGTTTTCTGATTATTGAGCGTTGTATCCGTTCAGTAAAATACATCTGTAAAAAAAAATTGGTGCTTGGTTTTTGTTTTGGCACAACGCCTAAATTTAATTCGAAAACATAAGCATTCAAACACTTGTTCCACCTGTTTGGTAGACACCTTTGCTTTTATTTAAGACATAATAATAAAGTAACGAGTTGTGATTTCTTTTCCTAGTGGCGGCATCTCGTTCAACTCGCGCCAGTTCCCGCGCCACGAAGCAGACGGACAGTGAGGAAGCTGCCCCTCCGCCTGCAGACGCCAGGCCTAAACGAACAAGAGCTAAGAAGGTAATAGCAGCCGTGATTTCTTAAAATTCTCGTTGGTCTAGTGGTTAGCGTATGCTCCTCTCACCGCGAGGTCTCGAGTGCGATTCCTGGGTCGGTCAAAGTGTTTGTGAACCCGTCAGGAAATTCTCAATAGCAGCACGTAGTTGGAATTGTGCCCGGTGGATGGCGATAGGCTCACCTCCTATCCCATGGTACCTAAGCATAACAGGTGAAGTGTGACTTACATCTCTGCCACACCCTCCTGGATAATATAGGCGTGATATTATTTCTTAAAATTATATGTTTTTTTTTAATTATAATTATACGGAAGAGAGAACTCTAAATGTTTACCTTTGAGAGACATTTTTACCCTAGGAAAATCGAGTAATATTAACTTGTAATTGATTATTTTTATAGCATTTAGCTATGCTTAGCAAATTATACTAATCATACAGTTGAGAAATTTAGAGTTCTGGTAAGAGGCGACCGTAGCTGGATGGCTAAAGCGACTGCCCGGTGTGCAGTAAGGTCGCAGGTTCAAATCCTGCCGCTCCCATATCTTTTACAACTGTTTCTTAGTATACGAGTAATATTAATGGGAAGGAAAATTCTATCTAAAATAATGTGTGCATTTTCTTACAGAAAGTGTCTGATGCTGCCCCGGAGCCTGAGAAGGAAACTGCGCCGACGCCTACGGAAAGTGCACCTGGTATGATACAGTTACATTAATAGAATAATTTTTATCCAGTTGCGTGTGTGTGAGCTAGATGTTATTCATTTACTAACAGTGGAAACTTGTAATTGGCCATGTTTTATTATGTATTATCACAATATCTTGTACTAGCTGTAAGTTTTCCTAAAATATTAAAATAAAATAAAATAAAATTATATTGTATTTCTTGCTTCTTTACATTACTCAATCTATTAACTGGTCTTAAACGGTCCAGCTAGATATACACTAGACATAAAAATAGTTTCTAATTGATTTATATAAAGCATTTAACCATGCCAAGCAATCTATTACTATGAACAGTCACAGTCAACATTTTTTGGACTTGAAGCGGGATATGAACCTGGGACTATAGTATACGGGACTATTGCTTTACCACTCACCCATCCATGCCCCGCTGCAAAATCCACGAATCTTGTATGCATCTTTTACTATAGGCTGGAATCCTATAGTTGTTGGTTCAAATTCCGCTTCAATTCCAACAATTTCATCGACTATTCTTATAATAAACATAACTCTATTTAAACATTGTAAAGAATATATAAATTCATGTAATACCTTTGTTTTTAGCATCGCCAGCAGATAAGCCTCGACCGAAAAGGACCAGAAAAGCTCAAAAGGCTGTGTAAGTATTCTTATATTCAATCCTACTTATATAAATAATCTAAAAGGTGGTAAGGATTTATGACCACGCTGGCGGAGTAGAATGTTATACAGAGAAATCATTATGTAAATTAACCTTTTACCTTACAGTGAAAAACCCGATCCAAAACAAGATGAAGAACCAGAAGCAACAATATCTCCCAAAGAAGAACGATTCACCCAAGACGTATCCTCACCAATCATATCCCAGCCTACAAAAGATACGAAGAAAGGGAAAATCGACCTTATATCCGAGACTATAGAGTCTGTAGACGCGTTGGATAAAACCAGGGTGATTGCTAATATCAACGATATGGATAAAACTGTGGTGCTGCCTAATGGCGTCTATAGTCATGCGCCCGTCACGCCTCAGAATGTTGTGAGTATTATCTATACTTAAAATAAAACTTTTGAATGTTCAGTTCGTACGGATTCAAGTGAAACTCGGCATGAGTATAGTTCATACTATGTTGTGACATCTTATAATAATAACATGTGTTTTAGGGCAGGCGTCAGTTTTTACCCATAGTATCAGATTTCCGGTCCATTAGCACCTCAATGCAATAGTTCTGATTTTAATTTCCATAATTTGCAATAGTCCTTCACTAATCGGGGACTGTCTTTGGATGCATTTCAATAGTGTAAACAGGGATAGTCGTCGGTTTGTGTCTCATCACATTTAGAGCAAATGGTTAATCAGGCCTCTGCGCTGTTGGCTTCGGCCCCACGCATGCCTTCTAAAGGTCCGGGACTCCATAGTCCCGAGATACGAAACCGTAACCAACAATAATAATAATAATAATAAGCCTTTATTACTAATTAGTTTACAAATTTACAGTTATTATATATACAGTTTAACGCACATCAGTTATTAGTGTGTCCTGTTGACACATAGGCCTCCTCTAACTTCTTCCATTCTTCTCTTTTTTTTTTGACATCTTAACATATCTTTATCCCAAAATTAACCTAGGGTGAACGTTTCTTTGTTTGAATACTTGCATAATTCATTTCTGTTTTGTTCTCATCTCATTTTCCATTCCCAACATTAGAGTCGGCTACTCGCTTAACGGATTACGCTGAATATCAGTATTTTACGTAAAGCTAGATGTAGCTTTACGTAGGACTTCCAAAACCCAGGACGACGTGATACAGTACTCTTAATATAAGACTAGTTGTCTATCCCGGTCAATATTTTTGTTATTAGATTGATATATTACCATATATCTATAGTATAGCCAACGAGACGAGATAAAGAATGTAAACAAACGGACCGTTACTGAGTTACATTGCGATAGCGAGGGATTATTATCTCTGTCCTTATCATTCGTACGCGCAGTTGACGTCAATTGATCGACAACAGCTGTCGTTGTGTGTTTCGTGGTACAGGAAAGCAGTCAGTACCGCAGTTGTCAACATTTGGTCCGCCATTTTGTGATCAAGTTCATTCCTGTTTGGATTGCGTTGAAAGTTATACATATTTTTTCGTCTCCGTATTTGCTTTGTTTTTTGTTGTTATTATTCCGTTTCTGTTAGTTTTATTTTTGATTTTTGCTGTTATTACTTAGTTTTAATATATTTATGTTATATTTTTTATGTTTTTGACAATATAAGTTCCTTGTCAGTCTTTTAGTTATCTAGTGTTTCTTTAGTTTATTTCCTATTTTCTTAATATAATTTATTTCCTTTTCGCCTGGTTTCTTTACCTCAACCCAATCCACAACAATAAAAATTTATTCAAATAAAAATGTTTTGAACCCCTGAACATTTGTTTACATTTTTTATCTCGTCTCGTTGGCCTTACTATATCTAAGTTTACTACAATTGAAAAAATAACTGCAATACGAACGTGCGAACATAACATTCCGATGTTATGTACAAACGACAGCAGCTTGTGCCATCCCTTTTGGTTCCTACATTTGTAAAGTTCTTGTTTATCTTGGTCTGGGTGTTTCTATGTATAATAATAAAATATGTAAAGTATTTACAAAAGGAAAGGTATATAAATGTACTTTTATCAGTTATTCTAGTACTATGGGAGTACAAGTTGCGATAAATATTTCATGTTTAATGGACAATACTCTTATGATGCTTATTATTTTGCTATTAATAGTTTAATTTATTTATGACCGATTTTGTGAAAATACATGCACTCAAAAATCTTTAAACGCGTTTTCCCAACAATCATATTTTTCGAATTGTGCCCCTATAGTATGAAAGCTGCGATATGTACTTTTATCAGTTATTCTAGTACTATGGGAGTACAAGTTTTGCTTAGTTTAGGACTAGGTGGCGTTGTGTGTATGTTGTGTGAGATTTATTTATTTATACAGATTATTGTAAATCAGACTTTCGGTTGTTGTTTCAGCGTAATATGAACGAAACCATGGTGTTAGAAGCACACACAAGTGAAACTGTGGTGTTGGACAAACCTCAGACCGCCATCATGAATGCTACTGTTGTACTGGATAAAGGTATTTTATTTATTTATTTATTGGAAGACTAACAGCAGTAACAATTAATATTAACAAAAATATTATGCAACATTCAGCCAATTACAGGTCCTCACGAATAAGTTGCAATATATTATAAAATTAAGAATTACGAATGTACTGCAACAAATTATAACAGAGCCTTATACAAATCAATTGCTTCAATAATACTAAGCACACTTTTGATATTGAAAAAAGAAATCCTGGCTTAGCACCCGTCTCATCGACTCCAGGTTTGCATAATGATAGTTAATAATAATAGCAGTCCTGTATCTAATACATGTCCCACTGCTGGGCTCGGGCCTCTTCTCATGATGAGAAGTGTTAGGGTCGACACACACCAAAAGCGCGTCGAAGCGAAGCGCAGTTTCAGTGTCATATGAATTTTAACTTATTTTCATTACTATAATACTTATTATCGCATGAGAAACTCTACGCTACTACTACTATGGAATTCGCCGAAATTCCCGCGGCGCCGCGGGCATCCGCGTGACTCGTTTGAGTTTCTCATGCGATAATAAGTATTATGATTATGAAAATAAAGTTAAAATTCATATGAAACTGAAACTGCGCTTCGCTTTGCTGCGCTTCGACGCGCTTTTGGTGTGTGTCGACCCTTAGGCCATAGTTCACCACGCTGACCAAGTGCGGATTGGTAAACTTTACTTGACCTTGAGTACTTTTTAGCCAATTATAAGCCAAGACGCTATGTTGTCTAAGGACGTCAGATAATTGACATTAATTGAATGTTTCAGGTGGCCAAAACCTGACGGATGACAACTCCTTGCTCACAGATGACAGCGATTCACACGACATGCACACTCCGCCCAAACAAGAACCTTCTTGCGCACAACCTTCGTAAGTAGACGTTATTATAGCATTTGAACCTTGTACTGTTTTGATGGTCTAGTACTCTAGTGGTTAGCGCATGCGCCTTTCACCGCAAACCGAAGCAAATAGGCAGTAGTTTGTTATATTGCCAGAACTTTCCGCTTCGACGCATGAAATAATATAATAAATAAAATAATAGCAGCCCTGTATCTAATACATGTCCCACTACTGGGCTCGGGCCTCTTCTCATGATGAGAAGGGTTAGGCCATAGTCCACCACGCTGGCCATGTGCGGATTGGTAGACTTCACACACCCTCGAGCACTTTTTACGCACTCTCAGGCATGCAGGTTTCCTCACGATGTTTTCCTTCACCGTCATGAAATAATAGTTTCTATTTATTTTATACCTGTCGCATTGATCGATATCACCGCCAACTGTTGCCTGCAGTCGCCTACCGATTGGTTTATAAATCAAAGTATCAAGTGAATAATAATACCTTATTTGTTTAATTACAGATCTGCTGTGAAAGAGAAGGTGCAGCAATTTGAAGAGATGGCGTCCAGAGTCACCAGGACGAAAACCAGAGCTATGGCTAAGAAGGTATATATATTTTTTTTACATTAACAATCCAATAGTCCCAATGACAAGGCCAAATACACACATTCACTCACACAAGCACACCGATAAGTCTCAGAAATTTTGCAAATCACACAAAGATTTGTGATTGTGATGTGGGGATCGAACCCACAACACCAGTGCAGTGGAGAGCGGCAAGGCGACCGCTTAAACAATGTATTATTTATTATAAAGAATGTATTATTTTCACCTGAACTGGCAAAACTGTACTGACTAATCAAATCAAATCATTTATTTCCATGGGCCCCTAGGGGCGCTTGAACACGTCAAAACAAACATCAAAGTACAAAAAATATAAAATTAAAATAAAGCTTAGCTAACTAAATTATAATACTTATTGTAATAAAAAAATAATAATAAAAATTCTTTATTTGCAAGAACATTGTAGTATAGGTGGTACAAAGTCAGATAGGTACAGAATGTTCTGCCTGAATAGGGCATGCAAACAGTTATTCATAGTATAAAAAATTGGCAATTACACAAAATAAAAGTTAACATCTCTTGTTCACGTTTAAATAATCAGCCACAGAGTAGAAGCTTTGCTCTTAAAGCCATTTTTTAAAGCAAGTTACAAATTTGTTATAATAAAATGATTTGACACTGGAGCTTAGATCTTGACTTTAATTCAACTTAGAGATATGAATTAAACTAAACACTAGAATAAGAACAAACGTTGAATAAACTCCTTTATGTTATTTCAGCTTCAAGTAGAAAATGCAATTTCGTTCTCTGAGAGATCTCGGTGTTTTTTAGCGAGATTGATTTCGGCCGAAAAATAGACGAAATCTCGCGAGCGTAACAAGTGTATTTTTTATTTCTTAATTTATGAAAAAACGACTCACGCCTTATGAATAACTCCTGTATCACACACAAAGTCAGAACAAATCTTTGCGGATCCCATAAATATATATGTCCTGTGTGGGTATTGAACGCACAACACCAGAGAGAGAGAATTCGGAAGACCTTCTCAGCAACTAGTTAACTGGCCAGCAAAGTAATAAGCCGTTTTGCAGGCAATTCTTTGGACATTTTATGCTTCTGCAGGCATTACTTTATAATAAAACACATTAAATTACCAATCTTGCGAGATCTCGCAGAATCGTGATTTATAAACTTGCGAGATCTCGCCTGAGCCCCAATCTCGCGAGATTGCACTCTCGAGCTTTAAGTATTCTTTCTCTTGATTCTATCTCAATGATTTTTCTATATTTTTGTTTAACAGGAAGACGTAGTTGAGAATCAGACGCCTCCAGACAAGATCGTGAAGCCCGTGCTGTCTGTGGAAACGCTTAACAAAATGAATAACATGATCTTTAACGGGAAACAGGTTAGATAAGTATAAAATGTTCTTAAAAGAACTTAAATTAGGGAGAGGGTAAAGTAATGGTTGAACGGTTGCATTAAACCTCGTCATTTTTGAAATTTGAATCACGAAATTTCGATTCGATTTCGTAATCTTCAATAAAAATAAATAAACTTCTAAAACGTCCCGCACGTACGGTGTCGCGTGACGTGTCCGCCGATCGCGCACGCCCAATGTGGGGGTTTAAAGCATAGCCTTAGGGGTTTAAAGTTAGTAGGAAGTTGGCGTCGACGCGCAATAGCTTGCGTTGTGCACTTTACTAAATCGCGTGACCCACAGGAACAAGCAAAACGTTTGCAACGGAATCAACAAATCCCAAGCGAACGAAGTCGCAGGCAACAGCTAGTGTAAGACATATTTATCCCGTGTATTCCGTGTTTTCTAACAATTTGATGCAGAAGTGAGCAAGATACACTTCACTCTGTTTGTAGACAATAACCTTAAATATTGCTGAATCTTATCAAACAAATTTTTAGAAAGTATAACAATTCTTGTATTATAATACTCATTGAATTATCACTTCACAGATCTCAAACTCAGCTTCCAAACCCCGCTCCGCCATTCCCACCGCAAAGCCCATCCCGGCGTCTACCTCTAAGATCAGTGGCATCAACAAAGCGAGAGAAGAAGCCGAAGCCAAGAGAGAGAGAGAAGATGCTAGGAAGAAGAAGGAGGCCATGCTTGAGGCTAAGAGAGAGATGCATAAAAGGTAAACCTTTGTGGACGATATTGAAGGCAAATCTTATGTTATAGCCAAATAGTATAACTTGTATTACTATACAATTATTGGCAATATTCTCTCCTTCATTTTTGGTTTTCTTCAGTCAAAACCGATCAATCAAATTAAGCGCTCTGCCATGATGGCGGCCATTATAATTTTGGTTAGTGCCGAATTTCATATCAAAGCCAAATAAGTCCAACATGTCATTGCATTTATTTTACAACCCCATATTTCCTGAACTATTTTTATGATTCTGGCGATTTTAAGAACATTCCTATTATTTTCTAAGTTGCTAGAGGTAATGATTGTTAAAATAAGACAAAATAAACCTTTATTTCTAAAAAATAACATCATCAACACCTGTATATAATACAAATGTAATTACTCCTTTTCACTTATCAAGGACGTATTGGCATTTGATATGTATCAACTCATTTCTAACCACCTCATTTTTAATTTCTAGAAAACGCGAAGAGAAAATGGCAGCCGCTGCAGCAGCTCGAGAAGCAGCTGAACGCGAGCGGCGAGCTGCTATGGAAGCCGCGGCTAAAGAACGAATGGAGAAACAAGCGCATGCCGACCAGGGAAAACTGGAGAGGCTCAAGGAAAATGAGAGGGTCAGTATTTATGTAATGATAACATCGACATAGAATGTATGGACTAAGGTAACCACGTGATAAATGGCGGCAATTTGGTGGTACCAAGCGCGTAGTGTATTTGTCCGTGGTCAGCTGCCGCCGTGAGCGGTCACGTACGTCAAATTTCTCATTGTGTGGTGAAAAGTTGCAAAAACTATAATTGAAATACAATAAACAACACAATGTTATTTTATATTACCGTTAAGTTACAAATATTATATTTTATCCCTAATATTATTTTATTAATTTATTCCTCTCAAAATTTGTTGGTGACAAATTTTAATGAAATGTAATGCCTAAGGAAAAGTACTTTTAAGTTTCACTCACGAATGATGAGTGAGCTCTCTGCCGAGGTTTACCCAAAAGACTACAGCTTCGCCTAAAGCAGAGGTTTTTCCAAAAGACTACAGGACTTCAATAAAGTGTAAATAGGTTTGAAGGAGACAGTAACTTATGTGTGATGCCCCTGGTGATGATGCAAGAGTCCATAAGCTATGATAGCTGCTTACTATCAGGCTGTCCATATGCTTGGCCAAGAAAAATGTGTCCTAGTATGAACGCCAAAAGGGCATTTGTGATAGAATATGGTTTTAAGTAACAAAATCTATGAATAGTAAGGGCACTAAATACAGATAAGTCAGAATTAAATGTAATGTTCTATTAGTATTATGATCTTACCCATAATTTCTTATACGTTTTATAGAAAAAGGCAGAGCTAGCCCGTAAAGTAGCAGAAACGGAAGAACGTCGACGCGCCGAAGAACAGGCCAGGCAGCAAAGGTTAGCCGAGGAACAAAGAAGGGCCGAGGAACAGAGGAAAAAACAACTCGAAGAACAACTCAAGTAAGTGTCCACTGCCATAGTATAATTAACATAACGCCTATATTACCCTGAAGGGTGTGGCAGAGGTGTACGACACCTGCACTTCACCTGTTATGTTTAGGTCCCATGGTATATGGGGTGAGCCTATCGCCATCCACCGGGCACAATTCCAACTCCATGCTGCTATTGTGAATTTCCTGATGAATAGTTCACAACAATCACTTTGTCTGACCCGGGAATCGAACCCGAGACCTCGCGGAGGGAGGCAGTTATTTAGGTGGTATAATTATTTGGCAAAAATCTAGTATACCAAAAAAATCTCTTAATAATTTATCTAAAAAAGATTCAAAGAAAGGAAATAATAACGATTGAAGTAGTTAGCTCACAAACAAACTTATACTTATGTTTTGTTTTCAGTATGAAGAAAGAGGCGGCGATAATGGCTAAGGAAATTGAAAAGAGACAAAAGGAGTATATCGAAAAACAGAAGAAGCACAGATTGGAAGAAAAGAGTAAGTAATACATTCTTCGATAGATTCATTTTGTAAACATTTGTATAAATGTGTTAATATAAAAGTGCTTAAGAATTTTTCTTGCAGTCTACTAAACTAGATAAATCTATGAAAATGAATTGCTATTTCTCCTGGTCACGGCATCACGCTGATTTCACTTCTTCTTTCAATAACAAACACAATACATGTTTGTTATTGTGAGAAGATGGTGCTTATGGAAAAATATTGAGAAATTTGCTCGGAAACTGAGAAAAATAATAATACTTAACCGCCTAAAACTATATGAACAAAAAAAATATACATGTTGGATCTTAAACTAAACAAGTCTTATAACCTAATAAGTCGCTATCAGAAAGCCTCGTACCCAAAATACTGGAAAACCATTTTATTAAATTATCTAATAATTTACTAATGTAGCCTTAGCGCTTTTGATAATATATATATTTTAATGTAACCTTATAGGGTTTGATGTAACATTGACAGAATGCCTGTTGTATAATATCGTCAAATAGGATTAGATTCGTAGTTAAGACAGTACAGCGTCTGTCGGGTCAGCTAGTATTTTATATAAAAAATACTGATAATATTTCCAGCTCACACTCCCCTCAAAGGCGCGGGCGGTTGGCACGGCTCGGCACTCGAACCCGCGTACATGGCGGACGGCTTCCAGTACCTCAACAGTGATGAAGACGAGGAACCTGTCGAAAGACCTGTGCCTGAGTGGAGTACTTCTAAGGTAATTCTTCTTCGTCGTGTCGATGGCTGAGCCAAATTTTATTTTGACTTGCCATCGTGGTGAAAGGATTAGCCAATTCGCTTTGGAGAACTCGCGAATTGCCCAGGGTGCGCCGGACGTAGGTATTCGTTGTGTACGTCACTCGGGGAGGCTCCTTTCATGCCCCCCTAAGGTAATTATTATTTGACTTTAAAACACTTTTAAAATAACTTTCTTGCAGGTCAAGGTTAAGTAATGCTTACCGCGGTCGGTCATGGATAGGTGACCATCTATAACATTATAACTAGTTTTCCTCCGTGCCTCGAATAGCATACTAAGCCGTGCATCGGTCTCGATTGCCATTTGAACATCTGACATCAAGTCAAACAAAGAGTATTGTATTACCTCATACTGGGTTGAGGAAGTCTTATGGCAGTCGCTCCACGTAAAATACAGATATTCAGCTAAATCCGTTAGACTAAAAACCGACCCCAATGTGATTGAGAGAAAAAGGCTCAGAAGATCGTCTATTGGATAACTAGGCGAGGGGAGATTTCCGTCTTTGGGTTACGCCTGGCAAGGAGGAAGCGCAGGTCATCAAAACACAGCTAGGCCCATTGTCCACGGTCACGTCATGTGACCAAATTATGCCGACCATCCTACTGCAGTCGGCAGGCGTATCTGAACATTTGTTATGCCGCATTGTGGGTACATTTTTATTTGATTGCCTATTTGTTGCACACAAGCATCATTGGACGATAGTTTATAGCATGTAATCCACTATTGGCAGGTCCGCAAGCACCAGCTGTTCGTGCAGTGCCAGGTGCCGGCGAGCCACATCGACCGGCTGTTCAGCGTGCGCGTGCACAGCCCCGACCTGCGGGAGATCTTCCCGAACATCGACCGCGCTCGCCTCAAGCGGACGTCCTCTGCGGTGTGGCGGACTCCTCCTGCTGCCAGGCTGCCGGCCGTCGCTGAGTGATGGTTTATCGTAAGTATTACTTTTTTTATTATTTACCAGCCTACAGGTGTGTCCCGCTGCTGAGCAAAGGCCTCTCCCTAGTCTTTCTGTTATTTTCTATCTCTGGCCAATCATTCTGAAATGCATTCAAGTTGTCCCGCCATCTCCGCTTGGACCGTTGTCGTTGAGCGTCACTTGGTACCCCGTTAGTCGCTTCTTAGGACTCTCTGGACTTATACGACAAACGTGGCCAGCGCAAGTCCCTCTTCAGCCTGGCAGACTTTTGTTTTACGATTACGATAAGTACGATTAAGTACAGAAGTAGTTTCTGCAAATAAAGATGAATTCATATCATTATCATAGCCCTTTCCTGGGATCACTGCTAGTCTAAGGCTGCATTTTCAGTGCAAGCGAACGAGTGATAAAACAATAAAGCAGAAATAGAGTAGGGGTGACAAGATTTCACTATGATAAAAGGAGTGAGGTAACAAGATTTCACTATGATAAAAGGAGTGAGGGGGTGTTAAAATCACGCCTACTTCTATGTAAGTAATAGTTTATTAGGTATAACAAAATTTAGCTGTGATGTGACTATCGCAAACTAAAAGTCACTAAGTGTTAAATAACAATAGTAGTATAAAATACTTATAAATGAATTGTATTGCTGTTTATTGCATCAGAACATGTATCCGAGTAGTTTTTACAAGATTGAACACAACAATTCATTCTTTTTTCAGTTTTAATGCAACTATCCCATAAAATGTTAATGCTTTAGAGTTGAGTACAGGACAACGCCGCCATTACACTGCCATAACGTGATGACGTCAGGACCTAGTTAAGAAACACAATGCACAGTTTGTAACGTAGTCTATTTATAGAATTTAGGTAGGCAGAATAAGTAGAAACACTATGGATCAGTAACGGTATTATTATTCCATAAAATCTTATATTAGATACATGTATAGTAATCTCAAGGCGTAGGTTGGTAGGTTTGGTAGATTTGGTGAAGTCCTGGCCGCAGCGAAGAAAGACACTTATCTTGGCGTGAGTGACCGCAGGCGAGAGAGGGCACGTCTCGAACGCAGGACCCTTATATACCCCACAGGGGTATGCAGTGGGGGACGGGCGCGTCTTGAGGTAGTGGTGGCGCGCGGCCGCGACGTCACAAGTTGCTTGAGCCACCCCTCTTCATTTTCTGCTCGATGGTTAAATGGGGAACATTGCACTAAAAACGCAGCCTTATTAAATCAGCCTCATATCCGCTATTAGACCTCTGCAACCCGGTTAGGTACTGGGTTGCAGAGTTGCAACTTGATAATGAAAGACAAATCACCTGGTTAGATTTCAGTACCTGATTTGTAACCCTAGATGTCGAATTGTTTATTGAAGTTTGGCTGAAACTAATTTAATAAAAAAAAAAGATAGTAAATAAAAGTTTATTTCCAAGAGATACATTAGTACATTATTTTTAGACAGCGGCTACCAAACTAGGTTTTCCTGTTTTTTGGTTAGCCAGAGTTGCTAATTAACAAAATTGTGTATCTTATATAATATTAAAGTTGAAAAAATTAAGAATCCAGCAGGACTCGAACCTGCACCCCCTGTGTATACGCCCCAAGTGCTTTGCCAATTCAGCTATGGATTCGTATGCTGCTAGACTGGAAATTTCCCAACTCTTTTGTGCCAGCGTCATAAGTACATTATATACCTTAGCTAGACGAACCTTACTTTTTCGCAGTGCTCAATTAAACACTTAGGTGATGAGAAAAATTGAAATTAACTTTAAAAGATAAAAAAACCAGAAAGTTTACATTGTTGTTTGCGATCTTGTGTTATGATACTTATGAGATAACTAGCAGCATACAAATCCATGGCTGAATTGGCAAAGCACCTGGGGCATTTACCTGGGGGTGCAGGTTTGAGTCCTGCTGGATTCTTAATTTTTGAACTTTAATATTATTATATAAAATACAAAAAGGCATAGCAAACCTATAATTTGCTTTAAATATTACAATTGAAGCATTGGGTGCAACAAGGGCGTATCTTGTAAAATTGAGTTTCGAGAAAATTGACATTGAAAGTTTAATATCTTATATTATTTTAATACTTATAATTTGACTTAAATCTACTTTACTATTTATTAGTCCCATGATTTAGCAAAAAAAATCTGGTATCATTATTATTTTAAAGCAATTCGAAACATCTGAAAACTAAGTTTTTTTTACTTGTATTATCCGCCCTTGTTGCACCCAACTGGTAAACAAATAACAATTTGAATACTTATGTAATTACTTTTAATTAAAATGTAAGTTAAACATGTGTATTTATTACAATCATCGTTTAAATATTCAACAATAATAACAGTCATGTAAGGTATACATTAATATCAACCTCTCACTTTCGTCTTTTTAATCAGATTCATCAAAATATTCATTAGACTGACGGGAATCTTCCGAATCAGCTGCAACTGGCCTCCTGGACGGTCCTGATCCTCCAGGCCTGCCTGGAAGGTCAGGACCTGTTTCAACCACTCATCATTTTCTGGTTTCATGAAAGGTGTCAAGGATAAAACGTCCCTAATCTTTTTTTCTTTTACTCCAGCTTTTTCTACCTTCTGCAAATTCAAATCATGTTTGCTTACTGGCAAAACATTCTTCTTAAATGTATAGGTAAGATCCGGAGATGCATAAAATCTTGAGGTCGTTAACACTCCTTCAGGACTAAACTCTAGTTTAACATATTGCTGTATAGCAAACCGAGTTTTATTTTTTCCACAAGTTTTCATTCTTTAACTTCTTTTTTCCATTTCTTGGGGGGGCTCATATTCACTCTGGTCATCATCTGATCTAAAGTCACTTAAATCTCTCGTTTCACTCATTTTTACATTAATAACTTTTTATAAACTGCATACAGGTCGTAACGTGTTTGAATTTAACGCATTTTTGTTATCTATGCAACAAGCGCGTAGCGCCACCTTCGAAATTAATGATTCCCATGCCATTTAGGAGCGGCCAATCGAAACGAGTTTTTGGTATACGAAACTAGATGGTGCTGTGCATGTTTTAATGTAATAACATCAAAACGGGCTTTGGGTACCGAACGCCCTTGTTGCACCCAATGCTTCAATTAATTATCATTTAATTGTTTTTTTTTTGTTTTCAGGTAATAAAATGGCTGAATCAAAGGCGCGGGCGGCCCACAGACCCTTGTACATATAATGTATCTTAGTACAATCTATATTAATCAGTTTGTTTGTACGTACGTCAACTACCGAATTGTAACTCTAGACTTGGTGAGGTAAGCAAGTATAGGAAAGAAAGAGCTCTATTGCCAGCTGGAATCATATGGCATTGGAGATGTTTACTGTCCAGTAATTTCATAGAGAAATATGCATATTTCCATACATTTTGGATCATTTTATATAATATTATAGTTGATAAATTTGGAATCCAGCAGGACTCGAACCTGCACCCTCCGGGGAAACGCTTCAGGTGCTTTGCCAATTCAGCTATGGATTCATGATGTATGCTGCTAGACTCGAAATTTCTCAACTATTTCTTTGCCAGCGTAACTCGCAGGGCAAATGCATAGCGAAGCTATAATTTGCTTTAAAATATTAGAAGTATTTTGGATCATCTTCGATATTCGCTCGATATAATAGCTTTTAAACTTTCGCGTTGCATATTTACTTATATGATTTGAACGGGAATTAACGCGATCAATTTTTACCTTTCGATGCAAATCATACAAATGAATAAATTTTAAATCACAATTTGGTGGCGTTTAAGGTTATGATCCAGCCTGATGTTACTTAAAAAAAAAATTTTTTTTTTTAATTATTATTACGTTCAGTGATTGGTTATAGTCGCTAAAGACCTGTTTTGTGGTAATTATTTAGTTAAACGGCTAAATAGTAATACTCCTGCTAACAAGGAAATTAAATATTTGGTCCTTCGAAACCGGATAATTATGTTGTATCACATTCTCGCAGTCACAAAAGAGTAAATGCAAGAAAGAGAGGAGGATAGTGAGTAGAATTTTATTCAAAAAGTAGGTAATATGTAAGTCTAGTATCATAGTAGTGGCATTTTATCACAATAATATATGTAATAAACTTGTTCTGCAAAATTTTGCTCAATCACAGTATACTTCTCATCCTGCTTACCTCGCTTAAGAATAGGACTATAGTATGTAGAGACGTAATAAATAGTTATAATATATGAAGTTTTTAATAATATTGTTACGCTATTATATTATTAGACAAGTTTTAACGTTTTCTTATTGAATACTCAGGTATTTTAAAAAATATTTTTTTGGATAAATTTCATTCAACTTTGGTTTTATGTATTCGTGTTTTAATCTGGCCTATGTTTATTCGATATTCCTTATTATGTCAATAATATCACGCCTCTGTCTCCTTTAACTATATTCAAAGATATTATTCAATGCAAAGGGGATCTTACCAACACTGCCAATGGCTTATTCGTAATACAATATAATTTGTGAGTATACAAATTAATTAAGGCTTATTCAACATTGATGGAAAGTAATTTGATTAAAAACCCTATACAAATAAGGAAGAATATCAAAGCGTCCACATTAACAACCCACTCCATGTATATTGCATTTAATCATGCTAAAAAACACAGCATTTTTGGATATTCTAAAATTGTTTTTCTTGTAAGGTTTCACCTTCCATCTTACTTGCACGAACAGTGCTAATTTCAAATAAATGTAAGGTTCAATTTGCACAAGCAAGATTAAACATGTAGCGGGCATCATGACCTGTTTGTGCAAGTAAAATGGAGTGTGTAGCCGGTACCTTGGGCATGAAAATGAAAGATAGCAATTAAACTGGCTTTATTAATGCTTTGTTTATTTGTATGCTTCTCCTATATAGATCCTATATTTATAACTTTGTAAAATCTATAATTAATACAAAATAATGGTCATCATTGGACACGAAATACGAAATGTTTGTCAAATGGGTAATGAATCAACTTTGCTGATAGTACATTACCAGAATTTTACAGGGCAATATCTTTAAATATTCGTAGGGCCCACCAAATTTAAGAAATGGTCAGAGTCTAAATTATAGTACGGGCGTGTACTGGTAACTTGTAAGACCACTGTATATCTACGAAATTAATTACCATTTTTTGAGGCAGGTCATCAATCAATGATAAGCACGCAGATTTATGCCTAACTTCAAGTCTTCCTAATAAAGGAATGTGTCGTTCATCCATTCATTTTGTAAATAATTTCACCTTGATGCCAAAATGTATAATCATGTATGTGACTCGTTTGTTTTTAGAATAATTTTTAACGTTTAGACTGCTATGGATTTAATTGTAAGTTAGAATAAAAATTTACGGTGATTTTTGTGTTTAATTATGACATGGCGGCACACCACGAGTCCGTCTGGTCAGCAGAGGGCACAGTAAAGCCCGGTTTACACTTTGTTTAGTGCGAGTGCGAGTGCGAGTGATTAGTGCAGGAGTACCCAAACTAAGCAGAGCTTGTTCTATGGATACTAGAATAACTGATACTAATACATATATAGAAAAAAAAGCGAATAAAAAAAATGTTAATAAAAAAAAAAATATATAATAATAATAATCTTTTGTAAATACATACATATTATACATAGAAACACCCAGACTAAGACAATCCCCCATGTTCATGCACACAAAGAGTTGTATTAAGTGGGAATCGAACCCACGACCTCGGCGTCGCAGGCAGCTACACTACCCACTCCGCCATCCGGTCGTCCTTTACAACTGTTAAGCCCCTAAGTATAAAATTGCCCGAGATGCGGCCCTTGTAAATATAAGTGAGGCCATGAACATACCAGGGTTTGGAAGTAAAGAAGTTTATTCTAAAATAAGAAACTTGAAGTCTACATATGCGCAAGAGTCTAAGAAAATTAAACAGAGTACAAAATCTGGAGCTGGAACAGATGACGTATATATTCCACATAGAAGTGGTTCAAACTGTTAGATGACGGCATACTGAATTTAAACAGAGCCACTTGGAGACTACTCGCACTACACACCTGCACTCGCACTAATCAAAATTGGACACTACTCGCACTAATCACTTGCACTCGCAATGAATTGGACACTACTCGCACTACACACCTGCACTCGCAATGAATTGGACACTACTCGCACTACACACCTGCACTCGCACTAAACAAAGTGTATACCAGGCTTAATGGGGCAAGGGTGGGCTTAGTGCGACTGGGCTACCCTGCTAAGTGACGTGAGTGGAGTTCTTATTCACACCACAACCAAGTGAGGTCGCGGGAAGAGTGAAAAGGGCTTATTCCTATACCAGTATGACCACGGGCCGACTCTTCGATGTGCTAGGAGTCGCCACCCCAGATAGGAGTTAGAAGTTTTTCCTAGAGTTAAAGGTTTTTCCTAGAGACTACAGCATGGGGTTATTTAAAAAGAGTGCAAATAGGTTTTTGAAGGGTCGGCAACGCACACGTGATGCCCCTGGCGTTGCAAGTGTCCATAGGCTACGGTAACTGCTTACCATCAGGCGGGCCGTATGCTTGTTTGCCACATCAGTGGAATAAAAAAAAAAAAAATAGGAGTGGATCGGTGCCATGAATACAAGTTGGCATCTGCTACCCCTCAGCCCGAATGGGCCGGCTTGACCCACATCAATTCGGTAGAAATAAAACAAAGTTATTATTTCTAAAACTGTAACTTTATTGCTATCTACCACTGCACCCTTACATAACGACGTTCCAAACACCAGCATGAAATCGATCAAGCTCTCCGTATCGCGGTGAAAGATGGTAAAGCCAGTGAAGCGTCATTTTGCGTGAGTTTCCACCAAAACACAGATCACTTGTCGGGAATGTCGGCATCATAATATACACACTATTGCATTTACTTGGAATAACAATAAATATGTGGCAGTACTACTTCGTTCTGATGAGAAATGGCGGCAATAATACAATTAATTGTTTTACTTTTTAAATTTCGGACCAACCATTTCTTCGTTCGGATACATACTTTTTTTAAATTTTGATTTAAGAATACTAATAATAATAATATCCCAGCAAAACGATTATTTTCTATTTTTTTTCAAGAGCAGCAGCACCAGAGATAATTTCGATAAGTTCCCTGGTGATAACGGATTGGCGAGTTCTGTTGAATGTCAGAGTGAGCTTGTCAATCATTTCTCCGGCGTTCTTGGAGGCGTTGTCCATGGCCGTCATCCTGGAAGACTGCTCAGAGCATGCGCCTTCCTTCAGCGCGTAGAACAACATGGATGCCAGGGAGAATTCCATGTAGGATTGCAAGACGTCAGCATCCAAGGAATCGTAGATAGTCAGTTTGGGGGCAGACTGGAAAATTTAAAAAAATATTATTAATTTATAAATTCACGAATACAAACTGTATCTAAATGGTTAAGAAACCGTAACGTTTACGTTTACGTCTGCTGGCAACCTAATGACAAAGTTGTGATAATAATGAGTAAATTTTTTAATTAAAAAATACCTCAACAAACAAAAAGGAAGTACATATAATTTCTAATTAATACTTTTTGGTAAACATAAAAGACATTTCAATTATAGTTCTTTTTTCTTGTTCTACAAAAAGAAGTTACACAACTTTTCTTATAATTAAATTCAAAGCCGAACTGCTAATGGCCTCTTAACAGTTTGGCTTTGAGAGATGAAAAAAAAGATGCCTCTAGGAGGAGTAAGTTTTAAAAATAAAAAGTAATATACTAACCTCAACAGCCTTCTGGCTGAAAAGAGGCAAGTCGGACTGATTGTAAGACACCACAGACTTGAATTTGTTGTAGACAATTTTGCCGGAGCCGAACTCATAGCCGCAAGTCAGGATGGCCGACGCGATCTTAGCGGCGTCCAGGAATGTGGGCGGGAGACGACCGATCTGTGAAGCAATACGTGGAATTAGTGGTTGGGCAAAGAATGAAGACACATGTTTTACTTCTAATTCAGGTACCGCTTTCGCCAGTTTTGAAAACACTCAGATCAGGTTTGTACGCACAGATATAGATCTACATAGATAACGCAAGTATCACGATTTGTATTGAAACCAAGCGTGCCGACTTTTTAATACCTTTTGTGACGTCACAGCCGAAATTTAGTGACGGGAAATCCAAACCGATTCAAAGACACCGATGCCGCCGATGCAGTACGATTCATACGATTCAACTGGGGCCGTCCGCTATGATTTTCTCTAACAAAAGACGCGCGTGGACTGAAGTTAGCGGCGACCAACCTTGACGCTTGGTCGGGGTTCGGACACGCGAAGTACATGCCGTTATCTATGTAGATCTATATCTGTGTTTGTACGTAAATTCGTGGTATATTAATAAAATCACTGGTCATGGTAATCCGGTAAAAAATGTGGCTTTTAAAGATTTTTATGGAAATGGGTCTTTTGGTCATGACAGCTAGATTTGCCAGTTTAGTTCCCACAACGCAACCGCCGAGCTGTCCCGTAACCCTGTACCACAGTTCAGTACTAAGTTTACATTCTGACTGGGACAGGAGACATAACATCTATGTCAAATTACTATATTTTGAGGAATTTCAAACACTGTAGTTACCATGTCTGTTGAATGAGCTATCTAAGTGGTAGTGAAGTTAGCTACAGGTAACTGTTGGACCAATCAATGAACACCGTACTCAAGCATGATCATGACATTGAATTAGCACCCAACTTCACTAATCTAGATGTTTGATTTTAAAATTGATCTATACCATTGACTAGAAAAGAAGATCTTACTTCATTGCACACGCTGATGATGTGCTTGGAGTACAAACGCTGCAGGATAGCACGTGACTTGTCTCCTACACAGATCACCTTGATGTTCTCCGCTCCAGGCTCGGCGAGACGAAAGCGGATCACCTTGGACACACCGGTATGGACGGCGCCGCACAGACCTGTGGATTGAAAAAAATCTCAGTACCATAGTCCATCAGGCTTTTTTTTCTAATTTTAAGTGGGGCCTGTCCTCAGTTTGGAATGATCGTCTCTCTTGCTCTCATACGTGCCTTATGCACTGGGTACAAGTGCTTTCTCTATCGCTCGCAAAGTTTGTCTTCAGAACGCCCTAAAGAACTTTGCCTCTATGATCAGAAAACTCAATGCCTGATTTACACATTATGGACTGTGATGATCAGGGATGTTAGGGAGCTCCGTTACCGTAACCGAAACAATCGGATATCCGATATACAAAAATATCCGTAACCGAATCCGAAATAAAAGTTTCGGATAATATCGGATAGGGCCGGCGCACATACGTCAATATTCCACATTTACGCGGTCAAAATTGAATTTTCAAAACTTACGGTAAATACATAAAATAGCACATGCACAGCTAGGAGACAGTTCCAAGAATCCTAATTGAGCCCCTAAACCTACCTGGGATACACCCCGACCGCTTTCAAGTGGTCGGAACTTGACCGTCAAACCGTGCGCTCGTTTTGGCTGCTTAAAGTTACAAACTCTACGAAAGTGACAACATTAATATTTTTTTTTCTGTGTCAGTTTTTCAAGTGAAAGATATGGATTCCAATAACACAGGTATGTATCTTAATTTTTATTATTGTTTACTTATCCAAAATACTAAATTCGAATAATTGGGGGGTTTCAAACACATGGGTTGTTTTAGACCATTTTTTTTAGTAGTTTTAAACTTTAAAGGTCAATTTGTTGTATTTATAGATGAGCTACGATCTTCATTCTTTTTTTATTTGAAACTGCAATATTTTGGCTAAAAGAAAATACAAAAACTAGCTGCGGAAAAGTGCAGATGACAAAACAAGGGGCCTTTTTAACCATTAAGATTTTATATGAAAATATAACCATTTTTTATTGGTTAAGTAATCATAGCTTTTCGATGTTTTAGATACTTCAAGTGCATTAGGTGTGAAGATTGTTACTCCACTTATTAGCAGCCTGAGGCCCAAGAAGAGATCAATCCCCATAACATTTTGCCCGGAAACAATAAAAATGCGCATGCCAGAATATCCCGACGAACCAGACTCAGAAAGCGAGCAGCAAGATTAATCCATAACGTTATAATTTTGTTGTATTAATTTGTTTGTAATATTGTACTAGTTTTATTTTATTTTGTGTGTATTGTCTTTGGATTGAATAAAAAATTATGTGAAATAATGATCTTTTTCCTTAATTTACAAAAAACTTAGTGTTTATTTCTTTGTTTTTAATGTTGTTTTACCTTTATTTAAAAAAAAAAATTCACTAAATAAAAAAAATGTATTGAAGAGGTTTGTAATATCATGCAGACATAATATAGGTAAACAAATAATTTTGACCGCGTAAATGTGGATTATTGACGTATGTGCGGCGCCTAATTGAGACACGTCATTACAAGTTGTTTTGATCGGCCGATTGATTGAATTGGTATAAAATGCGTCCTAAGTCGAGTGCAATTTGGTAATTTTTTGATGAAATGACTGTCGATTTCGCAAAATATAAACAATGACATATAAATAAAACCATTTTATTAGCTATATGTATTTCACTTTTGAAATTCCTTAAAAATCTTACATCCGTAACCGAAATTATCTGAAACTAACGGATAATCCGAAATAATTTAATATCCGCATCCGAATCCGTATCCGGTAAATTAATCAATCTTATATCCGTATCCGAAATTTCATATCCATAACATCCCTGTGTGATGTAAGATATTATGGTGTTGATTTATATTGAGCCATTAGTGCTACTAAAGGGAATATTGTCACCTATTTCCAGCTAACCCTGCCAAAAGTCCCAGTAAAAAATAATATAACATTTACGAGTTTCCTGATTAGATCACTAGAAACAGCGGAAAAATTTTGAACAACAAGAGTTTCTGCAAAAAATTTGTAAAATGAACAAACAAACTTACCTCTGTCAGAGGTCATGGCGATGTACAGCTGCTTGGGCTCATCTTCAGGGGCAGCAACCTGACAAAGAGATCAGTTAAAAATATTCGTATTAGAAGCTTAGCTAAAACTTAGTGTTTACTAGGTCACCCCTAGGTACCATTACGGAGAACTACACAACAAGCCATTGTTGATAGCAAATCCATTCAAAATGGACTGTACCTGGAATAATAGTCATTAAGAGAATTATGTTCCAGTATCAGTGGGGAAATGTCCCAACTAGTAGTTCTTAATTCATCTCTCTTGCTTTCGTATGTTCCTAATCACTGGGTCACATGCATTCCCTGATGCTCTTTAAATTGTATATTTTTATACTTGACTAGTGGAATGCAGTATGGATCTTTTTACTTCTGTCATTGTTGGCAAAATTATTAAAATGTTAATAAATGACTTAAATAACCTCGTTTTTTAGAAGTAATTAAAAATGCTCATGGGTCAAAAACACGCTCCTTTGGCATCTCGCAAAATTTTGATATCATAGAGTATTGTATTGTAGCGACTGATGCAAGTTAAAAACTTTATTTTAATGAAAAAAAAAGTTAAAATAATTTGAACAGACATTAAATGGATAAAATAAACAAACCTCAGCCCTGTCGTAGAACTGCACAGCACCCTGGCCATAGGGACGAGCAGCTTTCAAGTCACGCTCAGCACGTGTATACCTGTGAAATAAATTGAGATAAGTAAATATTAGGGCAGGCAGGGCCTTAGGGCTTTTGATAGTTTTAGTTCATTCCGATGATTTAGTACTTTTCAGTTCCAAAGACAACAAGATATTTGGCATGTATCACCTTAAATGTATTGCAGCATATTTACTGTTGAATAATGAGCTTTTACTATATTCAAAAAGGCTCAAAATTTTATATTTAAATGCACTATCTTACTGACTTATGCTATTGCTTCAGTTTCTATAATAACAAGGATTAACACTATAAGCACTACATTTAGATGGTAAGTTATAGATTAAATCAAGACTTTTCTCTGTTGAGATCAGAGATTTGAATTTACACTTTGCCCTGCACTATCAAATTCTGCCACCTTTCAAAAATGTAATCAATTTACTGTTTTTAACAAGCAACTACAACAGAAAGAAATGAGCTTGTTCTTCCCAACAAAGACATATTTTTATCCTTGATAGATATTACTCATAGATACATGCACCTATAACATCTCTAGTTGAGATCATTGATACACTATACATTTCTGGGGTACTTCCGCAGTTTGTGTACTAAGCCATTATAATTAAAAAGATAACTGCCATATCTGTTTATTCTATGCTGTGTATTGAATTAATTGAAAAAATATAAAATCTCATAAATCATTTGATTTTCAAGTATTTTGTATTCATATTTGAAGTAAATAAATACATAGCTTATTAATTCTCTGCCAAAATGAATAGGTATTTTATATCTATTGCAACTAATTTTAATTAAGGTCTAATTATAAATATTTTTTATTTTATTTAATTTCATGTTACAAGTTTTGAAAATTTCCAGCCAGATTCACGATAGTTTATTGAAATTGACAGTTCATGCCCATCAATACCTCTTCATATTGGAACCTCTTTCCCATTTTTTTTTTTTATCATAAATGTATAATACCAAGGCAAAGGCACTCACTTGGCAGCTGACACCATCTTCATGGATTGGGTGATCTTCTGAATATTCTTTACAGATTTCAGACGCATAGAAATGGTCTTCAAAGTAGCCATGTTCCTGTTCTGCTGGTGGTTGGCTATCGCCACCACCTGGGTGCAGACACCCGGCGCTACACGACCCAACATTTTCCTGGCTCTGCAAAGTAAAGCACAAAAATCAGATGTTAAAAATGCAGGTTATGTCTTAGGAAACAAGTTATGTAAGAGTGTTCCACTCGCCGACATTGAAGCACTATTTTCTGATTACTTCCAAAATTAAACCAACACCGATTAAAAAAGGATTATTGTTAACGTTTATTACTTAATTATAACTAATTACTAACTTTTATGGGCGTTTCTTTGGCCAAATTCACCACCAGCCGACGATAAATGTCGCTGGCTGAAACGTTTAGTATGGGATGACAGAAAAAAAACGAGTGATCGTCCGAACGCGACCTTAACTTATGGTTTGATCAAAAATAATTATTTGTGATAATGATTTACAAATATATTTTTCTCTTAATATGCATATTCAAAAGAACACAACATAATGTACAATTCTTCCTTTATTTTATTAGCATTCTGGATTGTTTAAAATAAAGTAAAAAAATAATATTAAAAACCACAAGCTTCAATATCATGGTCATATATTTTTTTAATCAACATAGCTTTACATAATTGATTCTTATTTAAGTGTCCTTGTATCAAAGTTTAAATAAATAAAAAAAAATATATATTTATGTGTTTCAAAATTAGTTCAAAGGTTAGGAAATTAAACGCGAGAGCGGTCTACTGCCACTGTCACATGTAACTTGACGTTTGTCTAACAATCTTAATTTTGCGTTTTATCAAAGCGCTGCCTGACGTTGAAAATGGAGCAAATAAACCAAAAATGTCATCGATATGGTTTTATACAAGCGCACAACTAACTTTGTATTATTGTATAACCCTACCAAATGAAAAATCAGCAACTAACGCATACGTGTCAGGTTTTTCAAGGACTTTTTAATTTTACCGTTTGCCTACCTTGATTGATAACTTCAATTAACTTCATTTGGTGGATCAACAATTGTGGTTCTTTCTTTGTTTATTTCGTGAAATTAAAGCTATATCAAAATGCCGGAGCCTGATAAAAAGCCCGCCCCAGTGAACCCTGAACAAACTCTGGAACAACCAACAAGAGAAATAACTCAAACGGATAGGATAAACAAGCAATTATTGACTTCCTTATTCAAGAGAATGGATGAAGCAGATGACTCAACTCAATCTAAAACGCTTGAAGATGATAATAAAATAGAAGATGATGAATGGGAAGACTAGTATTAAGTTTATCATTAAGTAATAATATATCTTTTAAAATAAAATTGTATACTTATCTTAGGTGTTTTATTCTTAACTCTTGACTAACTTTGTTTACATTCTTATAAGTGTGAGACTTCATTACTTCATAAGGGCGTATCCAGGAAAAACAGTCTATATAAAAAAACAGCAGTTAAAAGTGACCAAATTAATGTTCTACTCATTTGTGAAAATTGCTCATTACATCCAGAAACTTTTTATTCTAATGATAGTTTGCTTCTAGCAATACTACTGTTCTACAAATAAGCTACTGCATTGAAGAACGGCAAAAGCAACAGAAAATTATATCTCGTCTCTAGGAATATCAAAACATCTTTCTTCTCGAAAATCAATTTATTAAAATTAAAACATTATTAAATTTGAGAAAAATATTTAAGAAAATCTAAATAATACTAAATAAATCATTTGCCGCCTGATGCCTTGGGTGGTTTCATAAGTAGATGTTCAGCACAATAGTTAGGTTTAGCGCAAGGGCAGGTAGGCTTACGGAGGTCTTTTGTCATCTGCATTTGGAAGGCATGGACATGGTCACTGTAGAATGGGCTGTAAAAGAAAAATAATGTTTTTATATTTAAAGTGCGGATTTTACCAATGATGTTGTACAGAGTTCTATAGATGCTGAACCTGATTTACTATCTCTCTTTCTCTCTTCAACTTTTGTACAGGACAGAGAAATCGAAAACTGGATTGAGTATTGATATATGTATCTGTTATTTCAAATTCTGGGTTGGGCGAAGTGTTATTTCTTTCCGTCAAAAAATTCACAATAGCAACATGGAGTTGCAATTGTGCCTGGTGGCTGGCGATAGGCTCACCTCCTATGTGAGATGTGGATGTTGTACATCTCTGCCACACCCTTCTGGATAATAGAGGCGTGATGTTATGTTATCTGGAATTTCATTTTACTTGGTGGCTGAGTAATTAAAGTATTAAATTCTGCCGTGGTATAACTAAAATGCCGTTATCTGCTAAAACCATTTTTTTGGATAACAAATAAAAACCGCGGAAAAAATTTAAACCGATGTAACTTTTCGGTGACAAAACTTATTTTATCTATGATTTGGTATCTTTGAATCTCAAATAAGTTACATCGGTTTAAATTTTTTCCGCGGTTTTTATTTGTTATCCAAAAAAATGGTTTTAGCAGATAACGGCATTTTAGTTATACCACGGCAGAATTTGCATCGGTGCCTTTAAGATAAAATGTCAGTAGCACCTATATTTTATTGATGTACCATAGAAGTATTAGAGAAGGTAAGTATTGTGATAATTTGCTTCAGTAGAATGTTTCTATTAAACGTGTTCTGCTTACCGTTGGAACATCTCCTCAATTGTCCTTTGGTATTCAGCTGTTGCCAGCTCACACTTCTTACGTTCTTCCATTTCCTCTTTGAGGGCTCGCTCCTGTTCCAATCAACCAAAAACATAGTTAACAATTTTTTTTTTTTTATACTACGCCCACAGCGAACGAACGTGTAGTCTACCTGATGGTAAGTGGAGTACAGCCCATGGACATCAACAATCCACAAAAGCAGATTATAGATGCGTCACTGCAGCTGAGGACTACGGTGTTATGCCTCATGTGCCAGTAATTTCAGGGCCTGATCTCACCACCAAACCGGAACACAGTGTTAATATAACATACAAGTGTAAGAATAATATTTAAGCCATATTGCCACATTGTCTGCACGTGTGGTGTAGTGGTTTAAGCGGTCGCCTCGCCGCTCTCCACTGCGCTGGTGTTGTGGGTTCGATCCTCATATGGGACAAATCTATGTGTGATTCGCAAAGATTTGTTTTGAGACTGGGTGTGCTTGTGCGATAAGTGTAATTGCTTCTGGCGTTCTATCTATTGTAAAAATCCAAATTAGCATTTACTGTAAAGATAACTTATCGCCTCGACCTATCTTAACTAATAGCAGTAGCTCGGCATAAAATACTGATATTGTTACCTTTAACAGCTTGTTATAAGTATTTTGTACCATAACAACGTTCAGGTACAGTGTCTTATCCTGTGCGTCACTGGTGCTCTTTGTATTCTATTTCTTAAAGTCGATAATAGAACAGTTGAGGAAGGGTCGAGACAGCAGTGCGCCTCGATGACATTACGGCCATCCTGTTAGCTAATAGTAGCTCTGAATAAAACGCTGATATTCAGCTGTAGGTAACTAGTTGCTCTTAAGCGACTTTCCACCTCGACCCCGCCGTAACTTGCTTGTCAATAACTTCTCTTAATAATAGCAACCCTATAATCTAATACATGTCCCACTGCTGGGCTCGGGCCTCTTCTCATGATGAGAAGGGTTAGGCCATAGTCCAACACGCTGCCCAAGTGCGGATTGCCTGACTTTACACGACCTCGAGTACCTTTTAGACATTCTCAGACATGCAGGATTCCGCCTGATGTTTTCCTTCACCGTTAGCGAGCGATAATTTATATGATCAATACACACATAACTTCGAAAAGACGAATCCTAACAATTTATTGACAGAGGTGTGTGCTGCGGGTTCGAACCCAAGACCTTTCGACTTCGCAGTCCTAGTCTCCCACTCGGCTATCGCTGCTTATTTATCTTAAATGACTTACTTACTTCTCTTTAATAATCATCTCTCAACTTACACATAACGCCATCTAGTCCCAAACTAAGCAGAGCTTGTACTATGGGTAGGTACTAGAAAACTGATACTGATATACAGGGTGTCCCATATTTAATGGATAATCCTTTACCTACAGATTGAGGGCATCACGCCTGATAGGAAAATGCAAAATTTGTAGAAGAAAAGTATCACGAATTTTTAAATATCGAACATATTCGATTTTTTCACAAATTAACCACTTTCGTCCACTCTTCTTGATGCCATGTTCGTAAATCTTAGAATTTTTCAAGTCTGTTTTTGGAATTCAATTCTTGAATAGATGTACTATCAAATTTACAATCTCATTATTGTACAATTATTTCATTTAAAAAACTACAAAGATTAATAAAAAAAAAAATTACATGACATTATTTTTTACAAAAAGTTTGAACCCTTATGGTGTAAAAAAAATGTATGGAGACCTGTGTGCCCATCACGGAAAAAATATGCCAGTTTCATTGTGATTCTAAAATGGTATAAAATATTTTATATTTTTTTTTATTTAAAAAAATAATGTGAGAAATTATGACCAGGGTCCGATTTTTTTTAAATCACTTTCTACCAAAATGATATCCTAGTTGATAATATAGTTACTTAAGCGTATTAAACTAAATTAAATAATTACGAACAAGCATAACTTTTACAAAAAGCAGTATTTGGAACGATTGACAGCGATTATAAATCTTATAATACCTATCTATGAAAGTATCGATTAAGATCAAAATACTGAAAGTAATTAAACAATATTTTTTTTAATTTTGCTCATCACTTCTCTCTGGTTGCGAAAAAAAAAACGCTGACACTCAAATGTGTTCTGTAAAAAAGGCGCGCAAAATTTCGAAATTTGCGGAATGTGAAATTTTCAGTTTTCTCTAAAAGATTGTATGCTCTCCTTCCTGCAAATTTTGCGCTCCTTTTTTACAGAACACATTTGAGTGTCAGCGTTTTTTTTTTCGTAACCAGAGAGAAGTGATGAGCAAAATTAAAAAAAATATTGTTTAATTACTTTTAGTATTTTGATCTTAATCGATACTTTCATTTTAGAATCACAATGAAACTGGCATATTTTTTCCGTGATGGGCACACAGGTCTCCATACATTTTTTTTACACCATAAGGGTTCAAACTTTTTGTAAAAAATAATGTCATGTAATTTTTTTTTTTATTAATCTTTGTAGTTTTTTAAATGAAATAATTGTACAATAATGAGATTGTAAATTTGATAGTACATCTATTCAAGAATTGAATTCCAAAAACAGACTTGAAAAATTCTAAGATTTACGAACATGGCATCAAGAAGAGTGGACGAAAGTGGCTAATTTGTGAAAAAATCGAAAATGTTCGATATTTAAAAATTCGTGATACTTTTCTTCTACAACTTTTGCATTTTCCTATCTGGCGTGATGCCCTCAATCTGTAGGTAAAGGATTATCCATTAAATATGGGACACCCTGTATATAAAAATATACTAATTATACGTAGAAACACCCAGACCAAGACAAACCCTCATGGTCATGCGTGGTCTCGGGTTCGATGCCCGGGTCTTGCAAAAGTGCTATTTGGGTTTTTTACAGCAGCATAGAGTTTATATTATGACCATCTACACGCGTGTATTAATTATTCCAAAGAGTATGATGGTATATCTACAAAGAACTATTTACTCCCATATTTCATTAATTACCGTGTGAAACTATCGCCACCTCCCGGGCCCCATTACAGATTCCGTGCTAATCCTGTTTTCTTTCTGACGGGCGATAGTTAACACTTTTGATGGACCGTATCGGCATCGAAGCCGATACCTTACGCTCAGCACCAGGCATGTATGTTTAACTTTGCGCTGCAGGCAATCCTCTGTGGTTTTTAGCAGCGCATTAAGATGTTAATTTTTTTTAAGATGGCTTTTGTAATAGTTAATAAATAAAAAAAATAAAAAAAACTTGTTGTCTTACCTTAAGTTTTTCCTAACCTACCTTACGTTAGAAAAAACTGCATGTTGAAGAGGCTGACTTGTTTTGTGTAGCTTATTAATAATAATAATAATTTCAATTTTACGTATTAATATTTGCACGCCTTGATTGGCAGAATATGATGATACGTTGTAATTAGTTTAAGTTACCTATTATGTACCATATTCATCTAAATAAATATTTACTTTACTTTACTTTACTCTACTTTACCTTTTTTAGTTTCTTAGTGGCCTTCAGAAACTGGCACCTCTTGAGATCTGTGGCATCCTGCCGTTGTTGTCCCTCCGCCAAGATGAGGGGGTCCGAGTTGTATTTCACGACTGCTATGTTGTCTTTTAGGAGATTCATATGACGGTTACATTCGTCTAATTCTCGCTACAATGAAATAAGAACATTATTTTTTTAAATTATCTTTACGTTTGTAAAGGAAACGTCTGTGTCGCGAGGGTGTTCACAAACATGTGTCTGTATAACTCGCTTCTAAAGCCAATATGGTCTTATAGCATTCAACTATGGGCTGGTTGGCTAGTGTGGCTAGTAACACGAACATAATGTGTCTTCAAAGAGCTCAAAACGTAGCCTATGTTACGCGCCTTGTATAGTCAGTTACCATATACAGAGAGACAGATAGACAAAGTTATCGTGTAAAAAACTATCCCAGTTTGAAAAAACATTGTTATTTTGACCTTAAAAACAGACGTTTAGAATAGAAGAATAGAGCAGAAGTTTTGAACAGACTTCACGGTCTATCTTAATATTCTGATACCTCGATCTGTTTCCTTCTTTCGATAGCAGCCAGGTCTGCCGCAAGAGATTGTGACGCGAGCGAGTCCCACGTGTCGCTTAAAACCTTGGTCTCTTCTGCTTGTTTCTTGAGGCCTTCTTCTCGATCGATCACCATTTGCTTCTTCTGGCGACCTAGTTCGTAACGCTCTTCTTTCTTCTTTTGCTCCTCTACGGACAAATATGTATTTAATTCATCCATCCATAGAGCAAACAGTGCGGGCGCTCTAAGCGAAGACCTATAGGTACCCTAGGCTTTTTAGTTTCCAACAGAAAACATTTCAAAATTCGGGCAAAACAGAAACATGGAAAGAATCAAAACTATGTAATTTCCCTAACAAGCTACCGAGATAGGGTTGAAGAAGTCACGATTTAACTAACTAAAAAAATCATAATGAAAGCTGGTCAATAATTTGGTTTCTTAGTTATTAAGAGAAAATACTTAAAAATTCAGCGCTTTCTTGGTGGTGAAGTAGCTTCACCAATGATTCTTAGTTTGTTAAGAAAATATTTAAAAAAGTTGACGCCTTCGGCGCTTCCTGCCTCTTGTGGGGCCAAGCAAGTCGCTGTGGTAGTGTTATAGTTTTCGGCAACACTTAGGTATAACAAATACAGACAAATAAAGATCATACTCTCATCTGCCTTCCTATTATCCTCATCCCAGATCGCCTTCATCGTGATAGCTTCCTGCTTCAACCGCTCCCGTTCTTTGATACGTTGTTGTCTCTGCATCTCGCATTGATAGTCTGTGTACTGCTTGGATGCTGTGTCTCGGCGGACGCGCTCAATCACATCGTGTTCTATTCGGGCGGCCTGGAATAATGTAATCGTCTTATTACAAATTTCATATCCGTGGCGAATTCTAGCATGGCGGCCCCCGCGTGTCCCTCTGATCAGCAGATGGCACAGTGGTGGAGCAAGGGTGGGCTTGGTGGGACTGTGGGCTACTGGGCGCCTGCAGTCCTACCATGTGAGGTGAGTGAAGTTCTTCTCCACACCACCACCAAGCGTGGTCGCGGGTAGTGATAGGGGTTTAGTCCTCTAACTTTGGATACACAGATTTTTTTTTTTCCTTTATATGTCCTGCGATCAGTCGTGGAGACTATAATCAGGAGAGTTGCAAGAAGTTAGTCTAACTTCTTGGATGGACAGATTTAAAAAAGAAAGTGTTTAGAACTTCGAAATATTTTTAAAATTTTCATTTTGTTTTCATACAATGATATACTTAAAGTAATGATTATGTAATACTTACGAGTGCCTCAGACTCCCTCATGGTGAGTTCATACCACATATGATCCATTTCTTTTTCCGCCGCTTTACGCATTTGTTTCTCTCTCATCTGGTACAGCTGGCATTCTTCAGCTTCTTTGGCCCGCCATTTGATTAGGCAAGGGTGTAGGTGCACGGCTTTGTCTCTGTTTTATTATTAAAGAGTGTTAGCACTGATTTTAACGAACTTTTCAATTTTTCAAAAATTTGACAACGGATCCAAATCGCGTAATTATAATATATACCTATATAATATATATAATAATAAGTAATAAATACCTATATAATAATAATCGCGAAAGTTTAAAAACATAAACTTCTCAATCAATGGTCGAGACTAAACTACTGCTTTTGATCTCTCTGTCCCTTTCAATCGTTGAGTGAGAGAGAGAAAGATCGAATCAGTCGGTATAACTATACATCGTATCGGTTTGACATGTTGGTGAAATGTTGACTAGTCCAGCGGTTATGAAACCTTTTGGTAGCAAAACTCTTATGAAAATTGAAATATTTGACGGAGCTTTAATTGTTTTTTTTTCGCCAGCACCATAATGTTCAGGCTCAAACAGTCAAAAGGGACATAAGACGTGAGATATGCAGAAGTGAGACTGAATTTTTTTTTTTTTTTTTAGTTTATACTACGCCCACAGCGAACGAACGTGTAGTCCACCTGATGGTAAGTGGAGTACAGCCCATGGACATCAACAATCCACAAAAGCAGATTATAGATGCGTCGCTGCAGCTGAGGACTACGGTGTTATGCCTCATGTGCCAGTAATTTCAGGGCCTTACCAAACGAAGCGAACGCATAGAAAACAGAAGTGAAAAGTGGGTATTATTCATCTCTGTCCCATTCTTTTGAGTAATACCTATATACATGATGTTATGTTAATACCTATATAGATACAGGTTTCAATACTAACAGAGGTATAGCTTTGTATCTTTCCTGATGTTCCTTCTGTCTCTTAGCGAGGAGATAGGCGAGGCGCTCCTTCTTATCCTGCCATATCAACTCTGGACCTTCCTGTACTTGTGTCATGAACTTCTGGATGTTAGCGTCTTCTTCTTTTGTAAGAAGATCTTTAAGTCTGCGAGATAATATGCGCTTTATATATTGACCTAATTGAGACATTATTAGGGTATCTACTGGTAAAGAATATATATATGTTTGGGGATTTGACACGAAATTTTTTTTTAATTATAAAAAAAAGATAAAGATTTTTTTTAAAGGCAAGAATATATGTATTTTTTACTTGATGTTCAGTAAAAAAATTAGGATAAAGAAAGTCTGTAAAAAATAAGGATTATACTGCAAAATATAGCTAATGAAGGCAAAAAAAATAAACGTTCTCCTGTAAAATTACAAAATAAGTTGACTTTGTTGATTTGAACAACACGATTTATTGTGTGAGTGTGTGTATTCGTAACAGGCCGAAAAGAGAAGTAGAGGTCAGTATGTCCGAAAATAAAATATCTCTTTCCGTTAAGATGTTGCATTTTTTGTTTTTTTTTTAAAATCAACGCCCGCACTATAGAAATTACTCTTGTGTCGCGGGAGTGTTAACATACATTTTACACACTCAGTACACCCAGAGTAAGAACAAATCTTTGCGGATCACACAATGATTTGTTTCGTGTGGGGATCGAACCGACAATACCAGCGCAGTTAAAAGCGGCGAGGCAAACGCTTTAAAAACTACGCCAACCGTGCACTATTGTCTCTAGCTGATTCGATACCACAAGTCTAGGTCGACAGCAGATTAAAAAAAAAATCTGTTCTAGTTTACCTTTTCCTTTTAAGTTCAAGATCTTCTTGATAAGAAGCCAAGCACAGATCAACCCGATGGGCAACTTTATTTATAAGAGATCTGGAAAAATACAAGAATATTAATTAATAAATAATATAATAGCAGCCCTGTATAACATGTCCCGCTGCTGGGCTCGGGCCTCTTCTCACGATGAGAAGGGTTAGGCCATAGTCCTCCACGCTGGCCAAGTGCGGATTGGTAGACTTAACCAACCCTCGAGTACTTTAGGCACTCTCAGGCATGCAGGTTTCCTTACGATGTTATCCTTCACCGTTAGCGAGCGATAATTTATATTAAAAATACGCACATATCTCCGAAAGACGAAGGTTAATGATTTATTGTCAGATTTGTGTGCCGTGGGTTCGAACCCGAGACCTTTGACTTCGTAGTCCTACGGTCTCCCACTCGGCTATCGCTGTTTTTTTTATTAAATACTTTTACGCATTGGCGGCAGAGCTCGTGGCTAATTACGTACCTATCGATCTTTCAGGTTAAGCAATGCTAACTGCGGTTGGTCGTGGATGGGTGACTATCTCAATATAACGAGTTTTCCTCCGTGCCTCGGGGAGCGCGTTAAGCCGTCGCGGTCCCGGTTGCCATTTGAAGATCTATGACAATCGTTACGGGTAGTCAGCGGCCAGAAGTCCTATTACCTAGTCTAACAAAGAATATAGTATCACCTCGTACTGGGCTGTGGAGGTCTGGCAGTCACTCCACGTAAAATACTGATTTTTAGCTAATTCCGTTAGACCAGAACAAGGGCGCCGGCAGAAATAATTTCCAGGTGGTGCAAATTTTAGTTTTGTTACAATCTTTGCCGTATATGATTGTTAATAAAAAGATGAAATTTTAGTCTGAATGTTCGAGACATTTACAAATTAAGTGTCCACCGAGGCAAGATAACCAAGGACAATAAAGATAACTTTATAGAAAACGTCATTAATAAGTTCGGTCAAAAACCCCGCCGGCCGCAGTTGCTTTTTAAATGAGAATTGTGTAATTACTGCCTACTAATTATTGTGAATAAAAAAATGATTTCCATCAGACGGCTTTTTATTTCAATAATTCCTGTTGATTCCGAGATTCCCAAGGGGTGCAAGTGCACCCCCTGGCACCTCCCGGCTGGCGCCCATAGACCAGAAGCCGACCCCAATGTACTTGGGAAAAGGCTCAGAAGATGGAAGATCTATTTTTCGGTATGCAGAAGTCGCAGGTTCAAATCTTTCTTAGTAGAAATGTTCATACATTACATATAGTACATTATCTTTAGTGTAAACAGCAACCACCTGTACAAAAAGTACTGTTAACTTTTGTGCGGCTGAACGCTGGCTCCCAAGATACAGGTCCTTGATCTAGTTTGGGGATCAATTTTAAGTTACCTAATCTAAACTTACCAACATTTGTGAAAAATCTTATATAACAACCAAATGTAAGCATATTTTGTGTAAATAATGTTTTTTTTATTTTTTTTTAATGTGGGTGTTATAAACGTCTGCCCCACCCGTGAGTGGCATAATGTGACATACTTGCGATCGCATCGTTGGAAGAAATCACTGAATTGTTTATTCTTGGTTTCCTTAAGCTTGGTCTCCGCTCCTATCCGTTGTTCCTCTTCCAACGCGCGAAGCTTTTTCACGAACCTCACATAGTGCCCTGTTGAGTTCAACACTCGAGATGTCTAAAAAAAAGTTATTATGTATGTTTTTATTAAAACTGACGTGAGTTTGTAACATTATTCAAATTATGGAATACGAGTGTTACTCACGTAATGTTGGTATATTTAGTCGACCGCGGTTTCACCTGTACTTGTAGGTAGAGCTGCTGCCGCAGTGCAAGACTGGCTGCAACTCAGGCGCGACGTGTCGCACTCTCTTAAAAATGCCTAAAAGTATAGACGAAACCGCGGTCGACTAAATAGACCAACATTACGTGAGTAACACCCGTATTTCATCATTTGAATAGTTATTATCCACTCAGTTGTAATCGAACCGGTAGTTTTTGCGTGATGCCTGAACAAACAGACAGACAAAAATTTTTTTGATCACATTTTTGGTTTCAGTGTCGGTCTAGTAACACGCCCTGCTATTTATTTTTTTGATATTTTCAATGTACAGAAATTATACTTCTACAGATTTATTATAAGTATATAATATAGATTAGAGATAAAAAGAAATTAAATGCATTTTAAACCTAATTTTATTTCGTATTGTTCGATAACCCACCTTATGCATTAAATTACAAAACAGCACAAGCTCTGTAGCACTTCTTATCCCTGATTATTGGCATTCATAGTAACACCGGGTTCAAAAGTGGCCGCGTGTATTAGATATGTTATGAATAACTTACATAGTAGCACTCCCCGCCCCCTCTCGGCCCGGGCCCATCCATAGGTGCTTTATCTCGCGGCGGTGGAGATTCTATCGGGCAGATAGGATTCATACCCCTTTATTAAAAAAAATACAATCCAAGTCTTAAAATATTAAAAACATAATATTGTATGAATATCAAACAAAATTGGTAAGCTTCAGAAAGTTAACTATGACATTGATAAAAATGACAACTGCTGTCAAAAGTTGGTCTATGGATGTCAAAAAAGGGTTTATAAATTGTCTCTGATTGCCAAAAGGAGGTCGAATGATAGAAAAAGGTGATTTTGAATCTTAAACAATCACACCAAAAGAACAAATCATTGCCAAGTGTCCCCCGCTCAGATGCCAAATGAAGAAGAGCGTAACTAATAGTTAATACTACTAACTAATAACTAGTTGTCAAAACAAAGATGTGCCGCACAATCTACACCCACAACCCCATCCCCCCACTCCCACGAGATATATGGCAGTCTTATTTGAATTGTTTTTCGCTTTCATTTCTTCTCTATATTGATTAAGTGCTCTTTCTTTTGAATATACCAAAAATAATAACAATATTGTAGATATTTTGAAATTAACATTTGAATAAGACAAATCGTTTTCTTTTTCATAAAAAAATGTTTCAATTAATTTATTTATCAAAGGAATAAGTATCAAATGTCAGTATATAAATATAAAAAAAAACAATAATAATATCATCTTTTATCAAAAAAGTAACAATAAAAAATATAAAAAGATACATTTTTAAATATCTTAAAATTTAACCAACCACCCAAAAATATAGTATAAAAATCTCAATAGTCCATATTATTATATTACTTGATATCACATTATATTTGGATTTTTATATCACAAGAATAATATTAACAATTACCATAGTACCTACAATATTACAGTATACATACAAAGTACAGTATTATACTTGAATACACTTCTTATATTTACACCATTACCACATAATTATATTTTTAATGTCTGCACGTGTGGTGCAGTGGTTTAAGCAGTCGCCTCGCCGCTCTCCACTGCACTGGTGTAGTGGGTTCGATCCCACATGGGGCAAATCTTTGAGTGACTTGACAATATTTGTTCTGAGACTGGGTGAGCTTGAGTGAGTGAATTTGTGTATTTGACCTTGTCATTGGGACTATTGGATAGTGTAATTGCTTCTGGCGTTCTATTTAATTTAAAAAAAAAAACCATATTTATAAGTTTGATCTAAATCCTTTCACTTGCTTGCTCTTCATTCGCCACATTTCCTGAAAAAGTAATGAATAACCAATATTATAAAAGTGTAAATGGACAACTGCCACGCTCCATACATTTTTGGTCCTAATTCAAAAGAGCTAGCCAAGGAAAAAAGATAATCTATTACAACTTGACACTTTGATTTTTTAATTTATGGAACCAAAACAGTGGGATCGTTATTCCCGGTTTTATTTAAGTTTAAAAACACGATTCCAGGGAAGTATAGGGTGCTGAGGCTTGTATTTTGATTGACCAAAGCGCGGCAAAAGGGGTACAAATATTGAAATGTGACAATCAAAATAACAAAAAAATTTAAAAATGATAAAACAATTAAAAAAAACCGGCCAAGTGCGAGTCAGACTCGCGCACGTAGGGTTCCGTACCTAAAATAAATGTTTTTCTTTATTCTTTATTATATTGGAGTTGATTGAATGAAAGGTAAACCAATTTTAAGTGGAAGTTTGCATGGTAATGTACATCATTATATTATTTTTACATTTATCATTCCCTTATTTTAGAAGTTACGGGGGGGGGGGACACAAATTTTTCCACTTCGGAAGCGTCTTTCGCGCAAACTATTCACTTTAGAAAAAAAATATATTAGAAACCTCAATATCATTTTTCAAGACCTATCCATAGACCCCACACGTATGGGTTTGATGAAAAAAATATATAGTTACGGAAAAAAAGTGGCTGTGACATACGGACGGACAGACGGACAGACATGACGACTCATTAAGGGTTCCGTTTTTTGCCATTCAACAACGGAACCCTAAAAAATGACACTAATCCGCATAAAATTACCTATCCACTACTACTTATTTATTTATTTATTTTAAGTTTATCAAAAAAGTAAAATATTTTTCTCTAGAGACGATTATACAGGGTTATTGGGTAAGTCGACCTAGATCCGTTAAGAGGTGGTAGTTCCCATCATTTCTGACTGATCTGACTATGAAACACCCCACCCTAAACCTAACCGTTTTCGAGATATTGGACTTAAAAGGTTTTTTTTAAAAAATATCCCGATTTCTTAACTATAGCCTATTTTTTTTGTATCCTATGCCTTTTATTTTTTTTTAATTCTGATTTTTGTGTGCCAGATAAGTTTGTTTATAATTCTCAACCCAAAAAGTGCAAGTATCTGAACCAATGGGATCGTAGTAGACGATTGATACCGTAAAAAAGTAATTAATTTGAAAAAAAAAATTGTTTCTTTTAGTAATATTTAAAAAAAAATCTATGGCGTTAGTTCTGCAGATGTTTTAAATAATATCTACGTTCCATTAGCTATCCAACAAGGTATCACAAGCTAGGGTCTTATCACAATTCATAGAAAAAAAATCGATAAAAGGCTCTCAGGTAGCAGTACAAATTTGGGTTCTTTGGTCCTATTGTTCTTCCACGGAGCTGTGGTGCGTGCAAGCGGGACAAACTGACCAGGTGCAAGCGAGATAAAATAATCCCGGGCAATTTGTTGTTATTGTTTCGTTTTAGTCTGCTTCCGTGATTCGTCCGTAGTAGATGCGATATTTAGTGCTCTTCATTTCTTACCCGACTTGGCTTGTATTTCTGGACTGTTTCCTACAAATTGTGACTGTGCTTGTTAACTGGACTTTGAATTGTGCTTCTGAATTGGAACTGTTGAAGATGGCAACCTTCACGAACGAGGAATACGCGGATATTCTACTTTGTTATGGGTACTGCAATGGTGTTTCTGCACGAGCTCGTGACGAATACATTGCACGTTATCCCGGCCGCCGAATACCGGATGTCACTGTCTTTGACGGCGCTTACCGGCGACTCAGAGAGACTGGCTCTGTTTTAAGGCGTCGAGCAGACCTAGGCCGACCACGGATCATTGTTGATGATGAAGATGAAGATAATCAAATAGTTCAACGGTTTAGAGCGGATCCAACTACTTCAACTAATGCTGTTGCCCGAGAACTTGGACTCTCGCAGTGGAAAGTGTGGTTTACGGTGAATTCTGCAGGCCTCTACCCCTATCACTACACGCCAGTACATGTTATCGAAGAGGGAGATCCAGTGAGGAGGTTAGACTTTTGTAGATTTATGCTTCATGGAGATTTAGAAGACCCAGCATTTTTAAAACAAATCTTGTGGACAGATGAATCAAAATTTGATAAAGATGGAATTACAAATTACCACAACGCTCATTATTGGGCCCCAAAAGCGCAAAAAAATCCTAACCAGAAGAGGACAAAAGCCGCACAAAGAAGATTTAGTTTAAATGTCTGGATGGGAATCATAGCAAACAAATTAATTGGGCCCTTCTTTCTACCTGATAATTTAAACGGAGAATTTTACGAACATTTTCTAAGAGAAGAGTTACCAAATTTATTAGAGGATTTACCCCTAAATCTGATTAGAAACATGAAGTTCCAACACGACGGTTGCCCTGCACATTACAGAAGAGGGGTCAGGGAATGGCTAGACAACGAGTATCCTAATAGGTGGATCGGAAGAGGTGGACCCATACCGTGGCCAGCAAGAAGTCCTGACCTGACTCCCATGGATTTTTATGTGTGGGGACACATGAAGACATTAGTCTACAATGAGAATAATCCAATTGAAACTATTGACATATTAAGACAGAAGATTATTGAGGCTGCTGACGAAATTCGAAGAGACTTAACGACTGTAGTAGTTAAAAGCGGACTAAGACACCGAATGAGAGTGTGTGTGCGAAACAGAGGCGGCCATGTAGAACAAGATTTATAAATTTAAATAAATGTTGTTTAATAATTATTTGTATTGTTTTATTTCGTTTCCTGGCCCAAAAGAGAAGTTTAATCTTAAGTACCATTGTTTTTTTTTACTACCTGGGAGCCTTTTATCGATTTTTTTTCTATGAATTGTGATAAGACCCTAGCTTGTGATACCTTGTTGGATAGCTAATGGAACGTAGATATTATTTAAAACATCTGCAGAACTAACGCCATAGATTTTTTTTTAAATATTACTAAAAGAAACAATTTTTTTTTTTCAAATTAATTACTTTTTTACGGTATCAATCGTCTACTACGATCCCATTGGTTCAGATACTTGCACTTTTTGGGTTGAGAATTATAAACAAACTTATCTGGCACACAAAAATCAGAATTAAAAAAAAATAAAAGGCATAGGATACAAAAAAAATAGGCTATAGTTAAGAAATCGGGATATTTTTTAAAAAAACCTTCTAAGTCCAATATCTCGAAAACGGTTAGGTTTAGGGTGGGGTGTTTCATAGTCAGATCAGTCAGAAATGATGGGAACTACCACCTCTTAACGGATCTAGGTCGACTTACCCAATAACCCTGTATATTATTTATTATGGTTTTGCCGCGCACTAAGCGCATATGGTCGGTCCGCGCCCGAGCGGATATTGGTAGTGATTTATAATATTGATATTATCGCTTTATCTTCACTTTTATGGTGGGTCTCGCGTTCACAAAAGCTCTTCTATCTACTATATCGACAGAACCTAATGCAAGTATACTTACCATGTAATCAATTTGCAGTCCCCGTTTCTTAACGAAATCTTCAAATTCCTTAGCCATTTCACCCTGTATCGTGTCCTTGACGTCGATATATTCGCAGGAGCTGTTTGCGAAGTGGAACGATATTGCTTTCCGGTAGTTCTGTAATTAAATAACAGATATCACACAACGTCATCTAGTCCCAAACTAAGCAGAGTTTGTACCTAGGGTATTAGAATAACTGATACTAATGCATATATTTTTTTACTGGTGGTAGAGCTCTTGTGAATGAGCTCGAGGGCGGCAGCACCACCGTCTCACCTTTAACCTGCCGCCAAATAGTAGTGCTACTATTACTGTGTTCCGGTTTGGTGGTGAGATCAGGCCCTGAAATTACTGGCACATGAGGCATACCATACCACCGTAGTCCTCAGCTGCAGCGACGCATCTATAATCTGCTTTTGTGGATTGTTGATGTCCATGGGCTGTACTCCACTTACCATCAGGTGGACTACACGTTCGTTCGCTGTGGGCGTAGTATAAAAAAAAATATATATATATACTTTTTCTTACGTAAATTACATACATGTTATACATAGAAGCACCCAGCCCAAGACAAACCTCCATGTTCATGCACACAAAAATTTGTCTTAAGCGAGAATCGAACCCGCGACCTCTGCGTAGCAGGCAGTTGCACTACCGGCTCCGCTATCCGGTCGTCAAATAGTTTAATTAATGCAATTAAATAACATTTGTGTACAACAAACGAAAACGGTGAAAAGTGTTTGGATAGTTGCAATTTATTTTTAATAGATGGCGTTGCAAGTTGCAGCACATAATTGCTATTTTTATTTATTTATTCGTCCCGTTAACAATATACATATTAGTATCGTATATTAAACATATCACTAGAAGGTTTTTTTAAATGTATATCAATAAGAGATTTACACATCGTACTTTAGTGAATTAAAATTAAAAAAAGTTTAAAAAGTATTCAAGGAAAATAAAATCTTGAATCTATTAATTCTACAAAACTTAAAAATTATAGGATGAGCTCAATTAACGATACAATATCTTAACATACACTTATTTCAATCTGTTTGTCTACACTTTTGTGTGCGTTACCCCAGCAAAATAATGTCGAAAATAGTAATTTTAATCTTACAGATTTTTAGTTGTCCATCTTCTGTAATTGTTGCGCACATTTTTAAATTTGTTGCACTTATAGTTTTTTAGTTATTAAAAAAAAACTATTCCTGCTGGGGTAACGTTACTGCAGCCAGACATTTTCCTTTTTAATGGGAATATTGAAATAAATATTAGCTATATAATTAGTTGTCTAAACGAGGTAAATGTTGCAAATAATTTTGTAATTTTTCTTTCTTCGGCTTCGAAGTTATTCGAGATCCTGCTGGAGTAACGTTTGTGGTTTTGCTGGATCTCTGAAAAGGTCAAGCGGATTCTTATCATCTTTTGTACATGATCTTTTAAGAATTAGTTTTAATTTGTTGGGCAATAAAAAAATGAAATTAATGAACCGTTCAAAAGTTATTTAATGAAATATAAAAACACTTAAATAAGTTCTAACACCTTAAATAAGAACTTTAAAGACTTACTTTAAACGTTATTTTGTAGCTTATAACTGTCTTTAAATGTATGTGAAGTTTCATTAGTATCCTGTGTGTAATAAACAAGTTATGATCAATTCAGTTTACCGTCTTAATGCGCGTGGAGTTATTTGGCCACAGATAACCCTGTATGTGGATATATCAACTGAATGATACGTCAATAATTAGTTGCTTAGTTCAGTTATATACCTGCAAAATTTCAGAGCAGTAAATACAATAATTTACGAGATATTAAATAAAAAGTCATAAGGAAGTACATGACCGTGGTAACCCGGCCATGTTTAGGTGGTTACAAAAATGCGGCCGTGTAGTACATTATGGTATCTTCTAAAATGTTTAGTATCATACACCTTACAAGTTCGGTACAGACGCGTACACTGTTAAATACCGATTAAATAGTAGATAACAATATAATAATATCTGAACTATGAAAACATTATAATTATTATTTCGGCTTTCGGCTACTTATTAGATAAGTATGTATTAAAATTATGCACAATTGCACATGTGAATACATATCATAAAACAAAATGGAAAATGCCATAAAAGCAGAATTGCTACCTATAATATTTATCTGTTATTGTTTTTAAGTTAAATTAATGTAAAAAAGTTCTGCAGAATTTGTGTACTGAACCTGTAAATAAATATTCTTTAAGAAACATAATTATAGTTTTTTAAAACACTTGTGTACACATCTGTACTAAACTTGTTACACTATCCTACATATTTAAGAATATACCATAATGTACTACGCGGCCGCATTTTTGTAACCACCTAAACATGGTCGGGTTACTACGGTCTTGCACTTCCTAATGACTTTTTATTTATTATCTCGTAAATTATTGTATGTACTGCGCTGAAATTTTGCAGGTATATAACTGAACTAAGCAACTAATTATTGACGTATCATTCAGTTGATATATCCACATACAGGGTTATCTGTGGCCAAATAACTCCACGCGCATTGAGACGGTAAACTGAATTGATCATAACTTGTTTATTACACACAGGATACTAATGAAACTTCACATACATTTAAAGACAGTTATAAGCTACAAAATAACGTTTAAAGTAAGTCTTTAAAGTTCTTATTTAAGGTGTCAGAACCTATTTAAGTGTTTTTATATTTCATTAAATAACTTTTGAACGGTTCATTAATTTCATTTTTTTATTGCCCAACAAATTAAAACTAATTCTTAAAAAATCATGTACAAAAGATGATAAGAATCCGCTTGACCGTTTCAGAGATCCAGCAAAACCACAAACGTTACTCCAGCAGGATCTCGAATAACTTCGCAGCCGAAGAAAGAAAAATTACAAAATTATTTGCAACATTTACCTCGTTTAGACAACTAATTATATAGCTAATATTTATTTCAATATTCCCATTAAAAAGGAAAATGTCTGGCTGCAGTAACGTTACCCCAGCAGGATTAGTTTTTTATAAATAACTAAAAAACTATAAGTGCAACAAATTTAAAAATGTGCGCAACAATTACAGAAGATGGACAACTAAAAATCTGTAAGATAAAAATTACAATTTTCAACATTATTTTGCTGGGGTAACGCACACCTTCAACATTATGTGGCTTTGATAGGATCTTACGACTACGGTTTTTGTAACTAGATGGCGCTGTACAACGTCAACCACTGACTTTTTAGCCAACAGCAACGGTAACATTATCCGCAGTTAAGATATTGTCCTAATAAATGTTTTATTATTTAATAAAAAAATGTATGTATTTTAAATCACTTCACATTAAAAAGGATTAAGAAGAATTACATATAATGAAATAGTTATTGAAATCAATATTTTTTTCACTTTAAATAATCAGAAAGATTTTGGTCAACATTTTAAAAATAAACATAATACCTTAGATATGTTTGGGCCTGATCCATGAACTAAATAAGGATTCAGAAATACCGTGTCGCCAGGGCTCATTTCCAAATGAACTTGCTTCTCAGGAGGAGCGAGGACATCTTCATCAAGCCCATGATATAATTTTAATGCATTCTGAAAATCAACGAAAATATTTGTAGAAACAAAAATAATAAATAAATGAATAAAATTACAAAAAGCCAACGTCACGCTGTATTCCCAGGCGGTCACCCATCCAAGTACTAACAGCGCCCGATGTTGCTTAACTTCGGTGATCGGACGAGAACCGGTGTATTCAACATGGTATGGACGTTGCCGATGGGTAAGGAAAAATACGTAAGCATAATCATAGAACATGCGTAAAGTAGATATTACGTCACAAATCACAAAATGGCGAAATTCTTAAGTGACGTCGAAGAGTATCTCATTCAAGATTGATTCTCTTTGAATATTAATTTATAAGGAGTAGATAATAAATTAATAGTGTTGAGTTGTTTACAACTTACTATTTGGCAATGTCTCGTCTTTTCAAACACCAATAATAATAGTAGAATTGTTACTATAGTATTTAACACCAAAAGAAAATAACTATAAAATTAAAATTCTTTAATTTAAAAATGCAAAAGCCAAATCCACGCGGTATTCCTAGGCGGTCACCCATCTAAGTACTAACCGAGCTCGAAGTTGCTTAACTTCGGTGATCGGACGAGAACCGGTGTGTTCAACATGGTATAATACAACAGGAAAAATAGATAATTAGAATTAACATACACATACGACTACGTATTTTTCTCATTTGTTGGATGGATTGTTATCGCCAGAGATCAGTAGACGGCATGAGCTAATCAAAAATAATCGTGTTTTCATGGTAATTCGAACCGGACCTATTCGTAATATAATAAAATTAAAGTTATCAGATGAAGAAGAGAAGAGACGATGTCAGGATTAATTATTGTTATTATTTTTTATTATTTATTTAATTTATTCATGTACAAAAAACCTGTATATACTCAACAAAAATAATCGTTGCGACACCACACTGTTCAATGCGAAATAGAAAGACGCAACTTTTGGTCTTAATTTTGCCGCCGTTCCAAAAAAAGTTTTTAAATTATCTGAAGTGGTCTATATCTCTTCTTACTGTCCAAGGTTATACTACCTTATATACTTTATTATTTAGTTATTTACCTTTTTTCCTCCATGCTGGTATAACGTCTTAGCTTTATGTGAGCCTGGTACCGCGATCAGACATCCGTTGTCAAGATTGACATGTTCTATTGCTGTAGAAGTTCCTACTATCTTATATACTTAATTATTTAGTTATTTAACTTTCTTCCTCCGTGCTGGTATAACGTCTCAGCTTTATGCGAGCCTGGTACCGCGAACAGACATCTCTCGTCAAGATTGACATGTTCTATTGCTTTTCGAAGCTCCTACTATCTTCTAAACTTAATTATTTAGTTATTTACCTTTCTTCCTCCATGCTGGTATAACGTCTTAGCTTTATGCGAGCCTGGTACCGCGAACAAACATCCGTTGTCAAGATTGACGTGGTCTATTGCCGTCCAAGCCCCGACTATCTTTTCCGCTGGACGGAAAGGGAAGTAGAACAAGTCCTGGAAATATAAGGAGTTAAATAAAAAAAAAAAACAATGTAAGGACGGAGGCCTGGAGACCTGAAATCACCAGGTTTCACTTCTAGCATAGGCACCAGTCTCATTAATATAACTGTCAAAATAGGATAAGGTCATCATTACTTGTGTACTTAAAATATTGTGGTGAGAAAATAAAAGCTTTTTTAATAAAAAAAAACAAACGCAGAAGTGCGTGCAGATGCCATTAATGATCTCATTTGGTAAGTATAAATGTAATTTAAATAAATAAAGCTATAGTCATACCATCTTGCAGACTTGGATGTTATGTTTGACCGTCATAACTCATGAATTCTTTATTGTGTGAAAACAGTGTCCAAAACTCGATTTTGCTTCGTATTTTTTGTTCGAAGCACAGTCGAGTTTGCTCACTGTTTTCGCCTTTACAAATATATTTACATCTCCTGCTTTTAAGTTCCTCACCTCGCTCAAGATTATAAGCAAGAATCACTCGCCACGTTCGCGAAGAAAATACGCACTTTTTCTGTTGTTGCAGAAATAACTATTTCGAGATTAAAAATAGTTTTTTTTTTTCAGGTTCAAATTTGATGATAACGCTAACTAAATAGTATTTCAGGCGATTAGGTTTCAATTTGCGAAACTAATGACTTAACAAGGCCGTGATAAAGTCATTAACGACTCATTAGTGCGTTGAAAACTTAACGAGAGCAAGACACTCTTCGCAAAGAGAAGGAACAAAAGATTTTGGTATTAATTTATTCATGCTCATTTTCACAGCTCACTCGAACCGCTTAGAAACTTGATTTTACCTATAAGTTGATATTATTACCTGGTGTGCCGGATGCCTGCTCGATCCGGGCGGCTTATTGATGAACATACTGTGCATAGCTGTGATGTCATCTCCAATGAGCTGGGACAGCACGGACAGCATGCGCGGGTGCTCGCCGTATGTTATGAACACATCGTCGTATAGCAGCTCGGCCAGCTGCAATACGACATACATACATTACATCACGCCTATATTACCCAGAAGGGTGTGGCAGAGGTGTACAACACCCACATTTCACCTGTTATGTTTAGGTCCCATGGGATTCACAAATTCAACTCCGTGCTGCTATTGAGAATTTCCAGAGGAAAGTTGACATATAACGCTTTGCCCGATTTTGACGAATATTATGGTGGAGATTGTTCAAAAATGAAAAGTAAGTATATGGACACCCCTGTCTGCCGCGTTTTGCCTGTATCGTAGCTCGCCGTGCGTGTCGTTTCTTTTGTTTAGGGCTTGTACACATAACACATAACTGCGAATCGGTGCGATGCGAATTCGCAATGCAAAAAACTAAGCCGCAAATTACTGCAATGCGATTTCATGCGGCAAGTGTGACCGAACTGAATGTAGGGAATTGACGATGCGAATTTATGCGAATCAATTAGCAAAATCTTGCGATGCGTCGCGCCAGATCGCAGATATTTACGATGCGACGTCGCATCGCAGTTTTGTGTACAAGCCCTTAGATAAACATACTATGCTTAGCTGTGATAGTTTGGATAACATGCGCGGGTGCTAGCCGTAATTTTGTTGGATGGCACATTTTTGGGCAAGGTTAGGGGTGTCTATATTCGCGGTCTGTCGTGTTTTGTCTACGCCTCGGCTTTTCAGTAAATTTTTTAATATTGTTGTTTATTTTGAGTCGCGACGCTTCTTTATATTTTGTATAAAAAAAAATTAAACGGGCGCCGCGTCCGCATCTTGAGTCTTTTCTGTATGCCCCTTACCTTGTTAATATAGTCCTCTGGTTTGAGGTTTTTCTTAGCGAGCTCCGGTTCTTTGACCACTGATATTATGTTTCCGGCTGGGACGAGACCCTTGCAGATTTGGAGAAAACGTTGTCTGTGGAAAATAAGTATTATTTTTTTATTTTTAACGACGTATGTGGCGATCATACTGTTTCCATCACGGTGGTAAGTGGTAACTATAGTCCATGCACATTATGCAATCCACAAAAGCAGATGGTATATGCGTCTCTTCAACTGAGGACTATGGTGTTATGCCTCATGTCAGTAATTTCAGGGCCTGATATCAACAGCGAACTGGAATTCTGTAATGCAAGCATCGTGGTGCCGCCCTTGAGTTCGTTCACAAGAGCTCTACCATAATAAAAATCCTGATAATCCTTCCTTTCCTTATTTACACACAAATATTCACGATACACAAGATAATGGTTGATTTAACTAAGTATACATTACAAATCAAATTTGGAAAACAATATACCCGCATTCATAAGGTGCGTATAAATTAAGCGCGGCAAACCATCGAACATTGGTGCGCGTGGCGGCCGCGCTCTATGTAGACGGGATCGCGGACATTGCCGCGCTCGAACGTGCCGCGGGGCGATCCGCTTGCTGTCGGTTTTTGAGACCGCATCAAAGGATCTTCGGTCGGTCGTTCGCTCGCGCGCAGTGGGGACGGTTGTAGTTTTGGTGATTTGGCTCGCGCGGCGAATACGTAAAAATGGACAGCGAAGAGTGGCGAAATATATATAGCGATCTATTTAGATATATTTTTTTCATCCACCAACGCTTTTTTCTTTTATTTTTTTTACAAATAAGATGGTGAATCACAATAAAAGCGGCAGCCACCTGTCTATACTCGCAGGTTTACGAGAGTGAACTGGTCTGACTATCCGCCGCGGTGTTCGTGATGGATCGCCTGCCGCGCGCGGCTGTCACGTCCAACTAAATTTATATCTACATATTGGCTCGCGCGGCAAATGAGCGTCAACTCAGGTCAAACATTGGCTCGCGCGGCTGCCGCGCTTAATTTATACGCACCTTTACAATAGACCCGGCACACATCTTAGCGAGTAACAAAAAAAATTCTCCTGGGCGGGAATCGAACCTACAACCTGTTACGAATAGAATAGCGAGACGGCCAGATAAACTACGTCATAGTAAAAGAATGTCAACAGCAGCACAATATAAATATCACCCAGTACTCTGACTAGATCCTATTCATTGAAATAACAAAAGAAAATCACGCGTTACACGATGGAGCTGCCTACTTCCTGTATTATAATATCAAGAACACACGGCTACTGATCAACCTTTACATTTCCAGTATGAGCTGGTCTCGCATTGTACGGGAAGCCTGTACAACGCGAGACCATCTTATACTAGAAATGTATAGGTTAATGTGAATTAAGTCGTATGTACCTGACTTGAACTTCTATCATTCATGCGTCTTTTGTTGTTCCCTTATAGTGTTTTTCTCTGCGAGGCGTAGGCACGTGACACTTTACGACCGTTTTTTATAAAAATAAACTACTCGGTACATAGGTATAATTATCTTTACTCTGGTATAGTCCATGTTCAATGTCTCTACGAAACATCTTACGTCACTATTTGTCTATCTGAACACAATATGTTAAGGGATGATATCAAATCGTTATACGTAGAAAATTACACTCTTGCGGTTTCCTTCAGTCGTGCAAGTCGTCATGGCGGTGCCTGTATTTTGGTTCATAACAATCATAAGTTCAAAGCAGTTAATTCCGTGGAAAAATGTGGAGTTTCAGGTATCATTGAGTGCTGTGGCATAGAGCTTCCAGAACATAATTTAATAATACTTTGTGTTTACAGACCACCCCGTTGTACCAAATACCATTACAATTTATTTTTTTCGATATTTGATTCACTTCTTAAATCAATATGTTTATCAAAAAAGAAAGTTATCATATGCGGTGATTTTAATATTAATACACTGATAAAAAATAAGGTGTCAAGTGATTTGTTAGATATTATTCGTGCACATAACCTCAAGTTAGCTTTTAATGAACCGTCACGTCCCGCAAGTGGATCTTGTTTGGATAACTTTATGTATAATATAAGGGGATGCAAATGCAAGACTTTCGACTTTGCTGTATCCGATCACACATGTCAGTTCTTATCCTGTCCAGTAAAAGAAACATATTCTCTCACTCATTGGTTCATCGAGAGAAGGGATTACTGTAAAGAAAATATAGAGAAGTTTAGGGAATGCATGCAGTCGCTTACTTTTAATGATATATTTAATATGGACGACCCAAATGATGCATTTAATAGTTTTCATGATCTATTTCTCCTATTTTATAATCTTTGTTTTCCGAAAATATTAATAAGAAAAACTCCTCGCCAAAAACCATCGTGGCTATCTAAAGGAATTCGGCGCTGTGCGAAAAAGAAAACAAAATTATTATGGGTGTATAGAAAAAATAAAAATAGCCATAATAGAAATATATTCAAAACATATTCAAAACGTTTAAGTAAAATAATAAAACTTACTCGGAAATCCCAAAATGATTACAAAATTAAAACAGCGCCTAACAAATCTAAAGCAACCTGGTCAGTTATTAATAATAATAAAATACATTTAATAAGGGAGGAAATAAGACAGTTGAATATCAATGGAAACACTGTTAATAATCCTACAGAAATTGCTGAAATATTTAATAATTATTTTATTAGAGGAAATGAGAGTAAATTAGCTGCTAAAAATGAAAACTTTAAACTAAAGAATAACAATAATCCTAAATCTTTATTTATGAATCCCACAACTTCTTTTGAAATTGATAAAATTATTATGTCATTGAAAAATACCAACAGTACCGGTTTTGACGATGTAAGTACAAATATTTTAAAAAATGTTAGTTCTATTATTTCACCTGTCTTGACATACATAATTAATTTAAGTATATTTTCTGGCATATTTCCTACAAAATTAAAATTAACTATAATTAAACCTCTCTTCAAAAAAGATAATAAAGAGAACTTTGAAAATTATAGACCTATAGCGCTCATTCCTGTATTTTCTAAAGTTTTTGAGAAGGTAATAGCAAATAACCTTAACGCTTATTTTGAAAATAACAACATTTATACTGAAAAACAAATTGGATTTAGAAAACATAAAAGCATAAATTTAGCAATATTTCATTTTTTAAAAAATGTGATGATGGGTTTAGATCAAAAGCATTTTGTCTCTGCTCTTTATATGGATTTGACAAAGGCTTTTGATTTTGTTGATCACAGCATTCTGTTAAATAAATTAGAGGCTTACGGTGTTAGAGGTAACGTACTAAATTTGCTTAAAACTTACCTCGAAAATAGACTCCAATGCACGCAAATTTCTCGCATATGCACAAAAACTGGCACAGAAATTATTCACTCATCACAATATCGTGAAGTTAAACAAGGAGTTCCCCAAGGGAGTATTCTTGGCCCTGTACTATTTCTAATTTATATAAATGATCTACCCAATTTTATAAACCATGACATGATATTATATGCCGATGACAGTACAGTGATGTTCAAAAACTCTAGTACAGATCTATTAGTTTCAGATATTAATAAGACACTTGACATCATAATTCAATGGCTATCATACAATAATTTATTAATTAATTTGAATAAGACTAATATAATGACATTTAGAAATAGGAAAAATAGTGTACTAAACCTTGACATCAAATTCAATGGACAAACAATTAATGATATTACAGACGCAAAATTTCTAGGCGTTAATATAGATTTTAATTTGAATTGGCATTTAGAAGTGGAAACAATTTGTACCAAGCTTAGCCAATTCTCGTTTGCACTTTACAGGCTTGCAAAAGTTGTGAATCAATCTGCAGTGATCACTGCATACCGCGGACATGTGGAATCAGTTCTAAGATATGGTATCATCTTTTGGGGTAATTCTGTAGACAAAGAAAGGGTCTTTAAAGCCCAGAAGAGATGCCTGAGGGCAATTTGTGGGTTGGATTGTACAGAAAGTTGTAAACCATTTTTTATTAGCCTAAAATTATTGACTCTTCCTTGCATATACATCTATGAAGTAGTTTTATTTGTAACCAAGCATATATCGATGTTTGAGCGTCTTAAGGAAAAGCGAAATAATTACAAAGTGTCTTTCCCAGCAAATAGGACAGCACAATTAAATAATAGTATATTTTGCATGATACCGCGTATCTATAATCATCTTCCATTATATATATTAAAGTGCTCTACCATTAATATGTTTAAAATTGAGTTGTATAAATTTCTTTCTAATAAAGCATACTACACAGTGAAAGATTATCTTAATGACAAATTGATTTATGATTAATTGAAATACTGACATTCTTATTTGTAATAATTTTTAAATAATTAATTAATATTTTTGCAAATTGTTTAATAACCTTTTTTGACATGTATAATTGTAGCGATAATTCTTATAACTCTAACATTGCATGCTGAATGGCAAAGTATAGTTGTGTTCAATATTTGTGTAAAAACAAATCAATGTAACATCTTTTTTGACATGTATTTGCAATAAATGATATGAATATGAATATGAATATGAATATGAATATGAACTATTTTTATTATTAAAGTGAAAGGCACGCACTTTTATAAGATAAGTTGTGTGCTACAATAAGATCGCTAATTTCGACGAACCAATCACCGGCTCGTTGGTCTAGGGGTATGATTTTCGCTTAGGGTGCGAGAGGTCCCGGGTTCAAATCCCGGACGAGCCCAAATCTTTTTGTATTTGTTTATGATGAGGTGATATTTTTTCACTAGCTATTGCCAAATGAAACTTTTAATATTTGAAAATAGCAGTTACATTTTTTGTAACAACTAGAAAAATTACTTACTTGTAAGAATACAATGAAGCGAAGTCAATAAGCTCCTTGATGACCAGGAATCCATTATCATCATAAAATTTGAGCTGTTCTGGCGACAGTATGTAGCTATCTTCAGAATCAGCCGATACCCTAGAACAAATTAAAGATAAGACTTCACACTAGCTTCCGCGCGTGACTCTGCCCGCGTAGTAGATGTGTCGATAAAAACCATGGAAGAAGAAGAACTAATTTACTTATTGCCTTAGCTATAAGAAAACAATATTGTAGACAAAAATTGGCATTTTAAAAGATTTATTTTTATTTTTATTGTTATTTATGTTTTGTATGTAATACTATATATTATTTTTTTTGCATTGCACTGCATTGTCCCACTGCTGGGCAAACCTTCAAACGTTTCCTGTCTTTACTATCTCCTGCAGTTTCCCACCCATTGTGGTTGTAGACATCTAAGTCATCCCGTCAGCCTTGCTACCCCGACGATGGTATCCTTCTTGGGGCATTGATTGTGGGGCAATCTATGCCCACATTTATTACATATATAACATAAATAATCATACACTTTATTCTTTTAATTTATGATATGTAAATAAGTTACCTACATAACCAATTCAAAATGTTAAGTACAGTAGCATTGTTCATGTTCCAACATAATCAATTAAGAGTTAATCACTAAATAAATTATAACTAAGTTAAATATAAAAGTGACACATTTTAAATAAAACAGCTGACACTTCAATTTGCTTGTTCTATGTTTACTTGAAGATAGTGAAGCGGGCCCTAAACAAATTAACTATAGTAGCTCAACAATCTTGAGAGTCGACAATACATTAAAATAAATAATAATATAGATAAAACTTAATTGCAATAATAATACAATAAGGCGGTTCATTAACTTGTCCTTTCGTTATAATACTATTTACTTTCATTATACTACATATGTAGGCTATGCAAAGATACTTAAAATAATCATGTCATTTTATAAGCTTATTTTTTTTTTTAATTTATTTATTTAAATCAGACATCAGGCCCCATATCTAATACAATAACACTATTTCACACATAGAGTCGGCAACGTGTGACGCGCGGTGTCAGGTAGGCTGCCACGGAATCTCCGGTACACGACATCCTTCGACCAAAATTCCTCTTTTGTAAAAGCCAACAGATGTTTCGTCGGCACTATCATCGCAAAGAAGTTTACGTTGTGCTTATGCACCTCGAGCCTGCGTGGTGTGTATGTCTAGCCTATGATCTTCGTCAGGTCTTGATCTATTTGAATGAACTGAACTGAAAATATCTTTATGTCTTAGACTTCACAAAGCACTTAGAATGGTCATACAAAAATAATTCTACTCTATATTCGCAGAGCTTAAACTCATTTTTATCATCATCACAATATCTTGAATGTGAAAGTGAATTAAAGTGCCAGTTCCGTAGACAGGGTCTTCTTGAGAAGAACCGGCAAGAAACTGAAGGTGCACTCTTTTCAAATGGCATTTTTTGTTTACAATATTGTTTTAGCTAGCTAACAAATGTAGCATCAACTATCAACAAATATCTTCTGAGTCAATTATAATAAAATTTAGATGTAATATTGTTCCATGTCATTGCCGTGGGAACTAAAACTAGTTACCCATAATAATTCTATTTATAGAAATCATGATCATTATTAATGTAAAAATATAAATAGGACATTTGTTACATTAAATATTAAGTTTAGTTTTTTTATGTTCATCGGCTATAGTTACCACTGGCTAAAGTTTAGTATATGGACCGTCGAGTTGGGCAACCAAATTTTTTTTGCAGAAAGGCCTAGGCCTATGGAGTCTTTCTGCAAAGTTTCAGGCTGCGGAGATTCTTAGTTTTTTTTAAAAAAATAATCAAATAGCTGAAAATTTTCACTACTAAAATGTCATTCGCGGTGACGTTTGACTTTCCTACGTTTAGTTTCATATTAAGAACAATAAATTTATTAAAAATGTTTATTTTTATTGTATATTCTTGTTTAATAAATACACAAAGTGGTGTTAATATAAAATAATGCGAGTTTATAATAATAAAAAGTATATTAATGTGTTTTAAATAAATAAAAAAGTGAAATTGTGAAGTAACGAAACGCGCAAATCGCGACGCCATTTTGTTTTGTCACTACATGAATATTGTCAAATGTCAACTTCATTCAGTCATCGTTTGATGTATTATCTATGGTTTGTTCGCTTTGCATTTGCAGTCGAGATCGTTTATCTGTTTTTTATTTATTATTCATTTCTCTTAGAAATATTTAGATAAGAGTATGACTGAGACCACAAACATGATCTGACAATGTTTAATTACAGTCACGAAATCCAATCAATATGGCGTAGGTCAATTATGGGTAAATTAGTAGGTTAGGTTAGGTTAGAACTGCGACCATAACACAGCACGAGTCGAGCGAGCGAAGCGAGCGTGCCGCGGCAGCGGTCGGCGAGTGCGTGAAAAATGATTTTTTTTGGCCTATTGACATTTTTTTTTAAATATTTTAAGTTAGCCTAACCTCCAAACATATTTTTTCATTTTTCTCAAAAATGGGGGGGCTCCGCACCCCCCCCTTTTGGGGGGAGATTACCTATCCCCTGCCCTCCCCCCCACCCCTCCGCACCCTCCAATTCAACGGTCCATATACTAAACTTTAACCTTACCACTTATCACTACAAAAAATAAAATACTCAATGGAAAATTTACTCTACCAACACTTGGCCAGCATGGTGGACTATGATCTAGCCCTAGCATCATGAGAAAAGGCCCAAACCTTGTAAAAATACATAATTATAGGACTACAATGTACAATAATATGTACAGTTATTTATTATTTTATTTAAAATTGCTTGAAAAGCAATACTTCAACAGAAAATATTTAAAGAAAAAAAGTTTAGGTAAGTACTTATTATTTTTATTCAAAATACCGAGACCAATATCAGCAGCATAGTTGTTATTATCTATTGTCCTAATAACAGCAAATAATCACTATCGTCGAAGAAAATAAATAATTATCGAGTTCAAGGATAAAATAGTTTTAGATTAAAGTTTACTTACGGTTTCGATAGCACTTTTACACCGGCCAAGGAATTTATTAGCATGATTGTAAAGTAGGTATAAGTCAAAGAATAACCACAATTAATGTATTTGCAGTAATACACACGTTTCTAATAAATCTCATAAAACAAGAGAATAAACTTTGAAACTTGTGTTCAAGTTTTTATTTTGAGTTCTGCTGACACTACTGACAAAATAGTACTGCGTTATCTGACAGATGTCACTTTTAAACATTGACAGCAGTGTGACAATAAAAAATAATAGAAAATGATATCGGGCTTTTCAATAATAATCTAAAAAAATGTAGCATCGTCATCACATCATTCATTCATAAGTTTCATAACCATAGAAATTTCAAAACACATTCTTACAAAAAGAGAACGGGCTATAGTCCACCTTAGGGTAAGTGGTATCTACAATAGCATAGTTTTAAGTTTTCATTGTGATAGTATAACATTTAAATTAGAATTTACTTTACTTATACATTTTATTGAGAAGAGCAAACAAAATTTTAATTGTGTATCATCTTAGTTTTTACTTTTAAGCATGTAATGTTAAATAACAAAATCAAACCAAGTTTTAAACCAGGGACACTAACATAATAATTAATAATGAAATACTTAAACTTTGAAACTGATTGTTTGCCAATTTTTAGTTAATTTTGTCGTAGTTGTCTGTAAGTGTTACAACACTAAATACATTAACGATTAATAACTTTCTTTGCTAATTTAAGGTGTTAGTAATGTAGACAATCCTAAATAAATAAATACAACTCATCAACATGCACCCGGTATCCGTTGTGTTCGAATGGAAATCAATACGAACTTACAGAATACATTCACGTAAAACAATAGATCTCATTAAATACCAAGGTAAAGTCCAATTTTCTTCGGTTGTTTCACTCGGTAGCGTTCATTGTGCTATGTTGCCAAACAAAAATATGTGCTTAGTAAATGACTCGTTTAATTATGTATGAGAAAATGCATATCGAATTGTACGATAAATGCTGATATCAGTGTCGTAATAATCTATGTAACAATCGTAGTAAACATAAAACAGTAATTAAATTGTAGTCTTTATTAAAAATATAATTGTTTTTAAATAAAGATGCACGGAAGAGGACCTGTAATGAAGTAAGCGGGCTTGAGGTCTACTTGATGATTACTTATTACCAGGGCTCGGAATTAGGTAGAGTTTTTTATGTACTTGCATCGAAATGTTGATATTAATGTGGACCTTCCCGGGATTTCTAATGGACAATCCTGTGTGGCCAACAATATTACGAATAAATAATAATAAAAACCTCAGAGATAGACAAATAAAACAAAGATAATTAACATATTTTTTTTATTAGTTTACACAACACAAATTGTTGAAAGTCTGTAGTAAATTTTCATACGCATATTTCGCCTTTTTTATAAATACGAGCAAATACTTTTGCTTCTAGCCTAGACTCGTGAGGTTTTGCTTATTCAAACGGCCCATCAGAATCATTTTCCTTGTCCGATTCATTACCAGTAAGATTTGAAGTGTTCGCTGCCGACATTACTGTATAAATTTTGTGAGAATTAAAATATTTAAGCGCGCGTGCAGTAGTTTAAATTGTGTAAAAAAGTAAATAACTTTTTATTTAAAAAATCATGGGATTTTTTTCTGCTCTTTAAAATTAATCTCGGGATTTGAGGCATATCCACTTTATTCTTTCGCTGTATGAAATCAGTGTAAGTACATAAATAACTCTACCTAATTCCGAGCCCTGCTTATTACATTCTTTGTTTAACGTTAAAGTTAGGTACACTTTTTAAGCAAAGTTCAAGATAAATACTTACTAGAAACAAAATCATAATAAAACACTCAGATAAGATAAGTGAGACGGACTTCATTTAATTATTATAACAATAAAAATTATCTTAGTAGTTACTAGGTTTTGAGTAGGCACCAGTAAAGATCGGTATTTGTAGATGTCTGTCCACTATCATGAAAAGGAAAGGCTTGTTGGCTACGAATTGATCTGGTAGCATCCTGGCCTCGAAAAGAGCAGCAGTCGCTACACCAGCAGTTGTTCCCTCCTCGGTAACTTCAATATCAGCCTTTTGGATAAAGTTGGACAACGCCAACTGGTAGTCAGAAATCCCAAAGAAGTTAGCTGCGTTCTGGTCAAACATCGTCTGCAATCCCATGTCGATTAACAACTCTTTTAAGTTGTTTATGTCTGAAGAGATCTTAAACCTTGGTAGTTGGACATCCACAGTCTGAGATCCGTATTGCTCGAACAAAATGTAGATGGAACTAATACTGATGCTTTTCATCAATTCCAGGACTTTCGAGATTGTAACATTTTCGAACGGCAGAATTACCAACATGGAATACCTTGAATCGTCTCCATAGGGCAGTTCGAGAACCTTGGACTGGATTTGGGTTATTACTGTCATGTTGAAATGTCCAGTAACATACATTAAAGACACATCACCGATTTGTAGTCCTTTGCTGTCGTAGAATGCACTGTTCTCCGTATCTTCATAAGGAAAAGTCGTTTTCCATGCTCCCTTGAAGTATAACGCGTCCACCATCACCACTAGCATGTTTTCTAGATCAGTAGCAGTGACAATTTCGTTGATTGCTTCGTTGGTCACACTGCTGACATGGTCGTTGATGATCGCGGCAGTTACTGCTGTATCATCAAAGGATACGATCCTTGCATCACACGTTCCGATTGCTGCTATTGCATCGAAGTAAGTCTTCTTTATGTATAAGGATCCATCAAAGAATATCGTTGAGCTTCTTTCCAGAACACTGCCGCTTGGATACCCAGGTTTGCTGGTCACTTGTCGTGCCAATTGAAAGTATAGATTGTTGAAGCATCGATGTGGGTGCAGTTTCAAGACTTGTTGTATTTCTATCAAAGTGTTGTCTAAAGCGCCGAGAGAAATCGCAGATATGAGCGTCCATGGCGATAGCGCGGACGCGACGAAATGACTTTCAGTTTCATGATTGATTCTATTCGCTAAATTCAACGTGAACTCGTAAACAGATCTCCTGAAATGCGGCGCGGCTGTTTTCAAGTTACATTGCGCGGTTGTATAAGGTGTTGCGATAACAATAAGTAAAAATATGTACGATAATCTCGCCATTTCGCTCGCGTTGTTAAAGGACTACTGATGGAACGAGATGTTTTCTCGCCTTTTAGGAATGTTATCGTGTGACCTGTCGATAACTCGCTCCGAGGTTACTGTTTGGCATAAATTTAATGTAGGTACTTGCTAGTCAAATCTTAATTTGGTTTTAATTTTATGTGCTTTGGTAAAATTTTGAGTACCTACCTATTTGTTATTGTAAATATGTTTAGATAATTTTGTATTAGATTATCAAGGTTTAAAATATTTGTTTTTTTTTTATGTTTTAATCTTAGCGCCCGCTAAGATAAGTATTTTGTTTGTTAGATAGTTTTAAAAATGTTTGCTATGATATTTTAGAAGGGTCTCTCGTTATCGTTTTACTTAATTCTTTTTTTAAATACAATAATATTATTTCTTATTCGGTTTGATAAGTATATTAACCTTTAGGTTAAAGAAAGTTCACAAATAACTCTTTGCACGACCCGGGCATCGAATCCGAGACCTAGACCATGGGGCAGTATCAAAAAAAAAACAACATTTATAAATCAAATTTATTCTTTGTACTTTGAAAATAATGTCCTTTATTAAAATAATCTTTGTACAATATTACTATGGCACATAGTCCAATTAATTATTATCACAATGTAACCCTGAAATGGATTGAATTTCTATTGCCTATTATTTAATTACAACTAAATAACAATAAAATTTAACATAATTATGTCTAGCTTAAGAATAGTGTTATAAACGAAAAATCCAAGATGGCGAATAACTTCGCTTTATTTTTCGATCGGATTATATAAAAATAATTAAAATACATTTAAATATTTAGTTCAAACAAACATAGGAGTAATTGTTGGTGATAATTGATAATATTATAACATAATGATATGTATCATAATAAAATAATCGAATGTAGCAATTAACAATGAAGGATTTGCGATGTTTTCATAATTACGCATTGACATAAAATTTTAAAAATGCTTTAAAATCTATAACGATTCGTTTCTAAAATAATTGAAAAAAAAAAACTCATCACTAGGAGAATCATGAGTTTTTCTTTTTTTAATTTTGAGACCCGACATTGTTACTACTTGGTACTTACATACTTCATGTTATTATTGTATACAATCACAACTCCATACTATTAAATGGTTCTGTATACAAATATCACAACATTGTCTTTAAAATATTCGCTAGCAAATCACTAAAATTAAAAATCTTTGTACCTACATCATTGTGAAATTATTGCACCATATCCGTTACAACGGCTCAGAAACTCATCTCACTTATGCCAATATTATATGGACCAGTTATTAATCTTGATGGATATAGAATGCGACATTTATTAAAAAAAAATCTATGCATGGTCAGTGTAAATTTTCACCAGTTCAAATTTTTTACAAAAAAAAATTTCGCGTTGCCGAATAAATTGGATGATCGCAATGTTCCATATTTTTGGTAGATAATAATACCCGTGAGCATTAATCACGTTCCACATAGGGTCAGTATTCATTAAATGAAAAAAAAATGTTGCGATAAAAAACAAATATTTCAGAACGAATTGATTGATTTTAACTTTTAATTTTTTCGGCAAAAGTTTTCTTTTTGAAAATAAAATGGAAAAATAACATCCACCACGAGTTCCTTGTTGCCGTAATTTATACTTTTCCCATCTCTTAATCACTCTTTCTTATTTTTTTGGCGTGAAGCATAAATTAGGTACTTCTACCAAAGTCAAACTCAAAACATTATAATATTGGTAGTTGTTTCATTTATAGGAGCATGATTGCCCACTGACTGTAATCTTCTCCATTTTCACATTGGAATTTAACCAAAATATATTTTTTAAGTTTCATTGGAACGCGAAAATAATAATAAGTATAGGTACCGCGATGACACACGCCATATAGATAGATGTCCTAGGCTCACACTCCGAGATGATGACGAACTGCTCGTTCCACAAGGAGTCGTTGTTGCGGAGAGGAACTTCTAATACTACCTGAAAGGATGAAAAAAAAATATTAAAAAATCTGTTGTATTATTTCTTAAGAGTACCTAATATTGTATTTCAAAAGACATCTACGTGTTCACTTCCGACAATTTTAAAATGCCTTTTCTAATGCAAAAATATACATATTTTTAATTTCATTATAACCATTCAGGTCAAAGAACACTTAACCAATATGGAGAGGAAATAAAAGCAAAAGTCTGCGAAAACTCGCGGCGGAGCAAGGGGGTTGCATCAATTACATTTATCTCACAGAATAGAATTATTATGTAATACACTACATTATTCAGGATTTTATTATTACATTATTTTTGAGGCAACAAACATTAATAATCTATGATTTGACAAGCAATTATATATGACATACAAGAGCAGCGCTATGCTACATTTAGTGGCAAGGGACACCTGATAATAATAAGTCCTTTTGGTATAACTATCTAAGATTCAGACCTTCGACGGACTACGAGTTGATGCAATTTTAATAAAAAAAAAAGATAATTGCAAGCTCCTACCTTCTGACTGGTAAAGATATCCAGCGACAGGTCACATCTCTCAGTACTGTTAGTACATTCTCTTAGCGTAGTCCTCGCGACATCATATCTGGTCTTCTGAAGGTCAAACTTGGCACGGATGAAATTCTTCTTTACTTCGTTCTCCGAGGAAAATACGAAGAAGTAGTAGCCATTTGCTGGTACCCTGGCAAATTAAGGTAATGTTTATTTTTATCAACAATAAAATTGTATAATATTAACAGGAGTGTGGGGGTGCTGTATTAGTTGATTAGATTGAAACGATAGGTCACTGTACTAAATGTTTTAATTAACTGGTACTATATTATATAATAAACTTATTGACTACATTATTCTAACTTAGCTACGACCTATCTTTAGCGATACGGGAAGGCGACTGGCGAACCGGGCGACTAAACTTAAGGATCCACTTAAATACATATGCGCCGGTTGCACTGTGTCCCTACAAGTAGTATATTTTAGAAAATGTCTGTAATTATTTTGGTCTCCATATTTATGACAATATTTTTGGTTAAACTAAGCCAAAACAGTGCAACAATGCAGCGATAGCCGAGTGGTAGAACGACTGCGAAGTCAAAGGTCTCGGTTTCGAACCTACGGCACACACCTCTGTCAATAAATCGTTAAGTTTAGTTTTTTGTACATATGTGGGTATTTATCATATAAATTGTCGCTTGCTAACGGTGAAGGAAAGGGGTGCATGAAAGGAGCCTCCCCGAGTGACGTACACAACTATTCCCTACGTCCGGCGCACCCTGGGCAATTCGCGAGTTCTCCAAAGCGAATTGGCTAATCCTTTCACCACGATGGCAAGTAAAAATAAAATTTGACTCAGCCATCGACACGACGAAGAAGAAAAAGAAGAAGGTGAAGGAAAACATCGTGAGGAAACTTGCATGCCTGAGAGTGCCTAAAAAGTGCTCGAGGGTGCATGAAGTCTACCAATCAATACTTGGAAAGCGTGGTAGAAACGTTTAGAAATATAAACGTTTTATTTACGAAAAAACATGGTAACAAAAAGATAGTACAATTAAATAAGAGGACACAACATACGGATAATCGGTATGTAAAATATGTTATGTTGTATATATGTACTTCTTCATTCGAGTCGACGGCAAAGTCAAATTTTATTAGCCCAATATGTGGCTAGGCTACCTGAACATCACTTTCATCCGCGTTCATAAGCGCGTTCTTCGTGCAGGTAGTGGGGCACGCAGGACAAGTTAGAATATGGGCCATGGTTTTTGTGGCCCCACATTCACAATTTATGTTTGTTTTATCTGCAAAACCCCACTGTATCATATTACTAACTATATATGTACTAACATTATATTAAAATTATAACACTAACTTAATTGAAACAAAGAAATATATATGTAATAATGAAAAGTACTAATCTGCTATTGTCGGTTAATTATTTACAGTAACTGTAGACAAGTATAACTGTTATGTTTGTCTATCTACCATTCATTATTATTTATCATAGGAAGACTATGGCCTAACCCTTCTCATCATAAGAAGAGGCCCGAGCCCAGCAGTGGGACATGTATCAGATACAGGGCAGCTATTATTATAAGCAAAAACGTCTAGCGAAGCTAGTTTATAATAAAAATACCGGCCAAGTGCGAATCGTACTCGCGCACGTAGGGTTCCGTACCACCATACATCTAAATAAATGTTTTTCTTTATTCTTTATTATATTGGAGTTGATTGAATGAAAGGTAAAATGCGGTTTACGATTTATTACGCATTAAAAAAAAACTAATTATTAGATCTCGTTCAAACCAATTTTAAGTCGAAGTTTGCTTGGTAATGTACATCATTATATTATTTTTACATTTATCATTTCCTCATTTTAGAAGTTACAAAATTTTTTCCACTTTGGAAGCGTCCCTCGCGCAAACCATTAAGTTTAGGAAAAAATCATATTAGAAACCTCAATATCATTTTTGAAGACCTATCCATAGATTACCCCACACGTATGGGTTTGATGAAAAAAATATATAGTTACGGAAAAAAGTGGCTGTGACATACGAACGGACAGACGGACAGACATGACGACTCATTAAGGGTTCCGTTTTTTGCCATTCGGCAACGGAACCCTAACAATTGAAAATTTGATAATCCTTTGGTATCGTCCGTCACCCATATTCCATTCTGGTTTATCTATAAAAGTAGCAGTAGTAGTATAATTTAGTATTATTTATGATTTATTTTTATATAATTTTTTGTAATGTTTTGACGTGTTCAAGCGCCTCCTGGGGCCTATGAAAATAAATGATTTGAATTTGAAAGACTCGAGCTTTTTTTTTACCTTAGAAAGAGAGTCATATTCCAACTTACCTATAAGTTAGAGCATTAGCTTTAGCCGCGGTAAACGACAGTGTCTCCGAGGCATTCTTGGTACAGGACCTATGAGGAGTCAGAGGAAGATTCAGGATCAGTCCTTCGCACTCCAAGAGTGCTTCCTCACTGCTGGAGAATGAGGACCAGAATTCGGAGTTACTCATGTCGAGAGGAGTGGTTTCGTTGAGTTGGACGTGGTGTTCTGCGAAGCCATCTGGTTCCAAACCCTGGAATGGAAAAAATCTTGGTTAACAGTTGAAACCCTTTTTTAACACGCTTATATTAGCTTCACCTGTATGTATGTATGTATGTAACCGACTCGTTTGGACTCGATTTTGACGCACTTTAAACGGACAAATTTCATTAAAATTTTGCACACCTGTCAAAGATCGATGACAATGCAATAATTCGATAAAAAAAAAAAATATAGTTTAAAAAACTAAAAAACAATAACTACCTACTATCAATATTACTAGTTTTTTTTGTTCATAACCATTTTCAGCTTATATTAGGAATTATTTTACGCTTTTTAGTTAGAAGTACTTTAAAAGCGTGTTTTTTAGTTTTTTTCAAATATATTTTTATTTTTAATTTTTTTTTTTTTTTTTTTTTATAAGTCAAGACATTTACAAATAAGCTTTCAATGAGACGGCGTTACTACAGGATATTTAACATAACATATCATAACATTACATAACGCCTATATTACACAGAATTAATGGTGTAACACAGGTATACAACACCTACATATCACTCGTTAGGTATAGGTTCCATGGGATAGGGAGTGTGCCTATCGCCATCTTTCGGGCTCAATTCCAGCTCCGTGCTGCTATTGTCAATTTCCTGACAGAGAGTTCACAAATGACATTTTGCCCGACTCGGAAATTGAACCGCCGACCTTGCGGGGAGAGGAGTATACGCTAACCATACGGGTTTTAGGAGACCCAAAATACAGTAATTTATATTTTGTACACTTCTTTTAATTTAGATTCTTATAAATATTTCTGTTATTATTTATTTAAAATTTTAGAGACTTACAGCCTCGATGGTCTAGTGGTTAGCGTATGCGGCTCTTACCGCGAGGTCACGGGATCCATTCCCGGGTCGACCAAAGTGGTATTGGATGGCGATAGGCTCACCCCCTATCCCATGGGACCTAAACATAGGTGAAATGTGGGTGTTGTACACCTCTGCCATACCCTCCTGGGAAATATACGCGTGATGTTATTTATTTATTTATTTATTTATTTATTTATTATTCAAATACTCATTGCACTAACAGTTACTACCAATGCGTACAATAAGTTAGGTATACAATAATTAGGTACTATTATTAGTTATGTTATGTTATGTTAGAAATTTACCTCCTCAGCAGCGTAGTCTCTGGCTTCATCATCTTCGTTAAAGGATTTCTGCAGCTCAATCTGTCCAAGCATTAGTTCTCTTTTGGCACGTGCATCTTCCATAGCATCCTGGCGTTTTTCTGAAAACAAATAGTTTTAATTTAGATGTTGACGAGATGGTTCGTATTCAAGCACTAAATATTCGCCTTCACTATAATAATAATAATTATTACTGTTTTTTATATTTTTAAATGTATTTTTTGTATTTTTTATAAATCATATTTAAAAATATATAAAATAAGTTTAAAAATAAATAAAGAGGAATAATTATAAACTCTTCTGGGATAGTCGCTTCCTCACCATGAGGATAAGATGCAGACCATGCTATCAACAAAAGATGTATCTAAAGATCAATAAAGAGCACAGAAACCGCCGGGCAGCCTGTGGCGAGCTGAATGTGACTGGCGACACTGCGGTCCTGATTCCCCAGAGGGTTGGTCAGGATCTCGTCTCCGGCTTGCCTGCATTGGCCGGTCGGAATGGAAACCCAAAAGCGTCCGCAGGACTCTCAGCTCAGTTCTTGCCTTAACCGGCCGGTCAGAGCAGAAATGTTTGGCGGTAGAAGTGCCATTTTTAAGGGCATAACTATGAGGAAACCTTAGGTGTTCCACCGATGGTAAAATCAGCGCCGCAACGCTCGACACCCAAGCCACTCACTCGTATGGCTTTGCTGTTGGTGACTGTTTAGGGGGCCCATATAATTTTAAACCAAATTTAATAGGTATCTCATAGGTTAGCGTGCTCCACCGTAGACCACATCATCACTTACCATCAAGTGAGATCGTGGTCAAACGCGTGCCTATCCATAATAAAAAAAAATAGTCAGTTGGCGAGTCATCGTCTGCCCCTTTTTCCTACAAATGTGTTTCAGGGCGGGTGTCAGTTTAACCTACCATAGTCTTAATTACAAAGTCCATTAGCACCACAACACAATAGCTGATATCATTTAGTCTCCATTTTCTGCAATAGGTCCTTAAACCGGGGATTGTCCTTGCATTTTTATAATGTGAACAGGGATAATCGCCGGTTTTAGCCTCATTACATTTAGAGTAAAGTGTTTATCGGGCCTCTGTGCTGTTGGCTTCGGCCCCACACATGCCTACCAAAGTTCCGGGACTCTGTAGTCTCGAGATATGGTAACATAAACCACAAATAATAATAGTAATATTTATTTATATATTTATTTATTTAAGATATATGGAAGACTTACAGCTAAATTAACAGAATTGTATGTAGTAGTAAAGGAATCTGGCAGCCAGTTACAAGTCTTCACTTATTCACTTATATAAAACTGAATAAAACAAACGTAAACAGTAAAAAATCAGAACAAAATAAATCTAAAGCTAAATTTGGAAGTACCTATATAAACACTTACCACACACTAATGTTACCATATACTGACCAATCACGCCTCCACTGCACCCTTAAAAAAGTCTAGACTCAAACACATTCGCACTTTTGACATCGGATCGGATTGGATCAATATCTTGCTGTTTACACATACTATTGAAGCTTCTGCTTGCACGGATCAAGAAAGAGTTTTGCCTATAGTTAGTCGTCGCAAACGGTACACATATAGGTGGATTAGAACGGGTTCTGATGGCACATTAAAGTCGAATTTAGATAATAATTCAGCGCTGTCGATGCTACAATTGAAAACTTTTAACTAGAGGGTAATAAAAACTTTATTGCACACCAAGGAATATTAGTCAGATTGAATTGTAAATAACAAAATATCTTACTTTGCCTCTGAGTTCTGGTTTTCTCCTCATCAATAGCTTCAACTAGGACTTTCCGCAGTCTGTCCAACTCGTCATCATTACCTTGCACTTTTGACATTATGTCAGACTTTGTTTTTGATGCTGGTGCCTGTAAATATATATTGGTCTTTTATTTCAAGTATGCCTTTTTATTTTAGGGTTGATTGATTCGTCATGTCTGTCCGTCTGTCCGTCCATATGTCACAGCCACTTTTTTCCGTAAATATAAGAGCTATACTGTGGAAACTTGGTAAGTAGATGTATTCGGTGAACCGCATTAAGATTTTCATACAAAAATAGAAAAAAAAACAATAAATTTGTGGGGTTCTCCATACTTAGAACTGAAACTCAATTTTTTTTTTCATCAAACCCATACGTGTGGGTTTGATGAAATAATATATGATGTACATTACCATGCAAACTTCCACCGAAAATTGGTTTGAACGAGATCTAATAATTAGTTTTTTTTAATACGTTATAAATCGTTATCATTCAATCAACTCCAATATAATAAAGAAAAACGTTTATTTAGATGTATAGTGACGACTCGCACTTGGCCGGTTTTTTCAGTATAAAAGCAGCGATAGCCGAGTGGGAGACTGTAGGACTGCTAAGTCAAAGGTCTCGGGTTCGAACCCACAGCATTCCTCTGTCAATAATTTGTTAAGATTCGTCTTTTCGAAGATATGTGTGTATTTATTATATAAATGTAAGGCAAAACATCGTGAGGAAACCTGCATGCCTTTGAGTGCCTAAAAAGTGTTCGAGGGAGTGTGAAGTCTACCAATCCGCATTTGGCCAGCGTGGTAGGCACAGCAGTGGAACATGTATTAGATACCGGGCTGCTATTTCTATAAACTAACTACTAGCTCGGAAAGTGCACAAATACATACATTATATTATATATTGTCATGCAATTTTGTAATTTATATTTGAGATGAATTCTATTTTTTTAATTTAAATCGCTTTTGCTTGTGGCATGTTATGCAGTACCTGTTGGAGAAGACACTGGCACCCGCAACACGGTAAATACTATCGCGGTGGCCAGCGCTTGTAATTTTTAAAATACCCTCTTTTTGTACGAATAAAGATTTATTATTATAACATTTTACCCACCTTTTCCTGAAATTCTACTCCCATACTCTGGTGCAGTTTCACCAGCACTCTCTTTCCTCTATCTCCCAAAGCTTGCAGTCTTTTCAGTACGTCTTCAAATACCTCCTTGGAGTTTGGCTCTTCAGTTGAACTCTGGAAGGCACAAATAAATAAATAATTGAGTTAAGCTACAAGAATGACAGATGCAAGAAAGTTCCAGATGAATATCACAATGGACCCGAAACTTAGTGCTGGCAAAAGGGCATCCCATAAAGGGCATTTGCTAGCAGGAGGGGTGTTTTTGCCACAAAATCCCGTAAAATAGAGGGGGGTAGGGGTGGCCGGCAATCGCCATCTTGAATGTAGGGCCAGTTCAACCCTGAGTAAATTGGTGCAAACGTTAGCAGCCAAGGGTTTCACCACAGATATAGATCTACATAGATAACGCAAGTATCACGATTTGTATTGAAACCAAGCGTGCCGACTTTTTAATACCTTTTGTGACGTCACAGCCGAAATTTAGTGACGGGAAATCCAAACCGATTCAAAGACACCGATGCCGCCGATGCCCAGTACGTTCAACTGGAGCCGTCCGCTATGATTTTCTCTGACAAAAGACGCGCGTGGACTGAAGTTAGCGGCGACCAACCTCGACGCTTGGTCGGGGTTGAGACACGCGAAGTACATGCATTTGCGTTAACGCAGCCAAGGGTTTCACGTAGCGTACGTTTAAGGTAAGATGAGTTACCACATTGCATTTTTCCGTCGCAATTGACTGATATCATATCAGTAATGACAGTAATAATCTCTAAAACGGATTACTTTTAGACCTTTTGTTGCATTGTTTATCTTAATGATACGGTATTTAATTTGTAATAGGATTATTGCATGATTTCTTTAATGTTCATATCGTAATTAGAAATGTAAAGATCTTATCACAGTCAAAAACATATCATAAATATCATTTAGCATTTATTTAAATATTGACATTACTAACCTAACTCCAATTTAATATTTAAATCTAATTAAAGAAATACCTAACTATAACCTTAAAGTTATTAAATAAACCAAAACCCGTAAAAAAATCAGGTGTTAAAAAATACGTCCGCATCGATGTTGACCGCAGGTAACGTGCCCAGAAAGCTGGCGGCATTGCCACGTTGTAGGGCAATGCTGATCCTTTGTCCAAAGTAGAAACCAGCCTTCTGGTCACGTGAAGAGTCAACTCATCTTTTTGTAATCTCTTTAAAAGAGAACGAGCGCGAGGACCCCACGGTCCCAGCGGCTCGACCCCAAACGAAAACATATTATTATTTTTTAATTGCACAACCTTGTTCATCCGTCTCAATTTTACCATCAAACTCCCAGACAAACGGCACTCTGGCATCGCTTCATGGTAGATTTTCCTCAAACACGCACAAAGCGATTCGCTTTAACATTCCTTATACGAACTGCCAAAGAATGGCATCTTCAAAGCTAGAGTAAATAGGTGAGACTGTTGTCTAACGCGTGCTTATCCACCATAAAAAATATAATGGCTAAAGCTATTTTGTATTTTTTTTTAATTTTACATGGCTGTAATTATTTTAATAACAGCATCAAAAATGCGCAACGACAAATATGATACCGTAAAACATAATAAACCAATACATATTATACAAGCTAATATAATTGCAATAAAACCATTACAAATAGAAACAGATGATGTTAAAGTTAACAATGAATTATTTGAGATGAACAAACATATTCATTCATTACATACAAGATATCACAAAGACAATACATTATTCATACAGTATCTTGCGTTGATAAATGAAATCTACCGCTGATAAGTAACTTTCCATTCTATATATTCAATTGTTAGATTTTTTGTAAAGATACTCGTATAAAGATAAGTAAATTAAACCTGATGTTCAAATGCAACACTAGAATTTTACATATCATTATTAACCCACAGTTGTAAGCTATAACACTAGTTATGAAGATTAAACTGAACTAATAAATAGTTTTAAATAAAATTCTCATGACAACATTGCGTTGTTAAATAATCAATCGAAGTTTAAGCTAAAATACAAAATTTTTGATCATTTAAATAAAAACAACTTCAAATTGATTTGTGTATAGCATTTAGCCATGCTAAGTAATCTAATACTAAGAACAGTAAAAAAAATAGTTGGACTTGAAGCGGGATTTGAACCCGGCGAGGCGTTCGCAAAGACGATGCATACAGTCAACAGATTCGTGGATAGGAGTGGAGCTTGAATAAAAGCAGTGATAGTCAAGTGGAAGACCGTAGGAATGCGAAGTCAAAGTTCTCGGGTTAGAATCCACGGCAAACACCTCTATGATATCATCACATCTCTCACAATTATATGATAAATATGTGTGTATTTATCATATAATTGTTAGTTAACCTGCATGCCTGAGAGTGACTAAAAAGTGTTCGAGGGATTGTGGAGTCTACCAATCCGCACTTAGCTTGCGTGGTGGACTATGGCCTAACCCTTCCTTTCATGAGAAGAGGCCCGAGACCAGCAGTGGAACATGTATTAGAGATACAGGGCTGCTATTTTTTTTTATTGGATGGCTGAGTGGTTAAAAACAACTTACCAATGCGGCATATTCAGACGCAACAACTTTCAATCCAACTGTTTCTTCACTTGCAATCGTTGTTGTAGCTCCATATTCTTTAATAGCCACAGTTATTCTAGTTTCTTCATTCGTATTTTTATCTTCTACAGCCTCTGTGTCTTGTTTGTTTACAATATCTTTAATTTCCTCTGTTCTCTTTTGTATTGAAGCTGGTTTTTCTGTTCTAGTATGTATTGTTGTTGTTGTTTGATCAGTTGGTTTTATAGTAGTAGTTGGTGGTGGTATGTTTTTGCTTTCAGCTTCGACTAGTTGTTTACTTTGATCACTGTTGTTACCGTCCAGATCTGAAATGTATACGATGTTATCATTGCCATGTTTTGAATTTGAGTTCAGATAGATAGCAAATACTTTATTTGTACATAATTTCTATAGCAAAAAAAACTTAAGAGGTAACAACAAAAAGAAAATAAAAGAAAATGTACAAAGTATTGTCTTATCGCTTAAAGCGATTTCTTCCAGGCAACCTTAAGATAGACCTTTTGGCAAGAGAGAATAAAGCGGTAGTTTTTGCTTAGATAATTAGAGTTTAAGCAGTGTATTATTCTGTAGTGTATATTAACCCATTGGCTGTTACAGTTTTGTATACATATTTCGTTATTTGCCTTCTTATAAAAATATAGGAGATCGGTTTTCATTTTTGGTATCTCGTTGTACAGGCATGCCGATACCGCAGCGCTGGTATCGTGGTAATTAGAAAACGGTATAATAATTATGTCTTAAATACTCTTAAGTCCCAAAAACGATAAAAAAATGACGCCAGGTACATATGTATGGCTGTCAGGTAAACAATCAGTAATAACCTATTTAACTAATTAGACACAACATATATTATATGAAAAAAGATTAGATTATTTTCGATTTAAAGATTAGAATTAGCCGATTTAATATTAAATTAATTCAAGGCTACCGAATCACAATTGGTCAAATAATTATACAATGCAGCAATTAAGCAACATAATAAATTAATCTTACTATCTTAATCGTAATCTCAAAGAAGCAAAGAGGATGCAGATATCTAATACATAAATTAAATGCCTATATACAAATAAAGATAAATAATAAAACATGGACACGGATAAGATACTCAATCTAATCTTGCAAATCTAATAAAATGATATGTTTAAGTAGTATAGTATACTTTTGACATGAGATTATCTGAAATATTTATCTGGTTATACGCGTGGCAACCGAATTATCTATAAAATTATTTCCAACAAAAAAATTACCGAATTAGAAGTAACTTAAGACCTCAGTCAAAACATAGGTTACTTTTATCGACGTAGGTACCACGTGGGTGAAGCCCTGGTTGGAAGCTTGTTGTTTACGATACAATTAGGTCTAAATTTCAAAAAAAAAATTGTCTTTGCTTCGATATTCTTGCCATCTGTTGACTCTTGATTGAAAACCTAGGTTTTTGATTAAAACCCCTATTGTATGTTAACCTGCGACATATACAAAGATCCTGATTCAAAGAGTCTTAGAGAATTTTGGAACTAACCTTGGAAAGATATCCATTCTCTCTCATTCTTGTCAACGTTAGGATTCCAGTGTCTGTTAGCTGCTGGTAGCGACACAATATTGTCTGGAGGAAGATAGTTTTTTGCGTGTTGATTCTTCGCTGCTTGACGGAGCGCGTGTAAACGCTCTAGCAGTGCGCGGAGCTCCTGGAGGAAACATTATGTTTTAACATCTGGTATGTTATTTATTACACACACCTCTGTCAATAAATCGTTAAGATTCATCTTTCCGAAGATATGTGTACGGAGAAACCGTACACCATAAGCATTGTCAGCATTTACATGCGCGCGGGCAGTGGGCATGTGTCTTTACCTAAGCATTTACGTCAGTTCGCGATCTTTCCGCATCGGCTAAAGACACGGCTCCACCAAACCACGCGCGTAGCCTTCTTTTGTGGATTATTACACGTTTAAGTACCTACACATTTACGTGTTTCATTTGTGGGCCTTATCGTTAGGCTCTATAATATGTGTGTATTTACCATATAAATAGCTATCGCTTGCTATCGATGAAGGAAAACATCGTGAGGAAACCTGCACGCCTAAGTGTGCTCGAGGGTGTAGACTATGGCCTTACCATCATGAGAAGAGGCCCGAGCCCAGCAGTTGGATATGTATTAGGTACAGGGCTGCTATTTTTTTATGTCATTTGCTAAAGAAGGTTCGTAAAGTGAAACATTCGGTGTTGCTAAACTAAATCGAGACCAGCTGCATTTGCTTAAACCAACTTTTGTCAACCAGCTTCTGCCACCAAAAAATCAGTGTTTCACTAGTATATTTCATTATGCTGTTGAAATGTGATCCCGAAATTACCGGTACAGAAGTTATGATGTCATAGTCCGATTCGGTCGGATGGCATTGGTTCTGCGTCAATTCAAATAAGACCCAATCCGTTATGGACTCGGACCAATGTCATCGTATATCTTAAAGTAGACTAGAGAGTAGAGCTGCTTACCTTAGGATCATGTTCAGGTTCGCCAGGGACAGGCGCTTCAGCATTTTTCTTGGTTTTATCTGTAGACATCACATGTGCTGCTTTGTCAGGATCGTGGAAGCTTACTCCAGCTTTCTGTCTTCTCATAGTACCTGTTGATTGAAATTTAAGTATTTGTATTCTGTTTAGTAACTCTTGAACTAGCAGCATGAGTATCTCATCTGATTGATAGACCAACGTGGAATGAGCTAAATAAGTTTGCCTGCCGAAGTTTGCTGCAGCAGGATGTCGTTTTTAAAAACATTATTATTCAAGGTTTTAGCAACGCAGGCATTATACTTCTATTTTGCTTCGTCCTTCGAGATTAGTACATTTGTAGTATACGTCTAGGTATCGCCTTTGACCACTTAGTTGAAAGCAGAAAGCCTGCTTCGTAAACATTATTTTTATTTTTTCAATCTACCGCCCGTCTGCAACTCATTCGCGTTTTAGTGCCTCGCCGAACACCACGTTATTTCTTAACTTTTTAGCAAAAAATAATAAAAACATGACGAAACGAAGTCACAAAAACGAGGATAGCGATAGTGAATATTATTTACGACGAAAAATACAAAAGATTGAAAGGAAAATAGCAAGAAGGAGAAACCGATTGAAAAATCGTTTACAATCGGAACAAGAAGGTAACAAAGTGTTATTTATTTATACGTACTACTCTTTCCTTTCAACTATGATATCGTGAATAGTTATCTTGGACTATATCCGTATCAAACCTTGACATTATGTCATGTTCTAATTTATGTTGTGTACATCTCAGGGGGATGTTACCTTCATAATAATCGGAGTACATACCTGATAACAAGGTATATTATGGTGAATGCAAGTAAAATGTACTCGTACCTTTGTGATTGTGTACATTTAAACGGAATGTTACCTTCACATTTCATGATATTTATCACTACATTTACAGAGTAAGTAAACACTACCTATCCACGATGAATGGACAATACAAACCTTGTGATGTGGATAGTTTATAAGGACTATCACCGCACTTTACTTTTATTTAGGTATTTATACCTAACAATGTTTACTTTCATCTATTAGGGATGAACCGTTCGCTTGTAGATGCATCGAACATACGCATTATCATCAGCCGTACCAGTCCACTGCTGGAAATTGTCCTACTGTATATAGGTATTTTACCTCCAATCAGATACAATCTGATGAGCCGGAACTGGATGATAAATTAAAGATCCTTTAGGAACACCTTCGAAGGATAAAAAATATGGACCAGATATTTGAAGTGAGCTAGTTGTGCGTTGGAAAGACATTGCTACGACGGGTTTATCCAAATATTCGAAGAAGGAACTACTCGGGAAGCATCTTGTTCCAAAGAATTCCACAAAAATCGACGCCCCGAAGTTAAATCCGGAGATTAAAGTAGCTTTATCGGAGATGCTCGTAAAGAAAGATAAGGCTTTAGAAAATTAGCTATTGCAGCTTGCGGCAAGCATATCTTGTATCAGTGAAGCTCTCACTAGATTGATCATCTTAGAACAAAAAGATCAGACAGTAATAAAATTACTGATTGAATACTGGTCGATTAATGTGCGATTCGCAACACAACGTCTATGACAAGAAGGAATTCTATATGTTCCACTATTAAAAAGATAATATTATATTAAGGATCAAATATCTAATACAGAAATCGATAGTTTTCTGTTTGGTGAAAAGCTAGCCGATACACTCAAGGCTGCTAAAGCAATATCAAAGTCAGGCGCTGAGATAAAAATCACGCCTGCGAAGAAAATTACCCCAACACAGAAAAATAAACATAATTTTCAGTATTTCAACCAGAAGCCTCCGCTCCCAGCAGCCAGGCAGGCGGGAGCAGCGAGGAGGTTCGAGCCGACGCCATCGACGTCGCGCCAACGGCAACCGCAGCAATCGCGACAGCCAACGCGCTCTTATCATCCAGCGGGCCCCCGCCGTCGCTAGACCCGGTATGTTCTGCAGGACGATTATCACTTTTTTACAATCAATGGCGATTGATAACTAAGGACCCTGTTATATTATCATGGATAGAAGGCTATGAGATACCATTCTCTAGATTGGTTTCTCAGTCATGCGAACCGAGTTTGCCAGTATTATCAAAATCTGAGTCCGATAAATACAGAATGGCCATTAATGAACTCTTAAATAGCGGAGCTATCTCATCTTGTACACCTTGTCAAGGACAGTTTCTCTCTAGTTACTTTCTAGTTAAAATACCCAATGGTAAAAACCGATTTATATTAAAATTAAAATCTCTAAATATGTTCATATCAACTGAACACTTTAAAATTGAAGATTTGAGAACTACTTTCAGGGCCACTCTGGACTTAAAAGATGCATATTTTCTTTTATCTATACATCCAGATTTTAGAAAATACTTACGATTCAAATATGAAGGTATTCTGTACCAATTTAGTGTTCTAGCGTTTGGTCTCAACACAGCTCCTTGTTGTTGTTTGTTGTTACTAAATTGCTAAAACCAGTCATGTCCTTACTCAGGTCATTAGGATATAATTTCATCTATATATTTAGATGATATATGTGTTATTTCTAGAAAATACCGAGAGTGTCAGGACAATATCTTACACACTTAAAGCATTTTAGAAGCCTTGGGTTTATATAATAATTAAATAATTAACGATGAAAAAAAAAAAAAAAAAAAAAAGTTGTATGATTCCAAGTACCGTTTGTAAATACCTTGGCTTTATAATAGATACCAAAGACTTTCACGTCCGCTTGACTAACGAAAAACGACACTCGATTAAATTGGAATTAAAATTATTTCAAGTGAAACGTAGATGCAAAATGAGAGATTTTGCACGTTAGGTAGGCCTCTTCACCTCATCTTGCCCGGCTATCCAATACGGTTGGATGTACACAAAGCAGATGGAAAGATGCAAATACCTTGCTTTGTGTAACACAGATAGTTACGATACGTACATGTCATTACCACAGTACTTGCAGGTTAATTTTTCTTGGCGGTTGAAATCTAATGATAATGCAGTTAGCCTCATCAGGCAAGATAGTTATTGTCTAGAACTCTTTTCTGATGCAAGCAAAAAAGGGTGGGGGCAGCATGCGGCGGGAAGACTGCCAGTGGCCAGTGGAGTATTTCAGAATCAGTTAAACATACCATCTATCTAGAACTCCTGGCAGCGTTTATAGGTTTACAGATATTCGTAAAAGAATTTACAAAGTGTTAAATCTTACTGCGCATTGACAACACAACTGCTATTTCGTACATTAATCGTATAGGAGGAGTAAGATTTCCTCATCTTACTGATATATCAAGATCTTTATGGCAATGGTGCGAAGCACGCGAAATATTCGTGTTTTATGTTCATATATAAGCTCAAAGGATAACGAAGTAGCAGATGCGGAGTCTCTAAGATCCCACCCATATAATGAATGGGAATTAAGAAATAATGCTTTTGTAAAAATAAGGCAAACTTTTGGGCATCCGAAGATTGATCTATTTGCATCCAGAATTAATAAAAGTAAAAAATATATATAACATGGAATAGAGATCCCGGAGCAGTCGCCGTAAATGCATTTACTATAAATTGGAAAGATCTTTTCTTTTACGCGTTCCCTTCATTTGCGGTAATATATAAGGTCTTAAGAAAAATAATAACAGACCAAGCTGAGGCTATAGTTGTGGTTCTTATTGACCCACACAGCCCTGGTTCCCTCTATTCCAAGAACTTCTATGTTCTGATCTGATTCATTTCAGACCTTGTGATAATGTATTATTATCTATTTCTAACAGTCACCCCAAGCTGACGTTTATTGCAGGAAAGTTATCAGGACGGCATTACTGAAGAGGAGTGTATACATACCATCGTCATCTTTAGATATTATGATAGCTTCCTTATCTGATAATTTTATCAAACAATACAACGTTGCCATACGGCGCTGGGTATTTTTTGTAAAAAAAAAAAACACTATTTTAAGATATATTTGGCGTCAACTCCTATGGTGATAATATATATTCTCTAACCGATTTATTTGAATCCGGTCTTCAATACGGATCACTCAACAGTCATCGCTCTGCTCTGTCATTGATCTTAAGATCGAGAGTGGCGTCAGATGATCGTGTTACTAGGCTTTTCAAGGGTTTTTATCGACTTCGTCCACACCTAAATACAACGTAACTTGGAACCCAACAGTTGTTTTGGATTTTTTATCTCAATGGTATCCTAACAACAGTTTGAGCTTGGAGTGTTGTGTGAGAGAAGAAGATAGTCACGTTTCTTATGCTTGTAAGTGCACATAGAGTACAGACTATCAGAAAAATCAATTAAAAAAAAAAAAAAAAGAAAAAAAAAAAAAAAAAAATTGTAATCAATAATCAGATTATAATAATAAAAATACATGATTTCATAAAAACATCACGCCCAAGCTCAGCTCAATCTTGTCTGAAGATTCCGTTTTATAGGGATCGACCGGCAATTTGTCCGGCAGAAGCGCTTTTAGCATACATCGATAGGACGAAGCCTATAAGAAACAATGAAGATAGCTTATTTGTTAGTTTCAAACAACCGAACAAATCAGTGTCCAAGGATACTATTAGTCGATGGATAAAGAATACTCTATCAACTAGCGGAGTTGACACCACCATATTCTCTGCTCACTCCACCAGACATGCAGCTACCTCAGCCGCCCATAGAGCTGGTGTCAATATTGACACAATACGAAATACAGCTGGATGGAGTGGCAATTCAACTGTATTTGCCAAATTTTATCATCGAGATGTTCCACGTGATCAATCTGATGAATTTGCCGTATCAATCCTAAATACTTGTAACAATTAAAAAGTAATCTTATATAAACATAGAATAATTACTTTTTGGTTGTAGTGGACATACAAAAGGAAGATATTTTATGTTACCTAGCTAGATAGCTTGTTTATTTTATTTTTGTTTTTGATTATTATTCACACAACAAAAATACATAAGTTTAATATTTCACTGTCTTTCAAAATCTACAAATGTACTAATCTCGAAGGACGAAGCAAAATAGAAGTATAATTAGAGATTAAACGAACTTACCCCTAAGTGAAGTTCTATCCAAATTATACGATTTTGCTTCGTCCGAGAGATTAGGTCCCTCCCAACCCTACGACCCCCTACTTGTGTGAAATATTAAGGTTTTTTGAGTTGCAGGCTTTTAACTAAATGAGTTGCAGACGGGCGGTAGATTGAAAAAATAAAAATAATGTTTACGAAGCAGGCTTTCTGCTTTCAACTAAGTGGTCAAAGGCGATACCTAGACGTATACTACAAATGTACTAATCTCTCGGACGAAGCAAAATCGTATAATTTGGATAGAACTTCACTTAGGGGTAAGTTCGTTTAATCTCTAATTATAACTCTTTTTATTTATTTTTTTATAGCATTTAGCTATGCTAAAAAACAGTTGAAAAAACCGCTTTAACCAACAATTCTGCCCTGATAATTGTAAATGCAGTACTCGCAAATTGGCGGTTCCGAGATAAACGCGGTAAACGTGTTTTATGATATCTGCACAACAAGTCTGAATTAAATAATGTTTTAAATATACCAGAAAAATAAGAAAAAAATCAGAATTCTGCCGTCATAATTGTAAGTGCAGTAATCGTCATTTTTGCGATTTTCACATTTTTGCAAAAATGACACCTCAAGGGGCTAATCTTTACATAAAAAAATAATTTTCATGATTTTTTTTATTATAAACCTGTTTTTTATATAACAAGATACGCAGTACTTGCACCAAATTATTACTTTTGCTAACAGGATATACAGTACTCAGCATGTGCTAGAAGGTTGTGCAGTACTTGCTATGTTTACTGCAACTTTATTTAACGTTCTAGTACTTTGCAACGAATACTAACTAAAGCATAACGCAGTATTCAACATTGCTGCGTGTGAGAGTAGCAAGTATATTATAGAGCTTCTCTTGCGCCACTAAAACTACACGCAGTATTCGACAATGCCGCGTTTGAGGTAAAAGGTTAATAAATCTTTCAACTAGTATCAGGCATGATAATAAGACACAATTAATTAATAGAAACGCAGTATTGAACACGTGCTAGGTGATTTTGCAGTAATGAACACAAATACTGCCTTTGGGCTTAGTGATACTGTCATGTTCACAAGTCTAGATGGTAGAACAAAATGCAGTAATGCGCATTTTATCCAAAAAAAATAATAAAGTAAAGAAAAAAATTGATCAATACAAAGTTTGATTTTTTTCTTATTTTTCTGGTATATTTAAAACATTATTTAATTCAGACTTGTTGTGCAGATATCACAAAACACGTTTACCGCGTTTATCTCGGCATCGCCAATTTGCGAGTACTGCATTTACAAATTATCAGGGCAGAATTAACGGTCGCCTGTTGCCAGTACCCTAAATTTCTCAACTGTATGTTACGTGACATCACGTTAATCCATTTGTACCTATCTTAAGGAGGATACCGTAGCTGGTTGGTAAAAGCGGCAGCCCGGTGTGCAGAAGGTCGCAGGTTCAAATCCAGCCAGCCCATATATTTTTTCAACTGTTGCTTAGTATTATAACCCTTGTATAGCTATTTGATATCAGGTGGATAAAGTTTTGTTTGCTGCGCGAGGAGTATAAAAATAACTTACCAGGATCATTAGCTTTCCCATCTTGCGTGACTAACTTCTGAAGCTTTTCAAAGAGAGTTACGTTGTTGAGCTTGCCCAAGGCGTAAAGTTCCTGAAGCTCTTCTATTTCCTCCGAGGAATCGTCTCCAATGTACGCGCATTCCTGCAGGTGTTTGTAGCCTTTTATCATTATAAGGGAGGCGCCTTGATGCCTGAGGAACGTTAGGTACAGTTTAGTGTATGCGCCATTGTGTACTGTATGGTGATGAGATAAAACCATTGAATTGCTGGGACAGTAAGACAAAATTGCATTCCGATTATCACATTTCTTAATTTCCAATTTCGACATTGTTAGCTGATTGCAGTCGTTTTTATATTTAGGAATTACTGACAAAGTAATTAAGCAACAGTGAAATTGGTGTCCAAAATACAGGCAAAGTTTGTAAACGGTTACATAACATAACGTCTAGAAAGGTGTTGCAGAGGTGTACAACACCCACACTTCACCTGTTATGTTTAGGTCCCATGGGATAGGAGGTGAGTCTATTGCCATCCACCGGGCACAATTCCAATTCATGACGGAAAGTTCACAAATAAAACTTTGCCCAACCCGGGAATCGAAACCTAGACCTCACGGTGAGAGGCGCATACGCTAACTACCGGACCATCGTGGCAGTTAAGGTATGTAGGAAGGTACTTACTTCACACAAGTAGACACAGTCACCGTGGATCCTTTAAGCAGGTAGAAGCCCCAGTACTCCTTCATATCATCGCCTAGCTCGAGTTCTCTCGTCATGGTGACCGGCACCAGGTCTTCGGTGAGCTCGGGAGGGCCAGGCACTACGAAGGCGTTGAATGTCGCATTTGATCGGACGACTTGTCTCTGCAAGAAAGATGAATTATAGGGTACTAGCGACCCGCCCCGGCTTCGCACGGGTACAATGCTGATACTAAATACACTACAGAAAAACTGTGAACGTTGTATATAAAAACACAGCGGCCCGCTCCGGATTCGCACGGGTATATAATATATAGCCTATGTCACTCACTGAAAAAATGATTAAAATCGATCCAGTAGTTTGATTTATTCATTACTGCCCGTGGCCCGCACGCGTTAAATTTGGAGTAAAACAATTCCCCCTTTCTATGCATGTATTATACATAAAAACCTTTCTCTTGAATCACTCTATCTATTAGAAAAAACCGCATCAAAATCCGTTGCGTAGTTTTAAAGATTTAAGCGCACATAGGGACAGAAAAGGCGACTTTGTTTTATACTATGTAGTGAAGTAAGTACGCTATTATGCATACGGAGTGGATGGATACGAGTTAGGGCTATTTTTTAAAATCAGAGTCAAGATTTAATCAGTGTTCATAACCACCGTTTAAAATGAAAAAAAAAAACTGTTATTTAGCCGGGGTTGGAGACCATTAATTTGGTAACTAAAGTTGTATTCTATCTGACAACTATTTGTTATGGTCAAAATCTGGTACTGTACTTGGTACTGTATGTAACTAAAAAAAAACAGATCACATGCAGACATATTAATTATTATATTTTAATATTAAATTTATAGAAATGTCAAAATACTTATGTCAATTTATTCTATTGCAATTAATCACTTAAATAACAGTACTTTTAAATGAATTCGACGGCAGATGTAGCTACTACATAATAGGTGGCCGTGCTTCAGTGAGCGTTCCATTCATTCAGAAGAGAACTACCAGTGGCGTAGCGTGTTTTCGCGTAAAAAAATTTGGGGGCCCTTATGAAGGGTAAAGATTTCTCACAGAACAAAAAAAAGTTTGCATTATCACAATTATCTATCTGTCTCTTTTAACAAAATTTTTCAAACAATTCAAATTAAATATACACTCTTATTGCCTTTTTTTCGGCAAACTGATTTATTAAATCATTTATAAACTGATGATGACTTAGTTTTACTAAAGTTTCTGCCTCTATGGACAATACTAAAAGGTCGGTCTGACGGGCGTTAATGTCCCATCAAAGTTCTTTGGTAATTTTTTACTTTCTCATTTACGCACTTTGAGGGCCCTCGTATGTCGGGGCCCCCGTATAATTTAAACAGTAGAAACGGCGATAGCTACGGCCCTGGCTCTATCATTCAGAATCATTCCTTGACAACATGTCTAACGAAATGGGTTAGCGTAGATATGTTATAGAACACTCGCGGAAGAAAATGAAAACATTCACTAATTTAATGTTTAGTATTTTAAAATGTAGTCCGAAAAACAAGAGGTATTTGTGTTTTATCTTCAAGATAAAGTGCTCCTTAATGCGTAGGAGATAAGATGTATAGTAGCTTGTTTAATTGCTGGTGAGTAGAATGTGCCGCGACCGATAAAGGCAGTTTATCTCTCAAATTATCTTTATAGTTTAGACTTATTGGCGGGAATAAACGTAATGTGATAAAACAATAAAATGTGTGCAATTTGAATATGAAGAAATCTTCATTCCCACTATAAATTGTTATATTAAAATACTTATCTCATTATGAATTACAATTTTATTGGTTAGCAAAATAATATAATTATTAATGAATTATTATATTGCATGAATGATAAATCATTTAGCGCTTTCTTGATCCCGTTTAAGCTGGATCAACTTATTTATGACATTTGAATGATGTGTCGATAACTAGATATATATAGACTGATTACTTTTGCTAAACGTTTTTGCGTTTTTTCAAATTGTGAATCTTACAGATAAAAAATTAATAACTAATTCATAATTGTCGCCTCATTCTGGCACTTTAACATCTATTTTCATATATTTTAATTTTTAACTTTTTTTTAAATAAACAGAATGATTCATAAAGAAGGTTTTTATTCAAATTATGAAATACGGGTGTTACTCACGTAATGTTGGTCTATTTAGTCGACCGCGGTTTCGCCTATACGTCTAGGCATTATCAAGAGAGTGCGATACGTCGCGCCTGAGTCGCAGCCAGTCTTGCCTGTACTTCATAATTTGAATAATGTTAAAAACATACGTCAGTTTTAATAAAAAGAAGGTTTTAATGTATAAAACATGGATTAGCCAGGGCGGGCGGGTCGCTAGTTTATTATAGTTTTGAAGTTTTTAAATCTCATAAAGTAATAACTGCTCTCCACGATTTACCTCTGTTAAGCGTTACTGTTTCACTTCCATGAGATGTTGTGTGATAACCTATAGTACTAAAAAATAACGTGGCTTCCAATAAGAGAAAAAAAAGCAACCTCAGATCCGACGATTACCCTTTATGTCCATACAAAATGTACGTCTTATAGATAGATAGATAGATAAAATCTTTATTTGCATACCATTCCATTACAAACTAAAGATAACTACCTATATATTATGCAAGATAATAATAATATGCAAAGAGCGGCCTTATCATAGAAATCTATAAGGCCTTATCGTTTGACGCAATTTCAGCCAGGCAACCTTTGGAGCGACAGATTTAAAAGAAAAAGCGTTGTAGTTTTAGGGTGTATGGAGCTTAGAAACATTTTTAATTTTGCCATTTGTTTAAAGTAAAAATAGGTAAAGAAAATACCTAATACAGAGAATACCTAATACATAATGTAGAGGAACACCTAAATAAATACAATTAGATAGAAATCTTATAAAATCCATCAATACGCAGTACAATCACTGCATGTATGCCATTAGCAATACAAGTATGACGGATACACGTGGCGTCACTCATGCATGATAAATGTCTTAAATAGGATTAATAACCTACTTCTATTATATTCTGTAGAAGTATAGATAAAGATATGTTATTGTCTAGTTAGATATATCGCTTATATAGCAGAGAATATAGCTAACTAAACATAAAACGGTAACTGACATTTAAGAGAAACAAAGTCCAAAGCTAGATGCATTAATACTGTAAAATATAATATCTAAGTCTGTGTACTATCGACAAAGCAGATTCATTATCCACCATGATACTATTTTTGTAGAGACATTTCAAAACACTAAAGTCTAAATTCGCTTATTCTATCAACCAATTTTAACCTTATCGACTCTATATGTTTTTAAACTTTCGCGATTTGAGAACATTTTTCAAAAATTAGACAACGGGTCTAAATCGCGTAATTATTTTATAGGTAAATAAATAACATCTGGCAGAAAAGAGGAATTGGTATCAAAACCAAAATCAGATTGGTACGAGCGTTGGTTTTCCCTATCTTCCTGTATGGAGTTGAAACGTGGACAATTTTGTCCCGAGAAAGGCAAAGGATTGATGCATTCGAAATGTGGTGCTGGAGGCGAATGTTAAGAATACCTTGGACTGCGAAACGCACCAATGCATCGATCCTGGCCCAGCTGCAAATCAAAACTCGTTTGTCCACCATATGCTTACAACGCATTCTGTCTTATTTTGGTCACACAATGCGCAGAGGCGGCGAGAATTTAGAAAAACTGATTGTCGTCGGCAACACCGAAGGCAAAAGATCGCGCGGTCGTTCACCAACTAGATGGACCGATCAAATTAAAGACTCGTCGTCCACCAAATTCCACACGGCCGTAAGAGATGCGCTGGACAGGAACCGGTGGAGGCAGATTATCCGCTCCAAATGCAACCCTAATGCTGACCACGATCCTCAGACATGAGGGACCGACCCCAGAGAGAAATAAATACCTATGCTTGACGTTTCGAATGATGAAACGTCGAGCATATTTACCTTTATAATAATTACGCGATTTAGACCTGTTGTCTAATTTTAGAAAAACTTATCGCTCTGTCAATTTCAAAGAAAATGTTATGTCTGACTGCCTCGATAGACTAGTTGGTTGTCGGTTGGTCGCATGCGCCTCTCACCGCGACGGGTTCGATTCCCGAGTCGGGCAAGGTGTGATTTGTAAACTATCCCTAAGGAAATTAACAATAGCTGCACGGAGTTGTAATTTTGCCGGGTGGAAGGCGATAGACCCTTTTATCCCATTAGACTTAAACATAACAGGTGAAATTTGGGTGTTGTACACCTCTGCCACACCTTTCTGGGTAATATAGGCGTGATATTATGTTTACTAATAATAAACTTATGTAAAGGATGCAAACATTGTAAGTAATTGTCATCTAACATATTAAGCGATTTTCCATGTAGTTCCGTTTGATAGTGAACGAGAAAAACAAAATAATATGATGTGAAGCGTAACAACTAAGTCCATTGTTATTATTCATTATAAATTAGATACAGTGTTTTCTAGTTTTTATACGACGGACGTAATTCTGCAACAAATGAATTAGTGCATGGTTGGCGTAGTGGTTAACGCGGTCGCCTCGTCGCTTTCGACTGCGCTGGTCTTGTGCATTCGATCCAAACACGTCCACACGTCCCCAATCTTTGTGTGATCCGCAAAGATTTGTTCTGACTCTGAGTATGCTTTGTGTGTATGTTTGTGAACACCCCCGCGACACAGGCGTTATTCCTAGTGCGGGCGCCCTTTAAAAGACATAAAGAGCGTGATGCTACAAAGTGGTGAATACTAAAATCACAGGTATTTTGTCGCTCAAACGCGATTGGTTGATGGTGAAAATTAGTGGGGTTTGAGCCCACACCTCTGGGTTCTCCCTTCCGCATGCTTTAACTTTTTACCTGACTATGACGAAGCCAAACGGAAGGGTAATGATTTTGGCAGTCTACGTATGTATATTTGTATGTTCCACCGTAGCGCCTACACCACTGAACGAATTTATATGAATGAAATGTCATTATATTCGAAGGATTAGGCCGGGTGACTTCGGCTATATAAATTTTATTTGAATTTAAACGTCAGATTCTACCATCAATGTGATCGTGTGACTTAAACATGACGTGTTTGGTAACAAATGAAAGGTCTAAGCGCGCACATTTCAAAGAAAAAAATATTTACAACCAATAAAATTAAAACACAAAAAAAAACTAAATAAACTTATCTAAAATAAACTACTTAAAAACTAGCGATAAAAGACTACCTAACCTAATCTAATAAAACGCAGCCAGTGAGCAACGTTCCCGAAATGCTGGCAGCATTGCCACGCGCTGGATGGTAATGCTAATTCGCTGTCCAAAATAAAAACCAGCATTTCGGTAACGTATTGTATTAGAAATTTCTTTAAATAAAGAATGGGCCTCTGGAAATATATATATATACATATATTTATTATATTGTTTAAGTTAAAATCTATCAGTCCTTGCGGTCCTCTCTGGTGTAGCAAACCAAGATTGGCGCTGAGATTGGAGATCCCAGAGTTGTCGGTTAAAATCTCACTAGAATCTATATTTTCAAAATTTAATATTGCACACAAAGAGAAATCATGTTTCTACTGAATGCTCATATTTTTACAATCGTTAGCGAATGCTGTGAATTATATTATTGTTTGCGATTTGCATAAACATTTGCTGACACGTGATCAATGATTAATCTTTGCTTAATACAAATGTACTACTCGTGTAGTCACGCCTATATTACCCAGAAGGATGTTGCAGAGGTGTACAACACCCACATTTCACCCGTTATGTTCAGGTCCCATGGGATAGGTAGTGAGCCTATCGCCCGTCCATCGGGCACAATTTAAACTCCGTGCTGCTATTGTGAATTGGCTGTCGGAAAGTTTACAAACAACACTTTGCTCAACCCGGGAATCGAACCCGAGACCTCGCGGTCAGAGGCGCATACGCTAACCACTAGACCATCGACGCAGCTTGTTAACAAAAGCTTCAAAACTATAATGAACTAGCGAACCATCCTGATTTTTGTCTATGTAGTATTATAATATGCATGTATTATACATAAAAACCTTCGTTATTAATCATTTTATCTATTAAAAAGGACGCATCAAAACCCGTTGCGTAGTTTTAAAGATACATAGTGACAGACAGTCATCGGGGAGCGACTTTGTTTTATACTACGTAGTCTTCTTCTTCATCGTGTCGATGGCTGAGTCAAATTTTATTTTGACTTGCCATCGTGATGAAAGGATTAGAATTCGCTTTGGAGAACTCGTGAATTGTCCAGGGTGCGCCGGACGTAGAGGATCGTTGGAAGAAGAAGAAGAAGAAGAACTACGTAGTAATGTAATGAAGATGATAATTTGATAAGAGAATCATACACACCTACCTGGCACCAAGTGGTGGATATCTTACTATCTATCAGTCTCATGTCAGTCATGCTCATAGGGTACATCTGCCCGGAGAACACGCGGTATCTGAAACAATTCAATCATTCATTAGATCTTTGTAATTACAATTTATACTTAAGACATTTGAACAACAAAAAGACAGGTAACAATATCTCTATAATAAGTTTTAAACCTGCCAACACTAATAATAAATATAAATATCTCACAACCTACACACAACGCCATCTAGTCCCAAACTAAGCATAGCTTGTATTATGGGTACTAGAATAACTGATACTAATACATAATTACTTTTATTTTGTATCTCATCTCCCCTTAGTGAGTCAGCAGGTCGGCTCTCTTGAGTCTTCCAATTGGATTTGGCTGCAAAAGCATGCCCATCGGAGCTGGTACTTGAATTGATTTTAATTCAAATCTCTAAGTTGAATTAAAGTCAATCTAAGCTCCGGTGTCAAATCATTTTATTACAATAAATATTATAATTTAGTTAGCTAAGTTTTATTTTAATTTTATATATTTTGTATTTTGATGTTTGTTTTGACGTGTTCAAGCGCCCCTTGGGGCCCATAGAAATAAATGATTTGACCTGATTTGATTTTCGATAATGGGTTGTAGTGGAATATCACTTAAGTATTTTTTTTTGTAGTTGAAATCGTTTTTTTTGCATAGGCGAGGACACTTGGAAATACAACAGAATGGTATTCCGATCTAACCACTAAAAAAAACATACGCTTTCATGTGTTCGCCTGAATTCATGGATAGTTGTGTAATGGTTAATAATTAATTTGTCAGAATAAAGCCTCTTATAGGTACTATCTGATACTTATAATCATAAAGGAAGTATACCTAAGTTATTTTCACAGAAATTGTTACAACGAACGATAAGCTATAACAAATTGTATCTCGCTTTTTTTAGTAGAGGAGAAGGTGGTAATGTGGCCCCCCACTTTGTTTTTTAAGTTTTATTAAAAAAATATAGGAGTGACAAACCTCAAAGATACATTATAGGACTTCTTATTTATTAGTCTATACATGTCTGACAATTAAATAAATGAATCGCGTACAGGAAAGCAAAAATATTATTTATTCTTAAGTTATTCCAATTTGGCATCTTGACATCAAGTGATGGCCCCCTGGGGGGTCACATTAAATGTATTGCACAGTTAAAAATTAACGGCGAAAATTACAAATATAATTGTCACCTTCAGAACCTCCACAGGTTACATGAGCCCATAAATCACAACTCTGACACTGTACCCATGGCTCTCCAGGTCTTTCATTGCAATAAATGGTTTCGCAGAACATACACGGCACGTTCGTGTTTTCAGGAACCACGTTTGTAAACGACTCGACATAATCGGTATTCACTGCGTCTTCGTCACTTTCAGAGCCACTGCTGGCTAAATTAAGCTGGTTAAATAATCGACTTCTGTGAAAACTTGAGGAAAACTTGAGAAAAAATTATGAATCACTCTTACATGTAATGTGGCCCCCGGGACCATAATACAACCAATGTGAGGGGGCCAAATTACAACTATTGAGAATATTTAAACAAACGTATCAAAAATAATTATTACAAGTAAAATTTTGTATTTACCTTTTAATTCCCGTAGAAGAACAGTTCAACGTATCCAATGTCCGAACACAATAGCCAAAACACTCTATCTATAAACAATTACCGAATTAAAATAACAGTAGTTTAAAGTTTTACTGGTAACGAGTTTCAATTGGTTCGAATGACAATCAAACGTGACAGGCTCTGGTGGATTTGTAAGGTACTAAATACGTATCATGCCGCAAGCATCCCGTAGCGCATAAAACATACTAGATGACGTTGTGCAAACATTAAAATATTGAAGGGGGCCAATATATCTGCAGGGGCCACATTACCACCTTTTCCTCTATTCAGATATAATTATAGACTTTATTGACACAGTAATAAATAGTAACCGTTGCTGTGCCACATATTCTAGCTAGATGTAGCTAGCTGTATTTAGACTGTCTAGATTTCTAGAACAAACAAAGCACTTTTGTGTTTCCATGTAATTATCTTACAAATTCTATGTAAACAAAATTTCCTGTTTGAAATTTTTGTTTTTAAACTTAACTAGAGTTAAGCTTAATTTGTTTGTGTTAGGAGGAAGTTTACGTCCGTGGTGTAATGGCCAGGATTCGAATCCACGACTGCGATGCCTTATCCATTGCGGCCGCGACGGTTGGGGTGCATGAAAGGAGCCTCCCCGAGTGACGTACACAACGATTCCTTACGTCCGGCGCACCCTAAGCAATTCGCGAGGTCTTCAACGCGAATTGGCTAAACCTTTCACCACGATGGCAAGTCAAAATAAAACTTGACTCAGCCATCGACACGACGAAGAAGAAGAAGATCCATTGCGGCACGGTCGTTTGACCGATATGCAGCGGTAGGTACTGCTATTTGGCGGCATGATAAAGGCGAAACAGTCGTGCTGCCAAAATTGTGCCCGTTGGAATGGCGATAGGCTCACCCCCTATCCCATGGGACCTAGACATAACAGGTGAAGTGTGGGTACACCTTTGCTACACCTTTCTGGGTAATGTAGGCGTGATGTTATGTTATTTAGATGTAGTAACGTGATATATCTATCACACATTAACTACTGCCAGGTTATCGACCAGCACTTTACATGAAGTAGTCTACGCACACAGATAGTATAGTATCCTTGTTTATAAGACGAGTAGGCATAAGTGACTGATAACAACTTCAAGTGAGAAGGAAGGTGATAATTATAATATTTTTTCGAGTGACGAGTGTTCTAAATGACGACTGTTATTCTGATCTATGTGTAGGGGGTTCTTCTTGTTTGTTTTGAATTAATAGAGGTTGCGTGCTAATTATATACTTTATTTACTACCAGAAATACATACTTATATTATTAACTAAACCTAATGACCTAACGGCGTGAATGTGGAGAGACGACTGCCGAGCCGAGCAACTGCGCATTTGCGCCTAGGTACAATTTGTAGCGTCAGCAGTCGTACGCTACATTTATTTCAAGAAAGCATCTATTTATTCTATATTTAAAGCATCATATATTTGCATTTTCTCTTTATAACCATATTTAGCTATAATGTTGTTTTGGTTGCTATAACTTACACATAGAATTATTGTCAAAAAACAAACAAATATTGTATGAATTATTTGAAAAGATGGTGCACATGAGTTTCTCACCAGCTCTTCTCATGATGCAATACCCATCGGAGCTGGTACTTGGATTGATTTTAATTCAATTCTCTAGTTGAATTAAAGTCAATCTAAGCTCCGGTGTCAAATCATTTTATTACAATAAGTATTATAATTTAGTTAGCTAAGTTTTATTTTAATTTTATATTTTTTGTGTTTTGATGTTTGTTTTGACGTGTTCAAGCGCCCCTTGGGGCCCATGGAAATAAATGATTTGATTTGATTTGATTTGATTATTGTTGTTGATTAGTACTTAGTAGTTTCAGTGACTTATTGTTATATGTATGTATCATGATGGTAAAAAGCAAAAACGTCAGTCATAAGACGGAGCGTATAACGACGCTCGTATAAGTAGACGAGCGTCGTTATACGCTCCGTCTTATTAGTGCAAACAGTTGGTGCAAATCTCAATTTGCGCGATGAGATTGAGCGCGTACCCGGAAAAAGACTTGTACAAATAAGATGTTAAGGAAGACAATGTATTGTCGAGGAGTTGGCCTCATTAGATCGGCTAAAAAAAGTTTAGATTTCCTTTTGGTCCAATCCGTCATGCATCAGCCCAGAAGCTCAGAATCATCTAGGGCATAGCGACCCATACTTCCAAAATTTTCCAAAGTTCACTGTAGACGTTTTTAGGACAGCAAGTTTAGACTTCCCATAGTTGTGTTTCTAGAGTATCCATAGTAATATGAAGCACTCACCTTAAATACAAAGGTACTAATATAAAAAGGCTTGGCAGAACTATCAGCATAGTCAACAGGCGGCATAATCTCAAGGGAACTCTGTAGCAGGAGCGAGGGGCGAGGTAGCAGTTGCGGGGGGCGGCGACTGAAAGACGAGGGGGCTTGGGGTGGCCCGCTGTGGAGAGAAAACTGTGATTAATATAAACATAATATAATATATCTCACAACTTATGTTACACAACATCATCTAGTAGCAAACTAAGCAGAGCTTGTGCTATGGGTACTAGAATAACTGATACTAATACATATATACTTTTCTTTTGTAAATACATACTTATTATACATAGAAACACCTAGACTAAGACAAACCCTCATTTTCATGCACACAAACATTTGTCTTAAGCGGTAATCGAAACCGTGACCTCGGCGTTGCAGGCAGGTACAATAACCACTCCACCGCCGTCCAAAAACCATACTTCACCTGTTATGTTTACGTCGCATGTGATAAGGGGGCTTCGCCATTCACCGGGCACAATTCCAACACCGTGCTGCTATATAGAATTTCCTGACGGAAAACCCTAAATTACACTTTTGCCAACCCCGAGGATCGAACTCAATCTACCCAAGTTGCAAGCAAGAGGACTGCTGATCAAGTCTGCTAAAGACAACGGCCGATGTAACCCTGCCGAAACGTCTAGCAATAAGGGCGTTGAAGCCAAAGGTCAGCCTATGTTTTTGAGAAATGTTCATCTACTAGTGGTAGAGCTCTTGTGAATGAGCTCGAGGGCGGCAGCACCACCGTCTCACCTTTAACCTGCCGCCAAATAGTAGTGCTTCCATTACTTTGTTCCGGTTTGGTGATGAGATCAGGGCCTGAAATTACTGACACATGAGGCATAACACCGTAGTCCTTAGCTACAGCGATGCATCTATAATCTGCTTTTGTGGATTGTTGATGTCCATGGGCTGTACTCCACTTACCATCAGGTGGACTACACGTTCGTTCGCTGTGGGCGTAATATATTTAAAAAAGAAATCTACTCTCACTTTTTCAGATACATGTCTTGACACTGTTTCGTTAATAAGAGCTCCACCACCATTTCACCTTCATCACCTTCTCACCAACTGCCGCCAAATAGTAGTGAAATTAGGCCCTAAAATTACTGCTACATGAGGCATAGCACCGTAGTCCTCAACTGAAGTCCCTTACAATCTTTTTTTTTAAGAATTGTTGATTTCCATAGGCTTTAGCTATTAATTACCACTAGGTTCACTACAGTCCGTTTGCTACATAGGTCGTATAATGTAGCCCGTTTAAATTATAATAATTCTCATATACACGATAGTTTCAGAGTTAATGATAAATAACGTTACGTAAATATTACTATTGAGTACTGACTTACCCTCAAGAGGCACTAATTCTTGCGGATCCATGGTTATCACATAACTCCTTCACGACGAACACCGCGGCCTCCTAGAACAATACAAAATATCTGATCAAAACACTTGAATTAATCCTTGATTTTTCAAAAGTTAGACAACGGGTCTGAATCGCGTAATTATTATAAAGGTAAATAAATACCTATGCTCGACGTTTCGAATGACTTGCATCATTCTTGGTCACGAGCCGACTGGTGAAGCTCAGCGTCGTCTCCGTGAAGCGCGGATATTGTCCACTACCCTCACTTGGTCGTCACATTTTTTACCTTTATAATAATTACGCGATTCATACCCGTTGTCTAACTTTTGAAAAATGTTCTCAAATCGCGAAAGTTTAAAAACATATAATCCTTGATTATTCAATTAGTTTGTCAAGGAGACTCATGTAAGTAGGACGATTCATTTATTTGTGTACAATGAAATTACTTATAAATTAATACTACACTATTTACCAATACTATCTTTTGTATGGCACCCATAGTTTAACAAACTACCAAAATCATTATTATAAAACCAAGCGCGAGTCGCACTCGCGCACGTAGGGTTCCGTACTTAGATGTATAGTGATACATCTAAATAAATATTTTTCTTTCATCAATCAGCCTTTCGCAGTCCACTGCTGGACTGCGAAAATGCACATTGAGAGAGGCATAGACATTGAGAGAGGCCTATGCCTTTCTCAATGTGCGCCACAACACCCGGTCCTGCGCCTTCCGCATCCAGTCCCCTCCAGCGACCTTCTTCAGGTCGTCAGTCCACCTTCTTTATTCTTTATTATATTGGAGTTGATTGAATAAGAGGTAAAATGCGGTTTACGATAATATTACGTATTAAAAAATATATATATTAGATCTTGTTCAAACCAATTTTCGGTGGAAGCTTGCATGGTAATGTACATCATATAATTTATTTTTACATTTATCATTCCCTTATTTTAGAAGTTACGGGAGAGGGACACACATTTTTCCACTTTGGAAGCGTCTTTCGCGCAAACTATTCAGTTCAGAAAAAAAAATATTTGAAACCTCAATATCATTTTTGAAGACATATCAATAAATACCCCCCCACGTATGGGTTTGATGAAAAAAAAAATTGAGTTTCAGTTCTAAGTATGGGGAACCCCAAAAATGTATTGTTTTTTTTGTATTTTTGTATGAAATTCTTAATACGGTTCACCGAATACATCTACTTACCAAGTTTCCACAGTATAGCTCTTATAGTTACGGAAAAAAAGTGTCTGTGACATACGGACGGACAGACGGACAGATAATTATGACGAATCCATAAGGGTTCCGTTTTTTGCCATTCGGCCATTATGTTTTTATGGTTCCGTAAACCCTAAAAACATAGTATAAACTTGTAATTATTCCATAAAATATTTTAAAATATGTAATTAATTTCACTTTGGGTTTAACAACCTTTATTATTTGAATTTTATTATTCTTGTGTAAATTGGTGATAATTTGGCAATAATTCCTAAACACGATATTACAGTTTACAATAAATCTATAGTGAACGTTGTCACTGCAGCTAATACAAAAGGTTAAATGATTTCATTATTTTTAAAAAAAAAACAAATGTTTTTAAAAAGTGTAATAAGTAGGGTGAGGTGTCCAACAATGAACCACCAAAAATTTGTTACTTCATAAGTCGGCTTTATGTGAATGTATCTCAACAAAATTTTGTGTGATCATACCCTGGTTATCAAGCTTTAATTTGGCGTTAAAATTATATTCTAAAATCAAACAAAAAATATGTTTTTTGATTTCCAAGCAAAACCAAGAAATGGTTAACTGTGTACCAACACCGGTATACAGTGAACCAGCGTTAGGTCTACAATGAACCGGCCGTGTACACAGTGAACCATTAAATTAATTTTATTTAAATAACATATCTGGCTGTAAAGTCATGCAGTATAACGATAGGAATGTAAATAAAACAATATGTTTATGATGTAAAAAAATATTTTTACTTTAATTTCTCAAGCCAATGTTATATTTTACATAATAATCTGTTATAAACGCATAAATCAGTCTCGAACATCGTAATTTTAAATAGAAACACACTAGCATATAAATTTTATTTATTTTGTATCTATTATAACCAGAATACAAATTAACAATTCTGTACCTAAACTCTACCTACATATAAACTCTAAGAGATCTAGATATCTGCATTGCTTCTTTGGTATGCCCACCTTTCTTCCTTTTATCGACCTTAGGTCGCCCCATTCTAAAAAGAACATTATTTTTTACAAGTTTGAGCAATTACAACAGCTTAGCTAACTGTTTCTGCCAATAAGAGAAAAACAAATTAAAATGAAAATGTGGATTCATGCGGTTCATTGTGTACCACGTCTTTGTGGCTCATTGTGAACCAACTTCCATTTTAGAGGTTTTAGGTTATGTAAAAAAATAACAGAACAACATGGCGGCAAATGGATATTCGGCAATTATAGCCAAGTAGCCATTCTTCAAAATGAATTAATTTCATGTGTTAGAAGTGATAACAAGCTAGCAATATTAAATAACACAAAACTTACCTTTTTTGTTGTTTTGGTGTCGAAAACTGTTAAACACGTCACCACACGTGCGCTTCAGGCGCGAGCTAACCGTCGATTGCGGAGCGCGGGAGGGGACTATATTGGAGCGTATTTTTGCCAATAGCACGGTTGGTCAACGTTGCAAATTCAAAATACAGCGTTGGCTCAATGTGTACTACTGGCTCATTGTTGGACACCTCACCCTACCTATAATACTTATAGATTTATGTATGATCTGTTTTGCATGGCTCAGGGTAAAATATCGTTGACTCTACTATTTTTTAACTACAATGTATTTTCCATATTTGCAATAAAATAGTTTGAAGTTTGAAATTGCATATAAATAAAGTCAGGTTACATTTTTAACTCTTTCAGTCTTGATGGTTGGAGATATTAGCCACCTCCTTACATGTATCTTAATGATAAATTGGTTAAAACTTAATAAAAATAAAAGTATCAACGCAACCGCAGTATTACGGCACAATTTGTTTCTAAAAAAGTTGTCTATGGTGAGTGGAGAATATTTTTGTTTTTTTTTATATTTTTCATATTTAGAACTCTCAATTGAACAATTTTATTTCTTTTATAATCTATTCAAAATTGTGACTGAAAGAGTTAATTGATTATATTATATTGTTATATTGATTATATTGTGATTTTGTAATACAATAATATTATAAGGTGCGGGCGTTATCATACGCTCGCTACACAGTAAAACTTATCACTGGGGTCGCAAAAAACCTTATATAAATAATAATGTATGAGACATACGCTCTAGGTACATAGAAACAAGAAACTGCGCAGTAGTTTCCGAGGTTGTGACACACATAGATACCTACCTATAACTAAAATATTTTGCACATGTTATGTACTTTTTGTATTTTCATTCTTATCCGACACGTGGGCAATATACTGTTTAAGGTATTGTAAAATGTTATTAGCCGGCATGGTCTAGATTTACGCTTTGTTACAAATATAATTTAATAGTTGCTCACATTATATGCTTAATTAATATGTTTTCTTAAATTTTGGGTACAAAAAGTAACAGTCGCGTGGGTGTCAAACATAACATTTACACACACAAAGCACACCCAGAGTCAGAACTAATATTTGCGGATCACTCAGAGATTTGTCCCGTGTGGGGATCGAACCCACAACACCAGCGCAGTTGAAAGCGGCGCGGCGACCGGTTTAACCACTACGCCAACCGTGCACTCCGAGTTCGAGTAATCTTTATTATCTACATAAATTTTAGGACCTAAGATTTTTTTATTTGTTTGTACCCAAAAATCTTCGGATCTACTGTACCGTTCTTTATAAAAATTGGTGTGGAGATATATCATAACCCAAGAAATAATATAGGCTGCTTTTTTATCGACGTACCACACAGGCGACGCCGTGCACGGAAGCTAGTTAAGTATATTGATTAAATGAATAATGAATTTGAGTAGAAGTCTACATACAACACGCATTTTTCGCACATCAATAGCAATTATTTTTATCGCCATATCAGTTCTATCTCATTAACATTAGTACAGTCGAGTACATTAATATGTTGGCAGTTTTGAACCTAATTGTGTATTTATGATAAGGTATTAACTAAATACAAAATTTCAATTTGAATTTTTCCAGAATTTAGCCATAAGAAAGCGTTATCAGTGGCGTTCCGAAGATCGTCTATGGTGCAGCAGAATTAAGCCACAAGACAGCAATATCATTGGCGTTCCGAAGATCGTCTATGGTTCAGCAGAAAGGACATAATATGGAACATGTTATTATAATAATGATTATCTGTTTAGAAATATTGAATGGTACAGTCGAGCTATACCATTCAATATTTCTAAACAGATAATCTCACTTTGTAAGTTATCTAAGCACGGGAACACCACGAGGTACCTATTGGATAGGTGATTATAGGTGATATTAGATGTTAATGTTATGATAAGGCCCTAAACATACTGTAATGATGTAATATGGTGAATCATCAATACATGGTCAGCGGTATAAAAAACGTGCAAAAGTATTATTTTGGCCATTAGCAGCACGGGGTCCGGCATTGTGCCCAGTAGATGGCGGTAGGAAGACAACACCACAATTCACATGTTCCTCTGCCACGCCCTTCTGGGTAGTAATATTATAGGCGTGATGTTATGTATTGTCTAGGATTTGCCAGTGTAGAGGAACGGGTTGTGATGTTCTTCCACCACAAAGGGAGAATCCTCAGACCAGGCTCAGTGGCATTGCCTGGCGGACAGCTGTCCAACAGTAGCGTCGAAGTGTTATATATGAACACTAGCTGTGGACACTTCGCTATCGCGATTCAGCGCTCTTTGACATATTTGACAATCAATGTCGTCCGTCATTTAATTTGTACGGGTACCGCCACAGCCAGTTCCACGGAAAGTTATGGACCATAACTTTCCGATTTGTTTAAATTACATAAAGCTGGTCTCTCTTTGTTTCTCTTCTTCCATTTCAGAAAAAGAGAAAGAAAGAGAGACCAATCATTCAGATCAACAATGTTATTTCCTTAACAACTACAGTTCAACAAAAATAAATAAGTATAAAACACAGCATACATAAAATATGTCGTGGCCAATTTCTTTTTTATTGTACGCCCACAGCGAACGAACGTGTAGTCCACCTGATGGTAAGTGGAGTACAGTCCATGGACATTAACAATCCACAATAGCAGATTATAGATGCGTCGCTGCAGCTGAGGACTACGGTGTTATGCCTCATGGGCCAGTAATTTCAGGGCCTGATCTCACCACCAAACCGGAACACAGTAGCAGAAGTAGAAGCACTACTATTTGGCGGCAGGTTAAAGGTGAGACGGTGGTGCTGCCGCCCTCGAGCTCATTCACAAGAGCTCTACCACCAGTAAATTCCAATTCGTAAATTTGCTCACTTTACATAAAATATTTATGTCTATGGTCAACATAGTGATGTGTCAATGCTTCGTTTATCGATTCTCGATATGAACAACTAAACGAGCGGCTACTCAATGAAATGATCAATATTATTCAATCATAATATTATCGTAAAACAGTTTCATTTATTAACAATTACCGGTTGTGGCGCTGTTAGCGCTTTGTTTGTGTGAAAATGGTTGCCTCTAACGATCAGCTGACGACAATTTTGTTGTTAACCGACTTCAAAAAAAAAAAGAGGTTCTGTATTCGATCCGTATGTATGTATGTATGTCACCTTTTTATGTTCGCGATTTTCTCGGAAACTACTGATCCGATTTGAATGCAGTTTTCGGTATTTTAATCCTTGTGTTTCAAGGAAGGTTTTAGTATATAATTTATCAGAATCTGATGAAGATCTTTGGAGACAGGCAACGGAACTCTTCAAAAACGAATAGCTAATGAACCACGTTTTGTGCAATCGTGTATCTATGTATTGTTTTCACCACTACATAACATAACATCATGCCTGTGTATGTTTTGAAGGGTAAGCAGAGACAGCCTACTTACCTACCCTTAAAGTACCGAAAGCTCTGCTTAGGTTTGGACGGGGCTTACGTTTCAGCACATTTGTTATTATCGTAGTGATAACTTATGATCATGAAGATCTCAGAAAGAATTTTTTGATTATTTTGATTGTTTCTATTGTGTTTCATGCGTAATGATGCCTTAGTATTTCTTCCTAACCCCATCGTTAAATCTAAAAAACTAAGACACTAAAAAGCTTGAAATAAAAAAAATAAATAAAAAAAAACAAATAAAAAAAAATAAATAAAAAAAACAAATTAAAAAAAAAAAAAAAAAAAACTAATTAAAAAAAGAATATTCTTAACTCGAGCGTATTCTAAATATTATAATTATGTACAAATTTTTTTCAAAGAAAAAGGAACCGCCTTCAAAAACTCAAAAGTAAAAAATAAAATATTCGCTAAACTTTGCTTACCTTTATATTAATTTGTTTAAAACAATAAACCCAAATAATTATGTAATACCAATTAATTATATTTTTTTGAAGTCGGCGCCAAATTACAAAATCAAATACCAATTCAATTGGTATTTGATTTTGTGATTTTTTCAACAATTATTTCGGTAAATACGGTTTTAATTGTTATTTGATTTTGTGATTTTTTCAACAATTAATTCGGTAAATACGGTTTTAATTGGTATTTGATTTTGTAATTTGGCGCCGACTTCAAAAAAATATAATTAATTGGTATTACATAATTATTTGGGTTTATTGTTTTAAACAAATTAATATAAAGGTAAGCAAAGTTTAGCGAATATTTTATTTTTTACTTTTGAGTTTTTGAAGGCGGTTCGTTTTTCTTTGAAAAAAATTTGTACATAATTATAATATTTAGAATACGCTCGAGTTAAGAATATTCTTTTTTTAATTAGTTTTTTTTATTTTATTTTTTTTATTTGTTTTTTTTATTTTATTTTTTTTTATTTGTTTTTTTTTATTTTATTTTTTTTTGCATTAAAAAAAAATATATATTAGAAAGAACGCCAGAAGCAATTACACTATCCCATGGTCCCAATGACAAGGCCCAATACACACACACACATTCACTCGATCAAGCACACCCAGTCTCAGAACAAATCTTTGCGAATCACACAAAAATTGGTCCCATGGGTTCGAACAATTGATTTATATGTAATAATTTATAATGAAAAGGTTATCTAAGTACTCTGTAAGTCACGCAAAAACCTAGCAAAATTTTATGACCGCCCTATTATACGTACAAGTGCAGTAAATGCAAATGCAAGTAGAGCGAGAAGATTGAGCGTGTAGCCTGCATAACGACCTGTTTGCACAAACTGTTTTGCGCAAGTAAGATGGAGCGTATAGCCAAGATTGTTAGTATGTTACTATGACAAAAGGGAACAAGGAAACCAAATATGTACACTATTCGCATGTTATTTTCCTTAAGATCCCGCTAGTTTATTTATCGGGTAATATACCCACTCAATTTTAATTTAATTATTTATCGAAGTAGGTAATACTGTATTTACTATGTCTGGACAAACACTCCAATTGACGCGGCTGATAAGGGGACGTCCATTAATTGCGTGAGGAATTTTTGCCCCCCTTCCGTCTTGTGAGATATCGTAAGATTTTCCTCAAGTCGCTTATCTCTTGTGAGATTCTTTAATAAATATGTTTTGGCCGAAAATTTGTTGGAGTATCGAAAGACAATGACACAATTATCTTAAGAATTATCGTTTTTAAGGTGGCTTCAATTCTTTGTTTGAGATTAGGTATCTGTATTAGTATCATAATTATCTGTGATAGCGCTTAAACAATCGAGCGCTACTTCGCCGATCTGCGGGGCTCGGATGAATACGACAAACACTATTGTGCCAGATTTGGCCAAATTTTATACCAAGACCCGCCCTCTCCCCTAAGTGAGATTTGGAAAATTTAGCCTAGCCCCTCCCCCCTAGAACACCTTACGTAATTAATGAACGCCCCCCTAAGTAGTAGTTAATGTATATGTATGTATATTTGTATATATATCTTATGACTACACCTATTAATTTCAAGACTATATTATTACCTAACGATATTAGATTCATGGTCGTACAGCAGTGGTCATCCACTTGGTTCCGATAGTATTTTGTTTAAACCGAATTTAGAAATAAAGGCTTACGAAATTAGACAAAGTAAAGATATGGTGGACTGACGATCTGAAGAATGTAACTGGAGAGGTGGATAAGCACGCGTTTGACCACGTGCTCAGCTGATGGTAAGTGATAATGCGGTCTACGATGGAGAACGATTACCTATGATATACCTATTTACTCTTGCTGTGAAGACACCCAGACTGTACTCATGCGGAAACTCAGACTCGGGCAGGGCGTTCTATTCTTTGGCAGTTCGCATAAGGAATGTTGAAGCGAAACGCTTCGTGCGTATTCGATCGTGCTGTCAAGCAGTGGACCAATATGGTTGGCTAATTGATTGATAGGGCAATATAATTTTAAGCTATCTGATGTCTCAAATGTTTAAACTAAATGAATAGATTGTTGAATATTCCGTTAATAATCGGTATGTTTGCAAATGTGAGAGGTCTGACCTAAGATATTGATAACAATACTGTTATCAGCAGGTCAATGTATTAAACGATACCGGTTCAAGAACAACAATAATTCGTGTGAATAGACCTCTTTTATAGGAACCTTATTAATTCAATTTGCAGATTTAAATGGTAGGAGCCTGGAGGTAACCGCAGTCATACAAATCTTTTGCAGGTTGTGGATGTATAAAGATAGCATAAAGATAGCAGCCCTGTATCTAATACATGTCCCACTGCTGGGCTCGGACCTCTTCTCATGCTGAGAAGGGTTAGGTCATAGTCCTCCACGCTGACCAAGATTCGAAACTAGTCGGCATATCTCCGGCTAAAATAACGTGAGTAGCCTGTATTCTTAATAATATTGTTTTCACCTCACGTCAGTTTTAATAATACTTTGAAGTAATATGGGATCTATGAGTTTTTTACATCGTATTTGTTTTATTACATAATATTAAACTAACATATGGCAAAAGAAATAGGTTTTGAGGTCGTTGGCATGTTTTACATTAAATCAAATCAAATCATTTATTTCCATGGGCCTCAGCTTGAACACGTCAAAACAAACATTAAGATACAAAAATATAAAATTAAAATAAAACTTTTTTTTTTCTAACCCATGTTGTCCCACTGCTGAGCAAAGGTCTCCATACACGACCACAAATCTCTGTTTTGGGCTCTGTCTGTCCAATCCCTCCGAAACGAGTCCAAATCATCCCTCCAGCGCTTTCTTTCTTCTTAAAATAAAACTTAACTAATAAAATTATAAAACTTATTGCAATATTAAAAATGATTTGACACCGGCGGTTTTAGATTGATTTTAATTCAACTTAAAAATTTTAATTATAGTCAATCCAAGTACTAGCTCCGATGGGTTATTGCATCATGAGAAGAGCTGGTAAAAAAAATAACTACATTATTGAAGACCACCTGAAGAGTAAGTTGTTAGTTTTCGTTGTAAATTATTATTTATGTACTATTTATATATTAAGTTATCTCAGGTACAATCGATCTAAGCTATCTAGAATACAATATATCATTTAATATCATCAGATAAATCAGTGTGGTCAACTGTTTAGATAAAAGATTATTGACTCGGACAGCTACCTTGGGCTTGCCATTCTTGATGACGTAGTTATCAACATAGAAACGTCAAAAGACAAAAGAAAATGACGTTACTTACTATGATAACTACGAGCCCATTTAGTCCTTCAAATTCTCCCCTCAAATTAAAATTGCAAATTCACTCCGTTTTGGAAAACCTATCCACTGTAAGGAGTGTAAATTTAATATTTTTTGACGAGCCTATACACTCCTTAGGTGTAATCTATATTATTTGAATTATTTTACAAATGCAAAAGTACCATTAGACAAAACATGCTAAAAATCGACTTCTTTTGTTATAACGCCATCAAACTGTTACTAAAAATGAATTAACCATTTTCTATATTTATCGTTAAGTTATATAATATCTACCCTGCTATTATAAAGAGGAAAGACTTGTATTTTTGTGTGTATGTTTGTAATCAATAAACTCAAAAACTTCTGTGCCGATTAGTTAGTTTTCGTGTACTGTTTTATTTATTTTATAATACCATTATTCTGCTGACTGAACTCTGAATGTATCTGCAATAAGGAGTGAATGGGTACTGTTCTTGATTCAAGGAGTGAATAGGCACTTATTCCTAATCAGGGGAGAATCTTTAGGGAAGAGTGGGCTCGTGGCCCAATGATGATACGCCATAGTCGAATCTAAACGTCAAAAGTGGTTAGCCGTGCTAAAGGGGCACATTTCGCGAGAGGCCGCGTATTTGTTGATATTCTTGCGAAAATAGTTAGCCTTGAGACATTCTGCGTCTGCAATTTCGTAACTTAGATACATTTGATATCCTAATCTTATCATATACGCGTAGGTTATGGTAGCGCTTTTGTGATCGAGCTCAATGGATGAATCATGAGACCCCGTTTGAGATGACATCTGCCACGGATGACTGGTTTTAGGTCATTAAAAGACTTTATTAGGTAAGGCAGATTAAATGAGTATACTTAAATAATAATACGTGGAATTAAATACCTTTGTCTAATTTTTGAAAAATGTTCTCAAATCGCGAAAGTTTAAAAACGAATACAAATATTCGGTTCAGTTGCCGAATATGCCGGATACCGAATATTCGATGCATCTATACTATTTATTTAGTCTTTACTCGGTAACTTTATTTATATCAATTAATGGTTACAAGATAAACCATTGTATTAGGTAACAAAGGTTTCGAGATAAGATTATTTTCTTTAAATAGGTCATCAGTAAATTAGTAAAATAAACCAAAGTACGGTAATTAACTACATGGCATTGTGTAAATTTGTAAAATACGCATTAATCATTACAATGCCTCTTTGTAATTATGAAATGTGATAAGTGCACGGTGCTGTGCTGCTTTCAACTGCGCAGGTGTTTTGGGTTCGATCCCCGCACTTCGATCTTTGTGTGATCCGCAAAGATTTGTTCTGACTCTGGATGTGCATTGTGTGTGTGGAATGTATGTTTGAGAATATCTACGCGACACAGAAGTTATTTCAATTGCGGGCAACGTTTTTAAAACAAATAGACAAAACATTCTTAAACCACTATACTCTGTCCATTCCTTTATTTTCTTTTTGACAGATCACGCCAATAATTACCGTTTTTTTGTCAGATTAATGTACTATTGATGTACTACAATAATAATGTACTTTATTGACAAGTGACACTTTTTAGGGAAGTTCACTGTTTGTAACAAACAACCACAGACTATAAATCAAATCGTGAAATGAAATAAATCGATCATTATGAAAAAGAATAATTTGAATTTACTTTGTGTATTGTCTGTATTTTTTATAAAAAAAGAATATAATAATAGTATCATGATTCCATGAATAATTATTTGCAAGAAATTAAGTCGAAATCTTGGAATGACATATCAAAATGTAAACAAAGGTAACTAGGAAACCGTCATAAACTAAGTATGTGACATTATTATTATATTATTATTTTGTATATTTATTTTATCTAATAAAAACGACTAATAAACGAATAATTAATAATGAACTAAAACCATTTCGATGTAATTAATCGATTGAAAGTTTTTCTTAGACAACATCGATTATGATTTCAAATCGAATCAGTAACGTGTGAAGGCATCCCTAAATTTAATTAGTCAAAAAGAAAATAAAGCCTAATTTACATAAGAAACTGGTTGCATGAAATTAACGAATGCAATCTTTCAACTGTTATTTAGTATTGTAAAAGTTGACGTTTACACGTGAAATTGTGGCGATATTCAGAGACCCATTCCCCTGAATGATCTGATGAGGGAATCCCAGGATCTGATGAGGGAATCCCAGGATCTGATGATGGAATCATATAGAAATCAACCCTCAAATTTTATAGGTGTTATTACATATTTTCTGAAGTTATTTATATATTTGCATCTAGCAGTCAGCAATCTCATCTAACTGATGTGGGACATAGGGGGCAAGAAAGAAGGTTGATTTAAAGCAACTAACTACGAAGTATAGTACATTGTTAATTATGGCCGCCTAATCACGAATGAATATTCCTAATTAATAGTAAACAATAGATAGTCGTGACCTTTGTTATCTCACCGGTTATAACCGATTGTAATCAATGTTAATTGTCAACATTTTTGAAGTTATTCTCCATAATGTCAATTGTTATTATTGTAGAGTCGGTAAAATCTACAAAAATAATGGTGAAATTGGCACACAAGCTAAGATAGCGTAGTCTTTATGTAGACGTACAATAACGTACGTACGTATTTGATCGACAGAACACCATGGAAGAAGAAGAACCAATTTACTTATTGCCATTTGAAAAGAGTCAACCCTGAGTTACTTTCCAGTTCATCTCAAGTTGAGTGCACGGTTGGCGGTTAAAGCGGTCGCCTCGCCGCTTTCAACTGTGCTGGTGTTGTGGGTTCGATCCCCAGATGAGACAGATCTTTGTGCGATCCTCAGAGATTTGTTTTGACTCTGGGTTGCTTTGTGTGTGTGAAATGAATGTTTGTGAACGCGACACAGGAGTTATTCCTAGTGCGGGCGTCGTTTTTTTTTTTTAAAAAAAGAACCTGTTTCTGAAAGTCTTGTACCACAGGAAGGTATTTTCACATTAATTTATTGCGTGGTTAGGCCTGTCCTTAATGTTAAAGGTCTATATTATATATATAATAATAGCAGCCCCGTATTTAATACATGTCCCACTGCGGGGCTCGGGCCTCTTCTCATGATGAGAAGGGTTAGGCCATAGTCCACCACGCTGGCCAAGTGCGGATTGGTAGACTTCACACACCCTCGAGCACTTTTTAGGCACTCTCAGGCATGTAGGTTTCCTCACGATGTTTTCCTTCACCGTTAGCGAGCGATAATTTATATGATAAATACACACATATCTGCGAAAAGACGAGAGGTGTGTGCCGCGGGTTCGAACCCGGGACCTTTAACTTCGCAGTCCTACGGTCTCCCACTCGGCTATCGCTGCTCCTGATGCTTTTTATGTTTTATATTATATATAAAACATAAAAAACATCACGCCTATATTACGAAGCAGGATGTAGCAGAGGTGTACAATGGCGGGCTTATTGGGAATTTCCTGACGAAAAAATCCCAAATAACACTTTCCCCGACCGATAATAAATGTTATCATAATATGTACTATTATGTTATGTATTGATATACAAACATAACAATATGTTAGTACACGTGAACACGCGTTATGATAGATCTATGTTAGGAATTCGTAATGAAGTAACTAGTTAAACAACACTATTAACTTGAATTAGAATTTATAATTATTTTGTGGCACGAGGCGAGGCGGGCTGTGTATTCTGAGATTATAGTTTCGAAACCAAAAAAAGGTTTATTCGTTTTGTAAATAACCTCCTTTTTGTAAAGTTGTTAAAAATAAATAAAAAGAGCGTATTTTATGACAATAGTAAATGTCAATTTAAGAAAAAATAATATAAAATTTTATAGAAAGATAAATCGGAAAGTAAGTTTTATTTCTGTTGATAAAGCAGCATACTAATGCGTAGTCTTGTAGAATGTCGATTTATACACATTTCTTTATGTATAAAACAAATAATGTGAAGTATATTAAAATCACAACAGCGAATGAATCACCCAAAATAATAATAGGTTCTTTATTATTATTCAAACAAGTACACTTGTGTAAATTGTAAATGTAAACGTACTCACTGGCTTTTGACTGTTGATATAATAATCCAGAATGTTCAATAAACACTTATAATGTCCACAAAGCACCTTAACTACGGTAAATTAAAAATATCACCGCGGAAAACAATAGTTTTAAATTAAGAACTCACAATGCCCGCGCGTTATATTTTTAATTCGTTCGAAAATAAAACTATGTGATCACGGCACGCGCGTTATCTGCCTGCCGATTCGTACAACACTAAATACTGACTGACTTGACAATGGGTCCTATCAGACACGCATTTAAATTATCGGTTAACTAGCCAAACACGCGGGTTCACTCGTGGTGTTTACAAAGTAGCGATAATGACCAATATTACCTATATGCGATGAATTTGTTAGGAATAATAACAAGTTTTGGGCGACAAGAATTTTATTAATAGGAATAATTGTTTAGAGATTGAGACTCGCTTAGCGTTAGGATGAATAATAATGACGAGGATGTTTACGTTAATGATTTTATTATGCCTATTCTGATACTGATATAACAAAACACTTTTATATGTGTTCTAGATCGGATAAGCACTGCTAATTTAGATGACCGTAAAAATAAACAGTCTGACATTATTATCTTAATTTTAAATAAACACAATCCCGACGCGTGTATTATCTTAAGAATTAAACAAACTTTTTCGAGAAATACGGAATCTAATAACGAGTTCAAAATTTGAATTTGTGTCACAATAGTTTTTTATAGCGATCCAAAGAGTTCGAATATCTTTAATCCCACCTTCTTCGTCAGTCAATAAAAAAACTATTACAAATATCAATCGATAAGTTTTTTTACTCGTATCGGCAACGCACATGTTGTTTAATAGGTCAATGTTTTGTGGTTTTGGCTCACGTTATCGTAAACAGAGGCGTTTTTGTGTGAAAGAGGAATGAACGGGGCACAATCGTGTTACGTTGACAAATTAGAGAAGATTTTCTACTGAATATTTTTCTGTTGCCGTGGAAACTAGGTACTATATTTCTTTTTGCAAGTTTATTTTAGTTTTTTCTATAATTATTATTGTCCGCCTATAGTTTCGCCCGTACATTTTACAAATAAAACACTTTATGATATATTAAAAGGTAAGTAAGGGATATCGGACGATCACGATAACGGAATATCTAAATAATAAAAATATTAAGACATAGTTAATTTACTGGGTGACATACAAAATACATGAGATTGCATTATTTGCACTATATGTCTGATATGTACTATTAATATTATTGAAAAAAATATATATCTGTATTTGTATGCCTAAGGCAGAACTTTATGTAATTTTGTAACACCTTTTAACCTATGTTTACAAATAAAATACTTTGACTTTAACAAACAAATAGAACTACATAAATGTCATGTCTTATATATTATTATGTATCTTACATAGGATTCAATACTTCATTTTGTTTAGATAATATCTATCGATATTTATATGTTTTATGATAATATCCGATAGGTAACGATTATGTCTAACGATATTCTGACAACCCAATTGTACATAATTCGTTTTACTTTAGATAAAGTAAATGTGTCTATGCCATTCGTTCTGATGATTTATCTTTTAATCCATCACCGAATATGACAGTACTGTCGGATGCTGCAGTTATATCTTATTTTTCTTTATTATCACAAGGTTATTTCCATCAGAGAGCATGCATTTAACTAGAGACAGCTATAAGTTTTAAATTTCATTATTCCTAATGCCGCAGCTGGGGGGGCGGGGGGGGGTTTGTTGATTTGCTCTTCAAAGTTAATTATCTCGCAAACGGATCCCTAAATCAAAAAACTGTATTAGCAACCCCATTATGTTTTTAAAGACCTATCTAACGATACCCCACACTATGGGGTAGGCGACAGAAAAAATATCGTCCCCACTTAGGCTTCGAAACTACTTGACCGATTAGAGCTCGTGGCTAAGTCGAAGCCGCGCGGACCGATCGATCTTGCAGGTTAGGCAATGCTAACCGCGGTCGGCCTTTGGATGGGTGACCTTCTTAACATAACGAATTTTCCTCCGTGCATCGGATGAGCACGTTAAGCCGTCGGTCCCGGTTGCCATTTTGACATCTATGGCAGTCGTTACTCTGGTCTTAGTATGTTTGTAGTACGAAACCAGCTAGCACGTATGACGAGATGTATGAATGTTGAGGAAGCGAAAGAAGTATGTAAGGAGCGAAGCACATGGCGTTCCATCGTCTCTGCCTACCCCCGTGGGATAAAGGCGTGATTTTATGTATGTTTATTTATGTTTCAAGAATTTTGAACGAAATATTCTGAGTAACTGCATCTGACATTTCGGACCCCTATTCCTCTTGAACTAATGAAGTGAACTTATCCGCTATAGTTTTCCTTTAAAGTTCATTACATGTACTACCGACACAATTTTTTTCAGATTTTGGGATCCAGTAGTTTAGCTTTTAGAGGGGGGGGACGCTCTACTCGAACGAAAATATGCTCTTTAAAGTTAATTATCTCGCAAACGGATCTCTAAATCAAAAAACTGTCTTAGCAACCCCTAAACGTTTTTAAAAGTCCTATCTAACAATACCTCACACTATGGGCTAGGCGACAAAAAAAAAACATCCCTACTTTACATGTAGGGGAGCTACCCGAAAAAAAAATATTTTTCCAAATTTTATTCTACGACTTTCTTTGTATAGTTAACATACATGTTTATGCAAAATTTCAGTTTTCTAGCACCAACGGTTTCGTCGCTATGCCTTGGACAGACGGACGGACAGACGGACATGGCGAAACTATAAGGGTTCCTTGTAGGTAGGTACTTCGGAACCCTAAAAAGCAACTTCTACTCCCTTGCTTGTGGCTTGCTTTGGGTTTTCACGGGTACATGTAGAAGGAGACAACGGGCACGAAAGCAGGTGATTTGAGTAGGGAAACCACAATAACAATAGGTAACTACTAATACATATATGAATAAGCTTACTTTCTCTTAACTCCCCATATTGTCACTCTTGTCATTTCGATTCGATAATGACGTAATTATCAATATAGCAACGTCAAATGATAAAATAAATATAAATTGATAGAAATGTCAATTTATTTTGACGTTTGTTGATAAAAAAAAAAAAAAAAAAACCGCGCGATCTGGAATTCAATTGGTGAGACCTATGTGTCTTGCAATGGAAGTCGCTAGGCTAAAAATGTTGATAACTACGTTATATTCAAATCTGAATGTCAGGAGTGGCCAGTCGTGCAAAGGAGGCAGCGTGCATAAGCCATTCTTCACCAAAAACATGACAATTAACTAAAGTAATTATCACACTCATTGTACTGTTTTCTTCGAAAGGTAAATGGCCGGCCTGGTTATTATACACATTTGGCTTCCTGCCATCTTTCTTCGTGATTGAATGAATTTAATTACGCGTTTTTGGTACCGGAAAATCTACAAGTACGAGTTTTTAAAAACCGAAAAACACATTGTGTCATAGCCGTTCTTCTTCTTTTCGATTTTCGAATGAAATTTTGATTCTTAATTCAAAATCTGAATGCTAGAGTGTTTGCTTATTTGAAATGTATACGAGCATTCCGGCGGATTTTTCAAGTTCGATCTGAAAAATATAAATAAATAAAAATCAAATTTAACATCACGCTTATATTAGCCAGAATGGTGGGTCAGAGGTGTACAAAACCCACACTTCACTTGTTATGTTACGGAAAGTTTATAAATAACACTTTACCCGAGTACCCGCGGTAAGATATTATGTGAATATGCTAACCACTAGACTATCGATAATGTGAAATAATCAGAATGTGTTAGGAGAATGCCAGTTGAATACGATGCCGAGCTTACGGATAAAGATTAAAGAATCTAAACTTCCGTCAGTGTGAGTCCGCTCTTGATGTAGCACTATAACAAAGATAAGACGAGAAATTTTATTCTAAAAATAATAACCAAGACATCAGTAGCTCTTTCAAAGAATTTAAAAAGGTACTGTTTAGTCTTGAAACCCATTTGTGAAAAATGTATGGTATATAATATAATATATAATAATCTTAATAATTTTAATATTAGTAACTGACACATCTTTTTCGTACCATATAATTTAATGTAATGATAAAATCTAGATTTAGTTATTTAATTCTATTTGTATTGTATTGTATAATTGTGCAACCTATTTAAATGTGCATGCTGTGGCCACCTGTAAGTGAAGGTACACATACAATAATGTTATAACCTAGTTTAATACCCACTGTACGATATCTTTGTATCTTTGTTGATGGTCCTAAATAAATAAATAAATTGAGGAAAGAGAGAGGTGAATTATAAATATCAAAAACTCGCCCAAAGTTGGTTTTAAAATAACTAATCCCCATTACAAAACTGGATTAGGCGTTAATTCATTAATTGTGAATCATGCGATCAATCTATACTACCTATTAGGTAAGATTTTTTGTTTGATTGTTATTTGTGATCTTTGCGACAGGAAATTCACATTCGTAACTCTTCTGATTTTTTAAGCTAGGGAGCAAATCATTACCATTTTACCTTTATACACGACCACAATTCTCTGTTTTGAGACTGTCCGCCTTTTATTATTATTAAAAAATATATCTTATTCATTATTCAAACAATGTAATTTGTTTAATGAATAAATTAGTACAGCTACAAAAATGGTAAAAGGTTTTTAGTGAAAAGTCTAGTTCCAAAGAACTATCACACGCACTGACTAGTTTTAAGCCGAAACAGGTGAAGTTTGATAACAAAATAATCTGCTAGTAGCAGAATATACATAGTATTATACATTATAATATAGCAAAGAAAATACACTCAATAAAACAAAACCTTTACTCCGCCTTCTCTAACCCCTGATTGGTCTGCTTGGTCCCTATAGACGACCAATCGAAGCGCCTTTCAGCAACCCCCTTCGAAATTTAAATAATGCTTTGGATTTTCGCCAGTCGCATTCGATAAGTCGTGCAGTGAACATAGTTTTGTGCAATAAAATTAATAAATTAATTTATAAATTTGACAAATTGTTTTTGGTTTTGTTCGTGATTACGTTTATATGCCAACCGTGACAGATATACCAGGAAATAGCGGTAAGGAAAATACATTATTTATTTTAGATTTTTACAACACATAATGGAATAATTTTAAGTTAACGTCGCGCGGTTCGATTGATCTCACAGGTTAAGCAATGCTAACTACCATCGGCCGTTGGATGGGTAACCTCCGTGCCTCGTAGAGAACGTAAGGCCGCCGGGCGGGTCCCGGTTGCCACTTCAAGATCTTTGGCATAGCGATAAGCCGGCTTCTAGTCTAACGGATACCTATAGCCAATGATATTATATAAAAAAAGCAGATATGTTATAAGCGCTCGCGCTGTGAATACTCAAATACACAGATATAGATCTACATAGATAACGCAAATGCATGTACTTCGCGTGTCCGAACCCCGACCAAGCGTCAAGGTTGGTCGCCGCTAACTTCAGTCCACGCGCGTCTTTTGTCAGAGAAAATCATAGCGGACGGCTCCAGTTGAACGTACTGGGCGGATTGGCATCGGCGGCATCGGTGTCTTTAAATCGGTTTGGATTTCCCGTCACTAAATTTCGGCTGTGACGTCACAATAGGTATTAAAAAGTCGGCACGCTTGGTTTCAATACAAATCGTAATACTTGCGTTATCTATGTAGATCTATATCTGTGCTCAAATACGTCCCAATTGGGACGTCTTGTGTTTAGTTTGCGTGTGGCCTGCGTCGAGCGCAGTCACGTGCGTACCACTGAAGTGCAATCATTAAAACTATAGCTATCTCTTTCATTTGCGTGCTATTTCGTATCTTTTGTTTTACTTATCAGTTACATTTGTCAATGTGTGCAATTTGGAATAGCTCGGAACGGATTTAAATCGTAATTTCTATGAACGTAACATATCTATAGTTCTATAATATCATTGCCTATAGCTGAAAATTTTCATTTTACATGGAGCAACTGCAATCAGATCTCTAAAACTCAGTACGAGATGGTACGATACTCTTCGTAGGACTTTTTGGTCTCGGACTGTCATGGGCCTTAATTCTGCTATTTATAATTATTTTTGTATGACAATATTAAGTGCTTTGTGAAGTCTAAGGAATAAAGATATTTTCATTTAATTTAATTATTTCAAGTGTTTCATTAGTGTTGAAACCATTATTGATTTATTTTGACACATTTTGTTTCGCCATTGAATTAGGTGATCACGAAAACTAACAGAATTTACAATTATGAGGTCAAAAATCGACCATTTTGAGACTATTGATATAGCATAGGGCTATAAATCTTTAAATGTCAACTGGTACCGACCGACGGCACTAGGTTATAATGGGCACTGCTAGCGTCCATGCGCGAGCGATACCTGGCACCCCGGTCAAATAACGTTGATGGAACACACTGGGTTTTAGTCCGTGCAATACGGACATAACCAGCGACTCTGCCCGGGTCGCATGTATGCGTCAGTCAATTCCCGGTTTAAGAAAAGTCATAGTGGGCACCAATCCCGAAGTCTACCTTGGAAATCATTGTTACCTTTGGCCAGCTCGGCTTAAGGCATTAATACATCGAAATCCATCGAAGTCAATCTATACATCGGTCGATTCATTTCATTTCATTTATTCAGTAACAATTTTTACATTGCATGCGAATGTTTGTTTTGTTGTTATAGATTACATTTTCGACACTCGACTGATCAGAAGTTCTATATATCATGAGTTCCTGAATTCAGGACATGAATGAGTACATTTCTGAAAAGCCTAAAGTGAATAAGTCACATGTTTCTATATAAAGCGCAGTTATTGTTGGCTATCGGCGGAAGCAGCTATCGCAGGAAGTTGCTATAATTAAATTAAAACAGTAATAATTATGTGTTGAATTTTATCGTTATTAGAAGTTATTGTATTGAAGTTCCTTATGGTTCGTCTTTTCTATCGACCGACCATTTTGGTCATCCCGGCTTATTATGCATCACAACTGCTGTAGGTAGAAGAGGAATCCTTTATCACCCCTTCCGTTCTTACAGTTTTATCCATCAGGGTTTTCTCTCAGCAGCTTAACTGCAATCTAATCTTTCTGAAATTGTGGCCACTGAGATAGAAAAGCCTCAAATTGCAACACCGATTTCATGCTGGCCAAATGCGGATTGGTAGCCATCATAATAATATATGTATTAGTATCAGTTATTCTAGTAACCATAGTGCAAGTTCTGTGTGTAGGTATGGCGTTGTGTGATATTTATTTATTCATCTCTTCTTACATGTCCCTTCATCTCTAAAATGTACCTTAATATATAGGTAGTACTGATGGTACTATTTTTGCTTCAGTATACTCGTCAACAATGGCGTCAGATCAAGACTCATGTTCCGACGAGGAACCAGACAGTGAGATGCTGAGCGACGATCTGTGTCTGCCAGACAGTGATGACGACAGGCAATCTGTTAGAAATGTGCAGGTAATAGTCTGTATTTTCGCATTAGTACAAACTAGGTCTTTCAAAACAAGAGCAAATAGATATGTCATAGGTAAGCGTGCTTTACTGTAGACCGCATCAGCATTTATCATCAGAGGAGGTCGTGGTCAAACGCGTGCCTATCCACCATACTATAGCATTGGTTGCTATAACTTATACATAGAATTATTGTCAAAAAACAAACAAATATTGTATGAATTATTTGAAAAGATGGTGCACATGAGTTTCTCACCAGCTCTTCTCATGATGCAATACCCATCGGAGCTGGTACTTGGATTGATTTTAATTCAAATCTCTAAGTTGAATTAAAGGCGATCTAAGCTCCGGTGTCAAATCATTTTATTACAATAAGTATTATAATTTAGTTAGCTAAGTTTTATTTTAATTTTATATTTTTTGTGTTTTGATGTTTGTTTTGACGTGTTCAGGCGCCCCTTGGGGCTAATGGAAATAAATGATTTGATTTGATTTGACTTGAAATAAAATAACATGGTATATTCAGAGACAGTGAGACGCTGACCGATGATCTGTCTGCTGGACAGTAATGACGACAGGCAATCTTAGTTGCAGATGTGCAGATTTCTGCAGATAGGATAGGTTCTTTGTACCGGATTTTAGTTCTTAACTTAACATTTAACAAACTTATGTTAAAATGCGTTTCTTGTCTGATCAAAAAGCTAATTGCTCGAAATTACAGAGAACGATAAAGCCATAAGAACCTACTTATTATTAGTAAAATAGGGCTAAAGAGCGTATCAATATATTTGTTTAATTCAATTATTGGATCTTTAATAAGAAATAGACACACATTCATAATTTTCATCATAGATTACATGCCCTGTGTTTCCTTATAGGAGATCACAGCATTTAAATAAAAAGAAATCATATAGTCAAGAGGTGAGATGCATATTATTATAGAATATACCTATTACCTAACATATCATTACATCACGCCTATTTTACCCAGAAGGGTGTGGCAGAGGTGTACAACAACCACATTTCACCTGTTATGTTTAGACGTTTAGATCCCATGAGATAGGGGGTGAGCCTATAGCTATTGTATTGTCTGACGGAAAGTTCACAAATAACACCTTGCCCGACCCGTAAAACAAACCCGAGACCTCGCGGTGAGAGGCATACGCTAACCACGAGACCATATCAGTAAAACGTAAAAATATAAATACATGCTTAAAAGTCTATGTTTGACCAAATGGTATAAATAGTGCCCAAGGAATACAAATCAGTAAAATATCAAAGAAAGTTAATTTTTCAACACTATCTTCTCCTCCACAGACCCATTCAGAAGACCTGCAAACCATCAGCTCCTGTCTACTCCGTCCTCCTCGGAAGCTGTTCACCAACTGCCGGGAGCGATGGAGACAGCAGAATGTTAGCGGAGCCTTTGCAGAGTTGAGGAGACTGGTGCCCACCCATCCACCGGATAAGAAGCTGTCCAAGAATGAGATTCTTCGGATGGCTATTAGGTAAAGCAATCTTACGTTAACAGACCTATTCGGAAGACCTCCTTACCAGGTCAGCTAGAAGGATACAAACTTCTTCTGATGTTTTGGGGGTTAGACCGGAAGCTTTTTAACATATGTTTTTTCTTACATATGTTTCAAACATTGAAGTCTCTAAGACACAATAAAGAAATATGTGCAAGGCAACATAATACTGCACTATTTTCAAAAAAAAATTTAGGCATGGCCCCTAGGATCTATAATAGGATACCAGAATTTATAAGAGACAAAGAAAATATAATTAATTTTAAAAACGAACTATTAACATTATTATGCACAAAAGCTTATTACACAGTGAATAAATATCCAACTGATAAATAGCTATCAATTGTAAATACTACCTTCTACTTCTATTATATTCTAACTATGTATTATGTTATATTTGTACGCCAATGATGGCAAGACATAGCGATCAATATGTTATAATTATTTAAGAGAATATTTGTATACCTATGATCTACAAATAAAGGATTTTGAATTTGAATTTGAATTTAACATTATGGGGGATGAACAATAGCATCAGAATATCATGGTCGTAATTAGCTCGTGAACAAGCTCGAGGGTGGAAGCACCACCGCCTTAATTTTATCCTGTCGCCAAATATTAGTGCTTGCATTCTATGTCTCGGGTTAGTGGAGATGTCAGGCTTTTAAATTACTGGCACGTGAGGTATAACACCGTAGTCCTCAGATGAAGCGACGCCTCTACAATTTGCCGTTATTTTGTTACTAATTTAACGGATGTTATCAGTGTTCATTATGCTACTGCTACACCTGCGTTAACGTTAACGTGAATGGTAATCACCAACTATGCGTTAATAAAGGCATTCCAAATATTCAAATTGGTGCCTTGGCTACATTTACGTTGCAATGCCAATAAAGCTAATTCTTCAAGAAATAACGTGTTATCCAGTGTGACCATTTGTTTAATCTGGATTAGAAACAAACAGCAGTCTGTCAGGTTTTTTTTTTCTTTTTCAGTACATATTAGCTTATATCATGCACCTCAAAAGTCGCCAGATCTGGCGACAAAGTCGTCAAATTGGCAACACTGTCATCATACGTCAAGTTGACGTCAAGCGAAATATTATGTCATTAATGTAGCCAACGTCCGTCAGCGCGCTAAAGTGAACGCTAAAACCCTTTGATGTGTCCAAAAAACCGACACGCGACCTATCGCCTAATGTCTAATGAAAATAGCAATGCCGTTAGTCATTAATCACGTTAAACCTTTGGCCACATCTGCGTAAACGTGATTATTTGCGCGTTAAGACGCAGGTGTAGCAGTAGCATTAAATAATTATAACTGGTGATAAATTTAAAGTAGTTCTTTTGATAAGAAAAGGATATTTGAGAGAAGCATCGTATAAGAAGTATTTAAAAACGCTGAGGATTAAATGATTGCTAATTAAGACTATGACGCAAAATAAGATGACCCCAATACTGGACAAATCGACACAGACATAGATTGTAGATGTATTTTACATTTCAGGGCCTGATTTCACCACAGTTATATTTTCTATACTTAGTCTATTTTGCTCGGCTACCATTCGATAAATATAAAGTTATTTCTATCTTCAGGTACATAGGACTCCTCTGCGAAGTCCTGGAATGGCAGAAAACCCATGGTCTTTCAATGAACAAAGAAAACTCAGCAAGCCTCGCTATCAAATGCGAATCTCCCCTCAGCCCTCAATCCAGAAGACTACGTCTCAAAAGACCGTTTTTCAACGACGAAGACTGTCCCAGAGCAAAGATATACCATGAAAGCAATGACTTCCCAAGATATGGAAACGAAGAAAACGAAGAAATCAAACGAAATTTTCAAAGACCAATTGGATCTCGACCAGAATTCTTCTTCGCAAAAGAACATTTGAGGGTTCTCCGCAATCAGTACTACTTTCCTCCAAGATGGCGTCAGATGCCGTTCAGAAACCTTGCTGATAAGAACAGTAACAATCTATTGATGATTGCCCCGGCACAGAATGGGAAGGAAGAAGAAGATGGTAAAATGAACGGACATGGAAGTAAGGAGAAGAATGAAAAGGATGGTAAATGAAGGAATTATTGACTTCAAGGTTCTGTTGCTCTTTTTCGTATTTATTTGGAAGCTATTAAGATATAGGTTGATTATGAAATAATTGTAGTGTTAGAAGGATGGTCAGAAGAGAGAAGATAATTTTTTGAGTTAATTTAATAGTATGTTCAGCATCCTACAGGATCGATAGCAAAAAACTAGTGGAGTGATTTTTTGTACTGAACAAACTGCTTGTAAGATTCTGGTAATGTAAAAATTATTGTATGTAATTTTGACTGGCAAGTGCCGTCGTTGTAAAAGGCAAATCTTAAAGAATTTGGTGTAAATTGAAAAAATATTGCAGTCTTCTTAAATAAGAATATCTACATTCTCATTATCTTGTAGATTATTGTAGATATTTTGTAGATAATAGTCTGTGTTGATTGATTTAATTGTGTTTAGTTTAATTTTAAATATTACTCTAATTTAATTATAAGAAAATGCCAAATATTTATTATTATTATTATACCAAACTTATACTATTATTTGTGATCATTGTTCTTTTTTAGTTTTAGCTCGTTAATTTATGTATTGTTTTTGAATAATATAATCACAGTACCAAAAAGTTCAGAGATTTTTATTTCACTCGAATATATTCATCGCCTTCCTACCCTTAACAATTGTATAGCCTGTCTCTTTCTATCACATGAGGCGGTCAGTCCACCCCTCTTTAATAGGGTCGACACACACCAAAAGCGCGTCGAAGCGCAGCGAATCGAAGCGCAGTTTCAGTGTCATATGAATTCCAACTCTATTCTCACAATCATAATACTCATTATCGCATGAGAAACTCAAACAAGTCGCGCGGATGCCCGCGGCGCCGCGCCGCGGGAATTCCGGCGAATTCCATAGTAGTAGTAGCGTAGAGTTTCTCATGCGATAATGAGTATTATGGTTGTGAGAATAGAGTTGGAATTCATATGACACTGAAACTGCGCTTCGATTCGCTGCGCTTCGACGCGCTTTTGGTGTGTGTCGACCCTTAGTGGGCAGGGCTTTTGATACACTATTATTCTTTATTGAAATCAGCTGTTGTGTTAAAAGTCTCAAAACTAAAGTATATTGAGTTAGCTGATGGTAAGTTATCAATGGCGAGTATATCATCCACCTTCGGTTTGCCGACGATATTTTATTTTTATTTTTATTTCACTGGAACAACAAACAATTATACAATAAATGATACATAACATTTAGAGTACTTAAATAAAAGAATTACAATTGTGTAATCAACAACGTTATTCGCAAAATACATTGAAAATATATGAAAACAGTCGTACATGCTGTTATAGTAACACGACTATATTAATAACACTGAAAATTATTATTATTGACAGGAACAATTTTGTACAGTGAACATACAAAAGTTCAAAACATATTATTATATATTTTAAGTCTAGGAGGGAACAACTAACTCCCCTGTTGTTTGTAAAGCAAGTTTGCGAAATTGTCCAGGAGACAAAGAGCAAATATCGAACCCAAGAAAGTACTTATTATAATTATTCATGAGACGACGAAGCGGGGCTCGGAAGCCGGCATTAGTACGACATGAAGTAACAGCAAATAAGGGCTGAGTACGCACTTCGCGTCTTAGTACTGTCCTAGGAACTAAGTAACATTATATTCTATTACAAATAGCCGAGCAATTATTACGTATGTCATACAAAAGCATATTATCAAGAAAGACTCGCCGGTTCTCCAGGTATGTCAAATTGTATCGTATAAGCAGATCCACATAATTTAAAGAAGCGTGAAAACAACAATAGGTAGTGCATAGCTTTTAAAAATTTTATTTGAATTTTTTCTATTTCCAATGAGTATTTATAATAAGGGCTCCAAACCGCAACTGCATATTCTTTGTAAATCACACAAATATTTGTCCCATGTGAGGATCGAACCCACAGCACCAGTGTAGTGGAGAGCGGCGAGGCGACCGCTTAAACTACTACACCACTCGTGCAGACAAATTCGACTCTAGCTACAGCCCTGTGTGAAGTACTTACTTCCTCCTATAGTCAGATACGAAAAGTTGAAAGTGATTTTTTTTCAATTAAAACTTTTTCCGTGTCGGTCGCGGTGGCTTGGATACTTTGAAATTTTATTAATTACCGTAAGACGGTATCATCGTTTAAAAAGATCTCGCTGCTTAGTGAAGATAAGAAATCAACAGATCGAACAAATATGAAAAATAACTTGGAAAAAAAGTTTGATCAATCTGTCAGTGAATCGCGTATCAAAATTAGACAATATTTTTTTTTCAATTATTTTCAGTTCTGTTTCTAATACATTTCCCACTGCTGGGCTTGGGCTTCTTTGATGAAGGAGAAGGGTTAGGCCATAGTCCAGTTGGCCAAGTGAGAATTGGTAGACTTAACACACAATCAAGCACTTTTTAGGCCCACTCAGGCATGCAGGTTTCCTCACGATGTTTTTCTTCGCCGTTAGCGAGAGATAAATACACACATTTCTTCGAAAAGACATATCTTGACGATTTATTGCCGTAGGTTCGAACCCGAGATCTTTGACTTTGCAGTCCTACGGTCTCCCACTAGGCTATCGCGGCTACTTAATATATTAACCGAGCCGCTATTGCGGGTTGTTGAATCTTTTCATTAAAATCAATAAAATAAGTATAACGACTTAAAAATAAAAACCCCTCACAGCTCTCAATATCAGCACGCACCAAACGCCTGCCCAAATAAAATAGCAAACGATGACAAATAATAGCTTAGCGATAATCTGCTCTGTGTATTTTAGCAGGCGCTTGCCACGCGACTGAGCGGCGCTTGACTTGTGTGGGGTGGTTAGATAAGGCGTAATTGATTTTATTAGAGCAATACGTTTAGGGAGGGTGAGAAAATGTAAAGTGACATTGATTTGAGAGGGTAAAATAAAGCTGATAATTAAAATACTATGCAAGTAGTTTGCTAGATTGTTAAAATTTGGATGGACATATAGATTAGGTTTAAATTTATCGTGTAACTTGTGAGTGACTCTGATCTGACCTGAGACGAAGTCAAAGTTAATCAAACGTATACTTACGCAAAGCATTAAAATAAAAAAAGTTAAATTAATATAAAATAAAAAAAAGTTCTCTCTATCAGTAACGGCCGTAAATCTATTTATGACGGAACTCTTATAAAATCAATAAAATAAAGTATGGCAAAAAAAAGGTTGCTTAATTTTTTCACCTCTCTCATTCCGTAATTCCTCCTTTTAATTCAAAACAGGAGATATAACTATGGAACCTTTACCTAGTTTTACCCAGAACAGCAAGTTAAACAACCCAGTTATTTACAAAACAAAAGTTTATTAACTAGTCTTTATCACAACTCAGTCTTTCCATTCTTTTTCAACTTCCTGAATTCGCCTACAGCCTTCAGCACATCCTTTGCAAAGATCTCGGGCAGTTCGAAAGCCAGGAAGTGGCCTCCATCATCCAACACGGTGATTCCAACCAGATTGGTATACTTGAACTTCAGGAGGAAAGGAGGCTGGTAAGCTAGCTCGTATTTAGCTTGGAATACCCAGGTGGGGACGGGTGTTGGAATTCTGAAATAAAATAGGGTATCATTAAATTGGGTTCCACAAAAAAACGAAGTATTGATACTTGAACGTTGTTGGACTGAACCATCCCTGATTTGAGCGGAAATGACGCGACAAATCAGAGTACCGCGTCATTTGACGACCGGATGGCGGAGTGGGTAGTGTACCTGCCTGCGACGCCGAGGTCGTGGGTTCGATTCCCACTTAAGACAAATCTTTGTGTGCATAAACATGGGGGTTTGTCGTAGTCTGGTTGGTTCTATGTATAATAAGCAGGGCTCGGAATTAGGTAGAGTTTTTTATGTACTTACACTGATTTCATACAGCGAAAGAATAAAGTGGATATGCCTCAAATCCCGAGATTAATTTTAAAGAGCAGAAAAAAATCCAATGATTTTTTAAATAATAAGTTATTTACTTTTTTACACAATTTAAACTACTGCACGCGCGACTAAATATTTTAATTCTCACAAAATTTATACAGTTATGTCGGAAGCGAACACTTCAAATCTTACTGGTAATGAATCGGACAAGGAAAATGATTCTGATGGGCCGTTTGAATAAGCAAAACCTCACGAGTCTAGGTTAGAAGCAAAATTTAGCAGCAAAGCAGTATTTGCTCGTATTTATAAAAAAGGCGAAATATGCGTATAAGAATTTACTACAGACTTTCAACAATTTGTATTGTGAGTTAATGTAAACTAATAAAAAAAATATGTTAATTATCTTTGTTTTATTTGTCTATCTCTGAGGTTTTTATTATTATTTATTCGTAATATTGTTGGCCACACGGGATTATCCATTAGAAATCCCGGGAAGGTCCACATTAATATCAACATTTCGATGCAAGTACATAAAAAACTCTACCTAATTCCGAGCCCTGATAATAAGTATGTATTTACAAAAAAGAAGTATATATGTATTAGTATCAGTTATTCTAGTACCCATAGTACAAGCTCTGCTTAGTTTGGGACTAGATGGCGTTGTGTGTGAGTTGTGAATTATTTATTTTATTTATTTGTTTTTTATTATTTTGTAGTACTTACCCATCTATACCCAACTCCATATTCTTTGAATTGAAGCTTTCAGAATACAGTCTCATGGAAGTTGTGATACTTCCTGACATATAGTACATCATCAAGTTATCAATCAGCTGGTCTTTGGTGAATCGGAAGTCCAGACCACCGTCTGCCTTTGTCTTATGTTCGGGCCGGGTCCAGGTGGAGAATTTCTCCAGGATATATGCGAGTAGACCGGCTGGTGAATCACTAAGGGCAACCCCTGAAAATTTATTGAAATTACATTACTTGTGGTAGAGATTTAAAACTTTAGGGCGAATTGTACGAATTGTAGTTGGTAAGATGGAAGGAAAAAAACCACACAGCTGTACACCTAGCCAATATGGTATGACCAAGCCGGGAAAGAAAAGTTGAAAGCAGGTGAAACAAAACCAAAAATAAAAGGCTTTTAAGGGCACGATCCTCATAAATAAAGAAATCGAAGAAGAAAGAGTGAAACCAGCTTCTTTAATATATATTTTGCTAAGACAATAAGGTAAGGTAAGTTAATTATTAACTTACCAACAGTATCAGGCTTAGTAGATTGAATATGCATGTATCCCGTTTCCTCCAGCAGGAAAGAGAATCTCTTGCTAAGAGGGTATAGTCTGTCAGCAAGGTGATCTTCAACTATGAGAGGTGGATAAAAAGAGCCGATAAATTCGAGGAGAGAGCCCGCTGGAGACATGGTTGTAGCCATGTTTGTGTGGAAGCCGATTACTTCCTGAAATTGAGCATAGAAATAAAATATAGTGACTTCATTTGAATATATCTATTGGCATCCGTCGGGCACAATGCTAGACTCCAGGCAGCTATTGAGAATATCCTGACGAGAAATTCCTAAATAACGCTTCTTCTCACTTTGAGAGGTCGCATACATACACTATCGGTAGATAAAAGTAGAAGAGATTTTTAGAAAGAAAGAAAAAAATAATAATTTGGTTTCAACAAGCGAGACACAGATTATTACAATATACAAAAAAAAAATAACTTTATGCTCGCAGTTTTACAAAATAGGTCCTGATTCAGCATTGTCAGACTCAAGTCTGACGCTGGTTTTCGTTCAGGCCTAAGTGACAATACGGATATCAATTCAATTCAATTCAAATCATTTATTTTCATAGGCCCCAGGAGGCGCATGAACACGTCAAAACATTACAAAAAATGATATAAAAATAAATCATAACTAATACTAAATATACTAATTACAATGATTTGAATAACCGGGGCTTAGATTAATTTTAATCAAACTGTTTGGAATCAAATTAAAATCATATCAATATAGGAACTTAATATTACTATAAAAATTAATAAACAAAATTAACACTACTAATTAACTTAACACACATACACACACTCGTAACTGATCACAGTACTTACGCCCCATAACAACTTAAAAAAAGCTTTTTTTATTAAGATAAGCTACAATGCTTTGATTTAGGTTACGTCTTTAAGTGGCATTACAATATTTATGGAAAGAACTTGTTATTTCTCTCATTACCTTGGGAAATAGTGTAGCCATGCAGCTACCAATGAGTCCACCCCAGTCACCACCCTGGACGTAGAACTGCTGGAATCCTAGTCTATGCATCAAATTTCTGAAGATCACTGCCACTTGAGGTGCTCCAAGTCCAGGACGAGCAGCAGCCTGGAAATCAATACATATAGATAAGTCATATACAATAAATTATTATAAAATACACAGAATAAAATTGGTAGGTTATTTTATCAGAATAAGTAAACATTTCTAGAACCTCTCAATTAGTATGGATTATTGTTTAGTTCAAAATTTAAAGGCAGAAATAACTTGCTTACAGACTGCCATTATAGTATGTTAAAAGCTGTAAAACTAATTTAATTTAGGTACCTAATTTGCTCAAATTCAAATTAAAAAAAATCAATATTCAAAAAGCTACAGTTTTATCTTATAATTTAGTTGTCAAATTCCTTTTGTTCTTTGTTAAATTCCTTTTGTTCTTTGTTTAACATACCTACTACGTTTCTAGATGAAGCTATATTTAATACACAGTACAGATATATTGGGCGTCAGATTTTCATTTTTTTTCATGTATAACCTAATCTGTCATTTGTTTCTGTATCTTTTAAATAAAATAAAATAATATTAATAAAATTATATGCCGCATGTTTCACGAAGTTTCCAGAGTTTAGCTACATTATTTTATTCCAAAAATGTGTTTGTGTAGTCTATATTATACATACTCAATTTATGTGGTAGTAAATTGCTACTACTAACTTTCTCTAAGGTTTCCACCATGTGCTACATTAAGGTACACGGTGATTATAAGAGTATCTGTCAGTATAGTTTGTATGTTTAAGTAAATTATTCTTACTATTAAATTATAAATGGCCTGCTACGCCGAGGTCGCGGGTTTGATTTCCGCTCAAGACAAATCTTTGTGTGAATGAACATGGGGGTTTGCCTTGGTCTGGGTGTTTCTATGTATAATAAGTATGTATTTACAAAAAACTTTTTATTGTACCATAAACAATTTATAAAGACAATTCATAACACACAATACAATAAAGGCGAGCTTAACTCAAATTTGAGTTCTCTTCCAGCAAACCTTAGAGTTATTGAGGAGAAGAAGATGCAAAAAGAGGGCAAAAACAAGTGTACAACAAAGTAAAAGGAAAAACAATAATTACCATTATTATGGTAAAAATATTATTAAAAAGTAACTAAAGTTACAATACATAAACCTAAATAAATAGACATAAATATATTATTACCTATCCTAACTATAAAATAAAATACGTATATATTCTAATTTACCTATATATAAACCTAAATACACAGATAAATAAACATACTTAAATATAAATAAAATACTTTGATATGTAATAAATATTGATAATATACTTTACCTAAATAGTCAGAGAAAGAAAATATTTTTTAACTCTTTCCCTGAAAATATCCAACGAAGGACTACCACGAATCGAATTAGGAAGATTATTCCATAATCTAACGGCCTGGATAGTAAAGGAACCATCATACCTAGTGGAACTGTGTAAAGGAGTTCGAAGAAGAAGAGAGGAAGAAGTAATGTGTGATATTAATTTATTTATTGTAGACTTACATCAGAAAAGCCATAGCCAGGAAGACTGGGCACGATGAGTTCAAGAGCGAAGTTCCTGTCCTTGCTGACAGCAGTCAGTAATGGTATGGCCTCGTAGAATTCTCGGACGGATCCTGGCCAGCCGTGGAGGAGAAGAACTGGTACAGTCTCTACACCTGCAGGCACCTGGAACAGTCACCCGTGTTAACATTAGGCATCCTTAAATATTAAAGATCATAAGATTCTTTAAAAGCCAATGGGCTATTTGACAATCCGAAAAATAATGTATCAATTAATGTAATCAGTATAGATTATGTGTTTAAAAATGATTATTTATTAACGTAAGTTGAAAATATTATTTAATATATTTTAAATTCCGTAAATAAAAATGCATATTTATGAACGATTGTTACGTGACACAAAACGCTCCTGATTGGTCGGGTTTATGACGACGTCATCTGCCTGTAAACATCAAAGATAATGTAATACTACCGTAGAATGACAGATCACAATATTTACAGGCATGTTACGTCACCGAGCCCATTGCACCGCCATCGCCATATTGTTAAAGTTCCGTTTTGGTGCGCTGTTTTTTTATTGAATTTCGAATGCGATATTTTTCAGCAAATAATATGTACCAGAATTATAGTTCTCACGCCGAATGATGATCCCTATGACGTTTCAATTGACAGTTGTACTAGTTATGCGCAACAATTTCGATATAATCAAGGATATAATACTGTTTTTTAGGCAAATGTCATGTCATTCAGCCAGGTCATTCAACATAATAAGCAATATTTATTTATTTTGAAAAAAAGATTACGCGCATTGATGGACATAAAACGCTAGATAAAAAAACTAAAAAACACGCTTTTAAAGTACTTCTAACTAAAAAGTGAAAAATAATTCCTAATATAAGCTGAAAAAAGCGTGGGTTGCTCGATAGACGAAAAATATGGCACAGAGCGCCCCACGCTTTTTTCAGCTTATATTAGGAATTATTTTTCACTTTTTAATTAGAAGTACTTTAAAAGCGTGTTTTTTAGTTTTTTTAAACTATTATTTATTTTCTACTTTTTAGGTTTTTTTTTTTTTTTTTTTTTATATATTTTTAATTTTTTTTATCGAATTATTGCATTGTCATCGATCTTTGACAGGTGTGCAAAATTTGAATGAAATCTGTCCGTTTAAAGTGGGTCAAAATCGAGTCCAAAGGAGTCGGTTACATACAAACAAACAAACAAACAAACAAACAAACAAACATACAGGTGAAGCTAATATAAGCGTGTTAAAAAAAGTAACAGCCTTATTATATTTTATTTTACTATACTTTAATTTTGACAGCTGACGATTGGCGAAAAGTGGTCGAAAGAACAAAGAAAATTTGCGTACAAGACTGGGATCGAGATGTAGAATACGACAATATCATTGACCAACCGTTAATAATAAACGTCACGGATAGCTGCAGTTCAGACTCAGATTTTGAAGATCCGCTTGACCCTGTATCAGATCCAGCTTGATATAAATAAAATACAAACTCAAAGCATTTGTTTAATTTTTCCAACAAATTATCGATATTTGGTTTATCGATGTGTCCCTTCTCAGTCGATAACAGCTAGACGACGTAACTTTTGCAGCACGTACCATGTACATTTGCATTGAGTTTTTCTCCATTATTTCTGAACATTACGACATTACGTAATAATTTCTTAATATTCATTTTTATAATTTACAAATGTACACAATTATGATTTTTTCGACTTTTTAATGGACCTCTAAAGGATTTGATGTGGCAGGACGTCGGTACAATGTTAAGCGCTAACGAACTGTCATAGGGATCATCATTCGGCGTGCGACGTATAAAAAATACAACTTTTACTGGGTTCCTTAACCGCTACTAAAAAATATAAAATTTATTTTAAAACCTGTCAAAGAGCCCATTTTAATCATATTATTATGCCAATTGAATGTTGATATTATATGCCGCAGTAAACAAGATGAGGTACTTATGGCGACATTCATGAATCACCAAGGTCAATAAAAACTACTTACTTCAGGCGTCACCCTTAGAAAATGAATATCCAGTCCTTGAACATTGGTCTTGTACTGCGGGAACTGGTTGACAAACTTCTCCCTCTCTTTGAAATCGTACTCGTTAGCCCAGTATTTTAGCCAGCTGTCCATCTGAAGACTGTTGAAGCCGTACTCGAAGGCGATACCTTCGAGAGGGGGGGCAAATGAGTGGGGTCGTCTTAAACGAGCCTTTAGATCAATTACTGTCTGAAATGAGGGTACATTTGTTATTTACAAAGCATCGGTGGTTGAGCTCTTGTGAGCGAGGGCGGAAGCATCACCATCTCATCCTTATCATGCTGACACATAGTAGTGCTTCGTCTTTTCTTTTTTTTTACTGTGTTCCAAGATTCAAGATTCAAATCATTTATTTTCATATGGCCCAAGGGGCGCTTGAACACGTCTAAAACATTACAAACAATAATATAAAAATAAATAATAACTAAAACTAAATTATACTAATTACAATGATTTGAATACCGGATCTTAGATTAATTTTAATCCAACTGTTTAGAATCAGATTAAAATCAATCTAAGTACGAGCTCCGATGGGTATTGCATTATGAGAAGAGCTGGTGAGAAACTCATGTGCACCATATTTTTAAATAAAAATGTAACAATTAGCATTATGTATATAAAAGTCACATAAGAAGAGCAATTCATTTCCAAATACTTTAATCATTTATTTAGTCTGAAATACTGTAGAAAGCTTTTTGACATAGTCTGATTTTAATGTATTTCTTAAAATAATTCTACCGCGTCTAATGAAAGTTTATTGTAGAAGTTATACATTGAACTGGAAACGAGTTAGAGATTTTATGGAGCCTAGTAGTGGGCACAGCGAGTTAGTTTTTTCCGTTTTGGTGATGATATCACACCCTGAAATACCTGGCACATGAGGTACAACACCGTAGTCCTCAGATGAAGCGACGCATCTATAATCTGCTTTGGTGAATCGTTTATGTCCATGGGTTTTAGGACGGACGCCTAGTCCACGTACCATTAGGTGGTCTTTCGCTATATACATCGTGTTAAGTAAAATTTACGGTATGAATGAATATGACGTGTCATTACTGCACCGGGGACTTTGAATATGTTATCTTTACGATTGAACCTGACACAGTAAATTATAACATTCATATTTTGGCAGTATACCTACTTGAAACGATGACATTGCCACATACAATCTTTGCTAGATCTTATTCTTATACATTACTTTTTTATTGACTTTTAAAGCTTGCTAGTAATTTGCAGATAAGAATTACTGGCATTCTTTTACGCCCACCAACTAAGGTTAATTAGCTTTTGAGGAAGTTCACGTCCGTGGTGTTATGGCAAGGATTCGATCGCATGACCCCTCAATCGAAAGTCCGATGCCTCCTTTGTAAAAGTCCCATGTGACTGCTATCTACTGAACAATGCGCCGAGCCGCCCATGTGCGGAGTGCGGAGTGCGATGCACACAGGCGCCAAGGCAAAAGGGGCGCCGCCATCGAAATTAACTTCTTAGGTTGCCTTTGGTGTTCTCCAACACTTTACACTCTCTACACAAGTGACTAAGACGTCCATTTCTTAGTTCTTAAAGAAAAATATTAAAAAATATGCGTCTTCGGCGCTCCCTGACTCTTTGCGGCTAATACGCTTCTATTATTTATAGAAAGCTCTTCCTATCTCTTGCTGACAAATATACCTTGCTGCCACAAATTGTGTTGTTTACTTACGTCGTACTGTTAAAGTAATACGTTAAAACATGAAGATTAGTAAAAAAAGGCGCTTCATAGATTTCGCACAGGCGCTGCCGGGGGTCGGTTGGCGCGTGGCGGCCCTGACTGGGCACAAAACTAGACTACTTACTGCTACTAAGAATAATAAAATAAAAAAATAAAAATAAAAATAAAAATAAAAATAAAAATAAAAATAAAAATAAAAATAAAAATAAAAATAAAAATAAAAATAAAAATAAAAATAAAAATAAAAATAAAAATAAAAATAAAATAAAATAAAAATAAAATGCATTTATTTCAGACTTTTTCAATTATCCATATAACGTTAGTAACAAAGGTCTTAAATAGCTATGTTAGTATTGTAGCATTCACGCATAATACTTCCTCCTTCAAAATAATACTTACGGCTGGTTCAAACCTGATATAAAATGGTTTCACAGTAGTGTCCTGTTTCTCTTTAAGACTGGCTGGGCCCCACCATTCATTCAGGTCCATCTGTGGCAAAGGTGGCGGGGCCTTCAGGAAAATAAAGTAGACTGGCAGGAATGCCACTACCAGGAGTGGCGCTATGAAGAGAAGTCGTGGCATCTAGAAGAGAAAGAAAGAAGAAAAGTCTTATAAAAATTAAAACCTTCTTTGAGTTTTTCTTCTTGCTGCTTTTTTACTATCAGCTGTTTTTCTTCAGCTTTGCGATATGGGTATTTAATGGAACCACTTTTGGCCCCAGTGATCGGACTGGACACAGCCGGATTTCTTTTGTTAGGATAAAGTATCTATTGAAGGCAATTGAACTTGAACGAACGAAGATACGGAAGTCTAAATTGTTCACAAGAGCCAAATTATATTAACCAAATAGGTTGTGACCTTGGCCTGCAAAAAACTAGGACCTGCTTGTATGTGTTTAACAAAAAACCTACTGCCCGAATTCGGCCGTCATAACCAAAGATTATGTAATACTACGTAGAGTCATAACGACGAATGGCGAATCGTATAATCGTCTGATATTAGTTTAATTTGATAATTAATTACACACATCATTATCTACAAATGTTTAGTAAAATTGGATTACAGTGATTATGAAATTCTTCTAGAAAGAAATACCTACTTATCTGAAAGTAAGTTTTATAATTCAAAAATATGTTGTTATCTATCATCAATACAAATCAATACAAATAAATAAAATTTAAGTTGAATGTCGAAATAACAATGTTTCTTTTAATTGATATAATTCGTTATTTACACTATACCAATGCCCTAATACAGTTTTAAAAATTGTTGTCTGCCTGTCTGTGTCTGCTTGTATTGGCTAATCTGCTTAACAAATTCTTATAACATTTTAGATGCAGGTAAGTTTAGTTCTGACTGACAATAAGGCGCGTAATATAGGCTGCTTTAAATTGATATACCTAGAAACCGCCGGCGAAAGTTAGTTCGTTTGTTTGTAACCGCTAACATCGGGTACTACTGATCGGATTTTAATAATTCTTTTTGTGTTTAAAAGTCTATTTATCAACAAATGCTTTTCAATATTTAAAATTTCGCTACACTTTACGGTAGTGGAGCAATAAGGTTAATCGCGAGTCAACACGCATAAAGAATTTGTGGAATTATGCGGTACTTATTATAACAGATAGACACACAGACAGACATAGCAGTCAAACTTATAACACTCTTTTTGCGTCGGGAGTTAATAAAAAAAAGCCGGCAAAAGCTTACCTTAATCTATTGTAACATAAACACAACACAAATATCACTAACACGACTGCTCGACCGCTATGAGACACCGTGAGTCACTCACTGGCGTATAATTAGTTATCTGTTGGTCTGTGCTTATCGCTAAAAGTTACGTAACAATAATAAGTAGGTAGGTATCTAGATATAGATTATCTTGGTGTTTAGGTGGCCAATGCAGTTGCTATACGTGGTGTATTGATTAGGACTAATAGGTGAATTGCTTTTTTTTATCTTTATTTTTAAGGACTTTTATATTTCGTGGCACGAATTATTTATCAAGACCGGTCTGGAAATCCTTAAATATACTTGCGACTTGCGTCCGGAGGGACGCACAGAAGTGTGTGGCAGAGGTGTATAAGACCCACACTTCACCTGTTATGTTTAGGTTCCATCAACAAAAATCTCAAACAACTTTGATTCGTACCCGAGACTTCGCGGTGAAAAACGCAAACGCTTACCATTAGCCCAAAGAAGCAATTATGATAGATTATAAATAAAAAGAGAACAAAATATAATGACGTCATAAAGTCAAAACGTCACCCCAAAATAAACCAGTGATGTATTGATTTATTTATAATCCCCTCATTGAATGTATGAGCAGTGAGCCACGCGTCTGAACGTCCTCCGATTTGATATGAATAAATAAATTCTTATTAATTAGGGTTGAAGAGCAGTGGGATAGCTTATTGTTAGAGATAGGACGGCTGTGGGTTTTGGCCGACTATTTGGCGAGGCCGAATATAGTACCACCCCAAAACCCGGCGTCACGCGGCTCTACTTGCATGTGCCTTTGTGCTTTTTCAGGTCTTGATCTATTTCAGTGACAATCAGTGGCGTAGTGTGCCTTGGCGGGGCCCTGTATAAATAATATTTGGAGCCTTTATGAAGGGTAAAAATTTCACACAAAATAAAAAAAATGTTTGCATAAAATTATATTTATTCATCATGATTATCTATGTGTTACTTTTACCATATTTTTTTACAGTCGTTAGCGTTTTACTGTCCATCTTTTGTTGTTAACTATAAAGTGTAATTTAATAATAGACGGAATGGCAACGTGTCGTCGCTGCTTGTGCGTTCCGATACAACGATGCAATTGATCGCTAGTATAAATCGATTTCGTAAAGTTATAATTATCTTATTTTTTATTTTGAATATGATGCATGTATTTTGTTATGCTTTTTTTTATGTAGTCTATGTTTGTTATGTTCTCTCTGTGTGATTTTATTACATTATCATGTTTGCGTTACAACATTTTTTGCGTGAAATAAAACGCAGATGTCATTTCATATATTCCCGCATTTCCCGCCATATTTCACTACCGATACGATCACAAATGTCAACATTTTGATAATGGATATATTTATCGAGACGGCTACGACTTAAACTTTATTCTAGTTATCTGTCTACGATTCTAGGGGACTTTAAGGGAGTGGAACACGGAGATCTGAAATAAGATTAGAACAAAGTTAATAGCAGTTTAACAATCAAGTTTAAAGCAAATTTTGTGCTAAAAACAATTGTGTTGCCTGCGTCTGCATCCTTAATTTGCGAACACAAACATCAGAGTCAAAATATTACAAGGCAATAAAAAGTCTCGATTACTTTGACTATAACTGTGAAATAGTTAATTACAGTTGTGGGATCTAGTTTAATCTATACTCTGTCCATTCCTTTATTTTCTTTTTGACAGATTACATTTAGGGATGCCTTCACACGTTACTGATTCGATTTGAAATCATAATCGATGTTGTCTAAGAAGAACTTTCAATCGATTAATTACATCGAAATGTTTTAGTTAATTATTAATTATTCGTTTATTAGTAGATTTTATTAGATGAAATAAATATAAAAAATAATAATATAATAATAATGACACATACTTAGTCTATGACGGTTTCCTAGTTCCCTTTGTTTACATTTTCATTTTTAATTTCAAGATTTTGACTTAATTTCTTGCAAATAATTATTCATGGAATCATGATAACTATTATTATATTATTTTTTTTATAAAAATACAGACAATACACAAAAAAAAGTAAAATTATTATTTCGATTTATTTCATTTCACGATTTGATTTATAGTCTGTGGTTGTTTGTTACAAACAGTGAACTTCCCTAAAAAGTGTGGCTTGTCAATAAAGTACATTATTTATATTATTATTGTAGTACATTAATCTGACAAAAAAAAACGATAATTCGTAGGCGTGATCTGTCAAAAAGAAAATAAAGGAATGGACAAAGTATAGTAAGTATTCCATACATAAACCATTTTTCTACTTATTTGTGTACTGTATAACCTACTTTGCAATAATCCTCTGTTAACCCAAGGTGTTTGTAATGTTGAAGCTTTAAATAAAAATTATAAGTAAATAAATAATTTTGACTGAAGATTTTAGGGATACTATAATAAACTTATAATGTTTATTGTATCTAAAACATACATAAATATGCAACTTGTGAACTGATGATCAATTTGTTCTCTTGTAACAAAATTTAACCTCCTTTTTGTTTCTTCGCCTCAAAAAGTATTAAAATGCTTTAACCAATTAATTACTTTGTCATCCTAGAAAATGTATAAAGCCAATGAAAAAGTGTCCTAAATAATGTTCCAAATATTTAAACACAATTTGGACACTTTTGTATGAAAACGATAAGATTTTAAAGATTTTGTACATATACAAGAATAAATGTCATTAATATAAAAAAAAAATCTTGTTATCCCTTAAACCTTTTCTTTTAAGGTTGGAGGTGGAGTGTATATGATAGAAATGTTAATTTTGACCATTCTACTCTAGAAAGCCCAATGCAATAAATGGACTCGCCATCCCCGCAGAATATCTAATATTAATGACAGCTCTATTAAATCTATTACAAACGAACATTGGACACTACCTATTTGGAAATGTAAGTTTATTTATATTCTTCAGTCATTAATTTTATTTTCTTTAAATACAATTTATTAAGTAAGATCATTTCAAAATATTTATAAGTTACTACTTACACTTTGAAGATCTTTCTAAGCGGTTAATCAATGCTTCAAATGACCAGAAGACTGACATTTTATTATAAATTTATAACTACTTATTCTTAATTGTTAATTCTTAATTGTACAAAATAAATGAAACAATATTAGGTACAATTTTAAATTAATCTACAAAGGCAAGCTTAACCAATAACATGGGTTTTCTTCCAGCAAACCTTTAAATGCTAGAGGAAAGAGATACTTTTTGAGGGTAAATGGAAATGTACATGTTGTTCCCTGCCGCCTGTATGGTTTTGGCATGGGTGAACAATTAGGAGGCCCATGATAGTGAGTTGGTGAGTCACCGCCTCCTTATTTTTACATGTTTTACATGTGCTTTATCAGGGCAGGTGACATAGTTAACCCATACAATGCAATTCATTACAATAGATCCGGTTATTTAGTCTCCATTTTTCTGCAATAGTTCTACACAAACCGGGGACTGACCTTGGGTGCATTTATTATACAGTGTAAAGAGGGATAGTCGTTGGTTTGTGTCCCATTTGTCAAAAATGTTTATCAGTTCTCTGCGCTGTTCGCTATGGCCCCACGCATGCCTTCCAAAGTACCGGGATAGTTCTATTTTAGTTCTGCAGTCATTCAAGTTTAATCAAATGTTCTTCCCTAGCATCAGTAGTCTTGAATAGAAAGTAAAAGGTTTTGTACATGAGTAACATTTGTGTGAAATAGTAGAAATTTTAAGACATTTGAGGACTGATAATAATGATAGACCGTCCTGCTACTTATGTTGAATAATAAGTCATTACCAGTAACAATTACTTACAGTAAATTCTAAATGATAAAGTTAGCGAGCAGGTGTGAATGTTACTTGGCACTTAGCACCTTCAACAATCAATGACCTAATTGTCATGTTGTCATTGTCTATCAAAGCTCGCACACAAAAATTACTAAATAAATTTTGTTCAAATCAAGCTCACCACATGTTAATTTATAGCCTGGATTCCATCTCCAAGAGACAATCACAAAAAAAACATTTGTAAGATACCACATCTCACTCACACCCTGAAACTGAAATGGAAATGGGCTGGTCATGTTGCAAGGATGTCTGCCAAAAGATGGGCCAAAATAACAACTACTTGGTGTGGTCCAGATGGTAAAAGACATGTGGGCAGACCTCACAAACGATGGGCAGATGATGTGAAAGAGGTTGCAGGAAATCAATGGCTAGAAAAAGCCAAAGATAGAGAGGAATGGCGAAAATTGGAGGAGGCCTTCACCCGAAGAGGGATCCATTAAAAAAAAAAATATATAAAAAAATTAATAAATACATCAACTAAACTAACATAGTAATAAGGAAATAACTAATAACATTTATAATGTAATTTATTATTTTTCATGGATTAAAAGGCTTTATTATTTATTATTAAGATACCACATAGTAACTTTTATAATTCCTGGAAGTTTCCAGCATAAATAAATTTATGTAAGTTAATAATTGTGTGTCACATATGCATCCGGAGAGGTGGGCATGGATTACCACACAATCGTCGGTGGGAAACTGCAGGAGATAGAGAGGAGTGGAAAAGTTTGGGGGAGGCCTTTGCCCAGCAGTGGGACAGTACAGGCTAATAAAAAAAAATTAAAATAATTGAAGTTTTAACTAATCTTCTTTCAGGTTCAACAATAACACTGAAGATAGTGAACGCTGAGCTGCGGAGCAACGGAAATAGGTTCTTATTGGTGCTAAGATCCTTTCTACAAAGACTGGCACCTATATGAATATGAAGCAAATGCAATGTTTATTACTTTAATTAATAAGACACTAACAATAAGAATGTAATGTTAAGATGTATAATAAGTATGTATTTAACAAAGAAAAGTATATATGTATTAATATCAGTTATTCTAGTACCCAAATACAAGCTCTGCTTAGTTTGGGACTAGATGGCGTTGTGTGTAAGTTGTGAGATATTTATTGTTTATTATTTATTAATATTATTAATAATTTGTGATCTGAAATAAAATACCTTATTGAAAACTATTTGTTTTGTATGCAATATTTTCTATAAAATTATATACAAACATTATTGGATGCCCGAGGAACCTAAAATGCATTTAATTTTACATAAGTTCATTTTCTGGCAAATTTTCTATCATGTCTCGCTTCAGCCATTTTAGAATTACATTAAGATTCATTCTAATTTCCTTGTTTGGCATTTATTTTAATACATATTCTTTATCTTCTGTTTCTTGTTGCAAATATTATTATGTAGTATTTATGGAAAAGTCTGAAAATATAGAAAATGAAAATGTATACATGGCATAGTATTGGCTCTTTGTGGTGGAGGAACATCACATCCATTCCAATACAATATGCATGCCTTTTTGCATTAATATGCTGATAAATCACTCGATATCTAATAAATAAACAAAGATTTTCGTGAGTGATACTGACATAAAAATTGACTTTCTTATCTGAGAGATTCAGTCGAATAGGCAAGTTGACCTGAATCGTATAATAAGTTACAATAGAATTTATCAGATAATCAGTTGTATTCGAGACCTGTGTAAACTTAAATAAAAATAACAGGGCAGATTTGTTTCTGATCTTATGATCGACTTGTCAGCAACATGTGAAATTGCCCTTTAGAGAACCCTCTGACTAACCTGCTTCCTACAAGGATTTTTAATAAATTATGATTTATTATCAGTCTGATAAAAAAAAATATTTCTGGTATCTTGCGGTTGCGTCCTTACCACAAATTAAATAAATATAATTCTCTATCTCAAGACTGCAGTTTTCAAGTATTCAAGTCTTTATTGCTCTCCACTATCTTAAAATTATCTTTTAAATAGGTTCAGGTGTCATTGTCATTATTAACTCGTGACAGGCACAGCCAATTGTCTACCGTACAGCCAATAATAATTAGATTAAAGAACGAACGAACTGTTGTACTATCAGAAGTTTAGTTAATGTTGTTTTGTTTTTAGCCCTAAGGATATTCTCCAGAAGGGCACGCAAAAATAGTATCACATGGGGCCTAATCCAGTGTTGCCACTGGATAGACCTAAACATAACATCGAGATAGAATTTCTTCAACCTTTTATACTAGAGCTCGTAACGAAACCATATCGACTTCTAATTTTTCTACTAACGCCATCTATCGAGAACCACCGTAAACTTTCTGACCCAATGGATGCTTAAAATATTTAGTAAAGAAATAATAATAGGACAATTAGTACTCTTGTACGATGGAATTTAGTGTAATTTTTAGGGTTCCTTACAAAAAATAATAAACGGAACCCTATTACTAAGACAATGCTGTGTCATAAACCGTGTTAGTTAAACTGTTAAAATTTTCACAGATGATGTATAACTGTGGGCTCTATAACATAATATACTAAAACCGAATAAAATAAATATTTAAGGGGGCTCTCATACATGAAACGTGATTTTTTTGCTCGTTTTTGCTCGATATTGATAACGGCAACAAGGTAATATTCACAGAATATTCAGAGTGGCAGTACATTTAAATCATTATAATGCAATAAGTATTATAATTTAATTAGTTAGGTTTTATTTTAATGTTATATATTTTGTAGCTTAATGTTTTTTTTTTATGTTTTCAAGTGCCCTTTGATTGCATATTTTTGATTTATGGGTCAGTATTGGGAAGTTTGGCTTATAAGACATACACAAATCTGTTGAATCATGACATCGATTTAAAAATTTCGATAAAAAAAACCTGCTGACTGATTTTAATAGAATTAATTTGAAAACTTGGTCTCAGATTGGGAATCCAACCTGGTAGAACTGAAAATAAAATTGCATATTACCAGTGATTCAGTACACAATTTTGAGATCAGGGTGCAAAAAAAAAATCACCGGACAATCGATAATTTTCGTAATAAAAGCCCAATACATTTGCAATTTTTTTACACATTTTTTTTCCAATCGTAGAGTTTTCTGCTTAAAAAATCGCATATAGAGCTTTAAAAACATTTTATTAATTACTGGAAAGTGTTTCCACAAGCTTATTTTCAAACATTTTCTTATAACGTATAATATTTCCAACACCCATTTTCCGATGAAGCGGTAAGCTCCTTCATCACGATGTCATTTACACCCACGTATACTCTGTATACATTTCTACATCACTTGAGGGGGAGCAAATAGGACAAATTGTTATTTCATACCCTTCCTTATCAACACTGCACACGCCTCCCTCGACACTGGGGTGCGAAGTGTTTCTCAGCGTGTGGTTGGCCGGTTGGCGGGATGTTAGTACTCACGTCTGTATAGACGTGAGTATAGTTATTAGTGTATAGCTCGATGTAGGTATATCAAGCTTAAAGGATACTTTATTTCCACCGAGGCTGGTAGACTAAAGGTGGTTTTACACCGGTGAGCCATAGCAGAGCAGAGCAAGAATTCAAATATTTGTTAGTACAATATTCAACTCAATGGATATGAAAATAGAGTATTTATTATCTTATTACACGTGACGTTGCGAACTGGCGCTAATCAGCGGGAACTTAATAAAAATATTAGTTTGTACGACATTGAATTGGATCGTTTTTAGAATAGAGTGTTTATTTACTTTTTATGCAGCCTTCGCGAGCCGGGTGCTGATGGTGTTATGTAGAGAAGGTTTAGTGTGTTTTCAATCCACGTCTGCTTATCCACGCCTCGTCTTGCCGGTATAAAACCGCCTTGAGTCTTGACAACTATTACTTAGCTCTGATGAAGCTCATATTGCTTCGTCTCATTAATGTTTTTTGTTATCAGCATTTCTCAAAAATGCGAAACTTCACAGAAAGGATTTTTTTATATCTATAAAAATGGCTGAGATATTAATCGTTAAATTTTTCTCCCCCAAATTGTTTTAAAGTGGAACCTCCCCGAAGTATTCCAGCTAACATCCAGTCTTAACATTTAAATAAAGTAGCTTACCTGCGCGGCCCTGCTCGCGTTGTTCGTCGATAAAAAGTAACCTATGTCATACATCAATTTTTATCACGATCGATCCAGTAGCATCGAAGCTTATTGGGTACAAACAAGAAAGAATCTTTTCCCTTTGTAATATTAGTATCTAGTTAAAACTGGATATTGATAGATATAAACTTAAATGAGAATATAAATGGATACCTAAGTAGGGAAATCAATAAAAAACCGAATCACATTGCTTAACTATTTATAAATGCAAATATTTTAAAGGCACGTACATATTAAAGTTAGTACCGCTTCTGAAAACTATTAAACGCCCCAACTGCATTGATGACATCATTGGAGAAGACCACAGGCTTCTCAAGGGCGAGGAAGTGGCCACCATCTGGCAGTACTGTTGAGTTCAGTAGGTTCGTGTATTTGTGCTTCAGCAACCTCGGAGACTGGTAGACGATCTCGTCCTTGGCGTGTATTGTCCATGTGGGAACTGGTGTCGGTGCTCTGGAAGATAAATGTGGGTTTATTTAGGCAGGATATTGAACTACCAGAAAAAAAATTATGTTGACCGCAGTCAGATCGAAAAAAGAAGGATTGCGTGAATGAAGATACAGCTGGTACGATACGGAGACCGGGCGGTTGACAGAGGAGAATGGAGGAAAATAAATTTTACGCCGACCCCAAATGGGACAAAGGCTGAAGAAGAAGAAGACATGTCATTGTACTGTAAGACTTATAAATTTATTATACATCTTTCAAGTAATTTCAGAACACAAACACAGTTAAAAGGGCCTTAGATTGTTAAAACCACAACCCTTCTACTATTTTAAATACCATTTGTTGTCAAGCGAATTTGGACTTTATAGTTTTGAAATGTCCACTGACAATGGTAAGAGTAAAGGGTAAAGAGTAAAAGGCATAATGATATTGCGTTATTATAATAGCAGCCCTGTATCTAATACATGTCCCACTGTGGGCTCAGGTCTCTTCTCATGATGAGAAGGGTTAGGCCATAGTCCACCACGCTGGCCAAGTGCGGATTGGTAGTCTTCACACACCCCCAAGCACTTCTTAGGCGCTCTCAGACATGCATGTTTCCTTACGATGTTTACCTTCACCGTTAGCGAGCGATATGTTATGTGATAAATACACACATATCTTCGAAAAGACGAATCTTAACGATTTATTGACAGAGGTGTGTGTGCCGTGGGTTCGAACCCGAGGCTTTTGACTTTGCAGCCCTACGGTCTTCCACTCGGATATCGCTGCGTATTGCGTTATTAGTGATACAATTTTAATACCGTCTACATTTTGTCACATAAAGTAAAACCGAAAATTGTACAATAAACGACTATATAAAAACATAACCCTCCTTCTGACGCAGTCGGGTAATAAAAAACAAGCTACCCGCGTGGTATGTCGAAAAAAATTTGCATATATTATTCCTGAAGTCTTCAACTATCTCCACACCGATTTTGCATTTAGATCGGTCCAGTCAATTCCGAGATTTTTGGGTACAAACAAAAAAATCTTTTCTCTTTTATAGATATTAATGTACAAGCTGTAAATTATTACTAACCCTCCCGCAGGAGACGTCAAGATCTGCAGATTAACGCTTTCAGCATACAGCCGGCAGGAGGTTGTAAACGAGTTGGAGACCCAGAAGAGAGTTAGGATGTCCAGCAGACTGTCACGACTGAAGGCCGCGTCCAGACCTCCGTCGAAGGTCTTCACGTTACTACGGCGGGTGCCTGAAGACATCAGCTGAAGGATGTAAGCCAACATGCCTGCAGGAGAATCTTGCATGGCAACGCCTGAAAAGAATTTCTTGATATTAATATGATGGAGCAGCAAATCGTGATTGACATAGCATAATATCACGCCTATATGAGCCAGAAGGATGTGGCAGAGGTGAACAACTCCCACACTTCTCCAGTTATGTTTAGGCTCCATGGGATAAGGGGTAAGCCTGTCGTGATCCACCGCGCACAATTCCAACTCCGTGTTGTTATTGTGAATTTCTAGACGGAAAGTTCACAAATAACCTTTGCCCGACCCGGGAATCGAACCCGAGACCTCGCGGTGAGAGGCGCATACGCTAACCACTAGACCATCGCGGCAGGTTATAACTAAATCGTAAAAAGAACGAACAACCATCACTTACCAAGACTGTCAGGCTTTGTAGCTTGAAGATGGAGATATCCAAACTCAGAGTTGAGTTGCAGGAGCTTCTGCGTGATCGGGTACATTCTGTCTGCCAATGCTGGTTCTACCACCAGGTCAGGGGCAATGGCTCCTACTAGATAGCCCGCGAGTGATAAAGGATTTTGGGAGAGTGCCATGTTTGTGTGATAGCCCAGGACTTCCTGATAAAGAAAAGGTACTATTAATTAAATTAGTCTACAGTCTTAAGTCTCTAAGTCAAACCTAGCGATCTTGCAGATTAAGCAATGCTAATCGCGTTCGGCCATTGACGGGTGACCATTTGAATCTAACGAGTACTCTTTGCTTTGGAGAGCACTTTAAGCCTTGCGGCGTTCCCTACATGGTTAAATAAGATATGAATACCTTATCATATATCATTTTCTGTTTTTTGTTTGTGTTATTATATAGGTTAACAAGAATCAAAAGCAATATTATATTTTTATCGATAAATAGCCTATTGATATTTACAAGACTATTAGACTATTAGATACGATCGATACTATTGTTCGCTGTCTATTGAATTAACATTCGATACCTACTATCGATAGTATTCATAATAACGATAGTATCCATACCATCGATATTATGATTACTTATATTAGGTACCTACTAGCGACCCGCCCCGGCTTCGCACGGGTACAATGCTGACTAAATACACTACAGAAAAACTGTGAACGTTGTATATAAAAACACAGCGGCCCGCTCCGGATTCGCACGGGTATATAATATATAGCCTATGTCACTCACTGAAAAAATTATTAAAATCGATCCAGTAGTTTGATTTATTCATTACTGCCCGTGGCCCGCACACGTTAAATTTGAAGTAAAACAATTCCCCCTTTCTATGCATGTATTATACATAAAAACCTTCCTCTTGAATCACTCTATCTATTGGAAAAAACCGCATCAAAATCCGTTGCGTAGTTTTAAAGATTTAAGCGCACATAGGGACAGAAAAGGCGACTTTGTTTTATACTATGTAGTGATTATAGTTGTACCTATCTTTACTTTAAGGAAATTGTTTAAGCAAAATGAAAAATTTTAAAATGTTTCAAAGTGCCAAACATTCTGATACTACCACGCTTTCTCTTTTTTTTAATCTGTCCATCCAAAGGTTGCCTGGCAGAAATTGCGTCAAGCGATAAGGCCGCCCTTTGCATATTGTTATTGTCTTTCAATAGTTGTATTTAGTTTGTAATGAAATGGTATGCAAATAAAGTTTTATCTATCTATCTATCTATCGATGATATCGGTATTACGGGTAAAAAGTGCGAAAACTCTAATTGTATTCCTTACGTTTGGATATATAGTGGCCATATGCGAACCAATCCTGGATCCCCAGTCCCCTCCCTGGACGTAGAACTTCTGGAAGCCAAGTCTACGCATCAGATTTCTGAACACCGTTGCTATCTCATCTGAGCTCAAGCCTGGTCGAACGGCAGCCTGTAATCATATGATAACATTGGTACATGGTAGATATTTCACAAAAACGCACCACTTTTCGCATAGAACATGTAAACGTATCTCACGCCGAAAGTTCAATACACATGGTGGATAATAGGTTCACAGCGACATTGATTGAATCTACAGTGTCTTGACATGGACAGATTTTTTTATTTATTTTTTTAATCATGGTAACCATTATCATAATAACGCTTTTTTAAATAATACAAAGGGTTGCTACCTGCATCTATGAAAGTAAAAACTTTATACAAGTCATTATTTTTCATGACTTTTTAATTTTGTATGAAATATTCCCAGTAATTTATCGCAATTACTGGGAATATTTCATACAAAATTAAAAAGTCATGAAAAATAATGACTTGTATAAAGTTTTTACTTTCATAGATGCAGGTAGCAACCCTTTGTATTATTTAAAAAAGCGTTATTTGCATTCCAGATCACAATAATTATTACTCTTAGACTATAAAAAAAAAAAAAAAACCTAATCGAACATAATAATAACAAAACATAAGCAGAGCATGGCAGAGGTGTAAAACACCCACATGTTACCTATCGGTGAGCCTATCGCAATCCACCGTGCACAATTCTAACTCCGTGCTGTTATAGTGACTTTCCTGACAGGAAGATCACAAATATCACTTTGCTTGACTCGAGAATCGAACTCGAGACTTCGCGGTGAGAGGCGCATATTCAAACACTGGACCATCGACGCTGATTGAACAAAAGTAAATTAGCACTAATAACCATCACACTAGAACTCGTCAACTACTATTTAATAAAGGTTTTTGTATGTGCCTACGGTACCCTAAAAGATTACGTAGATTACATAACATACTTATTTCTAAGGCGGAACAAAGTTTTCTGGGTCGGCTTGTACTTATTATATAAAAAATAACTGTCATGTCATGTCATGTCATTACCAACACTTACAGTACAAGCTTTTAGTGTAATTATCAAAAATAAGTTAATAGTCGTGTTTTTTTGCTGACTCATGGTGATTATTTAATATAATATACTTTGTTTTTCTTTCTTTCTGTACTATTCGAATGAAATATTCTTATACATTCTTTCTTTCTTTTCTTTGTAAATAAGAACAGATTCGTTATTATATTGAACATTTTCAAAAGGCTTTCGATCGAAAATTTCGGTTATATTCAGGCGAATGGAACACATTCACTGTGGTCGAAAAATCTGTTTGTATTTGATCCGCATAGTATTTTAAATTTGGACAATTAATAGAAAAGAAAGTCCCCAGAATTTTCACTTTGAAAAGTAGACAAATATTTAAAAAAACCGTTTTATCCATAATATTTTCGTTTACTTCAATTCAAAATCTTGGGTACAGTTTGATACACATAGAAGATTATGGCTGTCTCTATAAAATTTAAGGGCAAATGATCTTATCGTAATATTGAAACATATTGTAGCCAGCAACAGTACAAAAACCTAATTCTACTTACTACAATATTAGTATTATTCTAATTAAGTATTTCTTATACTTACATCAGAGAAGCCAAAACCAGGAATGCTTGGCGCTACGACTCGTATGGCGAAGTTCCTGCTCGGATCCACCCGAGTGAGGTATGGAATGGCACCATACAACTCTCTCACAGTGCCTGGCCAGCCGTGAAGGAAGAGCAGAGTTACGACTTCTGTGTTTGGTCGGACCTGAGAACACGAAAAAGCATTCATTAAGGCTGTGTTGTTCGAGGAGTACTTGCCTTACGATTATGATCATCGATTTGGTCCAGGACGCAGGATGCCGAAGAGTGGATTTGAACTTACCTGAGCCTTATGCTCAATTATCTCTCGAGGCTTCGGAGAGTTTAGACACAATGGAAAGCCCTTTTTAGAACCATCGCTGCATCGTTAGGTAAGCTGAACGTTATATAATTCCTTTCCTCATATTATTTTGATTACATTTTATTTATTTAATTCTTTTGATCATTTTATTGCCTCTGTAATTATAATGTTGGTTGACGTGTTTAAGCGCCCCTTGGGGTTAATAAAAATAAATGTTTTGTCTTTGACTTTGTCAGGTCTTCGTAATCGATCCGATCCAATATCTCGATTGTACGTCCGAGTATGCCCGAGTCTGTGTTTCCACATGAACGCTATTAAGGTTTCTTCAAAACAAAAGTAAACAGGTACGAGTATCTCGTAAGTAAGCGTGCTCCACCGCATCATCACTTACCATCAAACGTATGTATTTACCATAAAAAGTGTACTGTAATTACCATATTATTTAATGTTGCAACAATTTTACCACGTGTAAGGCTGACAAGTGAAAATCAGAGCTGGGTGGTGTTGCACCGTTCAGCTAAATCTGAGATGGAAACCTTTCCGGCACAAGCATAGGCGCAGCATTCTACCAGGGAAAAAATGCACCATCCACCACCTTACAACCTGGACCTAATTTATTCTTCTTAAGTAATTTCCCGTATTATCTTATGTTTGTTTGTATTGTTGACCTGTGCGTTTTGTTAGAATAAATGTTTTCTATTTTGGATACTGTTTACGACGGGCTTCTTTAATAAACGTTTTCCAAAGTGGTTATATTTGCCTACAATAGCCACGCAGCGGAGTGCTCGGCGCCGCCGCCGTCTTGAAACTCTTTTGACACAAACCAGCCCACAAGGCAGTCCCAATTAATCAGAATATTCCAAAAATTCAAGTGCTTCCTATTAACCTTTGATTCAACCCACAAGAAATGAATATCAAGTCCTTGAATATTACTTTTGTGCTGCAGGAATTGGTTGAAGAACACCTCACTCGATGAAGTCATAGTTGTTGGCCCAGTAGTTCACCCAGTCCTTCAGAGCCTGCTTTCTAGACCGCTATGTACAATACCAAACTCCTCACTGTCTAAGGACGCGAATAATCAACTCACCTGTGGTTCAACGCACAAGAAGTGAATATCCAGTCCTTGAATATTACTTTTGTGCTGTAGGAATTGGTTGAAGAACACCTCACTCGATGAAGTCATAGTTGTTGGCCCAGTAGTTCACCTCAGAGCCTGCTTTCTAGATTGCTATGTACAATACCAAACTCCTTACTGTCTAAGGAAGTAAATAATCAACTCACCTGTGGTTCAACGCACAAGAAGTGAATATCCAGTCCTTGAATATTAGTCTTGTACTGCGGGAACTGGTTGAAGAACGCCTCTCTTTTACCGAAGTCATAGCTGTTGGCCCAGTAGTCCACCCAGCTTTGCAAAGCGTCGGTGTTGAAGCCATACTCGAAGCCCACGCCTTCCAGAGGGGGGGTGAAGGGGCGGTGGTTCCGGAGTCGGTATCTAAGGTCGTCTATAGTCTGTAAACATAATTACGTAATCATTAGCAGTCGAACTAAGTGTTAGTACATATAATGAAAAGAAAACGGTAGATTTCGAATTTTAGTGCATCCTCTCTCTATATAAATACCGTCGAAATTTGATTAAAAGAAACTTAAACATAACATAACATTACGCTTATATTACTCAAAAGGGTGTTGCAGAGGTGTGCAACACCCACATTTCACCTGTTATGTTTAGGTACCATGGGATAGGGGATAAGCCTCTCGCCATCCACCGGGCACAATTCCAACTCCGTGCACAAGTTCACAAATAACACTTAGCCCGACCCGGGAATCGAACCCGAGACCTCGTAGTGAGAGACGCATGCGTTAACCACTACACCATCGAGGCAGTAAGAAAATAGCAATGTCGTGCCATTTAAGAAATACGCATGCGGTTTGCGGACGCAGTAATAATTAATTTTATGGAATTAAATCAATATGGCGGCAATTACCAGGCTATTGAACTTTAAAGTTCAATATCTTTATTTTATTGCTTTTTAGGGTTCCGTTGCCGAATGGCAAAAACGGAACCCTTAATGAGTCGTCATGTCTGTCCGTCTGTCCGTCCGTAGGTATGTCACAGCCACTTTTTCCGTAACTATATATTTTTTCATCAAATCCATACGTGTGGGGTATGGATAGATCTTCAAAAATGATATTGTGGTTTCCAATATAATTTTTTTCTAAACTGAATAGTTTGCGCGAGGGACGCTTCCAAAGTGGAAAAAATTGTGTCCCCCTCCCTCGTAACTTCTAAAATAGGGAATGATAAATGTAAAAATAATATAATGATATACATTACCATGCTAACTTCCATTTAAAATTGTTTTGAACGAGATCTAATAATTATTTTTTTTAATACGTAATAAATCGTAAACCGCATTTTACCTTTCATTCAATCAACTCCAATATAATAAGGAATTAAGAAAAACATTTAATTAGATGTATTGTGGTACGGAACCATACGTGCGCGAGTCCGACTCGCACTTGACCGGTTTTTTAATTATCGACTAGTTTCCGGCCGCGATTCCACTCAGGTGGTACCTATGTCAATAAAACGTAGTTTATGTTCTAATTTTGGCTATTAAATATACACGTGCCTAACACCGTAAGCCATATTTGTTTATAGTGAAGAAGTAACTAACATTCATACATACTAAGAAACAGTTGAAAGATTATGGGACCGGCAGGATTTGAACCTGCGACCTTCTGCACACTGGGCAGTCACTTTAACCAACTAGCTACGGTCGCTACTTGCCAGAACCCTACATTTCTCAAGTGTATGTTACGTCATTTTGTGACGTCACGTTCATCCATTTGTAAGTCCATTCTTAAGTAAGTAACACGTAATATATAGTCGAAAAATTTTGGGCCCTGGCATAAGACGACCGTAGCTGGTTGGTTTTTGCGACAGCCCGGTGTGCAGAAGATCGCAGGTTCAAATCCTGTCATTTCCATAATTTATTTAACTGTTTCTTAGTATAATTAGCTAGGCATAACTAAATGCTACAAAAATAATCAATAAGAAGTTGAAACATTCACACATTCTCACAACCTTCGCTTTAATAAAATATTTGTAGATGGAATTAAAAGGAACTTAGCGTTACCTAAATTATGTTAAATTAACTAAAATTTTAGCTCCGACATAAAAAACCGATTTTTTTTATTAATTTATCTACTTAATTATAAAAAATCTGGATTTAAAAAAATATCCGGTACTGAAGAAGCCCATTTTTAATTTTACAACTCGAATTAACGCGATAAATGTATGCATATTTATTTTACATTTTGACAAGGTTGCAACTGTGCAATTGTAGACCGGTGCAGTGTTCAATTGCAACCTTGGTAAAGAAATATGCATCATATATAATTAGCATTAATTGCCGTAAAGGTGCACCCAGACTGCTTCGTCCGTAATGTAACGTTGCACATTCGATTTTGTGTTACGTTTCAATGTTACAAACTGCCTTTTTGACTGACAAATTTCATAATGTAACATTTTACATACATAACCTCACGCCTATATTGCCCAGAAGGGTGTGGCAGAGGTGTACAGCACCCACACTTCACCTGTTATGTTTAAGTCTCATGGGATAGGGGGTGAGAGTATCGCCATCCAGCGGCACAATTCTAACTCTGTGCTGCTATTGTAAATTTCGTAACGGAAGCACCACTATCCAACTTTTAACAAGCACCCAAAATATTAAATATCACGGGATAGTTACAACAAAGGATTTAACAAAGATAATGCAATATCTCCGAAATTTCGAAATAACTAGCTAAAATAAATTTACATGGTAAATAAGAAAATTCGTAAGATAATTACTAGTTTAGGCCCAGTTTTACAAGCAAATTCAAATATAATTCAAATCATTTATTTTCATAGGCCCCACGAGGCGCTTGAACACGTTCAAATATTACAAACAAATGATATAAAAATAAATTAAAAGTAAAACTAAATTATACTAATTACAATGATTTGAATAACCGGGGCTTAGATTAATTTTAATCTAAATACTATTTAAAGCGTCATAAGTATAAACCTTCATAGATAAGATAGATAAACATGGTATAGCAGAAACAAATAAAAAAAAAACAGCTGTGTTCTATTTTTTAAAGGATTCCAAAAAGGAGGAGGTTCGATATTCGACGCGTATATTTTCAAGTGTAAATTGCGTTTTTTTTTATTAGATTGTTCATATTGCAGAAAAAAAATCAACAATCTGGTGAACCTTAGACCTAGTTTCATCCGTCCCTTTAATTTTTTTTGATAATTAAGTGCTCGTTAATTCTCTAATTATTTATGCCAATTTGACATTTCATCTGTTAAGTAAGATCCGCAGCTATCAGAGACATATTTGGATCACTGGTGAAGGTGTACTTATCCTCAATTGCATAGGTGTTAGATAAACCTTATAGGCAGGATAAGCAATTAACAAACATAAATGAAAGTGACAGCTGTGTTCTGTTTTCAAGTGTTACTTGTGTCACTTTTAAATTCGGTCCGGTTTTATTTTATGGGTTGGATAAGATCTACCCGGAACGTCAGAAAATAGCTCTTTGTCAGAAATCTTATAATTTGTACTAAGAAACAGTTGAAAAAGATATGGGACCGGCAGGATTTGAACCTGCGACCTTACTGCTCACCGGGCAGCCGCTCTTAGCCATCCAGCTACGGTCACCTCTTACCGTCACCCTAAATTTCTCAACTGTATGATACGTCATTTCGTGATATAGTATAATTTGCTAAGCATAGCTAAATGCTATAAAAATAATCAGAACTTATAATTTGTGTTCGTAATTTTCATTTATTATACAAACAATTAAATAGTGCTATATTATAGACATTAAAAATTAAATAATAAAAAAACTAAATCATAACTAACTATGTACAACTGAAAGAGAAATATAACAAATTTTTTTTTAAAGTTATGCGTCAAAAATACTTCCGCATCAATGTCAAATTTTCGTAATTTAATTCAAAAAATGAATAAATAATCGCCTAAGAATATCATACTTATTTTTTTTTTGTAATTTAATCTTATTTTATTTACAACCAATGAAATTAAAACACAAAAAAAAACTAAATAAACTAACCTAAAATAAACTACTTAAAAACTAGCGATAAAAGACTACCTAACCTAATCTAATAAAACGCAGCCAGTGGGCAACGTTCCCGAAATGCTAGCAGCATTGCCACGCTGCGCGCTGGATGGCAATAATAATATAATTATTGCTCGTATTTACAATATTTTTTGATTGTGGATTTTCATGGGCAGTAATTGGCACTTATCATCATGTAAACTACATGCCCATTCACTAATACATATACATTCATAACATCACCCCTGTATTACCCAGAAGAATAATACATATAATACATATTCCACAACTCACAGACAGCGGCATCTAGTCCCAAACTAAGCAGAGCTTGTACTATGGGTACTAGAATAACTGGTACTAATACATATATACTTTTCTTTTGTAAATACATACTTATTATACTTAGAAACGCCCAGACTAAGACAAACCCCCATGTTCATGCACACAAAGATTTGTCTTAAGTGGGAATCGAGCCCACGACCTCGACGTCGCAGGCAGGTACACTACCCACTCCGCCATCCGGTCGTCAAAATTTAGTAATAATTCCCAAATTTACCTTTATGTTAAGGGTCCATGTGAGAATGAGCCTTTCGCCATCCACTGGGCACAAATCCATAAAATACATAAAGTACATAAATACATATGCTGCTATTAAGAATGAATGCCCTGACAGAAAAAGCCCGAATAACACTTTGGCGTGACCCAGGCATCGAACCCGAGAAATCGCGGCAAGAAGTCAAAGAGAGCTATCCTTTCACGGTAGGCAGTGGCTTACCCCTGGTGTTGTGGTAGTCCATGAGCAACGGTTTTCATTTAACATCAGATGAGCCGTTAGATGGTGTGGCAACACAGCCAATAAAAAAACAAAAATTATAAAAATTCACTCACCGCTTGATCAAAGGAGACTTTAAAAGGCCTGATACTGGTGTCATAAGAACCTGGGTTATTCGGACCCCACCACTTATCGTCGGCTGCCACATTATACAGAAAAACTAAATTAATGACAACAGAACAAATAATTAAATAATTCATTTTGTTCCGATTATAATTAAAATAGGAATGTACCGGATGAGTTCAAAAACTCAACTGGCCTTCTCGAGAAGCGCGGTTTCAACTTATTCTAAAAAAACTGGTCAAGCGGGAGTTGCATTATCTATTTAGTTGATGGTTCTGTATAATATATTTCACTTTAATAAAATAATAGAAGCTACTTAGCTTATATTCTTATTCATTTGAATTATGTATAATCTACTCGATGGTGCTTTGTGACGTGTTCTCATAAAGCCCCAATTTAATGCTAAAGCTGAGAGCTAGCGAGCATAACATGCGATATATCGATTTTAATGCGTTTTGGCATATTTTTGTAAAGTGAACTCATTATTTGGACAAGGCTTTTTAAGCTGCCGTACTGAGAATTTCTAGACAGAGACATCTCAAATAATTGCCGACAGAAAAAACACCTAAGATTTCAGAGTACCCTCAAAAATTTTACAAATATGGCCGGCCTGTCACACCCATAATTATAAAAGACTTAACAAAAATATTCTTAAATCGCTACAGACTTAAGGACTCCTCAATAGACATGTAGATGTATTTTATAGGCGATAAAAATTAGGTGATTGTATGTACTATCAAACAAGATATCGAAACCTAATTCAATACATTTATAAATTACCTATTTCCATAAATTAATTTAATTGGAAAACCAATAAACACCACTTTTATTACCTAAAATACTGGGTGTTAATGTCATAGTGAGGAAGCCGTTTTCCAGTGATTCAGTACAAGCTAAGACCCTGGGTACAGGACGAATCAGAAAATTTTCTGAAACCTTAACCGCAGTGGGTCGAAAAATCAGAATACTTCGTAATTAATAATTATAATTATATTTATCTTCTTTCAAATCAAATCATTTATTTTGCAGAAAACACTGTTAAAATAGTGTTATTTAATATGCATGTCATGTGTCGAGTGATCCTTCCGTAAGGCATGCAAAAATATATTATTGGTACAATCATTTTAATAAACTCAAGACTGGCATTGAAATAGTTACTAAAAAAAATGATTTAGAAATTAAATAAGAACAAGTATAATAATGTCAATTAGATAAATAAATTAAATGTCGATTATGGTAGGATTAAGAAAAAGATTTCTAAATTATTTAAATGTCCGGGATCATTGTAATTTTCAACTATTACAATACAAATAATGTAGTGTAGTATATGCAATGAACCTTAAAAAACTTTAACGGCTACGTTAACTTTGTTGGTTTAAGAACAATAGGAATCCGAGACGTAAAATACAATTACTTTGTATATTTCGTGCAAACTACAAAAACCCTTGGAGCTGTTACTTATTCAAAAGAATTCAACCCTTTAATTATAAATTAAAAAAAAAATAATTACTTAATCCCATGGTCCCAATGACAAGGCCAAATACACTTAATCACTCAAGCACACCCAGTCTCAGAACAAAATATTTGCAAATCACACAAAGGATTGTCCCATGTGAGGATCGAACCCACAACACCAGTGCAGTGGAGAGTGGCAAGGCGGCATTTTGTTTTAACGGCTGACTAGGGAACCCTAAATTGCGCGTAACCCAATACGCACTTGATGGGCACTTGTATTTGGTAGTATGCCTCCAATCTGTGCCTCCAACAACCCAACAAAAGAAGTTTTTACACTCTTCGCGTATTTTCTAACACATCATAAGTACCGACAAAAAATATGAATGAATAAGACGATAATTATGATGACTCTTACATTTTGCCTACTCTTCATGTTCTATTAAAAAATGCTGTTGAAATACGCTCATTGCGTGTGTGTGGTGTAACTTTGAATGACATAATATGCGAGTGTTGTACGCCGAAATCGATCGACGATGATCGAAGTCGATAGAGGGCAGTAGTGTGCTTTTATTGGCACTTAAAACGTCGAATTCATCGATTGACGTCAATGGAATTTGGTGTTCCTAATAATAATACCCGTGTGGTATATAGAGCGTTGCGGTTTGAAAGACTCACCTTCTATCACACTGTAGGACAACGTCTTAGCATTGTCCTACAGTGTGATAAAAGGTGAGCCTATCGACTTCTACCATGCACAATTCCAACTCCGAGCTATTATCAAATACTTTCAAATACTTTATTGTACTCACACAGAATTTACAATAACATAATAGAAAAGAAACAGTTAAAATATTAGGTACTAAGACGAGCTTAATTCAATATTGAATTTTCTACCAACAAACCTTTGAGCCGTAGAGGAAAAGAAGAAATAGAAGACTAGGCAAGAGTAAAGTTGAGTGTACAACTACAAAGTAATAATATTAAAATAATGCTACAAGAATGCTTACATACTACAATAATTTAAATAGGTATATACTACCTAATTTTGCAATATAATATACTACTTAATATATTATTTATCTACATCAATACACCTACATATAAAATACATGCATACATACAATACTTACATAGTTATTATCTATACATATAATAAATCTGTAGAAGTAAAATTTCTGTACATTGAAAATATCAAAAAAATAAATAGCAGGGCGTGTTACTACACCGACGCCGAACCCAAAAATGTAATTAACTTTTTTTTTGTCTGTCTGTCTGTCTGTCTGTCTGTCTGTTTGTTCAGGCATCACGCAAAAACTACCGTTTCAATTACGATGAAACTTGGTATAATTATTCTTTAGTATCCTGGGCACCACACTGGGTACTTTTTATCCCGGAAAAGTACCCAGTATATTATATACAATAAAATACAAACTTAACTTTGCGGTTTACTCCCGAACCGCAAAGTAAAGTTTGTCGTAGGTTATAAATGACCTATGACAAACTTAACTTTGCGGTTCGACTTATGAAGATAAACCTAAAGGTTTATTTTTTATTATAAGTCGTACTGTATAGATTTTAATTTTAAAGTTTAGGTAGTAAATTTGATATTGTACGTAGTGACCGTAGGTTATTTTATAATACTGTTAGGTAGGATAAAACGAATCCGTATAGATATTAGTTTATAGGGATTTTGCTTATTTATTGCTTATATATTTATTCTAATGTACCTATTTATAACAGTAATGTATGTATTATTTACAATTATTATGGTTATTATATTTCAAATGAATTGCCAAGTTAGACATTGTTTTTTCTTATTTATAATTATGATTGATTATGGTTATTTTGACATATATTATATTCTATATTGAGATTGACATAATTTATTTTTGACATCATATTATTGACTTAAGTTTCGCCTTCTGACATTATAATGAATATCAATTGATACATTATTTTTATTATTTAATATGATGATTAATGAAAATTAATTCATAATTATATAGTTTCTTTATTAACTCATTAAATTTGATTTGTATAACCTCATTTCATGTTATTTTAAATATTGTTAAGTAAAGGCAATCTGTGTGTACATTTATTATTTTTTATATTTTTGGAGTTTAAATAGTTTTTGTTATTAGAATCTATATATTTTTTTTTGTCTGTTCTGAAACCCTTATATATACAGTAGTATACACACATTGTTTTTACTCCTTTATTTTCTGCTTGAAGTGTAAGATATTGCAACCTTATATACTATGGATTTATAAACAAGTAATAATTTAATTCCATTTCTATATTTAAGTTTATTTTCTCTTTAGCTATAATGTTGTTTTGGTTGCTATAACTTACACATAGAATTATTGTCAAAGAACAAACAAAAATTGTATGAATTATTTGAAAAGATGGTGCACATGAGTTTCTCACCAGCTCTTCTCATGATGCAATACCCATCGGAGCTGGTACTTGGATTGATTTTATTCAAATCTCTAAGTTAAATTATAGTCAATCTAAGCTCCGGTGTCAAATCATTTTATTACAATAAGTATTATAATTTAGTTAGCTAAGTTTTATTTTAATTTTATATTTTTTGTGTTTTGATGTTTGTTTTGACGTGTTCATGCGCCCCTTGGTGCCCATGGAAATACATGATTTGATTTGATTTCATTTATTGAGTTTAGATTAGTTATTATCAGAAATAGGTTTATTTAGGTAGATAGGTATTTTATTTTCTGTTATTGAGTTTTTTATTGATGTACCTACCAGACAGATGAAATCGCAGGAGATAGTTTGTTTGTTTGAAAGCGCTAAGTTTAAAAACAACTGGGTGAATTTTGATATTTGACATTACGCTAAACTCTACGGGCTGTCATGGACGCACGTGTCGCAATTTCTTATTTCAAAATTTGAATTAGTTTCGAATTAGGTACATGAGTTGTAGCTATTTATCTGTTTTGATTTGTTTAAATATTATTTTCCTTGAATTTTTGTCGTATATTTCTTTTGGTCGGTTTGGTAATAGATAGGTAAGTAAGTACATGAGTTGTACCTACTATTGTTATATTGACATTGTTACCTTTAGCATTCTTTGTTCATAAAACGACATCCACGCGGACGAAGTCGCGGGTAACAGCTAGTAGTTAATAAACAAACAGTGGATTTTGGTATACTGAAAAGCAAACTAGAGTGCTATGGTATAAGGGGAAACATCTTAAATCTAATTAATTCTTACCTATCAAACAGGAAACAAGTAACAGTTATCTCACGCCTAAACAGTAGGACTAAAACAGAGGAACTATACACATCCAGTGAACGCGAAATCAAGTTTGGCGTTCCCCAAGGTAGCGTGATGGGACCTCTTTTATTCATTATTTACATAAATGACTTACCGTATTCTACTAATCATCCAATGACTCTGTTTGCTGACGATAGTACATTAACCTTGACATGCAAAAATCCTGACTTATATGAAAATGACATCAATAATTCATTGACATCGATTATTACGTGGTTAAATAACAACAACTTGAAAATAAATTTAAATAAAACTAATATAATGTACTTCAGCCATAGAAATCTTAATAATAAGGCAATAGAAATGTCAAAGACGCGTGACCTTGTCGCCGCGCATCTGTCTAGTCAAACACAAGTGCGAGTTGAGGAATTGTCGTCTTAATGTCATCGCAAAAAGAATAATTTTGTTTGCAGGAATACAAGCGCATGAGTCTAGTCGAACACAAGTGCGAGTTGAGGAATTGTCGTCTTAATGTCATCGCCAAAAAGAATAATTTTGTTTGCAGGAATACAAAAAGTGGTATTTGAAAAACGGCGACATGCGTCCCAGTGTTAAAAGATAGTAGATAGCATTTCTATTGACTAGTTATTAAGATTTCTATGACTTCAGCCAACGCATAGATACCCGATCTGAAATGAAAATACAATATGAAGATATGATAATAGAGGAAGTATACAGCACGAAATTTCTTGCGTTGATTATAGATAAAAAACTGAACTGGAAGGAACATATTGCAACTCTTTGCAATAGATTAAGTAAATCTTCATACGCTCTATATAAACTTGCTCCAACGGTTAATTTAGATACTCTATTAACTGCATATCACGGAGTAGTTGGCTCCACATTAAGATATGGAATAATTTTCTGGGGCAATTCAACAGATAAATCTTTAATATTTAAGCTCCAAAAACTATGCATTCGTGCTATGTTTGGACTAAATGTTACTGACAGTTGTCAACCATATTTTCATGATCATGCCATCTTAACCCTTCCATCATTATATATCCTAGAAGTATGTCTCTTTGTAAAAAACAATCCAACACTATTTCCAAAATTGTCTGATACTGTACAACGTAACCGACCATGAACGACTATGCATGCACAGCGCCAGAACTGCTCATTTGGGGAATAGTATATTCTGTATGGCGCCTAAAATTTACAATAAGTTACCAAAACAATTTAAAGCCTTGAATTTTAATATGTTCAAAAGTAAACTTAAAGAAATGTTATTAAAGAAATGCTATTACAATATTAAAGACTACCTTAATGATAATTATATTTAAATTATGTAATCTACTACGACATTACTATTCTATTAATACAATTTATTATTACTATAAAATTCCAATATATTTTATTTGACATATTTTTTTTTATCTGATATATTTTGTCATTTCTATAATTTTACTTTATTACTAAAATACTGATGCATGCTTAATATTGACATTGTGTAATTTTAATTTATATCAATTTTATATTTGTACGCCTTGCATGGCAAAACATGTTGTTACGTAACCATACCACCAATACAACTGTTATAGAATGTAATACATATTCTGTAGACCACACATGTTTAAAGCAAATAAATATATCTTTATCTTTATCTTTATCTTTATAATTTATACATACTTCAACAATTTTTATTAAGAGAGAAATAGAATTATCGAAAATTTCCTGATGGAGAAATACCAAATAACACTCCGCCCGAGCCGGGAATCAAACCCGAGACCCCGCGGTGAGAGGCGCATACGCTAACCACTAGACTATCGAGGCAGTTTGACACATTGAGTGAAAATATATATGGGTCTACCTTAATACCAAATATTAAGTTTCTACGTCATCTGGAATTGGGTTAGGTTATTGATATATAGGCATATCATTGTATATAGGTATATTATTATTAGTCAATCACAAAAATGTTGATTTTTGAACGTTAATATTTCGATTATTGTTTCTGAGATTTTGCATAATGGACATCAATAAACATGTCAAATTTCAATGAATATAAAATATTTTTCCGTGATCACTGTTGTTTGGGCCCCAATATATAACACCCATATTGACCGCCTGGAATCCATACAAAGACGGTTTATAATTGGCTCTATGCATAAAGTATGGTTTACGGCGTAAAATACCTGAATACGAAGCCCGGCTGGTGAATTTTAACACGCTTATATTAGCTTCACCTGTATGTTTGTTTGTTTGTTTGTTTGTTTGTTTGTATGTAACCGACTCCTTTGGACTCGATTTTGACCCACTTTAAACGGACAGATTTAATTCAAACTTTCTACACTTGTAAAGAATCAGCGACAATATAATAATTTCATAAATTTATCTCCATTATCCTGATTAGGATCGCCAGGATTAAAATAAAACTAAAACTAAAAAGTGAAAAATAAATATAGTTTAAAAAAACTAAAAAAACACGCTTTTAAAGCACATCAAACTAAAAAGTGAAAAATAATTCTTATTATAACCTGAAAATAATAATAAACGAAAAATACTAGTACTATTGTGAAAAAAAGCGTGGGGCGCTCTGTGCCATATTTTTCGTCTATCGAGCGACCCACGCTTTTTTTCACAATAGTACTAGTATTTTTCGTTTATTATTATTTTCAGGTTATAATAAGAATTATTTTTCACTTTTTAGTTTGATGTGCTTTAAAAGCGTGTTTTTTTAGTTTTTTTTTAAAATGACAAGTCTGGAAAATAGAAGATGGGTGACCGACATGTGCACTCTACATAAAATTGTGAACGGCTCTCTTGATTGTGACCTTGTTAATAAGTTATATTTTAAGATTCCAACACGATCTATGCGTACTCCACAACTATTTAGTGTTCCATCTTGTAATAATAATGTCGCACAGAATAGTCCACTAATAAGAATGTGTAAAAAGTATAATTTTGTATGCTCTCAAACAGATAATTTTCAGGATGTACTCAATAAATTCAAAACATCATTGTTTAATTTAGAATCTTCATAGTTATAAACTAGTTTACTTTAGCTACCTAATTTAATTTAATTTAAATTTTATCTTGTAATTTAGTTGTTAAATTCCTTTTGTTCTATGTATAACCACAGAATAAGAATGTATAACGTACTACCTTTCTTGTTGAAGCTATCTAATTGAAGTGCTGTGTACAGATATAATTGGGCGTCAGATTTGTATTTGTTTTTCATGTCAAACATAATAATGTATGAAGTGTTTAATCTGTCATCTGTTTCTGTACCTTTTAAATAAAATAAAAATAAAATAAATAAATCAAAATATTTAAAAGAAGAAAAGGGTTTTTTTATTTTGGGGTATATTAAAATATGAAAAGTTATTAATTTATACAGTTGTTTTTGAACCAAGTACACATTAAAAATAATGCAAATTATGGTAAATAAATAAGGAAAATTATGAGACAAATATGTAATTAAATTAGGAAAATGATCATCAATTTCTTTGGAGCAGGTATCAAAATTATACCTACTCCTATTTTATTAGTATTTTTTTTCTATTGGACGATAGTTAGTTCTAGTTACGATGTGGGAAGTTGAATGTTGAAAACTAAGGATTTTTTTAATTTATATCTGTTTACGTGCTGCCTGCGACGCCGAGGTCATGGGTTCGATTCCCGCTTAAGAGAAATCTTTGTGTGTATGAACATGAGGGTTTGTCTTAGTCTGGGTGTTTCTATGTATAATAAGTATGTATTTACAAAAGAAAAGTATATTTGTATTAGTATTAGTTATTCTAGTACCCATAGTACAAGCTCTGCTTAGTTTGGGACTAGATGGAGTTGTGTGTGAGTTGTGGAATATTTTTTTATTTTATTTATTTATTAATTCCGGATTGGGAAGAAAGATGTGTTTTGGGCTTCTATGTGAAGAAACTCTGACTGCCTCGGTGGTCTAGTGGATAGCGTATGCACCTCTGGGGTTCGATTCCCGGGTCAAGCGAAGTGTTATTTGTGAACTTTTCGTCAGAAAATTCACAATAGCCTTAAATCGATCTAGTGTATTATTTACTTGAATAGCTATATATGTTTATTGTATATAAATATATATATATAAATCGCTGAAGCATTCTTGCGTCTTTACAAACTACCACCCTGCGGCGTCCACTGAATGTAGTAAGAATTTTAAGGTTTTCAATGCATATGTATGAAGTTTTTATCAGTATGATATCAGGAGGCGACGTGAAATTGCATTTAAACGTTATATGTTGGTATTCGATTTTAGATATTTCCAGGTAAATTAGTGCGTCCGTTCACTTTTAAACCTTTCTAGCACACTGAATATCTTCGTATATATTCTAAGCACTGAAGGCATTTTGCCGCTTCCATCCGAATGTGTGTTTAAATGAACTCTGTATAATGCTCTGCATATATCACAATTATTATAGTAACTAAATTACTTCCATCCATTATTGAATTCAGATTGGTTCCGAATAATGCTTTTGTATTATTGTATCCAGCTTATTAGTCAAGCGGCTTCCACCTTTATAAGTACTTATGTCTTCTAGAGTTTCAGAAACATAATATCACAATAAAACAGGTATTTTATATTAAAAATAAACGGAACCAGTAAGGTTCTTACCGGGTTGGTAAGAACCTTACTGGTTCCGTTTCAAAGCAACCATTCTAGATTTAGATAACTAATAAAAAAATCTAATACCTACAATGCAACTACATTGCACATAGAGTATTCCAATAAAATTAGGAAAGTATTTTATCAGGGTTTATAAATTAAAACTAGAGTGTCGCTGGTGGATAGAATTAAGAGCCTTAATCTATATCTATACTAATATTATAAAGCTGAAGAGTTTGTTTGTTTGTTGTGCGTTCAAGTAACGCACTAATCTCCGGAACTTCTGGTTCGATTTCCAAAACATATTTTAGTGTTTGGTAGCCGATTTATCGAAGAAGGCTATAGGCTATATATCATCACGCTAAGACCAATAGGAGCGAAGCACCAATGAAGAATGTTTCAAAAAGTTTTTTTTCTATTGAGAGCCAAATTTCATCTAAAATAATGCATTGTTTGCGAAAGTGTTTTATAAACATGATATTAATCCTTATCCAAATAAATACGTTATTCATTACAAGTATTGAATTAAAATCAAAATTGGCCCTTCACATCATTCGATTTAAATTAATATCTTAGGAGATATCGCAGTTTTAAAATAAAATAACAGCAAAATAATGATCGAGTACTGCGCGCACAATGTGCAAAGCCGGCGGCCGACAAACGTTATGTAAGGAGCCGACTCCTTACATAACGTTTGTGTTCAGCACTTAAATTTGATCTTTTCAGAATATCATCGTATAAATACTTTTTAGATGAATAAGTTTTGTTATAGTTTACCTATTTTATTAATTGCCTTATCTAATTAATAGATACACTATTCTAGTTTTTTTTGTTTTTTTTTTTACGTATTGCTTATGATTTTGTAGTATTTAGGGTAATTATTTTACTGTGGATACGCGATATTTTAAGGCCATTATTTTAGACTTTTTAAATGAATAAGTTAGTAATAAGTTATGTTTAAGTTGTACCTGTATGATATTTTGATTTGATTCATGTAAAATTATTTAAGGGGTATTTTTAATAGGTAAAAAGAGCTATATCCATTTAATTAATATATTACGATTAAGATATGAGTTTTTAAATATTGAGATCCGACAGCACATATTATTATGAGGTTCAGTGCAGACAAAACATCACTAATTGCAAAAAATCTTTTTTTACAATTAGTGATGTTTTGTCTGCACTGATTCGGGAAATAAAGGGTCTTTTAAATAGATTGGTCGATGTAAATAATCTGTGGCGGCTATTTTGTTTTGGCGGCATCTGTCAAATCTGTTTTTTTTTTATTCAGTCACTGATGCCAAATCACCATGGCAAGTTACACGTGTGAGCAGCATGTGCAAATGATAAAACTTTATTATAAAAATGAGTGCTCGTTAGTGCAAACGTTGCGTGCATTTCGCCCATTTTGTGGCAGACGCAACAGTCATTGGTCCGTATTTCTTCGAAAACGACCTTGGCGAGACCACCTTCAACGGCGCTACAGATCAATGATAAACAATTTCTTTTGGCTTGTATTGATCAATATGGACGTGAACGACATGTGGTTCCAGCAAGCTGGCGCTACTTGTCACACAGCGAACGACACAATGGACATCCTGCATAAACGGTTTGAGGGAAGGGTTATCTCTCGCAGAGGTGACGTGAATTGGCCACCAAGATCGCGTGATTTGACTCCGCTAGACTTTTTCTTGTGGGGTTTTCTGAAATCGCAGGTCTATGCCAATAAGCCATAATAGAAGCCAACACAACGCAGGCTATCGCTCAGATTCAGCCGGATATATACAGCAGTAATTAAATAGAGGACCTCTCGGATTTGTGCCACCATTCGAAGGCGCGGCGGACATTTGAACGATGTAATATTCCATCCAAAATGGCATAAATGGGCCTTTCAAATAAAAAATATTTTTTGTTTATATATTACACACATTTTGTTTAACATCGTCCCGTCCTTGTTAAAAGACCCTATTCTATTTGTTAAAATTTTTCATCTATTTTAAGATGACGTATCAGTTGATTCTGAGCCTCAGATTCAATGTTTTTACTGCCTGTTTTACCACTACATTTTTTCATGTTTCCTTATCAGTTTTTTGGAATAAAAACCCAGACATTTTGTACACGGATAATGCTCAGTAAATTTTAGCTTTCGCATCAGTTTAGTACATGGGACAGCTCTGTTTGTTTACAAACATAAGACACGCGAACGCCATCTTTTACACTATTATTCAAAGTCATTTCTTTTAGGTTAGGTTAGAACTGTGACCACAACGCACGAGCCGAGCGAGCGTACCGCGGCAGCGGCCGGCGAAGTGCCAGAACCGAATCGGTCCAATAGTTATTGGTTTAGGTACGGTTAAAACTGCGGTATAAACTCCCAGCCCATAAACTAAACCGTAAATGAGTAGTGTTTTATGAATTTAAGACAAAAATCAGTGAAACGACCTTTAATCATTCTAAACAGTTGTTTTTTTTAGACATAATTATCTTACTTGAACTTATTAATAGACACAACTTAGTGTGTTATGTAAAGCTTACCCCCTAAATAATAAACATACCCTCAAATTAAAACTATAAATATCATCTTCTATTTTTTATTACAGCTGGTAAATGTTTCTTTCTGACTATGAGTGGAAATATTATGGTTATTATGTTTAGGGATAAAAGCGTTATGATAATAATTTTTAACAAAAAAAAACCGACTTCAAAAAGTAGGTAAACTAAAAAGCAAAAAATAAATTTACTTCGCACAAAATAATACGTTTTTTCATTTAGTTAAATAGAAATTATTAAATAATTATTTTATAATTCTGAAGTCGGTGCCAAGTAAAAACAACCTTTCTACAATATCAAATTACAGTTCACACAAAAAGGGAGGCGTAGTTGTGCTAGTGCGCGGTCGCCCACTATTGGTACTTACCACAGAAATATAACTAATATTCAGTCAGAAAGAAGTTGTTAGAACGATTGATATTATCTAAACAGAGTTATTAATTGTTTACTTGGCACCGACTTCAGAATTATAAAATAATGATTTAATAATTTCTATTTAACTAAATGAAAAAACGTATTATTTTGTGCGAAGTAAATTTATTTTTTGCTTTTTAGTTTACCTACTTTTTGAAGTCGGTTTTTTTTTTTGTTAAAAATTATTTTATTTTACGATTTTAAGTTATGGGTAGACCGAGCAAGAATGTTTCTCGAATGAGGAGACGACGGTTACTTGAAACGGAAAACTTATTAATAATAAACAAGAATTAAATCCTTTCTCCTGACAATTGAGAGTCACGACCTTCCATCATCAGCTCATTTGACACAATAACTAGCAGTAGGAATATGCGTACAGTAGTGAAAGAATTATCCTTTAACTCCTAACTATTGAGGAGTTGACCTTCCATCATCAGCTCAACCACATAAAATTATTGCGACCAAGCGTAAATCCTGGCCTCGATTAATAAAATATGAGGGTTGCCCCCGATTTCTCTGGGATCCCATTATCAGATCATGACATGCTGACAATGGGACCACCTTTGAAATATCTCCGTTCCAACAGCTCACTTGACATCATAACTAGCAGTCTGAATATGTGTACAGTAGTGAAAGAATTATCCTTTAACTCCTAACCATTGAGGAGTTGACCTTCCATCATCAGCTCATCCACATAAAAATACGTAAATACTGGTGTAGCTTTGAAAAACACACTTAAAACATTACATGTGCCTATAAAATTCGAAGGTTTCCCTCGATTTCTCTAAGATCCCATCATCAGATCACGACATGCTGACAATGGGACCCCTTTGGAATCATCTCCTGTCCAACAAAAAAAGAATCATCAAAATCAGTTCATAAACGACGGAGATATCCGTGAACAAACATAAAAAAAAGCAACATATATACGAATCGAATTGAGAACCTCCTCCTTTTTTAGAAGTCGGTTAAAAAGGTAGGAGTTTAAATATATTTACATTAATAATATTAGTAATAACAATTTTCGGAAACATGAGTGTTATGAACAACGCCGGTAGCACTACTAATGGTATGAATAAAAACTTTAGGATGAAAAATTTTAGGAAGCGCGATCATTCGGATTACAAATACATCGCTAGGAAGAACAATTTTGTGTAAAGAACTCTAGGTGAGCCAATATGGACCACCCTAAAGGGCCCCTCAGGCACCGTACCGCTTGCTCGATTAAAGATAATATAAGAGACGCAAGATTATCGTCACGAAAAAATGATAAAAACTTTACAAATTATTACTATATTCAATGGGATGCAATAACATCGGAAAATTAAACGCGCAATATACGTGTTAAATTATACGCTGCACGGTCGCGCCCTCCAAATCTCGCACGGGCGATGGTTGAACTACGAAATACGCTAAAATGCCTTGTAGTGATAAAATTACGTCCATGCCAAAATTTTACCCAGACGTTCTACTAACAAAAAGACACCATCTGACCAAAAATTGGGGTCGGTTAATCTTGCGTCCGTATACCGGACGCATTAAGTCAGTCGGACGCAGTATCATTGGTAAAAATCGCCATGTAGGACGCAATATGAGCTTCAAGATGTATATATATATATATATATATATATATATATAAATATCCGTTCTATGTAAAGGTTGATCCAGTACGAAATTAAAAGAAATGTTGATCCACCTTTTTGCAGTGTATAATTCGCTCTTTACAAATATAACCGATATACTTTGATCTGAAGTTGAAATGGAGGGGTTGTTCGAGGATCTGCATCGGTCTCTTTTCAACATACTTGCCATCAAAAAATACATTAACAACATGTTTTTGTTGATCCGTAACGGTCGCAAAAATTATACCAATGAGTCAAATGTGGATCCTTTTATATTCATGCTCATGCGCAATCTTACTGACTAACGTTGATCCGAGGGCAGTGATAGTTCCTAACTATTGAATGGGTAGTAAGTATATTTGGTATGTGATAATCTGTTATGAAGATTTTTTTAAGTTATGGTACCTACATAATACCAGAGAACATACGAGCGGAGCGAGTGATGCTTTGTCTATGCATAATACATTAATAAATATATTAAGTAAATATTTTTTTTATTTTCTGGCTAAATAAAATGTTTTTTATATATGTTAGAATTGTCGATTATGTACCTATAAACGAAACGTTACTTGACTTATGTTTTTTTGTTAAACATAATAATGTCTTTTTTATTTTCTAAATGTTAGTAATATCTAACTGATTAAAGATGTTACATAATTAAAACAATTATGATTGTTAAAAATTGATTTTCTCTACATGTCATCTAAACTTAATTTTAATAATATCCGATCCTTTATGCCTTTCAATTATCACTTTAATTAATGTATGTATCACTACTGGGTGCGCCAAAGTTCACCTAAAGTTTCAATGCCGATAATTGGAAATCTGAAAATGTTCTTTGTAACATTCTTCATCCTAGCAATTAGGTACAATTCCTAACAACTCTGCCACAAATTTTTATAATCGAAACATTTAACTTCCTAATGTCGGAAGCAATAAACATCTATTATACTTTTATTAGTATTCCTATATTTTTTCAACATAACCATCTTTTACACTATTATTCAATGTCATATCTTTTTTGTTTAGGTTTCTTTTTAATAATAATCAGTATTGTATACATTAATTTTACGTAACTTTTACACATAACATGTAGATATAACATATAAGACTAATATTACCATGGTACAAGTACTTCTTCTTCTTCTTACGTGTCAATGGCATTTTGTTTTCTCATTTTTTATTTAATTTTTTTTTGCCCAGTAGGAAGCAACTTCTACGCCTTTGCTTGTGGCTTGCATTAGGTCTTCACGGGTACACGTAGAGGCCGACAGTGGGCACGAAAGCAGATAAGCCATGTTTTGAATAGGGAATCCACAATCGCACGAGGTATTATTGGAGTTTGTGATTCCCCATTTGGCCAGATTCTCCATGCAGCGACCAACTTGAGTCCGAAGGCGGTTTAAAGACTTCCAGATCGGCCACTGTAGCCTACTTCCAAGTGGCAGGTGCTCAGCTAGCTCAGGAAAATCAGCGGGTGCTGGTAGCCTAGTCTTCCACATCTCGAGGCGTACGTGAGCTGGACTTTGGTCTGAAGAGTTCGCATATCTCAAGATGCTCCTGCGACTTTTCAAGCGAGCTGGTGGGAGATGGTGGTCATACAGAGGATGTCGTCTGTCACTAATTTGTTTTAGCTTCTCAGTATGACACGAAGCTTCACGGCGTGCAGAAGGTGGCGCAATGCCCGCCAACGGCTATATCATATTGATAGGCGTGGGTTAGAAGCAGCCGGTGATGGCCCTGCAGATAACATTCAGTGCCACATCTACCTCTTTGGCGTGAGCTGAACGAACGGACATGCGAACTCCCCTGCCGAAAAACCACAACTACAAGTACTTACTTAGTTAAATATATGTTTTCATATACACATTTCAATTAAATTAGTTTAGTATTTATATCTTTATATTTTTTTATTTAAACCAGCGGCTATAGTTTTAAAATATTCACTTTTATTGGTGTATTCTGGTTTAAGTTAGGTTAGAACTGTGACCACAACGCATGAGTCGAGCGAGCGAAGCGAGCGTGCCGCGGCAGTGACCGGCGAAGTGCCAGAACCGAATCGGTCCTATAGTTATTAGTTTAGGTACGGTTAAAACTGCGGTATTAACTTCCAGGCCATGAACATAACCGTAAATGTGTCGTGTTTTATGAATTTTATTCATTTAAGACAAAAATTAGCAAAACGACCTTTAATCATTCTAAAGAGTTGATTTTTTTGACATTATTATCTTACTTGAACTTAGCAATAGACACAACTTAGTATGTTATGCAAAGTTTACCCCCCAAATAATAATCATACCCTCAAATTAAAACTATAAAATATCTTCTACACCACATATATTTTTTATTACAGTTTGTAAATGTTTCTTTCTGAGTATGAGTGAAAATATTATGGTAATCATGTTTAGGGATAAAAGCGTTATGATAAAAAAAGTAGGAGTTTAATAGTTATTTATGGTACAAGTGAGAAAAAGTTTATATTTCTGTTGTGAGCGCCAATTTTAAACCCGAAGTAGTCTTGAATTGAATCACGAGCGTAGCGAGTGATTCTAATGAAGCCTTCTTTCTTTTTTTCCTGGTAAAAAGCAAACTTCTGTGTTTAAAATTAGTTGTCTCAACTCTTTTGAAGTTCTACAAAGTTCTTCATCACTGGAATCACAATTTTTTTGTTAAAAAGTGCCAGTAAACAATTAAACATAAACTGAAAAGAATTTTCGGAAACATGAGTGTTATGAACAACGCCGATAGCACTACAAATGGTATGAATAAAAACTTTAGGATAAATTTTTTTTAGTAATAGTGATCATTAGGATTACAAATCGTTAGGAAGAACAATTTCGGGTAAAGTACTTTAGGTGAGCCAATATGGACTTATTACTACTACTTAAACATTATAATAACAATTAAAAATTGTCCACATAAACGCCTAAATCTGGTAATAGTAGGACTCTTGCGGAGAGAATAGTAGGAGTCGGTTATTTAATGGCCATGTAGTAGCTCATCAACGCTACGGTATTTCGGGGCTTCGATATTCTAGATCTTATATCTCAGGTACTGAGTGCGATGCAATGTCACATACTCTGTATGATATTGAGCTGTTGGCATGCATGCAGCTGGGCACGAAGCTTAACATCGGGTAAGCGACAAGCTTGTGCCATCAACAAATTTTACAAATCCTTACCATACATAATTGTATCATACCTATAAACATAAAAACGAAATAAATAAATAAAAGTTAATGATTAGGTGGTCTTGCAATAAATTATAAGAATTAAACCATCCATATACATTAGGTAAGTCCAGTAGGAGGACCAATCAGAAGGCTACTGCCTTCTGATTGGTCCATTTGAATCGGATCAACAACTATCGGAGTGGATTTGTATATCGGATCAACATTTCGGTTGCGTTCCCTAAACTTCAACGGAGTAAAACGTTGATCCGGCCGGATCCACATTTGTATGGAAAAGATTATATTGGATCAACAAAAGCCACTCGGATCAACATAGGTTTTCGGATCAACAAAGTGCTCGCCCTACAGCACGCATGATCAACAATTGACGGGTTGGTATAACTATATATATATATATATATATATATATGTATGTATATACAGGGTGGATGCGACATAGCGACATTTATTGAAACCACAGCTTCTATACATGGCCAGTACAGTATGCATTTCCACCGGATAAAAAAATCTCTGGCGAAAAAAAAAATCCACGTCTTCCGAACAAATTGCACGATCGCAATGTTCAAATTGTTCGGAGAACGTGATTTTTTTTTTTGCGCCAGAGAATTTTTATCCGGTGGAAATTGATACTTACCGTGTATAGAAGCTGTGGTTTCAATAAATGTCGCTATGTCGCATCCACCCCGTATATGTGTGTGTGTATAATGTATATATTATACTGCTAATCGTATGTACAGTATATTATTTTTATGTACCTATTATATGTAAGTATTAATATACCCATTAAATCCGTTTTCGCAATTATTTATAGTGCACAAAAAAAAATAACTACCTATTAATAATTTCTTAAGCTCTCTTGTCCATCCAAAGGTTGCCTGTAAGAAATTGCTTTTATAGCGATAAGGCCGCCCATTGTACTATCTAAATGATGTTCTTTATGAAACTGACTTTCTTATTTGTGTACAATAAAGAGTTATCTATCTATCTATCTATCTAATAGCAGCACGGAATTGTGCCCGATGAATGGCGATCGGCTAACTCCCTATCCCATGGGACCTAAGCATAGCAGATGAAATGTGGGTGTTGTGAATTCTTGACAAAACGAATAAGATATAAGATAACTGAACCTACCTTCTAAATACTAAAATACCAAAACTATACTAGGCGTCCTACATTTTTTCGAGTTTTCTTAATTATGAAACACTTATTTGGGTGAATTGCACAAGCAAAAAATACACGGCAAACCTGAGAATGGTATATAATATATATAATGTGCTGATATTTCATTTTATATATGTATTTTGTCTCAAAAAGTAAGTACTTCTCTACTTTGACAAAAAAATCATTCAAAAATCATTAAAAATAAAATACAAAATGTAATTTTATAATTTCAGTAATATTGGGACAAAAATAGGATCATTTCGGTGACTGTTATAACTCGTTCTAGATTCGTTTAATTTGTTTCAAAATTGTGTATTTAATTTCGTCGTAAGTACTGATTTGCTTAAGTAGTGTTCATATTGTTTTAAAAATTTTATCACACAGTAAGAAACGGTGCACAGTCTATCATTTCAGTGGTAATTTTTATCATTTCGGTAGACACTTTTCATTTCAATGGACTGAAAAATTCATCCTTAAATATTTAAGTATGTTAGTTTTGATGATATTTGATGTCCATTCACACACAATGTTATAAAATAGGCTAAAGTTTCATTTGTCACTTAAAATATATAGATAGCATTGAGATAAAAAAATCCCACCGAAATGACTCAAAAAACTCGCTTATTTGTTTGTATGGTAACCTAAACATAACAGGTTAAGTGTAGGTGCTATAATATATAACTCTGCCCTTCTGGCTAATATTACCTCCAATTATTAAGGGTTCGTCAGAGGTGTACAACACCCACATTTCACCGGCTATGTTCATGTGCCATGGGATAGGAGGTAAACCTATCGCCATCCACTGGGCACAATTCCTACTTCGTGCTGCTATTACGAATTTCCCTACAGAAATTTCACAAATAACTCTTTGCCCGACCCGGGAATCGAACCCGAGATCTCGCAGTGAAAGACGCATACGCTAACCACTAGACCAATAAAGCAGTATTTTATTAATGAGAAGGTAGCTCAATCTGTCTGTGGGTGGATTTCCCAAACGACTTTTTTTTCTGTCCTCGCTGAAATTCGTATTTGAAAAGAAGAATATTGTATTGAATTGATTTTTATAGTATTCTATAGGTAGATATAGGGTGGAGGTAAAAATATTAATGGGCTATAATAAAGCATCGATGGTAAAAGCATCGCACAATTGAACTTTCGACACATTGTGTTCGGTACAATACGGCAACAGTTATACATCATCTGTGAAAATTTCAACTTCCTAGCTATCACGGTTCATGAGATACAGGCGATACAGCCTGGTGACAGACGGACGTACGGACGGACGGATGGACAGCGAAGTCTCTGTAAAAGGTTCCATTTCCTTTGGGTAAGGAACCCTAAAAACATGTAAATTTCATAAGCTTTCAAATGAGGTATAAAACTCTGATGTAACTGGAATATGACAAAGTTATTGACGAAACAATGGTGCAAAGGTGGTCAGATTTACCAAATCGGTGGATAAGCACACCTTTTCGGTGGAAAGGCATAACATTTCGGTGGATAAACTTAACATTTCGGTGTTCAAGCATTTCATTTCGGTGTAAAGAAAACTAATCGGTGGTCGGCTTATCTTATCGGTGGCAACCCAAATTCAAACTCAAATTTCTCCTCAGTCTTAAATGATACGTCTATGTGTGTATAATTGGGGACATTTAGTATCCTATAGATTACAATAAATCTAAAAAATATCCAAAAAAGTTCACCGATAAGGTACAAAAAACCCCATTGTTGAAATTGACCCCTGTCTTTCACCCATAGACAGTATCCATGTGCAGTAAACGCTTAAAACGCCATAGGCATGCTAAGGATTACATTGCTATGAACTGTACGAGCCCGATACAGCCAGTACACATACTAACGAAATCACGTGCGTGTATAGCAGTTTATATATACATTTTAATGCGTTTTGGCATATTTTTGTAAAGTGAACTAATTATTTGGACATGGCTTTTTAAGCTGCCGTACTAAGAATTTCCAGACAGAGACATCCCAAATAATTGTTGACATAAAATACCTAAAATTTTAGAATACCCTTAAAAATTTGACAAACTATGCCCGACCTGTCACACCCATAAATATAATTGACTTAAATATAATTTTTAACCGCTTGAAGCCTAGGCGCGCGCAAAAAAAAATCCTCGAAGCCCAGCCGATATCGTCACCGGCCCGCGTGAAGTGTCGAGCTTACAAAAAAAATTTTTACGACGCAGATTGCGGCCTGCTGTAAGTTGTTGAAGTGGTGTTTTTGTTTAAGTTAAAAAGTCAAGCTTGTAAATGGTATCAGAATTTATTGCGGACGTCCTATTTGAAATATAATACTTGACTGTGAATGTAAGTAATACGTAAAAAATCATCATTTGCGACTTAAAAAATATTTATTTTGTTAAATAGAGTAATCATTCGATTACTAGGCTATTGAAATTATTCTAAAGGTATTATTAAATGGAAATAAAAATAATACTTTTACTTAATAGTAGAAAAATATTTATTTAGAGGCTTACAAAGTTTGCACAGATTTCATACAGGAAGTATTTTTTTCACCCAAACTTAAATACTTAATTTATAATAAACGCTTTTAGACAGACCAAAAATATAATTACTAATTAAAACCTTGATTCATATTGGAATTTTTTAAAAAAAATCGTGGCTCTAAGTTAAATATTCCCACTAAAATTATTATGAAAGTGATTGAAAGGTGTTTCAAAAAACCACACGGTAGGTTTCTCAAAAAAATTTGTTCAGCAAAATTTAGGTACATAGAATATTATATAAATAACTATTTACGTCAAAAAAATACCTTTTCAACGATATATCACACTTACTATTTGATCCCTGTTTAAAAATATTGCAAGTAAAATTAAAATCGCAAGTGTATGTATTCAGTAAACTACTCTCAAAAACCGTTTATAAAGCTGGGTACACATGTATGAAAAAATCGAATTATTTTTTTTTATTAAAAGTTTTTGTTAAAATTATGAAAATTTAAACTAAAACTGTAATGAAAACTTATTTTATTATTGATAGTCTGAATCCACACACGTGGTCATCACATCAGGGTCTGATAATGAACTGGTTATATACACTGTTACTCGAATCAAGTTTAACAGGGCTAATCAGGACCAACATTTGCGTAGTCTCTTTCGTACGAAGCATCGAAACACTGATGATCTAACACTATTAAACGGTCACCCATCCAAAAACTAACCTTGGTAAAAGTTGCTTAACTTCACATAATACTCTAAAGCATTATTTTACGTAATTCCATGGCATAAAAAATTTTATGAAGTAATATTTATTGTAAAGATCAACCTTTCAGATTTCGGAGGTCACGTGAGCGATTTGATCTGTACAAAACACCACCCATGTAAATCAAGCCTTATTTGTACATCGGGCGGTCGCAGCCATTTTTAACCGACTTCAAAAAAAAAAGAGGTTCTGTATTCGATCCGTATGTATGTATGTATGTATGTATGTATGTATGTATGTATGTATGTATGTATGTATGTCACCTTTTTATGTTCGCGATTTTCTCGGAAACTACTGATCCGATTTGAATGCAGTTTTCGGTATTTTAATCCTTGTGTTTCAAGGAAGGTTTTAGTATATAATTTATCAGAATCTGATGAAGATCTTTGGAGACAGGCAACGGAACTCTTCAAAAACGAATAGCTAATGAACCACGTTTTGTGCAATCGTGTATCTATGTATTGTTTTCACCACTACATAACATAACATCATGCCTGTGTATGCTTTGAAGGGTAAGCAGAGAGCCTACTTACCTACCCTTAAAGTACCGAAAGCTCTGCTTAGGTTTGGACGGGGCTTACGTTTCAGCACATTTGTTATTATCGTAGTGATAACTTATGATCATGAAGATCTCAGAAAGAATTTTTTGATTATATTGATTGTTTCTATTGTGTTTCATGCGTAATGATGCCTTAGTATTTCTTCCTAACCCCATCGTTAAATCTAAAAAACTAAGACACTAAAAAGCTTGAAATAAAAAAATAAAATAAAAAAAACAAATAAAAAAAAAATAAAATAAAAAAAACTAATTAAAAAAAAGAATATTCTTAACTCGAGCGTATTCTAAATATTATAATTATATGTACTAATTTTTTTCAAAGAAAAAGGAACCGCCTTCAAAAACTCAAAAGTAAAAAATTAAATATTCGCTAAACTTTGCTTACCTTTATATTAATTTGTTTAAAACAATAAACCCAAATAATTATGTAATACCAATTAATTATATTTTTTTGAAGTCGGCGCCAAATTACAAAATCAAATACCAATTCAATTGGTATTTGATTTTGAGATTTTTTCAACAATTATTTCGGTAAATACGGTTTTAATTGTTATTTGATTTTATGATTTTTCAACAATTATTTTGTTTTATTACGTTTGGGCCGGCAAGTTTTGTTATGTTTAATCTTCTCATGATGTTAACTCAAATGATGTTATTTATTTAATTTTATGTCGAACAATAGTTACTATTTCCAAATAAATATTAATCATGACGTTTTACACAGAATTGTGAACACGGTAAGCAATTACATTTATGAGATGGTCAGTAGCACTAGACATGTATTGAAAAACTTACCAATAATAAAAAAAGTAAACACTTTACACTGCAATCCTTTTTCACAATAGCACTTTATTAAATATTTAAATGAAAAAACACACAAACTTACCAAATAAACGTATTAAAGTAATTAAAACACGTATTCAAACGAAGTATACGGGTGGCATACGCGACGCTGACTATCGTAAACAAACACTGAACTTTAACTTTTTTTTTTTATACTTCGCGTTCCCGTGTACAGCTTATTATAAGTTTTTTTAGCATGGCCAAACATGTAGAATGAGATAAAAATATTAGAAAAAGGTGTAGTTTGAAAGAGAAAAAGATAATAATGTTTGTTTCAACGAATATCTAACTGCGACAAAAAAGGGACAAAACTGACGTTCGGGCTTCTACTGTTGACAGCAAAAAGGGACATTAGTCACATTTGGGCTTCAACTGGTTAAAACAACTTTTAATTTTTTTTAGTTCTATTTTTCTTACAGCTGTACATAGTTAGGTTTTCAATTTTGTTTTTTTTGATTAAGTTATTAGAATATTTAAATGTAAAATACAATATTTTTATTGAAAGTAGTTCAATAAAAAGAAAATATATATCGTCCAATAAATACTTTATTGACTAAATAAAAGTGGTAATATTGACTAAGCCCTTCGAGGATGATTTCTAACGAATATTGGGGTAGGATTGCTTCAATTTTATTATTCAACTTATAATTATTAATTTTAAAGTTAAAACTTAATTATTATTAACAAACCCTAAGTTAGTTCGGACACGTACTTGGAAGGTTACTTCGGGTTTATCGTGTAAAAAAAACCTCTTAAATTGCTACAGTTAATATTGCTAAATACATATTGAGGAGTCCGTAAGTCTTTACGGACTCCTCAATATGTATGTAGATGTATTTTATAGGCGATAAAAAATAGGTGAGTACCTACTATCAAACAAGATATCGAAACCTAATTTAATACATTTATATATTACCTATTTCCATAAATTGAATCGAAAAACCAATAAACACCACTTTTATTACCTAAAACACTGAGGGTAAATGTCATCGTGGCGGAGCTAGTACTAGTGATTCAGTACATGATTCTAAGACCAGTGCTGCAGCTAAACCGCAGTGGGTGGAAAAATCTGAATACTTCGTAATGTAGTATATGCAACGAACTTTATAAACTTTAACGGCTACGTCAACTTTGTTGGTTTAAGAGAAATTGGGGTCCGGGACGTAAAATGCAATTACTTTGTATATTTCGTGCAAACTACAAAAACCCTTGGAAACGATGACTTATTTGATGCTGTTACTTATTTAAATCAGGTAGAGCCGTTTTTAACCGACTTCAAAGAAGGAGAAGGTACTCAATTCGACTGTTTCTTTTTGCTACAAGTCCTAACATACTTATTTCGCTTCTGTTAGATATATTTATATTTATTGTACAGTTTTATATATATTTTTTATTTTTCTTAAAAACTATGCAATATAAAAAAAAAAATATTTTACGTGATCAAAATAATAAAAAGAAGAAAAGGGTTTTTTAATTTTAGGGTATATTGAAATATGAAATGTTATTAATGTATACAGTTGTCTTTGAATCACGTACACATGTGCAAATAATGCAAATTATAGTAAATAAAAAAGGAAAATTATGAGAGAGATTTTTAATTAAATAAGGAAAATAATCATCAATATCTTTGGAGCAGGTATAAAAATTATACCTACTCTTATTTTATTACTAAGTAATTAATTAAATTTAGTTTTGACGAATTAAATAAAGCTTTAAAAGTTTTAATCAAACACCATTAAAGTGAATGCTTTGCTAATGAAATAAAAATTATAAATAACAGTCAAGTTTTGCCATCTAATTCTCGTATTTTGTCTCTGAGTCTATTCCTTGACAATGACGGTATTCTCTGTGTAGGAGGTAGAATACAAAATTCTAAAGAACCTTATGAAAAAAAAACATACAGCGTTGCTGAACACTAAGCATAATTTTACGAAATTACTTTTTGTGGTTCTCAACTTTTGTTGAATGACATAAGGAATAGGTTTTGGCCTCTGAGAGGCAGAATATTGGCAAGATCTACAGTCAATCATTGCAAAATATGTAAAACTTTAAAAGCTAAATGTCACATTCCCATTATGGGAAACTTATCTTTGAATAGAGTCACTCTAAATAAGCCATTTCATAAAAGTGGTGTCGATTTCGGTGGCCCATTTTATATAACGGATCGCAAAGGTCGCGGTTGTCGGATAACTAAGTGCTATATATGTTTGTTTATTTGTTTTAGTTCAAAAGCCGTGCATCTTGAGGTAGCTAGCGATCTTACTACAGATTGTTTCATTTTGTGTCTATGACGCTTTATAGCTCGCAGAGGCAAACCATTAGAAATTTGTTGCGATAACGGCACCAATTTTGTCGGTGCCAATAACGTAATTACTAAGTTTTTGCAAAACAGTGAAACAATCAGGGGTTTTTCCACCGAGGAAGGTATAAAATTTAACTTTTCGCTCCCCATTTTGGAGGACTATGGGAGGCGAGTATCACAGCCGCGAAGCACCACATAAATAAAGAAATAAAATAAAAATGATTTATTACCAAAAAGCATAAACATTTACAAATATCCATTGGTCCCACACTAGGCAAGCCTGTCCTGTAGGTACCAGAATAACGATTGCCAGTTGTATTACATAATGCACTCAAACGAGATCGTTGATGACAATATTAAATTCTATAAAAGTTTAATTATTAATATTATTAAAAAAAAAAAAAAAAAAGGATACATTATTTATAAGGCATTTCGGGAAGTTAAATTATAATCATAATTGGTAATTTTAGGCAATTTTATAAATTTACTAACAAACATACATACGTAATGACATAATTCGTATATTAGGCGATAGGCATTTCACTTTCAAAGAGTTATCAACTTTTTTTTCGCAAATTGAAGCAATCCTGAATTCAAGGCCTTTAACCCCTCTTTCAACTGACCCAAATGACCTTGTTCACTTGACTCCTGCGCACTTCCTATTTGAAAATCATTAAACGCCCCAACTGCATTGATGACATCATTGGAGAAGACCACAGGCTTCTCAAGGGCGAGGAAGTGGCCACCATCTTGCAGTACTGTTGAGCTCAGTAGGTTCGTGTATTTGTGCTTCAGCAACCTCGGAGACTGGTAGACGATCTCGTCCTTGGCGTGTATTGTCCATGTGGGAACTGGTGTCGGTGCTCTGGAAGATAAATGTGGGTTTATTCAGGCAGGATATTGAACTATCAGAAAAAAAATTATCTTGACCGCAGTCAGATCGAAAAAAAGAACGGAGACCGGGCGGTTGACGGAGGAGAATGGAGGAAAATAAATTTTACGCCGACCCCAAATGGGACCAAGGCTGAAGAAGACGAAGACATGTCATTGTACTGTAAGACTTATAATTTATTATAAATCTTTCAAGTAATTTCAGAACACAAACACAGTTAAAAGGGCCTTAGATTGTTAAAACCACAACCCTTCTACTATTTAAAAATACCATTTGTTGTCAAGCGAAATTGGACTTTAATGTTTTGAAATGTCCACTGACAATGGTAAGAGTAATTAAAGTCTTTTCTTTGAGTACAAAAACGGCATAATGATATTGCGTTATTATAATAGCAGCCCTGTATCTAATACATGTCCCACTGTTGGACTCAGGCCTCTTCTCATGATGAGAAGGGTTAGACCATAGTCCACCACGCTGGCCAAGTGCGCATTGGTGTCTAACACACACCCCAAGCACTTTTTAGGCGCTCTCACACATGCAGGTTCCCTCACGATGATTACCTTTACCGTAAGCGAGCGATAATTTATATGATAAATACACACACATCTTCGAAAAGACGAATCTTAACGATTTATTGCCAGAGGTGTGTGCCGTGGGTTCGAACCCGAGGCCTTTGACTTTGCAGCCCTACGGTCTTCCACTCGGATATCGCTGCGTATTGCGTTATTAGTGATACAATTTTCAAAAAAATCTTTTCTCTATTATAGATATTAATGTACAAGCTGTAAATTATTACTAACCCTCCCGCAGGAGAGGTCAAGATCTTCAGATTAACGCTTTCAGCATACAGCCGGCAGGAGGTTGTAAACGAGTTGGAGACCCAGAAGAGAGTTAGGATGTCCAGCAGACTGTCACGACTGAAGGACGCGTCCAGACCTCCGTCGATTTCCTTCACGTTACTATGGCGGGTGCCTGAAGATATCAGCTGAAGGATGTAAGCCAACATGCCTGCCGGAGAATCTTGCATGGCAACGCCTGAAAAGAATTTCTTGATATTAATATGATGGAGCAGCAAATCGTGATTGACATAGCATAACATCACGCCTATATGAGCCAGAAGGATATGGCAGAGGTGAACAACTCCCACAGTTCTCCAGTTATGTTTAGGCTCCATGGGATAAGGGGTAAGCCTGTCGTGATCCACCGCGCACAATTCCAACTCCGTGCTGCTATTGTGAATTTCTAGACGGAAAGTTCACAAATAACCTTTACCCGACCTGAGAATCGAACCCGAGACCTTGCGGTGAGAGGCGCATATGCTAACCACTAGACCATTGCGGCAGGTTATAACTAAATCGTAAAAAGAACGAACAACCATCACTTACCAAGACTGTCAGGCTTTGTAGCTTGAAGATGGAGATATCCAAACTCAGAGTTGAGTTGCAGGAGCTTCTGCGTGATCGGGTACATTCTGTCTGCTAATGCTGGTTCTACCACCAGGTCAGGGGCAATGGCTCCTACTAGATAGCCCGCAAATGTTAAAGGATTTTGGGAGAGTGGCATGTTTGTATGATAGCCCAGGACTTCCTGATAAAAAAAAGGAACTATTAATTATATTAGTCTACAGTCTAAGCCGTGCGGCGATTCCGACATGGTTAAATAAGATATGAATACCTTATAAATAGTTTTTTGTTTATTTTTTGTTTTTCATAATATTATATAGGTTAACAAGAATCAATAGCAATATTATTTTTTTTATCGATAATAGCCTATTGATATTTACAAGACTATTAGACTATGAAATACGATCGATACTATTGCTTGCTGTCTATTGAATTAACATTCGATACTCTCGATAGTATTCATAATATCGACAGTATCCATACCATCGATATTATGAATTACTTATATTAGGTATTATCTGTACCTATATTTACTTTAAGGAAATTGTTTAAGCAAAATGAAAATTTTTAAAATGTTTCAAAGTGCCAAACTACCACGCTTTCTCTTTTTTTTAATCTGTCCATCCAAAGGTTGCCTGGTAGAAATTGCGTCAAGCGATAAGGCCGCCCTTTGCATATTGTTATTGTCTTTCAATAGTTGTATTTAGTTTGTAATGAAATGGTATGCAAATAAAGTTTTATCTATCTATCTATCGATGATATCGGTATTACGGGCAAAAAAAGCGAAAACTCTAATTGTATTCCTTACGTTTGGATATATAGTGGCCATATGCGAACCAATCCTGGATCCCCAGTCCCCTCCCTGGACGTAGAACTTCTGGAAGCCAAGTCTACGCATCAGATTTCTGAACACCGTTGCTATCTCATCTGAGCTCAAGCCTGGTCGAACGGCAGCCTGTAATAGGATAGAATAGAATAGAATTAACGTTATTTACTGAACAAAGGTACAGTGGGTCAAGCAATTAGGTATGCAGGGCAAAAACTTCTACGCAATAGTCAAAACTGGCTGCAATATATAAGTATATGCATGTGTGAATTACTTTTTTAATAAGTGTAATGTACCCACTATTTAGATATGTAACTAAATTATCCATAACTGGTGTAGTAAGTCTTTGCTATGACTTAGAAGTTTTTGCCCTGCATACCTATCTCGTTGGCCCACTGTACATTAATGGTATAAACAATAATTTTCTCCTCCTTGTTCTACTTAATAGGCATGCAAACATCATTTGGTAGTTATTAATTAAGTATAAGATAATTATTAAAACAAAATTCAAATTTTACATTACAAAAATAAAACAGCATAGAAAAAAGAACGTAATAATAATAATAATATAGAATAAAATGTCAATATAATTAAAATATAATTCTGTCACGTCACTTGATCGGCTAAAAATCAGTCACACTATAATACGCTTCATCTACAAGAAATGCTTTAAGTTGCCTTTTAAGTGTAACATTACTTTGGCTTTTCCAGTGTTTAGTCAATTTATTATAAACTAGCTTCCGCCCGCGGCTCCGCCCGCGTGGTATGTCAATTAAAAGTAGCCTATATGTTAATCCAGACTATAAGCTACATGTGTGCAAAATTTCATCGAAATCGACCCGGTAGTTTTGGCGTGAAAGAGTAACAAACATCCATACTTACAAACTTTCGCATTTATAATATTAGTAAGGATAATGGGAGCCATGCAAAAGATACTCTTGCGCATAAGAGCAGTCCTAGCTACGTGTAATCGAAGTCTGCTATCGTCACGTCTATTCCTCGAAACTGAGTCTGCTAATCGTGGGAACAGATTCGGGTTCGACTTGACAAAGAGCACAATTTCCAAAATGTAGATAGCTGGCAGGGTTAAAATTTTGTGTTGTTTAAAATATGGCTTACAGCTATCAGTAACCTTGAGTTTGAACATCGATCGAATAGAGATCTCCGTTAGCTTTTTTAGGCTATTATTCTCTAGAGTAAGAATTTCAATCTCGTGATGGGCACTTTCGAATATATTTTCAAGGTAAAACAGGCAATTTAACTTTTTATTTTATTTGATACAATACAAAAGAGTAAATAAATACAGTGGTTCTGAGGTAGACAGTATCACTGAGCCCAACACTAGGATACCCTGTGTTGTGGGGTTCAGTCTTTTTCATCCTATTAAATTTGATGTATTAACATTTAAAAATAAAAATAAAAATTGCATGCATTAGTATTCTTAATAATAGATTATTTAAATTACAATAAATTTTTTTCGTTGCTTTAACATTATAGTTCTACAAAATCGAATTAACATTGATTATATCTTAATTATTAGGTACTATTTGAATTATTTAAATCATTATTATTGTTATTATATATTTACTTAATAAATTACATTTAAACTGTTTTATTAAGTCTGTACGAATCAGGTTAGTCAAGTTTATAAATAAAACCATAATATGCAGGTGCGCTGTCAAACAGTTTTTGAAAAGTAGACAAATATTTAAAAAAAAACGTTTTATCGATAATATTTTCGTTTACTTCAAAATCTTGGGTACAGTTTGATACACATTAGATTATTATGGCTGACACAGAAGCACACAGAAGATTATGGCTGTCACTATAAAATTTAAGGGGAAATGATCTTATCGTAATATTGAAACATATTGTAGCCAGCAACAGTACAAAAACCTAATTCTACTTACTAAAATATTTGTATAATTTTAATTAAGTATTTTTTATACTTACATCAGAGAAGCCGAAACCAGGAATGCTTGGCGCTACGACTCGTATGGCGAAGTTCCTGCTCGGATCCACCTGAGTGAGGTATGGAATAGCACCATACAACTCTCTCACAGTGCCTGGCCAGCCGTGGAGGAAGAGCAGAGTTACGACTTCTGTGTTTGGTTGGACCTGAGAACATGAAAAAGCATTCATTAAGGCTGTGTTGTTCGAGGAGTACTTGCCTTACGATTATGATCATCGATTTGGTCCAGGACGCAGGATCTCGAAGAGTGGATTTAAACTTACCAGAGCCTTATGCCCAACTATCTCTCGAGGCTTCGGAAACCTTTAGACCCAATGGAAAGCCCTTTTTAGACCCATCGTTAAGCTGAACGTCATATAAGTCCTTTCCTCATATTATTTTGATAAGTAACATTTTAATTATTTAATTCTTTAGATTATTTTATTGCCTCTGTAATTATAATGTTGGTTGACGTGTTTAAGCGCCCCTTGGGGTTAATAAAAATAAATGTTTTGTCTTTGACTTTGTCAGGTCTTCGTACTCGATCCGATCCGATATCTCGATTGTACGTTCGTGTATGCCCGACTCTGTGTTTCCACATGAACACTATTATGGTTTCTTAAAAGTAAAAGTTAATAAGGTATCTTGTAGGTAAGCGTGCTCCACCGCATCATCACTTACCATCAAACGTATTTACCATAAAAATGTACTGTAATTACCATATTATTTAATGTTGCAACTATTTTACCACACGTGCGACACTTTGTAAGGCTGACAACTGAAAACCCGTGCACTATTCAGCTAAAACCTATCCTTTTTAAGCATAATAGGGACAGCATGCTACCAGCGAAAAAAATACACCATGCTACCTTCCAGCCTGCACCTGATGTAATCTACTTAATTATTTTCCTGTATTATCTAGTGTGTTTGTTTCTATTGTGGTCCTGTGCTTGTTGTTAGAATAATTAATGTTTTCTATGTTGGATACTTTTTACGAAGGGCTCTTTAATAAACGGTTTTCCAAAGTGGTTATAATTTGCCTACAATAGCCACGCAGCGGATCGCTCGCCGCCGCCGTCTTGAAACTCTTTTGATCCAAACCAGCCCACGAGGCAGTGCCAATTAATCAGAATATTCCAAAAAATCAAGTACTTCCTATTAACCTTTGATTCAACCCACAAGAAATGAATATCAAGTTCTTGAATATTACTCTTCTGCTGCAGGAATTGGTTGAAGAACATCTCTCTCGTTGAAGTCATAGTTGTTGGCCCAGTGGTCCACCCGGTCCTTCAGAGCCTCTGCTTCTTACATCGCCATGTACAATTCCAAACTCCTTACCTACTGAGGAAGTGAATAATCAACTCACCTGTGGTTCAACGTGCAAGAAGTGAATATCCAGTCCTTGAATATTAGTCTTGTACTGCGGGAACTGGTTGAAAAACGCCTCTCTTTCATCGAAGTCATAGCCATTGGCCCAGTAGTCCACCCAGCTTTTCAAAGTCTCGGTGTTGAAGCCATACTCGAAGCCCACGCCTTCCAGAGGGGGGGTGAAGGGACGGTGGTTCCGGAGGCGGTATTTAAGGTCGTCTATAGTCTGTAAACATAATTACGTAATTATTATCAGTCGAACTAAGTGTTAGTATAATGAAAAGAAAACGGTTGATTTCGAATTTTAGTGAATCCTCTCTCTATATAAATACCGTCGAAATTTAATTAAAAGAAATTTAAACATAACAAAACATTACGCTCATATTACTCAAAAGGGTGTTTCAGAGGTGTGCAACACCCACATTTCAACTTTTATGTTTAGGTACCATGGGATAGGGGATGAGTATTGCGTCAATAATTGCTACATATTTACTTCATTTCTGTAATTTTGTTGTAACTTCAAACACATGTTAAATAAAGAATGTAGCAATTATTTTAATTATCACAAGTAAAAGTGCCTGTCACACCTAAATTACACTCACGAGAGTAGCAAAATACACCTCGTATTTTAACAGGCGAAATAATTCCCAAATTTCACCTGTATGCTTAGGGGCCATGTGATAGTGAGCCTTTTACCATCCACTCCACTCAAATCCAACGTAATGCTGCTATTTAGAATTCCCTGACAGAAAAATCCCAAATAACATTTTTGCGTAACCCGGGAATCGAACCCGAGAACTCGAGGCAGTGGCCTCGCAGTACCCCTGGTGTTGTGGAAGTCCATGAGCAACGGTTTTCTTTTAACATCTGATGAGCCATCAGTTGGTGTGGCAACGCAGTCAATAAAAAAAAAAATGTCGTACAATAATATGCTATGCAGAAAATGTATAAAAATTCACTCACCGCTTTGTCAAAAGAGACATTAAAAGGCCTAATACTGGTGTCAATAGAACCTGAGTCATTCGGACCCCACCACGGATCGTCGGCAGCCACATTATACAGAAAAACTAAATTAATGACAACAGAACAAAAAATTAAGGAATTCATTTTGTTCTGATTATTTATAATTAAAATAGGAATGTACCGGATGAGTCCAAGAACTCAACTGGCCTTCTCGAGAAGCGCGGTTTCAATTTATTCTGAAAAAACTGGTCAAGCGGGAGTTGCATTATCAATTTAGTTGATGGTTCTGTACAATATATTTCACTTTAATAAAATAATAGTAGCTACTTAGCTTATATTCTTATTCATTTGAACTATGTATAATCTACTCGATGGTGCTTTGTGACGTGTTCTCATAAAGCCCCAATTTAATGTTAAAGCTGAGAGCTAGCGAGCATAACGAGCGTTATATACATTTTAATGCGTTTTGGCATATTTTTGTAGTCTTCTTCTTCTTCGTCGTGTCGATGGCTGAGTCAAATTTTATTTTGACTTGCCATCGTGGTAAAAGGATTAGCCAATTCACTTTGGAGAACTCGCGAATTGCCCAGGGTGCGCCGGACGTAGGGAATTGTTGTGTACGTCACTCGGGGAGGCTCCTTTCATGCACCCCTTTAGTAAAGTGAACCAATTACCTAGACAAAGCCTACCTACCTTTTTAAGCTGCCGCACTGAGAATTTCTAGACAGAGACATCCCAAATAATCGTTGACATAAAATACCTAAAATTTTAGACTACCAAAAAATTTGACAAACATGGCGGACCTGTCACACCCATAAATATAATTGACTAAATAAAAGTGGTAATATTGACTAAGCCCTTCGAGGATGATTTCTAACGAATATTGAGGTAGGATTGCTTCAATTTTATTATTCAACTAATAATTATTAATTTTAAAATTAAAACTTAATTATTATAAACAAACCCTAAGTTAGTTCGGACGCGTACTTGGAAGGTTACTTCGGGTTTATCGTGTAAAAAAACCTCTTAAATTGCTACAGACTTACGGACTCCTCAATATGCATGTAGATGTATTTTATAGGTGATAAAAGTTAGGTGATTGTATGTACTATCAAACAAGATATCGAAACCTAAGTTAATACATTTATATATTACCTATTTCCATAAATTAATTGAATCGAAAAACCAATAAACACCACTTTTATTACCTAAAACACTAAGGGTAAATGTCATCGTGGCGGAGCTAGTACTAGTGATTCAGTACATGATTCTAAGACCCTTTTTTTTTGTTATAGGTCGTGAAATGTTCCTGACCGCATACCGCACCGTTCGGGGAGACGGTGCGGTTATGTGGGGCCCTCACCCACTAAAACACCACCATGCGCCTACTCTTGCCATATGGACGGGTCACCGGAACTATGACATACATCAGTGACCCGTTCAGCGTCTGCCATTGGGGCACCGTCTCTGGGTTGGGGCGACGCCCCGGCGCGACTGAAGGACGTCATTCTCGTCTTCTTTCAGACGCGGATGAAAGAAATTAACACCGGTTCTTCCATCCGCCTCTTTACACTATGGCGGCATTAGGCTGCGGCTCGCCGGCGACGAATCGGATCAGTGAGAACATCGATGATTCGAAGACCCTGGGTACAGGACGATTCAGAACGTTTTCTGCAAGCTAAACCGCAGTGGGTCGAAAAATCTGAATACTTCGTAATGTACATAGTATAATTATACAATGAATCTTGCAAATCTTTAACGGCTACATACGTTAACTTTGTTGGTTTAAGAGAAATTGGGGTCCGGGACGTAAAATGCAATTACTTTGTATATTTCGTGCAAACTACAAAAACCCTTGGAAACAATGACTTTTTTGATGCTGTTACTCATTTAAATCAGGTTTTTTAACATACTTATTTCGCTTCTGTTAGATATATTTATATTTATTGTACAGTTTTATATATATTTTATTAATTTTCTTAGAAACTATGCAATATAAAAAAAATATTTTACGTGATCAAAATAATAAACTGAAGAAAAGGGTTTTTTAATTTTGGGGTATATTTAAATATGATGTGTTATTTATGTATACAGTTGTTTTTGAACCACGTACACATGTGCAAATAATGCAAATTACAGTAAATAAATAAGGAAAATTATGAGACAAATTTTTAATTAAATAAGGAAAATGATCATCAATATCTTTGGACCAAGTATAAAAATTATACCTACTCTTATTTTTACTAAGTATTTTTTTCTATGGGAGAGATGGATTTTCTAGTTATGATGTCTGAACTAAAATAAAAAGTAAAATGGTCTCGGGTTCAATGCCGGGTTGGGCAGAAAGAGGTGTTTTGGGCTTCAATGTGAAGAAACTCTGCCTGCCTCGGTGGTCTAGTGGTTAGCGTATGCGCCTCTCACCGATAGGTCTCGGCTTCGATGGCCGGGTCAGGCAAAATGTTATTTGTGAACTTTCACGTCTTATTTGTAGCACGAATTGTGCCCGGTGGATGGCGATAGGCTCACCCTCTAACCCGTGGAACCTAAGAATATCAGGTGAAATGTGGGTGTTGCGAATTCTTGGCAAAACGAAGAAGATATAAAAAACTGAACCTATCTTATAAATACTACAAAACCAAAACTTTTTGGAGTTTTCATCAATTATTTATGTCGTCACAATTATGTACCTACTACTTATTTGTTTGTATGGGACCTAAACATAACGGGTTAAGAAAAAGAAAGAAATAAAATAATTTAAATTCCAGCTCAGATCTAAAAACTATAAAGACAGAAAAAAAAAGATAAAGATATTAAACACAGAATAAAAAATAAAAATAAACATTAAGTTACATCCGTCACGAGTATCCGTGCAGGAATCGGGATATCGCTCAGCGTTATGCTTTACAGCGCTTGCATTGCTGCAAGACACCGCACAGCGCTGGTATTCTGCGATACAGGTTAAGTGTAGGAGTTGTACAACTCTGCTACACACTTCTGGGTGATATAGACGTGATATTATGTTATGTTATTTTTATGAGAAGAAACTCTTATATGCCCGAAGGCAAGCGAGTTCTTTTTTTTTTTTTTATCTGAATAATGGTTACTCTATCTTCTGAACTAGGTAGGCCTGTATCTCAAAAGATAGCGTTGGACGCTCAAAAAATTAACTAAGGACGTATTGCGTTACTCTGCCTCCCTTTTTTTTTTTTTTGATTGATTTTATGTGAGTGTGTGTGTGTGTGTGTGAGGTGTTCACAGTTTATAATCCTTTGGTTTGGCAGTCTCGTAATACCGTTAGTCCTATGTTTGATCTTTTTCCAGTCGTGTAAATTATGTTGTGCGCATATGGCCGATCTCTGTATAGATTGGCCGCCGTAGCCGAAATCCGGCTAGAGGCACATTATTCTTATTAATTAATTTTTATAGCATTTACCTATGGCTTACTTGACTTAAGTTCCTGTGTCCCCTATGGGGCAGAGGGCATCCACAGTGCGCCGCCATCCCGCTCGGTCTTGAGCTTCGCGCTTTATTTCGCTCCAGGTTTTGCCGGAATTCTTTGCCTCCGCGATGATTGTCCGTCGCCAGGTCTGCTTAGGGCGGCCACGCTTTCGCTTTCCTTGGGGATTCCAGTCTAGGGCTTGCCTTGGTATGTGTTCCTGGTCCCTTCGGAGTGTATGGCCGATCCACTTCCACTTGCGACGTTTTACCTATGCTTAGCAAATTATACCTACTAAGAAACAGTTGAAAAAGATATGGGACCGGCAGGATTGGAACCAGCGACCTTCTGCACACAGTCGCCTCTTGCTAGGACCTAAAGCGACTGCCGTTGTGCAGAAGGTCACAGGTTCAAACCCTGCCGGTCCAATATCTTTTGAAAGTGTTTCTTAGTATAGGACATTATTGTAAGTCATATGATAAAAAAGTTAAAAAACAATGTGACGTAAACGGTAATAGCTTACTGCTAGTTCTTCGCCGACATATTCCTTACTAATATTTTATCACAAAACATAACATCACGCGTACATTACCCAGAAGGGAGTGATAGAGGTGTACAACACCCACACTTCACCGGTTATTAACGTACAAATTCTTATACGTCCGGCGCACCCTGGGCGATCTGCAAGTATTACGAGTTGTTACTCTTTGTTGCAACTTTCCAAGCAGATTGACTAATCCTTTGACCACGATGGCAAGGCAACACCACAGTGACAAGTTCATCAGCTCCATTATCATAGAAGGTTTTCCACGAGATATTCTGACCATCATAACTGAGCCATCGACACGATAATAGAAGAAAATATTAAAATGATTTTAATAAAATTATAATAATCTATTAACAAGAACTAACTATTATTGTTTGTTTATCTCCTCTCTATAATATATATACAAGCTGTCGACTTTTGCCCGGAAAAAGGTATCATTTCAGAGGACACTAAAGCTTCGGTTTTCTAGGAAAGCGCGGCGGCCGTAATATTATTTACTTCTTCTTCTTCATTCGAGTCGACGGCAAAGTCAAATTTTACTAGCCCAATATGTGGCCACCTGAACAGCACTTTCATCCGCGTTCATAAGCGCGTCCTTCGTGCAGGTAGTAGGGCACGCTGGACAAGTTAAAATATGGGCCATGGTTTGTGTGGCCCCACATTCACAATTTATTTTTGTTTTATCTGCAAAACCCCACTGTATCATATTGTCTTTGCTTCGGCCAACTTGAGTTCGAAGCCTGTTTAGAGACTTCAAAATTGGCCTTTTACGCATATACTTTACAAAGGCAATGTTCTAGTGACGTCATTCTACCGTTATCTTTACGAACACATTTTTCACACTGCTTTCCTAGGAAACCGAAGCTTGAGTCAACATTGCGTTGCCTTGATGCACCACCCTTGCCTTTCCTCACTCAGGACCAGCTCAAGCCGTCACAAGCTCTGTGGAGCACACGAGGCGTCACATCACAACGTCATTGTGGACTGCGCAAGGATGTATGTTTATCATTTCAGTGAAATGGGGACAAAAATGATTAGAACTCGTTCTAGATTCCTTAATTTATTTCAAATTGTGTTTTAAAATACGCCGTACGTAACAAAAGCAAAAAGACAATAAAAAAACAAAAAAACACATTTGAGTGATGTAATTTTTTCGGTCGACACTTTTCATTTCAGTAGACTAACCAAAATTCAACTCATGCACATGCTACAAAGAAGGTACAATTTTTATTTGTTACTTAATATTATAGTATATTATATTATTGTATTGTTATAGTATCCCACCCATTCGACAAAAAGGAATTTCTTCTTTAAATTCACCCTTATGATACCTAATAAAGGCCCCGAGTGCATCGATCACATCATTGGAGAAGACCATAGGTTTCTCTAAAGCGAGGAAGTGGCCGCCATCTTCCAGTACTGTTGAGTTCAGCAGGTTCGGGTATTTGTGCTTCAGCAACCACGGCGATTGGTAGATGATCTCTTCTTTAGCGTGTATTGTCCATGTGGGAACTGGAGTCTTTGGTCTGGAAGAGAAATATGGCTTTATATGTTTTTTTTTGTGAACGGTGTGGATCGACGGTTCGATTTTTATTAAGTTTACCGTGTAACTACGAACGATCCGAACAGTCGTTATTATATTAGTTGTTCTCTTATGTGTACGATAAAGACTATATATTCCGGGCGAATCGGCTATACTACGAATGTGTTAAAATTTTATATATTCTGTGAACTCGTCTCGGTACGAACGTATATTCAACGCAATGCCCTCATAGAGATATAGAGATAGAGACAACTTTATTTGCACATCAAATTTGTAACAAACATACAAAGATATATGTACTGAAACAGTACGTACAAAAGGCGGCCTTATCGCTTGACGCGATATCTTCCAGGCAACCTTAGGATGGACATAATAAAATGGATATTTGCGATAGTTTATTGCATTGGATTTGTTGATTTAAAGTTTGCTTTTAGGGTAGGGTATTAACTATTGAACATAAATAATGAGGGTTTGAGAAGGCAACTACCTAATGTTTCTGATGGACCTGGCCAAGGACATGTCATTTTTTGTCTTTAACGTAATTGTTATGATAAGTAAAAGGAAAACAACTGAAAATTAATACTAACGATGTTACTTCCGACCAAAAACGATCAACATTAATGCTCTCAGCATACAGCCGGCAGGAGGTTGTGAACGAGTTGGTGAGCCAGGTGATAGTTAAGATGTCCAGCAGACTGTCACGACTGAAGTCCTGCTCCAGACCTCCGTATATGTTATCTCGGCGGGTGCCTGAGGATATCACCTGAAGGATGTAAGCTAACATGCCTGCAGGAGAATCTTGCATTGCAACGCCTGAAACATAAGAATTTCTTGTTAATACCTTGTTTGTCTTGTGGTTAGCGAGACAACCAACCAATAAAGGAGGAAAAAGATAAATATCAAAAATATGTACATAAATCGGCAGCAATATGGAATTCCGACGAACTCATTGAAATACAACCCTCAGCACCCTGGATTTCCAACCATCAAAGGCGCTTTGCAGCATTAACTTCTTAAATTAAGTTGGAAATAATAATAATAATTGATTTTTTTAAATTGATTACTTCTAAATACCTTGGTGTTTGTAATATTTTGCCTATCGTATGCGGTCCGTCACCGTTTTGATCCCCGGGACAGGATTAGACAAAAGTGTTATGTGGGATTCATGTTTGCAGTTTAAAATGTGCCCCGTGGTTGTACCGGGCAGCCGCTTTAACCACCAAGCTCAATCGCCTCCTGCCAGGACCCTAAATCTCTCAACTGTATGTTACGTCATTACGTGACGTCCCGGTATGCAGAGGACGCAGGTTTAAATCTGCCGGTCCCATAATATTTTCTGTTTCTTAGTATAATTTGCTAAGCATAGCTAAATGCTATAAAAATTATCAATAAGATTTTGTTAGTAATTTGGCATATTTGTGTTAGCACATACTATTTCATTAGGTCAAGCATACTTTCCTCATTTAATAAAATACTTTTTTTCTTCCTTACTAATATTATAAAGGCGAAAGTTTGTAAGTATGGATGTATGGATGTATGGATGTTTGTTACTCTTTCACGCCAAAACTACCGGGTCGATTTCGATGAAATTTTGCACACATGTAGCTTATAGTCTGGATTAACATATAGGCTACTTTTAATTGACATACCACGCGGGCGGAGCCGCGGGCGGAAGCTAGTGTAAAATAAATTATCTCGCCACACCCAAGCCTATTTTAACACTTGGGTACCGAAATTTGCTTTGATATTTACTATATATAATAATACTTAATAATACTACCATTCTGTAACTCTTTTACACTAATGTCCATCCATTGCCTGGAAGAAATCGCGTTAATATCGATAAGGCCGCCCTTTGTGTATATATTGTTATTTAAACGTTCATACAAAATGTATATAAATACTATGTTGTATGCACAAATAAAGTTTTATCTATCTATCTATCTATATATTTATCTGGGCCCTAACTGGTGAAGTGTGGGTGTTATGCACCACAGCCACACACTTCTGGGTACTAATAAGCGTGATAACATGTCATGTTAAAACTCACGGAGGTATAGCCGCTTTTTTGTAGTAGAGGAGAAAATTTCTATATCTAAATAAAGAAATAAATTAATATCTCACAACTTACTCAACGCCATCTAGTTCCAACTAAGCATAGCTAGTACTATGGGTACTAGAATAACTGATAATAATACATATACCTATTCTATTATTTTGTAAATACATACTTATTATACATAGAAACACCCAGACTAAGACAAGATCTTGTGTTTATGAGCTGTTCTCCACTGCGCTCGTTTTGGGGTTTCGATGCCCACACGGCACAAATCTTTGTGTGATCCGAAAAGATTTGTGACCGACTCTGAGTGTGCATTGTATGTGTAAAATGTATGATTGTGAACACTGCCGCGAGACAGGAATTATACCTAGTGCGGTAGTATTTTTTGTTTAGTATAATAAAGTTAGGTACAGTTAGTTACAGCTACAACCCCAAAAGTTAAGTTTAGTTTTTAATTTATAACTCACCAAGACCGTCAGGCTTTGTAGCTTGAAGATGGATATATCCCACCTCAGAATTCAGTTCCAGGAGCTTCTGAGGAATCGGGTACATTCTGTCTCTCCATGGAAATTCCACCACCAGGCTCTTAGCAAAGAATCCTGCTATCCAGCCCGCAATTGTTAAAGGATTTAGGGAGATGGCCGTGTTTGTGTGATAGCCCAGGACTTCCTGTTAAAGAAAAGGTACTATTAATTATATTAGTCTACAGTCTTAAGTCGAACCGATCGATCTTACAGATTAAGCAATGCTAATCGCGGTCGGGCATGGATGGGTGACCATCTTAATCTAACGAGATTTCCTCTATGCCACGGAGAGCACGTTAAGCCGTGCGTCGGTCCCGTTTGCTATTTGAAGATCTATGGCGGTCGTTACGGGTAGTGAAGGCCAGAAAGTGTGGCATCTAGTCTAACAAAAAATATCATACCATTGGTTGTGGACGTGTGATGGCAGTCGCTCCACGTAAAATACTGATATTCAGCTGGATCCGTCAGACTATAAGGGTCGACACACACCAAAAGCGCGTCGAAGCGCAGCGAATCGAAGCGCAGTTTCAGTGTCATATGAATTTTAACTTTATTTTCATAACTATAATACTTATTATCACATGAGAAACTCAAACGAGTCGCGCGGATGCCCGCGGCACCGCGGGAATTCCGGCGAATTCCATAGTAGTAGTAGCGTAGAGTTTCTTATGCGATAATAAGTATTATAGTAATGAAAATAAAGTTAAAATTCATATGACACTGAAACTGCGCTTCACTTCGCGCTTTTGGTGTGTGTCGACCCTAAGACCAACCCCAATATAACTAGGATAAAGGCCCAGACGATAGATTGGTTTAAAAGCTTGCGGCACCACTGTCTTGTAGAACGCTTCCAGAACGGCGAGCATTCAACTGTAATATACCATTTTTCACTAGTGTTTTATTCGAATTTGTAACGTTATATTAAAAGCAAATGCTCGTGGTCTGGGAGCACCTTAAGAATAGACATGAAGACAGATCCTGAGACAGGAAAAATATAAATACCTTATCAATAGTATCAAATTCAAATCACTTATTTTCATAGGTCCCAAGGGGCGCTTTAATATAAAAATAATAGATAAGTAAAACTTAATTATACTAATTACAATGATTTGAATAACTGGGACTTAGATCAATTTTAAGCCAACTGTATAGAATCAGATTAAAATCAATCTAAGTACCAGCTCTGATGGGTACTGCATTATGAGAAAAGCTGATTAGAAACTCATGTGCACCATCTTTTATAATGAAAAATATACCAATTATTATGCATATTGAAAGTAACATAAGAAGAGCAATTCATTTCCAAATACAATAATCATTTATGTAGTCTAAAATACTGTAGTAAGCTGTTTGTCATAATTTGATTTTAATATATTTCTAAAATTTACCTATTAATAATTCTACAGCATCTTATGGAAGTTTATTGTAGAAGCGTATACATTGACCTGGAAACGAGTTAGAGATTTTATGAAGCCTAATAATGGGCACAGCGAGTTTGTTTTTTTGTTCCTTAGATTTAAAATATGGAGATTACTATCGAAGCTTACTATTGCATACACTAGCAAAGGTATTGCTCGTTGACTATTACAATAACGGATGATAAACGATACCAGCCTCGATGGTCTAGTGGTTAGGGTATGCGGCTCTTACCGCGAGGTATCGGATTCAATTCCCAGGTCATGCAAAATGTTATTTGTGAACTTTATGTCAGGTTATTCACAATAGCAGCACGGAGTTAGAATTCTGCGCGGTAGAGGGCGATCCTACCTAGATAGCTAATAGCTAGTGCGAAATAAAATCTTGATAAATATTATTTTTCTCCTTACGGATGGATATTCAGTAGCCATAATCGAGGCAATCCTGGATCCCATGCCACCTCCCTGGACGTAGTATTTGTCGATGCCGAGCCTTTGCATAAGACTTTTAAGCAACACTGCCATCTGTTCTGTTCCAAGGCCTGCTCGAACAGCTGCCTGTAAATAAATGATGATAACATTGGTTCATAATAGATATTCCATAAAAGCCCACCATAGAAAATGTAATTCTGCGCCCGAGTCCAATGACATTCAACGGAATGGACGTCGGGACTCAAACAAAATGCACGAAGAAGTGTACATGTCAACCTAAAAATGTAGGTTTATGTTAAGAAATATAATAACTGTCTAAAACTAATTTTAATTCTATAACAATAGTTCAGGGATCAATTTGGTTTGGAGTAAATTGGATAACTTAAGCGTTAAAAACACTTTCAGATGGGACGTTTTTGAGACCATATTTGATTTTATGTCAATGCCTGATTCGATTCAATCAAACGTTCGGCATTAAAACCTTTAACATAAATTAAATAAAGACTTATTTTCATTGCAATTTACTTTAACTTCAGGCGTGTTTGCCTCGAAAAATAAAATTTCGCCTGATACAGTTAACTTTGTTTATAATTCTTTCGTTATTTTAGACAAAGTTCAGAATATTAGACTTACATCAGAGAAGGCGAATCCAGGCAAGCTTGGCGCAACAACTCGTATGGTGAAGTTCCTGTTTGGGTCCTCCTGAGTGATGTATGTAATGGCATCATACAATTCTCTCACAGTTCCTGGCCAGCCGTGGAGGAAGAGCAGAGTTACGACTTCTTTGTTTGCTTGGACCTGAAAAATTTACGAAAAAACATTCACAATACTGTTACTATGTGACTCATTTTATCTCTATCTGTGCGTCACTATGAAACTGAAAATTAGTGCTGGGTGGCGATGCACCTTTTAGTTTTGCTGTTGAAGAACTATCGCCATCTATGGTGCTGCTTGAAAAAGTTATTTGATATGCGTGCACAGAAAGAAGTATTAACGGTATGCACTTTTACGCCGTATCGCTTTCCAACTAAAGATCTCTATGAGTACTGAGAAGTTTAAACCGTTCGCCAACATTTTGTTTAACAACTTATCCTAAGACAACAAACAACTATATCTAAATTAGGCTATCTATCGATCATTCCTCAAAACGCACGAACATCTAAACCCCTACCAGCTGAATATCCCAAAACATCATTTGTTTATAGATTTAATTGTTTCCTAGGTCGTTTAGTTTATAATAAAATTTATAAAGCACAAAAAATTATAAATAACAATAAGTAAAATATTACAAATGAGTGGCTTTTGTAACTGAAAATTGACGATCTTCGTTCTATTTACGATTACGATTACGTAATTGCATATTTTGAATCAACACAAATACGCACGCACGCACGCACACACACACACACACACACAGAGAGACACACACACACGCACACAGACACACATACACGTACATACACACACGCACACTCTGCAATTAAACTGTGGAATACATTCTCACATAAATATTTTATATTTTCATTGCCAATGTATAGATATGATGTTAATAATTGTGTGTTTAATGTTAACATGTTCTTAATCTTTATTTTGTTTTATATTATTCTAAGAACAAATCTCTATAACATAATAGTTGCTGATACTTATGGCACAGGGTAATCCTATGTAAGGTACTAGCTGTACATTGTATTAAATATTTTTGATTTGCTTTAAGTTTAATATTTTGTGTGTTTAATTTTTATGTCAATAAAGATTTTATTACTATTATTATCTACAGAGGATGATTCCAAACTCCGTTTTAATACTGAGAAGTCCCTGACCGGAAATTCTTTGTAAGTCTTTTTCCCGACCCTGATATATAACTCGAGAACTCACAGAAAGATAATAGGCCTATCACAATTAGATTAGTTAAGACAACCTATGGCAAGCGTTCCACCAATGACACACAGCTTTAAAAAATTGACATTAGAATACACCCAATTCCTTGAATTGGAAACGTCCAAACTAAACAAACCAACCTAAATAAATAAATAAAATATATTTATTCACCCAAACAATTAAAATACAAATATAAATAATATCAACAATTAAACTTATTTCTAGTGTATCTTAGGGGCTATACAAAAAAACTGTAATTGTGAGACTGGTGCCTAAACTAGATACAACAGTTTGTATCTGTATTTATAGGTCACCAGGAAACCCACGCAACCAGTAAACACGAGTAGGAACGAGTATATTATTACTATTTGTTATATAAACAAAAAGAAACAAACTACAAACTACATTATGGATTAACTACTATTTTATTGATTAGGTCGTATGAGTTAAATTAGAACCTCGAGCAAATACTCTGTTTCATCGTAATTCAGATGCTGCAACCAATTTGTAAGCATTTTTTTGCATTCATATCTAGATTTAGTGTACAGGCTTATGCTTCTATTAGCTCTATTGTAAAGTCTTGGACCCAGAATGTAACACTGGCGAGCCGAGAACTCACCTTAGGTTCAACGCGCAGGAAGTGTATGTCAAGTCCTTGAATATTAGTCTTGTACTGCGGGAACTGGTTGAGGAACTCCTCCCTTTTATCAAAGTCATAGCTGTTGGCCCAGTAGTCCACCCAGTTTGTTAAATTCTCGGTGTTAAAGCCAAATTGAAAGCCCCTGAATGCCAGAGGCGGGGTGAAGGGACGGTGGTTGTGGAGGCGGTATTTAAGGTCTTCTATTGCCTGTAAACAAATTTGCAAATAATTTTTTATTTAATTATGTAGAAGTAATTGTAAAGGTAGCTTGTTGTCTAGGCTACGATAATGTGGTGACCATCCACATACTTATTTATTTGTCTTTTACAATTCCGTAGGAAAAGAGACAGTTTATTTTGTTTGCAAAATAGGCCTGCCATCATTTGTAACAATTACTAAAGAAATATGTATCACTTTTAACACGCTTATATTAGCTTCACCTGTATGTATGTATGTATGTAACCGACTCCTTTGGACTCGATTGTAACCCACTTTAAACGGACAGATTTCATTCAAATTTTCAAATTTTGCACACCTGACAAAGATCGATGACAACGCAATAATTCGATAAAAAAAAAATAAAAAAATTAGAAAATAAATAATAGTTTAAAAAAACTAAAAAACACGCTTCTAACTAAAAAGAGAAAAATAATTCCTAATATAAGCTGAAAATGGTAATGAACAAAAAATAGTATAAGTAATAAAATAGTATTTTTTGTTAATTACCTATCTTTTTCAATCCAGCAATGAAATGCCGTAACCGTCATTACTATCTACTGTTTAATTTTTGATTTCATCATTCCGGTTTATATAATATATTCTTTCCATTATGTATAATTGTCGTCTTTCTATTAAGTTATTATTTTAGAACACAATACTGTTAGCAATAACCTCTTTAGAGAATAGGCATAAAACCTTATTCGATGTCATCGAGACCATAGACTAGGACAGTAAAAAAAAAAACTAAAGATAGGTTGGTGCCTTTTTACATTACATTGTAATATTTTTATTTAAATAAATAGGTAGGAACATATTTATTTACCTTTATAATAATTACGCGATTTAGACCCGTTGTCGATTTTTTGAAAAATAAATAGGAATTCGATTAGATTAATCGTAAATATGTAAGATGATTAAATTTAGATTTAGATTTTACGAGGTTAGACCTTTGGAGTAATTATTCTGTCTAAATTGTAAAATGGACGTAAGTACTGAGATTGTTGTTATTTTATGTCTAAATTCTTCAACCTCCCACAAATACCATCAATAAACGTTACCGTTCTTAGTAAAAAAAATAAATAGTAATTTAGCCCAAATTAAATCTCCTTTATTTTATGTATCTCCTAAGGTTTAACCAGTGCTTGCAGTGTAAGCGCACAATAATAGGTATTTCGTAGTGCTTTTTAAAATATTTAAATTTATAGGCTTTTCTATACAAATAATATGCATGAATTGTATAATCCTTCATCAATTACCTTATCTACTGGTGAAAATCGCATAAAAATTCATAGTGTAGTTTACGAAATAACTAAGCGAACAGACAGTAGCGACATCATTTTATATTATACTAGGAAACAGCCTGAATTAGTTCTACTTCACATTAGTTATTTATGCAACTGTTCTATAATGAGGGGTATTAAAACACGTGTGTGATAATAGTATCACATGAGTGTTTTAATACCTAATTATAACAGTTGCATACAAGACTTTATCTACACCCATGATATGAATCCTCTATAAATGTTCTGAAACCATAGGGTATTAGGGTACAGTGTTGTAAGAACTCTATGTAAATTCATGGAAAGTTTAATTAGTGAGTATCTAATACAAGAAAACTATGTATAGGTAATAATATAATTATTTATTGTCATAATTATTTACATTTTGGATCGTACAATTATTAAAAAGTATTTTTTCAATACTATTATTGAACAAAAATGGCGGGATACGACGTCAATTCAAAAATTCGAATAAGTTTTTATTTAAATTACGGCGCTGTGGTAGTGAAACGCGCGTGCATGACATGTTCTTTTTTTGAAATTCATAAAGATGCCATGAGAATGTGGCTGTTCGATGAGTAAAAAAGGAGTTGCATAATGAATTTCAGTACAACATTATAACACCCGTTTGGGTGTTATAATGGTTATTATGACACTGGCTGTTTTAATGTTGGCAATTAGCTAACTGTTTCAAGAACGTTTATAGAGGATTTATAGCATGGGTGTAGATAAATATATTTAGTCGCCATGGGCGCCGTGCCGTGATCGACAAAATTGCACCCAGCCAATACAACGTGAGACCATCTTAGACCTACTGGCAATGTAAAGGTTGATATGTAGCAAAAAAATATCAAAATGAAAGAGATATTGAACCTTAACGTTCATAAAAAGCAAGTAAGTGTTATACTTTACTGTTATAATTTCATGATTTTCTTTGTTATTATTTAATAGGTGCGTACGAAGAAGGGATAATTGGGAATCCCATCCCTAAACTCCGTAATTTTTTTAGTTTGATGCAGGAATTTTGGTATACCTTATCTAAAATAAAAAATAAGCGAATTTCTTTAACAGGATTTTCCAAAAAAAATCTCCCAAGAGTGTAATTTAGGGTTTTAATTAGTTAGTAGGAAGCTTACATCCATATTATTTTAATTATATATTTTTTACCCGACTGCGTCAGAAGGAGGGTTATGTTTTTCGAGCGTATGTATGTATGTATGTATGTATATATGTATGTACGTATGTATGTATGTATGTATGTATATAGAAAAACGAAGTTATATAGTAGTAACAAAGTATTGTTTGTCCCCGCCTGCAACATCATAAAGAATTTAGTTTGACATATTTCATTTGTTGTTAATGAATTTAATGTAGATAATGCTATACTTGTTTTTATCTTTTCAGTTTTTTTTTTAAGCAGTCGGGTTTTTTGTTTTTTTAATAATTATAGTTTGATGTTTGTTTTGACGTGTTCAAGTGCCCCTTGGGGCCCGAGGAAATAAATGATTTGATTTGATTTGAAGACGCAACAGATGGTGCTGTGCACTTTTTCTGAATCGCGAGACGAACTCACGGGGTCACGGGTAACAACGAATTCCATTCGGGTGGGCAACAGCTAGTACGATGCATAAAAAAATCACTTACCGCTTTATCAAAAGCCACTTTAAAAGGCCTGATTCTTGTGTCACGAGTTTCTGGTTTTCCTGGACCCCACCACGGATCGTCAGCGGAATTACACAGAAACACAAAATTAGTGAAAACTAAACAAATAATTAAATAATTCATTTTGTTCCGATTTACTCCAGCAATTGAATTGCAAAGGAGAATATAATTAAATACAGACAAAACGTTTTTTTTATAAATATTCTTATTTTGGTGGATTTAAATGTAAACTCATTACCACCATGTCTTCTAATTGATTAGTGTAGGAATGTACCGGATGAGTTCATGAACTCAACTGGCCTTCTCGAGAAGCGCGGTTTTAACTTATTCTGAAGAAACTGGTCAAGCAGGCATAGCATTATTTATTTTTTGATGGTTCCGCACAATATATTAGTCGTTAAATACTTGTTTTTTTTATTTTTTTGTGTTTTTTCGATAATACTATGTGACGTGTCGTGTACTAATAAAGTCACAATTGCACAAAACAATCCTAATCCGTTGGGTTCGATTCTCATGGCGGACAATAATGTTATTTGTGTTTCTGCCGTAAGAAATTCTCAATAGCAGCACGGTGGATGGCGCTAGGGATTTGCATCGTCGTCGTTAGGTATATTAATTAGAGGCTGCTCCCGCGCTTTGACCCGAGTTCAACCTTACTGCTTTGCTTCCATGGAATAAAAAACATTTATTGATTGCCAGACTATCAAACACAAAATAATTATTTAAATCCGATATATATTTTCTGAGATTAGCGCTAACAAACAAACAAACTAACTTTCACCCGCGGATTTGTCTCCGAGGTAGGTAGATAGATAGATAGATGGATAGAGAATTCTTTATTGTACACAAAAAAAGTATATAATTGTGATACATTGTCTAATTGAAACGTGCACAATGGGCTTATCACTATAAAGTGATCTCTTCCAGGCAACCTTTGGATGGTTAGGAATAAGTAAATAGACTTGGTCAGAGGTGTAGTGTAATAAATTAAGAAAGTACTTATTTAACTATAAATAATGTGTATACATACATATATAACACATACAGGACGATATAAAATATATATTAAATATCCTTAAATACATATAGATAATATATAATACATTATACATATATTTATATTATATATAAATACATTCACTTTTGGGTAACTTTATTAAGATAAAGTTCTTTAACTCTATTTTTAAATACAGCTAATGTCTGTGACCGCCTGATATCCGCCGGAAGATCATTCCACAATTCACCTGCATCTAACATTTTACTAACATCGGTTCAGTCGTTAAGAAGAATAGCCGTTACAAACATTTAATCGGAGATCAAGACTTTAGAGTGGACTCTCGAGGACCGTATTCTTGAATACTAACGTAGTATGGGTTTAATTTTAATATCATTAAGTTTGTATCTTTAGGAAGGACACAGGATAAGTTTTATAGATATACCTATCACGCAGTCGGAGCCGTAGGCAGAGGTTATAGGTGAGATTGTAATGCTTCTCCTCTCAAACTTGTTTGCAATATCATCACTATTTGTCCAATACGCCAAAACTGCCAAGATTGATTACCTTTAGTCTGAGGCTAAATTTGGAGTCATTGTACTCACATAACATTCATCAAAACACTTGTACTACTCGAATATAGTGACCATATCTTTAGGTCCCCATACCGGGACCCTATATTCTTGCATAATATTTTAAGCTTAATAGACATTTGGTGTGTGCTCGCATAATAGTTATTAGGCATAATATTTTTTTTCCAAATAAAGATTAATAGTTAACTTGGATATCTTAGTGTAAAAATAAGTAAGGGTGCGGCCTTACGCGTAAAGTATAATGCCAAAATACATTATTCTTCTTTCGTGTCGATGGCTGCAGTCATATTCTACTCGTATGTGTCCAGTGAGTGGTCACGCGGATAGCGCTTTCAACAACTTTCATGAGCGCCTCCTTTGTGCAGGTGGTGGAGCAAGTGGGACAGGTCATGAGATGGGCCATAGTCTGTACAGCACCACACTCGCAATATAGGTCCGATTCGTCAACAAAACCCCACCTTACCAGGTTCTGTTTGCTTTGACCGACTTGAGTTCGAAGCCTATTGAGTGATTTCCAAATCGATCTTGGTAATTCGTGGCCAAGTGGAAGGCTCTCCTTCATGGGACAAACGGGTTGGGAAGAGATGTCTTTTCTTGCCATAGTTGACATCGCGCTTGTAGGACGTCACAAGATAGGGGTTCAACGCACCAGAAGAAGTTTTTACGGTTATTTAGCCGTTGAAGCACTGTGCTGTTATTGTGCATTGGGTGTTTGTTGTCTTAATTATGCTTAATTAATACTACTCGTAACTATTATCATGCCAAATAAAAATATGCGAAGTTAAATCATGCCAAAAAAGGCAAGTAATAAAGAACCCCCATTACCCATGCCCCTTTAAATGTATAGTTGTGAGCAGCCGAGTTTAAATACGTATAGGTAAGTATTATATTATTATCAATTGATAATATTGGTGCTGGCTGGTTTGAGTTTTTTGAAGTATCATTCATATCCTACATATTGTGATAATGGGTGATAGGATACGTCAAAAGGCTCGAGCTAACATATTAACGCGAATTTGCGGGGTATTAGGTGGAGGAGGTAAGCGAAGACGAAGTAAACGATTAGTATGTAAGTCATACAATTCCTGCATGTAATACAAGCTGCTGGTCACTGTATTTTTAATCTTGTGTCAGGCGGAGTGGTTTTATTCAATGCAAATATTGAGATAAAGATCAGATTTAAATAAGAATGTCAACGACATTAAAAAAAATCGACGCGACGGTTTCTATGAACATAAACGGACATGACAAGAGGTCGCTGTCTTTGAATATTTTGTCAAGCAGGCCGGTTCTATTCAATACAAATATTGAGAGACTTTTAAATCAGGCAAGTCAATGACACAAAACAAAAACCAGCTAAGTGCAAGTCAGCAAAAAAATAGTTTAATTTAAATTTAATTATTTTTTTTAAATGACATATCGCTCCCTCCACCGAAGAATCTCGTAATTTACTAAAACGGTTCTTTGCGTTTTATTGCATATTCGTGATGTAGACACTCTTTTACAGCTTGTCAACTGTGAGCATTTTTGAAGATAACATTTTTTTAATAACCATTACCTTATAATTGAGTTACAGAGCATAGTAGATTATTAACCAAGGGGATAAAGCAGTGATTTCAATCGCGAGCGCAACGAAGGACTCGAGGTTTACTCCCGAGCGTAGCGAGGGTGTTAAAAACTTAAAATTACGAGCGAAGCGAGAGGTTTTTAGGCGAGTCCTGAGTGTAGCGAGGGATTTAAGTTCACCCAAGACTAAAACAGCTTTATCACCGAGGAAAATACTATACTTTTCGTACCATTTGAGAAAAAATATCAAGAGGATTGATATATTAGATTATTGGATATAAGGTATCATTTTAAACGATAAACATCTTAATTAACTAAACAATAGGGATGATGACTTCCCCGTAAGTAATAAAATGAATACCTTATCAAAAAAAACTAATTAAAAATACTAATAAAAAAAAAAGAATATTCTTAACTCGAGCGTATTCTAAATATTATAATATTTTATGTACTAATTTTTTTTCAAAGAAAAAGGAACCGCCTTCAAAAACTCAAAAGTAAAAAATAAAATATTCGCTAAACTTTGCTTACCTTTATATTAATTTGTTTAAAACAATAAACCCAAATAATTATGTTATACCAATTATTTATATTTTTTTGAAGTCGGCGCCAAATCACATAATTGCTGATACGGTTTTAATTGGTATTTGATTTTGTGATTTGGCGCCGATTTCAAAAAAATATAAATAATTGGTATAACATAATTATTTGGGTTTATTGTTTTAAACAAATTAATATAAAGGTAAGCAAAGTTTAGCGAATATTTTATTTTTTACTTTTGAGTTTTTGAAGGCGGTTCCTTTTTCTTTGAAAAAAAATAGTACATATTATAATATTTAGAATACGCTCGAGTTAAGAATATTCTTTTTTTTTAAATAGTTTTTTTTATTTATTTTTTTTATTATCAAATCCTTATATATTACCAAAAAAATCTTTCTGAGATCTTCATGATCATAAGTTATCACTACGATAATAACAAATATGCTGAAACGTAAGCCCCGTCCAAACCTAAGAGCTTTCGGTACTTTAAGGGTAGGTAAGTAGGGTGTCTCTGCTTACCCTTCAAAGCATACACAGGCATGATGTTATGTTATGTAGTGGTGAAAACAATACATAGATACACGATTGCACAAAACGTGGTTCATTAGCTATTCGTTTTTGAAGAGTTCCGTTGCCTGTCTCCAAAGATCTTTATCAAATTATGATAAATTATATACTAAAACCTTCCTTGAAACACAAGGATTAAAATACCGAAATCTGCATTCAAATCGGATCAGTAGTTTCCGAGAAAATCGCGAACATAAAAAGGTGACATACATACATACATGGATACATACATACATAAATACATACATACATACATACATACATACATACGTACGGATCGAATACAGAACCTCTTTTTTTTTTGAAGTCGGTTAAAAAATATAGGTAAATAAAAAAAAATAAAAAAAACTAATTAAAAAAAAAGAATACAAATTTTTTTCAAAGAAAAAGGAACCGCCTTCAAAAACTCAAAAGTAAAAAATAAAATATTCGCTTAACTTTGCTTACCTTTTTATTAATTTGTTTAAAACAATAAACCCAAATAATTATGTAATACCAATTAATTATATTTTTTTGAAGTCGGCGCCAAATTACAAAATCAAATACCAATTCAATTGGTATTTGATTTTGTGATTTTTTCAACAATTATTTCGGTAAATACGGTTTTAATTGGTATCAAAATGGAAAAAATCACAAAATCAAATATGATTTTGTGATTTTTTCAACAATTATTTCGGTAAATACGGTTTTAATTGGTATTTGATTTTGTAATTTGGCGCCGACTTCAAAAAAATATAATTAATTGGTATAACATAATTATTTGGGTTTATTGTTTTAAACAAATTAATATAAAGGTAAGCAAAGTTAAGCGAATATTTTATTTTTTACTTTTGAGTTTTTGAAGGCGGTTCCTTTTTCTTTGAAAAAAATTAGTATTCTTTTTTTTTAATTAGTTTTTTTTATTTTTTTTTATTAGTTTTTTTATTTTATTTTTTTATTTCAAGCTTTTTAGTGTCTTAGTTTTTTAGATTTAACGATGGGGTTAGAAAAAAATACTAAGGCATCATTACGCATGAAACACAATAGAAACAATCAAAATATAGCCCAAAGAATACGACGGCGCCTCCAATACTTAAGATCTTTTATCAAATCCTTATATATTATCAAAAAATTCTTTCTGAGATCTTCATGATCATAAGCTATCACTACGATAATAACAAATATGCTGAAACGTAAGCCCCGTCCAAACCTAAGCAGAGCTTTCGGTAGGTACTTTAAGGGAAGGTAAGTAGGCTGTCTCTGCTTACCCTTCAAAGCATACACAGGCATGATGTTATGTTATGTAGTGGTGAAAACAATACATAGATACACGATTGCACAAAACGTGGTTCATTAGCTATTCGTTTTTGAAGAGTTCCGTTGCCTGTCTCCAAAGATCTTCATCAGATTCTGATAAATTATATACTAAAACCTTCCTTAAAACACAAGGATTAAAATACCGAAAACTGCATTCAAATCGGATCAGTAGTTTCCGAGAAAATCGCGAACATAAAAAGGTGACATACATACATACATACGGATCGAATACAGAACCTCTTTTTTTTTTTTGAAGTCGGTTAAAAACACCAAAGCCGGGCAAGCAAAGGCATCAAGCTCATACGGCCTCGTCGGTTTTCGTAATTTAATTTCTTAACTGCAAAATAAATGCGTATTCCTTTTTCAAAAAGATGTATAAATAATGCTTTATATACAAACTCAATGGTGTAAACAGAGATGTAGTTCAGTATAAATTTCGCTAAGTATTCCAAATTTAAATCACATTCTCCCCCTAGAGGTGAATGAAATTCAGTACAATTTTCTGTTTTTAACAGATTGAAAATGACTATTATTATGTTGACTTATGTTCGCTTTTTGTGGCATAGAATGTCACTTTTTTGAGCAAGTGGTACGAAATAGTACATTGTACACCAAGGGATGAAAGTAGTTGATTTCATTGAGGGTGTAGTTTGAGGCCCGAAGCGTAGCTGAGGGCCATAATACACCCGAAAGAAATCAAACTTTCGCCCGAGTTATACATAGTGCTTTAAACTACACCTACAAGGAAAATAAAATGATTGTGCATTTTTCTCACTTCTCCATTGCAGAAAATCTGCATACGCTTTATTATATCTGATCCTTGACTTTTGTGGTAAGAGGTCCTCAATCACTGCTTGAGCAGTTACTTTCAATTCCTCCGGAGTCAATAAATCGTCAGTATCACTATTACTCGACATATTAAGTTCTTGCAACAAATTGTTTATTCAAAAGTTTTAAAATGATGAGGAATTTCGAGCGAAATGCAAAATTTTTTACAATTTCTTCTTTCATACGCGCATAGAGACACGGGTAACAATCGCATGCAGCCAGCTACACTTTATGAAGTTGATTTGTGAAAAAACGTTTGTAATTATTTTGTAACAGGTAATAATAGTGATTTTAGTGGTTTATTTATTTTATTTTATTTATTTATTTACTTAAACATATATACAACATTACAGTTTTAGACCAAGACGTTATACATAGAAGAGAAAAAAAAAAAAAAAAAAAAATATGGAGTTTTAATTTGAATTATGGAGTTATTATATAATTAAGTTACATTAATTTATTTATTTTTATAAAAGTAGTTATTTTATTCTTTTAATATTCTTTTTTATTTATGGTTTACCAAAAAGTACAGAAAACAAAATGAAAAAAAAAGAAATTTAAAAAACAGTTCATAACTCCCATGGGAGTAATGAATTTAGGAGTAATATTTCAGACCTCTAACATACATTACATGTTGCATTTCAGAACTCGTCTGAAAAGACTAACTTTCTTTGATAGATATTCTCCGTATTAGATACTGCAAAGAGGTACTTTCTACGTAGGTGTAGTATAAAATATATTTATTACCGTGAATAACCAATGATTACAGATAGCACTACGAACAAAATTTTCGGTATGTTACTATAACGATAATATTCGCAGGTGAAAATCAAAACTCGTGTCGTAGTAATGTTTTCTAACAACACTGTTCCCGTAGTCATTTCATATTCAAATTACGATAATGTTGGTTTTAAAGTTACTGATGCCAAATCAAATGATGATGCAAATGATAAAACTTTGTTATCAAAATGAGAGTTCGTTAGTGCAAAACGCAAAAGTGTTAGTGCAAAAAAATATTTTTTAGCGACGTGGCACATTTTTGGATGAATGGTTGTATGTTAATAAGCAAAATTGCCGTATATGGGATGACCACAACCCACATGAGATTCACCAGGTGACAATGCACCCACAAAAAGTTACAGCTGTTTGGTGCGGATTTTGGTCTGGCGGCGTCATTGGTCCGTACTTCTTCGAAAACGACTTTGGCGAGGCCATCACCCTCAACGGCGAGTGCTACAGATCAATGATAAACATTTTTTTTGGCTTGCATTGAACAATATGGACGTGAACGACATGTGGGTCCAGCAAGATGGGCGCTACTTGCCACGCAGCGAACGACACAATGGACATTGATGCATGAATGGTTTGAGAGTAGGGTTATCTCTCGCAGAGGTGACGTGAATTAGCCACCAAGATCGTGTGATTTGACTCCGCTAGACATTTTCTTGTGGGGTTTTTTTGAAGTCGCAGGTGCCAATATGCCAATAAGCCACAATCGACCGTTGCCCTGAAAGCCAACATAACGCAGGCTATCGCTCAGATTCAGCCTATTCAGGATATATGCAGCAGTCATTAAAAATTGGACCTCTTGGATTCGTGCCACCATACGAAGCCGCGGCGGACATTTGAACGATATCATATTCCATTCATAATGACAAATGGGCCTTTCAAATAAAACATAAATTTCGTTAATATCTCACACTCATCTTGTTTTATTCAATTTTAACATCGACCTGTCCTTGTTGAATGACCCTTTATAACGATCAGTTGCGACAATGAACTGTAGATATAATTTCATTTTACCTAATTTCATAATTATGATATTTATAATGAACATTTGCATTATAAGAAATAAGGCAAATTTGACATGATATTCATAATCTCTATGTAACTTTTAGTATAATTTGAGAAAATCTGATGCGACTTTAAACGCCTGCTAGTAGTCATGATACATACATCTCTATGGTATTATGTTTTTTTTCTTCGCTTTATACCCTATACATCAGCCACACTCACTATTGTTACCAGGAGAAACTGGATGCAACCTGGACTTAAGGGCACACCGATTCGGATAGGTTAGGTTAGAAGCGAGCTAAATAAGTTTTCTATCTTTTGAGTGGTATTTCAAAAGATTTTAAATTTATATTTATTTTAAAATAATTGTTTCAATCTTTTATTGTATTACTTATAGTTATATAAAATTAAATTATAACTTGCGTTGTTATATCTTGTAATTATTAGAGATTTTGTTTATATATTTTTGTAATATCATCTATTATTTACCCATCGAACGCGTTTGTTAGCCTTCATTTGCCAAGTGTGTACCCTATTTAATGCAAATTGTTGAACATTGAACGTATGTAAGATTAACACTTTATTGAATGCTAAAATTTATATATACAGGGTGTCCCGCGGACCCACATGGAGATGGAGGGGAAGTATTTGAAAGACTACATTTTAATTTAAAAAACAATTTAAAACTAAACTAAACTTAAAGCTGCATAACAACCAGTCAATACGCGTAGTACTTACTAGTAGATGAAGATTATATTTCTGTCTCGTTGGTCGATATAATTTGCGGATCAAACCGCTAGTCTCGGGTTCGATTTAACCCGAGACTAGCGGTTTGATCCGCAAATTTTTTTTGGAATTTGGAATTTATCCGTCCGGAAATTATCGGATATTGGATATAAGACCACGGCTCTACTTTAACCATTTTACATTTTTTTTTATACTACGCTCACAGCGAACGAACGTGTAGTCCACCTGATGGTAAGTGGAGTACAGCCCATGGACATCAACAATCCACAAAAGCAGATTATAGATGCGTCGCTGCAGCTGAGGACTACGGTTTACGGTTACTAGTTTCAGGGCCTGATCTCACCACCAAACCGGAACACATGGCAGTAATGGAAGCACTACTATTTGGCGGCAATTTAAAGGTGAGACGGTGGTGCTGCCGCCCTGGAGCTCATTCACAAGAGCTCTACCACCAGATAAAATTTTTATTCTAATGCATAATTGGATTTCTATCTGAAATATTTTCTTGTTTCATTCCTTTTACGTAGACGGGTTATAGTTTTAATTTTGTTTAAATTTAATTAAACGAAATTTTAATAAATATTAAGTCATAAGGCTTATGTCATTTATTTCCTTACAAAATACATTGTGTTGAAAATTGGCACATCAAAAGAAATAAAAAAATAAAAATACAGGTACATCAGAAGCTAACACAATGGATGACCATTAAAATTATAACAATGTGACATAAATTACATACGCTAATCAAAATTAAAAACGGAAGATATACCAAGAAATACATTACATCAATTAAAAAAAAAACAAATATTTTATATTATTGTGTCTGCCCTTTGTCATTTATGAACTCATCGATAGCATTTCCTCAATGAATATGCCCCTAACTTATTTTTAAACAGGTTAGCGCTGAGTATGAATTTATACTCTATGGGCAACCTTTAGAACAAAAATACAGACTGAAACCTAGGACTATGTTCCACAACATTGTATGTTGTATCGTTGAATGCTCCTAGGCTTAGTGTCGACTGAAGGGTGACAGCGAATCGATGGGTCAACTCGACCCATGGTTGACACGCAAACTGCGTACAGACACTAGTGTATCTCTTAAATCCATTTCTGTGGTTTCAACTCTTGCTTTATTCGATTGCTTTGAACGAAGTTCAACAGTGTACCGTTAGATAGAATATATATATATATATTAACCTTTTAAACGCCAGATGCCATGCGCAAGCGTGCCCTGTGCGCCACCGACATCTATAGACGCCAAGATCATAGAACAATACAAAATAAACATATTAAATCATTTCTTTAACGTATTTTGTTGATATATCTTAGGAACTGAAACCTTAGTTATTACATAATTGTAAACAGTGAACAAAATTGCAAAATAGTTATTCAAATATTTAATTGATAAAAACAACTTATATAAATATTGGCTAAAAAAGCTTGTTCTCTTGCGCCAATGGCATGTATACATGCTAGTGATGTAGTGTAATATTTAAGTAATTTAATTGAAATTTTAGTTAAATTACTCAAATTTGCTTAATTTTTGTAATAACTATTAAAAAATATATAAATATAAGCTTAGTCACTGAGAAAAATGGTAAATATACTAGCATATTTTCTATATTTTCAATTTTGTCGAAATTCCCTTTTCGCCAATCATGCACATCCCTAGCACAGTACCGATATGCAATCCCTTCTGCGCCATTGACAAGTATAGATGTCGGACTCGTGACGTCGTAAGCGCGTGCCGTGTTTTTAAGTGCGGGGAAGTTGAAAAAAAATACTTATAATATTTTATCTACTCTATACTAATTATTATAAAGAGGAAAACTTTGTTTGTTTGGTTGTAATGAATAGGCTTAAAAACGGGTGCTATTTAAACAGGCTTCTTTTTAATACCATTATTCGCCCCCAAAAATGTATGTTGCCTTCTAAATTACTAAGTCAGCAACCTAACCTAACCTAACCCGTGGCTGAGTTAGTAATTTTGACGATAAAGTATAAATTTTGAAGCTTCACTTATTATTTCTCCTTAAAAACTACTGGACCGTTTTTAAAAATTCTTTCACCATTCGAAAGCTACATTATCCACATTGTATTCTATTTCTATTCTAGAGAATAGGTATTACTGTAACTTGCTGCAATTTTATATGTATTTTTGTATCTCAAAAGGTTGATTTGTTTATTGATAGTTGCTATAATATAAATGTTGTCTTAAGTTTATTACAGTAGGAGATGAGGTTAAATAAATACTCTTTATGTGTTACAAGCTATGTTTATTCATAAATTTCAGACGAAAATTTTTACTCACTTATGTTTATCGATAAAGTTTTGGACTCCCTACTATTTTCAAGGTTATTTCATTGAATTTGTGACTTGGCGTGGAGGGCACGGTGAAGCGTTTTTGCTCTGGCAGTCAAAAGGTTAAAGAACATAATACATTTTTTCATATTCATTCTCAATGCCTAAAGTTTGCATAGCTACAAAAAATATAAGTGGTCAAAAAGAAAGCTGATATAACCTTGTTAGATAAAACCAATAACTTACGAGTTTGACATATGACATAAATAATTTAATAGATAAAGTAGCGATCTGGAGTAATAGTAATACTAATGCATGCATATTAAATTGTTATGTCATAGTTTTAGCTATTGACGCGTATTTTTCGTTTTGATTTAGCTACAATAGTTCGTGAGAAAAAAGACTTAGTCAGTAATGGCCAGAGATGTACAAAATACCCTCTAAAAAGTATCTGGAATACTAAATCCAAGATACTTTGAATTTAAGTATTACAGATACCAGATACAAAATACTTTCGAGAATGGTATTTGAAATACTAGATGCAAGATACGTATCTTCTAAATACTTTTCAAGATGAAAATACTTTTGTAAGAAAACAACATTTTGTTCCATTGAATTTAAGATTATTTTTGACATTATCTTAATAAACATTATTGTTATTTATTTACGAATATATTATGTTAATCGCTGAAATGTGACAAGACAAAATATTATATTTTTAAGGCAAATAATAAACATAACATCAAAAGTAGGTATTTACTTTATTTCACCAATCAAAAGCCATCAATTTACTTGGTTGGCCATCAGGTTACTTATTTTTTTCTGACCACCCTGAAGTTTTTCTAAGACAATAAAACAAAAAGACATGACATGATACAACATGAGATAAGAGACTTATGACATGAGGCATAATCATTCCTAAAAGTATTTTGTCAGAAAAAGTATTTGTAAAATACTAAGATACCTAACAAAATGTATTTAAATACAAGATACAAGATGATTTTTGGAAAAGTATTTTAGATACAAGATGGAAATACGTATCTTGTATCTTGTATCTGTATTTCAGATACTTGTATCTTAGATAAGTCACATCTCTGGTAATGGCGTAGGTCGCTGACCTCAGTTTAGTCAGTCAGCAAAAGTCGTATCTTGAGGTAGTGGGCGGGTATGAATAAATGTCATCGATATAATAAATACAATTATCTTTTCGTAAATTTCCCTTATGATATCTAATAAACGCCCCCACAGCATTGATCACATCATTGGCGAAGGCCTCTGGTTTCTCCAAAGCGAGGAAGTGGCCGCCATCTTCCAGTACTGTTGAGTTCAGCAGGTTTGGGTATTTTTGCTTCAGCAACGTCGGTGATTGATAGATCCACTCGTTCTTAGCGTGTATTGTCCACACGGGAACTGTTGTCGTTGTTCTGCAAAAGAAATATGAGTTTATTACGCATTGAGACATTGTACGTCCTAATATCCAGATTGGAAAGTAGAAGCTCCAAAAGCTCCAGCTTACAGGTTAAGGCAGCCTGTCCACCGAAGCGGAGTAAGGCTGCGAAGCGGAGAAACGGAATAATCTAATCCACAGATATAGATCTACATAGATAACGCAAATGCATGTACTTCGCGTGTCCGAACCCCGACCAAGCGTCAAGGTTGGTCGCCGCTAACTTCAGTCCACGCGCGTCTTTTGTTAGAGAAAATCATAGCGGACGGCCGTTTGAATCGTACTGGGCGGATGGGCATCGGCGGCATTGGTGTCTTTGAATCGGTTTGGATTTCCCGTCACTAAATTTCGGCTGTGACGTCACAATAGGTATTAACAAGTCGGCACGCTTGGTTTCAATACAAATCGTGATACTTGCGTTATCTATGTAGATCTATATCTGTGATCTAATCTAAACCAATAGGACTACATACAATGGCCGCTCTCCCGCAGTGATGCGGGTGTGCAATGTTAGGTATAATAACAAATGCTATAAAGAATATATAATTAATACCAGAAATTTTAGCACAGTTTATGTGCTTCTAGGCACGTTGTAAACATAGATGCGAAGGTATTTAATGCCTCTTACAACTTTTGGTTTCTTTTTTAATGTATAATAATATCATATATGTATGTATTATATATGTATTAGTATCAGTTATTCTAGTACCCATAGTAAAAGTTCTGCTTAGTTTGGGACTAGATGGCGTTGTGTGTGTTGTGAAATATTTATTTATTATCATTTATCATTATTATTCCTTTTATTCTATACATAGTTAGGTATTACTTCAATTAGGTTTAAGAAGTGTAAAATTAATTTGTTTATTTTATGGTAAATAATATATCAATATGAATACTACGTCTTTTAAATCGAAACTCTTTCATTAACCGACTTCAAAAAAAAAAGAGGTTCTGTATTCGATCCGTATGTATGTATGTATGTATGTATGTATGTATGTATGTATGTATGTATGTATGTATGTATGTATGTATGTATGTCACCTTTTTATGTTCGAGATTTTCTCGGAAACTACTGATCTGATTTGAATGCAGTTTTCGGTATTTTAATCCTTGTGTTTCAAGGAAGGTTTTAGTATATAATTTATCAGAATCTGATGAAGATCTTTGGAGACAGGCAACGGAACTCTTCAAAAACGAATAGCTAATGAACCACGTTTTGTGCAATCGTGTATCTATGTATTGTTTTCACCACTACATAACATAACATCATGCCTGTGTATGCTTTGAAGGGTAAGCAGAGACAGCCTACTTACCTACCCTTAAAGTACCAAAAGCTCTGCTTAGGTTTGGACGGGCTTACGTTTCAGCATATTTGTTATTATCGTAGTGATAACTTATGATCATGAAGATCTCAGAAATATTTTTTTGATAATATAATATAAGGATTTGATAAAAGATCTTTAAGGTGGCCCTCCGAAGGCAGAACGTTGTTCACGTTCTTCAGAATTTTTACGGGTATGAACTGTACGGGCATTTTCTCTTAAGTATTGGAGGCGCCGTCGTATTCTTAGGGCTATATTTTGATTGTTTCTGTTGTGTTTCATGCGTAATGATGCCTTAGTATTTCTTCCTAACCCCATCGTTAAATCTAAAAAACTAAGACACTAAAAAGCTTGAAATAAAAAAAAAATAAAAAAACTAATTTAAAAAAAAAAATAAAAAAAACTAATTAATAAAAAAAATAATATTCTTAACTCGAGCGTATTCTAAATATTATAATACTAGCTGACCCGTGCCCACTTCGTTGGGCATAATGTTCAAAAATATATATCTTTCATAGTTAAGGCAGCGTTCGTAAGAAACGTTTTCATTCGAATGTTTTTTCGCCGATTCACTTTGCAAAACGGACTACCATGTAAAAGCCCTTTTATTTTTCGATTTTTTATATGTATAACCTATGACACTCAGCAATAATGTGTCTTTCTATTCGTGAAAGAAGATTCCCGAGATTCCGATTAACGAATTCGGAGTTTCCGATTAACGAATTCCATGAGGACCAAGTCGCAGTTTTAATTGTTCAAAACTTCTCTGTACACTATATTCGATGTAACGTTGTCACTGTCTAGAATAAGCCAGTCGCTGAGACCTTTCGGTGCTAGACTCTCTATTACGCGCTCGCGATCTATATTCTGTCTCATTCGCAAGGCGCTGTTCATACTCAGAGGAAGTCTCTCCGAGTCTCTGTCTCTGTCTCGCTCGTGTCAGGGATGTATGTCGAGACAGTTGAGATTTTCTTTTAGGCATATTGACAGAAGTTATGATTTCAAAATAACAACCTAACCTAACCTAATTGCAAAAAACTAAATACCTATAACCTAAATTAATATCTACATGAAACTAACTTAATACCTGTAACCTAAATTAATATCTACACGAAACAAACTTAATACCTACCTATAACCTAAATTAATATCTACATGAAACTAACTTAATACCTATAACCTAATTTAATATCTAGGTACATGAAACAAACTTAATGCCTATCTATAACCTAAATTAAATGAAAACTATATAAACATAAAAGATTTTTTTTTTAATGTACCGAAAATAAAATTAATGAATGTCGAAAGTGTGTTACGAAAAATTCAATTTTGGGGACGTCCGCTGCGTAAAGAGCCGACCGCGCGAATGAGCCGCGCGGGTACCTACCTCTCAGATGTAAAAGGAAGGTCACGCCTCCTTCTGCCGAAGTGAGCACGAACGCGAACCGAAATAAGCCGAAACCATCGCGCGCCGCTGCCGCGCTTCTGTGGCCTTCACGTATAACGATGAGTTTTTCTCCGATTCTCTTTACAAAACGGACTACCACGTAAAAACCTTTTAATTTTTCGGTTTTTTATATAGCCTATGACACTCAGCGATAATATGGCTTTCTATTAGTGAAAGAAATTTTAAAATCGGTGCAGTAGATTCCGAGATTACCCCTGACAATTTAACAAACACACAAACTTTACCTCTTTATAATATTAGTATAGATGTACAAATTTTTGTCAAAAGAAAAAGGAACCGCCTTCAAAAACTCAAAAGTAAAAATAAAATATTCGCTAAACTTTGCTTACCTTTATATTAATTTGTTTAAAACAATAAACCCAAATAATTATGTAATACCAATTAATTATATTTTTTTGAAGTCGGCGCCGAATTACAAAATCAAATACTAATTAAAACCGTAATTACCGAAATAATTGTTGAAAAAATCACAAATTCAAATACCAATTAAAACCGTATTTACCGAAAGAATTGTTGAAAAAATCACAAAATCTAATACCAATTAAAATTATAAATGCTGGAAGTAATTTATCAAAGCCTTATTTAACTAGTGATTGAAAAACTCACAAAACAAATACTAATTAAAACTAAAAAATATGCTGACAATAAGTTAATTTATCAAACCTTCTTTACCTAATTGCAAAAATTAATGGAAACTCAGGATGATCCTGAGTTCCTGACCGATCTTTAGATCCTGATCCTGAGGATCTAAAGATGATTAAATAACGAGGTAAAACTCATCCAATCAAATCTGCGTTCCGTAAACTTTCACGTAAGAGTAATGAATGACTATCGTCTAGTCTGGTCAGCACATCCAATTCGTCCAATAAGAAACTTTATTAATAGCTTTGTAGGACAATAATATGCTACTGAATATTTGTAATGCTCCAGAGGGCGCTGCATATTACGTTAAAAGTGGAAGCAAGAGCACGGTATTTATATTTAAGCTCGTAACGAAACCATATCGCGATTCAGAAAAAATGTACAACGCCATCTATCAAATGCATTCGTAAACTTATCAGCAATTATGTGATTTGGCGCCGACTTCAAAAAAATATAATTAATTGGTATTACATAATTATTTGGGTTTATTGTTTTAAACAAATTAATATAAAGGTAAGCAAAGTTTAGCGAATATTTTATTTTTACTTTTGAGTTTTTGAAGGCGGTTCCTTTTTCTTTGAAAAAAATTATTCATCAGTGGTAGATCGTACATCGATAAAAAGTAGCCTATATTACGCGCCTTGTAGTCAGTTACCTGCATCAAAAACAATTTTATCAGAATCGGTTCACAGAAACAGATCTCAGATTTTAAAATTATATTTTAGGTATAGTTATCGTGCAAATAACTATACCAGATTAAAAAAAAAGATTGTTATCGGATGTTAAAAACAGACATCTTAATTTTTATTTATATGTATTGATTAATTACATCTATCATAGCCTAGTTTTTTATTAAACTTCCATGCGGGCGGGGACACGGGCGGAAGAGAAAGAATATATATTTGTGTGAAGACATTCCCTCATTTCACCAAGATTATTACTACGAAGAATCCATACTATACTGTCCTGTCACTAGCTGTACATTTATTGTAACACCGAGAACAGTGCACGATCAATACTACTATAGTAGAGTAGTGGCTAATCCTCGCGGTTGGAAAGTTCCAGTCGTTTTTTACAGGGTGAATTGTTCACCAAAGTTTTCATTGTGCTGTGCCGGTAAGAAACGAAAAATCCTTAACAATAACAATAACAATAACAAGCCACAAAAAAATTGAAAAATATGCATTTATAGTTGTTCAAACCCCTGCTGACGTAAAACTATAAATTACTTAATAAATTAAATACATTTTTAAAGAACGCACTTTATCGATGATTCACTTAGATCCATGTAAGGTAGGTTCTTTCAGTCCAGGGACCTCCTGGGCAAGTATTCACTAAACTACTAACCAAATTAATTATAAGGTCATAAATATTTATGTGTAAGCCAATATATCAGAATATTATTATATTAGTTATAAGATATTGTTTTGTATGATAAACATGATTTGTATACCTTTTTGGTAAAATGTAGCGAACATTTAGTATAAGGTCTTTTGTAAAATAATACCTACATTTACAAAAAAAGAATAAATAAAAAACAATACAGCAAATAAATGCCTAGTCTAGTTTTTTTTATATGGTACTAGATAATCCGCGTCAAACGTTACTCTGCTCGCATCTCTATAGAATTTTAGTATTTAACGTTAGCTACGGGTATTAACTAGTAAATAATAAAATAAATAATGATGTTTGAGTACTGCCTCATGTTTGTGACGGACCATGGTTTGGTGTTTCATGTGATAAAATTATTACACCTGTAAAATTTAGTCTTTAAAGTAATATCGTGTTGATGAGTAAAACAAGCAAGGAAAACAACTAAAAATTTATACTAACGATCCCATTTCCCATAAAAAACTGCTGATATCTATGGTCTCAGCATGCAGCCGGCAGGAGGTTGTAAACGAGTTGGTGAGCCAGGGATGGTTAAGATGTCCAGCAGACTGTCACGACTGAAGTCCTGCTCCAGACCTCCGCCTTCGACGTACATGTTACTTCGGCGGGTGCCTGAGGATATCACCTGAAGGATGTAAGCTAACATGCCTGCAGGAGAATCTTGCATTGCAACGCCTGAAACATAAGAATTTCTTGCTTAGCGTACCTTGTTTATCTTGTGGTTAGCGAGTCAACCAACCAATGAAGGAGGAGAAGAAGAGAAAAAGAAATAACAACATTATGTTTATAAATCGGCAGCAATATGGAATACCGACGAACACATTGAAATATAACAATCAAAGGCGCTTTTCAGTATTAATTTCTTAAATTAAGTTGAAAATAATTATACTTTTTGATATGTTATATTAATTAAATTTAAATACCTTGGGGTTCGGAATATTTGGCCTATCGTATGCCCCTTTATATGTATGGTCCCTCACCGCGCAGTCCTTGATTTTATTCCCGGGACAGGATTAGACAAAAGTGTTATTTGGGATTCATGTTTGGAGTTGAAATTGTGCCCGGTGGATGGAAATAGGCTTGCAATGACTTACCTATTTATTGGCATTTTTTTTGCATAATTGAATTTCACATTATACCTAGTGCAGGCGATTTTTTGTTTAGTAAATAAAGACCACCAGTTAGTAACCTGAAAAGGCAATTGAGAGCTGCAAGATTTATAACTAAATCAAAAAATACAAATCACCATCACTCACCAAGACCGTGGCTTTGTAGATTGAAGATGTATATATCCCACCTCAGAATTCAGTTCCAGGAGCTTCTGTGTGACCGGGTACATTCTGTCTATCCATGGATATTCTACCACCAGGTTCTTAGCAAATAATCCTGCAATCCAGGCCCCAATTGTTAGAGGATTTAGGGAGATGGGCGAGTTTGTGTGATAGCCCAGGACCTCCTGATAAAGAATAGGTACTATTAATTATATTAGTCTACAGTTTTAAGTCGCTAAGTCAAACTGAGTGATCTTGCAGATTAAGCAATGCTTATCGCGGCAGTGCATGGGTGACCATCAAAATCTAACGAGTCTTTCTTGGACGACAGGAGGACAGAGATGAAAATTATTTTACTATACATAATATTATTATATTATATTATATTCCTCTTTATTTATTTTTAAACTTATTTTATATATTTTTAAATATGATTTATAAAAAATAGTATATAATAAACAGTGTCCCACCGACATCAGGTGCAGGGACCAAGCTGTCGATAAAAAAATTCAATTGAATATTAAATTAAATTAAATTAAATTAAATTAAATTAAATTAAATTAAATTAAATTAAATTAAATTAAATTAAATTAAATTAAATTAAATTAAATTAAATTAAATTAAATTAAATTAAATTAAATTAAATTAAATTAAATTAAATTAAATTAAATTAAATTAAATTAAATTAAATTAAATTAAATTAAATTAAATTAAATTAAATTAAATTAAATTAAATTAAATTAAATTAAATTAAATTAAATTAAATTAAATTAAATTAAATTAAATTAAATTAAATTAAATTAAATTAAATTAAATTAAATTAAATTAAATTAAATTAAATTAAATTAAATTAAATTAAATTAAATTAAATTAAATTAAATTAAATTAAATTAAATTAAATTAAATTAAATTAAATTAAATTAAATTAAATTAAAAATTAAAATTAATTATTTTTTTAATTCAATTAAATTCAGTTGAAGAATTCCACGCGGATGAAATCGCGGCCAACAGCTAGTGCGAAAAAAAAACTTAATTATTATTTATATTCCTTACGGATAGATATGTAGAGGCCATAATCGAGGCAATCTTGGATCCTATGCCACTTCCCTGGACGTAGTATTGCGCAATGCCGAGCCTAAACATCAGAATTTTAAGCATCTTTGCTATCTTTTCTGCTCCAAAGCCTGATCGAACAGCAGCCTGTAAATAAATAATTATAACATTGGTGGTTAAGTCGAAGGTCTCGGGTTCGATCCCAAAGACACACCTCTGTCAATAAATCGTTAAGATTCGTCGTTACGAAGATATGTGTGTATTTATCATTTAAATTATCGCTCGCTAACGGTGAAGGAAAACATCGTGAGGAAACCTGCATGCCTGAGAGTGCTTAAAAGTATTTGAGGTTGTGTGAAGTCTACCAATCCGCACTTGGCCAGCGTGGTGGACTATGGCCTAACCCTTCTCATCATGGGAAGAGGCCCGTGTCCAGAAGTGAGACACGTATCAGTTACAGGGCTGCTATTATTATTATTATAACATTGGTTCATTTAGATTTTTTAGATATTCCTCAAAAACGCTAATTCTAAACATAAACCTACATAATATAAATTCAATGACAATACTTCAGTGATCAATTAGGTTTGAACAAAATTGGATAACTTGAGCATTTAAAACACTTTCGATAGGACGTTTTTGAGATTTGATTTTATGTCAATGCCCGATTTGATTCAAAAAAACTTTTTTCATTAAAACCTTTAACATAAATTAAAAAAAGACTTATTTTCATTGCAATTTATTTAAACCTCTGGCGTTTTTGTCTCGATAAATAAACTTTCTCCTGGCACAGTTAAGGTTCTTTATAATTCTTTATTTATTTTGGACAAAGTATCGAATATTGGACTTACATCAGAGAAGCCGAATCCAGGCAAGCTTGGCGCTACAACTCGTATGGAGAAGTTCCTGTTCGGATCCACCTGAGTGAGGTATGGAATGGCACCATACAACTCTCTCACAGTTCCTGGCCAGCCGTGGAGCAAGAGCAGAGTTACGACTTCTGTGTTTGGTTGGACCTGAAAATATGCGAATAACATTCAGTTCATGATACTGTGACTATGTGACTGTATACTGTAATTACCATTTTAAAAAATGTTGCAATAATTTTATCTCCATCCGTGCGTTACTATGAAACTGAAAATCAGTACTGGGTGGTGATGCACCATTGGGTTTCGCTGCTAAAGCCGTACTTATCGTCACTATCATATTGGCAATGATTCCAAACTCCTTTCTACTAAGAAGTCCCTAACGAGAAATACTAAACAACACTTTTCCCAACCCAAAGATAGAACTCGAAAACGGAAATCAGTTGCATACCACTGCGATTAGATTAGTGAGGACGAACCTATGGTAAGCGTACCACAGATGACACGCAGCATTAAAAAAGTTGTCATTTACAATCCACCCACTTCATTGAATATTAGTGCACGGTTGGCGTGGTGGTTAAAGCGGTCGCGGATTCGATCCCCATGAGACAAATCTTTGTGTGATTCGCTAAGATTTGTTCTTACTCTAGGTGTGCTCTGTGTATGTGAAATGTATGTTTGTTAACACAACCGCGACACAGCAGTTATTCCTAGGGCGGGCGTCGTTTTATAAAAAAAAAAAAAAAATGGGCACGTGAAAACTAATCAAACCAACTCACCTTTGGTTCAACGTACAGGAAGTGAATGTAAATTCCTTGAACATTAAACTTGTACTGCGGGAACTGATTAAGAAACTCCTCACTTTTATCAAAGTCATAGCTGTTGGCCCAGTAGTCCACCCAGTTATTTAAAGTCTCGGTGTTGAAGCCATACTGGAAGTTCATACCTTCCAGAGGGGGGGTGAAGGGACGGTGGTTGCGGAGACGGTATTTAAGGTCTTCTATTGCCTGTAAACATAATTTGCAAATATTTTTTGTGTTTAATGTAGAAGTAATTGTAATGGTTGCTGCTGTCTAGGCTACCATATATAAATGGAAGAGTGCACCGAACACGCAAGTGAAGCCACCAAAGCAAATACAAATACCATGACACAAGAGAACTTGGCATGCTCATCACGTGGCACGGTTCGGTCACGGTATATTTTTAATTGATAATATAAGGTAAAATTCTTTGGTTAAAAAAAATATAGCTTATTAAACTTATTTTCGTCTCTGTAACATATTATTATTCTATTTTGTGTTAATTTATATCACTGTTTCTTACTTTTTTACAATACCAAAGTATTAGTTATGCCTATAAAAATAGGAGACCATGATGCCATAGATGGCAAGATAAGTGTACAAGTCTTAGTTCTTATCTCCGTGTATTTTTGTAGGAAAAAGCGTGGGGAGCATTCATTACACGTTTTATAGAACAGACAACAACTAATTAATTCTAATCACAACAATAAGGTTAACAATTATGAATTAATTTATAAATTTTACAAGCCCTTTTCGCTATCGTGTCATCTAAATTTACCTTGAAATAATGCAACTGACCGTCAAAAGGTGCCTCTGATAAAAGAAATATCACTTTAGTCTTAACCGTTAAAGAAATCTACCTTCCAGCATCAGCTCAGTAATATGAAATGATGGCTGTCAGACGCAATTATTTAGATAGATTCAGAAAATATATGAAAAAATCTCCAATTTCCTATAACATTCGAGGGTTTCCGTGAATAAATGAAATGAAAAATATCAAAATTGGACCACTTAGTAGAAAGTTATGCGTGCCAATGCGTGGTCTAACATAATTTAAAAAAAGAAATATATATATGTACCCTCCCTTTTTTCGTCGGTTAAAAAAAATGCCACGGATAAAACCGGGACTCAAAGAATCCTACGCGGGTGAAGTGCAGGCAACAGCTTTACGTCGTATAAAAAATCACTTACCGCTTTATCAAAAGCCACTTTAAAAGGCCAGACTTTTAAGTCACAAGTTAATGGGTCGGCTGAGCTCCACCAGTGATCGTCAGCGGAATTACACGGAAACACTAAATTAGTAAGAACTAAACAAATAATTAAATAATTCATTTTGTTCTGATTTACTCCCGCAATTTAATGCAAATTAAAGTATGATCAAAAAACGTTTTGCACCACTTTTAGAAAACGTATTTTTATAAATATTCTTATTTTGGAGGGTTTAAAATTTTAAATGTACTCAATACCAATATGTTTTCTAATTGATTAGTGTAGGAATGTACCGGATGAGTTCATGAACTCAACTGGCCTTCTCGAGAAGCGCGGTTTCAACTTATTCTGAAGAAACTGGTCAAGCAGGCATAGCATTATTATTTTTTTAAAGGTTCCGTACAATATATTAGTATGTAGATACTTTAAAGATTTAAAACTAAGTCCCAATTTAACAAACATAGAAATATAATTAATAGAAAATAAATCTATATTATATTTATAAAAATAAAAATTATCGAATTATTGCATTGTCATCGGTCTTTGACAGGTGTGCAAAATGTAAATGAAATCTAAACGTTTAAAGTGGGTCAAAATAGCGTCCAAAGGAGTCGGTTATATACAAACAAACAAACATACAAGTGAAGCTAATATAAAGCGTGTAAAAATAGCAGCTGAAAACTCGCAACTGGTACATGGTAAATATCCCGTGTATCTAATCTAATCTAAATTTCGTAAGATAGATATTTTTTTTTTATTTATTTGTGTTTTCGAATTCAATAATGCTATGTGACGTGTAGTGTATTAATAAGGTCACAATAGCACAAACAAATCTTAATCCGTTGGGTTCGATGCCCATGTGGAACAAAAATGTTATTCGTGATTCTGTCGTCAGAAAATTCTCAATAGTAGCACGGAGTTAGGATTGCTCGGTGGATGGCGCTAGGCTCACCCTCCATCTTATGGGGCTAGAACATAACAGGTGAAGTGTGGGTGTTAATACACCTCTGCCATACCCTTCGTTACGTAATGTTGTAGAACCTTATTTAATATGTTTATAGAGTGTAAAGTTATTTCAAGAAAATTAAGCCGTATTTAATGTGAAATGAGTTATGGCTGTTTCCGACATAACAAGCAATTATATGCATTAGTTACAGTCTGCTCCGTTTTACATTATAATTTGAATAATTATATTTAAAGACTAGATGTTCGCGCCGCTTCCAAAACACTCCACAAGCAATAACCAAACGCATTCACACTTTTCCCAAAATGGCTGATGCCAATTTTTCTCTAAGCTTCGCTCGGACCTTCAAATGGAATACTACTTTTTAATAGTATCAATTTCTTACCAAAATTACACGATTTTCACCAATCCAACTTGTTTTAATGTTCGTATTGAACACTAGCTTTTGTCCGTGACTTTGACCGCTTTGAATTCGTTGCTTAAATAATAGCTGCTTCCGCGATTTATCCCGCGCTAGACCTCACTGCCCCACCATCGAGATGTTTAGCGTAATGTTAAATATTTTAACAGATTATCAAACACAAAAATAATTATTAGAATCCAACTAGTTTCCGCGATCAAACAAACAAACGAACTTTCTCCTGGTTTTTGTATTTGTTGTTATTATAGCGGCAACATTTATACATCATGTGAAAATCTCAACAGTCTAGCTATCACGGTTCATGAGATACATCTTAGTGAAAGACGGACAGACGGACAGTGAAGTCTTAATATTGGTCGGTCTTTGTAATATCGTACATTTTCATCATCATCATTTTTCATCATTTAGCCTCTCGTAGTCCACTGCTGGACATAGGCCTCTCTCAATTTGCGCCACAACACCCGGTCCTGCGCCTTCCGCAACCAGTCCCCTCCAGCGACCTACTTCAGGTCGTCAGCCCACCTGGCAGGGGGGCGTCCCACCTTACGGTTGTCGAGTCGCGGTCACCATGGACTCTTTTGCTCCAACGGCTGTCGGTCCGTCGGCAAACGTGACCAGCCCACTGCCACTTCAGCGAACTTATTTTGCGAGCTATGTCGGTTACTTTGGTTCTTTGTCGGATGACCTCATTACGAATTTTATCCTTCAAAGAAACTCCGAGCATAGCTCGCTCCATAGCCCGCTGCGCGACTTTAAATTTGTGGACTAGTGCAACCGTTAATGTCCATGTCTCGGCACCGTAGGTCATAACAAGTAGGACGCACGCAGTACGACAGTATCGTACATTTAGCTTAATTTATATATTGTATAATTAAAATTGAAATTGCCTGGTTACGTTGATTAATGCATTGTATTTGTATGTGTAAATATAAACAATATGCATACACACTACCCTCGCTCTGTAAATATAATAGTGATTAACTTGAAACTATTATCACTAAGCATCTTTAAGCATATTACGTAATAAAACTTGTATAGGCACTGAGCCTGATATAGATAGTGTTAAATCATGTTAAACATAAGTACGGTATTTAAATTGCAATGTATTTTATGTTTACTGTAAATAATTAAAGGAGTCGGTTACATACAAACACACAAGTGAAGCTAATATAAAGCGTGTAATAAATAATTAAATTAAAATTAAAATATTTTTTTGCTGACTCGCACTAAGCAGGTTTTTGTTTAAAGTCATCGACTTGCCCGATTTTAAAGTCTGACCTTTCTCTCAATATTTGTATTGAATAAAACCTCTTAACCCTCTTGAACCGTACCGACCGACGCGTCGGTTTTTTTTTAATGTCGTTGACATGCTTATTTAAATCTGATCTTTATCTCAATATTTGGATTGACATAATCCGCCAGACACAGTATTAAAAATACAGTGACCAAAAGCTTCTATTACAAAAAAAATATGGATTTTTCACATTAGATATAACGCCAGAAGCAATTTCACTATCCAATGGTCCCAATGACAAGACCAAATACACACAAATAGGATTTTTAAGTTAAGAGAGAAAGAAATAATTACACAAGGTTTTTGGAACGAAGTTCCTTATCGCGCGTTGCGAAAGGGGGCTAGACGGAAAAAAATGGAACGAAAAGTTGTAACGACACTTTTCGTAGCAATTCTCGTAGTGGCGTAGTAATTACATGCTACGTTACAGCTACGGTGCTACATCATCAGACACCCAGAGAAAAATGCGCACGCCTGAAGTAAATTAAAAAAAAAAAGTAAATAAAACAACTAAAAAGAAAATAAAAATTACTAGAGTTGAGTTTCTAAAAAAAATAAGGGGGGCGCTGGCGCGCTGCGAAAGGTCCGCGCAGGCGTACTCGATCGCTGTTCTAGTCAGATAACAGTGAATTAATAGCTCGATATCGTGCACATTAATCATTAATTTGTTGAGTGTATACCTACAGGTGTTTTATACTATTTTAAATTATTTATTATGTACATAATAAATAATTTAAAATAGTAACAATAATGAATCCTGACAGTGTTTCTGCACAAGTTCCGGATATTGCTGATGGATTTAGGTAAGTAGAGATTTTATACGGACAATAATAAATGCTTTTGTATTTTAGCAAGTACGCATTATAACCTTTCTTTACTATTGTGCTAACCAAGTCATACGCGTTATAATCTCTCCATTATTGTGTGTTTAGCAAGTGTACACGCGTCATAACTATATCAAATTCAAAAGCAAATTATTTTTTAATATTACCACAGAATGTTTACCAATTTTGTTATGTACATTTCATGGAATATCCCGATTAGAACACATCTAATTATGTCATTGGGATTGATGATGAGATTATTGATGATGAGACCTGATATTATTATATCGCGAGTAAACTTGCGAATACAATTTAAAAGAAAGCAAGGTAATCGCAGAAAAATAATGTTAAAGATAAGGTTTGTTATGTGTGATCATAGAACTATTACTCCTAGAAACCGAGTACACGCATGAAATGTGAAGCCACTTTAATTGTGCCGTTTCAGTTCAGTGTAACTCTCTGGTATTTATCAGATTTTCATTTAGTTTGTCTGTCCACCGAGCGGTGCATTATTATTTTCAATCAATCTGTTTTTAGCCTTACTTTATACTTAAATTCATACAAGCAGTTTATTGATCTAGGCATTATAAGTCTATGCGTGTGTTTGAATGAACCTCGCTTTTGATATTTTGAAATTCGAATAGCGCGAAAGTTCGAAGATAAGAATTATTTTGAAATTGAGTGTGTAAGGCACAGGAAATATTGTTATGTAGCCATTCAGCCTATAGGAGTATTGTGATAATATTATCTCCACAATGATTTTAAAAGTATCATTCGATTATTTTAAGAGAATGATTAAGTGATTCTGAATGATCGTGTGTACGCTTGCTACGCTTAATAATTTAATTGTCTTAATGTTTGTTTTTTTTTTTAATTTGGTTTAAATTTTTGTTACCGTATATTTAGTTTATTAATAGACTGTTTTATTTGTTTAGTGGTTAAGGTCGCATGCATAGAAATCTTAATAATAAGGCAATAGAAATGTCAAAGACGCGTGACCTTGTCGCCGCGCATCTGTCAAGTCAAACACAAGTGCGAGTTGAGGAATTGTCGTCTTAATGTCATCGCAAAAAGAATAATTTTGTTTGCAGGAATACAAGCGCATTTGTCTAATCGAACACAAGTGCGAGTTGAGGAATTGTCGTCTTAATGTCATCGCCAAAAAGAATAATTTTGTTTGCAGGAATACAAAAAGTGGTATTTGAAAACCGGCGACATGCGTCCCAGTGTTAAAAGATAGTCGATAGCATTTCTATTGACTAGTTATTAAGATTTCTATGGTCGCATGCCTTTTACTGCAATCTCGGGTGCGAAACCTGATTTGTTGTTATTTGGAATTACCGAACTTCGTTCCATCCGGGTGTCCCTTGACACCTTAGTAGTTTTTTATGTATTTTTAATTTTTTTATGTATTATGTTCAATAGTTAATACCCTGCCCTAAAAAAATTTTTTAAATCAACAAATCGAATGCAATAAACTATCGCAAATATCCATTTTATTATGTCCATCATAAGGTTGCCTCATTGCCTGGAAGAGATCGCGTCAAGTCCTTTGTACGTCATAGTTTTAAGTACATATATCTTTGTATGTTTGTTACAAATTTGATGTGCAAATAAAGTTGTCTCTATCTCTATATATCTATGAGGGCATTGGGTTAAGTGTAATGTACTAAAATGAAAACATATAAAGCCATATTTCTCTTCCAGACCAAAGACTCCAGTTCCCACATGGACAATACACGCTAAAGAAGAGATCATCTACCAATCGCCGTGGTTGCTGAAGCACAAATACCCAAACCTGCTGAACTCAACAGTACTGGAAGATGGCGGCCACTTCCTCGCTTTGGAGAAACCAGAGGCCTTCGCCAATGATGTGATCAATGCAGTGGGGGCGTTTATTAGATATCATAAGGGAGATTTTCAAAAAGAGAATTGTATTTATTATACCGATGACATCTCTTCATACCCGCCTACTACCTCAAGAAATGACTTTTGCTGACTGACTGAACTGAGGTCAGAGAACTACGCCATTACTAACTATTACCTCATGAACTATTGTAGCCAAATCTAAAAGAAAAATATGCGTCGATAGCTGAAACTATGACTATATATATACATAATATATATATTATTAGTTACTATTACTCCAGTTTATAAATAGAACGTAATGAACTTGATAATGTTAATTAAATTTGAGAAAAAAAAGTATCGTATGTTTTTACACTTTTTACTAAATTATTGGTGTAATATATTATATATTATATTAAACTAGGTTATATCAGCTTTCTAAACTTCAACATATGAAAACATAGGTTCTTAATATAGTTCTATCTAACGATACACTGTTGAACTTCTTTCAAAGCAATCGGATAAAACGAGAGTTGAAACCACAGAAATGTATTTAAGAGATCGAAGTGTTTTTTTTTCTTCTTTTATGGTGGATAGGCTCGCGTTTGACCACGATCTCACCTGATGGTAAGTGATGATGCGGTCTACGGTGGAGCACGCTTACCTATGAGATACCTATCAACTCTTGCTTTGAAGAGATCCAAGTTGTACTCTATGCGGAAACACAGACTCGGGCAAGGCGTTTCATCCTTTGGCAGTTCGCATAAGAAATGAAGAGGCGAAACGCTTAGTGCGTATTAGTGGAATATCTACCGTGAAGCGTTGTCTAGAGTGCCGTTTGTCTGGTAGTCCGATGGTGAAACGGGGACGGAGGGATAAGGTTGTGTAGTTCCTTGGCACACTCTCCGAAATGTATCCTATAAAAAATAGGGTAAAGGCGGGATAGATGCCCCACTTTTTGAAATTACCTCCTAATTTTGAAAATATTCATTGTATATAAATAATGAGTATGAATTCAGCTAGTTTAGTCCTTTATGTTTAACTGTGATTTGGTTTTTTAGACCTATTAATTACAGATTTTGCAGAATTTAGCTTTTTGTGGAACTCCTTTTTTGGGGATAGATGCCTACCCGTATGGATAGATGCCCCACCATGAAAATACTAAGAGGGATAGATGCCTGCGGTGCGGGATAGATGCACATTATAATGTATTAACGAAAAACTCAACCAAACTTTTATAAGGTTTAGAGGACAATTAGTGGTTTAGAAGTAGAAGTAATGAAAAGTATTTTGCAGTTTTTAAAGTCTTTTAATTGTCTTAGAATATAATTCTATTATGAGATCAAATAAAATTACATTAATAAAGTTTTATAAGCAATTTAAACATAAATAGGAATATTAAATTCTTATTATTAAATATTAATAATTAAGTTTTAACATGCATAACCATAAAAATCATTCTAATTAAAACAATAAAATGTATTCTTAGCAGCATAACGTCTTCGCAACGTTCTTGATGGAATCCCAAACTGTCAGGATATTTCGTTTATCCTTATGGTATTTCTGTCTTTTTCGTCGAAAACTGACTGCAATTGTTCTTTAGTCCAGGAACATGTCTTTTATATTTTTGTGGCATGATTATACTACAATCAGAAAAAGTCCAAATATACCTAAATACACGTAAACACATAATTGAAGGTACAATAATTATATAAAACACCAAAAGGTGAATGTAGTCGATTTCATAGCGGGTGTATTTTGAAACCCGAATCATAGCTGAGGGTTTTTAATACACCTGATATGAAATAGAACATTCACCTGTGTTAAAAAAAGTGCTTCATAGTACATCAGTGGAAAAAAACTACCAAGAACTACCATATATAACAAAATCCATCTAAACCAACCAAAATATACCAAACACAACAAAACTGTATCAAAAGCCACCAAAAACTAATAAAAAACAACCAAATGCTACCAAATACACCAAAACCTATCAAATTCTATCAAAATTAACCAGTGGAATTACCAAACTCTACTTAAAACTACCAACAATTATCAAAAACTACAAATTTCTACCAATATAACTATACTCCAAAAAACAACGAATTGTACCAAAAGCAACAAAAATCGCCTGAAATTTAAAACATTTTGTATGGAGGGATAGATGCCCCTAGGGGCACCTATCCTTCGAAAAATCAAGGCAACTATCCTTTTTGATAGGGATAGATGCCCCATGTATTTTTTAAACTAATTAAAAACAAATGACGAATTATTTGCATCAAGATGCATAATTGATGAATCAGTACATCGACGTAATTAAAAATATAACGGAATTAATGACTACTTTAAAAGTTACACAACGGCTAAAACTTACCTTTAAAACTTTGACGTCTTTGTAAACTTCGCCGCGGAGATAAATGTACACACAAGCTAAACACGTATTCACAGCACGACGGCCAATGGCTACCCGAGGTGCGGGGTGACTGCGGCTCTTAGGAATAATATTTTTTTTTTGTTGTGACTTTGGGAAATTAGGTTTTTTGAAAGTGAGGCATCAATCCCACTGGGGCATGTATCCCGCCTTTACCCTAATAGTTTAAAAAAAACTAAAAAACACGCTTTTAAAGTACTTCTAACTAAAAAGTGAAAAATAATTCCTAATATAATATAAGCTGAAAATGGTAATGAACAAAAAATACTAGTATTATTGTGAAAAAGCGTGGGGCGCTCTGTGCCATATTTTTCGTCTATAAAGCAACCAAATTTAGCGTGTTTTTTACTAACTATTATTTATTTTCTTCTTTTTAGTTTGGTTTATTTATAAGAGCGTTTTTTTTTAATTTTTATTTTTTTTAGTTTTTTTATTGTATTATTGCATTGTCATCGATCTTTGACAGGTGTGCAAAATTTTAATGAAATCTGTCCGTTAAAAGTGGGTCAAAATCGAGTCCAAAGGAGTCGGTTACATACATACATACAGGTGAAGCTATAATATAAGCGTGTTAAAAACCGATAGGCTGGCAACCTTTCGACGGTGCTCCTGTCCAGACTTTGTGTCTTTAGGCACTTTGCGTGTCAACCATGGGTCGAGTAGACCCATCGATTCGCTGTCACCCTTCGGTCAGTCGACGCTGAGCCTAGGTGCAGTGAAATCGTAGAAAAATGCCAAATTGTACTTTAATAAGCTGTTTAAAGTCTACCAGTAAAATTTGTAGATATAAAGGAAATAGTTCCTCTCATCGGTTAGGAAATATCACAATCAAATTTGGTGTAATTTTTAAATTATTAATGATTTTGTGTTTGTTGTGATTTTGGCTATGAGAAATACGTAACTGAGAGCGTACCGTACTATTCATAATACATTGCCGAGTCAATTCGTGACAAAATGTAAGAGCTGTCATCTCATCTATCATAACACGCAATGGATTTTTATTCGTTTGATGCTGTCGCTCAGTGTAGAGCTTAGTGGTATGGACAATTTTCTTATTTGTAGACTACTTATTATCTACTCTAATCGAATTGAAACAGAAGAAAGACTAGAATTCGGGATATTACTGTTTAACTACTACTACTGATATTAATATAATAGTGCTAAAGTTATTTAAGTATTATAACTTTTAACTTTTTTATGTACCTATTATATACTTTTAAATTTATTTTTGCCCTAATATTTTCATTTCCAGTGCTTATGTTGCTATTCAACATAAGCACAAGAAACCGAAAATATGTCATCAGGTATGTATGTATATCAGGTAAAATAACAATTTGTTTCTTTTCTTTAAGTTGTTGTAATGTTATTATAATATATAATTAGAGACGACCGGATGGCGGAGTGGGTAGTATACCTGCCTGCGACGCCGAGGTCGCGGGTTCGATTTCCGCTTAAGACAAATCTTTGTGTGCATGAACATGGGGCTTTGTCTTACTCTGGGTGTTTCTATGTATAATAAGTATGTATTTACAAAAGAAAAGTATATATGTATTAGTATTAGTTATTCTAGTACCTATAGTACAAGCTCTACTTAGTTTGGGACTAGATGGCGTTGTGTGTATGTTGGGAAATATTTATTTATTTAATTGTCACTGACAAATAAAATTAGTTAAGTCCGTCTTGATTTAAGTGATTCCGTTGGTCATTCCTTTATTTTGTTGTAATGTTATTTAATATGTTAAAATCTCGTTTTATAGAAAATATCTAAAATGGCTTGATCTATTTTATGGATTTTTTGTGTGTATTAGGTAGGTCTGAGAATAAGTATGCGCGAGCGATACACCTGGCACCTGGCACCCCGGTCATATCACGTTGACGGAGCACACTGGGTTTTAGTCCGTGCAACTCGGACATAACCAGCGACTCTGCCCGGGTCGATGGTATGCGTCAGGCATTTCCCAGTTTAAAAAAAAGAAAAGGTCTGAGAATAAGTGGCTAAGTCTTATTTCGCTAGGTGAAAGCCGATAAACTTACCACGCGGATGTAGCCGCGCGCAATAACTAGTTATAATTATTACAGACATAAATTGAAATATTTCTGTCTTGATTAATTTGTGATTAAAACCGACGTGAGGTGAAGACATTATTATTGAGAATACGGGTTACTCACGTTATTTTAGCCGGGATAAGCCAACTAGTTTCACGCATCACGCAGTGCGAGACGTCGCGCGGAGGCGACGACACGCGATTATTCGCCCAGTTGATGAATCTACGTACTAGATTCGAAACTAGTCGGCTTATCCCGGCTAAAATAACGTGAGTAACCCGTATTCTCAATAATGATTTGTGATTTGATATTTTTTTACATTAAGAAGTTGAGTTATGTCTTGATGTGTCTATGATCCATGATAATTATTAAATAATAATTTCTTACTGTAGAAAAGATTAGTGGCGTTGCGGCAGTATTTCTAATTATTTTAAGTTATACGTGGCGTACATTATCGTATGCTTACAAGGCATTTTAGGAAAATCCGCGACATATTTCTTTCTTTCATATAAACGATTCCCGCACTAGGTATAATTCCTGTATCATGGGGATGTTCACAAACATACATTCCACACACTATTTTTCACACATAGCTGACCGGATGGCGGAGTGGATAGTGTACCTGCCTGCGACGCCGAGGTCGTGGGTTCGATTCCCACTTAAGACAAATCTTTGTGTGCATGAACATGGGGGTTTGTCTTAGTCTGGGTGTTTCTTTTCTATGTATAATATGTATGTATTTACAAAAAAAAAAGTATATATGTAATAGTATCAGTTATTTTAGTACCCATAGTACAAGCTCTGCTTAGTTTGGGACTAGATGGCGTTGTGTGTGAGTTGTGAAATATTTATTTATTTATTTATATTTATTATTCACACTAATGTTAAGGTCCCATATGAGGGAGGGTGAGCCTAGCCGCCATCCACCGAGCTTAAGTCCAACTCCTTGTAGCTATTGAGAATTTTCTGACGCAAAAATCCCAAATCAGAATCAAACCTGAGACCTTACGGTGAGTGATCGCATACGCTAACAACTAGCTAAACGAGGAAGTTATTTAATTTACATAATAATTGATTTGTAACACTTGCTAATGTCTGATTGACGCATAAAGTGTTGCGTGTATGCACTGACACTAAGTACTATTAAGTTATATTGTATACTATTATCGTTCTAATATTATAAAGCGAAAGAATGTGTTTGTTTGAACGCACTAATCTCAAGAAATACTCGTTTAAAATGAAATATTTTTATAGTGTTAGATAGTCCATTTATCAAGGAAAATAATATACTATATAACATTACGATGCAACTAATAAAAGCCGAGCAGTAACGCTTAACGTGGACAAAACCACGGACAGAAACGTGTTACAAAATTACATTATAATTGCCCAGTGCATTTTCCAGTGAGCACTTAAAGCAAGCGGGAATAGAAAATTGGTTCTGTTTTATTGTGTACTATGTGCATAGTGGCTGTGTATTTTGTAGGGTACTAAAAAACAGTCAGTGGTTATTTTAAGAGACGGTTTAGCACCTTTTTAAAGGTACTTTTCTTTTATGCAAGGGCTTTTTTTATTTGGATTGTGTTGCGCCAAATTTTAAATAGATGCTGGTCGTCTGAGAAGTATATATAATAACGTAAACCTTTTTTGGCAGTCGGATTAATAATACTGTTTTAAATAATCTATGGTATGTTAGCCTTAAATTCTGAATTTTGTTTTTTATGACAATTAGTAAATTTAACTGTTGATGGATAAAGCCTAATGGTAGGATAAGCAGTAAGCATATAATACACAAAATGAAAGTGGCAGCTGGATTCTGTTTTCGAGTGTAACTTATGTCACTTTTAAATTGGGTCAGGTCATATTTTATGGGTCGGATGATCTTTCCGGGCCCTCAGCGGCTCTTAAGGTAATTTAAGTTGTCTGCACGTGTGGTGTAGTGGTTTAAGCGGTCGCCTCGCCGCTCTCCACTGCACTGGTGTTGTGGGTTCGATCCCCACATGGGACAAATCTTTGTGTAATTCGCAAATATTTGTTCCAAGACTGGGTGTGCTTGAGTGAGTGACCATTAGATAGTGTAATTGCTTCTGGCGTTCTATCTAATGTAAAAAATTCAAATTTAATTTAATTTAAGTGATAAGTTTTGTTAGGGATATTTAATTTTGATCATTATGGTACGCTATCGATTGATGTAGTAGAATTGTTCGGCCATAAAAAACGGATTGATGGCTAATTCGATTTCCCGGCGAAGCAAATCTTAATGTTCAGGAATGATTACTTCAATATAATTTGCTATCTCACCTTTGGTACTCGAGTACTTGCCCACTAAGTGGCATTTATTAATTATACTCTGAACTAAGATCTTGTATTTAGCGCGACAAAACCAACTCCGGTCTCTATTAAAATAAATTCATCTATATGTCTAGTGTAGGTCATAGTTTTATGTCTATCATCATTACCTACATCTTACTTATAAATAACATAGAAGTGTCTGTTTTTAATATTAAAATAGCAATGTATTTTTCAGTAGATATAGTTATTTGCGCCATGCCTACTATGCCTAAAATGCAGTTTTTAAATTTTTTGTCTGTCTGTCAGTCTGTCTGTCTGTCAGTCTAACTGTTTGTATCGGCTAATATTCTAAACGGCTAGACTGATTTCGATAAAATTTTATACAAATAAAATTTTATATGCAAGTTACTACAAGGCGCGTACCACGCAGACGAAACCTCAGGGAAAGTTAGTTGTTTGTTTGCGCTAATCTCGAGAACTAATGATCGCATTTTAATAAATATTTGTGTGTTTAATAGTTTAGCTATCCATTAAAGTTATTTGATATTTAACATTACGCTGAACTCTATGGAAGCGGGGCAATAACGTTGAACGCGGGTCAAAGCGCGGGAGCAGCTACTACTTAATATAACTAACTCAACGCGGATGAAGTCACGAATAAAAGCTAGTTTTTTTCTAACCCATGTTGTCTCACTGCTGAGCAAAGGTCTCCCCCATAGACAACCATAATTCTCTGTTTGGGCTCTGTCTGTCCAATCCCTCCGAAACGAGTCCAAATCATCCCTCCAGCGCTTTCTGGGCCTACCGCGACGCCGATACGGTCCAAACCCCCCATAATAAAAAATGCAAAACACAACCACAAAAGCTAGTATTTCAATATAAATATCTAATGTCGAAAAGGTTATCTCGAGATTAGCGCTATCAAACAAACAAGCTAACTTTCTCTCGCGGTTTCGTCTGCGTGGTAGGTATATCAATAAAAGGTAGTCTATGTTGCGTGCCTTGTAGTCAGTTTCCTGCGCATAATTATTTATCAAAATCGGTCCCACCGTTTAGAAGATTAGCCGATGCAAACGGACAGACAGATAGACAAAGAATTTAAAAATTGTATTTTAAGCAAAGGTATCATCCAAACAACCTATACTAGCTTGAAATAAATAATAGTTTAAAAAGACTAAAAAACACGCTTTTAAAGTACTTCTAACTAAAAAGTGAAAAATAATTCCTAATATAAGCTGAAAATGGTAATGAACAAAATTTTAAGCTATCTATCTAAATCGTAGTCATAAGTTAAAACAAAAATAAATAATTTCGTCATATTGCAGGGCGACAAGCTGTTATTATAAATGTTACATAAAATATAGTACGTATAGTGTTTCCAGTACTTCCGTAATCAGGTCGTAACTTCAATATATACATAATTATGTATAGATTATCAAGAATATAAAGTCTTAATCTATTTTTATAGATACATGCGGCATAGCGACATTTATGAATACCACAAATGCCATATATGGCCAGTATTCATTTTCTAAAGCTCAAATAATTTTCACAAAATAATATGTCTCCCCGTCGTATTATTGTCATTAGAAAATAGTTATTTATGGTACTAGTGAGGAAGTTTGTTTTGTTTGAGTGTGGTTTTTAATAATGAGCTTTCGCAGTAGTCTAGTAGTCTAGAATTAAAAGCCATAACGAATAATCAAATCCTCGCGAGTTTTGGCATATTATTATACTGGCTGTCATCTCTTCCAATAAGAAAATGTTATAAAAATATATAAGAAAACTCACACACTACTCACGCTTCTACTGTTACGGAGATATCTTGTACACTAGAATCACTGACTCGTTTATTTGCTAAATAAAATTATCTGAATGAATGAATAGGTCATCATATTTGTTTATTTGTGACCGCATTTCTTTTTTAGGAAGTTTCGTTCGGAATCCGTAATTCAGATATTTTCGTAAAATAAAATTTACCTAATAATTATGTTAAAAGTATGCGTTTACTTATTAATTTACTCGAATATTTAATAACTGTTATTGAGTTTAAAAAAATGAAAAAAAAAATAGTATAATATAAATATATTTTACTTTATATTATTATTTGTTTTGTATTTAGGATAACTTTAATAAAATTAATCTTTATCTATTTTTATAGAATTAGAAAAGTGAAAACTAAATATATAAAACTAATTATATACATGAAATAAAAAATAATACAAACTTATTAAATAAGATAGATCTAATAAAAAGTTCAGGTGTCAAAAAATACGTCCGCATCAATGTCGACCGCGGGTAACGTGCCCAGAAAGCTGGCGGCATTGCCACGTTGTATAGCAATGCTGATCCTTTGTCCAAAGTAGAAACCAGCCTTCTGGTCGCGTGAAGAGTACAAGTATTTGTACATTTGAATAGAATATATTGAAATAACCTCATTTAATAGAAATTATTTATTTTTACGTATGTTTTAGAACTGCATGGTTGTCCCTTCACTTTTATTTCAAAGCCTATTCGCTGGTAGGAAATTAAAATACTTTTACATACTGATATCGGGCATGCAAACAAGCTTTATCGAGGAAAAAGAAATACTTTTGCTTACTGATATCGGGCATGCTAAATATAATATAATATAATATCGTGCTGGAGAAGTGAAAATATTTTATTTTTGTCTATTTGTCTATTCATTTAGTTTTGGCTCAAAACCATCTAACCAAAGTTTGTTATGAATATCAAGATATAAACATCAAAGATTGGTACTAAAGTTTTTAAGACTCTTAGGAAAAGAAATGGAGTGTGCATTAAAAGTGTTAATTATTACAAGTGTGTACATAGTGTCATGTTTAGCTAAGTACCCAGTGTTGCCACATTTCGACGAAGAATGGTGGGGACCTGATGAAATGAAGCTGCGAAATGATACCAGCATTCGACCGTTTCAGCTACATTTTCATCCAAAGGTGAGTACTATGCCAATCAAATATGAACAGATTAGTTGACCATTTTGAAAGTATATTCAGACGAATAGAAAACATATAAAAAAACTCTTCTCATTTAATTTGCATTATTTATTAATTCATTTAGAGGGCAATTTTCTTAATCCCATAAATATGCATGTTCGGATGCTAAATATTTTCGAAAAAAGAAATAAGATTTTTCCACAGCCATTAAAAAATAGGGAATTATAAAATGGTTCCAGAGATAAAAGTGCAATCAAACTGTGCACGGTTGGTGTAGTGGTTAAAGCGGTCGCCTCGCCGCTTTCAACTGCGCTGGTGTTGTGGGTTCGATCCCCACATGGGACAAATCTTTGTGTGATCCACAAAGATTTGTTCTCGACTCTGGGTGTGCATTGTGTGTGTGAATTGTATGTTTGTGAACAACCCCGCGACACAGAAGTTATTCCTAGTAAGGGCGTCGTTAAAAATACAAAAAAAAAACATCACGACTATTTTATCCAGAAGAGTGTGGCAGAGGTGTTCAACACCCACATGTTATGTTTAGGTCTCATGGGATAGGAGGTGAGCCTATCGCCATCCACCGGGCGTAATCCCAACTCCGTGCAATTGAGAATTTCCTGACGAAAATTTTACAAATAATGCTTTACCCGGCTCGGGAATCGAACCCGAGACCTCGCGGTGAGAGCTACGCTAACCACTAGAACAAAAAAAAAAAGAAAAAAAAAAACTATTCAGTATTTTTACATTGATTGATTAAGTATACTTGTAATTATCTAAAGAAATGATTTTATTGATTAGTGTAACACTTCGATAAATCTATTCGTGATCACACATAACACCTTTTTTAAGAAATAAAAACATACTTTAACGCAACGCCAAGTTACTCAATATTTTACGACTGTAATTAATTATGAATTGATTGATTTTAATAGTTACTAGCGATACTAGTTTTTTCGTAACAGGGTTTTCAGTTGCGTTACGGTAATTTCACGATATGTTACTTTTTAGGGTTCCGTGGTTCCTACAAGAAACCCTCATAGTTTCGCCATGTCCACAAACACACATACCGTTAAAACCGTATGTGTTCGATAATGCCCGATATGTATGATAATTATATTATTATTGCAACTGACGTGAGTTTGTACCTTTATTCAAATGATGAAATACGGGTGTTACTTACGTAATGTTTGAGTGCACGGTTAGCGTAGTGGTTGAAGCGGACGCCTCGCCACTTTCAACTGCGCTGGTGTTGTGGGTTCGATCCCCACATAGGACCAATCTTTGTGTGATTCGCAAAGATTTGTTCTGACTCTGGGTGTGCTCTGTGTGTGTGTGAAATGTATGTTTGTGAACACCCCCGCGAAACAGGAGTTATTCCTAGTAAGGGCGTCGTTTAAAAAAAAAAACAATGATGGTTTATTTAGTCGACCGCAGTTTCGCCTATACTTTAAGGCATTTTCAAGAGAGTGCGACACGTCGCGCCTGAGTCGCAACCAGTCTGACTGGCAGCAGATTGACAGACTAAATAGACCAACTTTACGTGAGTAACACCCGTATTTTATAATTTGAATGTGTCAAGAAATTGTTAGAATAAAATCTTATTTTTTTTTCGGGTAGCTTCCCTTCATGTAAAGTGGAAATTATTATTTATTCTTTTATAGGTTATGATAGGATATATAGGACAGGTCTTTGATATTAACTGGACATAATTTGACTTTGAGTAGGGTGTCGTCGTCACTCTCGAAAACCGGTTGGCCCCAAAAATGTGACAAAATCATGGATATCACTAAAATTTAACTTTGTTAGTTCAAGAGTAATAGGGGCCCAAATTGCAAAATGCTGTTACTTGGAGCAGTTTGTACAAAATATTACTATAAAGACCTTTGAAAATAATGACTTGTACGATGATTTTACTTGTTTAATATAGCTAGTAAATCCCAAATTCAAATGTCCAAATTTGACGAACGAATGGCGGACGCCGAGGTCGCGGGTTCGATTCCCGCTTAAGACAAATCTTTGTGTGCATGAACATGGGGTTTGTCTTAGTCTGGGTGTTTCTATGTATAATAAGTATGTATTTACAAAAGAAAACTATATATGTATTAGTTTCAGTTATTCTAGTACTCATAGTACAAGTTTTGTGTAGTTTAAGACCAGATGGCGTTATGTGTAAGTTGTGAGATATTTTTTTTTATTTATTTAAATATGTTGTAACGACTAGCTACGGAACCCTATTGCGCTTAGCCTATACATGCACTTGGCCGTCTTTTTACATTTTGTTTATGAATGCAGTAATTAAGTTATTAAGTAAGGTAATAATCCATTAAAAATATGATCAATGAATCCGTTCGTTGTTCTTCGTTGGTTAGGTTAGTTGTGTTGGTTAGGTTACACAACTCAAATAACAATTGGCTGCGGTTTTACTTATTAAATTCATTTAGTAAAATTACTAAGTGGAATTTTATTAGCATTTTAAATATTAAAATTAAAATATTAAATATAGCATATAAGAATAACTGATATACAATATATACTTTTTCTTTTGTAAATACATACTTACTACATACATAATAACTAACACACACCAACACGAACCTCCATGTTCATGCACACAAAGATTTGTCTTGAGCGAGAATCGAACCCGCGACCTCTGCGTATCAGGCAGTTTAACTCAAATTAAAATACATGTACTCTTAATCGAATTAGCTCGGGTTAGCTGGGTGAAAATTGTTTTAAACGACTTAAAAAAGGCGATTCTGAAAAAAGAGGGTCAATTCCAGTTAGAGAATATAGAGCTATGTTTGTAATGTAAATAGTTTCAGAATATTCAGAAAGGAATGTCCTAACTGTTCGAAAATTGTACATCTTGAAATCCACACACACACATACATACATACATACTTACTCACAGACACAAACAAACACCCACAAACACACATTCATACTTTTAAATTTTACCATTAAAGAATATTTAATAAGAAAAAAATACAAGTAGTAATTGTTCGCCCATTGCACGTACCAATATTGTTTGTAACCGTATTAAGACATTTAAAATGGATACCCTTTCCTAAGATACAGACAGGTTTCCTGCCTAGTTTAGGAAAGGGAGTCCTATGATTCATTTAATTAAAGCTGTACTGGTTTCTTTATAACTATAATTATAATAAGACAACTCTGTATGCCATGTACAATCTACTTTTGGAAATAAATTATTATTATGGGTTATTTTTGTTTTTCTCAGTTTGGGCCGGTTTGACTGATAGCACGGGCCAAGTGTTCATCAGTGGGATTGCTGGTTTGAATAGTAATGTGTGTGGGTGGTGCAAGTGTTGATGAATGTGTGTTGCTTTGTTCAGAGTCGTGTGTGATTGAATGTGTAGTATCTGGTTCGCATTGTAAAAATTTCCTGACTAATCTGCAAGTGTTTAATATAACTGCATTAATTGGTAAGTGTTTAGTTATTATTATACAACAATTGTGTAAAATAACCACGGCAAACGGTCTCGACGGAAACTTGCCATTTTATTACAACCAATAGACACAAACGTGTTGCCCAAGAACATTGCCTTGAGTAATGCGACTTCTTGCAAAACACATCATGTTTATTACGATCAAGAGATTATCTCATAAATGTTTAGATGATCAAAATTAATCATCCTTTTAAGGGAGTTATTGCACCAAAATGACTCCTTGTTTCGATCGATTTAGGTGTAATAAAACTAAAAGAAAATCAAAAACAGAATTATTAAAAAAAATGAACCACTTTCAAAACTCATAATCATGTTAAAACGCCAAAATAGTTTTTAATGTCGGTCGTAATCCATTTTTACCAATCAAGGAGCACCGACATCAAAAACTAATTCTCGAGGTTCTTCTCGTAGGCCCCCTAGAGGGTCTCGGGGTAACCAGTCCAGGCAGTGTCCTGTCGTGGTGGTGTCACCGCCGGCTGCTAAGACAGCCGGGTCACTGGGTTGGGTCCGGGTGGGCCCGCTGGTCAGTCCGGGTCGTCAAGTCCGGTGGGTGGTGCGGCTAGCAGGGTCAAACCCGTGCAACGCTGCGGGCGGCCAGCATGCTAGCAGCGCTTTGGTCATGTCCGGTGAGTCCTCCAGTGTATGGCGAGGTCGAGCTCCCCGAGGAATAACCCTGAGGAGCGCCCATCAGCCATCACTGAGGGAGGCGTCGCTCTCGGTTGCCACTGAGACGAGGTCTCGCGGCAGGGCGAATTTGTCAGGCAAAAAAAAAAAAAAAACTAATTACGGCGTTATTTAAATACTTTTGAGTTTGGAAGACGGTTCAATTTGAAAAAATATAATTATGTAACTTTTTACTTTAAAATGAGCTAATATGCATACTTTTTGCCACTTTTCAGATGATCGAGGACCTCAGATACCGCATCCAGAATCATCGCCCGTTCACCCCCCCTTTACAAGGAGTGGGGTTTGACTACGGGTTCAACACAGACTATCTGTACGGCTGGATGGACTACTGGGCTAATGACTACGACTTCCAGGCAAGGGAAGACGTCCTCAACCAGTACCCACAGTTCAAGACCAATATACAAGGATTGGATATACATTTTTTATGGATTAAACCAGATGTAAGCTAATACCTACATCTTGAATTCTATACAAGCTTTTACCCGCGACCTCATAACGTGGCATTAGATATTTCCATGCTATTTAAAACAAAATTAAGAAACTTCCCTCATACACTTTCAAACAAAAAAATCTATTGTCAATTTTTGTCGTGTCGTTAAGTTATGTCTATATTTTTTATCTATGTGTATGTCGTGTAGGCAACCTAATTAAATTGACTAACTTCACATATAATTTTGCACTCGTTTGGGAGTAATATTTCGTAAAAATCTATCTTACAGTTCATTTACGTCCGAAAGAAACCTATGCCGAATTTAATGCGTTTTCCTTTAAAATTGGCGAACCTCCCACATAAACGTAACATAACATAAAAACTTAAACTTACAAAATACAAAAATAAATTATACTAGTTTTAAGTTAGACCTCCAGCTTCACAACTGTGGAAACCGCATCCAATTCCATGCAGCTGTTTTTGCGTGATGTCCGTACGATCATACAGACAGACATTTTTGCTTGGTCCTATGGCAGCAATACTAAAAAAATGTCGTTAGACTAAAATTATCAGTTCATTAATTTACTTTCAAGGTACCGCCGCACGTGCCAGTAATTCCACTGCTGATCCTCCACGGCTTCCCAGGCTCCATTGTGGAGTTCTACAAGACAATACCCTTGCTCACTTCTTGGTCTCCAGGCAGAGATTTTGCTGTAGAAGTCATTGCGCCGAGTCTACCAGGGTTTGGATTCTCTGATGTAAGTTTAATAAAAGTATTTATAGTTTTTTTATTTGGCCCTCAAAACCGACAACCAGACTAATTTATAATGGATGTGATAAATAGGTCCTCTGTGATGGACATAGGTGCAGCACATGAGACGTGCATAGGACTTATAGTCATCTAACTAGCACTATGCATGACTACGACTCCATTGAACTATTGGGAATTTACCAATGGAAAAGTCTTAGCTAACACCCACACTCTGTGTGTTAGAACTAAAACTCTTGATTAGCGTCTACTAATTGTCAAGTGATTACACCAATCTAGCGGTCATTGGGCGATTTCTTCTTCTTCGTCGTGTCGATGGCTAAGTCAAATTTTATTTTGACTTGCCATCGTAGTAAAAGGATTAGCCAATTCGCTTTGGAAACTCTCAAATTGCCCAGGCTGTGCACCCCATCAAACACCCCCATTCGGGCGATGTTGCAATATTTTTTTCAGCGTCTATCGATAATTTCTATAACGCCAATTAATCGGGTCGATGGTGGAATAAATTACTAGACGCCAATCAAGAGTTTTAATTATATAACACACACATACGCGCACAAATACACGCGCACATGAGGCAAACTTAGAATTTGTTAGAATTTCTCTTTATGTTTTGGTTTAAATTGTAAAACTTTGTTTTATTTACTTTGAATTTTAATAATTTAGTATCTATGTTACGTACTATTTGTAACCTTTATATTTTTTTGATTATTTATTTATTTATTCGGGTACTATAAAGTACTAAAATATGCATGTTGTATACATAAAACCTTTTATAAGAACTTTATTATATATTAAAAAAACCGCATCAAAATCCGTTGCTTAGTTTTAAAAATCTAAGTATACATAGATAGGGACAGACAGACAGCGAGAAACAACATTGTTTTATGCTATGTATTGATTCACTTTTAACAGGCTGCCGTTCGTCCAGGGTTGGGCGCATCAGAAATGGCAATAGTACTCCGAAACCTGATGCATAGACTTGGTTTCAAGAAGTTCTACGTACAAGGAGGAGACTGGGGCGCTTATGTTGGGTTCAGCATTGCTACTATATATCCACGGGTAAACGAGTAATATTTTTATTTTTTTTACGTTTAGTCCACCTGATGGTTAGTGGTAACTTCAGCCCATAATAATAGCAACCCTGCATCTAATACATGTCCCACTGCTGGGCACGGGCCTTCTCATGATGAGAAGTGTTAGACCATAGGCCACCACACTGGCCAAGTGCAGATTGGTAGAATTCACACAGCGTCGAGCACTTTTCGGCATACTAAGGCATGCAGGTTTCCTCACGATGTTTTTCTTCACCGTTAGCGAGCGATAATTTATATGATAAATACACACATATCTTCGAAAAGACGAATCTTAACGATTTATTGACAGAGGTGTGTGCCGTGGGTCTTTGATATTTCCCCTATATACTAATATAACCCCTTGTTTATTTTGATGATTTTGTTAATTTTCACTTTATTGATCTTCATACAAAAACTGTTTAATGACTTATCGATAAATGGCACAACCATCTAAGTCAATCCCGGTAACGAAACCATATCGAGATGCAGAAACTGTACAACGTTATCTATCGAGCGAAGGGTTAACTAATTTGGTTAAGTTAAAATGGTTTACAATAATTTACACCCCTTGTTTTTTCAGGAAACCTTAGGTTACCACACAAATTTAGCTGTCGCCTTTACCCCGGGGTCACTAGCGTTATACCTCATTGGATCCATCTACCCACCGCTGGTGGTAGACAAAAAAGTAATGGATAGAATATACCCCATCATCAGGTATCTGACCTGGTTGACTACTGAAGCAGGGTACCTGCATATACAAGCGACCAAACCTGATACAGTTGGTAAGTGAGATCAAAATGGATCAAAGTGATTTATTACTGCACCTACCTTTATTATCTCTGCACTACCTTACGGTTGACTGGTAGACAATGCCTATGGCATTAAGTCCGCGATTGTACACTTATTATGTGCAATAAGTTTAAAAATAAAAATTTGTGGTGTATAGGCACCCGTTTGACCACGATCTCACCTGATAGTAAGTGATGATGCGGTCTACGGTGGAGAATGATTACCAATGAGGTATTTCACTCTTGGATTAAAGTTGCAGTTTCAAATAAAACTTCTTTCCAGTGGCGGATTACGATTTTTTTATTTAAGCACATTAATATGAGCTTAAAATACAAAAAAAACTATAAATAAAGATTATATTTAGTACCGAAGGCCAATTTCACCTCTTATATTAAGGTACCATGATTGTGATAAGGGACGAGACTATCGCTGTCTACTGACCGTGAATGTGGTCGTTTGAATGACCATGTATTTTATTCTCTCATCTCTTCCTTCCAGGAGTTGCAATGGCGGATTCTCCATCTGGTCTTCTTACCTACATCTTCCAGCTGTTCTCCTCCGCCAGTCGAAGAAAGTTCGTCCAAAGAGCTGACGGTGGACTAGATGACCTGTACACTCGAGATGAGCTCTTGGATAACCTGATGATGTACTGGGTCCCTAACAGCTTCACGACTGCGAGCAGAATATACGCGGAGACGCTGAATATTAGGAATCTTTATATGGGGATCTATGCGTGAGTATACACTATATCTTTACAAGACGTATGTAGCGAACGGACGTGTCGGCCACCTGATGGTAATTATACCAAAGGTCAAACTTCTTGGCGGCTCGCGAGACCGAGATATACGTAAAGCGTGAATGTGACGCGAGTGACAGAGACAATGCAATTTGTGTCTTATATTTTACCCATAAGTGGTAACTACAGCCCATGGGTATCACTACAATACACAAAAGCAGATTGTAGCTGCGTTGTAGAATATATACTAGGCTTTAAAATTTGCGGGTTGCCCTCGATTTTCTACGATTCCATGATCAACCGTGACCGTGACCTGATGAAAATGGGACCACATGACCAATATACTTTTTCAAGCAAAAAAATCTCAAATCGGTCAAGGCTTCTTCGAGAAATCGGCGAACAAATAAATAAAACAAAAGAATAAGTGAAAAAAAACTATCGGAATGAGAATTCTTGTTTTATCTTCCAGGATCCCCACACCAGTTCCCACATGGACCATCCATGCGAAAGACGAGATCATCTACCAGTCCCCTAGAATGCTGAAGTTCAAGTATCCGAATCTTCTTCACTCCACCATACTGTCAGGAGGTGGTCACTTCCTAGCGCTGGAAGAACCCGAGGTTTTTGCTCATGATGTGCTGAATGCTCTAGCTGCTTTTAGAAACTGGCATAGGAGGCATTAATGTAATAAAACTATTGAAATATTGGAGTGTTTTATTTATTCCTTGAAAAAGTTATGGGACCGGCAGGCCCGGTGTGCAGAAGGTCGCAGGTTCAAATCCTGTCGGTTTTTCAACTGCTTCTTAGTGCAATTTGCTAAGCAAAGCTAAAGCAATAAAAATAATCAAAAAGGAAGTTATATTTTAGCTTCTACTGGGAGCTCTGCCCTCTATCGTCTTGACAATTTTTTTTTTGCGTGGATTTCGATATAATGAACGAAAACTGCCTCGTTGGTCTAGCCGTTAGTGTATGCGCCTCTCTACGCGAGGACTATGGTTCGATTTCTGGGTCGATAAAGTGGGATTTGGAATTTTTCTGTCAGGAAATTCTTGTTGAAAAAGAAACAAACAAACACATCAAATGCCGTGCCCGCAAATAATAAAAATAAAAAAAATAAAATAATAATAAAAAATTCATTTATTAAAATACATTGGTCAAATACATAAGCGATAACAACATTTAATATTATTGTATATACATAAGTTTATATATAAACAATTCGGTGCCTGCACTAGGTAATCCTGTGTTTCAGGCTAATAGACTAGTATTACAAAAATGGTCTTAAAATTAAATAATCTTGTAAAAAGAAAACAAAAGGAAAAGGAAATATATTTTTAGGAGGTAGTCAACTCTTAAGATAAATTGGAGTAACTAACTAACTAACTTAACTTTATTTATTTATCAATTATATAAATTAATTTAATTTAAATAGATACTTATTTTAACACTATAAGTAACTTTTCTGTATCTTCATAGGACAAATGTAACGACACCAATCTAGTTGCATTTCAAATTTTAAAAATAACATTTCTTATTACAACCAACTAACAAGAAGAGCCCGTGAATACAATGACATTTTGAAATCAAGGAACAATACATTTTTCGACATATTTAATAGCAACATGAACATGAACAGTTTTACTGCCAACTTTAAAGACATCCTCCACATCAGCTCGGGTTTGGACGCCTCAGGAACCATAACAAGCGCTTGAGACATCCTGATCTGATAAATGACGTTATGTATAAAGTTTTCAGGGCCTGATCTCACCACCAAACCGGAACACAGTAATGGAAGCACTACTATTTGGCAGCAGGTTAAAGGTGAGACGGTGGTGCTGCCGCCCTCGAGCTCATTCACAAGAGCTCTACCACCAGTATTATAAAAATCATTTTAATATTTTCTTCTATTATCGTGTCGATGGCTCAGTTATGATGGTCAGAATATCTCGTGAAAAACCTTCTATGATAATGGAGATGATCAACTTGTCACTGTGGTGTTGCCTTGCCATCGTGGTCAAAGGATTAGTCAATCTGCTTGGAAAGTTGCAACAAAAAGTAACAACTCGTTATACTTGCAGATTGCCCAGGGTGCGCCGGACGTATAAGAATTTGTACGTTAATACCCGGTACCTAATACGGTAAAATACGCTCCAGGCAACATAATAAGGCCATCTATAATAAAAATCTCTTAGGCATGGCTCCTAAGATTTACAATAAATTACCCAAAGCGCTTATAAAAATGGCAAATATACACATTTTTAAAAAAAACCTTAGGTATGGTTATGTTGACTAGTAAAGCATACTACTCGATAGACGACTAATGACGACTATCTTACGATTAAAAACATTGTAATGATTATAAGTGATACATTCTTATTCTGTGGTGATACTTCCTAGGTCCGATTTGTTTTTCATCTCTGAAACCAAATAAATGAAAGTGTAAAAAATATGTTTGTTACTGTGTTTCTTTAGTTTATAGTCTTAATGTATTTGAATTTTACTATTTTAAATATTAATTATGTAATTCTTAATTTATTGTATTTGTATCAATTGTTCATGTACCTACTATAATTTGCATGCTTGCCGGCGAAATACGGTCTAAGATCATAATAATAAATTTGTCACCTTTTGTACCTGTATTTGCAGAAAATAAATGAATTGAATTGAATAACCGGTGAAATGTGGGTGTTGTACACCTCTATCACACCCTTCTGGGAAATGTACGCGTGATGTTATGTTTTGTGATGAAATATTCGTAAGGAATATGTCGGCGAAGAACTAGCAGTAAGCTATTACCGTTTACGTCACACTGTTTTTTACCTTTTTATCAGCTCTTTTATAATTCAATAATGTGCCCCTATACTAAGAAGCACCTGCAAAAAATATTGGACCGGCAGGATTTAAACCTGTGACCTTCTGCACACCGGCAGTCGCTTTAGGTCCTAGCAAGAGGCGACTGTATGCAGAAGGTCGCAGGTTCCAATCCTGCCGGTCCAATATTTTTTCCAGTTTCTTAGTATAATTTGCTAAGCATAGCTAAATGCTATAAAAATAATTAATAAGAATAATGTCCCTAGCAGGATTTCGGCTACTGCGGCCAATCTATACAGAGATCGGCCATATGCGCACAACATAATTTACACGACTGGAAAAAGATTAAACATAGGACTAACGGTATTACGAGACTGTCAAACCAAGGGATTATAAACTGTGAACACCTCACACACACACACACACACATAAAATCATCCAAAAAAAAAAAAACATAAAAAAAAGGAAGGCAGAGTAGTACGCAATACGTCCTAAGTTAATTTTTTGAGCGTCGAACGCTATCTTCTGAGATACAGGCTACAACCTAGTTCAGAAGATAGAGTTACCATTTTACTTCACTACATAGTATAAAACAAAGTCGCCTTTTCTGTCCCTATGTGCGCTTAAATCTTTAAAACTACGCAACGGATTTTGATGCGGTTTTTTCCAATAGATAGAGTGATTCAAGAGGAAGGTTTTTATGTATAATACATGCATAGAAAGGGGGAATTGTTTTACTCCAAATTTAACGCGTGCGGGCCACGGGCAGTAATGAATAAATCAAACTACTGGATCGATTTTAATCATTTTTTCAGTGAGTGACATAGGCTATATATTAACCCGTGCGAATCCGGAGCGGGCTGCTGTGTTTTTATATACAACGTTCACAGTTTTTCTGTAGTGTATTTAGTATCAGCATTGTACCCGTGCGAAGCCGGGGCGGGTCGCTAGTATCAGATAAAAAAAAAGAAAAAACCTCTCACTTAGATAGAGTTTTTTCTCATAAAAATAACATAACATAATATCATGGTTCTGTGTTTAATATCTTCATCTCTCGTTCTTTTTTTTGTGTTTTTAGTTTTTAGATCTGTGCTGGAATTAAAATTATTTTCTCTTTCTTTTTCTTAACCCGTTATGTTTAGGTCCCATACAAACAAATAAGTATTACATAATTGTGACGACATAAATAAATTGATGAAAACTCCAAAAAGTTTTGGTTTTGTAGTATTTACAAGGTAGGTTCAGTTATGTTATATCTTCTTCGTTTTGCCAATTCACAACACCCACATTTCACCTGATATTCTTAGGTTCCACGGGATAGAGGGTGAGCCTATCGCCATCCACCGGGCACAATTCATGCTCACAAATAACATTTTGCCTGACCCGGCAATCGAAGCCGAGAGGTGATCGGTGAGAGGCGCATACGCTAACCACTAGACCACCGAGGCAGGCAGAGTTTTTTCACATTGAAGCCCAAAACACCTCTTTCTGCCCAACCCGGCATTGAACCCGAGACCATTTTACTTTTTATTTTAGTTCAGACATCATAACTAGAAAATCCATCCCTCCCATAGAAAAATATACTTAGTAAAAATAAGAGTAGGTATAATTTTTTGATCATCATTTTCCTTATTTAATTAAAAATCTGTCTCATAATTTTCCTTATTTATTTACTGTAATTTGCATTATTTGCACATGTCGCACTTACGTGGTTCAAAAACAACTGTATACATAAATAACATTTCATATTTCAATATACCCCAAAATTTAAAAACCCTTTTCTTCTTTTTATTATTTTGATCACGTAAAATATTTTTTTTATATTGCATAGTTTTTAAGAAAATTAAAAAAAAATATAAAACTGTACAATAAATATAAATATATCTAACAGTAGCGAAAAAGTATTTTAGGAGTTGTAGCAAAAAAAAATACAGTCGAGAACCTCCTCCTTCTTTGAAGTCGGTTAAAAAGGGCTCTACCTGATTTAAATGAGTAACAGCATCAAATAAGTCATCGTTTCCAAGGGTTTTTGTAGTTTTTCCCGGACCCCTATTTCTCTTAAACCAACAAAGTTAACGTAGCCGGTAAAGATTTGCAAGATTCATTGCTACTACATTTCGAAGTATTCAGATTTTTCGACCCACTGCGGTTTAGCTTGCAGAAAACGTTCTGAATCGTCCTGTACCTGGGGTCTTAGAATCATCGATATTCTCACTGATCCGATTCGTCGCCGGCGAGCCGCAGCCTAATGCCGCCATACATAGTGTAAAGAGGCGGATGGAAGAACCGGTGTTAATTTCTTTCATCCGCGTCTGAAAGAAGACGAGAGTGACGTCCTTCAGTCGCGCCGGGGCGTCGCCCCAACCAAGAGACGGTGCCCCAATGGCAGACGCTGAACGGGTCACTGATGTATGTCATAGTTCCGGTGACCCGTCCATATGGCAAGAGTAGGCGCATGGTGGTGTTTTAGTGGGTGAGGGCCCCACATAACCGCACCGTCTCCCCGAACGGTGCGGTATGCGGTCAGGAACATTTCAAAAAAAAAGAGTCTTAGAATCATGTACTGAATCACTAGTACTAGCTCCGCCACGATGACATTTACCCTCAGTGTTTTAGGTAATAAAAGTGGTGTTTATTGGTTTTTCGATTCAATTAATTTATGGAAATAGGTAATATATAAATGTATTAACTTAGGTTTCGATATCTTGTTTGATAGAACATACAATCACCTAACTTTTATCACCTATAAAATACATCTACATGCATATTGTGGAGTCCGTAAGTCTGTAGCAATTTAAGAGGTTTTCTTTAAATGATAAACCCGAAGTAACCTTCCAAGTACGTGTCCGAACTAACTAAGGGTTTGTTAATAATAATTAAGTTTTAATTTTAAAATTAATAATTATTAGTTGAATAATAAAATTGAAGCAATCCTACCCCAATATTCGTTAGAAATCATCCTCGAAGGGCTTAGTCAATATTACCACTTTTATTTAGTCAATTATATTTATGGGTGTGACAGGTCCGCCATGTTTGTCAAATTTTTTGGTAGTCTAAAATTTTAGGTATTTTATGTCAACGATTATTTGGGATGTCTCTGTCTAGAAATTCTCAGTGCGGCAGCTTAAAAAGGTAGGTAGGCTTTGTCTAGGTAATTGGTTCACTTTACTAAAGGGGTGCATGAAAGGAGCCTCCCCGAGTGACGTACACAACAATTCCCTACGTCCGGCGCACCCTGGGCAATTCGCGAGTTCTCCAAAGTGAATTGGCTAACCCTTTTACCACGATGGCAAGTCAAAATAAAATTTGACTCAGCCATCGACACGACGAAGAAGAAGAAGACTACAAAAATATGCCAAAACGCATTAAAATGTATATAACGCTCGTTATGCTCGCTAGCTCTCAGCTTTAACATTAAATTGGGGCTTTATTAGAACACGTCACAAAGCACCATCGAGTAGATTATACATAATTCAAATGAATAAGAATATAAGCTAAGTAGCTACTATTATTTTATTAAAGTGAAATATATTGTACAGAACCATCAACTAAATTGATAATGCAACTCCCGCTTGACCAGTTTTTTCAGAATAAATTGAAATCGCGCTTCTCGAGAAGGCCAGTTGAGTTCTTGGACTCATCCGGTACATTCCTATTTTAATTATAAATAATCAGAACAAAATGAATTCCTTAATTTTTTGTTCTGTTGTCATTAATTTAGTTTTTCTGTATAATGTGGCTGCCGACGATCCGTGGTGGGGTCCGAATGACTCAGGTTCTATTGACACCAGTATTAGGCCTTTTAATGTCTCTTTTGACAAAGCGGTGAGTGAATTTTTATACATTTTCTGCATAGCATATTATTGTACGACATTTTTTTTTTTTTTATTGACTGCGTTGCCATCAGATGTTAAATGAAAACCGTTGCTAATGGACTTCCACAACAACAGGGGTACTGCGAAGCCACTGCCTACCGTGAAAGGATAGCTCTCTTTGACCTCTTGCCGCGAGTTCTCGGGTTCGATTCCCGGGTCACGCAAAAATGTTATTTGGGATTTTTCTGTCAGGGAATTCTAAAAAGCAGTATTTTGTTGGATTTGAGTGGAGTGGATGGTAAAAGGCTCACTATCACATGGCCCCTAAGCATACAGGTGAAATTTGGGAATTATTTCGCCTGTTAAAATACGAGGTGTATTTTGCAACTCTCTTGAGGGTAATTTAGGTTTGACAGGCACTTTTACTTGTGATAATTAAAATAATTGCTACATTCTTTATTTAACATGTGTTTGAAGTTACAACTAAATTAGAGAAATGAAGTAAATATGTAGCAATTATTGACGCAATACTCATCCCCTATCCCATGGTACCTAAACATAAAATTGAAATGTGGGTGTTGCACACCTCTGAAACACCCTTTTGAGTAATATAAGCGTAATGTTTTGTTATGTTTAAATTTCTTGTAATAAAATTTCGACGGTATTTATATAGAGAGAGGATGCACTAAAATTCGAAATCAACCGTTTTCTTTTCATACTAACACTTAGTTCGACTGATAATGATCACGTAATTATGTTTACAGACTATAGACGACCTTAAATACCGCCTCCGGAACCACCGTCCCTTCACCCCCCCTCTGGAAGGCGTGGGCTTCGAGTATGGCTTCAACACCGAGACTTTGAAAAGCTGGGTGGACTACTGGGCCAATGGCTATGACTTCGATGAAAGAGAGGCCTTTTTCAACCAGTTTCCGCAGTACAAGACTAATATTCAAGGACTGGATATTCACTTCTTGCGCGTTGAACCACAGGTGAGTTGATTATTCACTTCCTCAGTAGGTAAGGAGTTTGGAATTGTACATGGCGATGTAAGAAGCAGAGGCTCTGAAGGACCGGGTTGACCACTGGGCCAACAACTATGACTTCAACGAGAGAGATGTTCTTCAACCAATTCCTGCAGCAGAAGAGTAATATTCAAGAACTTGATATTCATTTCTTGTGGGTTGAATCAAAGGTTAATAGGAAGTACTTGATTTTTTGGAATATTCTGATTAATTGGCACTGCCTCGTGGGCTGGTTTGTATGAAAAGAGTTTCAAGACGGCGGCGGCGAGCGATCCGCTGCGTGGCTATTGTAGGCAAATTATAATCACTTTGGAAAACCGTTTATTAAAGAGCCCTTCGTAAACAGTATCCAACATAGAAAACATAAATTATTCTAACAACAAGCACAGGACCACAATAGAAACAAACACACTAGATAATACAGGAAAATAATTAAGTAGATTACATCAGGTGCAGGCTGGAAGGTAGCATGGTGTATTTTTTTCCCTGGTAGTATGCTGTCCCTATGTTTAAAAAGGATAGGTTTTAGCTGAATAGTGCACGGGTTTTCAGTTGTCAGCCTTACAAAGTGTCGCACGTGTGGTAAAATTGTTGCAACATTAAATAATATGGTAATTACAGTACATTTTTATGGTAAATACATACGTTTGATGGTAAGTGATGATGCGGTGGAGCACGCTTACCTACGAGATACCTTATTAACTTTTAATTTTAAGTCTATGAAACCTTAATAGTGTTCATGTGGAAACACAGACTCGGGCATACTCGAACGTACAATCGAGATATCGGATCGGATCGAGTACGAAGACCTGACAAAGTCAAAGACAAAACATTTATTTTTATTTATTTATTTATTTATTTTTCTTTATTTAATTATTTATGGATCTCCATAACTCATGCACATTATGGACATATAACAAACACAATGAAACATTTTATTGTATTCTCTCAATTAAAGGAGACCACAGCTTACAAACATTAGATAAAAAGTTCAAGAATAAAATTAAAATAAAAAATTACATATTATGATTTATTTTACTTGAGGTTCGAAAAACAATTTTAAGTTATCAATCAAATTCATGTTGCTTTCACTGCAACTTGGAGATTGCGTTTAAATACGGATAGTGAGGTGCTTAGGTCTAAGTCACTAGATTTTGACAAAGTGTTATACTGTCTGCAGAGACGAGGCACGGCGGGCGGCGTAATGACCAAGATTGGTACAAGAGGCAGGTATGGAGAATAGGTTGTAGACACCGAGATGGTATTGTAATAGAAAGGCTACTCATTAGTTGGTTACAATCTATGATACCATTGTATACTTTGTATAAAAATATGACATCCAAGATTTTTGTTTATTAACCCCAAAGGGCGCTTAAACACGTCAACCAACATTATAATTACAGAGGCAATAAAATAATCTAAAGAATAAAATAAATAAAATGTTACTAATCAAAATAATATGTGGAAAGGAATTATTTGACGTTCAGCTTAACGATGGGTCTAAAAAGGGCTTTCCATTGGGTCTTAAGCCTCGAGATATAATTGGGCATAAGGCTCAGGTAAGTTCAATTCCACTCTTCGGGATCCTGCGTCCTGGACCAAATCGATGATCATAATCGTAAGGCAAGTACTCCTCGAACAACACAGCCTTAATTAATGCTTTTTCGTGTTCTCAGGTCCAACCAAACACAGAAGTCGTAACTCTGCTCTTCCTCCACGGCTGGCCAGGCACTGTGAGAGAGTTGTATGGTGCTATTCCATACCTCACTCAGGTGGATCCGAGCAGGAACTTCGCCATACGAGTCGTAGCGCCAAGCATTCCTGGTTTCGGCTTCTCTGATGTAAGTATAAAAAATACTTAATTAAAATAATACAAATATTGTAGTAAGTAGAATTAGGTTTTTGTACTGTATATTATGTATCAATATTACGATAAGATCATTTGCCCTAAAATTTTATAGAGACAGCCATAATTTTCTATGTGTATCAAACTGTACCCAAGATTTTGAAGTAAACGAAAATATTATCGATGAAACGTTTTTTTTTAATATTTGTCTACTTTTCAAAAACTGCTCGACAGCTGAGCACCTGCATATTATGGTTTTATTTATAATCTTGACTAACCTGATTCGTACAGACTTAATAAAACAGTTAAATTGCCTGTTGCTACCTTGAAAATATATTGGAAAGTGCCCATCACGAAATTGAAATTCTTACTCTAGAGAATAATAGCCTAAAAAAGCTAACGGAGATCTCTATTCGATCGATGTTCAAACTCAAGGTTACTGATAGCTGTAAGCCATATTTTAAACAACACAAAATTTTAACCCTGCCAGCTATCTACATTTTGGAAATTGTGCTCTTTGTCAAGTCGAACCCGAATCTGTTCCCACGATTAGCAGACTCAGTTTCGAGGAATAGACGTGACGATAGCAGGCTTCGATTACACGTAGCTAGGACTGCTCTTATGCGCAAGAGTATCTTTTGCCTGGCTCCCATTATTTATAATAAATTGCCTTAAATCTGGCAAAGCCAAAGTTATGTAACACTTAAAAGGCAACTTAAAGCATTTCTTGTAGACAAAGCGTATCATAGTGCGACAGATTTTTTAGGCGATAAAGTGACATGACAGAATTATTTAATTATATTGACATTGTATTCTATATTATTATTATTATAACATTCTTTTTTCTATGCTGTTTTATTTTTGTTCTGTAAAATTTGAATTTTGTTTTAATAATTATCTTATACCTACTTAATTAATAACTACCAAATGATGTTTGCATGCCTATTAAGTAGAACAAGGAGGAGAAAATTATTGTTTATACCATTAATGTACAGTGGGCCAACGAGATAGGTATGCAGGGCAAAAACTTCTAAGTCATAGCAAAGACTTACTACACCAGTTATGGATAAGTGAGTTACATATCTAAATAGTGGGTACATTACACTTATTAAAAAAGTAATTCACACATGCATATACTTATATATTGCAGCCAGTTTTGACTATTGCGTAGAAGTTTTTGCCCTGCATACCTAATTGCTTGACCCACTGTACCTTTGTTCAGTAAATAAAGTTATTCTATTCTATTCTATCCTATTACAGGCTGCCGTTCGACCAGGCTTGAGCTCAGATGAGATAGCAACGGTGTTCAGAAATCTGATGCGTAGACTTGGCTTCCAGAAGTTCTACGTCCAGGGAGGGGACTGGGGATCCAGGATTGGTTCGCATATGGCCACTATATATCCAAACGTAAGGAATACAATTAGAGTTTTCGCACTTTTTGCCCGTAATACCGATATCATCGATAGATAGATAGATAAAACTTTGTTTGCATACCACTTCATTACAAACTAAATACAACTATTGAAAGACAATAACAATATACAAAGGGCGGCCTTATCGCTTGACGCAATTTCTGCCAGGCAACCTTTAGATGGACAGATTAAAAAAAAGAGAAAGCGTGGTAGTATCAGAATGTTTGGCTCTATAAACATTTTAAAATTTTTCATTTTGCTTAAACAATTTCCTTAAAGTAAAGATAGGTACAGATAATACCTAATCTAGGTAATTCATAATATCGATGGTATGGATACTGTCGATATTATGAATACTATCGATAGTATCGATCCTATTTAATAGTCTAATAGTCTTGTAAATTTTAATAGGCTATTATCGATAAAAATATTGAATATTGCTATTGATTCTTGTTAACCTATATAATATTATGAAAAACAAAAAAAAATATTCATATCTTAATTAACCATTTCGGAACCGCGTGCCGCACGGCTTAGAGCTAGTTCAGACATGGCGGATTCCGCGTGGATGCAAATTGCGCGGTTCTAAACGCAAGTATTTGCAGGATGTTTTAGAGTGTAGAGTGAAAGTCGAATCATGGAAGTCGAAGAAGCAATATGTGTGCATGTTGTTCCGTATAAAAAAAGGAAGAAGAAACGACAGTATTGGGTGTATCCAATATTACGTGATCGGCTCACCCATGGTCAGTTTCAGGCTATATCCAAAATAAAGAAGTTTTGAACCAAAATTCTTCAATTATTTAAGAAAGTCTATAAATTCTGTATCTGCAACAGCTCCGTTTCTAATAATTTTATTAGAATATTCTGCACCTTTTTCCACCTCATCGATGAATACCTCGTCGTCGAAGCGATCCATTGTCACCGTCCGATACGCGCAACGTCCGCGGTGCAACTGATCGCGCTCCAGGTACATACGTCAAGTAAATAGATCCGAGCGGCGACCACGCGAATTCATTTTCTAGCGGTTGAGTGGCGGTAGCCGCGCGGATTGTCAATGCGCCCGATATGAACGAATGAATAGGCGCTAATGTAAATATGATCCGCGCAGTCTAACCGCGCAATTTGCATCCGAGCGGAATCCGCCATGTCTGAATTAGTCTACAGTCTTAGAGCTAGCTAATATAATTAATAGTTCCTTTTCTTTATCAGGATGTCCTGGGCTATCATACAAACATGCCACTCTCCCAAAATCCTTTAACACTCGCGGGCTATCTAGTAGGAGCCATTGCCCCTGACCTGGTGGTAGAACGAGCATTAGCAGACAGAATGTACCCGATCACGCAGAAGCTCCTGCAACTCAACTCTGAGTTTGGATATCTCCATCTTCAAGCTACAAAGCCTGACAGTCTTGGTAAGTGATGGTTGTTCGTTCTTTTTACGATTTAGATATAACCTGCCTCGATGGTCTAGTGGTTAGCGTATGCGCCTCTCACCGCGAGGTCTCGGGTTCGATGCTCAGGTCGGGCAAAGGTTATTTGCGAACTTTCCGTCTAGAAATTCACAATAGCAGCACGGAGTTGGAATTGTGCGCGGTGGATCACGACAGGCTTTATACCCCTTATCCCATGGAGCCTAAACATAACTGGAGAAGTGTGGGAGTTGTTCACCTCTGCCACATCCTTCTGGCTCATATAGGCGTGATATTATGCTATGTCAATCACGATTTGCTGCTCCATCATATTAATATCAAGAAATTCTTTTCAGGCGTTGCCATGCAAGATTCTCCTGCAGGCATGTTGGCTTACATCCTTCAGCTGATATCTTCAGGCACCCGCCATAGTAACGTGAAGGCCATCGACGGAGGTCTGGACGCGTCCTTCAGTCGTGACAGTCTGCTGGACATCCTAACTCTCTTCTGGGTCTCCAACTCGTTTACAACCTCCTGCCGGCTGTATGCTGAAAGCGTTAATCTGAAGATCTTGACCTCTCCTGCGGGAGGGTTAGTAATAATTTACAGCTTGTACATTAATATCTATAATAGAGAAAAGAAATGATCGATCGATCGATCTAAATGAAAAATCGGTGTGGAGATAGTTGAAGACCTTAGGAATAACAATATATGCAAATTTTTTTCGGCATGCCACGCGGGTAGCTTGTTTTTTTATATAGACGTTTATTGTACAATTTTCTGTTTTACTTTATGTGACAAAATGTTGGCGGTATTAAAATTGTATCACTAATAACGCAATACGCAGCGATATCCGAGTGGAAGACCGTAGGGCTGCAAAGTCAAAGGCCTCGGGTTCGAACCCACGGCACACAACTCTGTCAATAAATCGTTAAAATTCGTCTTTTCGAAGATATGTGTGTATTTATCATATAAATTATCGCTCGCTAACGGTAAAGGTAAACATCGTGAGGGAACCTGCATGTCTGAGAGCGCCTATAAAGTGCTTGGGGGTGTGGGAAGTCTACCAATGCGTACTTGGCCAGCGTGGTGGACTATGGTCTAACCCTTCTCACCATGAGAAGAGGCCTGAGTCCAACAGTGGGACATGTATTAGATACAGGGCTGCTATTATAATAACGCAATATCATTATGCCGTTTTTGTAATCAAAGAAAAGACTTTAATTACTCTTACCATTGTCAGAGGACATTTCAAAACTATAAAGTCCAAATTCGCTTGACAACAAATGGTATTTAAAATAATAGAAGGGTGGTTTTAACAATCTAAGGCCCTTTTAACTGTGTTTGTGTTCTGAAATTACTTGAAAGATGTATAATAAATTTATAAGTCTTATAGTACAATGTATTCCTCTTCTTTAGCCTTTGTCCCATTTGGGGTCGGCGCAAAATTTATTTTCCTCCATTCTCCTCTGTCAACCGCCCGGTCTCCGTATCGTACCAGCTGTATTTTCATTCACGCAATCCTTCTTTTTTCGATCTGACTGTCAACATTAAACTATTCTGATAATTCAATATCCTGCCTAAATAAACCCATATTTATCTTCCAGAGCACCGACACCAGTTCCCACATGGACAATACACGCCAAGGACGAGATCGTCTACCAGTCTCCGAGGTTGCTGAAGCACAAATACACGAACCTACTGAACTCAACAGTACTGCCAGATGGTGGCCACTTCCTCGCCCTTGAGAAGCCTGTGGTCTTCTCCAATGATGTCATCAATGCAGTTGGGGCGTTTAATGATTTTCAAATAGGAAGTGCGCAGGAGTCAAGTGAACAAGGTCATTTGGGTCAGTTGAAAGAGGGGATAAAGGCCTTGAATTCAGGATTGCTTCAATTTGCGAAAAAAAAGTTGATACCTTTTTGAAAGTGAAATGCCTATCGCCTAATATACGAATTATGTCATTATGTATGTATGTTAGTAAATTTATAAAATTGCCTAAAATTACCAATTATAATTATAATTTAACTTCCCGAAATGCCTTATAAATAATGTATACTTTTTAATTTTATTTATTATATTTTTTTTTCTGTTTATATCATTTTGTTGCATGTAATAATATTAATAATTAAACTTTTATAGAATTTAATATTGTCATCAACTATCTCGTTTGAGTGCATTATGTAATACAACTGGCAATCGTTATTCTGGTACCCACAGGACAGGCTTGCCTAGTGTGGGACCAATGGATATTTGTAAATGTTTATGCTTTTTGGTAATAAATCATTTCGGTCTTCTCCAATGATGTCATCAGTGCAGTTGAGGCGTTTAATAATTTTCAGAAGCAGTACTAACTTTAATATGTATGTACGTGTCTTTAAAATATTTGCATTTATAAATAGTTTAGCAATGTGATTCTGTTTATTATTGATTTTCCTACTTAGGTATCCATTTATATCCTCATTTAGGTTTATATCTATTGAATGCGCAGTTTATGGAGTACGAAGAACAAACGATGGTTGATGGCAATAACTATTTATTACGACTTATTACAATCAGACACAAAAGCGATGTGCACTATGTCGCCCTTCGTAACGAACTGATTCTAATCAGTTTAAAATGTTCACTTGGCGGTGCGACTTTGCTCGTAGTATTTTTGTAGGCGTTCGGATTGATGAAGCTGGCTTGAAAATTTCCCCCCCAGCCCCCTCCCTCGGAGTCCTTGGATTTTCGAGAGGTATATTTCGAGTCAAGCTGAATCTTCTAAAGAGCAGAGATTGTGTACAGCTCGACAGATGACACCTTTGGAAGTGAAGACGTCTGCGACCCTGGCAGCTCCATCGGATCCTGGGTAAAGTTTTTGTATTCGGGCCATTCGCCACTTAAGCAGGTTTGCTTGGTAGGTTTGCTTCCTTTATGACGACCAGATCACCTTCCTGGAATCCCCTTTGCTGGACTCGCCACTTGTACTTCTGCTGCAACTCGCATAAGTATTCGTGTTGCCACCGATTCCAAAAATGTTACCGCATCTTTTCTAGAAGCTGGTACCGGTTAAGTCGACAGAGGTTCATGTTCATCAGGTCCTCTAAAGGCAGCGCTGTGAGCGGCTTACCGACAAGGAAGTGCGCAGGAGTCAAGGGATCGAGGTCATTGGGATCAAATGAAAGAGCAGTTAAATGCCTGGAATTCAGGATTGCTTCAACTTGCGAAAATAAAGTTGATAACTCTTCAAAAGTAAAATGCCTATCGCCTAATATACGAATTATGTGGTGCTTCGCGGCTTTGATACTCGCCTCCCAAAGTCTTCCAAAGTGGGTTGAAAAGGGGGGCGAAAAGTTAAATTTTATACCTTCCTCGGCGGCAAAACCCCTGATTGTTTCACTGTTTTGCAAAAACTTAGTAATTATGTTATTTGAACCGACAAAATTGGTGCCGTTATCGCAACAAATTTCTAATGCTCTGCCTCTGCGAACGTCGTAGACACAAAATGAAACAAACTGTAGTAAGATCGCTAGCTACCTCAAGATGGCACGGCTTTAGTACTAAATCAAATAAACGAACATTTATAGCACTTTGTAACCCGACAACCGCGACCTTTGCAATCCATTATATAAAATGGGCCACCGAAATCGACACCACTTTTATGAAGTGACTCTATTCAAAGGTAAGTTTCCCATAATGAGAATGTAACATTTAGCTTTTAAAATTTTACATATTTTGCAATGATTGACTGTAGATCTTGCCAATATTCTGCATTTCAGAGGCCAAAACCTATTCCTTATGTCATTCAACAAAAGTTGAGGACCTCAATGTAAAAGTTTTAAATGAAAATGTGTAAAAAGTAATTTCGTAAAATTATGCTTAGTGTCCAGCAACGCTGTATATTTTTTTTCATAAGGTTCTTTAGAATTTTGTCGAATAGGTCCAAAAATAAGTTTTGTCAATTTTGCAACGAAGCACCTTTAAGACCTTCGCACTTAGTCTAGCTGACGATAGAGCTCCGCATAGCTCTAATCGAGGTATAGTAGTGGCCTTTACCGGCGCGACCTTAGTTTCGGCACATAAAAGTCGAGTAAAGATTTGCCCTGCATCATTTACTGATCTAAGGTGAGGCGTACGCTAGCTGAGAGGCATCGGAGAAAGCATGAAGCTCAATAACTATTACTTGGGATATGAGAACACACCTAGGTATTTGAAAATTGGATATTGATTTTAAGTTTGACGCAAAGGCTGTCCATTGTTTATGAATAGATTTTTCTACTGGGTCATCCCAGTCCAGTTTGAAAAGCCAAAGTTTCTGTAGAATCATTTTAAGTATAATAGTACATGGACTAAGCAAGCCTAGACATTTATACTAGACATTTTCGGTTAATTCCGTTTTAATTATAACTTTAATTACTGGCACATAAGGCATAGCACTATAGCCAGTGCCGGATTAAGCCAGCGCGGGGCCTGTAGCAAAATCTGTCAGGGGGCCCTTTAATAATTTTTATATATTATGGGTCCTTTGGCCTGCTTTAGGTTTTAAGTTTATGGTATTAAATAAAACATAACTATTAACAATTAATTATAAAACAACTGTTTTTGATTTAATGTGGGCAAATTTAGATATAACGTTTTTCATACTAGTTCTTTAAGCAAATCATGCTCTACAAGCTGGCTCATTTATATCGGTCAGTGTGGGCAAGTCTGTATTTGCAAAACATACACAAATTTGTTCTTACAAGCAAGATATTTTACGCTACTATTTAAATTTAATTATTTTTACGGTTAGACAGACGTTGGAGCGCGGGGCTCTCCAATTCGCGGGGCCCGTAGCATTTGCTACTCTTGCTATATGGCTAATCCAGCACTGACTATAGCCGTAGTCCTAAGATAAAGCGACGCTTCTACAATCTCCTTTTTTTATTGTTGAAGTCCATGGGCTGTGGTAACCACTTACCATCAGGTTACGAAATACATACGTCGCTTCATCGTAAAGAAAAAGTAAGTACATCAATAAAAAGCCAGTTTTTTTATAGCCCACTTTGTAGTCAGCTACTTCTTCTAGAATTTTATCGATTTTTTTTAAATCTGTAGTGTAATCTGTAATTTTTAGACTTAAAAGGTGTTGTGAAAAAACTTTCTTTAAAAAATATATTTTTAATGTACTGAGTAACCAATGATGAATAATTTTATAATTTATTAAAACTTTGTTTTCAACTTTTCAATCTATAGTGATGGTAGTCTCCAGAAAATACTACTAGCGACATCTAGGCTTTACGTTTAAAAACAATCTGCCTGGAAGCTTCAACGTGTTTCACTTCTGCTCGTTGTTACGTTTACAAGCTAGATGTCGCTACATATCGTTTGTAATTTTTTTGATGCAATAAAATTTATCATCAACAATCTAAATGCACAACCTAAGCTAATTAGATCTGCAAAACCTTTGTATGTACCCCTATCTACCTCTAACCATAGGCAAAACTCCTTCCTTAATCAAGCGAGCAATAGATTTAACTTAAATACTAAACAAAATATAAAACCTATATAATTATATTCAAACTATAAACTTCAATATTTTTATTGCAAATAATATGTAGTATACATTGATGTTACAAAGTAGTAAAGATCACCATATTTTACCCTAAGGCATGCAATACAGATCATACTTAAATCTTTAAGTATCTATTATAGGTACTTATTACAATTTTAAGGTACATTATTTGAAGAACTATTTATTACCAAATTAATCAAATTTACACAAGAATTACAAAATTAAAATAATAAAGATTGTAAAACACAAAGTAAGATTAATATCAAATTTTAACTATTATCCTTATCTACTATCTATTCTTTTATCTTTTAAATTAATAAATTAATTTCTATCTATTAAATACATACCTATATTATGTTATGTTATGATACATTCCTATATCATGATATATAATAATACATACCTATAAATAAATAAATAAATATTTCACAACTCACACACAACGCTATCAGTCCCAAACTAAGCAGAGCTTGTACTATGGGTACTAGAATAACTGATACTAATACATATAATATACTTTTCTTTTGTAAATACATACATATTATACATAGAAACACCCAGACTAAGACAAACCTCAATGTTCATGCACACAAAGATTTGTCTTAAGTGGGAATCGAACCCACGACCTCGGCGTCGCAGGCAGTCGTCCCTATAATCATATGCTATGATATTACTGCCCTGAAAGATGAGTAGGCCCTTGGTGTGGGACGGAACCTGCGTTGACACCCTCGCACCATCACACTTTCCAAGCACAGCTGTCTGCGCCGTATCTACTGCTTCTGCCTCCGCGTAGACACTCAAACGGCGCGGCTCAAGTATAGTAATCTTTCAGGGGATTCAATTGATAATAGGTATTTGTTTTTATATTTTAGTTTTTATTGACTGAATATAAATATTTTTCGGTTTTTAAAATGATGCAAATTATTTCTTGGTTTGTAAATAAGTCGTTATAATAAAAAAATAATCAAAACCTTAATTTAAGGAGTTGGAAAATAACATAAGGTATCTGACGAGTTGCTGAATTCTACTTGAACCAATTTTTAATTTTTATATATACAGGGTGGATGCGACATAGCGACATTTACTGAAACCACAGCTTCTATACATGGCCAGTATGCATTTCCACCGGATAAAAAAATCTCTGGCGAAAAAAAAAATCCACGTCTTCCGAACAAATTGCACGATCGCAATGTTCAAATTGTTCGGAGAACGTGATTTTTTTTTTTTCGCCAGAGAATTTTTATCCGGTGGAAATTGATACTTACCATGTATAAAACCTGTGGTTTCAATAAATGTCGCTATGTCGCATCCACCCCGTATATACGACTTTTACTTTAATTTTAAAATTAAAGCCATATAAAAAAAACAATTTATTTAGCAGCCACGTTTTAATTTTGGCTAAATGAATATTTCAGACATTATCACACAAAACGATATTTTTTCTGAATCGTGTTAAAAATGCCATCTATCTTAAAACTGATAATATAATACTGACCATGTATGTAATCTGTGTTTTTAATAAATGTCGCTCGGTCGCATTCATCCTGTATGTCTTTAAACTAGCTGTTGCCCGCGACTTCGTTTGCGTGTTTCACCAAATCAAATCAAATCAAATCATTTATTTCCATGGGCCCCAAGGGGCGCTTGAACACTTCAAAACCATAGAAATCTTAATAATAAGGCAATAGAAATGTCAAAGACGCGTGACCTTGTCGCCGCGCATCTGTCAAGTCAAACACAAGTGCGAGTTGAGGAATTGTCGTCTTAATGTCGTCGCAAAAAGAATAATTTTGTTTGCAGGAATACAAGCGCATTTGTCTTATCGAACACAAGTGCGAGTTGAGGAATTGTCGTCTTAATGTCATCGCAAAAAGAATAATTTTGTTTGCAGAAATACAAGCGCATCAGTCTAATCGAACACAAGTGCGAGTTGAGGAATTGTCGTCTTAATGTCATCGCCAAAAAGAATAATTTTGTTTGCAGGAATACAAAAAGTGGTATTTGAAAACCGGCGACATGCGTCCCAGTGTTAAAAGATAGTCGATAGCATTTCTATTGACTAGTTATTAAGATTTCTATGGTCAAAACAAACCACCTGAGCCAATTTTATTTTTTTATATAAACGACTTTTACTTTAATTTTAAAATTAAAGCCATATAAAAAAAACAATTTATTTAGCAGCCACGTTTTAATTTTGGCTAATAGAATATTTCAGACATTATCGCACAAAACGATTTTTTTTCTGAATCGTGTTAAAAATGCCATCTATCTTAAAATTTTGTAACCAATGCGATGAAACCGAATAACCGAATCTTTAAAAAGGCACCTAAAAAACGAGCAATAATTTTTTCGTACTTACCGATTTAGGTTTTTTTTAATGATATTGTATTAATACAAAGCGCGACATTTTCAATAATTATCCAAATAACCATTTGTTCGAATGTGTTTAAGCACGGTTTCAAAACATTGCATAATAAAAGCACAAAAGTTAAATAAAAAAAAACATTATTTACTATTTTGCATCACATTAGACTTTCAATAAATATCTTTATAATTATCATTAAACCCCAAAAATGCTTTTATCGACCTATTTTGACTGTATGAAAGAACATGATTTTTATATTATGCTCTGGTGTCAAATTTATTTTTTTCAGTTTGTAACAGTTTCGAAATAAATGTGCGTTATAATATTGTCAAATTAACAGTCATATCAATGCCAAAGAGCAGGACAACAGCACACATTTTTACTTTAAATCTAAAAATTGGGTAGTGGTCAAGTGAAAAATATCATGATTTAATTTTTCATTTCATCAAATTTTAATCAATAATAAGCGTAACAGTTACCTATTACTAATTTATTTTTAGGTAGTCAATAAATTCAAATTCCGTTTTCAATAAAAAAAACTTTTAGCACGAATCGCCAGAGAGGATCACGTTAGAAGTGTTGTATAGGACAAGCATTTTTTGTGGAAAAAGGGCTTAAATATTAATGTCTTTTCAAATTAAGTTTATTTTCACCACACCAGCACGAAAACGATCGTTAGCTTGCCAGAATACAGTGAGTAAAAACCGTTTTTACTCACTAGTGAGGCAAAGTGATTCAAATTTCGGAACACAAAATCCATCCAATGAATACGCGGTGAAAAAAAACAAAGCAGCCACCATGTTTGTTAGTAATAAATATTGACATAAATTTTATATAAAACTACAAACGATAGATACGTTTTAATTATTTTAAATGAATACACGCTTATTTAGTATTTTAATGTTTTTATATTCGTGACTAACCATTAAATTAATTAAAATCAGGTACTAAATATTAGACTCTATACATAGTCTATAACTATACTATTTAACTTATTTTATTTAACAATAAAACCCTTATTTAAAAATAAATTAAAATACACTTTCTATAAGGGGTTCAAAACTCACTTTCTTTAATAAATTCAGGTGCACTTTTCCACACCACCTGAGAGGTAGAGCACAAGGCGCGTTTTTTTTTAAGTGGTATCCCTCATAGGCCTAATCCACTTCAATTGGATCACTCTGACTCGAAAGATCAACAATATTGGAATGGAAATTTCATATTTTACATATTATTGTTCGCTTCAATTATGCCTATTTTCGCTTCGTTTCCCCCCTCTCCTTTTGTAGTCCCTTGAATAAAATGACACTGTCGAAACACTCATAAGGTATTTAAAGCAAAGGTCATGTACAGAGAAGCGGGCAGGTGAGGTATAATTTGACAAACCGAAACAAATTAATTTTACATTTTTAATATTATATTGTTGTTTCCTTCAATTATGCCTTTTCTTTGCTGCGATTCCCCCCTCTCCTTTTGTAATCCCTTAAAAATACATGACACGGTCAAAACAGTCATAGGGGTAATAAAAACAGAGGTCATGTATGGAAAAGCGAGGAAGTGAGGTATAATTTTGCAAACCGAAAAAAAATAATTATACATATTTAACAAATTGTTGTTTCCTTCAATTATGCCTTTTTTCGCTCCGATTCCCCCCTCCCCTTTTGCAATCCCTTAGAAAAAATGACACTGTCAAAACACTCATAAGGTATTCAAAGTAAAGGTCATGTACAGAGAAGCGGGCAGGTGAGGTATAATTTGACAAATTGAAACAAATTAATTTTATATTTTTAATACACTGTTGTTTCCTTCAATTATGCCTTTTCTTTGCTGCGATTCCCCCCTCTCCTTTTGCAATCCCTTAAAAATGCATGATACGGTCAAAACTCTCATAGGGGTAATAAAAACAGAGGTCATGTATGGAGAAGCGGAGAGAACAGGTATAATATGGCAAACCAAACCAATTAGTTTTACATAGTTAATAATATATTGTTCCTTGTAATATTTTAAAGCAAATTTTAGCTTTGCTATGCCTTTTTGTATTTTATATAATATTAAAGTTGCTGGATTCTTAATTTTTCAACCTTAATGTTATATAAAATATTGTTCCTTGCTATAATTATGCCTTTTTCCGCTCTAATTCCCCCCTCTCCTTTTGTAAATCCTTAAAAATGTATGCACAACACATTTAAATGGTTTATAAAAGTAGAGGTCATGTATGGGGAAGCAGGGAGGTGTGGTATAATTTGGCAAACCGAAACCAATTAGTTAATAATACATTAAGTGATATCGCAGTATTTCCTACAATTTTTGACTTCCAAGAAGAGAGGAAGACACACATATATATATATTTGTAGACGTGATAAACGATGCTACAACGCAAATAACATCGGAATATCGAGTTACAATAAAATAGGGACGGCAAAAGCCAATACGTATTAATAATATTTTTCGACCTGATCTTTAAAGATCATGTGACGCGATTGGGTGGTGATTCACGTTAATGTTAAAGCACCTGTAATAGTGTTTATAAATGCATTAAAAATATATTTGAAAGTTCCGTTTTAAAATATTTAAGAATGAGCTTAAGTTGGAAACGCTCTTACGTCACAATCTCAACACGACACAATAGTGTGTTTCTGCTTGTGACAAGTAAGTGTGTTTCTGCTTTTTAAAAGGTAACGAAATAATAATTCTGAATAATTAATTACAGTAACCGTAAACCTCTTAAAATGTATCTGAGGTGGGTGGGTGATTCTTCAATTTTCAGCTCGAATCGTAGCTGGAACCTGGGGAAGATAATAATATGATAAATAAATATATATACTATCCGCTTTAGGGCCAGTTTCCACCAAAGCGGAGAGGAGCTGTTTCTACAGCAACCATTCAGAATCGTTATTTACTCATCTCTCCGCTCCACTTTGGAGAAATGGATCAAGTGAAAAGGAGACGAGTAGAGAAGTCACAATTTGTATAAAATCGAAAATTTGTAAAAATCTTTTTTACATCCCCAAAAAAGCCATTTTTAAGTCATTTTCTTAACGACGCCCGCACTAGGAATTACTCCTGTATCGCGTGGGTGTTCACAAACATACATTTCACACACACAATGATTTGTCCCGTGACATCGAACCCACAACATCAGCGTAGTTGAAAGCGGCGAGGCGACCGCTTTTACCACGACGCTAACCGTGCACTCAAACTGTGAAGACTGGAGCGGGGTGGAGTGGAAAGAAGAGGAGAAGAGTTGCGTAGAGGCACGGCGGGTGAGCCGGGTGGCGCGGTGGGCCACCCGGCTCACCCGGTTGCAAACCGTTGCGCATCTCCACTCTTCTCCTCTCCTCTCTGCTCTGGTGGAAACTATCTGTCAGCTTCGGCGCACTTATCTGCTCCGCTTTAGTGGTAATAAGGCTCAACATGTCAAAATGACTCAGTGAAAACAGTCAAAAAGGGTTCATAATCGATGAGGGATGTAGAAGCGAGACGAGAGAATTAGGCCATGTTTAAGCGAATGCGAAGTGTATAAAAACACGCTATTATTCCATGGGGATAGACAATCATTGGACCGCTTTTTTATTAATATTTACGCTATTTGCTTCGGTCTTAGATGCCTCTTCCACTTGTACAATCATTCATACATCTTCTCAGTCTTGTCATACATGGGTTTACTTTTTCTGCACATCTTCTAAATGTGGCTTCTGACAGCATTGCCAGCCACATTTTCATCCCCTTCGCTAATCTGTTTCTGACATCACACACACACACACAACATCACAACATCTATTTTTTCTCTACCATCATGCACAATTGTCCTATTACCTGGGGTCGGCGCAATAGGTTTATCCTTCCATACCTTCCAATCAAACGTCATCACAGCATGTATACACACCCTTTCTAGCTATTTTCTCTCTACCGTTAATAAAATAACTTACTGCAGATCAGCAAATCCAAGACCCGACTCGACCGAAAAAACAATGTACGACGTCAACAGCACGTGGCGTAGTTGCGTCGACAGAGAAAGAAACCGGTATTAATGAGGCGACGCAGGTACGCCTGCGTCGATTTATTGATCCCGGTTTCATTCTGGTGCTGCCAAATACTGGTTAACATTCTTCACTGAAAATGCGATTTTTCGTCCTTTTTATCAAAATGTTGATAGATTCTAAAATTGAAATAATAATTGACCATTTAACTTAAGATAAAGCACAATGAATACCACTTTATGGTCATCGCCGAGTTAAGTACATAGAGTATTCATTTGTTGAAATTATTTTTTTTATCTTAATTGCAAGTAGGATTTTCTTTGCTGGTATTATCACGTTCCCACCGTGGAGTTGCTAAATTTTCAATCTTCATTCGGTTAAAAGTCATATCTACCAAATTGCACGCCGCAGATGCGTCGTTTCATCTGAAGATGACTAAGTATAATTATAACCTATCTCTTCGGCATTCTGTCTCGGGGTCCCACAGGTCTGAGGATTGTGTACTAATCTACTGGTATCTGTTAGTTGCGTGTTTGACTATCGAGCAAAAATAGTTTTTTTGATAGGCCTCTAAATTACTTAATTTGGTTGGAGGCCGTCCGTAGAATAGAGGGTTTCCCTACCTTAGATAGAACCTTACAAAGCTGATCGTGTTGGGAAACACATTATCTCATCTCCTAATGACGTGGCCTAAGTAGACAATACTGCTGGTAGATCGTTTGGGCACGCAGCTGTGAAAGTATTGACACATTAGTGCCTCCAGCACCACATCTTGAAGGCCTTTCTATAGCTCGTTTTGTCCATGTAGCATCCACACCTTACAGGCATATGGCAAAAATCTTTAACACGTAAGCGTATAGCCGAATCTCGGTGGTGTTGATCGAATTATTGCGTCCTTAGCTGACACAATACGTGTTTTTATCTTCGGTATTTTGATTGGTCTAGTAACAGTTTCTTTGGACATATTCTAACACCTTGATAACTAAATAACTATAAAATTAATGATATTGTCTGTGTGAGTTACCGAATACGTGGTTTAATTTTTTACGCTTTCTTTGGTAACAATTAAAATTATTTACTTTTAAATTGAACTCGTAGTAATTTAGTAATACGTTATGGGAACAACAATGATGTTTTTTTAAATTAATCAATAATTATTTTGGACGATTCTAACGATACGTCATAAGTTTAATCGTTTTTATTTTGTTTACATAACATCTTACAATACAATTGACTTTTTGATATGATTCACATTTCTGCAGCTCTAACCCCTGGCAACTTGGTCCCTGCATAAAATGGTGTTTTTTTTATATAAAGTAATTATTAGATTGAGTTTTAAGCAAACCGATGTTTAATTTCATTCTTAATCCTTCAACATCCTTAAAAATAGAAACAGTAAAAAATACTTCAGTATACAGATTTGTAGCTCTTTACATGATGAGTTTTGCCCGGCCGTCAGAAAGGCGACTAAGAGACACTAGTTTATTAAAACAAGGTGCAAACTATCCAAATCCACCGATGACCACGATCCTCAGCCATTAGGGAACTAACACAATAAGAGATAATATCGTAATAATCAAATGAAGCGACGCATCTGCAGTAAACAATTTGATAAACACGTCTTTTATCCGAATTAGGAATGAAAACTTAGCAACACCATAGTGCAAAAATAAGAAAACCAGCTAAGAAAGTCTTGCCTGCAATTAGGTAAAAAAATAATATTGTTCTTGAGTACTCAAACATAAATCTATCTAGGATGACGTTTAAATGGTCTATGTTTGACTTTATTTTTACTTAATTGATTTTACAATATTTCCATTAAAAAATGTATCAAAAATTGAACAAAAACGACAAAGCATCGTATTTTCTGTGCAAAATGCCGACCAGTATCTGGCAACATTGAATTGAAACCGGGATGCATGTTAGCGCAGGGACGCCGCGCGCCGTCTACGTCGCGCAGTCTTTGTTTGGGGTACGGGCGGTGGTCTGGGGTGAGTACTCTAAAATTTATTTATTTTTTTTATGATAGAGATATGATAGAAAATGATTATGCGTGCTGTCTTGAGTTCTGATAGGACCCCAAGTAATATAGATAAGGGCAAGTGGATGATGGTAGAGAGATAATGGATTAAAGCAGATTAGCGGGTGAAGATGACAATGTGGTTAAAAATAAGGACGCCACGCTTAGAAGATGTGCAGAATGAGCAACGTAAGACACCAAACCTGCAAGCATGCATGACAAGAATGAAAAGATGTATGAATATTGTACAAGTGGGAGAGCTGTGAGCTAGTACATGGCGGTCCATTGATTTTGTCTATCCCCATGAAATAAACGCGTCGTTTTGACCGTGTCATTTTGACATGTTAAGATGTATGGAAAAGCGAGACATAAAATTTGGCCATCTTAAAGCGGGTAATATGTATTTATTTCATTGTTCTATGTAGTGTCTTGAATAACCAATCTCATTTTGTTATTTTCTCATCTCCTCTCCACACCGCTTTTGTTAAAATGGTTCAAGTGGAGAGGAGATCATTTATATTCAGTGCACGGTTGGCGTAGTGCTTTAAGCGGTCGCCTCGCCGCTCTACACAGCACTGACGTTGTGGGTTCGAACCCCATACGGGAAAAATCTTTGTATGAGCCGCAAAGATTTGTTTCGAGTTTTGGGTGTGCTTTGTATGTGGAATGTGGTTGTGAAAACCCCCGTGATACAGGAATTAGGTGCGATTGCCAATAATGAGAAGAGGAAAGTAGCGGAGACGTGTACTGGCGCCCAGCTCGCCGCTACGGTGAACTTCTTCGCTCCGCTTTGTTGCCAAATAGAAAAGAAAATATTTTTTATTGGTACAAAAACAACACACAAAACAAAAAAAAAACAATAGAGGAAATACAGTGAAATAAAGTAATACATTCTGAACCAAAAGGCCAGCAGCTCAGCATAGTGCTAAGTGACTGCAATAAGATACAGTCACCAAACGCTAATTTTCAGCTGCAGCCTACAAGTGCCGTACGCTCAAAACTACCTACTAAAAATTAATTTAATTATAATAAATGTCCGTTAAATTTAAAAAGAAAGAGAAAGGAGATATATATATGTATATAGCCGCGGATATATAAATAAATAAAAACTGTTTACAAAATTAAAATAACGAAAAAAAATTTAAAACAAAATAAATAAGTACCTAATAATTAATTACTTTTTAAACGATTAAACTATATAACTGCTAAATAATAATGTTATCATTTATGTTAAATATTAATTAGAAATTATATGTTAATCATACAACGATTATAATAGGGGTGGGGTATATTAAAATAGATATTATATAGCCCCGGAAGTATGTCGACTATTATATAATTAGGCCTAGGCATTAGGCACAATGTATTGCGGGGGTGTACACAAACATACATTCCACACTTTCCACACACACAAAGCACACCCAGAGTCGGAAAAAGCTTTGCGGATCACACAAAGATTTTTCCGTGTGGAGATCGAACTCACAACACCATTGCAGTGGACAGCGGCAAGGCGACCGCTTAAAACTATACGCCAACCATGCACTAAAAATTTATGAATATTAATTAACAACATGATTATATTGCCCCCAGGGTCGAGCAAGGAGTCGCAATTTGGAGAATAAAGAAAACGGTTACTTAGTAATTTATGAGTCAGAATTTTATTTAAGTTACACTTACAAAAGCAGAAACACACTTACTTGTCGGGGTGCAATCAGTAGTATACATTTGGTATAGACAAAAACACACTATTGTGTCGTGTCGTGTTGTGATTGTGACGTAAGTGTTTTTTTACTTAAGCCCATTCAGAGTTCAAAACTTATGCTCTATGGTGACTTTTTGACATTTTATCGCGCCGTGGCAGAATATATGCATAATGCCTAACCATTTAAATAGGTGTCAATGTTAATATTCCCATGATCAAGGTCGAATAGTCACGGTAACAAAAAGATTATTATACGTGTTAGCGGTTCCCATATTTCGGTTAGGCGATATGGCCATCACGAGTGAGAGCATTGTTCCATAGTTTATCATGTCTCCAAAAAACTATGTGTGTCTTCCTCTCTATTTGGAAGTCAAAAATTGTACATAAAAAAAGTGCATTGTTTGTATATTATTAACTAATTTGCTTCAATTTGCCAAATTATACCTCACCTCCCCGCTTCTCCATACATGACCTCTACTTTTATAACCCTTACGAGTTTTTTGACTGTATCATGTATTTTTAAGTGTTCTCAAAAGGAGAAGGGGGAATCCGGGCGGAAAATATGGCACTATTGAAGAAAACAACATGTAAAATATGTAAAACATTATACCGAATGCCATTGATACATTCTAATAATGTTAATCTTAGAAGACGAAATGAAACCAACAACAACAGTGGATTAGGCCTATGAGGGATACCACTTAAAAAAAACGCGCCTTGTGCTCTACCTCTCGGGTGGTGTGGAAAAGTGCAACTAAATAAAAAAAAATTAGACAGATTTATAAATAATAATTTTCTGATTCTTTCTGGGCTTAAGCCTCGTTCGTCCTAAAGTTTTGTCCCAAATTCCAAAAAAATCCTTGTTTGTCCCACATCACTGTTATAGTCCTGCTTCGTCCCAAATAATTGCAAGTACTCAAAAGGTACAGACAGCAAATAACATAGTGATAATAATATTAAGATAAAAAAATTAAATATAATTACAAAACAAACACAGAAATATACCTGAATTGTCAATGGTAATGCAAATATTGTGTCTCATCTAAAATGTAAGTTAGAATAACAAGAACTTCTTTTAAATAGATAGTAAAAGATAGTTTCAATGTAATGTAATATAATTATTGTAATTTGTTAGTAAATTGTCATTTAATTACTATTGACATTGTTATTAGTATGTGTGCAAAGTTAACATGAATTTTAATTTATTTATTTTTCTTTATTTATTGACATTGTGTTATACTTGACAAAATTCTTGACTTGTTATTTTTAATTCATTTGGATGTATATAATTTAAATTGACATTGACTATGAAATAACTGACATTTTAGTACATTATGAATGATCAATAAGTGGATATTGAAAAACATGACATGTAAATTGGCTTTATGAAATTAAATGATCATGATTATTATGATTAATGTTAAACTTCTAACCAATGTCAAATTCTTTTATTAGAAATATCTATAATTAAGTATTAATGATATTCCAATTCAAGAGAAATGTAATTAGTGCAATGTTGATTTTCGTGGTGCACCCACATTTCTCCTGTTATGCTTAGGTCCCATGGTGGTCCCAGGGTGGGCCTACCGCCATACACCGGGCAAAATTCCAACTCCGTGCTGTCAATTTCCTGACGTAAAGTTTACAAATAACACTTTGCCCGACCCGGGAATCGAACCCGAGACCTCGCAGTGAGAGGCGCATACGTTAACATATTTATCTCGCCTTAAGTAGATAGTAGTTAACACACATGCTCCCAAACTTTCCATTTATAACATCAGTTGGCTAAGTAAATTAATAATAATAATGGCCAGTTTCACATGTTTAAGTGCATTAACTTTAAATATTTTTTTAACTGTCAAAGAAAAATTAATCAATGAAAGAAGAAATTAAAACTTACCTTGCATAATATGCTCAATGGATTCCTTTGTCATTTCATGGTCAACATCGGGGAGTGGCAAAACCATTCCAGCTAAAGAGCTTTCTACTTCAAGAGTATGTAGTAAGATAATCTGTAAGAAAAATATTCAAATATGATTAGTGATGTATATTTACAAATATGAATTAATATTAAGGCAGACAGTGACTTATTAAGTTAAGATTAAGATTTTTTTTTTTTTCACACAGCACTCAGAACAAATCTTTGCGAATCACACAAAGATTTGTCCCATGTGAGGATCGAACCACAACACCAGCGTAGTGGAGAGCGGCGAGTCGACCACTTAAACCACTACACCACACGTGCAGACAAGTTATTAGACTAGTTTAATTTAAGATCCAATATGTATATTTTTCTGTAAATAAAGAATCTAATATATTTGTATCCTATTTAAGTTAAATATTTGCATAAACGTGACGTCAAGAAATGACGATATATACAGTTGAGAAATTTAGGGTCCTGGCAAGAGGCAACCGTAGCTGGTTGGTAAAGGGACTGCCTGGTGTGCAGAAGTTGCAGGTTCATATCCTGCCGGTCCCGTATAAAAATATCTCACAAATATCTCACAACTTACACACAACGTCATCTAGTTCCAAACTAAGCAGAGCTTGTAAAATGGGTATTAGAATAACTGATACTAATACATATATATACTTTTCTTTTGTAAATACATACTTATATACATAGAAACACCCAGACTAAGACAAACCCTCATGTTCATGCACACAAAGATTTGTCTTAAGTGGGAATCGAACCCGCGACCTCGGCGTCGCAGGCAGGTACACTACCCACTCCGCCATCTTTTTCAACTGTTTCTTAGTATATTATAATAATATGATAAGTTTTTTATCAGACAGTATATGAAATAATCATACATAACATAGTTTATTTTTGTATTGCTCACCATCAGGTTTCGGGTTTGATTCCTGGGTCAGGCAAGTAGTATTTGAGATTTTTCTGTCAAGCAATTCTCAATAGCAGCACAGAGTTGGAATTGTGCTCTGTGGATAGCAATAGGCTCACCATGGGACCTAAACATAACAGGTGAAGTCTAGGTGTTGTACTCCACTGCTGCACCCTTCAGGGTAATCACAATAAAGGTGTGTTGTGACATGTTTTTAAAGAACTTAACTATTGCATACATTACTTTACAGTAAGATGGCAAGCTTCCTTTGAACAAATCTGCCTCTTTGAGGGACGCGACAAGATTTTTCAATGTAGACAATTCGCCACGTGCATAGTAACCATATACATGGTCGCAGTGACGTCAAAGTCTTCAATGTTTGTGACAGGAGCAACCCTTTTCCTTTTTTTATTTGGCAGACGAAATTACATCACGCTCTTACAAGGTTACACATCGCGTGAATTCATGCAAAGCCATTTACATAGTAGTCCAGAGCAGTTATAATAGATGGCGTTACTGATCATGCTATTCATAATGTAAATTTTGAAGGGCAATGTGTTCGGACAAGCCAATACTATAATATATATTTCTATGTATATAAATCATCAATTTTAACACTTACCTACTTCTTTTGCGAGTTGACGAATGTCAATGTCAAAATCGAAACTGTCAGAAAACTGTTTACAAAGATACTGTGTGGATTGTGTGGAACAGAGAACATAGATGTCAAAGAAGAAATATAAAGGCAATTTGACAGGTACACATTTGCAAAAATTTTATTGTCACTGCTATAGTGATGGCCTTCATTGTCGATGTGCCCATCGATATCGAAAGATTGCATTGCATACTATGTCAATATAATATAAGATATTTTAATATTCAGGGAATTCGTGTTCCTAAAGAAGATTGTGAAGACGCTGTTGCATTAAAAAACAAGAAATAGATAACATGGAATACATTTATTTATTACACAAGAAATTAGAAAATACAATAATACAAATATGATCACTTATGCATTAACGTTAAATCGAATTGGGCTCAAATGCCATTTCGTAGCAGTTGAGATCTAACATTGTGACATGAGACTTTTATCGATACTTTCACAACACTACTTAGTTCTAGTAAACTGAATATTTTTAGTTTTTAGCATATAACTACATTAAGCGAGGTGTTAGACCCTATGTAGACTTGGCTAAACATCCAATAATCGTCATTGAATTGAATTATTAGTAGAGTTTTGAGATTCACGGATGGAAACTGAATAATATTAAAATCGACTTACCGATGGAAAGAAATTTTAACGTTATTCGGCGTCATATCCCCCGTTTTGCTTTCGCAGCCGGGTACTGTACACCATCCCATTGTATCCTACAGGGTTTTTTACTTTTTGAAAGAGATTTTGTTGGTTTAATTTTAAAAAACACCAAGCGAAATAAGAACCGGGCCGGTTCTTTGTCGTTTAATACGTCAAATTATCTGGCACGCGCAGCTTTTTACGCGCAGTAGGAATTGGTAGGACTAAAAAGTTTATGTCACGTCTAGTCAACGAGCGGAGCGAGTGATGCTTTGTCTATGGTGTGGAACAAAGAACCCTGTAACGGGGTGTGAGATAGCAATATTTTGCTACAGTGTTGTCAGGGTAATCAAATTTCCCTAAAAAGTTGGCAAAAAGACAGTGCATAATTGTGTCACTAGTTCCTCATAATATAAATGTACAGGTTGTCTGGTACATCGTTTGCCAAATTGAATTGCCTTAAAAGTAGAATCCTTAACTATAGTTAAATAAAAAGGCGAATATAACACATATTCGCCATATTTGAAAGTAATTCTCAATTGTATTGAGAAACACAACCGTAAACTTTTAAAACAAGTACAAATTAGAAAAAAAGTAATAGTGAATATTAAAAATTGAATTTATTGGTATATTGAAAGATTTGCCTGATTTTTCTTTTTTACAAAAATAATCACAAATGCCATGGAATTCTTTGCATTAAAACTGCCATATTGTTAGATAGATTTGATCCTTATGATTGATGCCATGGATTAATGCCATAACCATGCCATAGAGGATGCTATTAATTTGGAATAATAGCTGAAGCCCAATTCAGTTTTTAGATCATAAATTAAGTTTACATTAAATAAAATGTTCTTAGAACATTAAAGATACTGCATTAATTTAAGTAGTGCATTAATTTATAAAAATTCTTTGTCCAATGTATGCTGTTCAAAGAAATGAGACGACTTAATCAAGTAATCACGAACAAAATCGTGATTTTTACGATCAATTAAATAAATTTGACTAGAATATTAGATAAAATTAAATGTAATAACACCCTGAGATAATTTATCTTCTGTTGATGTCGTCCTTTTTTTCTGAATAAATTTTAGAACTACATAATTTTTGTTAGCAATTGGTGGTATCAATTTTGCTGAGTACAACCTCAACGATTTGAGATTATACTTGATTATTTGATTTTTTTAATGTTTATGGGTGAATTGCACAAGCATAAAAAATACACGGCAAACGTGAGAATGGTAGTGCAATGTGCTGATTATTTATTAAATATATTTTTCTCAAAAAAGTAAGTACTTCTCTACCTTGGCAAAAAAAATCATTGATTTCTACCGAATAATAAACCAAAAAAAAAAATTACAAAGTGTCATTTTATCATCACGGTGGCCTGTCCCGAACCCAATTCCGCTCATAAAATACCTTCCCCTGCAAATATACTCATAATATGGATTTAAATCGGTTGTTTTATCATTAAATCATAATATATTTGATCAAATAAAACCATTTTTGTTTGTTTATCTTCTTTCTCATGGATTTGACAGGCAGTCAACTTTTGTCCGGAAAAAAGTTATCATTTCAGAGGACAGTAAGTTTTAGTAGAATAGCCACGTCAACATTGCGTTGTTATGCCTTTCTTACCTTTCCTCACTTCGGATCAGGCCAGCTCAAGCTCTAGGCACGATCGCACCAGTCCCAACGTCTTGCGGTTTCCCGCCACAAAAGTAAGTTTATCATTTCAGTGATGTGGGGACAAAAGTAGGATCATTTCGGTGGCTGTTAAAACTCGAGCTAGATTTCTTTAATTTGTTTCAAAACTGTGTATTTAATTTCGCCGTAAGTACTGATTTGCTTGAGTAGTGTTCATATTCTTTTAAATTTTTTATCATACAGTAAGAAACGGTGCACAGTTTATCATTTCAGTGGTTATTTTTTTATCATTTCGGTAGACACTTTTCATTTCAGTGGACTCTAAAAAATTCATCCTTAAATATTTATGTAAGTTTTGATGATATTTGATGTCCACACATACAATATTATAAAATAGGCTAAAGTTTCATTTCTCACTTAAAATATATAGATAGCATTGAAATTAAAAAAGTCCACCGAAATGACAAAAAAAAATCGCTTGTTGAAATTGACCCTTATATGCTTTAAACCTTAGTTAAAGACAACTTTATTTACATTTAGAACACATCACCACTTGACTTAAGTTTCTAAAACCAAATTAATTGAATTATTTTACCTGTGAAATGTAATACCACTTTGTCCTTGCTCGGGTCAGTTTTTACACGTTATAACAGAACATTGAACCATTGTTAATAGTTTCTTAAACACAAATAGCAATACAACGACACGAAAACACAAATTTCAATTTTCAATATGTTTTTCGGTAAAAATGCCAAAATACTTTAATGTTTAGCACCAAGCTGACAAATTTGCTTGGTGCCAACCCGTTACATCGATAGGGACAGAAAATGTCATCGTATTTCTCTTTCTTACTTGAAAGATTTTCATAGCGCCTTTTCATGCATGAGGGAAAGAGACGGTATGTGTGATTTGGTCTATTGGTTTCTCTGTCTACGGTGGTGAAAGTTTGGACAATCCACGCGTGTATGTGTATTGTTCACACGCACAGATAATTCGGGGTCTGTTTTATGTACATTAAGTAATTAACGTTTCATTACACATATGACATGCTTACATTGAACAAAATAAAATACAAATACTTAAAAAAAATGGTAGATTTGAGACTTAGTGGTAGTTTGGTAGATCGGAGGTTAATTTGGTAGATGTACCAATAAATTGGTTATGTTAGACAGGTATTTCGAGATGCCGGAATTCCGGTATTTATGCTCTAATTTTGACGGCTAGCTAAGACCGCAATAACTCGATTTAACGTCTTGGAAGCAAAGAGGTATCTAATATGCTAAGCTTCAGAGCTAAAGATAGGTAAATGATTAATGCTTTCGAGTTGTGATGCTGGAGGCACCAATGTGCCAATACTTTTACAGCTTCTTGTCCAAACGATTTACCAGCAGCGTATATTGTCATACTTAGGCCACGTTATTAAGATAGGAGATAACGTGTTCGCCACCACGATCAGCTTTTCAAGGTTCTACACAAGGTAATACCCGCCAGGGACTAGCTACTAGTCGTACCGAGTAGCTAGTACGGTCCCTAACCAAATCGAATGACCAATTTAGAGGCCTATCTTAAAAACTATTTTTGCGACGAACAGCAGAGGAGACAGATTATTTAATAAGACAAGGTGCATACTATGCACATATATATATAAAAGTTAAATATCTACTCCCTGACTAAATGTGAAGTAAAACGTAAACTAAATTCCTGGCTGCTCACATTAACGTATGGTGACACCGAGGACATTCTAAGCACTGCACAATAGAATGAGATAGGCTCCCACATACTACATACACACACACCCACCCACACACACACTCACACACACACATACATACATACATACATACTTACTCACAGGCACACGAACAAACACCCACAAACACACATTCATACTTTTAAATTTTACCATTAGAATATAAAATATGTAATAAGAAAAATATACAAGTAGTAATTGTTCGCCCACTGCATGTACCAATATTGTATGTAACCGTGTTAAGACATTTAAAATGGATGCCCTTTCCTAAGATACAGACAGGTTTCCTGCCTAGTTTAGGAAAGGGAGTCCTATGATTCCTTTATTAAAGCTGTACTGCTTTCTTTATAACTATAATTATTATAAGACAACTCTGTATGCCATGTACAATCTACTTTTGGAAATAAATTATTATTATTATTATTATATACCGATGACCACGATCCTCAGCCATGTGGGATTCCGAGAGAGAGGACCGAAAAGATAGGTTACCTTGTCATTTTCAGATGAAGCGACGCATCTGCGGCTTGCAATTTGGTAGATATGACTTTCAACCGAATGAAGAATGAAAATTTAGCAACATTAAGGTGGAAACGTGATAATACCAGCAAAGAAAATCCTACTTGCAATAAAGAGACAAAAATATTGAAAAAAATAACACTCAATATATATATAAGTCGGCGCTGACTTTAAAATGTTCTTCGTTGTGCTTCATTTTAAGTTAAATGGTCTTTTAATTTTAAAATCTATCAACAATTTGATGATAAGGACGAAGTATCGCATTTTCAGTGCAGAATGTTAACCAGTATTTGGCAACACCAGAATGTGGCCGTGATCAATAAATCAACGCAGGGACACCGCGCCACAGAGTTCATTTTATTATGTACAATTGCCGCGTGCTGTCGTCGTCACACAGTCTTTGTTCGTCGCTTCTCTGTTCTAGGGTAACTAAAAAATAAATTATTTATTAACAGTAGTGAGTAAATGGCTAGAAAGTGTGTGCATGATGTGATGACATCTGATTGGAAGATATGGAAGGATAAACCTATTGTGCTATGTCCACGTAATAGGGATAAGGACAAGTGGATGATGGTAGAGCGAAAATGAACGAAAGCAGATTAGCGAAGGCGAAGGCGAAAAAGATGTGGTTGGCAATACTAGAAGAAGCCACATTTAAAAGATCTTTCAATTATTATTACTCGCTAACGTGAGGAAACCTGCATGCCTGAGAGTATCTAAAAAGTATTTGAGGTGTGAAGTCTAGCAATCTGCACTTGGCCAGCGTGGTGGACTATGGCCTAACCCTTCTCATTACGAGAAGAGGCCCGAGCCCTGCAGTGGGACATGTATTAGATACAGGGCTGCTTTTATTATTATTTATTATTATATTTAAAAAAACTATATATATATATAGAAGATGTGCAGAAAGAGCAAGGCAGGACAAGAAACCCGCAATCATGTATGACAAGACTGAGAAGGTGTATGAATGATATACAAGTGGAAGAGGCATCTAAGACCGAAGCAAATAGCGGTCCATTGATTTTGTCTACCCAATGGAATAAAAGTGTGATTTTATACCCACGCATTCGCTTAAATAGAGAAATTCTCCCGTCTCGCTTATACATATCTCACCTATTATGAACCTTTTTGACTGTTTTCACCGTGTTATTATGAAGGTCAAATTATCGGAGCAGTGCGCCGAAGCTGAGAGGAGAGGAGCGGAGATGCGTACCGGTGCAGAGACGTGGGCAAGCGGCGCGGCGTGCCACCGGGCTCGCATAAAATTAAAGCATCAAGCACCTCACACATTCTAAAAGGATTATGGTTACTATACTATGTAATTTATAAGTCAGCATTATTATTTTTATTTTTTTTAAGTAGAAAAACTCACTTGTTCTAGCGTATATGACATAGGCCCATTCTTGTACCCAAAATAACTCGTGTTCGTGTAATAATACCTTCCCACTTTACAGGTTACTTACAGGTGCTTCAATAGCAACATTTTAATGTTCTGAAAAATATTTGAGTTTTTTGACAAAGTCAAGTATTTTTAAGGCATAACAGTAGGGGAAACAATACGCCCAATATGTAAAACTTTTTTTCAGAGACTTATTCTAATAACGTTGATTTTTCGCGTCTTGACTTAAAAATTCCATAGTGGATTAGGCCTACTAGGGATACCACTTAAAAAAAAACGCGCCTTGTGCTCTACCTCTCAGGTGGTGTGGAAAAGAGCACCTGAATTCATTAATGAAAGTGAGTTTTGTACAACTTATAGAAAGTGTATATATATATAAAGGATAAAGCTCTGGAGAGGTAGGAATGGAAGTCTTTGGGGGAGTCCTTTGCCCAACAATGGGACAATATAGGTTAAAAAATATATATATATATATAATATATATATATATATCTTGGGAACTTTAATTGTCGACGTATACATTTATTTAATGGTTTAGTTAAGATTAGATTTAGGTCAATTTAAATAGTCTTTTTATTGTAATATAATAATTTTGGTTCAACTTAGTTAAGAATATTGATCTAGTTTTGGGTCACTCACTATACGTCTTTTAAAATAGAGACAACGATGTGTGGGTCTGTAATGAATATACATGTAAGAATTTAATATCATTATGCATGTTACTGTAAGATTTCTATATGTATATTGTTAATGTACCAATAAATAAAAAAATAAGTTTATCTACGGTGTTTTTTGTCTCCAATAAAACATGTTTTTTTTTATATTGTTATATTTTGTTGTATTGTTTAAATGTTGAATTAAATAAATAAACTTTATAGTATCTTCAAACAAATGATGCACATACAACCAGATTTTCACTTAGTAATCAAAGTCGTGATCCCTCTTTGATTTACCAATGCTGTAAATAAACTTAATTTGTAAAACATTTATATTTTAGCGTATTTCCATAAAGTTGTTTATTAATTTATTTATAAAGTACAGCCTCATCACATACATCAAACATCACCATACTAATAATACTTAAAACAGTTTCCGATGTAAATATTTTTTTTTGCGTAAATAACATTTATATTTATGATTGTCAGAAATAACGGCTATTAATCCTCAATTCTCACTGTCTTAAGGAAAAAGAAATTAGAAAAAGCTTGAGAAAAAAGCTTAAAAATATAGATTTAAAGATAAAGATAAATTTGGATTTTTTACATTAGATAGAACGCCAGAAGCAATTACACTATCCAATGGTCCCAATGACAAGGCAAAATACACACATTCACTCACTCAAGCACACCCAGTCTCAGAACAAATCTTTTCGAATCAAAGAGAAAATGAGAAGAATTTCAGTTTAAAATTAAATAAAGTTACAATAATAAAAAAATCTAAATAATAAAAAAGTTGTTCGCACAAAGACTACCTGTCCTATATTTCGATTATTTCCAACTGGATCATCTTAAGATATTAGTTTGAAACTAATCTCTCAGGTTTGAGATTTTATGGAAAAGTGAAATGTATTCATTTATTCAATTCTCAAATTCAAAATGAAAATTTGTAATGATGTCCTGCTCTTTGGCACTAATACGACTGTTGAAAATACCATTATGTCTGAAATAATAATTTACCCTAGTTATAACGTGGTTAAAAAAAAATCATCTCGTACAGGAAAGAGAAAAACAACTGTATTCAGGCTTTCCTGTATTTAGCTGTTTGTTCCACATTAGATTCTGAACGAGTCTTTACTCGCGTGACGTCATGGCCTTTTTTGGCACGAAAATTGATACTGATAGTTACTTTTCTAATGGCATTTTTTGCAATAAAATGTACATGTGTTACGCATCCCGTTCAAACAAAATAGATTCAGCAAATAGTTTAGTAAACAGTTCAGAAATGTCCGCTCCCTCCTTGGCAGAACGATCAGAAGATACACTGTATTATATAAGTGATATTAAGATTAAGATTTGCCAAAATAAATGTTTCTTTCTTTCTTTCTTTCTTTCTATTAGGAAAATCAGTTGAATGTTTCGAGAATATTCTAAAGGACGAATGAAATACATTTCTTGTTGTAGTAGAGCTTAAAACAAAAGACGGGAAGTATTAGTAGATCATATATATTATATATCTTATGACCTACGATGCCGAGACATGGACCTTAACGGTTGCACTAGTCCACAAATTTAAAGTCGCGCAGCGGGCTATGGAGCGAGCTTAATCGGAGTTTCTTTGAAGGATAAAATTCGTAATGAGGTCATCCGACAAAGAACTAAAATAACCGCATAGCTCGCAAAATAAGCTCGTTGAAGTGGCAGTGGGCTGGTCACGTCTGCCGAAGGACCGACAGCCGTTGGAGCAAACGAGTCCTGGAATGGAGACCGCGACTCGGCAACCATAAGGTAGGACGCCCCCTGCCAGTTGGACTGACGACCTGAAGAAGGTCGCTGGAGGGGACTGGATGCGGAAGGCGCAGGACCGGGTGTTGTGGCGCAAATTGAGAGAAGCCTATGTCCAGCAGTGGACTACGAGAGGCTAAATGATTTATATATCCTTACTAATATTATAAATGCGAAAGTTTGTGAGTATGGATGTATGGATGTTTGTTACTCTTTCACGCCAAAACTACTGGGTCGATTTTGATGAAATTTTGCACACATGTAGCTTATAGTCTGGATTAACATATAGGCTACTTTTAATTGACATACCACGCGGGCGGAGCCGCGGGCGGAAGCTAGTCTATACTAATATTATAAAGAGAAATAGTTTGTTTGTTTGGTTGGAATGAATAGGCTTAAAAACTACTGGACCGTTTTTAAAAATTCTTTGACCATGCGAAAGCTACATTATCCACATAAAACATAGGCTAAATTTTATTTTGGAAAAAAAAGGGTTCCGTAAGATATTTAGATTTTTCGGACACAAGGTGTATAAAATCAACCAGAAAAGTTACTTATTTTGCGTACGCTGCCAAAACTATAAAAGATAGAACCCTAAAATGTTTAAATTAATTGTAGATCTGATAAATATCTACCAAAATCAAACTGACTACCGACTTTTTTTAAACCTTGTTGCGGGGGGAAGTGTACTTATGATAATGTTATCAAACGAAAATCTTTAAAATCAAATATAAAATATACTAAAATGCTCTATTTTGACTAACAATAATATTATAAAACAACCGGGTTTTATTTGTTAAGCCAGAGATTGTGCATTTAATTAGAACTATAAGTTTTAAATGACATTATTCCCTCTGCGCGAGCCGAGCTGCGCGTTCCAGATTAAATTCACGTCAATATTTAGAAATGTATGGGTTTTGACAACTTTTACCCGGCCCGGGGAAAATTTTATATGGAATTTGACAGTTCAATTGTTGCGATAGCATAACCGTCAAATTTTTTACATATTACATTCATTTATTTATTTATAATACAAATAAATATAATACTGCCTTTTGCACTCACATTTGCCCAATACATGCAGTAGGCCATTTACAAAGTCACATACATACCATAGTTAAACAATAATAAATCATAATCTACTAGAAATAATGTGCATGTTATAAATTTACTATATTTGTGAAAAAGATGTCAACATTTGAGTGTTGAGCAGTGAGTGTATTTAATAGCGTTACAGCCTGGTTTGGCGGTGCAAACAGCGCAGTACATGTGTGTACAGTGGCGACCAAAAGTCCATAGGCAATCTCAAAAGGTAATAGTTTGAAGTGTAATTTGACTTACGACCTTCTAATTCAAAGAAATAGTGTTGTTAACAAATAATTCTAGGTCATAATTTCACTCAAATAGTGTGAGTCAAGATGGGCGGGCGGTTAAGGCGTGCAGTTAAATGCGTATAGCAATGAGCTGTGAGATCTAATCTCGCTTAGTCCTCTCTATACTTTTTGAAGTTTAGGGTATCAACAATTATATTTTTGTTATTAGAACATCCTTTCCTTGTTGTCATGATGAATCTTTTTAGTAACATTTATATTATTGGTGGATACAATAAAAAAAATATGAACGGTTACAGGGGCACTTCTATTATTAATTCAGGTAGAAATGTGACGTCACAATTATCTTATAAGTTTATTAATTATATAAATTAATTATATAAATAAATAAAACGAATAAACATTTTTATCATCATTCAGCGTGACTTTTTTTATTTCTACCATACAACAATGAAAATAAAAATAAAAATTACGTAAATAGTTACATAAATAATATAAATAATATGTAATTATTTATGTATTGTATGTAACTATTTAAGCATGAATACCTAACAAGTTTCCCCTAAAATATTACAAATATTATTATGATTTCGTAAAAACAAAATACAACCACAAATCAACTAAGCTTCAAACTCAGATTTGATTGATCGTGATCCCAATACTTAACCGCCACTGTGACGCGTTTAGTACGTGTGTTATCTTATAAACCGCTATACACGCACGCAACTTCGTTAGTGTGTGTACTAGCTGTATCGGGCTCGTACAGTTCATAGCAATGTAATCCTTAGCATGCCTATGGAGTTTTGAGCGTTTACTGTACGTACTAGAGGGGCAGCAAGCAGACGACGCGACGCGGCGACGGGAGCACAGACGTATATATCGATCAGGCGCTGACAGCTAACAACGAGAAAGCAAAAACGGGTCATCTATTTTTTCATTAAATATATTTTTTTATGATTGATAGGCACGCGTTTGACCACGATCTCATCTGATGGTAAGTGATGATGCGGTCTACGGTGGGGCACGCTTACCTATGAGATACCTATTAACTCTTGCTTTGTAGAGATCCAAGTTGTATTCATGCGGAAACAAAGTCTCGGGCAAGGCGTTCCATTCATTTGCAGTTCGCATAAGAAATGTAGAGGCGAAACGCTTAATGCGTATTAGTGCAATATATACCGTAAATAATAAATAATAGTGTGCTAATAAGGCACACTTGAGGCGTAATAAAGAGTTTCAATATCCACCATACCGGATACGAAGAGAGACGGGTACAGATACGGATAATAGCCGTAAAGCAAAACATCTCGACATCTATTATCTCTGAATGTGCCCATTGCATTTTTGTGTTTATTTATTTTCACCACACCAGCACGAAAAAGATCGTTTGCTTGCGAGAATTTAGTGAGTAATAACGCTTATTACTCACTAGTGAGGCAAAGTGATTTAAATTTCGAAACACTAAATCCTTGCAATGAATAGGCGCTAATAAAAACAAAACAGCCACCATGTAGGTTATAATAACCTACATGGTGGCTGTTTTGTTGTTTGACATCAATTTTATTTAAAAACTACAAACGATACGTTTTAATTATTTTAAATTTTTAGTATTTTAATGTTTTTATATTCGTGATTAACCATTACATTTAATAAAAAATAAGTATTTAATATTAGACTCCATACATAAATGTTAAGGAACGAATTTCCAAACGCATTCTTAAAAAAAAAAAAGTGTGTCTGTGTCAGTGTCATTCATCGCAGGGAACTTTAAATTCTTTTCAGTTTATGTTTAATTGTTGACTGCAATTTTTTAACAAAAAAATGAATGTGTGAATCAAGTGATGAAGAACTTTGTGGAACTTCAGAATAGTTGAAACAACTTGCTAGTAGAAGCAAGTTAGAAGCTAGTACACAGAAGTTTGCTTTTTACCAGAAAAATCACGTGAGAAGTATTTGAAAGCATACGACATATTTAAAAAGTGGCGACTTTCAGAAGGCGCTAAAACGCATTCTGAATCGGTATTCTCTACTGTCGTATTACATAGAATTATCCAAAGTTAAGCAATCTAGTACGAGTTTATTTAAATCTTAATATTTTCTCACTGGAAGAGGTGAAAAGTTTTGTATTTAACGCGTGAGAAAAATTTAATTTCCAGTTCGTGACCTCTTAAATCTCTCACTTGCGAAGTAGTCTTTATTAGAATCACTCGCTACGCTCGTGATTTAATTCAAGACTACTTCGCAAGCTCAAGATTTAAAATTGGCACTCACAACAGAAATATAAACTTTTTCTCACTTGTACCATAAATAACTATTATTTATTGGTACATCAACAATATACATATTATGGAAATTTTACTGTACATGCATTATGAAATCAAGTTCTTATAATTATATATATCTATTACAGACGTACACATCGTTGTCTATATTTGAAGGACGGATAATTACTGACTTAAAACAGTGTTGAAATAATATTTTTCGTTATAATATAACCTTTTTACTTTGGTGTTGCAAAAAAATATTTTTAATTCGGTCGAAAGACGTCTAATACCTAGTTGCTCGTACATTATTAAAAACTTTAATACTGGTGACAATTAAACCAGCTCCATTGTGATTTATGTGTCAAAATTTGTACCAAAAATTTACATTTAACTCTGATTCAATCAAAATTAACATCAATCGTAATAAGCCCGGTTTTCGATAAAATTATTAACTCGAGATATTCATTTTCACATCATGGTACCGACTAGTTCTGGTATTCACACCATGAGAGTGCGGAGCTGGAGAAAAATGCTACTTATCAAATGGTCGGCATTTAGGACTAACACATTTATTAATGCAGGTTTACTCATTAGACAAATTATTGCTAATTATATCAGTTTGAATTTTAATGAATTATGTTTTATAGTTTTTTTTTTTTTTTTTACAACGCCGCACTAGAAATAACACCTGTGTCGCGGGGGTGTTCACAAACATACATTTCAAGATTTTCACAAACATACATTAGGGAAAGGAGGCGATGGGCCGCAGTCAGATTCGTTGGTCTCAAATTTCAAATTTCAAAATTGAGTGCACGGTTGGCGTAGTGGTTAAAGCGGTCGCCTCGCCGCTTTCAACTGCGCTGGTGTTGTGGGTTCGATCCCCACACGGGACAAATCATTGTGTGATCCGCAAAGATTTGTTGTGACTCTGGGTGTGCTTTGTGTGTGTGAAATGTATGTTTGTGAACGCTCTCGCGACAAAGAAAAAGAAAAAAAAGAATCCACATCTATGAGTCTATGATGCTTTCCAAAAGGCGGAGTAAGTAGTTGGTAGGTCAAGAATCACGGATGGAGGAGGTCATGCACGGCCTTCAGACTTGAGAATAACGATTAACGGAGGAGGAAGATTCTTATTTATTTATTTATTTATTTATTCATTTATTTATTTATTTATTTATTTATTTATTTATTTATTTATTTATTTATTTATTTATTTATTTATTTATTTATTTATTTATTTATTTATTTATTTATTTATTTATTTATTTATTTATTTATTTATTTATTTATTTATTTATTTATTTATTTATTTATTTATTTATTTATTTATTTATTTATTTATTTATTTATTTATTTATTTATTTATTTATTTATTTATTTATTTATTTATTTATTTATTTATTTATTTATTTATTTATTTATTTATTTATTTATTTATTTATTTATTTATTTATTTATTTATTTATTTATTTATTTATTTATTTATTTATTTATTTATTTATTTATTTATTTATTTATTTATTTATTTATTTATTTATTTATTTATTTATTTATTTATTTATTTATTTATTTATTTATTTATTTATTTATTTATTTATTTATTTATTTATTTATTTATTTATTTATTTATTTATTTATTTATTTATTTATTTATTTATTTATTTATTTATTTATTTATTTATTTATTTATTTATTTATTTATTTATTTATTTATTTATTTATTTATTTATAGGATCTCCAACAAGAAATACACTACACATTATTAATAATAACATTCACAATATATAAATTATGTGTTTCCTCAATTAGAGGAGACCACAGCGTCTACATTTACAAGCACAGAAATAAAATTTTGTAATTAATAAATACTAAAATGCATGCAAAAACAGACAAACTTAAAATCTACACAACATGTCATATTACATTATAATTGAAAGTAGAAATAGAAATAAAAATTGAGATGTATAGTTGAAATAAATAAGTAATTAAAATAGTCATTAACAGATAGCATTCCATAAAAATTAAACATTAAAAATAATAATTAAAATAATAATAAGAATTTGATTTAATAATTTAAGTAATAATTTAAAGTATAAAAGTATATAATATATTTTTTAAATAATTGTCACTGCCATTACCTAATTGGTGCCATTCTTATTATATAAGGAGCAACAAGTCTGTGTATTAAAGTAGATTATACTGATTAAATTATGGATCAATTTGATTAAATTATGGATGAAATAAAACATACATCTCAATATAATATTTGCTTTATTTAAAACATAATATAAATGTTCAATCATTTTTAATTATGTATTTTTTACAAGTAGCATCCCACCGCCATAGGATGCAGGGACCATGTTGCCGGTGGTGGTTAGAGATCCATAGATAGAAACCACCTCACTATGCGTGCCGTGTCGTGAAAGTCTGCCGTACTTAATATTTATGATCTATTCTCTATTAACCAGTTAATTGTAAGTTATTGTGGCATATTATTATGTGGTGCCCTTAACCATACCACCTGAGAGGCGCGTTTTTAACACGCTTATATTAGCTTCACCTGTATGTATGTAACCGACTCCTTTGGACTCGATTTTGACCCACTTTAAACGGACTGATTTCATTTAAATTTTGCACACCTGTCAAAGATCGATGACAATGCAATAATTCGATAAAAAAATAAAAAATAAAATTAATTAAAAAAAAAAAAACGCTCTTATAAATAAACCAAACTAAAAAGTAGAAAATAAATAATAATTTTATATTTTAAGTAGTATACCTCTCAGTCTCAGGCCTAATCCACTATGAAGTTTCTCATTAAAAGTGATAATAATCCTGCTAAGGAATAGTTTACAATTGGTATCAGTTATTCAAGTAGGTACCCATAGTACGAGTTCCAATTTGTTGCATGGTTAATAATTATAGTAGTTTTGACGGGTATTAACGCGAATAATACATATTTATTTAGGTATTAATATATTTTCTATTATTCTCATATAAATATATATTTTAACATCTAGTATTATATTATCTTATAAATTATATATAAATCTTATTAACCATTATAATGTCATTACATAGGTGCTATCTGAAAATCAGCGCTGTAGTATTTTAAACTGCAACAATTGCCGAGATAGTGGGGTGCATGAAAGGAGCCTCCCCGAGTGACGTACTCAACGATTCCCTACGTCCGGCGCACCCTGGGCAATTCGCGAGTTCTCCAAAGCGAATTGGCTAATCCTTTCACCACGATGGTAAGTCAAAATTAAATTTGACTCAGCCATCGACACAAAGAAGAAGAAAAAGCTGAGATAGTCACCTTTTTGGTCTCATACAGGAGTGTTCCACTTGTTTAACATGGCTTATAATAATATGTGCTTATTCTTAATTTTATTGTTCTATTTTTAACCGACTTCATGTTTAGTTTACTTTTGCAAGCCTTATTATTACCCTTGTAGGTTTAAAATCATTTATTCTCATAAAATACACAAAAGCCACTTACATGAGAATATACCAATATCATTTTGTAAACTTATAAATATAACCGCCACCAAAGAAAAAAAAAATTATATTATAATATTATAAGTTTCGACAGTTAAATTCCCAACTATTATGATGATTTTGAAAAATTTACTCAATGTAGTTTTCAGTTAAGTGTTTAGATAGTCGAGACTTAAAACTGCCGAGTGAGCTAACATGCTTTAAATCAGCGGGTAAATTGTTAAAAAATTGTGCTCCTTCATAGGTGATACTCTTTTTAGCGTAGTTAGTGCGTATTTTTGGCAAAACAAGTAAACTTGGCCGACGAAGACTACGTTTAGCAATTTGAGACATTTTTGTAAATTTTAAATTAGTATGGATGGACTTATCTATAATTTTCCTAATAAGAACACAAGTGTTAAATGTATAAAGTTGTTTTATAGTCATTAGTTTTGTTTCCTCAAATATGTTACGAGTTGGTTGTACTCCTTTTATGAGTCTAAATAAATGCTTTTTCTTTCTTTCTTTCTTTCTAATAATGCATATTATTTAGTTTGGGATTATGAGACGAGGCGAGATGAGAATGAAAAACGAGGCGTGAAAAAAAAACATGTCTGGGAATGCATTTCAACAACATAAAGAACAAAGACTACTAACCGCGACAGACAGTGGGTGGGTGCAGTCCGGTGCAGCGCATGCTTCGCCGTATTGATTGCAATTGCATTTTGGTTTTGCCAATTATATTGGTTACTAGCTTCGTCCGCGATTTCATCTGCGTGGAATTCGTTGTATTTAGTAGTAGCTGCTCCCGCGCTTTGACCCGCATTCTATCTTACTGCTCCGCTCCCGTAAAATTTAGCATAATGTTAAATATCTTAAGACCTGTATTGACACTTAGACTATCAAACTCAAAAGAAATTATCAAAATTCGCCAAGTAGTATTTGAGCTTAGCGCTTTCAAACAAACAAACTATCTGCCGCGGTTTCATCTGCGTGTTAGGGGTACATCAATAAAAAAACTCAATAACAAAAAATAAAAACCTACCTACCTAAATAAACCTATTTCTGATAATAACTAATCTAAACTCAATAAATAAGCAAAATCCCTATAAACTAATATCTAATCCTACCTAACAGTATTATAAAATAACCTACGGTCACTAAGTACAATATATGAAAATATGAAATATACTACACTATACTTTTAAATTAAAATCTATATAGCACCGCAAAAGTAATTTTGTTTTTAGGGTTCCGTAGCCGAATGACAATAAACGGAACCCTTATAGATGCGTCATGTCTGTCCATCCGTCCGTATGTCACAGCCACTTTTTTCCGTAACTATAAGAGCTATACTGTGGAAACTTGGTAAGTAGATGTTTTTCGTGAACCACATTAAGATTTTTATCCAAAAATTGAAAAAAAAAACAATAAATTTTTGGGGTTTCCCCATACTTGGAACTGAAAGTCATTTTTTTTCTAAAATAAAGGAATGATAAATGATAACAAATGATGTACATTACCAAAAAAACTTCCACCGAAAAATAGTTTGAACGAGATCTAATAATTAGTTTTTTTTTAATACGTTATAAATCGTAAACAGCATTTTACCTTTCATTCAATCAACTCCAATATAATAAAGAATAAAGAAAAACATTTATTTAGATGTAGAGAGACGGAGAAGAGGTACGGAACCCAACGTGCACGAGTCCGACTCGCACTTGGCCGGTTTTTATTGTATATAACTGGGTACTTTGCCGGGATAAAAAGTACCCCGTGTAGTGCCCAGTATATTAAAGAATAATTATACCAAGTTTCATCGTAATCGAACCGGTAGTTTTTGCGTGATGCCTGAACAAACAGACTGACAGACAGACAACAATTTTTTTAATCATATATTTGCGTTCGGTGTCAGTCTAGTAAAACCCCCTGCCATTTATTTTTTTTATATTTTCAATGTACAGAAATATTACTTCTACAGATTTATTATAAATAAGTATAGATATAGAAGATAAGTCTTTACTTGGTGTTGCAAAAATAGAGTTTTAATTCGGTCGAAAGACGTCTAATACCAAATTGCCCGTAAATTATAAACAACTTTAATAGTGGTGACAATTAAACTAGCTCTATTACAACGATTGTTGTAGATTGTGATTGAATCGGTTGTAAGTGTCAAAATTTGTAATTATAATAATTTGTTTGATGATGTTGTTAATAATTATAGTAATTTTGACGGGCATTAACGTGAATAATGCATATTATTCAGCTTGGGATTAGATGAGAAGAGGCGACATGAGAATGAAGAACGAGGCGTGAAAAAAAAAATGTATGGGAATGCATTTCAACAACCTAAATAAAAATTACTACCAGCCGCTGAAACTTTTGAATGGAAACAGTTGGAGGAGGCTTTCACCGCCATAGGCGGTCCTTACGATAAGAATTCTAAACTTAAATACATAATTACTAATACACTAATTTTAGCATTTAATTAAACTACATACTCAAAATACTGTGTTATGCTATACTTTAAAATATTTTTTTTCATTCCAATTGTAAGGAATTAATAAAGCTTTTTTATTCATTTATTTTTACTAGCCGCGACGGCCAGGGGGGTGGGGTGCAGTCTGGTGCAGCAAAGCGCGTGCTTCGCCGCCGCGCCCCGTATTGATTGAAATTGCATTTCGGTGTTGCCAATAATGGTGGTCATAAGCTAATTACTGTGGTGATGCAAGAATAGATTTTTAATTCGGTCGAAAGACGTCTTATACCAATTTTCCCGTAAATTATAAACATCTTTAATACTGGTGAAAATTAAACTTGCACTAGCTGTAAACTTATTATTTGCGGTTCGATCTAGAACCGCAAATAATAAGTTTGTCGTAGGTTATTTAGGTATATATTTATAAGTCGTACTGTATAGATTTAAATTTTAAAGTATAGGTAGTATATTTGATGTTGTACGTAGTGACCGTAGGTTATTTTATAATACTGTTAGGTAGGATTAGACATTCGTATAGATACCTATTAGTTTATCGAGATTTTGCTTATTTATTGAGTTTTACGTTTGATGTTAATTGTGATTGAATCGGATTCCAGTGTCGAAATTTGTACCAAAAATTTTCACATCATGGTACCGATTAGTTCTGGTACTCTCATCGTGAGATTATTCCGTAACTATAATATGAGATAACATAAAATTTTAAACATTATATAATTAGCATTTAACTTAATAAGTGAAAATACATTAATTACCTTTCATAATAAAACGAAAAGTCGCTAAAATGTAGACTTGAATCACTCTCGTAAATTTAATTTCAGTGAATAAGTTTGTTCCGGCCGATAATTTCATAAATACATCAAAGATTTAAAATTGACAACAAAAGCACGTTAATTAATGAGTAAATAGCGTCAATAACTTTTAAAATCAAAACTAGAAATATTCAATATTGTACAGTGGGCCAACGAGTTAGCTATGCAGGGCAAAAACTTCTAAGTCATAGCATGGGGTATCATTAGGAACATTAGATTTTTACTTCTTAAAAATTTCCATAGATGGCGTTATGTGTAGCAATGCAAAAATAATAAATTGTTATAAACGCTATTGTTCAACTTTTGACCAAAATATGATTTTTAAAAAATAAAGCACGTATATATAAAACGTTAAAAGCATTCTTCAATTATTTCAAAGTGATTTGAGAGAAAAAAGAAATCAATGTCTTTAACTCTTCAGTCGCCGTCTTGGATACGGCACAAAATGTAAAAATTTCATGCGGTTAGGTTATTTGTGGCTAATAGATGGCGCTTATTTCAATTTTATTTTAACATTGTATGAGTGTGTGAGTGTATATTGAGTTATAAACAAATTAGAGTTCGACGCTTTTGTCACTCAACATGTTAATTTAATGTACATTCACTTACGATGACGCGTTTAGTTTCTGAGGCTACGATGGCCTTCCAATAATAGTTAGATATAAAATCATCATCGAACTTATATATTAAATACATGTTTTTCTAATAATGTAAGTAATCAAATGTATTATATTTTTTTATTAATCTAAAATAATATAGATATCAATTGTCATGTGATGTACCGAAGTGTGCAGTAAAAAATTTTGTTTCTGTTCGAAAACAGAAACAAAATTTTTTACTGCAATGTTACTCAATGTTTATTTACAAAGGAACGGGCGCGAGTTTCCTTCACTTCGGTAGAAGTTTTCGGATTGTTTGTGTGCTCTTGTGGATATTTTATGCGAGATGTTTTTCAGGGGTGCGCCAAAGTTCACCTAAAGTTTCAACTCCGATAATTGGAGATCCGAAAATGTTCTTCCTAACTTTTTTCATCCTAACAATTACAATTCCTAACCACTCTGTCACTAATGTTCATAATTCGAAGCATTCATCTTCCTAATCTCGGTAGCAATAAACATCTATTGTACTTTTATTAGTTTTCCTAAATTTTACGTAACTTTTACCACACAACAGTTTTAGTTTTTTAATTATTTAGTTATTTTCACATAACATGTTTAGACATATAAGACTAATAGTACCATGGTACAAGTAGTTAAATACATGTTTTCATATACACATTTCAATTAAATTAGTTTAATATTAGCGGCTATAGCTTTAAAATATTCACTTTTATTGGTGTGTTCTGGTTTAGGTTAGGTTAGAACTGTGACCACAACGCACGAGCCGAGCGAGCGAAGCGAGCATGCCGCGGCAGCGGTCGGCGAAGTGCCAGAACCGAATCGGTCTTATAGTTATTGGTTTAGGTACAGTTAAAACTGCGGTATAAACTCCCAGGCCATAAACATAACCGTAAATGAGTCGTTTTTTATGAATTTTATGCATTTTAGACAAAAATCAGTAAAACGACCTTTAATCATTCTAAACAGTTCGTTTTTTAGACATAATTATCTTACTTCAACTTAGCAATAGACACAACTTAGTACGTTATGTAAAGCATACCCCCTAAATAATAATCATACCCTCAAATTAAAACTATAAATATCATCTTCTACCCACATATATTTTTTATTACACTTGGTAAATGTTTCTTTCTGAGTATGAGTAAAAATATTATGGTAATTTATGTTTAGGGATAAAAGCGTTATGATAAAAAAAAAGTAGAAGTTAAAATATATTTACATTAATGATATTAGTAATAACAATTTTCGGAAACATCAGTGTTATGAACATCGCCGGTAGCACTACAAATGGTATGAATGAAAACATTAGGATGAAAAATTTTAGGAAGAGTGATCATTCGGATTACAAATCGTTAGGAAGAACAATTTCGGGAAAAGAACTTTAGGTGAGCCAATATGGACCCGTTTTTCAGATCTTTTTACAATTAAATAAATAAATAATTAATATATTTATATTGACATTATGGATATCAATAAAGTAAATAACGTAACACTCAAATGAAGAAATTCATAAAAAAAGAACAAACAAATGTATAAATAAAAATAATTAGGAGTTGAAAAGAATGATCGGTATCATTAAGAAAAACTATAATATAAGAAAATAATAGGATAAAAGATGTGAATGAAAAACAATATTATTAATGCCAATGAGTATGAAGATAAATGTTATTAATTTGTTATTAATAACATTTTTCTTCGGAAAATAATTGCGATTTTATGAAGATTTTTTTTTATGAAAAACAAAGCGCACCCCTAATACACTAGTGGGTATTTACATACATGTTTTTTGTATTGAGTGATATTACTAAAACCTCCCTTGTCTTCTTCCTTCAAAGCAATCTTAGTCTAGCTAAAAATTTCGATAATAAGATTGCTACAAAAATACGTTTTTGCGAACGAAGACAGTTGTAGGAACAATGCTAAGCAAACATGATTGCACGTTTTTTAAACAGATTTTAGATTTTTCGATCAAACTTTACCAGAAATAAATAAAGATTTTCTTTTGCAACTTTTTTTTTGACTTAAGACGTTTTATTTGAAGTAGGTATAGGCAAAATAAGTAACAACGTTAAGTAGGTATTATATTATTATCGTCCTTGGGAACAACAGAAGATTGACTCCCAAACGTAAGTCAAGTAAATGTAAAAATTATACCTACACCTCGCCTGAGGTACCCACGACCACGTGCACGCAAAATTGAAACTTATAACAGCGCGCGAACTGTGAATGTTCTATAGTCGCTTCTATAGTTCCAGATAGATAAGTAAAGAATAAAAGTCATTGATCCGACTTCTACCAAAAAGTCAATAAAATTACGATAGCGATCGGCGGTCATTAAAAACTGTCGCTAATTACTGCATCGATCGAGTTTCATAATACCGGTAAATCAAACACCTCTTAGGGTTCATCCATAAAGTACGTCACACTAATTTCATGAGTTTTTGAGCCCCCCCCCCCGTCCTTGTCACAGGTGGTCACATTTCTGAGACCCCCCCTCCCTAGTGTGACGTCACATGTTTTGCAATTTAACATCGAAAAATTATTAAATTAAAACAGCAGTTCCGAAATTAGTTTTATTTCCATTTAAATTAAGTACTTTTTTATGAAATCAACTTATTATCAAATATTTGAAACAATAACAAAAAAATAAACTAATGAATATAAAGAAAAAGAAACTCAATCATCTTCAGACTTTGAACTCAGTCCTTTAAATTATTTATAACTGGCATGGCAGTCACTTCACAGCACAGTTCACTTCGTTTTTCACGTCAGGAATATTTGTGGTGTCAACATCTTTTTCATCCAGACATAAGGCATCATCATTAATATCCAAACAAAGAATTTCTCTGGCACGTCTAGCTGCTATTCTTTGAGGGCGTATCTTTGCAATGGGAACTTCATCTTGCTTAATCTTATGGTGGTTAGTGGCTTTATATGATGCAAAATATAGACCACAGAAGCCTCAAGATCGCTTACACAAGTATCCCTAAACACTAGGGCAGTAACTATCATACGGTACTTGCTTTAAATGTGATGACGCGCTCAGTTTTAAAGATAGGTAATTGAAGTAATAGTGGAGCGAATTTACCTTCGATATCATCCTTTTCTGTTGTTATATACCCGCTTGACGTCTGTTTAATTAAAACAGGTGGTGGCAAAAAACCCTCTCGTAGTAGTCGCCGAAGGCTAGATCGTTGCACACCACAGCACGAAACCACTTCACATTTTACTATTTGCAGTAAATATTGTGATTCCCGGGCATGATTTGCGTGCCAAATCGCATCACGTTTCAATGCCTTAGCCTGTTCAACATCCAGTCTAGTTTCTGTAGGCATAATATATTTGGCAATCACAGTATATCCATCAATGACCAATTGGCTCCAAATATTACTCAGTACTGTGACAGTTGACTCCTGAGCGCGATAATTAAGGATTGTAATTAAATTCGTAATAACTTACTTGTACTTTTCCCTCCTTTTCCCGCTCTAGTTTTATTCGTGATGTTGACGCCGAAGGAATTTTCGAAAAAAAATTCATTAGTGTCGCTTTTTTTTTCGTCATTTGTATCTGCAGCTCTTTGATTTTCAATTCCACATCACCTTCGATATTGTCACTACTTTTCAAAATTTTCCATAAGGTATTAACTTCTTCCTGTATATGCTGTTTTTTTTTTTATCAGCGTAAGTCGCACTGTATGTTTCGTATAATCTACGGTAAAGATTACCTAAATCTATCTTTTTGTTCATTTTGAACTTGATTTATTAAACTATGTTTATATCCACAAAATAGCACAACTAAAAAAACGACGTCGTTCACTCAGCGAAAGCAAATTGTCGAATGAAAATATAGAAACAAAAACATTACCTACGCGAGGTGCGGTGCGTTTGGCGGCATTAGTCAAAGGGCTCGTCGGCGATCGGCACGTGTCAGAAGCGGCTATGAACTTGTCAACAAAACAATTTAAACCGTATTGCCCTAAAGATAGAGTTGGACATATTTTTTAGTTTAAATAATATTTCAAATTACGCGATTAGTACCTCTAGATTTTGAAATGTGATGTCACGAAACTTAGGACCCCTCCCACCCCTTGTCACACCATGTCACACTTTGTCGACCCCCTCCCCCCCCCCTTTACGTGTGACGTACTTTATGGATGAACCCTTATCGCAAGGTATTAAGTAAGAAATACGTAAATTAGGGGCATAATTTGTGGTATTTTTTTCATGTTCAAAAATACATATTAAAACAATGAAATAATAATATGTAATTGCTATGGTTTACGTAATTCAAAAATAAATAATTTATAAATATTATAAATTATATAAATTGTATAAGTTTTCAACTTATGTATCAATCAAAGAAAATGCCATCATTACATTTATTTATTTAGCTGTAACTAATTTTCATAGAAGTAAACAATTAATTATAAAATAACCGATTTTTTTAATTTCTTAACAAAAAATACGATTTTTTGGGATATGCCCGCATACTCGGCGCTGATTGTGACGTCAGAGTGAGTCAGGGGTGCTCAATCCAATAGAGCTCGTATGATGGGCGGACACTAAAAGTCACGTTGCTCGACACAATACCTACTACATTTAAATTAAATGATTTTAAAACATTATTTAATGATGCCTTCAATCAGGTAACGCCTGAAAAATGGCAAAATTGTGTCGAGCACGTCAAAAAAGGAGCAGCCGTGATTAGAGGTCTTGACCATCAAATAGACAAAACAGCCAATCGCTTTATTATACATGTAACAGACACTTCAGAAAGTTAAAGTTCCTCGAGTGGCACAGACATAGATTCTGAATTCTCTATTTAAAAAAAAATCTATTTATAACTATGTGCCTGTACCCGTTTGAAATAAATGAGTTGAATTTGATTTAAAAGTTTTATTGAGTACTAACATTCCGAAATAAATACGACTAAATAAAAAAGGTTCAAGGTTTTGAACAAAAGGTTTGTGACTCACGCCAAGTGAGCGCGACAAGGACGCCCTTTACCGCGATACCTTTGTTTTGCTCGTTTTAGCGACACTTCCCTTATATTTTTTAGTTTAGTCTAAATCAAAATCAATTGCAATAGAAAGTAATCATTATTTTATTACATTACATTTCATTAAAAAAACTTTAAATTTTAAAACTTTAAAATATCGTTTGATATTTTGAATGCAGCAGTGTTAGAGCGTTGTAGAAGGTCAAACGTAATGGTAATGTACATACTGACTGACACGCACACATGCAGATAATAATATATTGACAGCTTTGGCACGCACACAGACACATTCTCACGCACACAAGGACGTCATGTACCTGATGTTACCTTTTGCAAAAGCTAGATGGCGTTGAGGTAGCGCGGTTGAGACTACTCACAAGTACGGCCATCTATTGGCAAAAAAAATGAATTAAATAGCCCCCAGAATAATATTTTTTAGGGTGGCGTCAATTTTTTGTATGAGATTGGGTATCTGTACTAGTATTATATTATCTGTGGTCATAGTAAAGACTTACAACACCAGTTATGGATAAGTGAGTTACATAACTTAATATACCCATATTACACCATAGCGTAAAAGTTTTTGCCCAGCATACCTAACTCATTGGCCCACTGTACGTAAAGCATTTTCATAAATTTAATATGAAATTAGTCGTAATGCTTATCTATAAAACTGATATATATAGGTATATATATATATATATACTGGGTGCTTCAAAAAAATGTATACACACTTTGAACTTCCATAGAAAATTTATTTACCGTTCTACAAAGTTAAATTTCAGGAAAATAGAAAGCTGAAAGTCCAATGTAAATGAAACATAAATAACAAATGTTAATACTGTTCAAATTGGTGACCTGCAGCATCAATACAATTCTGAGTACGAGTCACCACAGATTCTGTACATCGTATCAAAACGTCCAATGAGATTTCTCTACACACTGCTTGAATCTCATTCCAAAGAATGTCTAGGTTACGTGGTTTACGTTTGTACACCTCATCTTTTACTGTGCCCCCACAAGAAGAAATCCAGTGGTGTAAGGTCTGGAGAGCGTGCTGGAAACTCGATTGGCCCCCTGCGTCCTATCCACTGGCCCGACAAATTTTGATCCAGGTAAGCTCGTACGTCCCTGTGATAGTGTGGCGGAGCACCATCTTGTTGAAAAGTATTAACATTTGTTATTTATGTTTCATTTACATTGGACTTTCAGCTTTCTATTTTCCTGAAATTTAACTTTGTAGAACGGTAAATAAATTTTCTATGGAAGTTCAAAGTGTGTATACATTTTTTTGAAGCACCCGGTATATTTGTATAGTTTTATTTGCTTTGTTCGCTTAAAAACTGTAAACTTAAAAAAACTTTTAAAATAAAAAACTTATACCTTTCGACTAATTCCATAATTAAATGTATGAGAGAGTTTAAAACCTATATTGCGGATATTTTTTGTTTTAATTGTAAAAGGTTATTGATGTAATTTTACTCATTAGGTAACATACTTTTGATATCAGTTTAAATGATTTGATGTATATTATACTTATAGTTACGGTATAATCACCGGGGCAATCTAAACAATTTAATTTAAACTAATTTGCGTAAAATTTTCGACTATTTTTCGTTTAATTACAAAAAAATATTTATGCAGGTTTACTCATTAGACAAAGTATTAATTTTATTAATATGAATTTTAATGATATCTTTTTTATTTACGGAAAAATTGACTGAACACATTTAACGATTACATCATGTACTAGCCAAATTCGGACCACACAGTACCAGCAGGATTCGAACCTGCACCCCCTGGGTATACGCCCCAAGCGCTTTACCAATTCAGCCATGGATTCGTTTGCTACTAGATTCGAAATTTAATAGTAGTATATATTATATACCTTAGTTAGCCGAACGTTACTTAGTTTTAGCGCCACCTATACGATGAGTGATATAAGTCACTTAGTCACATACAGTACGTTTAATTTAAGACCATCACAATACTGTCGAGAGATGGCGCATTTTCATCAAATACTTCTTATATTTTAAACCAAATTATAGCTTATATAAAATTTAAAAAGGCATAGCATAGCTATAATTTGCTTTTAAATATTACAAGTATAAGGATGATAGTCTGGAATAGTCTGGATTATCTACTAACTATGGCCACAGTATAAATATGTACAAACAGTACGGAAACTGCCTACAAACGTGCGAAACGGCACGCACACATAAACATGCACACCAACGAGACCCCTAAGCGGCACTCGCTACTGAGAGCACCGCGACAATCGCTTAGGGGTCTCGTCGGTGTGCATGTTTATGTGTGCGTGCCGTTTCGCACGTTTGTAGGCAGTTTTCGTACTGTTTGTACATATTTATACTGTGCTATGGCTCTAACTGCTGGCTTGTAAGAAGTTAATACTCTTTTGAACCGTGCTTCTATCTTAGAAAAATATCTGCCAGTGCTCATCGCTCAGTTTTGTAATCTGCTAAATCAACGGTACAGCTGCCACTTAGACCAATTATATGTATTATGGTGTCATTATGGTAACTGATTCTTCTTGACAAATCAATGGTAATAAAGTCTGTCAAAGATTGATTATTGTAACATTATTGAACTAGCAGACTTAAGGCTCATTCTGTTAGTAAAATATTTTGTTTAATAAAATGACAAATTTGATTTAAAATAGTTTAAATTTCAGATAAGTAATAAATTATTTGACTTTGTTTATATTATTTTTTAAATTTATTCAATATTATTATGAAATACTTTATGTTGTGTGTTTCAAATCATGTTTTAGTAATAGATATGGATTACTGGAGAAGATTTATATTAGAGCATGATAATAGGCATGATGACTAATTTTTATTTTTGTATGTAATTGAAACACCTCTTGATATAAAAAACATCATTACAAGAATTACTTTGACCTAACATAAACTTCCTGAGATAATACAATTTCAAATTCACATTAATAATAGACTCGCCCAAACGCTCCAAACAAAAGGCTACTCAAGCGTGACGTCACGCTTGAGTATTTTGTATGTGAAGTTATGAATTTTGTTTGATAGCTTTAAGAAATATTGCGTTTATAAAAATGGTTTTATTACAAATATTGCTATAAATTGTGTATGTAATTTAATGATGAAAAAAAAAACGAATAATTTCGTATTTTAAAAATGAACTCGTCCATGAAACTTTGAATGATCATAAAATGAGTTAGATTTATAGTATGTAACAAAAAAATATTTCAATTGGTTTATGTTTACCTATAGTTTGATAAGGTATCCTATATTTTACTATCTATAGATCAGTCACCATGCCTATTGTATCTACATATTTGCATGCCATTCTATATGGCAAACATGTCTTGAACTTCATGTATCTTTATAACTTGCATGCGATTTTATTATGGTATGTACAGTGGGCCAACGAGTTAGCTATGCAGGGCAAAAACTAATAAGTCATAGTAAAGACTTACTACACCAGTTATAGATAAGTGAGTCACATATCTAAATAGTGGGTATATTACACTTATTAAATATGTAATTCACACATGCATATCTATTGCAATCAGTTTTCAGTATGGCGTAGAAGTTTTTGCCCTGCATACCTAATTGATTGGCCCACTGTACACATGTGTTTCAGCAAATAAATAAATTTTCTTATCTTTTCTTAGAAAAATAATAAATAAGTATTTACCGAAAAACCGAGAGTTATTTATGTTCTATCGTTTTTATGTTTTTGTTATGATATTATAGTCCAAATTATTTAATAAGCATATCCGGCAATGGTCTCTTTGCATGTAAGGAGTCCAGTTGCTTAGGGATTGTGTTCACAACTCAGTAAATTGTGATTTGATTGCACCCTAATTGGAAGAAAGAAAATCCAAGTGGAATAGCAAAAAATCTATTTTCAATTATAATATTTCAACAAAAAATACAAACGGATTGATATACTTATATTATTATTATTAGTTGTTTTATGTCGCCTGATTTATGGAGACACAAAAATTGTTCATATGTTTGAGAAATTAAAATTCTTCGTTCTTTTAGATACCTATAGATATAATTTTAAACAAAAAAGTGCAAAATGAAAGCTTTAAAGTTACTATAGAAATAAAGGTATCGAAACTTAAGGTGGTTAGAAATGATTAAAATGACGGTAACTGACTTTACCAAAACAATATTGAATAATATTTGTCATAGATATTTTTCCAAATTTAAAAGAAAATATATGGTTAGATACAGAATTATCAATGTTTATAAATCGAACCTTTTAATTATATTGTTTTTAAAGGATTTACCTACTTTAAGAAACTATAATATATCAGTATTATTAATTAAAATTCTGATTTAATTAATTTTGTTAGTTTTTTTTCATATTTTAACTGGTATTATGTAATATCCATCCGGCAATTATCCAATCCAGATAGTTTTTATTTAGTATCTGGATTATCCGGATAGTAAAATTTGGACAGAATGACGATTCACGGAGGAGGACAAGGAGTTACAAGTTCTGTTTATTAGAGTAGTTTTTATGTTTCAATTCGATTAAAGATATTATAGGATTAAGGATAAATAAAACATCATTAAACAAAATGTAATATCTGCTTTATTTAAAACATTATATGAAATTTTCAATTATTTTGCATTAAATATATATTTTACAAGTAGGGTCAAACCGCCATTGGATGCAGGAACCATGTTGCCGGTGCTAGTAAGTACTCCAGAGACAAAAACTGCTTCACGATGCGTGCCGTGTCGAGAAGGTTGCTGCCCTACTTATTATTATATATTGTCTATTGTTTGCACGTGTGGAGTAGTAGGTTGAAGCGGTCGCCTCGCCGCTCTGCACTGCACTGGTGTTGTGGATTCGACCACATGGGACAAATCTTTGTGTGATTCGCAAAGAGACTGTTTGTATTTGGCCTTGTCATTGGGACCATTGGATAGTGTAATTGCTTCTGGCATTCTATATCTTATGTAAAAACAAAACGAACAAATAAATGGTTAATTTTAACATAATGTTATAATGTAGTGCACTTTTCCACACCACCCGAGAGGTAGAGCACAAGGCGCGTTTTTTTTAAGTGGTATCCCTCATAGGCCTAATCCACTACGAAGTTTCTCAGTAGAATTGATATGTAAATAGTAGTTGTAATATTTAAAAAAATATAAAATAATTAAAATAAAACAAAATAAATACAATAATTCTTAAAGCTAAATCGATTTAGCATAGGTTACAAACTATATATTAAGTACATTAATTATTCAACTTACCTTTTAATTTTACTTGTACAATATAATTATTTTACTCTATTGTCTTATCACTATGATACAATATTATCTATAAAATTAGCAGAGCAGATAATAAACCTATTAATACATACCCGCTGTCCCAGCTGAGCGACCAGACCGACGACACGACGCTCAGCAGTGCCATAAAAATATTACAGACTCACCTTATACTTAGCAGAACAGTTCCTTAATCATGTTTCATTATTTCTATATTATTTTTGGTCAACCTTATACTCTTTGATTTGTCTGTCTCAGGTGACATCATAATTCAATCGGACTACGCATTCTTCATTCTTTAAATCCGCCATTTCTTGAACCTGATGATATATTCAATCTTTCATTATTAATTTTGTCTTCTGTCCTTAAACATAATAAAGGTATTTATGTATATTTATATACACATATATATATATATATATATATATATATATATATATATATATAAATACAATAAAAGTATATACAGGGTGGATGCGACATAGCGACATTTATTGATACCACAGCTTCTATACATGGCCAGTATGCATTTCCACCGGATAAAAAATTCTCTGGCGAAAAAAAAAATCCACGTCTGCCGAACAAATTGCACGATCGCAATGTTCAAATTGTTCGGAGAACGTGATTTTTTTTTTTTCGCCAGAGAATTTTTATCCGGTGGAAATTGATACTTACCATGTATAGAAGCTGTGGTTTCAATAAATGTCGCTATGTCGCATCCACCCTGTATATATATATATATGTATATATATATATATATACTTTTATTGTATTTATGTATTTATATGTGCCCTTGCATGTAATTAGTATGTTTTATTTTTTATAATATTTTATTGTACCTATTAGGTACAGTGGGCCAATGAGTTAGCTATGCAGGGCAAAAACTTCTACGCCATACTGATTAGATATGTAACTCACTTATCCATAACTGGTGTAGTATGTCTTTACTATGACATAGAAGTTTTTGCCCTGCATAGCTAACTCGTTGGCCCACTGTACACTAATATTTATTTGTTAGAAGTAGTTTTTTAATGTATTTATTCCTTTCTTCTTCATTCAAACTTCATGCTAGTACACCTTTAACTTCCCTTTCGTGTCTCTTTCTTACATTTCCATCCAATGGTTGTCTGTAAGAGATTGCCTTTGCAGCGATAAGACTTGACCGCCATTTGTACTTTTTTTTTATTTACATATTATTCTTCTGTTTATTTTTTTTCCTTGGTGTGCAATAAAGTTTATTATTATATTATTATTTTGTATATTACTAAACATAGAAACATAGCCGTTATCTCTGCCTAGGTACAAGAGGACACCATTTTGACACATATCTTCATCATTCATACATCTTGTCGATGTTCGTCGGCTTTGTCACAGTCTGCTTTGGTTTCGTATACTACGTACTTACCCTGAAAAGCGTAACTTGGTTTGGTTGTGTTGTATGTGTGCTGCGGATGGCTCTTCCAGTATTGTCCGTCACATTTTCATTGATTTGTCTCACTGATATGCGTTCATTCATGCTCTCTAAATAACTGTCCAGGCCACGGACTTCTGAGTTGTAGGGCTCTTAATCACTGTAAAGAAGAAACAAACTATGCCGAATTAAATTGTTTTGGATAGCGCTTTTCTCTATATTTAACTATTTGGCTGATCGAAATTTATTCACTATATCGGCCAATCAGTATGTGGTAATATTGCTATTGTATTAATGATTTAATATTTCATTTCTATTATTGATTCGCTTAAGCACTAACAAAAAAGTAAGTTCTGTCGTCAAAAATGGGAATACATTTTTGACGGCAGAACTGTAATACGGCCTACGACCGAATAAAGACTACAAGCCGCGTCAGACAGTGGGGTGGGTGCAGTCCGATACAACGAAGCGCATGCTTCGCCGTATTGATTGCAATGGAACAGTCGTGCGCATTGTGCATGTTTCAATTAGTCTGTGTATCACAATTATGTACTTTTCTTTGTGTAGGTACAGATATAAAGAATTCTCTATCTATCTATCTAACAGTCGAGATTTTTATTCATGAGTTTAATCAATAATTTTTAGTTAATATGCACTGATTTGTGTTATAGTAAGCAATTAGACAGTGACTCAGCAGGGTGTGCTTTGTGTGTGTGAAATGTATGTTAGTGAACACGCACGCGACACAGGAGTTATTCCTAGTGCCGGCGTCGTTTAAAAAAAAAGAAATGAAAAGACTATAACTTGTATTTTATTAATAGGGGAATGGAGCCTTTCTGCAACATCTCAAAAAAACAGGCTTATCAATTCCTCAAGGGGTAAACTATTCAAGGATTAATCCAGGCTCTGGCAACTAGGTCAGGGGATGAATAACAGCAAAAGCCTCATCATGGCCTTCTCGAACAAAAACACTGCTGAGCTGCTGGTGCACTTAGTAGGAACAAGGTGTCTCTTGCCGTTAGATTCCTCACAGGACAATGCAAGCTAAATATAATTAATTTAGCCCGTATTTATTTATTTATTTATTCATTCCATCTTACAAGCTAACAGATGTTGCACCCAAAACGCTCACAAGATTAATTTTATGACAATATTAAATACAAAATTATATATATATGTAGAATTAAATTATTTACAAGCTCTTTAATAAAGATTTTTCATCATAGAATATAATTTGTCAATAAAATAAAATAATAATAACAATAGATCTAAATGATAAAATTAAGAAAAATATAAGCATTATAAAGTCAGTGTAATCAGATCCGAACGAATAAAAAATAAAAAAAACCGGCCAAGTGCGTGTCGGGCCACGCGCAGTAGGCTTCCGTAGCTAGTCGTAACAACATATTTCGACTTAAAAGGGATTTACTATCTGTATTAAACAAGTAACATCTTCATACAAGTCATTACTTTCAAAGGTTTTTGTAATTTGCACGAATTATTCTAAGTAACTGCATTTTACACTTTGGACCCCAATTACTCTAGAACTAATTAAGTTAAAGTAACCAGATAAATAGCGTCCTTCAGATAGGAAATGTTTGTAGTACACGAAACCAGCTAGCACGTATGACGAGATGTATGAATGTTAGGAAACGAAAGAAGTATGTAAGGAGCGAAGCACATGGCGTTCCATCGTCTCTGCCTACCCCCGTGGGATAAAGGCGTGATTTTATATATGTATTATGTATGTTTATTTATGTTTCAAGAATTTTGAACGAAATATTCTGAGTAACTGCATCTGACATTTCGGACCCCTATTTCTCTTGAACTAATGAAGTGAACTTATCCGCTATAGTTTTCCTTTAAAGTTCATTACATGTACTACCGACACAACTTTTTTCAGATTTTAGGATCCAGTAGTTTAGCTTTTAGAGGGGGGGGGACGCCCTACTCGAACAAAAATTTGCTCTTTAAAGTTAATTATCTCGCAACCGGATCCCTAAATCAAAAAACTGTCTTAGCAACCCCTAAACGGACATGGCGAAACTATAAGGGTTCCTTGTAGGTACTACGGAACCCTAAAAAGGTAGTATGGTAGTATGGCTGCACCTCTTTGGTGACTGCGAGCCACTGATCCATAGACGAAGGAAGGAATCCATTATTCTGGGACGCCATGTCTTGGATCCCGATGATGTCAAGTCACTCCCGATCCCGATTGCTCCAATTGATGAAGGCTATTCGCCTAAAGGAGAGTCTATAATGAGGCTACAATACTAACAGACCCACGGAGGTTGACGTGAACACCCAAAGCCTTCTCCCAACAATAATAAAATAGGGAAATGGCACTGCAACTCCTTCATACATGTTATTCAATAACCTAGTGTCGAGAACAGAACCACATCCACTAAGCGTAACTCTAGTCTTAGTGATTATTACTTATAACGTTCTATTTAAATATGTCAATCAATCAATCAATTATTTATTTGCGAAAGCGGGTACAATACAACAATAATAGATGTTACAAATATTTAAATGTTTCTCCAGATTTCACCATACAGGCATGCAAACATAAACAATACACAAATAATAACAAATTATAATAAAAAGTAACAAATCCAATCTCTCATCTAAATTAAAATTGAGTTGCCATGTAAAATATAATTAAATTAAAATAAATTCATACAAAATAAAAGTTAACAACATTGCATCTGAATAGAATCTAAAGTTGCATCACAAAATAAAATGTCCATTGATTTACATAATATGATAATTGTAACTTGTGTATGATATTATAACAAATTCATGAAAATTAAAAATAAAATTAATTAAATTACATTTAGGTGAACAAGTTTGTAGTCAGAATAAAATAAAAAACCGGCCAAGTGCGTGTCGGGCCACGCGCAGTAGGCTTCCGTAGCTAGTCGTAACAACATATTTCGACTTAAAAGGGATTTACTATCTGTATTAAACAAGTAACATCTTCATACAAGTCATTACTTTCAAAGGTTTTTGTAGGTAATTTGCACGAATTATTCTAAGTAACTGCATTTTACACTTTGGACCCCAATTACTCTAGAACTAATTAAGTTAAAGTAAACAGATAAATAGCGTCCTTCAGATAGGAAATGTTTGTAGTACACGAAACCAGCTAGCACGTATGACGAGATGTATGAATGTTAGGAAACGAAAGAAGTATGTAAGGAGCGAAGCACATGGCGTTCCATCGTCTCTGCCTACCCCCGTGGGATAAAGGCGTGATTTTATATATGTATTATGTATGTTTATTTATGTTTCAAGAATTTTGAACGAAATATTCTGAGTAACTGCATCTGACATTTCGGACCCCTATTCCTCTTGAACTAATGAAGTGAACTTATCCGCTATAGTTTTCCTTTAAAGTTCATTACATGTACTACCGACACAATTTTTTTCAGATTTTAGGATCCAGTAGTTTAGCTTTTAGAGGGGGGGGGACGCCCTACTCGAACAAAAATTTGCTCTTTAAAGTTAATTATCTCGCAAACGGATCCCTAAATCAAAAAACTGTCCTAGCAACCCCTAAACGTTTTTAAAAGTCCTATCTAACAACACCCCACACTATGGGGTAGGCGACAAAAAAAAAAAACATCCCTACTTTACATGTAGGGGAGCTACCTGAAAAAAAAATATTTTTCCAAATTTTACTCTACGACTTTCTTTGTTTAGTTAACATACATGTTTATGCAAAATTTCAGTTTTCTAGCACCAACGGTTTCGTCGCTATGCCGTGGACAGACAGACGGTCATGGCGAAACTATAAGGGTTCCTTGTAGGTATTACGGAACCCTAATAAGCATGTCAGTATTTCAAATGTATCCATGTACTACATTCTTTATATTCAATAAGTCTTATTAATCTTCAGAGAAAATATCTTTTAAAATTAAGTTTAAATCATTAAATGAATTTGTGACGCTCAAACGCCACCACTTGCGACACGGTTGTGATGACGTCATTTTTCACATCCTGTGTTTGTTTAGCGTCGAAGAGAGTGACTATCAGAAGGAGATTATAGCAGAATTGTGAGATTTGAGCGGATTGCCTATGATTTGACATGATCTTAGAGCCTTGTAGCAATAGCTTGAATGCCCCAACTTCTCTGACAATTGCTCTCTGAGCGATCTGAATAATGCAACGGGGAATGCAATTGATGTAGCCACCTACTGGGTGGGCCAGGGTGGTATAAAGGCTATTATATATATTATTGACTATTGACTCGTAAGAAGAAGAAGCAAGCATGACGACTCTATAGTAGTGTACTTACCTGCTTGCGACGCTGCAGTCGTCGGCTCTTTTCCCGCTCAAGACAAATCTTTGTGTGCATGAACATGTAGGTTTGTCTTTGTCTGGGTGTTTCTATGTACAATAAGTATGTATTTACAAAAAAAAGTAAATATGTATTAGTATCAGTTATTCTAGTACCCATAGTACAAGCTCTGCTTAGTTTGGGACTAGATGGCGTTGTGTGTGAGTTGTGAAATATTTATGAAAAAAAAAAAATTGCTTGTTATTATTATTATATGCCATAAATTACTTTTTAATAACTTCGAGAATAGATTTAAAAGTAACGAATCGTGAAATAAAATCTCACTCCTCTCGGCTCGGGTCTAAAGGATGAAATAAAACATCAGTTTATTTCAAAATCAATCTAATATTTACTTCATTTAGGCAATATCTCCAGCATTACATAAAACGTACTAGAAGTATAGTTCATAATATTCGATTTGACTTAAATTTCTACGATAGAGGAAATCTTTAAACAATAATATAATTAAATAGTTTTTATTGTCATCGTGGCTAAGTATTTCATTCCAAATACACCCTTTGTGGCTTATTTTAGTTCTTAAATCAACGTATAGATGGCGCTGTTTCAAAATGTAACCATAAATTTGAGAAAATATTTCCAAGTATTTTTTATTTTGAAATATTAGCATTATAATATTATCGTGGCGTAGTTAAAAATATGATAAAATAATCCTTAGAACATAAGTACCTCACAAAAGAGGCGAAATAGAGACGTGGCCTGCTTATGTCAGGAGTCAACGGACCTCACTGGCGTCACGACCCTCAACTGCATACAAAAGCACATCTCACCTTCGCCGCATGGGGTGCATGAAAGGAGCTTCCCCGAGTGACGACACAACAATTCCCAACGTCCGGCGCACCCTGGGCAATTTGCGAGTTCTTAAAAGCGAATTGGCTAATCCTTTCACCACGATGGCAAGTCAAAACCTTGACAACCTTACTGACTGTCCAAACTGCCCTACCACCTGCACAAGGGAGGCGCTCATGAACGCCGACGAGAGCGTCTTAACAGTGGCCACTTATTAGACCAATAAAATTTGACTCAGCCATCGACACGACGAAGAAGAAGACCTTCACCGCGTCCCTACCTCACCCTTCCTGTAGCCGATCTTATTTACCCGTTGTTTTAAAACAGCACCATCTATCGCTAGCCCCTATTATTATTATTGTCTTTAATTTTCGTTGCTTAGAATTTAGAGAAAATAATAATATTCTACAGTAAAATTGTTATATTTTATAGTTATTTTGTACAATCTAAAGTCTTTTAGAGACACTAAGCTAATTAAAGCCCTTCTATCTTAAACTGCATTGAGGTGGTACTGTGAGCCATATTAATGGTTACATGAGTAAGTACATATAGTTAAATATAGATTTAGAGCCAATTCCATCAGATCCTAATAAAGTCTTCGATTGCCTTCTGAATTTTATTACAAACAAATAGTCAAATTTGTAAAGTGCTAACTGGCAGTAAATTATCTGAGAAATTATCAGGAACTGATGAAACTAGGCTTAAAATGGGCATTAAATGCAAAGTTTTAAATGAAAACACTCATTTGAAGACATTTTAATAAAGAAATAAGAAATAATAAAGACTGTTTTATTGCTTACGTTTGTCTATAGCAATTACAATAATTTTCCAAACCGACTTCAATTATAAAAAATGCTGAATTCATATTTAACGTCTCGCCTCATTTGTGTAAAACTTGAAAGAAAATAGTATACGGTGGTAAGGTAAGCCTATATTTAAAGAATCTTCCCGTACTCCTAAACGTTGAGAAGTTGTACCTTCCAGAATCAACACAGCAACATAAAATGCTGACTGCTAGATGCAAATATCTTAGAAGCTTGAGATAATATACGAAAAACAATATAGAAGCATTTAAAATTTTAGGATTTCCCTCGTTCTCTCTAGGACCCCATCATCAGATCGTGGCCGTATGAAATTGGGACATGACAAGTATACCTTTTCAAACAAATTAGATTTTTCAAATCAGTGCATGCGTCTTTGACTTGTGAAACTCCTCCATTTTTTGAAGTTGGTTTGAAAATTCGTAATTATTGGGTAAAATGATTTGTTCACCCATTAATAACTGACGTATTCAAATATAATGAAGAAGTTAGCTCAACAAAAGACTGTTGCCAATAATTTAGCTTCAGACTCACTCAATGCGGTTTAAATTCACCAATTGAGGCAGAATTTTCAAGTAAATTGGCTGAACTAGAAACAAAATAGAACCTAGACAGGCACACTTGACTACCACATCACGTAGCTAAAAGGCTAAGCCTTAATACTAAAAATAATCATACATCCCACATCACCAAGCTTTGAATACGCAAGGGGAAAAATGACTTTCACAATACAACGTGCAACGGACCATCTGCGAGAGTCCTGCACCACACGTTTGTTGCGCGACATTGTCGCGAGACATTTCACACATCTAATCGTTAAAGGACATGATGCAATATGTTGTCCCGTTTGTCCCCTAGTGTATCCCGGACTTTGAAATAAGGAAAAACGCAACAAAACTTGCTCATCTCCAGTTCTAGTTTCTACAATATTTTCATAATATTTTATAACAATATAATTTAATTAAAATAGTAATTAAAATCGTTTTCTTTGATATTATTATCTTCTTCACAAAATAAAATGGCAGTTAAAACAGTCATACTATATAATATTGTGATTTTTATTGTTCCATGACATCTTATGGACACTCAAATGCTCGCGATACAATATCATGGAAATTGGGTGGCAATCTTTTCAGAGGCCGTACCCCTGAAAAATAACATAACATCACGTCCATATTACCGAGATGGGAGTGGCAGTGTACCCATAATTAACTAGTTATGTTTAGGTCCCATGGGATAGGGGGTGAGCCTATGGCCATTCACCGGGCACAATTCCAACTCCGTACTTCTATTGTGAATTACCTGACGGAAAGTTTACAAATGACACTTTTCCGACCCGGGCATCGAACCCTACGATGAGAGGCGGATGCCACAAGACCACCAAGGCAGTTAAAAAAATATAATTAAAATAAGTCTTTGATTTAACATAGATTTCATTCATAAGAATCAACTCAATCAATGTTATTTTTTTAAATAATCATTGTTTGTTCTGATTTTAATATCAAGTAATACATTTGAAATCAGTCAACTATTATTATGTTTTTTTTAAACACAAACAAATGTCATACGCTAAATAAAATACACAAGGAAGTCCACATTCAGCCTACAACATACAACTCTAATGCAAGCAAGCAGATTAGAAGAGAACTTACATTATAAATACAAAGCAATACTATATTTTTACACATTTCATTTTAATATTATAAAAAATCTAGAAAATGTATAAATTCACAACCTATTAAATTTGTCTATTAATAATCCGTGTGATAATGATTATTTATTTAGAATTATTATTTCCAATAATTTTCTTCCTAGTGAAACTATTAGCAAATAATTGTTTAATATTTTCAATAGGTAATTATTATTCTTACTGCGGGGTTTAGGCCTTCTAATTTATGGATTATTACTTACATTAATAATTATTTCAAATTTGTTCAATTTACCTCAGTATTCAATATATTACGATGTTTTGTTGTTGGTACATACAAGTTTTTTTACATTTTTCAATTGTCTCTAGATACTTGTAGCCAATTTTACGACTTATAAAAGAAATAAATAGACTTTTTTTTAATAGAATATAGTTTATTTCAGAAATTAAGTTTATTTTGGATATTTCTACTCACCAAAATAATTTCATTATTTATATTTCATTATATATATTTTAAAGTGATAACTTTTTCCTTAAAAATATAATATGACATATGAATTAAGTAGGTAAGTTTTTTTTTAATACAAGTCGTAAAATTGGTATGGTTGTATTTGAAATTTTTGTACTTAAATCTAACAATAATAAGCTGTTTACATACATAGTTTGTAAATGAAAATCAATAGCTAGAAATAACTGTTTTTCAGTAACAACAATAATTTTTTTTTATTAAAACTGACGTAAGTTTGTAACATTATTCAAATTATGAAATACCACCCGTATTTCATAATTTGAACTACTGTCGACTAAATAAACAACATTACTCACGTAATGTTGTTTATTTAGTCGAACGCGGTTTCAACTATACTATTAAACATTTTCAAGAAATTTCGACACGTCGCGCCTGAGTCACAGCCAGTCTGGCACTCTCTTGAAGATGCCTAAAAGTATAGGCGAAACCGTGGTCGACTTAATAGACCAACATTACGTGAGTAATCCCCGTATTTCATAATTTGAATAATAATGTAATTACACAAGGATTAAAATTAGAAATACAAAAAATAACTTACAAACGAAACAGTTACTATATTATCCATATTAAAATGTCTCTAGTAATTATTATATATTATCTAAATAATTATAATAAACATTTAACAGTAAAATATGGCAATAAATTCTAACAGCTAATACAATAATAGTTTATAAGTTACAAGGTAAGACTAATACAAAATAATGTTATATTGTTCCCATTATAAATTTTAATAAAAACAATACATATATATAAAGCTACGGCAAGAGAACGTAACAGTTTTGTATATAACCTTTAATATTTTTCTAATTGATTATTTTAATAGCATTTAGCATGCTCAGCAAATTATACTAAGAAAAAATTTTAGGACCGACATGATATGAACCTGCGACCTTCTGCACACCGGGCAGTTGCTTTAACCAACTAGCTACGGTCGCCTCTTGCCAGGAACCCACATTTCTCAACTTTATGTTACGTCATTTCGTGACATCACGTTCACACATTTGTTCCTATCTTAGTAGAATACAAATCCTGTCGGTCCCATAAGTTTTTCAACTGTTTCTTATTATAACCTTTAGTAGTTCATTGTTTATGGCAAGTATTGAGCAACATTAAGGATTTAATACTGAACAATATGAACAATCTGAACATCTATTTTAAGTATATATCGTTATTATTATTATTATATATTTCAAATATTTTTTTTGATTTTTAGTTGAAATATATTATATAATATTTATTCATCAGTTATATTGAAAATAATAAGAGCCATTATTTTCTTCACTAAATTCCGTTTCATCGCAATAACCAACGCGAATAAAACTTTTAGCAAAATTCAATAAAATTAGTAAATCATCAAACAAAATTCTAGTAACAATTTATTTTTATTTTGTAGGACAATCTTGAAAATTGTATCCAGAATATAATATTTTTATTCTGATTTATGAAGCCATCATATCAATTGGAATTATAATCTTTAATCTCTAGTCTGTTTTTTCCGTTCTGATGGTAACAATTTTAGATTAACAACAGTATAAATATTGAGAATTCAAACGTACCCTAGACATGTTCAATGGATGATAAATACGGCATCTCATAGCTTACATCGTATTTTTTTCGATACATAAAAACTTATTGTAAATTATGAAAATACGACCAAGCCTTTAATTTTTCAAGAATATAGTCTAAACACCTATCTGACATGTATCTTTCTATTAGTCACTCAAATAATTCTATCATCCAGATAACCATTCCGTATCTAAGCTAGTTCATACATCATTTGTTATTATAATAATTATTGTCTTAATTTATTATTGTCGTAGTAAAGATAGGAAAGCTCGATAAAATATTAACCAGTATATTTAGATAGATACTTTCGCTATTCTCAAGAGGGAAATATATTTTTCTATTTTCTTTTTATCTCTAAGGAAAGTTAGAGAGGTAAATCATGGACCACTGCAATCTTAAACCAACTATGTTTAATGAAACTATTCAAAGATATGGATTTAAGGATATGCGAGTATAATATATCTTCTTTTTGTCTAATTTCTAAAGAGTAAGATCGACCACCATAAATTTATGTGGCATTTTTCTTTATTAAAAAATGTTAATAAGCACAGCCAAAATTTCGCGGTGGATTCGATATAATTTTGTTCCTACATATAATTGGGTTGGTTTCGTGTTTACCTCAAAACTCAGCAATCTTTAAGCCACTTTAAATACAGGGTTTAATCATTCCTAGCCTACGTCTAAATACTTACAAATTTCATTCAAAGGCCAATCTACTGGTGTTCCGAATTTTGCCATGATTCCTAAGTAGACTAAAGTACTCTTGCGTTATTTATAATTTTATTCATTACTATAACGCTGAAGGCTTTAATTGTCTAATTGACATTATTTCTCCACTTTTTTTTTGCTCCAATATTCCATAATTTTTCTCAATTTTCATCTTCCTACTATATATACGCCTAAACCAAAAGCTTTCAAGTAAACACGAATATACCATAAACATTTTACCTTTTCGGTGAAAGGCTTTGGACATAATTTGGGTCCATTTCATCTAAATCTTTCCCTTTGGTCTCCGGTACACAACACACAACGAAGCAGAGACCCCCGACACTTATAGAAGCGTACAACCAAAATGCTCCATGTAACCCCAAAGCCTGCTGGAAATCCACAAAAGTCTTGACACCGACAAACGCACACAGGTAGCTAAACGCAGTTGCCATTGCGCTTCCAAACGCCCTGTATTCAAGAGGAAATAACTCCCCAATAAGCAACCACGATATCGGACTCATACCTAAAGAAAAGGCTATGGTAAACACCAAGACACAAAGTAAAGGAATCCAGTCATTTTGACCTATTGTTTGATGAAACATCACATTCTGAATTCTTTGATTCCGATGCACTTCTTCATAATACGCGTAACTTCCAAATCCAGCTAAAGCCATTGACATTAATACGGAACTGACTATTAGTAAAGGCAAACGGCCTACAGTATCTATCAACAACCCAGATAGGCAAGATGCAAGCAATTGCACAAAGGAAACAGCAATAGCTGCTCCGTGAGGATTCATGCCACCAAAAGTCTTTCTAAATATTGGTACAGCGTAGAAGGAAAACGCATGAGCGCCAGAGAATCGTTGAAACATCATAAGACCGCAAGTTACTAGAATTGGTCCTAGCAATCTATTCATAGTTCTGACATCGAAAGAATTGATAAGCTGGCTGCCGGACATTTGACTCTGTCTTTGACTGAAGTTCTTACTCGCTAATACATTTGTGCGTATAGTTGCCAGCTCTTGAGCCACATCAGAATTAGGACCCCTCAACCACAGGAGACTTTTATAAGCTTCTTCATCTTTGCCTATCAATACCAGATAGCTTGGAGTTTCTGGTATATAAAGAACCGTGCAGAATAGAAGTAAAGGGGCTGCTGATATACAAAGTGCTAGTTGTTGCCAATCAAGGTATGCTCCGATGGTAAAGCTGAAGAGAACACCGAGATGACCGACGATTTTGAGCACAGCGCTGAGACAACCCCTGATGTCCGGGACTGATATCTCGCTGATGTATACCTGAAATGAGAAGAAAGAGAAATAAATACTTACACGTACTAGTATTGGACAGCAAATATTAGTTTCATAATTTTGCAAGAACCAGTCAAACAGCCAGTAAAGCCAAAGTAAGTGTCAATAAACTTTTAAGTTAATACTTAATCACGCTGGAATTCTAAACATTTGTCCCTAAAATGTTAAACCAGCTTAAACCGTGTTAAAGGAGCCATCTAGTTATATCCATAATTACTAAAATACATCAAACGAAGGACAAATTAATTAAAATTTAACCGCCTTTGAACTAATAAATGAGTAATTCTATCGCGAAAAGTTTGCTTTTGAGCAAAATTTTGTGAATTACCGAGATTCGACGGGTCGGCGCGGCGTAACGGCCGAAAGTACAACTTTGGAAGTTTCAGACTTTGTCAATTATGAGGGTGCACGTTGTGCAAAAACAATAATTATTAGGTTCATAATTTAACAAAAATATTACTCACTTCTTAATTTTATCATCATGTATGTAGCGAACTAAGTTGTTATTTTGTAACCTTAATCATGCAGTATGTTGTAACTAAACTAACGAGCCGTGAACATGTAGGAAAATTGCAGTCATGGCACAGATGCTTCATCAGAGGATGATTTCGCCACTGCACCAAAACTCAGTAAACCAAGTCACACATTTATTACACAGGTCGAAGCTAAAAGTATTCAAATAATATCAATTAATTTTAATGCTTAAATTAATTAATATGTTTAAAAGAAGAATAAGTTCAATAAAGGCAGTGTTTACCCGCTGATCTTTTTAAAAAACCCAATACAAACAGGGACTCTTTGCGTCCGTAATTTCCTTGAAACTTGGTAACTTCTTGTGTTCGAAGAATGCGGGTACTGAAATGGTTTTCGAGTCAATTTATATTTTAATTCATTGTATTAGAGCTCAGTTTTAGTAACTCAACAGAGCTTTTAATAGAGATAGAAATACGGTTAAAACTTATAATTTGACAGATATCTTCATCAGTCTTGTTATTGAAAGTATTTAATATGGAATTTCAAAGTCAGTATAAGAATGTAGTTTCCAGTGAATATCTTTAAACTCAATTAGACTTAGTTAGTGAAGACTTTTCTTGGATCAGAAAATATTGCAGGCTCCTGCTTTTAAAATTTTAGTAGACTCACTCTTACCATTAGGACCATTTATACTGTAAGCAAATTTAAATACGTCGACGTCGCTACGTTGTATGTTAATGAAAATTGGCTGCCTAAGTAGCTGCCCGGAGACAAGCAGTTAGCTGTGTTACTACATAGCGCCTACAGATGCTAGCAAAACTAAATATCCTTCGCCTTATCAGTTTCTAAGAGTGTCGTCTCCTTTCAGAATATTTCTTAGACGGGGAAAAATAACTTACTTCAGTCAGCATGGTCAAAATCGAACAACAAAATTCTCCAATTGCACATCATCCTGGTAAACGTAGCCACAGTAGGACTCAACAACAACCTTTCTCACTCTGTTTTATAATTAAGCACCCTACAATCTGCAGACGACAGATAATTACCAATATCATTAAGTTTCAGCTCGTCCTATTGGACTGAGAGAGAAAAACAAAGCCTACATCCGTATTCGGCACAGTATCATCTTAGTCTTTTGAGCTGGTTGAAAGTCAATTGATGGTTAGTGCCTAGGAAATTCAGGTAAAAGACGTAGCCTTACCTGGGACAACATGGTTAGAATAGAACAGCAGAATCCTCCAAGAAAAGCTGTGATGCACATCATCCTGACAGACGTGGCCACTGTGGTGAGCAGCCAGGAGAGGCTGCAGGGTGCCGCTGCTAAGGACAGGACTCGACGACGACCGTGACGCATGGCTGCTCCACCTGCCATTCCGCCGAAGAGTGCCCCTGGAATCACAAACCAATAATGTTACTAACTGAAAAATGGCTATGGTACAATAACAATCTACATGCCGTATCAGCGAACAATGCTCTTAAAATAATACGAAATAGAGACAAATTAAAAACGCTACAAAAAATGGGTTATAGACCAAAAGCATAGTAGTAATTTTTGTGATGAGCTCGGGGAGTGAAGTTCCAGACATTTTAGCCTCGATTTTCGGTAAGATAAGAAAAAAGGCATATATCATCATAATTTACCAATATCTTAGTCTATTTGAAATATTGAATATTTGCTGCTTGGTATAAGTATATTTGCTGTATTTTGCCGCATACTTACGAAAAACAGTACTAACGGAAGTTACATGGCTCTTATAACAACAATAACATATTAGGCATACATAAGTTCGCTTTCACGGATGGTTTCACTTAATTTATAGCAGCTTTTAAATGTATAATCTAAGCATTTAAGTTATCTACTACGACATTGTATCATGTAGAACTCAGAAACTCAAAGAATGTTAATTAAGCTTTGTCTCAAGACACCCGAATTTATGGAGACAATTTATGACGCGATAAAAGTATTTTTTGGACTTTTCAATTTGCTTGGAATGTGTGAATTTATGTATTCCGCGGCTTGACGTCGAAACTATGCGTATCTATTTCATTTTAAATAAGTTGGCTTTGTCTATAGTTACACACAGATCAAACAGTACAAGGAAAAAAAAATCCATGCTGCAACATACTTTTTCGTTGAAGGCAGACGAGACAATCTTAGACAATTCGACGCGGGGGTTGCCAGGGATTTTTTAACTCTAAGTAGTCTTTTAACCACATCGCAACTTTATTTCGAAAATAAAAATGTTTTCCAAAATAGTAACACTTTTCCTTATGCCATAGTCTCTTGTAATTACGGCAGTTCATTCAAAAGTGAGTGATTATTTGAAAAATTATTGAAGATGTCGCACTTCGTAATGAATACTATATCGACACAAGGAAAGCGTACAAATTTTAAGATGAATAACATTTTAAAACTCAATTCTGAAAAAAAATCGTTTAGTAACGGTTTTAAAATAGATGTGCGACCTTTCGTTTTAGAATCCAATTAAAATTACTCACCAAGGAACGAAAGCGAAGCTAGCCAAGACGCCTGCTGATCAGTGAGATGGAAGTCCCTCCTCGTGGCATTAGCTCCAGGCCCTTGAAGAGAGGCTATAGCAGGTGAGCTGTACCCTTTACCCAGTCCTGCTGAAAATGGGGCTAGGGATACTGCGAGAGCGGCTAGAAGCTGTAATGAAATAACACATCATAGTTATTTTATTGTAACCTTTTCTTTACAACATAACATCACGGCTATATTACTCAGAAGGGTGTGGCAGAGGTGTACAAAATCCACATTTCCCCTGTTATGTTAAGGTCCTATGTGATAGGACCTATGTATACAATATACATTGGTAAATATAAATTAGATAAATAATTATTAATACAATACAATAAATACAATATCAAAGTGTGTAAATTTAATATAATAAAGTTTGTGCGTTAGCTTGTCTAATAATATGTATATTAAGTATGTATTTACAAAAATAATAATATATGTATTAGTATCAGCTATTCTAGTACCCAAAGTACAAAGTCTGCTTAGTTTGGGACTAGATGGCGTTGCGAGATATTTATTATTAATAATAATATACATACATAACAAAATATAGCATTTAAATGACAACTTGGAAGGTGATTATTTTCCGTAACAACCCCCTACCCCTCGCAAAGGGTTTTCAGAAATGCGTTTGTTGTTTCCGTTTTAAACCGGATTAAACTGGAAAAGGAACCGGAATAAGCCAATTGTCCGGATGGAGTATTTGTATACGGAGTAATGGAATATTTGTTTTTTTTTCAGATAAAGAAATTAAAAATGCCATTTCTGTATGGACGAGCTGAAGGATTAAAGGTAGTGTACAAAAAACATTATAAAGCATTTAAAAACTGAGGGTTGCACTCAATTTCACTAGGATTCCATCATCAGAACGTGATCTTGTAGTCATCGGGGAACAAGCATAAAAAAATTGGTAGCTGTGTGTACACAACATTGTCCTTTTTCACATGGATATAATAATAATAATAATATGTATGAAACTAAATACTAAAATTTTTTTTTTTTTTATAAAAAGCAGTTTTATTTTTACAAATATTAGATATCCCGTGATGTATATTTAGTAAGATAATAGTGATGTTTTATTTCAAAACCTATATAACAGATATTATGTTAGGTATTAATATAATATTTGTGTACTTTCTAGCTTTTTATATATTTTAACAACAATGTACAGTCAGCAACAAAAGTAGCTGATCACTTTAAAATTGACAAACTTCCATACAAATCACATTATTTATATTTAAGCATACCTAATATGACTTTAAGTTTAATTTCAACAAATCATTAAAGAATTACAATTTTAACAAATAAGTGGCTTTGAAAATTTGTTTGTGTGTAGTTCCTTGCTCCTATGAGCAATGAAATAATTTATACCATTTAAATATTATTTCTATGGTAGCCTTGAGCACCAAATATCTCATTGATTTGCTGTACAGAACCTTGAAACCTATCCTCAGTCTCCAGTTAACAGCACATTGTTTATCGAGCCATCTAAGCAGCCCCTTGATAAAAGCCTTCCTTCATATATATCACGTTCCGAAGCGCCCTTGTTTGGCTAACAACAGTATAAAACTTAATAGGTTTGCGTACAGTGGGCCAAGCAGTTAGGTATACAGGGCTAAAACTTCTGCGTCACAGTGAAGACTGACTGCTCTAGTGTATGTGTGAAATACATATTTAAAAAGTGTCAAATACCAATGATTTAGATATGTAACTCACATATTTATAAATATACTCTGTCCATTTCTTTATTTTCTTTTTGACAGATTACATTTAGGGATGCCTTCACACGTTACTGATTCGATTTGAAATCATAATCGATGTTTTCTAAGAAGAACTTTCAATCGATTAATTACATCGAAATGGTTTTAGTTCATTATTAATTATTCGTTTATTTGTAGTTTTTATTAGATGAAATAAATATACAAAATAATAATATAATAATAATGTCACATACTTAGTCTATGACGGTTTCCTAGTTACCTTTGTTTACATTTTCATTTTTAATTCCAAGATTTCGACTTAATTTCTTGCAAATAATTATTCATGGAATCATGATACTATTAATATACTCTTTTTTTTTATAAAAATACAGACAATACACAAAAAAAGTCAAATTATTCTTTTTCATAATGATCGATTTATTTCATTTTACGATTTGATTTATAGTCTATGGTTGTTTGTTACAAACAGTGAACTTCCCTAAAAAGTGCCGCTTGTCAATAAAGTACATTATTATTGTAGTACATTAATCTGACAAAAAAAAACGGTAATTCATAGGCGTGATCTGTCAAAAAGAAAATAAAGGAATGGACAAAGTATAGTGTGAATAGTCTTCACTATGACGTGGATGTTTTTGCCCTGCATACCTAATTGCTTGGCCCACTGTACATACGGCTACTTATCAAGCTATACATTCCAGTATAAACTGGTCTCGCATTGCACTGGATATTTTATTTTTATTTTTTATTTTTTTTTATACTACTCCCACGGCGAACGAACGTGTAGTCCACCTGATGGTAAGTGGAGTACAGCCCATGGACATCAACAATGCACAAAAGCAGATTATAGATGCGCCGCTGCAGCTGAGGACTACGGTGTTATGCCTCATGTGCCAGTAATTTCAGGGCCTGATCTCACCACCAAACCGGTACACAGTAATGGAAGCACTACTATTTGGCGGCAGGTTAAAGGTGAGACGGTGGTGCTGCCGCCCTCGAGCTCATTCACAAGAGCTCTACCACAAGTGAAAGAACTTTTTGCACTTAAAAATTAGTACAACGGCGGATTTAATGCCATTGGCATTTTCTACCAGTCAACCTTAAGGTGATGCAGAGAGAACAAAGGTAGGTGCATAAATAAATTAAAATAATGTGCTGAAAATGTGAATACCTACATAACTACATAGAATAATGTTATATCAACAATTCAAATACATAAACTTGACGACCAGATGGCGGAGTGTGTAGTGTACCTACCTTCGACGCTGAGGTCGCAGGTTCGATTCCCGCTTAAGACAAATCTTTGTGTGCATGAACATGGGGGTTTGTCTTAGTCTTGGTGTTTCTATGTATAATAAGTATGTATTTACAAAAGAAAAGTATATATGTATTATTATCAGTCATTCTAGTACCCCATAGTACAAGCTCTGCTTAGTTTGGCACTAGATGGCGTTGTGTGTAAGTTGTTAGATATTTATTTTATTATTTATAAATATGGTAACAAATATACTAATACATACATCAAAATAATATATATTATAATATTTACACAGAAGATATTAAGCTTTTAATGACTCTGCTGTCGTTTCACCTTGAAGAAGATGACGTACTTTAATTTTGAAAGTCATAAACAACGCGAGTCCATTTTATACTGGAAATGTATAGGTTGATTGGTATCTGAGTGTATATTTTTTGAGATTTACATCGCTGAGGAAGCACGTAGCTGATGGAATAGGTTATTTGCCTTCAAAGCGTTATATTTAGTTTATTTACCACTAGCCTTTACTTACGACTTCGTCCGCGTGGAGTTAGTTATATGAAGTAGTAACTGCTTTCGTGCTTGGGCCGGCGTTTTTAGGGTTCCGTATACGAATGGCAAAAAACGGAACCCTTATAAATTCGTCATGTCTGTCTGTCTGTCTGTCTGTCCGTCCGTCCGTATGTCACAGCCACTTTATTCCAAAACTATTAGGACTACACAATTGAAACTAAGTAGGTAGATGTATTCTGTTAACCGCTTTACGATTTTTACATAAAAAAATATTAATATTAGAGGGGGGCTCCCCATACATTCACGTCTATGTACTTCTTTAAAAATTACATTGAGGTTTCTAGAACCATTTTTTTCTTAATGTCAATCGTTCCAAAGATAGACACTTTCAAAGTGCTAAAATGAGTGTCCCCCTCATAAAACACTATGAAAAACAAAGTTATTTTTTCTGGCGAAAAAATGTTGGTATTTTGGCTATTTGTCGGTAATCGGTACGTTTATTTATTTATTTATGTTTATTTACGGAAAACTATTGCGTGTGGCCCGACACGCACTTTGCCGTTTTTTTTGATATTGAACATTACGCTGAACTCCATGGAAGCGGGGTAGTAACGTTAAGTTATGATATTTAACATTATGCGGAACTCCATGGAAGCGGGGCAGTAACTAAACGTTACTGCCCAGCTTCCATGGAGTTCCGCGTAATGTCTAAAAACCTTAATGGATAGTTAAACTATTAAACGCAAAAAGAATTATCAAAATCCGATTATAAGTTTCCGAGATTAGCGCTAACGAACAAACAAGCTAACTTTTACCCGCGGTTTCGTCTGCGTGGTAGGTACATCAATAAATAGTAGCTTATGTTACGCGCCTTGTAGTCAGTTGCTTGCATATAAAAAAATTGTTCAAAATCGGTTTAGCAGTTTAGAAGTTTAGCCGAAACAAATAGACAGACAGACAGACAAAAAATTTAAAAACTGTATTTTTATATTAACTGAAGAAATAAATAAATAAATAATATAATATTACACAACTTTGACACAACGCCATCTAGTCCCAAACTAAGCAGAGCTTGTACTATGGGTACTAGAATAACTGATACTGATACATAATAATATATACTTTTCTTTTTGTAAATACATACTTATTAACATAGAAACACCCATAAGTATCAGTTATTCTAGTACCCATAGTACAAGCTCTATTTAGTATGGGACTAGATGATGTGTGAAAGTTGTATGATATTTATTTATTTATTTTAATTTTAATATTATTGCATGTAAGCTAGCTTATGGTAGGTTGGCAACTAAACTAAATCAAATTGCCATTAAAAATTGTAACCCTCTCATATTTTAAATTTATGAGATTAAATGTTCCGTCCAATCTTAGGACTTGAGCAAATGTAAAAAAAAAGTAAAATTCCTTGCTTACGTGTACATATTATTTTACCGTGAGCTCTCGAAAAGCACGTACGGCCGCTACGAAGTAGATTGTGTTTACTTTGCCTCGGTTTTATACCTCGTTCGGTTATTGATAGTTTACATAAACTGTTATGGATTACCGACAGGCTTCTTGAGTTAAAAAAAAAACTTTTATGGATATTGGCTCAAATATTTGACAACACGTTCACGGATAGCACAAGTAACACGTTTTATTTTAGACCAGCTTTTGTCCTCGACATTGGATTTCGTTGTTTTAAATAGTAGCTGCTAACGCGTTAGAACCGCGTTCAACCTTAATGCACCGTCCTTATAGCGTATTGTCAAACATCTAAAGACCTTAACTGAAAGTTCGACTATCAAACACAAAAAGAATTATAAAAATTTGACCAGTAGTTCTCGATATTAGCGCTATCAAACAAACAAAATAAGTTGCCTGCGGTTTTGTCTACGCGGTAGGTAGGTACATCGATAAAATGTAAACTATGTTACGCGCCTTGTAGTCAGTTATCTGCATTTAAATTTGTATTAAAATCGGTCCAGCCGTTCAAAAGAATTAGCCAATACAAACTGACAGATAGACAGACAAAAAAAAATTAAAACTGTTTTATAAGCAAAGGAATTATGCCTTTTGGCCTCGCTTAATATTTTATTTTAAGCCAGGCCATAGGCTAACTCTATACAGTCTATCCCTTCGAGTGTGAAGAAGTAAAAAACATACACATACCACAAACTTTCGCCTTTCTAATATAAGTTTAGGAAATAATTTATTTAATTTAGGGAAGTTCTATCTTCTCTTAAAAAACAACGACGCCCCCACTAGTAATAACCACTGTCGCTCCGGTGTTCACAGACGTACATTTCACACACACAAAGCACACCCATAGTCAGAACAAATCTTTGCGGATCACACAAAGATTAGTCCCGTGTGAGGATCGAACCCACAACACCAGCGCAATTGAAAGCGGCGAAGCGACCGCTTTAACCACTACGCGAATCGTGCACTCAAGTTCAAGTATGTATTGTCCAAGAAAATGTAATCTCTAGGTATAAACACAAGGTAGAGTTCATAATGATGTACCTGCCATGAATATTTAGCAGTTAATTAGTGAATACAAAATTAGTCCGGGAGCCATTCGCGCTATTCGCTTGTTTACTTCATTATATATGGAGAGATCTTGATCAGAGGAAAAGAAAATGGCTTGATGTTATAGTACGCTTTAGAAAAGTATTGATTGCTGGTTATTATCAGAAGAAAATATTATTGACACAAATTTTACAAATTTTCAATGAATTTTTTAATTTTTTTCAAATTTCAATCTTATTTTTGAAGCCCGCATAATTTTAAAGACGCTGGTTTATAATAAAATTAGTCTGGATGGTTTTTTATTGTATTCAATGGTAGCTTCAATTGATACGTATGTAAGTAATACTGTTTCCATTTCTTTAACATTTGTACGTGCATGGCAGAAAGTTTTTGCACTATGATACTTCTACTTGATAATTTTTCAAAAAAAAAAACCGACCTCAATTACAAAAAGTGCACTAAAAAGTATTATTAAACGTCTCGCTTCATCTGTGTATAACTTGAAAGAATACAGTAAACGGCCTTAAGTTGCCTATATTTGATGAATTATACCTGTACTCCTAAAATTTGAGGAGTTGTACCTTCCAGCATCAGCTCAGCAACATGAAATGCTCACTGCTAGATGCAAATAGCCGAGTAGTTAAGGTAATATACGAAAAACAATCTAGAAGGATTTTCAATTTAAGGGGAGCCCTCGATTTCTCTAGGATTCCATAATCAGATTGTGATCTTGGAATAATCGGGGAACAAACATGAAAAAAAAAATTACCAACATTGCCTTTTTTTTAAGTCGGTTAAAAATAAAGCGTATCTACGATGCATAGCTACGCGTATGTGGTCCCTTCTTAATAGTGGTATCTTCCATGAATATTTAGTAGTTAATTAGTGAGAAACATAATTAGGCCGGGAGCCATTTGCGCTATTAATTTGTTTACTACATTTTCCACGGGAGAGACTTGCTTCTGTGGTGTAAGACAATGCAGTTACGGTTAAATGGAATCCGAGTTAGTTACCAATGGAGTAATAGTAATTTCATTTGAAGGTATTCCATTTTTTTTTATTACCACAATGTATTCTTCTATTATTGTCGTAAGTAAGAATAATAAGTTATTTAGTAAGTTAAAACCAATGCAAAATGGTTGAAGTATTTTTTAGGTTTTGTGATTTTCGTGGATTGTAATTATTATCAGTGAACTACAACAACCACAAGTTATTTTACTATTTTATTTTGCTACTTGTAATGATTACATGCACAACATCACGCCTATATTACCCAGAAGGGTGTGGCAGACGTGTACAACACCCACACTTCACATGTTATGTTGAGGTCCCATGGGTTAGAGGGTGAGCCTATCGCCATCTACCGGGCACAATTCCAACTACATGCTCTGACGGAAAGTTCACAAATAACACTTTCCCCGACCCGGGAATCGAACCTAAGACTCGCGGTGAGAGGCGCATACGCTAACGACTAGACCACCAAGGCTGTTTACGATCTAGGTATCCCTTTTTTTCATACGTCTTATGTAACGAGCGGGCGAGTAATTCACTTCATTAAAACATACACTGTAATCTTTCAAAGTTTAATAATACTCGAACCAAAGTTTACAGAACACAACCCGACTTTTTGAACCACGCAGAGTCAAAAATTTAATATCGCGGCGTAGCGCAAAAACCTCATGTCCGTCCACGTCAAAAGTCACCAAAAAGCCGGATCATTTTCAACGGCTCTTTCGAAAAAAAAATAAAAACAAAAATTCATGCATGGAACGCCCGAATTCTGCTTTTAAAAGCTGTTGACGGGAGGCTTTATTCACACTTTCATGGATAGCTTAGCTGCAGCTTATTTTAAGAGTTCCGTAACTTGAAAAGAAACTTTATATATGAAACCGGTTGGGACAGTTTAATTTCCTTCTACCATACAATAATGAAAAATAAACTAAAATGTGCGAAATACACCCGGAATCTTAGTATCAGAGTCAATCATATACGCAATCTCTGATAAGGTGTTTCCCACATTAGGCGTGCGCGATCGTCGGGCATGTGGGCGCGTTGGCTGCACGCATTTCACCGCACGCATTTTATAATACAACTTAAACTTGTTATAAAAGTGACTATTTTAACAAAAATAAAATAAAAAAACAAACATCCTTTTACAAATTTACGGGTAAGGTGACAAAGATTTCCTCCGCATCGACCTCGATTGCAGGGAACGTGTTCAGAAGGCTGACGGCATTGCCACGTTGAATGGCAATGCTGATTCTTTGAGTCAAGTAAAAGCCAGCCTTCTGATCACGTAAAGCGTCGATTAACCGCTTACGGCACTCGAACCCCATGAACGTAGTGTCGCGACCCGTAGACAACGTGTTTAAATCGCTTAGGTAAAAACATCGAGCAAAGGTATTCATTTACGTTTAAAATATTAACGCGATTTAAAACGTTGTCCAATTAAAAAAAAAATGGTGTCATTAATGGGCGGTTTGGAAGCAAATTTTTGTTATTTTAATACGAAGTATTATGAATAACTCCTGTGTCGCGGGAGTGTACACAAACAAACATTTCACACACACAAAGCACACCCAGAGCAAGAACATTTTTTTAATTCAGGGCAAATATGTACAATAAAAGAAAAAAAACATTTATTTACAAATTTACAGGTCAAAGAATTTCTATTAAATATTATTTTAACAAGATAAATAACGGTCACCGCGCTTCGAGCATTGACACACTAATAAGTTGTAAGCATAAGAATATCCATTTTTCTCACTTGTTAGGTTTCAGTCATAGCCTACTTCGTAAACGGTTTTCTTTGTGTGCATTTGGCTATCTAACTACTACGTAGGCAGGTTATAAGCTCTACGTATTAGTAAGGAAATATTGTGAAGTGGACGAGATTTTTCCTAAAATAGCTGAGCGCCTTGGCTACCTACTGCTTTGGCACAGGTTGCACATTAGCTAGCTTCCAAGATTTCGAAACTTGTCCAGAAGTCATGGCGAAAGAGACGCGTCAATATGGGAGAGAGCTCAGGCACACAGGTTTCAAGTACCATGGCTGGAATACCGTCGGGGCCTCTTGATTTATTCACGTCCAGGTGTGAACCTTGGTCAGACGAATGCGTATTACTCCACGTGTGGTGAAGTGGTTTATGCGGTCGCCTCGCCGCTCTCCACTACACTGGTGTTATGGGTTCGATCCCCACATGGGATAAATCATTGTGTAAATCGCAAAGATTTGTTCTGAGACTGGGTGTTCTTGTGTGAGTGAATGTGTGTATTTGGCCTTGACTTAAGGACCATTGGATTTTATTCATTTATAGAAGTCTCGCAAACTAGTAGACGAGGAGTTATTGCGTTTAAGCATCTAGACGTGAGAATAGGTACTGCAAAGATTAAACCGAATTAATTCGTTTTCTCATCTGCAAAGTGGACATGTGTCCCGTCCGGTTTCAGCAGTAGGGGTTGTGGGGGGCAGATGTTTGATTCAACTGATTTCGCTAGGGACTAATTGACGCCATTTTGGATCTGCGATGTTGATATATCGTAGCAAATGACTTGTGATGTGATTAATTTAATCGGGCAAGCCAATAGCAGATGGATAAATCGATTAATCGTTATATACCTACTTTAGCCCGAGTAATGAACTGGAGATTGTTTTGATCGACGCCATCTTGTTTTTGGCGGTTATTTTCAAATTGTGGACTTTTTATGCTGAATACGATGATCGTTCGAAAAACATTGTTTTTTTTAGGATTCTATTTACTAATTTTCTGCCACTGTAAAGACTAATGAGAAGATAAATAATAGTATTGTTTATCTGATCTAATAAAAACACATTGGGAGGTTACGGATAATAATACCATTTTATAATTTTATTATAGTAATTTTGAACGGGAATTAACCATGCATATTATTTACATTTTGGCTATGCGTTTCGGCAACGGGTTACACCGGCCGTTTTCTATAGCATACTGAGCACACAACGCCATCTAGTCCCAAACTAAGGAGAGCTTGTATTCTTCTTCTTCTTCTTTACATATACATACGATACTAATACATACATACTTTTCTTTTGTAAATACATACTTATTATACATAGAAGAATCCAGACAAACGCCCATGTTCATACACACAAAGATTTGCCTTAAGCGGTAATCGAACCGGCAACCTTGGTGTCGCAGGCAGGTACACTACCCACTCTGCCATCCGGTCGTCAAAATATTTTCACTATTCTTCACCATGAATACATCTCTGATTTAATATCGTATAATACTCGATATGTATGTTAGTCGCAAATAATTAGTGGTCGTTACCGCAGTCTGTGCGTTTTGCGACCTTCGCCCGACCCTGAATAATGTGCGCCGACCCTTAGCTAGGGTTGGCACGTAACTGGACCGCGCGAATTGGCTGTTTATTTTTATTAAAGGACATTTTGTAAAATCGTGTACTCATGTTTACAGGAATATGAATTCCATTAAAAATAAAACATTTTATTTTACATACCTTCTACTGAATGGTAGGTACATTGATAATAAATAACTTTGTATTAATTTAAAGTGTCAGCTAACCTCATACAAAATTTTAATATTCATATTCATATTCATTTAATTTCATAAAGTCAAAAAAATCGGTCCTTCCTTTCTATACTCTGAAGATCAGATAACGATAGATAGATATGTATATATAATAATATAAATATAATAAAATATAATATAATTATATTAATATAATACATATTAATAAAATAAGAAATGGATGATATATCAATGATTTTAAACTTTCGCGATTTGTACACACAATTACATATTTTAGACTCTCTTGTAGTCTTATATATTGTAGAGGCTCTGATGGTGGATTCGGAGACGTCGCTGGGCCTTCGCCGGTCGGTTCGTGACCACTATCGGTGTGGTTCAATCGAAATTGTCGAAACAGTTATTTATGGTACAAGTGAGAAAAAGTTTAATTATTTCTGTTGTGAGTGCCCATTTTATTTTTAAGAATGCGTTCGGAAGTTCGTTCCTTAACATTTATGCGTATAGTCTAATATTTAGTACCTGATTTTAGTTATTTTAATGGTCAATTACGAATATAAAAACATTAAAATACTAAATAAGCGTGTATTTATATAATTTAAAATAATTAAAACGTTTATAGTTTGTAGTTTTTTTTAACAAAATTGATGTCAATGTTTATTACTAACCCACATGGTGGCTGCTATTTTTTTTTAGCGCCTATTCATTCATTGGAAGGATTTTGAGTTTCGAAATTTGAATCACTTTGCCTCACTAGTGAGTTAAAATGCCTTTTAATCACGGAATTCTGGGAATCAAACGATCTTTAACGTGCTGGTGTGGTGAAAAAGTATTTATGCCTTCTAAAATATTTACGCGATTAAGACCCGAGTCTACAATATAATAATTATACTTACAATCATTCGACCTTATAATAATTTTAGCATAATTGTGGTGGTAAACGTTGTCCGTTTCTTTTAAACAATTATATTATAAAGGGACAAGGCTTTTTTGTTTATTTGTATCCAAAAATATTTGAATCTACTGGACCGATCTTAACAAAAATTGATGTGGAGATAGTACAAACCACAGTAATAATATAGGTTACTTTTTATCGACGTACCACGCAGGCGGAGCGGCGCACGGAAGCCAGTTCTTTTATAAAAAGACATGCTACAAACTAACAATGACATAATAACCCTCTTCACATTATTATTATTGTTGGAACGAGGCTTTGGATGTTCATCATTATAGACTCTCTTTTAGGTCAATAGCCTGGCAGCAGCAGTCGGCCGATCTGGAGTGACTGACATCATCCGGATCCAAGATATGGCGTCCCAGAACGATGCTTCGTCTATGAATCAGTGGCTCGCAGTTACAAAAAAGGGGCAGCCTCTTCACATTAATGCAGATTCTGATCTGCATAATAATTATGTCGGTGTCTCACACAAGAAATACTTCTTTATTAAATATTATGAACTATCTACTTAATGGGCCTATCACGTTTTAATGAACAGAACTAAGTAATGGATTGCATATAAAAATTATTAGTAGCGTAATATAGACCACGAGTTTACCATCATTGAATGAGAAATATAAAATTACGTATTCTTAAAAGATAAATGGAGATGATGGAATGCTAGAAGATACCTTATGATACATAATGATTAGATATTAATATAACACTTAAAACATTACTATATTCTAAGCCCTTTCTAACGGTTCTCAATTTGATTGTATCTTGTTTATTTATGTTTGTTCCCCGATTCGATCCACCTGGACCAATTCGAGAAATTCTTGTTTTTGTCTGAAAGAGTATACTTTTATCATTTGGTCCCGTTTTCATCGGGTCATGATGGAAACATAGAGAAATCGAGGGCAACTCTAAAATTTTAAAGGCTGTTTTATTGTTTTTCGTATATTACTTAAAGCTCCTTGAATATTTGCATCTAGCAGTCGGCATTTCATATTCCTGAGCCGATGCTGGAAGGAACAACTCCTCAACGGTTAGGAGTACGGGGATAATTCTTTAAATATAGGCACATTAAGGGCGCTTACTGTATTCTTTCTAGTTATACACCGTTGAGGCGAGACCTTAAATAATACTTATATACTTTTTACTGTTTAGAACATCTTTTGTTATTGATGTCGGTTTTTTTGTAACTTTATAAAACAAAAATATTTCTTACAGTCAAATACATATAATTTGCGGTTTAATTAAGTAATGAAATGTCAAACGTAAATAGTACAAAAACAAAAAGGTTTAAGTGGTGTTTTAAATTCTAAATTGTCAACCCTACAGTCAGTTATAACTTTCGAGGGTGTTATGTATCTCCATACATTATAGTACTGACAGACCATTTTACAACTATGTAATGAAACAACCCTGTTGTAACGCATAATAAAACATAACATCACGCCTATATTATTGTCTGCACGTGTGGTGTAGTGGTTTAAGCGGTCGCCTCGCCGCTCTCCACTGCACTGGACCTGGTGTTGTGCTGTGTGATTGTGCTGCACTTTGTGTGACTCACAATGATTTGTTCTGAGACTGGGTGTGCTTGTGTGAGTGAATGTGTGTATTTTGCCTTGTCATTGGGACCATTGGATAGTGTAATTGCTTCTGGCGTTCTATCTTATGTAAAAAAATTAAATTTATTTATTTATTTATTTATTTATTTATTTATTTATTTATTTATTTATTTATTTATTACCCAGAAGGAATAGGCATAGGTGTGTAACACCTTTCACTTGTCATAACTACAGTCTAATAGGTAATAAGAAATGAAGCCCGTATGGGCTATGCGGACGATGACTACTGCAGATTCGGTAAAGAGGAACCGGAAACACCGCTGCACCTCTTTTGCGACTGCGAGCCACTGATCCATAGACGAAGCATCATTCTGGGACGCCATATATTATCTTGGATCCGGATGATGTCAAGTCCCGATCGGCCGACTGCTCCAGCTAATGGAGGCTATTGGCCTAAAGGAGAGTCTATAATGAGGCTACAATCACAATAGACACACGGAGGTCAACGTGAACACCCAAAGCCTCGTCACAACAATAATAAATGGATACCCTTTCCTAAGATACAGACAGGTTTCCTGCCTAGTTTAGGAAAGGGAGTCCTATGATTCATTTAATTAAAGCTGTACTGGTTTCTTTATAACTATAATTATAATAAGACAACTCTGTATGCCATGTACAATCTACTTTTTGGAAATAAATTATTATTATTATTATTTTCATAAGATTATTATCTTCCTTTTTTAATATAATAATAATAATAAGTAGAGATGAGTCCTCCGCAAGCCCAATGCCAAACTTCAAGCTGATTCTAACTAATATTTTTTCAGTAAAATCTAATATAACCCTTCTGCCAGATCCGGGCATCTATCACGGTCGCGTACACTACTGATTGATGACAAGAGACAGTATAAATAGGGTGTTATTTTATCTGTCATCAATTTTATCGTATTTGTCAGCAAAATACTAGATCTGTCAGCAAAATAAAAGATTGACATAACCACTTGCTAAAACAACCTAGATAGTAAAAATACGTAAAAGAGAGCCTTTGCCATCCTCTATACATAAAAAGGTTCTAAAATTTAAATAGACAACCCTACTGTGAAGTTAACCAACACATTAGTGAGTTGTAAACTCAGTAATGTGTATCTCCATAAGTAATAAGTACCGAGAGACGATTATACAAGCTTGTAATGAAACAATCCTGTAGTAACGTGCCTACTCAATTGTAATCTATCTCTGAATTGAGCTTGTGGTTATCAACGTAATCTAAACTTTGAAGATGTTGGAATAGAATTTACAATTTAATAAACGACGAAAGAGTAAAGTCCTTTGATGAATATGTCAACAAAGGAATACCTCTTTTGTCTAGTAGTTAGAGTGTGCGCCTCTTACCGCGAGGTGTTGGGTTCGATTCCCGGGCCGGGCAAAGTTAAAGTCAAAGTCAAAGTTGCTTTATATGTTGAACATAGTATAAGATAATAACAGCATGTTCTGTCAATTCTGACGTTCAAATTAAACATAATATCTATATATATTTTAATAATTTTATAGATACAATACAAAACAGAAGAATTTAAAATAAGGCAAAGTGTTATTTGTGAAATTCAATTCTCAATAGCAGCACAAAGTTGGAATTGTGCCCGGTGGATGGCGATAGGCTCACCCCCTGTCCCAAGGGAGGGATAAGCAGAGGTGTATAACACCCACCTTTCATCTGTCATGCTTAAGTCCCATGTGACAGGGTAATGCAATATACCGGGTTCAATCTCAGAGTTAGGGCCATAACATACTAGCGGATTGCGAGCGGATTCAAAGCGGAGCGGGCGCGCAACGGATTCGTTGCGGGCGCGCAACGAACACGCCGCGCATTCGCAGCGAATTCGCTGCGGACGCGTGGCGTGGACGCCGTTTTGTACTGTCTCGTACAAACGCCAGCCAACCAACTTAATACAATTTTTTTTTCAAATGTTAAATTATTTTGCATCATAACGGATTCTTGCGGGATTTTATCTTGCTTAAATATTTTATGTTTGTTTTATGGTAGGTAGGAACGAAATTATTTAGGATTATTTTTTAATCGTTTGCAAAACAACACAAATTAGTCGCTCTCTTCCATTCGATTAATTGATAATGGAGCTTCCCAAATTCGTCGATGCTTTCGTTTTCGTCGCCGGCGTTTCCGAAGTAACAAAGCCAACAGCAGTGTTTCCTCGTCGGAATCAATTTTGTTACTGAGTGTATTGTACGTCGTAAATTCGCTACAAACACGCGACGAAAACGTAGCGTATTCGCCACGCGTCCGCGACGTCTCCGCTGCGCAGCCGCTGCGTGTTCGCGACGCATTCGCTGCGCGCCCGCTCCGCTTTGAATCCGCTCGCAATCCGCTAGTATGATAAGGCACTTAGCCCCCATGTTGATTGAACTAGCCAGAAAAGTCGCAAAAATTACTTGCCCGCTCGGGTATCGAACCCGAGATATCACGGTAAGACGACGACGATAAAAACTAAACTCCATGTTGTGTTTATATATTTATGAATTATGCATGCTTGTCAAGACGCACCCAAGATCATTTGTTAAATTTAGTCAGGTGTCAAATTTTAACTCTAGAAATAAAGATAAATTAGTAATATCTAATCTGAGGAAGGAGATTTACAGTAGAAATAGTTATCAAATGGCAATTAATATTAATTAAATCATTACAATCTCCTTTATTATTTAAGAGAAAATTATTTGATTGGTTGGTGAACAAATGTTTTTATAGTGTTAATGAATATCTCAATAATAAGAACTGACATTAAAAAAAATATTATTTCAGTTGACTTATAGAATTTATTTATTATAATAATCTTATTGACATTTGCATTTGCTTAATTAATTATTCAATCCATAGTTTTACTTATTAAATTGCTATTCATTAATTATTACATATTTTTATTTTATTTTAATTGTTTTAAGGATAATTATAAATAATGATTATAACTGTAACTTAATGTATTTAATGTATATACAATATTTGCACGCTCTCATAAAAGGGCAAAACATGCTGTACCTACCGAATTAAAACAACATTATTGTAACCGTGTTTTATGCGAATAAAGTTCTTGATTCTTGATTCTTGATTCATGGAAGCAAAGCAGTAATAACGTGGGTCAAAGTGCGGAAGCAGCTACTACCCAATATAGGAAATTTCACACGGACGAAGTCACGGACAAAAGTTAAATAAAAAACTTGATATTCATAATTTCCATACTTTAAATTATATATTGCCAACCCTACTGATATCTCTATACACAATAAGTAAGTACGGACAGACGATTATACAAGCATGTAATGAAACAATCCTGTAGTAACGTGTTTACTCAATTGTAATCTATCTCTGAATTGAGCTTGGGGTTATCAAAGTAATGGAAACTTTGGGGATGTTGGAATAGAATTTACAATTAAATACATATTCATCAAAGGATTGATGTTAGAACATTGTATGTAATTCGAATAACGTTGAATTTAAAAGAAACTAGCTTCGTCTCGTGTCTTCGCCTGCGTGGTTCGTCGCGTATAAATACAGGTGTAATGATGTAAGGTGTCTCCTACATTAGGCGTACGCGATCGCCGGGCGTGTAGGCGCGCTGGCTGCACACATCACTTGAAACACGGCGTCGCGTGTTGTTGCTAAGTAACGTGTATGCAGCTAGCGCGCCCACATGCCCGACGATAGCACATACATAATGTAGGATCAGCCTAATGAAATCGTGACGAAGCCGGTTACCAGTTATTCAGTAATGATTCTGAGACTTTGGTTGCAAAAATGCTTCACCTATAATCCCGCTTTTGTTTTAAACTACCATAGTCACCCTTCAATAAACATGTTGCAATTGGTACACAATACAGCTTTAAAAAACCGGCCTAGTGCGTGTCGGGCCACGCGCAGTAGGCTTCCGTAGCTAGTCGTAACAACATATTTCGACTTAAAAGGGATTTACTATCTGTATTAAACAAGTAACATCTTCATACAAGTCATTACTTTCAAAGGTTTTTGTAATTTGCACGAATTATTCTAAGTAACTGCATTTTAGACTTTGGACCCCAATTACTCTAGAACTAATTAAGTTAAAGTAACCAGATAAATAGCGTCCTTCAGATAGGAAATGTTTGTAGTACACGAAACCAGCTAGCACGTATGACGAGATGTATGAATGTTAAGGAAGCGAAAGAAGTATGTAAGGAGCGAAGCACATGGCGTTCCATCGTCTCTGCCTACCCTCGTGGGATAAAGGCGTGATTTTATATATGTATTATGTATGTTTATTTATGTTTCAAGAATTTTGAACGAAATATTCTGAGTAACTGCATCTGACATTTCGGACCCCTATTCCTCTTGAACTAATGAAGTGAACTTATCCGCTATAGTTTTCCTTTAAAGTTTATTACATGTACTACCGACACAATTTTTTTCAGATTTTAGGATCCAGTAGTTTAGCTTTTAGAGGGGGGGTAGACGCCCTTCTCGAACAAAAATTTGCTCTTTAAAGTTAATCATCTCGCAACCGGATCCCTAAATCAAAAAACTGTCTTAGCAACCCCTAAACGTTTTTAAAAGTCCTATCTAACAATATCCCACACTATGGGGTAGGCGACAAAAAAAAAAACATCCCTACTTTACATGTAGGGGAGCTACCTGAAAAAAAAATATTTTTCCAAATTTTACTCTACGACTTTCTTTGTTTAGTTAACATACATGTTTATGCAAAATTTCAGTTTTCTAGCACCAACGGTTTCGTCGCTATGCCGTGGACAGACGGACAGACGGACATGGCGAAACTATAAGGGTTCCTTGTAGGTACTACGGAACCCTAAAAATAGCTTACATATTTCGTTAAGTAATGAGATGAAATTACGTATTTTTGTGTTAGACGTGTTTTCAAAGATTCTATCAATTTCATCGTGTAGATTACAAAATTTTAAGATTGTTGGCGTTTATAACTAAATTCTCGATTTTTTTTGTTTAGTAACATTTCGAAATAAACTTGCGAAGTGTTTTTTGTATTATTAATAGTATTGTCCCCTTACCCCATGAGACCTAAACATAACAGGTGAAGTGTGGGTGTTGTACACCTCTGCCACACCCTTCTGGGTAATATAGGCGTGATGTTATGTTATTTTTAGTAGTATTGTTGTAGCTACTACGCAGCTAGAACTTAAACATTCTATAATCCAACAAAGAGGTCACCTCTTTAGTATTGGGGACCTCACCGCCATTTTTCTCTGTCGTATACCGATCGCACTTGACTGATGTTGCCGTGCTCACGTCCCACTATCGTCTATTTCCTAGTAAACGGAGAATAGCCCTTAAAAATGCGTTTCTTTTTGTTCTTATTTCCTTGGCTTGCTTTTATGTCGCTGTACTATTCAGATATATATATTGACATGGATGTCGATTTTTTTTCAGGACTATCAAGAAAACGCTTCATTCAACGCTTCTAATAAACTTATGTATTTTTATTCGGAGTACCAGGAGACTTATGAAAACCCAAATCCATATAAATTTTGCAAAATTTATCTATAAAAAAACAATAAAACTAATCAATTTGGTTGATAATATGGTGTATAGGTTGGATAATTAAGTGCATATAAGAGAAGGTTAAAAAAAAAATACATACTTTGAGGAGGTATGTAACGTAGAGTGGATAACTACCTACATACCTCCGAAGTACGGGTGTACTGATTTTGGTACCCCCCGGTCTGTTTTAAAATCATGAATTATAATTTTAGATATACTAGCTTTCTTCCAACAGCTTCGCCCGCAAATTGTGAGTATATAACAATTTCTAAATATGTAACTCACACATCCATTACTGGTGTAGTCATTCTTCACATTGACATAAAAGTTCTAGCCCTGCATATCTAATTGCTTTGCTCTCTGTACTTGAAAATGTAAAAAAGCGCAACAATCTCTTATTCAAGACGTGGCAACCCTTGTATTCAGTTGCACCCTCGGTCGCAATTAATCAGCTCATTGTTGCACTCAAACTGAACAATAGTGTGTTTTTGACACTTTATACGTCAGCTGCAGAAAGATAAATTTTAGTTAAGATTTATTTGATTTGCGTTGTTTGCTACATTTAATTTTGGTTGAGTGCGTCAAAATGTCAAAGCATAAAATGTAAGATTGTTTGCTCTAGAAATTATATTCATCATTGAAAAATTCAAAATGAAAAAAAAATATAAATTTTTATTCACCTCCCACATAAAATCACATGACTTAAGTTAAAGAAAGAATTAGCATCAAGCAACCAATGTGCTTGTATATTTAGCTTAGCTGGAGGAAAACAAGTACTTATTTCTATATCAAAATACTCAGACGGCATCCATAGTCTAGTGGTTAGCGTATGGGCCAATCACCGCGAGTTGTCAGGTTCGATTCCTGGGTTGAGCAAAGTGTTATTTGGGATCTTTTAGTCTGAAAATTCACAATAGCAGCACGGAGTTGGAATTGTGTCCGGTGGATAGCAATAGGCTCACCCCATATCCCATGGGACCTAAACATAACAGGTGAAATGGTGATTTTTTAAATACTCAGTAAGTTGTTGACTGTTAAGTAACGAAGTCATAAATATCACTACCCGACTAAGACGTTCTAAGTAGTAACTCAATTAAGAAACACTAGAAAAGCAGTCATTTTCTTCGCGCAAAATTGTAGGAAACAACACATTTTACCCGTTCACGATATCATCAACGTTTTTTTATCTAAAAAAGCTAGCTCACCTGCGGTAGATGTCGTGTTCTCCTCGGCGGCTGGTTTTCCTTCCCGTTTCCCGATAAGCATTTCCCGTTTGGCACGCTGCTGGCCGCCTGCAAACCTTTTATCTCTTCATTCACCTCGGCAACTATAGGCCTTGAAATCGGAATGTTGTGCTTCTCAAAATAACCATTCTGTATCATTTGGTCTAACGAAACCTCTAATTCGCGGACTGGAACGACTTTTCTACCAAAAATTGGGTCATCAACGACCATTTTTCGGTTGCATCCAGAAACTTCAGAGAATTTTACGTTCTTTTTTTGCTCGTCGCCCTTTTTCGGGCGAGATCGGTACCTTTCGGGCGGGTCCGAGGTCCAATACCGTGCATTCTTGTCGGAAATTCTATGTGGCTTACACACTGCAACGTTTTTTGGAGTACCGTTAGCGGTTTTAGGGGTATCTAAGGCATTTTTTGTGGGGTTTAAAGAACTTTTAGAAGGATTAATGGAATTTGCTAAAGGGTTTGATGAATTAGGTAAGGGTTTTAAGCATTTTTTGGGTGTATTGGTTGGGTTATTAATAGGATTAATCTCTCTTGGTCTAGCACTAACATGTTTTCTATAAGTTTCATAAGTATCACGATTTCGTCGTTCAGTTTCAATTCTGAAATCGTAGTTATCCTTCTTATACCTTCGACCGTTTCTCTCCTCGTAATTGTAGTAGTTTCTTGGAAGAGAGTTGTATTTTACGTCGTAGCTTGTCGGTAGATTTAGGTATTCAGGTCTGATAGGTCTGAAGAGGGATAATCGACCTTGTGCTTCATCGAAATCTGAGTATATATCTTCGTAAACGTATCCATTCTTGCGTTTGGGTCGATCGTGAAGGTCCCGGCGTCTCTCCTGCCGGTATCGATTGGTGTCCCTATCGTACGGCTCGTACCGGCGTCTGTAATCGTATTCATAGTCGCAATCAGACCTTCTTTCATAGAGCAATCTCTCGCGGGAGCCGGCCATTGTCCTTTTATTAGATTTTTCCCGCCTGAAAAGAAAAGAATCGTATATTAATGAGGGATCGGAGATTCTGCGGATTTGTGGGGCTGAGTGCGGTTTTCTGTGCAGATTTTATTACCGACGCGATGGCTTGACTTGGATTAAATTAGAATTTAAAAGATGCTACTTGCAGATTACATTAGAAAGCTAGCGTGTAAAACGTGTCTTTGATAAATAAAACCACAATATAAATATTTATAACTTTTGTTTAACTAAAAATACTTTAAAACTTCCATAAAATTTAGATCAGTACACAAAAGCTTGAGTACATTGCAAATCAGGGGCAAATTTACAGTAAATATGTAAATCATTGTATATATACTACTATATTATGTAGAAAATCCTTCTAAATCCATAGTTTATAGAAATATAGACTTAAAATATAACAGTGCATTGTCATCAAGGCTATAGAACCTTTTTTATCAGCCCAAGAAGCCTAAGGACATTACGTAACGCATAAAGCCACAATCTTATATTTTGTACTAGCGACCCGCCCCGGCTTCGCACGGGTACAATGCTGATACTAAATACACTACAGAAAAACTGTGAACGTTGTATATAAAAACACGGATCGCACGGGTATATAATATATAGCCTATGTCACTCACTGAAAAAATGATTAAAATCGATCCAGTAGTTTGATTTATTCATTACTGCCCGTGGCCCGCACGCGTTAAATTTGCAGTAAAACAATTCCTCCTTTCTATGCATGTATTATACTTAAAAACCTTCCTCTTGAATCACTCTATCTATTGGAAAAAACCGCATCAAAATCCGTTGCGTAGTTTTAAAGATTTAAGCGCACATAGGGACAGAAAAGGCGACTTTGTTTTATACTAGGTAGTGATTGTGCTCATGGTAACCGATAAACCTATCAATGCCCAATATAAGCTGGTCTTGCATTGCACGGGAAGCCTGTACAACGCGAGGCCATCTTATGCTGGCAATGTATAGCTTGATATGTAGCTGTCTGCACTATACCTTTTCTCAGTTTTCAGTAAAAGGGGTATCTTTTTCTTTTTTTTTTATACTACGCATACAGCAAACGAACGTGTAGTCCACCTGATGGTAAGTGGAGTACAGCCCATGAACATCAACAATCCACAAAAGCAGATTATAGATGCGTCGCTGCAGCTGAGGACTTCGGTGTTATGCCTCTTGTACTAGTAATTTCAGGGCCTGATCTCACCACCAAACCGGTACACAGTAATGGAAGCACTACTATTTGGCGGCAGGTTAAAGGTGAGACGGTGGTGCTGCCGCCCTCGAGCTAATTCACAAGAGCTCTACCATCAGTAAAATGGGTATAAATCGGGGCAAACATCTTGAGCAAACGACCTTGAATGCGCAGAAACGAATTTTGGGTCGAGGCTGAGGCGCAGGGGGCGTACCTGCGCGTGATTGGTTGATCAGTCGACCCTTGCCCCGCGCACCGCGTCTTCGTTCCGCTCTCTCCCGAATACACGTGCGTGCAGTGAAGTACTCACTTTTGTGCTCTGTTATAAATCGTTAGTTGTTGTTGTTATTTGTTGAGTTAAAAGCGGATTTTATCACTGAATATTGTCGGCGATTTTGCCAATATTAAAAACCGAGTTAACTATTGTTTTAAATCGTAAGAAGTTCAACAAAACATGCCCACAAGCATTGTTTTCGATAAAACTATTGTTTAAGTTATGAGAAATTTGACAAAACAATGCACGACATAATGACGACATACAAAATGTTGCACATGTCGGCTATTGTTTATATTTTGGCTATTGCCTGCCACTGCACTCACACAAATACAATTGTCTATACATAATACAATATCCCGAAATAAACAGTAATTGTAATAAATAAAATAGGTAATTCTAAAAACTCGACGTGACTAATCATATTTATAGCAATATTTTGCTCGTAAGTGTACGATGCGCAAACTTTCCCCTACCACGTCACCTAATGCTCAAGAAGTTTGCCCATAATTGTATATGTGATACGGACAATTTATGCTTGGAACGAAGATTGGTTTGTTGTTATAGGGACTGGCTTTGGCTGCAACTCTTACGTCAATCACTGATTATCATGACCGCAACCAAATAAATCGTGATAAAAACAATATCTAATAAAAAAAAGTTCTTAATTACTACTATGATTCATTAGACTTTTCTACATGATTATTTTATAGCATTTAGCTATGCTAAGCAAATTATAATAAGAAACAGTTGAAAAAGATATGAGACCGGCAGGATTTGAACCTGCGACCTACTGCACACCGGGCAGTCGCTTTAGCCATCCAGCCACGGTATTACTACGTACGGTACGCTACTTTAATACAGTATACTTTCAAGTTATACACAGATGAGACGACGTTGAATATTAGTAAGGTATTTTTTGCATTTTTTGTTATTGAAGTCCTTTTTTTTGGTAAATTATTATAACTGTATGCCAAGTATTTTTATAATAAGTAATAAAATATAATTCTTGTATTACTTTCATGGCCTATTTTAGCGTGAATAGTAATGTTTTCCATTATAAATTTCTCAATATTACCTCGAAAACTGGAACGGTGCCCAGCCAATGGCAATTAAATAGGCTAGTACAATCTCATGCATTGCATATTGTATGAGAACCTAATGTACCCATTCAACATTAGTATGTATGTAGATTGGACTTGAACATAGGGTTTGCATTTCAAAGGGGTGAATAACTAAAGCCTAACTAATGTTTGAATTGGAAATTGAGCTTAAATATATTATGTACACCTTTACTCACCCCACAACACAAAACTTGCAGATATACTCAACTTCCTTTCATACTTAATAATAATATTATATTTAAACCTAAGTTATAAACCTTCTTCTTCTTCTTCGTATTCTTCATTGCTGAAGGTCGTGCCCTTGAAAGGCTTTCATTGCTCTTTTGGTTATTTCCTTCCACCTTGACCTGTTTTCGGCTTCTCTCATGGCAGTTGTAACCGAGAGCCCAGTGTGAGTGGTGACTTGGTCACACCATCGGCTAGGTGATCGGCCACGTGGTCTTTTTCCTTCCACCTTTCCAACCACGACTAGTTTGTCGAGATTATCTGGTTGGCGGCGGGCAATATGACCGAAATACCCCAAAATACGTTGGTAGCATACGGCGGACAGTCTAGTCTTTATGCCAAGTTGAGTTATAAACATATGGCAAAGTAAATTTTGTAAAAAAATATTTACATTTAACTACTGAGTATATTTAGCAAAAGATTAAAATGTGGGGATTAGCGCTGACAGCCGAAATACAGGTTAACGCCTAGTTCGGCTGCAGATGCTTCAATTTGTTTGAGATAAACCAAGCTAAACTGTAACATCTTAACATCTGTGAATCTTTTACTTTGAGACAAATAAATTTTATTTTATTTTTTTATTATGCGTACATTTCAATTTGTATATTTAGTAGTCTATTTAGTCGTCCAACTGCCTCGGTTTGATTCCCGAGGCGGGCAAAGTGTTATCTGTGAACTTTCCATCAGGATATTGAGAGTTGGAATTGTGCCCGGGACTTAAACAGACCAGGTGAAATCACGCCTATATTTGCCAGAAATGTGTAGCAGAGGTGTACAATACCCATACTTCACCTGTTATGTTAAGGACCCATGGAATAGAGGGTGATACATCGCTATCCAATAAACATACGTTGGTATTGTGCCCGGCTATTGAAAATTTCCTAAAGGAAAAATCACAAATTACACATTGCCCGACCCGAGAACCTAAGACCTCGCGGTGAGAGGCGCATACGCTAACCACTGGACCAACGGCTTTAATTTAGTTTTCATTAAACTTCTATTTAAAGAAGTTGCGGGAAAGTTGCCTAAGAAAAGGACTTACGTTTCAGGCATTACTCCTATTACCTAGGAGGATATATCAGAGGTGTACGTAACACCCACATTTCGCCATTTATGTTTATGTTCAAAATAGCGTTATGCAAATAATTGATCCAGGTTTATAAAGGCTTATACTACGGAAGCTAAACTAAATCTCAGACTAAAATGTAACGTATCTATACAAATAGATTTCCCTAATCACACAACCGTGTCCTTCATTCACCTCTACAAAAAGAATAAAACCCAAAAGCAATTCAATTCTGCTCACCCCAAACCAGTAATAAAGCTTGAAAGTATTATATTTTGGGAATGCAAAATAACTTCCTAATATAATAACTTTCCAATGCGAATGAGTGTCCCGGGCGCCGCAACTATGAGCGCCTTAGGGATGGGACGATATCTAAGTAAATATATAAAACTATCGATAAAATTTACTTATGATAATTTAATAATAATTGAATAATTTAGCTTAGTTAATTGACATTTTAAACCGTTTACAACCAGTAACCACTTTACCGTTCTGCCATTTTATCAATATACTAAAGTGTTCAATCTTCTTCTCCTTTTCGTGGCAATGACTATAGTAATTCTATTAAATAATTTATATCTATATAGTTTTAGACCAATAGGATGCGATTGAGACGCCTTTTTGGTTGGCCTGCATATGGTCTTTTAGGGTACAAAGGGTAGGAAGTATTGGACAGACGGGCCATATTTTGGGTGGGCTACCCACATTCGAAACTAGTGTTGGATGTGTTTGTGAATCCCCACTTGGCCAAGTTGTCTTTGCAGTGATCAATTTGGGTCCGGATACTGTTTAGGGGCTTCCAGATCGGCCACAGTAATTCATTTCCAGGTGGTACTTGGATTGATTTTAATTCGATTCTAAACAGTTTGATTAAAATTAATCTGAGCCCCGGTAATTCAAATTATTGTAATTAGTATAATTTAGTATTATTTATTATTTATTTTTACATCATTTTTGTAATGTTTTGACTTTTTCAAGCGCCTCCTGGGGCCTATGAAAATAAATGATTTGAATTTGAATTTGAATTAAAATTTGGTGGTAGATGTTCGGCCGGTACGGGCAACCTACCGTTCCATATTTCGACCAATAGGAGTTCCGTGGCTTCTTGCAATATTTTTCGCTTTTCTATACCCAAATTCTAGCGGGAAACTATATTATATTATAATTTATTATATAATAATAATATTATATTATAATTTATTATATAATAATTTACCTTGGGCCTCATTCTCCAAAATAACTTCCTAATATAATAAAGTTACATTGCGAATGAGTGTTCCGGGTGCCGCTAACTATGAGCGCCTTAGGGATGGGATGTTTTGAAATATTATATTTAGGACATCGATAGATTTTATTTACAACATTATCTATACCTTACTAGAAACCTGAAAACAGTTTTTTCAGCATCATTACCCAACTCATTCCACTAGTTTTTACGAGAACACACAAAGAAATGTAAAATAGATTTGGTTTTTGATTCTAAACAAACGGTTCTCAGATTTCTGTTAGAGTAAAAATATGGTATAAATATGAAGTAGGTATGTCTATATTTACACATGCTCACTTTTTTAAATATGCCTCTGAAAAACATTGGTGCAACTACGTACATCACACACCAAAGCGTTGCTACGAGATTATCATTTTGAAGATCATTTTTCACAGTGTACGTAGTTGAAAATAAGTATCAATATGGCAAGTTCACACAGACATTTCAACAAAAACAATACATTACTCTAATTACTGTTAACTATTTTAAATTATGAACCGATTATATTATTTGCTAGATTGAAAGAATATACAAGTTTTCAGAATTAGTGTTAAAATGGCTTGTAAATTAATAACGGAACGGCCAATCCACTCATTTTGGTTTGTATCCTACTTAAGATGGGTACAAATTGTTAAACGTGACGTCATGTAATGACGTAACACACAGTTGAGAAATTTAGGCCCGGAATGCAAAGATCGCAGGTTCAAATCCGGCCGGCATATTTTTCAAAAAAATCTACTTAAAAATGTATTTAGGATTTCCTTATTTTGTCAATTTTAAGAAAATTTACGTCTTTAAAAGCAAAATTCTGTGAATTAAAATGTTTTAATATCTAAAAACTTACATAATTTCGCATCACTAGTTAGCTTGGCAGCCTGACGCAGTGCGGTACAAGCTGCTTCATCGATAAATCTTTACAACGTTTAACACAACTCTACTACAGCTTTATTGTCGTCGTAACCAAGAAGATTTATACATAACATCACGCCTATATTACCCAAAAGGGTCTCGCAGATGTGTTTAACACTCATCCTTTACCTGTCATGTTTAGGGCCATATGTGATAGCGGGCGGGCCTATCCAGTATCGCGTTATTTGTGCACTTACGTTAGCTCATATCTGGTAGTGAATATACAATCCTTTTTGAGACTTGTATAAATAAGAAATTTACGGAATTATCTCTCCACATACTGTAGTGTGTGTAGAGAAATTTGCACGGTTTTCGTAGTGGATTTAGCGGTCACCTCACCTCTTTCTACTGCGCTGGTGTTGTGGATTCGATCCCACAAATGGAATCTGCAAATATTTGTTCTGGCTTTGGGTGTGCTTTGTATGAATGTTTATGAGCACCCCCGTAATGCAGGAATTATTCCTAGGGCGGGCATCGTTTTTTAAACAGTAATATAATTATATTTACGCAATTATCTCTCTACACACGCTATTACCACACACGTATACTTAAACGAGCGTGGCGGGCATAACACAATACTACAAAACTTATTGTTGTATATTAAGCCTGTATTTATATAAATAAATAAATAAATATCTCATAACGTACAACGGCATCTAGTCCCAAACTAAGCAGAGATTGTACCATGGGTACTAGAATATCTGATACTAATACATTTATACTTTACTATTATATACTTTTCTTTTGTAAATACATACTTATTATAATTATTTGGGTTCGGTGTCGGTCTAGTAACACCCCTTGCCATTTATTTTTTATATTTTCAATGTACAGAAATTTTACTTCTACAGATTTATTATAAGTACAGATAGAAACACCCAGACTAAGACAAACCCCCATGTTCATACACACAAAGATTTGTCTTAAGCAGGAATCGAACCTGCGACCTAGGCGTCGCAGGTAGGTGTACACTACCCACTACGCCATATGGTCGACATTATTAACCATGAAACCCTACTAACATTGGACTACAAAATGTTAACTACGGCTTAAATCATTTTACAAGTTAATTTGGGATTATTTTGTATAGACATTTTAACGGCTTTTCGACCTTGTGTACTTTAGCTAAACAGAGGATAATTATACAAAGATAAATTAGGTACAGTCGGCCAATGAGTTGGGTATGCAGGGCAAAAATTTCTAAGTCATAGTAAAGACTTACGACACCAGTTATGGATAAGTGAGTTATATATCTAAATAGTGGGTATATTACACTAATCTTCTATATATATAAAAGAAAGTCGTGTTAGTTACACCATTTATAACTCAAGAACGGCTGAACCGATTTGGCTGAAAATTGGTGGGGAGGTAGCTTAGAACCGGGAGAAGGACATAGGATACTTCTAAAATATTTTCGAGGGCAAAATTTTATCGAGGGCGTAGCCGCGCGGGGCAGCTAGTTAAATATGAAATACAAACTTGCAACTATTGCAGTCAGTTTTTGCTATGGCGTAGAAGTTTTTGCCCTGCACACCCAACTCATTGGCCGACTGCACACTTAATAAAAGCTTATTTTCAAAACCCTATGTTAATTATCATCAATACATATAAATATAATTGAACTGTCTGTTTTTATATCACGGAATGTCACATGTCGGAAACGCGCGATTCCGATGCCGCAATCAAACTGTTTCGATGGAATCATTCAATTGAGTGTATAGTTGGCGTAGTGGCTAATGCGGTCGCCTTGCCACTTTCAATTGCGCTGTTGTTGTGGGTTCGATCCCTACACGGGACAAATCTTTGTGTAATGCGCAAAGATTTGTTCTGACTCTGGGTGTTCTTTCTGTATGTGAATTGTATATTTGGTAAAAAGAGTTATTCCAGGTGGGTGTGTCGTTTTTTTTAAACTGATAAAACAGTTAATTGCTTCGATGGTCTAGTTGTTAGCGTATGCGCCTCTCACCGCGAGGTTTTGGGTTCGATTCCCGGGTCGGGCAAAGTGTTATTTGTGAACTTTCAGTAATTTTTTATTAATTATTTTTTTTACATTAAGCTTTGCTTAGCAAATTATACTAAGAAAAAGTTGAAATAATTATGGGACTGGCCGGATTCGAACCTGCGACCTGTACACCAGGCAGCTGCTTTTACCAACCGGCTACGGTCACCTCTTGCCAGTACCCACATTTTTCAAATGTATGTACTGTCATTTCATGACGTCACGTTCATCCATTTGTTCCTATTGTTGTAGAATACAGAATCATTTTCCCAGTTTTGATGTTGGGTATACCTTATTTTGTTTATTTGGGCATACTATAAAACTATTTTGATTAGAGCGGAAATCATTTAGAAAATAGTCGGAAAAGCTTTAAATAAGTTGCCAAATAATTACATTTATCAAACTTTAACCCAAAATACCAACAAAAACAAATACTTCTAAAAGGGTTGAACTATAAACTAGCTATTTATAGAATAGAAAGGATTTTTGAATTAATGGCGAACCCTTTGCTTCCAGATTCGTTTCAATGAAAAGTTTCAAACGATCCGTTTTGTAAGCTTTGTGAAACTAAACGAACTTCATACATCAGATCGAATGAAGAAAGTTTTTATTTTATGGATTTTATATCCTGGTTCGAAAATTCTGTTTGTTTTTATTCAGAACTGAAAATAAATGCTATTATCTGGGTCAATAGATAATGGTGGTAGAGCCTTTGTAAAAACTTTGATGGAGGGAACATCACCAACCATGTAAACAACCATGTTTTATGTAGGGCTATAATGTCACTTTATGGCAATATCTTTGGACACAGTCTATCGACTTCGTAACGTTTATGAGTTAACACTAAGGCGTTTCAGTTTGATGGTAATAAAGGCCCTGAATTTAGTGACACACAAGGTGTATTATAATTTTTGTGAATTATGGATGTTCATGAGCTGCCAATTACTATCAGAGAGAGGAGCGCCCGTTCGCTACATAATTTCTAGAATTAATTAAGAGCTAAGGTATTAAGAAAAGTTTTTAAACGCTCCGTTTTGTTAGCTATGTGAAACTAAACGAACTTCATACATCAGATCGAATGAAGAAAGTTTTATTTTATGGATTTTATTCCACAGTTTTGTTTGTTTTTATTCAAATCTGGAGCTTTGTAATGGTATTTTATTTTGGGTTGATTATAAGCGTGAGCTTGTAGCTTGTGTAGCTCACTAAGCTACAAATGGTTAAAATAGGCAAAATTCTTTTGGACAGCAGGACTCTTTATGCGGGCATTTTCAGGATTTGATTGTTTATCAAACAAGGTAGACTAAGGCTACTAGCATGGTTCCAACCCCGTGACAGACCCCCTAAACTTTCAGGAAAATGGCTGTCTTTTAAACAGTTGCAACCCTCAATCAAGAGAAGAACGTTGAAACTATGCCATGTGTCTATCAATGGCAAGGGGTGGTTTCTTACTTCTCTTAGGCACAATAATTCAAAAAATTAAGCTTTATCCTACGTCGTTACTTCTTTTAGAAGATACTTGGTCGTACTTAGCTATGTTAGAGGCACACACAGAAAAACTTTCAGCTTTTATGAAATGATGTAAGTCAAGCGCGCTCTGATTCTACAAGCATTCATATCAGACCAACAAAATATAAAGAAGCCAACTTGCAAATCTTTTAATAGTTCAAGGTTTTCAGCTGCAGCAAAAGTTTTAACAAAATATCTGCGTCATTGAAATTGAAAACCGTCTCGCAATTTGTTTCAATATCAAAGCAAATAATACTTAAATTGTATGCTGGCATTTGACGCAATGCGGTGCCGACTCGTTGCCAAATTGTCAAATTGTTGTATTGTATTAATTGCTGGAGTCACCTTGGAGGTACGACCGCATTACTTTGCTTTTTACCCTATCATGAAGACGGTTTTATGTTGTCGTAGTGAGCGAGTCTTAAGGCTGTATAATTTAATAGCATGTCTAGGTTGGACAAAAACTTGTAACACCAATAAGATTGTTTATTTACAAGCCAAAAGATGCAGAGACGTATTAAGGAAATGGTACTTGGAGTGCGTTTTTATAACAAAATTCCTGTCGAAATCTTGAACTTGCCCCTACTAAAGTTTAAGAGTATCGTTAAGAATCGTCTCATGGAAAGGGGCTATTATAAAATAAACGATTTCTTAACCGACACTACGCCTTGGAAATAATATTTATTTATCTAATGTATTTATTACAGTAATGTATTTATTATTTACAATTATTATGGTTATTATATTTCAAATGAATTGCCAAGTTAGACATTGTTTTATCCTATTTATAAATGATTGATTATGATTATTTTGACATATTATATTCTATATTGAGATTGACATAATTTATTTTTGACATCATATTCATATTATTGACTTAAGTTTCAACTTTTGACATTATAATGAATATCAATTGATACATTATTTTTATTATTTAATATGATGATTAATGAAAATTCACACTCACTAAATTTGATTTGTATAACCTCATTTCATGTTATTTCAAATATTGTTAAGTAAAGGCAATCTGTGTGTACATTTTTTAATTTTTATATTTTTGTAGTATAAATAGTTTTTGTTAATATTATTATAAATATTTTTTTGTTTGTTCTGAAACCCTTATACAGTAGTATACACACATTGTTTTTACTCCTTTATTTTCTGCTTGAAGTGTAAGATATTGCAACCTTATATACTATGGATTTATTTATAATAATTTAATTGCATTTTCTCTTTATAACCATATTTAGCTATAATGTTGTTTTGGTTGCTATAACTTACACATAGAATTATTGTCAAAAAACAAACAAATATTGTATGAATTATTTGAAAAGATGGTGCACATGAGTTTCTCACCAGCTCTTCTCATGATGCAATACCCATCGGAGCTGGTACTTGGATTGATTTTAATTCAATTCTCTAAGTTGAATTAAAGTCAATCTAAGCTCCGGTGTCAAATCATTTTATTACAATAAGTATTATAATTTAGTTAGCTAAGTTTTATTTTAATTTTAATTTTATATTTTTTGTGTTTTGATGTTTGTTTTGACGTGTTCAAGCGCCCCTTGGGGCCCATGGAAATAAATGATTTGATTTGATTTGATTTGATTTGTACCTATTGATTTGGATGTAGGTACGGGCGAAGTATCGTCCTAATAGGCAAAGATTGTATGATGGTATAAAGCGTTTTTATCACATGATGTGTTTTAAACCAGAGAGAATGTATTTAACTAGAGACAACTATAAGATTTAAATGACATTATTCCCATTGCGTGAGCAATGCTGCGTGTTCCACAAAAAAACACGTCAAGGTTTAGAAATGTATAGGATTACCCGGCCCGGGGATTTTTTTCTATGAAATTTGACAGTCCAATTAATGCAACATCTATGACCTCTCTCAAACATCCAGATTTCGACTGAATGTCCAAATTGAAGCCTGACCTTGTAATTAAGATGGCAGTATATTTTTTTAGAGTCGAATTATGCTACTAAAATAAGTTTAATTCTATATAAATAAATAAATATTTCACAACTCACACACAACGCCATCTAGTCCCAAACTAAGCAGACCTTGTACTATGGGTACTAGAATAACTGATACTAATAAATATATACTTTTTTTTTGTAAATACATACATATTATACATAGAAACACCCAGACTAAGACAAACCCCCATGTTCATGGGGAATCGAACCCACGACCCCGGCGTCGCAGGCAGGTACACTACCCACTCCGCCATCCGGTCGTCAATAAATTAATTACCACCCATAATATAATAAGATATCCATTAAACGGTTTTATTTGGTAAGAAAAATGTTGAAGCCAAAAATAAACGGAGTTTCTGAATCTTGATTACTTAAGAATATTATACTGGGTGGCGCAAAAGTAAAGACCCTATTTGGTTCAGCTATAACATTTTTTCTAAATTAGAAAACTAGATTTAGATTTTTTTAAATGTATATTTGTGCCATTAAATTTCGTACCATTAGGATTTAAAGATGATGTCTTTTAAATGGTGACCTCCAGAGTTGATACACCTTGAAGAGGATGATTTTCCTTCAAAATTGGTTATGAGTGACGAAGCGCATTTCCATCTCTCAGGGCATGTCAATAAGCAGAATACTCGGTTCTGGGGCACTGATAATCCGCGCATTATTCAAGAAACACCTCTACACCCACTAAAAGTTACTGTATGGTGTGGCATCTGTGTTGACAGAGTGATCGGACCCTATTTTTTCGAAGACGCTGGAGGCAATGCGATAACTGTCACTGGAGAACGCTACAGAACCATGTTACGTGAGTTTTTGATACCCAGTTTGGACGAATTGGGGCTGGAGCACATCTGGTTTCAACAAGACGGCGCTACGGCACACACAGCGCGCGACACTATGGACTTAGTGAGGGACGCTTTTCCAGACCGAGTTATCTCTCGTTTTGGCGATTTGCCTTGGCCTGCAAGATCACCCGATCTGACCAGTCCAGACTTCTTTCTTTGGGGTTTTTTGAAATCTCGGGTGTATGTGAACAAGCCACAGACTCTCGCAGCTCTAAAAGAAAACATTCGTCAAGAAATAACGAACATATCGCAGGAAGTGTTACGGCAAGTTATGCAAAATGTCATAAATAGGGCTCAAATGTGTATCAACTCTGGAGGTCACCATTTAAAAGACATCATCTTTAAATCCTAATGGTACGAAATTTAATGGCACAAATATACATTTAAAAAAATCTAAATCTAGTTTTCTAATTTAGAAAAAATGTTATAGCTGAACCAAATAGGGTCTTTACTTTTGCGCCACCCGTTACTTCAAACTATACATATCCAGTATAAGTTGATCTTGCAGTACACGAAAAGCCTATACAACGCTAGACCATCTTACACTGGATATCTACAGCTTGTTATGTAGCTGTGTGTAGGTATTGGCATCTGAAGTAAATTGAAAAAGCCGCAAAAGGCAGGCCATTCTCACGTCGCATTGATTAACTACCTATGTACTATGTACCTGATATGTGTATGTATGTCGATAGACAGTCGCCGTATAATTACTTAGGTACCACATAGTGGTGGGAAAGTAATGTTGTCGTTTATATTATCGACGGTATATACAGGGTAAAGGTAGATAAATGTTGCTGTGTCGCATGCAGGATAGGTGCGAGATAGCAACATATATAAGAAATTAAAATAAATTAAATTCATGACTGACTTTAACCTAATGTTTTTATTCAAATGTTATTGTTGTTTTTATTTTTTTTTTTATTTGACATCATTTAATTTAATTGAATTTTTAATCTGTTAATTGTTCATTTCATTATAATGTGATATATTTAATGTGATAATTTATGTGTCAATTATGAATGTGATATATTTAATGTGATAATTTATGTGTCAATTATGTAATTAATTTTAACTGCTCAATTTTAAAAATTGTAAGTTGGACTAATTTGTCTGAATAAAGAAAGTTATTATATTGAAATAACAGCCTCGATACATGATCAGTATTTTTTTCACGACTGATAAATGTTCACTTTTCCTTAACAAATTGAACATTAATAATAATAATAGCAGCTCTATATCTGATACATGTCCCACTGCTGGGCTCGGGCCTCTTCTCATGATGAGAAGGGTTAGGCCATAGTCTAACACAGTGGCCAAGTGCGGATAGTTAGACTTTACACTCACTTGAGCACTTTTTAGGCACTTTCAGGTATGCAGGAGTCCTCACGATGTTTTCCTTCACCGTTAACGATATACATATCTTCCAAAGTAGCGTACATCGCGGTTAAGTCGAAACTGATCGATCTTTCAGGTTAAGCAATGCCAACCGCGATCGTAGTCAGAGTTGAAAAAGTCTGACAACTATTTATTTATTTATTTATTAGGTAAATCTACAGAACATATATATAACATTTTTGTACAATAAGATGTCTTAAATAATATGGCTGATACATTTTCCAATTACGGACTAACCAGCATGCATTTGTTAGTGCGACACATAATAATGAAAATTTAAAACTAAAACAAATTAACTTAAATCTAAACATTGTAAACATTGTCTACTTTGCCTACAATGCAACTAGTCTAACACAGAGTATCGTTTTACCTCGTACTGGGTTGTGAAGGTCTGCTATCAGTCGCTTTATGTAAAATACTAATATTCAGCTAAATCCGTCAGACTAGAAGCCGACCCAAATCTAATTAGGCAAAGGCTAAAAGACACATTCCTTAAAAAAAAAAACTAAAAAACACGATTTTAAAGTACTTCTAACTAAAAAGTGAAAAATAATTCCTAATATAAGCTGAAAAAAGCGTGGGTTGCTCGATAGACGAAAAATATGGCACAGAGCGCCCCACGCTTTTTTCAGCTTATATTAGGAATTATTTTTCACTTTTTAGTTAGAAGTACTTTAAAAGCGTGTTTTTTAGTTTTTTTAAACTATTATTTATTTTCTACTTTTTAGTTTGGTTTATTTATAAGAGCGTTTTTTTTTTTTTTTTTTTTTTTATATATTTTTAATTTTTTTTATCGAATTATTGCATTGTCATCGATCTTTGACAGGTGTGCAAAATTTGAATGAAATCTGTCCGTTTAAAGTGGGTCAAAATCGAGTCCAAAGGAGTCGGTTACATACAAACAAACAAACAAACAAACAAACAAACATACAGGTGAAGCTAATATAAGCGTGTTAAAAAGACGAATCTTAACGATTTATTGACAGAGGTGTATGCCTTGGGTTTAAACGCGAGACCTATGACTTTGCAGTTCTCCTTAGGACTTCTTCTACTCGTCTATCGCTGCTCAAAGACAACAAAAAGTTTTCCTTTAAAACTTTTTTTTTTTTTCTAAATAAATATTCCACAACTCACACACCATCTAGTCCCAAACTAAGCAGAGCTTGTACTATGGGTACTAGAATAACTGATACTAATACATATATTCTTTTGTAAATACATACCTTATTATACATAGAAACACCCAGACTGCAAACCCCCATGTTCATGCACACAAAGATTTGTCTTAAGTGGGAATCGAACCCACGACTTCGGCGTCGCAGGCAGTATGTGTCAGATTGGCCCAAAACTATGATTTTCTAAATCTAGCCAGAAATATTCGCAGTGTTATGTACCCATATTTTAAAACGACGTAGAACTATTCAACCAAAGTATTCGTCAAAAACGTACCATACACAAAAGTTGAATCTCGCTTTGATATCACTTCTATACAAATACTACATTATTTAGTAAAAACTTTTCTCCAACAACATTTTGTTTAACATTCTCATGTAATGCAAACGCTGCATTCTGAATACGATATTCTGTTTAAACTTGTACAATAACATTCCGCTGAACATTTCGTATGTACACACGGCTACATGCTACATATCAAGCTATACAATTCTAGTACAAGCTGGTCTCGCGTTGCACGGCCAGCTATATACAATGCGAGACCAGCTTAAACTAGAAATGGATAGGTTGATGTGTACTCATGTGTACATTACGTTGCTGAAAAAAACTTTTTTGTAATTTCCGCAGTTTTTGTCCCGACTTTCAGTTGAATGTACTATATCAGCCATTTTGTTTCGTTTGGTATACGAAATTTGTTGCGAACTGGCACGTAGTTCACCTGATAGTAAGTGTAACAATAGCTTACGAACATCCTCAGTTAAATTAACTTTTAAACTATCGCGTTGCATGATTATTTAAATTATTAAATTAAATTATTATTATTATTTTAATTATTATTTTTAATGTTTAATTTTTATGGAATGCTATCTGTTAATGACTATTTTAATTACTTATTTATTTCAACTATACATCTCAATTTTTTTTTCTATTTCTACTTCCAATTATAATGTAATATAACATGTTGTGTAGATTGTAAGTTTGTCTGTTTTTGCATGCATTTTAGTATTTATTAATTTCAAAATTTATTTCTGTTCTTATAAATGTAGACGCTGTGGTCTCCTCTAATTGAGGAAACACATAATTTAAATATTGTGAATGTTATTATTAATAATGTGTTGTGTATTTCTTGTTGGAGATACTATAAATAAATTAATTATTATAGAAATTATGAACGGGAATTAACGCGAGAATGCATATTATTTACTTTTTGGCTATACGTTTCGACAACGGGTTATACTAGCCGTTTTCTATAGCATACTGAATAAGCAACTCACCACCTGCGCCGGTGATATCGTATAACCCGTTGCCGAAACGAATAGCCAAAAGGTAAATATATAATTATGCAAGATTCGCGTTAATTCCCGATCAAAATTACTATAATAATCCACAGTTAAGGTGAGGATCTCGATAATTTTAGGTCCTAATAATAACCACCAAACTGGAACACAAGTAACACAACGGTAGTTCAAGCTATTGAACGACAAGTTAAAGATGAGACGGTGATGCCTCACTCGTTGGTTGTCACCTACAGGAAAGCTGGCTCGTGTCGTGTCGTGTGCATAGTCTCATTTTGACCCCTTGTTTTCGAGATGCTAAGGTTAAAAGTTGTACATATGTGCGAGACGAGATCAATGCTATTTACATCTCTTGCCTCGCACGTGAGCACTGTTTTAAACTATTCGCGAGCGCAGCGAGTGATTCCAGTTTAGAATTTTTGAATTTGGGATTCAAATTTAGGAAATACAAAGTTTGCTTCCTTGTTACACGCATAACTTCCCACTATAAATAATTATAAGGTAGGAAACATTAGTATTACATTAGTGAAAAAACCGTTTTGTAATTTCCACAGAGTTTCTGTTGAATGATACCTTAACAATTTCGTACATAATATTTTTATTCCCTTCTTCATTTTACGCCTTTTATGTTTTGTCAATGTATTGTTTAATTTTATGTTTGGATGTAAACCTGTTTTATGGAGTGCTCTAACTTTTATGTTGCTTTTCTTTTGTACCATTTCAGCTGGGGCGTATTGAAATGACTTTCTTTTTCATTTCATGGTTATTTATGTTCATTCAATTCAATTGTTGTTTGTATGTTGAATATCTAGTTAAGCGTTGTTTAAAGTTTTTATTGCCGGAGATGTAACTTTAAAAAAAAATATAATTTTTAACCTCATTTTTTTTTTTGCTCTTCTGTATTTGTGCTTTAGTTTTACAAAGATTCTGCAGGTTAAGATTCACCTATTCATAATAAAGAACCTGATAACCTATAAGGCACTAATCTGACAGATAAAAAAAATGTAAAGTGTCAACTGGCAGCTAATAATCTTAAACCTCATCAGAGTATGGTCTTCTTCTTCTTCGTCGTGTCGATGGCTGAGTCAAATTTTATTTTACTTGCCATCGTGGTGAAAGGATTAGCCAATTCGCTTTGGAGAATTCGCGAATTGCCCAGGGTGCGCCGGACGTAGGGAATCCTTATCGTCACTCGGGGAGGCTATTTTCATGCACCCCATCAGAGTATGATTAGACTGGTCTTAATAAAATTGCCTTTATACAGGGTGGATGCAACATAGCGACATTTATTAAAACCACAACTTACATACATAGTCAGTATTTATTTTCACTGATCTGCATCATAATTTTTAAATTATGATGCAAAAAACACGATTTCAGAAAAAATAAAAATTGAGATCATTCAATTCGTTCGGCAAAACGTTTTTTACCGGTGTCTGATGCATCCACTCTGTATGTAACAATGGTTTTATTATATTTGTAGCCAACACTTGAAAGTCGCTGTTATCTCCAGACTTTCCGCTTTTGTTGTCAACGTTCAAATTATAAGAGCGGCGTTGGCGAAAGTATTTTTTGTCCTTCGAGAGTTGGCACTCGTCTATTGATTTTATCTAAACGATATAACAGTCCATTTTCACGATGGAAAATATTTCGTTTTGCACTTTACGATATTGATGGTATTTTTATGTAGAAATAGAGTTTTCCTTCTTTAAATAATAATAATAATAGCAGCCCTGTATCTAATACATGTCCCACTGCTGGGCTCGGGCCTCTTCTCATGATGAGAAGGGTTAGGCCATAGTCCACCTCGCTGGCCAAGTGCGGATTGCAGCACTTTATGGCGCTCTCAGGCATGCAGGTTTCCTCACGATGTTTTCCTTCACCGTTAGCGAGCGATAATTCATATGATAAATACACACATATCTTCGAAAAGACGAATCTTAACGATTTATTGACAGAGGTGTGTGCCGTGGGTTCGAACCCGAGACCTTCAACTTATCAGTCCTGTCCTAGTCCTTTTTTAAATAGAAGGAAAAAATTTATACCAGTAACAGATAAATTTTATTTACTAAATAAAGTATAACCTAACCAAATATAAAAGTAACACAATTTACAAGTCTTAGTATCGGAATACAAAGCGGTAATGCTGCCAGCATTTTGGGAACGAGGCCTTCTGACAGTGACTTATTAAGTTATTAGACTAATTTAATTTAAGATCATTATATGTATATTTTTCTGTAAATAAAAATCATTGTAGTATAAAAAGATAGACCATCAAAAAATTAAAAAATTACAAGTGTAAATAGAACACAGCTGTTACTTTCATTTGTTTATGCTGTATGTTTATCTTACTCGAAAAATCTGCTACTTCTCAAAAGCTTGAATATTTTTTTTGGTATACTGCCTGAAAGAAATTTAACCCATTACCTACTGTGTATTGCTGGAAGCATCTTCTGATAGAAAATCTTGAGATGCTTTTCGCTTCGTAAGTCCTTTTCAAGAATGTCATTAGGTATAACTTCACAAGAAATATCTCCGAGCCATCAGAATAATGCAGTACAAACTATGCAGCATATTTCACACCAGAAACACGCAGGTGTATGGCATGTGTCTAAACTTACACTATTCTTGGTAAGTACATGTTACAAATTGCATGTAGGCAAAGTTTAAATTTAATTGTAAATGTAATTTCAATTGGATTTGCATAAAACACTGCTTTTTATTTAAATTATTGGATACCCAAATAATTGTTTAAAAACTTATCTGAATCAAAATAAACTTAAGACAAAAATACATTCCACACGGCAACCAAATGGATTAGTATAATCGATCTGCAACCCAGTTAGGAGCAAAAACAGTGGCAGTGTTAGGAACACTAGTTGACAGGCAGAAAAAAGGGCATTGGGACTGGCCAAGCAATATTGGGTACATGTCAGTGTTTGCAGTTATGCTCGTTTTATTACTAGCCGTTCTTTAATCGTTTCTCCTTTGCACTGAACATTTCAACCTTGATGTAACAAAACTTTAAACAAATCATAGCCCATTTAATTTTACGGTCAACTTGGCTTCAACTCTGTTAGTGCAAAATTAAATCGTCGTCAAGTGGAATCGAACAAAACTAAAAAAAAAATATGTCTGAAGTGTATGTACAGTGGGCCAACGAGTTAGCTATACAGGGCAAAAACTTCTATGTCATAGAACTTACAACACCAGTTATGGATAAGTGAGTTATTTATCTAAATAGCCCACTATTTAGATAAATAACTCACTTACTATATTACAATTATTAAATATGTATTTCACACATGTATTATTTATTGCAGACAGTTTGCCCTGCATACCTAATTGCTTGGCCCTCTGTACATTTTACAGTGTTTAATTTAACCTTAAGAAGATATATCGCAAACTTTTTAGAACTGAATACAGTACATCAAAAACTAATAACACGTAATAACTAATAGAATGTATAACAAAATAAACAATCAAGTTGTCTCTACTAAAATGTTCGTTCCAAATCGACAGAAACAACATTTTATTGATTAAATAGTCATAAAGATTTTAAATGAAATCATACCGTTTACTAACCTTTTATATTTAACCTTAAATACTTGCATGTTTTACTACAATTACACATTGTAACGGCACGTCAGTTGTCAAAACGAAGACTGGCGCAAAGATAGTAGACTTTTTAGCGGTTTTTAGCATTCTTGTGCACTTTCAGTTCAGACTCTTTGCAGCGCAGACCCGAAGTCCACTATGTCAAAGGTTTTGGAGATCAAACGACAGAGTTATTTTTTAAACAGGAGCCGTACCAAATTGCCGTATCACTTTGCCACTCAAATGCGATTTAAATTTACATATTTCCTTGTTTACGGGTGAAATATCGAATCTTACAAAACATTGTTAATTTATTAAGATATTATGGTGTGCTCTAAATTAAACTTCAATGATTCTTCTTCAATTGAACAGTCAACAGTTCCGGGAAATAGATGACCAGAATAGCCAAGTAATTTTCCTCGTATCCAACCGACTGCGCCAGTTAGGCCTCCCTACATGGAAGAAGCGTGAATAAATAATGCTCAGTAAATATTCCGTCTTACTGATGGCTGTAACAAGGCGGAATATTAGATGCAGCTATTAACTTCACTTTAGTCATTGTATGGACATTATGGCATTCGCTAGCGATGCTCGCGACAGTCAGTCGCGAGCATCGCTAGCGAATAGGCGCGGTAGGCGCGCGGTTAGCGAAAATGACGTCGTGTACAGTAAAGTGCGTGAATTGCAATGTTGTTATTGACGAACTATTGTCATTTATCATGAACAAAGTGGATGTGATGGACCAAGAAAGTCTAGTGCGAATATGTGTATCGGCTTTTAGTGTTGAGGAGGTGGAAAGTTCGAAAAAATTGTTGTTCGAATCCATTTCAACGGAGATTAGGAACGTTAAACGTAAGAAGAAGAATGATGGCAAAATACAAAGGGATCTTGAGGACATCCTAAGCGTAATAAAGGGTACTGACCCTGAGAAAATTCCTATATTTGTGGCGAAAGATTTGCATAAACTACCCCCGATTACCTTTGACCAAGTAGATGTAACATGTTTATTAAAAGATATCTTATTATTGAAATCACAATTAGAACAAGTAAAGAACAACTATGCAACCACAGAACAATTAAATGAATTAAGGGAGAAACTGGTTAATAACAAGCATGATTCGTTATTATTTTGTACACCGAATCATTCACCCTCATATGTAAATAAAAAAGCGCGCCGTGCAAAAAGTCATGATTTTGATTTTGAATCGCCTGCGCTGTCAGTAGATCCGACGGTAACGGGGTCAGTGACCGCTAGAGAGAGAAGTAGTGCGCTATCACGCTCGCACCAGCAAGTGGTGAATGGGCCCGTGTTGAAGGCGGGGTCTGTTACGAATACTGAACTTGTTATCAGCTGTGAGAATAAAACGGAGCTATGTGCGCTTAAGGAGATTAGGAGTGAGATGGAACTACCATTTATAAGTAATAGCATGGATCAACAAGATAGGCGCCAAATTCAAATTCAAATGAACTGCGCGGATGATAAGCAAACTTTTGCAAGTGTGGCGAGGTCTGAAAGGTTAAATGAGAAACCGCAAAATGGGAAATGGACATTAGTACAAAATAAAAGAAAGATGAATAACAACAAATTTAGTGCGTCTAAGGGCAAAGCGCGCATTGATGACAACAGTAAGTTTAAGCCAGCGGATACAAAAATTCCTTTGTTTATCACAAATGTTCACAAAGATGTATCGGAGAAGGATGTGGCGGAGTACATATTCTCAAAGACCCAAGAAGAAGTGTTGCCTATTAAAATCAAAATGACCAGAGAAAGGAACTACAGCGCTTTTAAAATTTTTGTGAAAAAAATAAACTTACAGACATATCTCGATGATAGTATGTGGCCCGTGGGGATTTCATTTAGACGTTTTGTACACTTGAAGAGCAGTGGTGAAATAAATCCACAACGTGCGACTGAGAGGCAATCATTGATAGCGAATAATGGATAGTCAAAGAAATGCAAGGCTGATTTCTTTTAATTGTAAATCTTTGAAAAGATCATTGGAAGGAGTGCGACGTCTTTGCAATAAGGCGGATATTATAGCGCTACAGGAAACGTGGCTACTGCCCCATGACCTATCGACGCTGGAGACGATCAATGAGGATTTTGGGAGCACGGGTACCTCGGCGGTAGATACTTCGGCAGGCCTTTTGAGAGGAAGGCCGTATGGAGGTGTTGCTATTTTGTGGAGGAAAAGTGTTTTTCGCTCGGTCAAAGTTATCAACTGTGATGATGCCCGTCTGTCAGCGGTGAAGGTGGGAGTAAGTGACTCGTGTATCATTATATTTAGCGTATATATGCCAACAGATTGTAATGAAAACCTGCCTATATTTACACAATGTTTAAGTAACATTAGTGCAATTGTGGAAGAAAATAGTGATTGTTCGGCCGTTTATATACTGGGTGACTTTAATGCGCATCCAAATGAACTTTTTTGTAACCATCTGTTAGATTTTTGTGACGACCAGCAGTGGACATGTGTGGATCTTGATATCATGAATATATCTGATACATACACTTTTGTTAGTGAGGCCCATGGCTGTGTGAGGTGGTTAGACCATTGCATAGTCACGAATGCAGCTCTACCTACAGTCACGAATGTACACATTGACCAGGACGTGCAGTGGTCTGACCACTTCCCACTAATAATTGATTGTAACATAGGTCTGATCTCATGTAACCAAATAACAAGCGGAACGCTGCCGCCGAGTAAGATTGTTTGGGGTGACCGATCTGTTGAACAAATACAGCTATATCAAAAATTATGTCACACTCAGTTACGGGAAATTCATTTTCCTGATGACATGAGTAAATGTTGTGATGGAATGTGCTCCAGCGAAAAGCACAAAATATTGTTAAAGGATATGTATATGAGACTGGTTCACATATTATCGGAGGCAGCAATAGATACGTGCAAACGTTCGAAGAGGCGGAGGAGAGGCGGGTATATTGCAGGGTGGACAACTTATGTTGCGAGTGCCCATAGGGAGGCTAGGGTTAGGTTTTTGAACTGGGTGGAAGATGGGAAACCCAATTATGGTCAGACATATGATGACATGAAAGAAAGTAGGAAAGAGTTTAAGAGAAAGTTGAAGTGGTGCCAGGATAGGCAGGAGCAGATTAAAATGGATGCTATTGCCACTCATCATTCTGTTAACAATTTCTCGCAGTTCTGGAAGGAAACAGGAAATATGAGCCAAAAGCCTGGCCTTCCGGTGAGTGTAGATGGTATAAGCAATCACCACATGATAGCTAACCTATTTAGAAAGCATTTCAGGGTGAGACCAAAGCATGACACAGGTCTGGTTCGGTCGCTCGACATTGGGACGGTCACCCAGGAAAGAAGCGTCACATTTACAGCGAAAGATGTGAGAAAGGCTATTGATGCAATGCAAAGAGGCAAGTCGCCTGGGCATGATGGTCTCAGTGTCGAGCATCTTAGGCATGCCGGTGTTCATTTGCCGCGTGTTCTCTCCCTGTTCTATAATCTTTGTCTTTGCCATGGATACTTGCCGGAGGAGCTTACTAAAACAATAATAGTACCTATTAGTAAAAATAAAACAGGCGATATATCGGACGGGCAGAACTACAGGCCCATCTCACTTGCTACAATAATAGCTAAGGTGCTTGACAGCTTGCTTAATAATATTCTTAGTCAACACATAAAGCTGCACGATGCTCAGTTTGGTTTCAGAAGTGGGCTTTCTACCGAAAGTGCGATACTATCTCTTAAGCAGGCTGTCAGGTACTATACAGATAGGAAAACACCGGTGTACGCGTGTTTCCTGGACTTGTCTAAAGCTTTTGATACCGTCCTATACGACAAGCTTTGGGCAAAGCTAGGCAGCACGGGTGTGCCGGTGGAAATCGTAGTCCTCCTAAAGGAATGGTACCGCTGCCAGCGGAACCAGGTGAGATGGGTGGGAGCTTTGTCCGACCCATATAGTTTGGAATGTGGGGTTAGGCAGGGCGGATTAACCTCTCCTCTCCTCTTTAACCTCTATGTAAATGAACTAATCGGTGAGCTCAGCGGCACACATACTGGTTGTCATATCGATAATGTTTGCGTCAATAACCTGAGCTACGCGGACGATATGGTGTTGCTGGGACCGTCGGTTGGTTCAGTTAGGAAATTACTGGCGATTTGTGAGGCGTATGCGGCGGAGCACGGTCTCACATACAATATTAATAAAAGCAAAGTACTGCTTTTCAAAGGCAAGCTCAATGTGCCGCACTGTGCTCCTCCGATAACGCTATACGGTGAAAAGCTGCAAATGGTGACCAGTTTTAAATATTTAGGACACATAGTCAATTGTGAACTGTCTGATGACGCCGATCTAGAGCGTGAACGTAGGGCACTGGCGGTCCGAGGGAATATGATTGCCCGCAGATTTGCTCGATGCTCTATTGACGTAAAAATCACACTTTTCAAGGCATATTGCCAATCGTTTTACTCAAGCAGCCTGTGGGTAAGTCATACCCGTCGGGCCGCCAATGTCTTACGTGTTCAATATAATAACATCTTTAGGATGCTGATGCGGCTACCTCCCTACTGCAGTGCGTCTCTAATGTTTGCTGAAGCACATACGGATGGCTATCACGCCATAATACGAAAAAAAGTAGCTTCGATGTATAGGCGTTTGAGAGACAGTAGCAACGGCATCCTCAAAATGATTGCCTCTCGGTCAGACTGTCCAATCCAAAATAAATGGATGTCAATTTTATTAGGGCTTGACTAAATTTATATTGTTTGTTTGAATGAATCTATGTTTTATTATCTATAATTTTATTATTGACATGCATGAATTTCTATTATTTGTTATTTTTTTTTTTTTGATATATTTATTTTTATGTAATAATTGCTGACTCTCGACATATTTCTCACTGTTTTACTATGGATTTTTAATCTGAAATAAACGTATTATTATTATTATTATTATTATTATTATTATTAATGCATAATGGATTTCTTGAATAAAGTCGAGTAAGAAAAATTGGTGGTGGTTTTAAGGTTCCTTTGGCCTTTGGTTAAGTAGCTACAAGACATATTTTACCGGTTTGGCATATATCTGTATCTAGCTGTTCTCTGAAATATTATTCCCAAGAATATTTATGTATAACAAGTATGTATTTACAAAAGAAAAGTATATAATTATATATTATTATCAGTTAATCTAGTACCCATAGTACAAGGTTTGCTTAGTTTGAGATAGATGGCGTTGTGTGTATAAAATAAAATAAAAAATTAACAATGATGCGATTCTACAAAATTATATTCAAGTACGAATATTTCAATACTTTTACTAGTAATCGAATACCATTAAAATTTACTGTAATAAAACCGCGGTTTGATTTGATGGTCTAGTGGTTAGCGTATGTGCTTCTCACCGCGAGGTCTCTGGTCCAATTCTCGGGTCAGGCAAAGTGTTTCAGGAAATCCACAATAGCAGCACGGAGTTGAAAGTGTGCCCGGTGGATGTCGATAGTCTCGCCCTTTATCTTATAGGACCTAAACATAACAGGTGTAATGTGGATGTTTTACACCTCTACCGAACCATTCTGTATAATATAGGCGTGATGTTATGTTACGTTATGATTAATTTAATAATACCAACCCATTCTGGATCAATAAATGAAATTACAGTTTGATGTCATTATCATTTGAAGGATCAATTTGAAAGGGGTGCATGAAGGAGCCCGAGTGACGTACACAACGATTCCCTACGTCCGGCGCACCCTAGGCAATCCGCGAGTTCTCCAAAGCGAATTGGCTAAACCTTTCACCACGATAGCGAGTCAAAATAAAATTTGACTCAGCCATCGACACGACCAAAAAGATCAATTTGAAATAGAATATTTGCAGAGTTGGTAGCTCAATAGCATGAAATTAAACGGTATATAGGCAGCAGGTATAAAATAATAGTGGTAGTTCTAAATTCAATTATCAAATAGATGCTTGCAGGTATTCTAATTAAAATTGTGTTTTCAAATGTGTTAATTCCACTACTTTTTGGTTAAAATCTAATTGGGAAATTGTTTTAGCAATAGCGTGTTGAATTGTAGATAGATAGATAGAGAATTCTTTATTGTACACAAAGAAGAAGTACATAATTGTGATACACAGTCTAATTGAAACATGCACAATGGGCTTATCACTATAAAGTGATCTCTTCCAGGCAACCTTTGGATGGACAGGAATAAGTAAATAGACATGGTCAGTGGTGTAGTGTAGTAAATTAAGAAAGAACTTACTTAACTAAAATAATGTGTATAAATACTGTATGGGTATTGTATGTTATGTATGATGGACCAAAAATAAATCACGCCTTTATTATCCAGAAGGGTGTGGCAGAGCTGTATTATGTAACACCCACACTTCACCTGTAATAAAAATAATAATAATAATAATATATTTTTATTTCAGGCATCAGGGCCCATACATAAATAGCTTATAACTAACATACATATTTGTATTTTATAACTTATAAACTATTTTACACTTTTAATCGGCGAAGTGTTGCGCAATTGCGAGGTGTCGTGTAACCTTCCACGAAAGCGGCGATACGCGACTCCCTCCGGCCAGAAATCCTCTTGAAGAAACGTCTCCAGATGATGTGGGGGGACGCGCACCACAAACGATTTGCAATTTGTGTTGTGGCGCGGTTCTAGCAGAACGACCCTCAATGTCCACTTCGTCTTGCCCCGGATGTACTCTACGAGGTCTTCAATGTAATGTTCAGGTCCCATGTAATAGAGGGAAAGCCTAGTCATCTATAGGGCACAATCGCAGTTCCAGTAAGGATACTTTTTATAACTGTTTTTTTTGTGTTAAGTGCAGATAACCATTTATTAATTACCTATGTAGGGACACAGTGCAACCGGCCGGCGCAAATGGTATTTAAGTGGATTCTTAAGTTAAACCGCCCGGTTCGCTAGTCGCCTTCCCGTATCGCTAGATAGGTCGTAGTTAAGTTATAATAATGTAGTCATACATTATGTATTCTGGTACCAGTACTTCAGTACTACAGTACATATTACTTAAACTACAAATTTATGAAACATAGGATTACGGGACAACAGCAAAATATATAAAACTCATTTGAAACCCAGATGAGTTACAAATTAAATAATATCAAACCAACAACTGACCAAACATAACAAATAACTAAATAACTTCACATCCATGAAATGCGAATCTCACTTCATCCATTCATTCACCAAATCAATTCACCGGTTCAAAATTAATCCCGTATGCATTCATCGAACGCATTAAAACTCGAAATAATCCAATCACAGGCTGCACGTCAATCGTAATACCAATCATAGTTATATCCGGCTTTTGACGGTCATTTTATTATCCAGATTTAACCGGATTTGACCAGATTAAGGCGCATGTGTTAATGCCAATTCGTATCAAGCCGTGCAGGTTTTGCTGACGTTTCATGAAACGATACGGGCCTGATACAACATGCTATGAATGGTGAAAAGGTACAGAATTAAAAAAAAAATACAATTAGACCCTCTTTGAATTAACAAGATGCTTTGTATGGGTAAATTTTAAACTGGTTAGTATTTTATCTCTGCGTGGTTTTACCTGGATTTAAAGGTAAATAGTATTTTTATGAAAGAATTAAAGATAAATGAATGTAGAATTTCCAAATGTAATACAACTCACACATATATGCAAACTTTATTCACGAAACAGTATGTGATGAATCTTTGTACCCTCTTTAAAAAGTTAAACTATTGACATTTAACGGCCTAAGCCTTATAAGATTAAGATTAAGATTTGTTCTGAGACTGGGTGTGCTTGTGTGAGTGAATGTGTGTATTTGGCCTTGTTATTGGGACCATTGGATAGTGTAATTGCTTCTGGCGTTCTATCTAATGTAAAAAAAAAACAAAACATAACGATTACCTACTGCCAGGTATCAATTTAAACCATCCGATCAGTGAAATTAGTCCGGATATTTCCGTTAAAAACAAGTAAAAACCTACTAAAACAGGGAAATAAGGTTCTCGATACCTAATCGAGTATTTTGTATTCGGGGCGAGTATATTGCGAACAAAATTATCGATTTACGATTGTTTCACGAAGTATATGAGGTTTTGTTCCCGACAGGCTTTGTTTGCTGAAAAAAGGACGATACGGAGTTTTTTATTGGCTGGAACCGAACTACGGGGTATGCAGAGTGATCGATTTGTTTAAATAGTGGGGTTCAGGGAGAGGCACGGGAGTGGTCAGGGGCCTAGGGCTGCCAGCAATAATGCAAAAAAATACGTTAAATTTGCGTTTTGTAAATCTATGTCGATGATCGTTGACAATCGTTGAATGTTATATTTATTTATAAGCACTACTAACAGTAAAATTACAGATATACTTTAAATTCAAATTCAAATTCAAATCATTTATTTTCATAGGCCCCAGGAGGCGCTTGAACACGTCAAAATATTACAAACAAATGATATAAAAATAAATTATAAGTAAAACTAAATTATACTAATTACAATGATTTGAATAACCGCGGCTTAGATTAATTTTAAGCCAACGGTTTAGAATCAGATTAAAATCAAACTAAGTACCAGCTCCGATTTTAATATCTACAAATAATAGGTGTGCATAACATTCACATTGTAACTTTAGTTATTGAGAGTACAAACTTTGACAAACATGCATATTATTATTCCTAAACAAAATTTATAATTAACAAACAAGAAAAGACAAATAAAGAGAAGAAGCTTTTTTTTAAGTTTTCGTGTGTATGTTACACGTGAGGTAGTATTTAGGATCGATATAATTGTACCAGGAGGTGCAAATACATTTATGTCTGAGGTTTCTACCCTTTCATTGTAGACAAGCCATGCGCGCTTAAGGGCTATTATAGTTAGTGTTGATCGTGCACGTATCGCATATCGTAAATGCTTACGTTACATTTAGCGTATAGATTATAGCGTATATATTATATTCAGCGATTGTTATTTTCCTGATTGACATAGATTTACAAAACGCAAACTTTGAAAAATGAGACAGATTTGAGTAAAACGAAAAACACGGTGTAATATACTTGAGAAAAAGCGGAGTGTCTAAAACATTGATTGAATGATTTGAATGATAGATTGAGACATATTTTTTCTTCTTGTCACATAAAACCGACAGGAATATTAATCCTAACGTATCAATCTTTTTTATTTTACAGTTACAGCTTCTTTCGAATATATTTTGTTAAATGTTATTCTTTTCTTATTTTACATCATTATTTCTTTTGAAGTATTACAAAAATTAAAACGAGATGGTTTATTTTGTAGAGTCTGTAGAGCCGCAATTTTTTGTAACAAACAAACAAAGAAAAAAAAATCATCTTTATAATATTATTAGTCAAGCTAGACATTTTTCGTTGAAGTAAAATTTGCTATCTCTAATATTGTATGCCTTCTAGTTCGCATCCATAAATTATACCCTGTATAGCAAGGACGTAACCAGCTACATAATATAACGCCTCATCAACATTCCCATCACCAATTTCAACTCAATGTTACACACACAATTGGAACCCCAGATTCTAAATCATATTTGTCAAACGTGAAAATAATATACCTCCATAGCCTCACAATGAATTGAGCTCAAAAAACACTTTGTTAGTTTAGGACCTTTAATAAGCTTCAAAATAAAATTACGTCATACAGGGTCATTTTGAAAAGAATTAAAAGCCTGTATCCGCTTACATACCGCATTCTGAATATTTTTTGCTTCACGACTTTTGAAAATTATATTTTTATATTTCCTTGAACATATTTAGAACACAAGAATAGATTGAAGATGCGTCGTTATTTCTAAAGGGCATTATGTCTCATAATTATGTCAGTTATTTTCGGGACCTTTTACCATCTAGGTGGCATCTATTCGAGAAGGTTCTAATTGAAAGTTATTTTTAAACACCAAAAGAGGCTTGAGTTCTTTATCAGGCCCGAATCGTATCATAAAACGTTAGCAAACGTGCATGACCCGATTCAGATTGGCATTAACACGTGCGCCGTAATCGAGTTAAATCCGGTTGATCCGGATAATGAAATGACCGGTGGATTCCGGATATAACTATGATTGGTATTACGATTGACGTGCAGCCTGTGATTGGACTATTTCGAGTTTTAATGCGTTTGATGAATGCATACGGGATTAATTTTGAACCGGTGAATTGATTGGGTGAATAGAATGGATGAAGTGAGATTTGCATTTCATGGATATGAAGTTATTTCGCTATTTATTTTCTGGATTTGATGTTTTTTTAATTAAATGTTTTTAGGAGCTGTTAGGGTATAAATATAGTATTTATAGGTTCAAATATTGCGTGATTTATACACCGTCTGATTATTTGTGTCGATAATTAAATTTCACGATGCGTAATTTTTATTCATATTTGAAGCGGCCGTGGCACCCTGGATAAGGCACTGGTCTTACGATCGAGAGCCTGTGGTTCGAATCTTGGCCATTACTCTAATAACGTGAACGTCTTCCGAACACAAGCGAATTAAGCTTAGGTGGAGGGGGTTAACAAGAATACTAGTAATTCGTAAATACAAATTAATAGTAGCTTTAAAAAAAATCAATAGCCTTCAAATATCTTAAATATAGATACTATTTTGATCGTCATGCAGAGAAATAATGACAAATCTTTGATAAGTTATCCATTTAATAGTTTTCTAGTTTCTATTAAAAAAACCTAAAATAAAAAAAATATGCGTAGGCCGAGAATCGAACTCGGATCAACTGCTTGGAAGGCAACTATGCTGACCATTACACCACCAACGCATGTGATAGTATAGATTAAATATAGCAAACTCTATTTAAGAGATATATTTCCATTTGTGTAAACATTTAATTTTCAATTACGCTTTGATTTTGTTTACTTAACAACAAGTACAAAGGTTGTTTTGGAGCAGTATCAAATTGAATATTTACTTAGGACTAATTGGAAATCATTTTCTATATTATATTTTTTTCATTTTTTTAAAGATTTTTATGAGGCGTTTTTTTGAAGTCAACGGGATGACGCTTGTTTTGAAATTATGTCTTGCACTTTGCCGCAACAAATCACATTTGTCAAAATATGAAATCTAGATATTGAATTAAGATTACATTTGAAGCTACACCCCAGCATCCAATAATATTTTTCAAAAAAAAAAACCGGTTTTAATTACAAAAAATGCACTCAAAAGCAAGATATACTTAAGTAATGTTTAACGTTTCGCCTCATCAGTGTATCACTTGAAAGAATACAGTAAACGGCTCTAAGGTGCCTTTATTCAATAATTACCCTCGTACTTCCTTACCGTTGAGGAGTTGTACTTTCTAGCATTAGCTCAGCAACATGAAATACTGACTGCTAGATGCAAATGTCCGAGTAGCTTTTGGTAAAATATGAAAAACAATATAGAATAATAATAATAATAATAAATTATTTATTGACATATAAAATTACACAATTGAGTATGAGTCCTCTGACCCCTGAACTAGTGCTAACTGTATTTCAGGGGCCAGCGTCTTCGTCCGTATCTGTTGGTACAATATAATGTCAACTAGGTTAACTTAATATAAAATACATTATCATTAATACAAATAACATCCATTCATGATCATAACTCTATTGTTGTAATAATAAACCTTTTGCTTTATTGTGTGTGTGTGAGTGTGTGTGAGTGTGTGTAAGTGTGTGTGTGTGTGTGTGTGTGTGTGTGTGTTTGGTTTGTGTATTTGAGTGTGCATGTGGATGTGAGTGTATAAGGCGTAAAAATTAATTTATGTGTCATACTTTACTTTTTAAGTATCAGATTTTCAATGTCCTCATAGTTAAATCCATTAAGCCATTTCAACAGTAGTATTTTAAACTGAAAATTATTAAGTTTTTGTAAATTAGCATGCAATTTAAGTAGCACATTATAAAAGCGTGGTGCAATAACATTAATATGTCGCTGTGCAAAGGTAGTGGCTACAAATGGCACTGGACAGCGGTTAACGCGTCTCCCCTCAAAAGGCAAGGTAGGTATCACTTTACGGTGATAGCGCCTCAGCATCTCGTAAATAAACAATTTCCTCACTGATAATACGTCAGCATCATTGTAGACTTCCACCGTTGGATGCCTGTAAGGAAGGTACAGTAGTATCTTAAGAACCACACGCTGAGCCCTCTCGATCAAAATCATAAGAAGCCTTTAATATTTTAGGATTGCCTTTGATTTATCTAGGATCCTATCATCAGATTGTGATCTGATAAAAAAAAGACCTACATGACAAGAATTGCTTAAATCGGTTATTGCATAAGACGTCTTCGAGTAATCGGCGAACAAACATAAAAAAAACAGAATAATAAATAAAATCGAATATCGAACCTCCTCCTTTTTTTTTCAGTCGGTTAAAAAAGCTCTTATGACAATCAAGCCCGAGACTTCGTAGCTTAAATTAAAATTGACGATTAGTTTCCTTTCATTAGAAGTATTTCTTCTCTTTCCTTTTAATAGTTTTAAATCGCTGTACTTCCAAATGTAACAACATTGTCTCGACCAATAAATAAGGTATTAAATAACAAGGAAGCATCTTTCTGAACTTTCTAATTGATCCTTACATAGTTTATAGATCCTGATTGCTTCCATCAGTACAGTAATAAAATCTTTATTGAAACTAATGTAAGCTAATTAAAAACAAGGAAATGTAAAGGAATGCGTAGGCCGAGAATCGAACTCGGATCAACTGCTAGGAAGGCAACTATGCTGACCATTACACCACCAAGGCATGTGATAGAACCTTTGAAATTGTTTATAACTTTAACCCACTTTTATTAAATAAACCAATGAGAATCAATTCATGTTTACACAAGTGTCTAAAAATAAAGTGTATCGCCAAAAAATCGAATTTGACAATTATTTTTTAATTTGATTTTTATGACTTTTGCAAAGAATATTTCGTACGGTAGACCAAAGATAATGTAATACTACCGTAGACGGTAGACTTAATTGGTTTTTAGGGGGTTCTTGATGTTGATGTTATGTAGTGTGTGTAAGTATTATGTTGTATGTACCCATGTGTGTCATTAGATCTAAGCTATATATTTGTAGACAGTTCAATAAATCATCAGTACTATACCTGCACTCTTGTGTTTAATTCCACACAACCCTACAGTTAATGATAGAGGTTGCGTGCTAATTATATATTTTAAAAACTGGTACCAGAAATACATACTTATATTATTAACTTAACTTAATGACCTAACGGCGTGAATGTGGAGAGACGACTGCCGAGCCGAGCAACTGCGCATTTGCGCCTAGGTACAATTTGATTTGCAGATCCCAATGCAAAACTATTTTGTCCATAATTTCTAGAAAACTACTGAATCATAACATAACATCACGCCTATATTAACCAGAAGGGTGTGGCACATTACACCTGTTGTGTTTAGGGGTAGACCAATGGGTTCATCGGGCAGAAATATAATATAATGAGAATGAGAGCAGCGATAGCCGAGTGGGAGTCCGTAGGACTGCGAAGTTAAAGGTCTCGGGCTCGAACCCACGGCACACACCTCTCGTCTTTTCGAAGATATGTGTGTATTTATCATATTAATTATCGCTCGCTAACGGTGAAGGAAAACATCGTGAGGAAACCTACATGCCTTAGAGTGCCTAGAAAGTGCTCGAGGGTGTGTGAAGTCTACCAATCCGCACTTGGCCAGCGTGGTGGACTATGGCCTAACCCTTCTCACCATGAGAAGAGGCCCGAGCCCAGCAGTGGGACATGTATTAAATACGGGGCTGCTATTAGTATTATTATTATAATTTGTTAAAACTGTTTGTTCTTTCACTTACACAAGAAATGTAATCAATTAAGAGGAGTGGAGACCTGGTGTCCTGAAATACAGATGTCAGTCTAGTTTAGCCACCAGTCTCACACAATATAATTATTATGTTGCAATGTGATAAGTATCCCTATGAATGTTTTTTCATGTGTGATTTTTATAGTGTGTTGAGATAAATAAACATTTTTTTTAAATTCCTACTCCATGTTGCTATTGTGAATTTAACTTAAACACTTTACCCGACCTGGGAATCGAACCCTAGTGGTGAGAGCCTCATTAATAAATAAATAAATATTTCAGAACTCTTACACAACGCCATCTAGTCCCAAACTAAGCAGAGCTTGTTCTATGGGTACTAGAACAACTGATTCTAATACATAATTATACTTTTCTTTTGTAAATATATACTTATTATACATAGATACACCCAGACTAAGACAAACCCCATGTTCATGCACATAAAGATTTGTCTTAAGTAGGAATCGAACCCACGACCGAACCCACCCGAACAACACTACCCACTCCGCCATCCGGTCGCCGGTCGCCATCGCTAACCACTATACCATCGAGGCAGATAATCAATTTTGATGAATCTTGAAGTTTTCCCTCAAATAGGTTACCTATGAATCAAAAAACAGAAGCAGAATGTTTAATATTGCGAGGCTTCATAGACGAGTTGTCCATTAAACTACTAGAACTCGACTAAGCTAAGATAATTTTATTTACACAGCTGGAATTTTTTCACATAGTTAAAATAGTATCCTATTTCGACAGTTATTGACATGCGTTGGTGGTGTAATGGTCAGCATAGTTGCCTTCCAAGCAGTTGATCCGAGTTCGATTCTCGGCCTACGCATCACTTTTTATTCTTCAACGTTAAATTACACTAAAATATTTGGACGGCTAATAATTTTTTTGCAACATTCTGTGTTTTGATAGTAAAATAGGTCCTGTAAGTTTCTTACACACTCTGCTATAAGATTGTTTTTTTAAACAGATTTATCTTACATTTAGCCTAGAATATAGATCCTATCTGTGTTATACAAGCGTCTCCCATATCTTTGTAAACTAATATCTCCAATACACCTAAGTTACCCATATCCCGACGGAAAAGACAATATTATTACGCAGTACGAGATATATCTGCGTTGACGGCGGTAACATTGGAGTTAAAGCCTCTATACACAAGCACTATTATGTAAGATGTACCAAAATACTACATTAGAATTGCTAAAGCAACGCCTGTCTGAGCTATATTTATGCATTTTTAGATTCTACGTAAGCTAACTGGCTTATAAATGAGATAAATTATTAGTTTCGACTTGTCAAAATGGTCAACAGTAGCTCAAAATGGCTCGTGTTACACACTGCTGTGTCGTTCAATGTTTTATTTTTACTTTGTTGGACACGTTGCTTTGAGTCTACAATTACTACAATTTTTATTTGGAAAATCCCAAAGTTGGCTAGATAATGGTAATGGCAAAATTATTAGGATAATCTAAGGTAACGTTGAAAAATCGAGAAAAAATAAAACAGTGACAATTTGATACACTCAATGACTCCAAATTGTGTACTGAATCTCAGGTAAGCGGTACCGTCACGATGTCATTTACAACCTCTAGATGACGATACAATCAAGATGAATTTAGTCCTAGAATTCAGACGTTTTCCTATCACAACCAAGGATGATTCGATGCCAAATGGTAGTGTACTACTAGTTTTAACTATTTTAAAACAGTATTTATTAACAACAGAATAACTTAAAAAGTAGCTTTAAATAACAAACATAATTATGTACATTTAAATATTCTAATAACTTAATCAAAAAAAACAAAATTGAATACCTAACTATGTACAGCTGTAAGAAAAATAGAACTGAATTTTGAAACTGGTGTAAATGCCATCACTATTATTTTTAAGAATTCTATCATAAACGTCAGGCCATAACTCATAGAGAATTGAAATAAGCTTAGCACCTATGTTTTGCCTTTTTTCTTTTCATAATGTGGCTTATAATGTGAACAACACATGCTCGTGTACACAGCCCCTAACTCACAGTATCGCGTTGCTTGATGAAATTGAATTCATGTCAAGTGTATCGGCGTGTATTGTAGAGAGCCAATATGTTCTGTTGTTGCTGGAGACAGATGGTTGCCGAATGATAAATATATAGCCTGATAAGACGGATTGTTGAACCTAAATAAAAATATGTAATATGTTTCTGAAATATTTATTGGTAGCGACAGCTAGACATAACCATTATGCTATATTAGTGCTAAGACGTTCATAATAAATTAAATAAAATAAAAATAACCTTTACTCCGACTTTTACAATATTTTTTTTTTATTTCACGTTTAACTTTGTTTTTTTTTTTTTACTCAGACATCGGTAAGCCAGGTTGTCCCTTGACATAGGCCTCTTCCAGATTCTTCTATTCTTCTTTGTCTCACCCTATCCTTCTCCAACCTTTGGGTATATCATCCTCCCATCGTGTCACCTGCCGTCGAAAAGAACGGCGGGCGTCAAGACGTATTAAATAAAAATATTAAATAAAACAAAATATACTTTTCGCTGATATCTTTGACGCAGTTTTCCTTTAAGCCTTTTTTATCATACTTTTATTGTTGTACTAGTCGATCGTAATGTATAATTCTTTTGAGAATATTCAGACAGATAAATTCCTACTACCACTTTTGCTCTACTCGAAGGTCAAATCCACCTTACATTCTCAAAACAATGAGGCGGTCTTTCTCTTAAAATATCAAATCTGTGTCGAATTTTTGATGTTGGTATGAGATTATGTGATAATGTCTTTTGAATGTAGAAAATGGAGACGGTTTTTATTTTTTTTATATTTAGCACAAGCATGACAAAGATCGTAACAGCCTATCGATCACATTTATTTTTTTTTTGCTTGTGTATGCAGACACTTATTAGATTGATAGAGGACATAAATTGAAAAAGAACCTTTTCGGGCTTTCTTTTGACATAAGATATTGATCATGACATACCATATATTTGCGATTTGGTTGAAGTATTGTAATTGAGCTACAAAATTACTTTTTTTAGATGGATAGATACAATGCTTTATTCATAAATAAAAACATACATTTTTAAACAGGCTCCACAAAACCGAATGATCGGTTTGTCTGTGGAAATACATTGCACTAGGATTAGAACAACATTTCACTTTCACTTTAATTATCATAAATAAGACTCTTTGTATTATTCTTGAATGAATAGCCATAGTGAGCGAGGTAAATAAAAAATAAAGAAAATCATTTAGTCTCAATTTCACAGATGTTAGACAAACCGGGAACACCCAAATACTCCGAAATATTTAATTCCGAATTTTGATGTTCCGATTTTCAAATGTCCGAATTTCATAACACCTAAGAATCATAATGTCTATTATTAAAAATCACGAATTTTATTTTACCGAAAGTCGATATTGCGATTTGTTAGTTTTCCGATTTTCATACGTTCGAAGAATCAAATTCTCGATTTAATTTTATCAAAAATTCATTATTCAAATTAGTAGGTTAGGTTAGGTTAGAACTGCGACCATAACACCGCGGCAGCGGTCGGCGAGTGCTAGAATCTATCTGTGTGATACTCTGACCCCTTTCTGAATCGACTTTAATTCATTCAAGCATCATTTAATTTTATCAAAAATTTACATACTATAGGTTTAGCATGAAACATGATATTATGGTTAAAGTTTAGTGTATGGACTGATGAAATTCGGTATTTCACTAATAGTAATTATAAACGTTAGGAATATTAAAATGTAGTATTTATAAAAATAGGAGTAATGATAAGTCGGAGTTCTTATATTCGGAATTTTGAACCATTCGGAATTATGAATATCGGTATTTTGAAATTCGTGATGGTGACTTTCGGAATAAAGTTTTTCGTATTTATGTAGTGTACCCAGACAAACCTTATAAACAGGATAAGCATGCAACACACATAAACTAAAGTGAAAGCTGTGTTCTGTTTTCAAGTGTAAGTTGTGACACTTTTAAATTCGGTCTGGTTATATTTTATGGGTCGGTAAGAACTATCCGGCATCTCAGAAACTGGCCCTTTATTCTCTCACCACAATATTTTAAAGTACATTATAATATTGACCTAATACAATTTTTACAAGTATACTGTGGGGAGACTGGTGCCAACGCCTGTTTTGCTGGTTACCTAGAGAAGTCTTGATACGATAATTTTCTGGATATTAATTCACTGATAGAACGAGTTACTATTAATAGAGCTACTACCTGATAACTAATAGAAAAATAGTTTATCCTTCCCTTATTTTAGTCCTGTCAACAGCTGTTTCTTTGAGCTGGTAATTTCACGTGCACCATATACAAAACATGGATTCTTTTTGGATTTCATGGATTTATATTTGGCCGCTAGAAATAAAAATCAGACGGTCTATAAAACGAATAATCAGCACGTTCGTTTAAAAATAAAATTGCTTCACACAGCTTGTGTTTCTAACCATAAAAATGACAGACTATTGCATATTTTTTCTCTCTTTTGCGAGAAAAAGAGTTAATTTAAACCGTTGACCTAATTAGTAAGCGTACGAGCGTCGCCATTTTGTATGTTTCTAATAGCCTTTGTATTTTTATTTTGTAGATTATGTTTCTTTTATATCACAGATGTAGCTAATGGTCTACTGTCTTTATTGGTTAGTAGTAATAAAAACAGTCTTGAGGTATCGTAACAATTTTATTATTCTATATATTTTTTGTATTTTATATCGAACCTGCACCCAGCCATTCGTATGCTGCTAGACTCGAAATTTATAAAACCTTTTTGTGCCAGCGTTATAGGATTCATATTTTTAGCGGCATAGGATAGGAAGAATGTTATATATTATAACATACAAAAAGACATAGCAAAGCTATAATTTGCTTTAAAATATAACAAAAAAATATTAATTGTTTATTTTAGTTATTGATCCCTTTTATAGTGACACCGTAGGGTTAAATTTATTCGGAAACGGTGTGAATCCAATTTAGGTATTGGACCTAAAGCAGTCTTTCTCTAAATCGAGTTTCTGCACTTGCCTAAATCTACGTCGGACCCATCGATGTGTTGTCCGCAGGCCGATTTTGATCTACAGGGGCACATAACTGTATACATTGTGTAACATACTAAGAAACAGTTGAAAAGATATGGGACCGGCAGGATTTGTACTTCGCCATGTTGATTTGTATCTTCCTATGAACGTGACGTCACGAAATGACGTAACATACAGTTGAGAAATTTGGTGTTCTGGCAAGAGGCGACCGTTGCTGGATGGCTAAAGCGACTGCCCGGGATGCAGTAGGTCGCAGGTTCAAATCCTGCCGGTCCCATATCTTTTTCTACTGTTTATTAGTATAATTTGCTAAGCATAGCTAAATGCTTTAAAAATAATCAATTATAAATTGTGTAACATTATTGTGACTTGCATAAAACCACCCAACACATCACAAAAGTATTTCAAATATAACGTGAAATTCATGTCCAATGAAGAGAATCTCTCGTATCTTTTCGTACGATTTGACAGAATAAGCTTTATAATTTGGAGGACGCAGGTGCTTTGCCAACCAGCTGAGGCCGCCCAATATCTTTGGCTTGATATACATTCTGAATAAAAGTTGAGATTTTCGATTATGTTTTGAAAACTTAGTTAATTTTATGTATTCTGATTGTTTATTTTAAACTTTTACCCTACATTTTATTTGTTTTGTTTTTTGGCACCATATGCTGAGTCTAACGCCAATATCGCCATCCACCGTGCTTAATTGAAACTCCGTGATGATAATGATGATTTGTAATAAAACTGTATAGCCACGAATGAGCGGAGTCTTCTACCACAGGCTTTTTTAGCTTAAAAGGAGACTCCAATCAATTTTATTATTGTTACCCATAAAAAAAAAAAAAAAATTGAGAATTCCCTGACGGAAAAGCCCAAATAACACTCTTTCCTGACCCGGGAATAAAACCCATCGACTTACGCTAACGACTCTAGTATAAAAATATGTTTTTTTTTTTTTTTTTTATTCTACGCTTACAGCGAACGAACTTGTAGTCCACCTGATGGTAAGTGGAGTACAGCCCATGGACATCAACAGTCCACAAAAGCAGATTATAGATGCGTCGCTGCAGCTCAGGACTACGGTGTTATGCCTCATGTGCCAGTAATTTCATGGCTTGATCTCACCACCAAACCGGAACACAGTAATGGAAGCACTACTATTTGGCGGCAGGTTAAAGGTGAGACGGTGGTGCTGCCGCCCTCGAGCTCATTCACAAGAGCTCTACCACCAGTAACATAATACATAGTATGTGACATAACACTTAAAATAAAACTGGAGGCGGTAACAATAGCAGCAAAGAGTTGGAATTGTGCTCAGTGGATGGCGATAGGCTCACCCCTATCCCATTGGACCTATACTTAACAGGTGAAGTGTGGGTGGTATACACCTCTGCCACACCCTATTGAGTAATATAGGCGTGATGTTATGTTTAACAAGTAATTTAAACCATTTAAACCAATTTATTTGCCACACATTATCTTACATTTAAAAAAAAAACAGTTTACACGAAATATAAAATAGTACACAGAAAATGTGTGGCAAGGGATCTAGCTCAGTATTTGCTGCGCGCAATGCACAGCACTGATTTTCAGCTAGTTCAGCCAGAAAGAACAACACAGTAAATTAACGCTCACTAGAAAATATAAACAAAGTTACACTACAACCAAAAAAACAATACAAGAAAAAATAAACTAAAAATTATAAATTAACGAAAATTCCTGGATACAGATACAAGACACAAGGTGTACTAGGAGAACTAGAAATTTAAAAAAAAAATATATATATATTTATTAAAAACGAATTGAATTTAACAAAACTGATAAAGAAATAAATACGCACAAAAAGTTGATCCCAATTTCAAATGAAACAGAGAATACAAATTGTATCAAATGATTTACATTAAATAAATCTAACAATGGAAAGCTTTCACGGCACTTGAAATGACTTGACACCAATTTAGATTTGTGATAATAAAACGAACAAGACAGGTAAATGCCAAATAATAACAAAAGGTCTGAAGGTGATTCGTCATTTATTAAAATTAGAGATGTTCACGGCAGCTTAGTCGCAGAATAGTCAGTAACAGCAAAATTTGGCCGATAATTCGACTAAGCCAATCATAATCGGTTAAATTAAAATAAGATAAGATAAAAGTTAAAAATTTGTTTATTTCTCTTTCACAAATGTGTTCAGGGTAGTACAATAACAAAGTAATTAAAAAATACAGCTTACATAGTTACAAAACACCTTTGTGAGAAACTGATTTCTGCAGTAGCTAGACCTGTGTCACAGATTACCAGGCTCCCTGACCCCTTATACAAAGTACTGGTAACAATCATTAAAAATATTATTTTGCTAATGAAAAGACACGATATTAGAGAGAGTGTGTGTGTGTGTTTTAGTGTGTGTGTGTGTTTTAGTGTGTGTGTGTGTGTGTTTTAGTATGTGTGTGTGTGTGTTTAACTTGTAAAATATTATATGCAGTTGACTGGTTAAGAAAGTGGAATTAGGAGGTTTTCAGTTTCCGTGTATGATAAGGTTAGCAACCAATGTGTTATTATCTTCTTAACTTTATATTTTGTAAATGGGTATATTGATCGGAGCTGATTTATTTTATTATATAAGTACCCAAGTAGCACAAAACTGCATTATAAGATGTCACAAGAGGTAACATCGGTAACTTTAGCACTTATGAAGAGTTATTACAGTACACTCGACCTGCAATAGGTGAAAAGTGAGCTTTCACCTGAATAAGAACGTTATTATGCGTCATGGAGGCAACACTGTAACGCTTTCAGCGTTAATATAGGTAACATCAACAGCATTATACAGCTTTAGCAGTTTAAAGGATTTTTGTGGACTTTAACTAAGCTATATTCTGAATTGAAGACCACAAGTGTACCCTTAGATCACTTGCATTTTAAGAAAGAACACGTGAGCTACTATAATGTAATCAGTTATTCTGTGGCTTCAAATAACAAAGATATAATGCCTTTTGTTGCACAAAGTGGATTTTGTGTAATGTTAATCAGCTTGTTACAAGCAATCGTATAAAAGCTCTTATAAAGCCCACATGATCACTATGGGTGAACATTATTATATGCTATGTTAAAGCAATCTGCTCTATATTAGCTCACATATTACCCATAACCTCCTTTGAGCTGAATACTTGTACTATCGTTGACAATTACTCTACTAGTGCCGTTAAATAAGACCTTGAAGACTTCTTTATTCAGCGCTTCGTAGGTTACGTACTATACTAATCGCATCGTTTAATAAAATATTGTTTAGAACGGGAGGGTTCCGTATCCGAAAATGTTGGTGTAAAAGCACGTGCAAATTTAGATGGACAATACTCTTCAAGTATACAGCGTATAGTATATAGTGATAACGTATTGTGCAGTAATGACAATGAATATAGATGGGCAGATAGATCTAACTATTCTGCAAGTTCAGACAGTGACATTGTATGTCGTGATAAAAATGATAAAAAAGAAAAAAATCGAGAAAATATAAGAAAATGGGCCATTGGAAAAATATTGCACACACAGCTTTAAAGGATCTGTCAAAAACTATCAATAAATTTACTTTAAAGACAATTCGAAGTGTCAAAAAATGTGTTTTAAATATTGTAAAAAACGGTTGAAGAATAAATAAAAATTCAATTTAATCCTTGTTTTATTTTTCATCCGCGGATCCCTAAAATTACTTCAAAGTTCACTGATGATTACCTACAGTTATTTGCATACATGTTACCCACTATCAAGCTTTACATGAATCTGTAGCTGACTTGTGTAACACAAGAACCACTCGTAACAGCTCGTTACTGATTTATGTACCACGAGTGGACACTTAAACAGCTCATGCCGTTTGATTATGGTTAATACGGTACACATTGCTTGTCTGCCATTTTTTAGATTATAACCTATGTAAACAATATAATTTACAATTTGTTTTTGTTTAGTCAACGAAGATAACAACAGAATTTGAATACAAAATGTAATGATTGTATACGTAAACAGCTCATTGTCAAATTACAAAGGAAAAAAAAAGACTTATTTTTTTTATAATTATATCATCAACCTATTTTAAACTATAATTTTCGAGTAAACAGTGATATTTTAAGAGCGCGTGAAAATTTTCGCCTATAATTATATAGTATTTGACAATAAACTATCTTTCCCATTCGAATTTCATGGATATGGAGGAAAAACAAAGTTTTATTTATCGATAACATACATTAGCCTAATATTTCCCACAAACACTTTACAAAATGGTTCACACAAAATATTAATAAGTAATAGGGTGAAAATTATTCACAATAATACCACTTGTGAATTGTCAGTTCCATAATAAAGTTACTACTATCCTGGAGTGTATTTTGTGCTGAAAAATAGGTAAAAAGTACTCTATTATTCAGCCCTTGTGGCGTATAAAAGGTAACACATACCCTGTTAATCAGTCCTTATTCAACTGTTGGGGCGACTGTTACCTTTATTAATGCTCATATAACGCTGATATAGTGCAACCATCTACATTATTCAGCTAATAGCTGATTAATTTGTGCCCAAATCAGAGTTATATCAGCTGAGTAGGCGCCTCTAACGCTCTTATTCAGCAGGTTAATTCAGCTGAAGATTCCATTGTGAACAGTGATTCAGCTACTATTCAGCACTTCTGTGCTACTTGGGTAGGGCCCAAGAAAAAATCTATGTGAGAGAATTGTTTTTGTAACTTTTTATTGGTATTAATAGTAAAGCCGACAAGTTAGCGTAATTGGCCGGATATCGGCACATCGCTAGTTAAAATCATTTCAAAATGTTTGTGTTTGAGTCGGAGTCACCCTGATGGACGATGATCTGAACGCAGTTCACGTAAAATACTGATATCAGTTAGACTAGAAAGTCTCGAATTTGAATCCACTACGGCACACACCTTATGTAATTTTTTTTTAATATTCGTCTTTCCGAAGATATGTGATTATTTGTAATATAAAAGTTATCGCTAATGGTGAAGGATGACATCGTGAAGAAACCTGTATACCCAAGAGTGCCATAAATCCGCTCGAGGGTTATGTGAAGTTTACCGCACTTGGTCAGCGTGGTAAACTTTGACCTTACCCTCTTCATGAGAAGAGGCTTGTGCCCAGCAGTGAATCATGTGTTAAAAACAGTGCTGCTATTATCATTATAAAGGCTCGGGCAATTATTAAATCCAAAATGAAATATAACTATTAAAAAACTATCTGGCAAAGTCGATTATAATCAAACAGTAGTAAATGTAATCAAAATTGCTTTACAAGGACACAAATCATTGATTCTCCTAGTTTCAGCCTTGGGTTTATAAGTTAGCGTTACATAAAAAAGATTTCTTCAGTTGCCTACAAATTCGTTCGCAGAAAAACAAGACTGAAGTTCAGTTAGAATTTTGTTGTCGTGACATTTGGATTTATTATGATACCGCAATATATCAGTCTTAAAGAATATTGCATTTTCTTCTTACGAGACAAAATAATAAGGTAGGGAGTCTTATAAATGTCTCTTTTCAAGAACTAAAAGTGGGATGCTATCTTTATATTAACACGCTTATATTAGCTTCACCTGTATGTATGTATGTATGTATGTAACCGATTCCTTTGGACTCGATTTTGACCCACTTTAAACGGACAGATTTCATTAAAATTTTGCACACCTGTCAAAGATCGACAATGCAATAATTCGATACAAAAAAAAATTAAAAAAAAAAAAAAATTAAAAAAAAACGCTCTTATAAATTAACCAAACTAAAAAGTAGAAAATAATTATTGTGAAAAAGCGTGGGTTGCGCGATAGACGAAAAATATGGCACAGAGCGCCTCACGCTTTGTCACAATAATACTAGTATTTTTTGTTCATTACCATTTTCAGCTTATATTAGGAATTATTTTTCACTTTTTAGTTAGAAGTACTTTAAAAGCGTTTTTTTAGTTTTTTTAAACTATTATTTATTTAACATCGTTATTGAAATAAGGAATATTCGGAGGAGCTCGTAGCTAATGCAAAGCCTCGCGGACCGACCGATATTATCTATAGATTAACCAATTCAAACCGTGGTGGGCCGTTTAGATGAGTAAACTATTTATACACGAGTTACCTCAGTGCCACGCCTCAATGAGCACTTAAACCGTCGGTCCCGGTTGCCATTTGAAGATCTATGGCAGTCGTTACGGGTAGCCAGTGGCCAGGAAGTTTGACAACAACTTGTCTAACAAAGCGTGTCGTATCCTCTAGTGCTAGGTTGAGGAGGCTGATAGCATAAAATACTGATATTAACTCTGATCTCTTCGAAAAGCGAAACGACAAACAAACCAAATATTATATAAGACACAAAAACCGACTTAACCTTCCGACGTCACGCTTAAACATACATGCATCTAGTACATTAGTAATGGCTACAAAAATTTACAACAAGCTACCGGAAAATCTCAAAAATGAAGATAAGCCTTACTAAAGGAAATATTAGAGAGTAAAGGATATTATAATATTAATGAATATCTGAATGATAAGACTCTAATATAATAGTACTATTTAAATTAAATAAAACATATATAAAACATTAAGTTTGTTCATAAAAGATATGCCGTCCTCTCTCATAAGTTGCTTTGCCCGACCGACAGGGTCCACAAAGATCTGTATCACTATTTTGTATGACCTTTAAACACTGTGGAATGCAATAAATATATTGAGTATTGAGTATATTCAGCTCAATCCATTAGACTAGGCTACTTATAAAATTGAAAAAGGCTTAGAGAAAAAAATATTTTAATAGAATAAAGAACGTAAATCAAGATTCGCATCAGAATTTCGCAACGGATGTTTCTAACGAGTTTTCATGAAAATAGCCAAGTCAGATGGTTTATTATACAACGGGTGCAGATGGAATAAACTAAGTTGCTAGCCTGATAGAAAGTGGTAACTGATTTTTAACCGACTTCCCAAAAAGTAGGAGGTTCTCAATTCGGCTGGTATGTTTTTTTTCTATGTATGTACATCGATTACGTCGCGGTTAATGGATCGATTCGCGTGATTCTTTTTTTGTTCGACGCGAAATAGCTGCCAAGTGGTCCCATAACAATTTCTTTCAGTTTGGTCTAGTAGTTTTTATTTTATAAGCATTATTAGTAATTGAAGTCGGTTTTTTATTGGAAATTTATAAAACATAACATCACGGTTATATTTTACAGAAGAGTGAGGCTGAGATGTATACTACTTAAATTTAACTTACTACGTTTGTGGAGCAGCGATTGCCGAGTGGGAGACCGTAGGACTGCGAAGTCAAAAGTCTCGGGGTTCGAACCCACGGCACACACCTATGTCAATAAATCGTTAAGATTCGTCTTTCGAAGATATGTGTGTATTTATCATATAAATTATCGCTCGCTAACGGTAAAGGAAAACGTCGTGAGGAAACCAGCATGCCTGAGAGAGTCTAAAAAGTACTCGAGGTCGTGTGAAGTCTACCAATCCGCACTTGGCCAGCGTGGTGGGTTATGGCCTAATCCTTCTCATCGTGAGAAGAGGTCTGAGCCCAGCATTGGGACATGTATTAGATACAGGGCTGGTATTAAGTTTAGTACTTATTTTTTCTGTTTTTTTTTTCCTTGGTGTGCAATAAAGCTTTTTTGTTATTAATTATTATAAATTACAATAAAAATAAATCAATTGTTATTTTTTTTATTCTGAAACCAGGTTTAATTAATTACAACTTGGCCTTTCCACAGCCGATTGCCTTTTACTCAAACAAAACAGATATCAAACAATACGTAAACAAAGACCTGACACCAATGTTCCGTTTCAATCAATAAATACAACAGATCGTCAACCTTTGATACAATAGAGTTGGTTTGACTGTAATTAATTGTTGCGGTGAAAAATGTATCATTCGCTGTCATTAAATTGGAACAGATTTTATTTTGTGAACTTGGCGGTGAACTTGTATAATAAATTCGTAATTAATTTGAAATATTTTTTTCTTTTCATTTATTGTTTTAAAATTGGAAAGTGAAAAGGTATGGCTTTCTTTTCTTAAAGGTCTTCATTGTTTGAAATTTTGGTGTTTTAAGGTTATGCTTTGTATTAAAAAGTCTTTTGTTTTATGAATACATAACAAAATTGCCTTTGAGCTTTGCTTTTTAGAAAAAAAATCATTATCAATGAAATATAATAACAATAAAAAAATCGAAACCAACCTTATTTTAGGGATCGTTAAATTTCAGTGTGAGCAGCAAGAAACTAAATAGTCTACTAAAACAGCAAATACTTCCCAAAAACATAAAACTAGGTAAATTTTTACGCTAAAGCCAAATTCCAAAATCTATCTCAAATATATGTTCACTAAAACATTCCATACTTCAACTTTAGCCAGCAGATGGCCAGGAATGATAAATTAACATGTATTTTCCACAATTTTGGTACCTGAAATTCGTTGGCGGTCACTTTTTGTGTCCGAAACACATTTGTCAAATGTCTCGGCCATCAGAATGGGGATTTGATGGAACATCTAAAATTACTTAGCGTTGGGTAACTCAGGATTGAGAACACTGTGATTAGGGTTGTTCATGTCTGCTATTGTCAATCTGGAGACGGAAAATCGTTTGTTTTAAGTGACTAGGTTATCAACGAACTAATGAAATAAAACATGAACTTAATTATATTTATTTTTGACTATATTTATTGACATTGTGTTATACTTGACAAAATTCTCAAACTTGTTATTTTGAAATTCATTTGGATGTATGTAATTAAAATTGACATAAACTTTGCAACTATAATTATTATTATATAAGTGGATATTGAAAACATGACATGTAAATTGACTTTATGAAAATAAATAAATATCAATATAATATAAATATACATGGAAAATTTGTTTATTTTGTAAACTAGCCGAAAAGTTCTCTTAAAAATGTCAACTTTAACTCAGACTAAAATTTTTGTGGCAATAAATGCACCTAGATAATATATAAATATTTATTTAGATAATGACATTAAGTCCAGATTTCTTATCAAATTACAAAAGCAACATTTACTTCAGGACATCTTACAGGCTCGGATTAAACAAAACGTGAATTAGAAACAACTTTAATAATGGAAAACAATAAGACTCCTTAAAACATCATGCCCTTGAATAACTTCAACTTCAAACAAATAGTAGGTTTAACATGAATAAGAAAAGAAAACCATTGTTTTGAATTGAACAAAAACTAACAAAGAATTAAATAGAAAAACAAAACTTTCAAATTAATTACGAACTCATTATACAAGTTCACAAAACAAAAACTGTACCAATTTAATGACAGCGAAAGATAAATTTTTCACCACAACAATTAATTACAGTCAAACCAACTCTATTGTAACAAAGGTTGACGATCTGTTGTATTTATTGATTGAAACGGAACATTGGTGTCAGGCCTTTGTTTACGTATTGTTTGATTTCTGTTTTGTTTGAGTAAAAGGCAATCGGCTGTGGTAAGGTAAAGGTTTGTGAAAGGCAAAGGCCAAGTAGTAATCAATTGAACAGTAACAAAATTGAGATTGAATTTTTTAAACATTTTATTTATTTATTTTATTTAATATTTATGCACTAAAATGTACAAAGGAGGACTTTATACTAAAAGAATTCTCTCTCAACCTTTAGTAGGTGCAGTTTTAAACACGTGTGAGGACTAGATATTAATCTAAGATAATAAATTACTAGCTATATAAAGAGCATTAATATATTTTATGTTAATACTTACATAATTATTAATACAATATTTAAAAAAAATACATAACATAGATAATATATTATATACAAATATAATACATACTAACACTACAGTAAATAATACGTAGTTTAAGACATAAACTAATGATGACATGATTCCACCATTTTTATCGCTGTCACTATAGTCGGAATTTTAATTCGATTCCAGATTTGACATTAGCTACTGTCATTTTGTGAAATAATGATACCACATATAATAGTGTAGTGATGAACACAAAAATCGATAAACAATCAGTGTGTGTGCCATCATCCTTCATGATCACATTTTTTTATTTATTTTACACACAATTATAAAAGAAAAGTCTCAGATCGTTAATTAATTGTCAAAATTAAATTATCGGTTCAGAAATATTTAATTGCCTGATATACTTAGTTTACGAGAGTAAAATTATAAACGAGAAGAATCGATCTGGAAATATTCCATTTCCATATCGAATAATTTCGCAACGTCACTATTTAGTACTTGTCATAACGTTGCAACACAAAATTCCGACTATAGACTATAAATGCGAAAGTCTGTGACAATGTGGTTGTTTGGATGGTCAGGTCTGGTCAGGTGCGGGTCGAAGTTAATAATTTTAACCTTAATCAAATGGACATTTTTCAAATTTTGTCACGGTTTTTAGGTAAGAGGGTTTTATAGATTTCGAAAAAAAACTCCTTATTTTTACAAAAAGAAGGGAAATTGGGCTTTTTTATAGAGATTGGTACTGATTAGAGCTGCCAATAAAGAAATAATAAAAAAATATTACAGTAGTGTCAAGTGGGCAATAATTTCCCAATATTTGATTATGGGTCGAAACATACAGTCATGATTCGCAGTTATCAAATAAATTACCACTTTCCATCAAGCTAGCAACTTAGTTTGTTCCATCTGCACCCGTTGTATAAACCATCTGACTTGGCCATTTCGCTCAAAACTCGTTAGCAACATCCGTTGTTCGAAATGCCGATGCGTATCTTGATTTACGTTCTCTATTCTGTAAAAATGTTGTTTCTTCAAAATCGATTTTATATGAAACTAGATTCCGCCCGCGATTTCGTCCGCGTGGAGTTGGTACTTTCAAATTCAAATTCAAATTCGAATCATTTATTTTTATAGGCCCCAACGATATAAAAATAAATTATAAGTAAAACTAAATTATACTAATTACAATGAACTTTGTTACTAGATTTAACCCGCGACTTAATTTTCTGTGATGTTATTTTTAAACTGCGATATCTCCTTAGATATTCAATTAAGTCGAATGATGTAATAGGCAATTACGTTTAAATTAAATACTTGTGATGAATAACGTATTTATTTGGATAAGGATTAATATCATGTTTATAAAAACACCTTCGCAAATTATGCATTATTTTAGAACAAAGGGGAATGACCAATCGACTATGGGATCGTTTATCGCTGCTGTGCTATCTATTCCGTGACTTTGTCAAGATAAAAACTGCTGTATTGTATGTAGAATAATATGAAAGTTTAATTGTAAGCCGGATATTTTCATAGTAAGCTGAGATGTCATGAAAAAAGTTAGTAAACAAGTGCAAAAAAACGTGATAATTCTATCAAAACAAAATTAGATCCTAGTTCATTCTTCATGTTTAAATCTTCATCTCTTTTGTTTATTAAATCCCGCTTAAGTTATGTCTCTTATTACTAGATAATCGTCATACACAAAACTATAAATTATTTAAAATCTTATATACGTGACACAAGGGTTTTGGCCATACAGTTTTTTGTCATTGCCTTTTGGTTAGCATAAAAAAGCATATTGAGCTAACTTAAATGATAGACATAATAATTATTTGCTGTCGCGGACTTTTTTTCATACATGGTTTATGCTCTTAATAGGAAAAATATCCCCTATTTTGAAACATGCTTCATTAGTGCTCCGCTCCTATTAGTTTTAGCATTTTGAAATATAATCTATAGCGTTTCTCGATAAATGGGCTATCTAACATTAAAAGAATTTTTCTAATCGGACCAGTAGTGCCTGAGATTAGCGTGTTCAAGCAAACAAACAAACAAACAAACTCTTCAGCTTTGTAATACTAGTATAGATTGACAAAAACAGATTTCATTTGTTGAAACGTGAAGTAAAGACTCTACCTTATTATTTTGTCCCGTAAAAAGAAAATGGAATATTATTTAAGACTGATATATGGCGGAATCATAATAAATCCATGCCAAGATGGAAAAATTCTAGCTAGAGTAATGGGTGTTGTATGTAAAAGAATTCATATCAACAGAAGTTTTTTTTTAATATATTTTTATGCGGAACTTAAAGTCTTTGGTGTACCGTAAGTAGGGTAGTTTGAGTCTAGTTTTTGGTATGAAAGAAAAAACGTTGTTTTATGAATCTATTTGTATAATTGAAAGAAGAAAATTCAAGATATTTACATTTAATTAGAGAAACATTCCAAATCGTAAAATATATAATTATATGACTAACAAAAAGGTTTATATAAAAAGAAGTTGTGTCGTTACTCATTTTGCGTTACGTTTGGATCTCGTGGGAGAGAGGGTGAACCTATCTCTATTTACTGACGACATCCAGACTCCTTGCTGAGACTTTCCAGATGGAAAAAACATTTTTCCGACTCGATCGTACCTGGGATAGTCTCAGGCACACAAAATAGTTTATTATGAAATAAGTATAATATTATATATTAGAGATGGGTCGACAATGGGCCATCTCTCAACCACAAAGGTGGCCGACTATTCGGCGAGGTTGATCAATACTAATACCGTTTTATTTTGAGTTTTTATCGCATATTATATTTCAACGCGGCACAAGTTATATAACACTATAGATTATTGACATTTATGGTAAAACCTACTAGTAGGCATAATTGACTACAAAAGCGTCCGACTAGTAGCACACCTAATGTTAATATCTCGCATTTATCTACCTGTCTTGTTCATTTTATTATCACAAATCTAAATTGGTGTCAAGTCATTTCAAGTGCCACGAAAGCTTTCCATTGTTGGATTTATTCAATGTAAATCATTTGATACAATTTGTATTCTCTGTTTCATTTGAAATTGGGATAATCTTTTGTTATTTGTCGTCATTTTGTTATTTTTATTACAACGCGCTACAGAAATCATCAAATTATTAGTAGGTAGTAAGGTATACCTTCAGTACTAATAATTTGATAAATTCTCCATAAACATAACATAACATCACGCCTATATTTCCTAGATGGGTGTGGCAGAGGTGTATAACACCCACACTTCACCTATTATGTTTATGTCGGGTCCATATTTGCTCACATAAAAATCTTTACCCGAAATTGTTCTTCCTAACGATTTGAAATCCGAATGATCACTCTCCCTAAAATTTTCATCCTAAAGTTTTTATTTATACCATTTGTAGTGCTACCGGCGTTGTTCATAACACTCATGTTTCCGAAAATTGTTATTACTAATATCATTAATGTAAATATATTTAAAACCCTACTTTTTTATCATAACGCTTTTATCCCTAAACATAATTACCATAATATTTGCACTCATACTCTGAAAGAAACATTTACCAACTGGTATAAAAAATATAATATGTGGGTAGAAGATGATAATATTATTTATAATAGTACAATAGATGTTTATTGCTACCGACATTAGAAATTTGAATGCTTCGGATTATGAACATTAGTGATAGAGTGGTTAGGAATTGTTAGGAAGCACATTTTCGGCTTTCCAATTATCGGAGTTGAAACTTCAGGTGAACTTTGGCGCACCTGTTTAGGTCCCATGTGATCGCTATCCAAAAAGGGAGCCATGCAAAAGATAGTCTTGTGCATAAGCATTTACTTTTTTTTATGATGTGGAGGAAATCCTTTTGTTCCTGGGGTCAAACCCGCGACCCCGCAGTAGGTGGTCGCATACACTGACCAAGCCACTCAACTATGGGCAATGTAAAAACTTATCTCATTTAATTTTCGTCTATTCTTGAAAATTTTACTGATATATTAACTACCAAACTAAGTTAAAATTTCTTCATTAAAGCCTGCCAAAACTATCGTGAAGTTAGTGTTCCCAAAGGAAACTTAGGGGTCGCAAAAATGTGTGGTACCAAGGACTGACCGTCTAATAATTATCTATTAGCATATAAATGCTATAAAAATAATCAATATTAGCATTAAACTGTAAGCTAGCTTTCAGTTTGCGTGATAGTAAACTGAAATCTTATAATTTATAAAATATTAAAGTTGAAAAATTAAGAATCCAGCAGGACTCGAACCTGAACCCCTTGGGTATACGCCCCAAGTGCTTTGCCAATTCAGCTATGGATTCGTATGCTGCCGGACTCGAAATTTCTCAACTCTTTTTGTGCCAGCTTTTAGCTAGACGAACCTTATTTTGGTTTTAGCGCCATCTATGTGATGCGATAAGTCACTATTCACATACTGTAAGTTTGAATTAAGATCAACACTGTTACTGTCAAGAGATGACGCATTTTTATCAAATACTGGGGGTGCAGGTTCGAGTCCTGCTGGATTCTTAATTTTTCAACTTTAATATATTTTATAAATTATAAAAAGGCATAGCAAAGCTAAAATTTGCTTTAAAATATTACAAGTATAAAATCTTATAATTAATTAATTTCATTTTCTTAAATATTTTTTTTTTATACTACGCCCACAGCGAACGAACATGTAGTCCACCTAATGTTAAGTAGAGTACAGCCCATGGACATCAACAATCCACAAAAGCATATTATAGATGCGTCGCTGCAGCTGAGGACTACGGTCTTATGCCTCATGTGCCAGTAATTTCAGGGCCTGATCTCACCACCAAACCGGAACACCGGCAGGTTAAAGGTGAGCCGGTGGTGCTGCCGCCTTCGAGCTCATTCACAGGAGCTCTACCACCAGTAATTATTATAAATAACTAACACGTTCTTAAATCCTAATAGGTTTTTATTTATTTGAAAATCTTTAGAAGGCAAACTGTTTTTTTGAACTATATACTAAATAAAAAAAACTTTTTTTTAAATTTTAATACAAATTAAAAAAATATCCATACTTAACATGCTATCTACAAGTTTTAGTGGTCCCAATGGAAAACATTAGGGGTCTTTGTGGGGTTGCGAAAATTTGTACCCTGCCGAGTTCTGACCGCAATATGTAATTACTGCCGAGCGGCTTTTTGCCCTTTTTGGACTCATAATAAAAACGGGTATTAACGCTCAGTAATGTTGCTAATGTGGTTTTTATTATAATATGACTTTAGCGATTTTTACGCTAGATAGACGGCGAATCTGCTCACGGTATGTCTACCATCTAATGGACTACACGGCTGTTTACTTTTTTTTTTATAGGTACTACGCCCACAGCGAACGAACGCTGTAGTCCACCTGATGGGAAGTGGAGTACAGCCCATGGACATCAACAATCCACAAAAGCAGATTATAGATGCGTCGCTGCAGCTGAGGACTTCGGTGTTATGCCTCATTTTCCAGTAATTTCAGGATTCTTTCTTCCCGTATCCCATCTTTTAGGGGTCGGCGCAAGACGTCTCATTCCTTAACTCTCTTCTGTCTGCTCTTCTATATTTTCTTTTACACAATCCATCCATCATTTATTCGGCCTGCCTCTTATTCTGTCCAACCATCGACACTTAAACTGATCACTCTTTTAGTAACATATCTTTCACCCTTGGACCCACACAATCACCTGATAGAAGTTGGAGGATTAGAACCAATGCGGATATTGAAGACCTAGTGGCTGACCCTAACATCTTAGGAGAGACAAAAGCACACAGACTCCGTTGGCTTGACCACGTCGTGAAAATGGAGGAAGATCGAGCCGTAAAGTAAGTATCTTTCATCCCTATACCGTTTACTACACACACACGTCGAATAAAAAAACAGTCCTTTTCCTCCACCATATTGAGAGGAAAACCTACCATACCAACACCGAAAAGCAAAAAAGACGGAGTTTAATTCTCGAGTCCCGGAAATAGAATAGTTTTTATGTTCGTTTCACTTCGGGTTTGATATTGAACGTAACAATGTTCACTGATTACGCTGGCCTTTGCCAAACGACGTCATTTCGGAACGAACTTAATATCTACTTTATTTTCTACTAAAACTTTGTAAAGAATTCATGGGATTCCATAACTGAGTTCGAACCTGAAACCTTGCAGTAGGTGGTCACATACACTATTGACACGGCAGTCATCCATGCATAATGTAAAAACTTTTATCTCAATTAATTTTCATTCTTGAAAACTTTACATAAATATTAACTTTATTAGGTTGGTACTTTTACTTATACTGTTCAAGCCAAGAACATATAGTTTTTGAATAATTAATTTACTGATGTGACTTTCATAATATTATTTGGTATAGTCGATTAACATAATCACATCACTAAGTTATTTGAGGTCAACCTACGAATAATAAAAGTCTTATTATTCGTAGAGGTCAACACTAAATTTTGCCTCTTCCCTTTCTACCGTTTCTATGTGCGTGTGTGATCCATAACATTATTTTGTTCTGAGTCTGGGTGTGCTTGTGTGAGTAATGTGTGTATTTGGCCTTGCCATTGGGACAATTGGATAGTATAATTGCTTTTGGCGTTCTGTCTAATGTAAAAAAAACAAATTTATTATTATTTTTAATTATTATAACTCATATTTAAGCAAACAAATGATTTTTATTCTTTCTCTTTATTTATTTTACAATTTTTAAATTAATAAAAATATAAAAAGCAGTTTCCCACCTAGATTGGGTGCAAGGATAAACCAACACCAAAAACTATAAAAGACGGAGTACCGATCTTCATCTTTTGTAGTTTCCTGACGTCCCAGAAATAGAATAGTTTTTATCTTCATTTCGTATGAAGACTTTGATAATGAACGTAACAAAGTTCACTGACAACACCGGCCTTTGCCAAACGACGCAATTTCGAAACGAACTGAATATCTCCTTAACTCTCTACCAAAACTTTATAAGGAATTAAACTTTTACGCTTTAGTTAAAGCTCCAAGCTGTTGTGAAGGGCCATATACTGCCTTAGTGTCGAATTTCACCAACGTGTAAAACTCAAGATTAAACTAAGCTACAGTTTTCGATCTCTGTCCCGCAAAATCATTGATTCATTTTCATTTATGTGTGTATATAGCTTATTCTGCCAGATTTATCTAACTCCTGTGAAATTGGGCTTAAACACACTACATACACACAACGTCATCTAGTCCCAAACTAAGAGCTTGTACTATGGGTACTAGAATAACTGATACTAATACATTATATACTTTTATTTTGCGACTACATACTTATTATACATAGAAACAGCCGAACCAAGATAAACCTCCATGTTCATGCATACAAAGATTTGTCTTAAGCGGGAATCGAACCAACGGCGTCGCAGGCAGGTGCACTAGCCACTCCGCCATCCGATCGTCAATTTTGATTGAGAGAGAGAGAGAGAGATGCAAATACAGGTTAAATAAAACCGTGGATCAAGAAGTTTGGTGGAATGCGTAACGTAATTGTAGAAGCGAAATTGTCGGTTTTGAAATTTTTGGGCACCCTCATCTCCATATAAATACGGTCGAGATTTGATTGACAGAAATTCAATTTTCTTTTGATTCCATTGAGGAAATGCGTTTAATACACCATTACGTAGATCTACTCGATTCAGAAGTATAATGTGGCTTATTAACTTTTTATGGAGCAGTAATAGCTTTAATTCTTGTGCAGTTGATAAACTTTCAAAACTGCGTTCAGTAATGATGATAAATAGCGTCCATATTAGATATCATAAAGATTTTATTATGATGAACTTCCCCGTGGTATTTGCGACAGAAAAAGACTCACTTGTCTTTTTCTTATTCTTCACGACATTTTGGTAGGTTTTCTATTATTTAGAAATTCATTAACCGACTTAATGAAAGGAAGAGGTTCACAATTCCATTGGATTTTGTTTTAAGTTTTTTCGCCGATTACTCGTAATATATCTGATAATTAAATTCTAGAGAAATCGGGGGTTACCCTAAAATTATGAAGGTTTCTATATTGTTTTTCATATATTTCCTAAAGCTACTCGGATATTTGTATCTAGCAGTCAGCATTTCATGTTGCTGAGCTGATGCTGGAAGGTATAACTCGTTAACGGTTATGACTACGGCGATATTTTTTATATGAACATTTACATTATTATTTTACTGTATTCTTGCAGATGAGGCGAGACGTTTAATATTGCTTAATTATTTTTTACTTTTTAGTGCATTTTTTGTAATTTTAGTCAATTTTTTTGTAAAATTATTTCTTCAGTATTTCTGATAAATTGCGGCCCCCATGTAACTTAGTCTGTAATATATTTTTTACGCAGGCAGAGCCGCGGGTGGAAGCTTGTATATCACATAACTTAATTAAAATAAATCAAATCTAATTATCAACGTTTCTACTCGTATTATCACTAATATGACGTCACAGATTATTCAACAATAGATAAGCACGCAATTTCATAAAGTTATAAATATTGATTACACTGCGTTATTTGACTTCTTAGGTTATATATGTGGATGCGGAATGTCCCTCACATTCCGCATCCACATATCTGGGTTCGACTTTTTGGTCTATGGCCGTAACGGTAAAAGAACAACATCACGCCTATATAAACCAGAAGGGTTTGGCAGAGGTGTACAACACCCACACTTCATCTGATATTGAGAATTTTGCTGACTGAAAAACTTTGCCCGATCCGGGAATCGAACCCTAGACTTCGCGGAGACCGATACACAAAGTATACCGCTCTAGATAAACGTGGCTGTAACATATTTTTATAGATATACCTATAGGAGCTCGGTTACTACTACAGCATGATATCTAAATATATCAGCTAAATAATGAGGGTAACACTTCTCTGCGTATGTCATCTTTTTAAGCGATATACATGTAGTTTATAATCACATGATTAGAATACTAACAGCTTCTTCGACTAAGCAGTCACTTGCGTTGGTGGTGTAATGGTCAGCATAGTTGCCTTCCAAGCAGTTGATCCGGGTTCGATTCCCGGCCTACGCATGATATCTTTTTGTTATTTCAAATCATTTTTACATTTCATTTTATATTAATACTAGCTTCTACGCGCGGCTCTGCCTGCATGGTAGGTCAATAAAAGGTAGCATATATTATTTTTGGGGTCTATAACAATCTCCATAACAATTTTCATATAAACCGGTTCAGTAGATTAGATTTTTAGGTACAAATAAAAAAAAACTTTTCTTTTTATATAATGGTATAGATAGGGCTTGTACACAAAACTGCGATGCGATGTCGCATAGTAACAACTTGCGAGCTCGTGCGACGCATTGCAAGATCTTGCAAATTGCATTAATTTGCATCAACAATTCTTTACATTCAGTTCGGTCACTCTTGCCGCATGAAATCGTATGGCAGCAATTAGTCTGTTAGTTTTTGCCATAGAAATCTTAATAATAAGGCAATAGAAAGGTCAAAGACGCGTGACCTTGTCGCCGCGCATCTGTCTAGTCAAACACAAGTGCGAGTTGAGGAATTGTCGTCTTAATGTCATCGCAAAAAGAATAATTTTGTTTGCAGGAATACAAGCGCATGAGTCTAATCGAACACAAGTGCGAGTTGAGGAATTGTCGTCTTAATGTCATCGCCAAAAAGAATAATTTTGTTTGCAGGAATACAAAAAGTGGTATTTGAAAAACGGCGACATGCGTCCCAGTGTTAAAAGATAGTCGATAGCATTTCTATTGACTAGTTATTAAGATTTCTATGGTTTTTGCGTTGCAAATTCGCATAACAACGATTCACCATTTTGTGAACAAAGCCAAGGATTGATCAAAACACAGTATCCTAAAGTTCCTTGAGAAGATTTAGGAAGTTTTGACAGTACAATTAAACTTGTTGATTAATCCAAACTTGTTTGTTTGATATAAGTTTGTGATTCAAAATAGAAATGAATAAATAAATAAATATAAATAAATAAATATTCCACAATTCACACACAACACCAACTAGTCCCAAACTAAGCAGAGCTTGTACTATGGGTACTAGAATAACTGATACTAATACATATATACTTTTCTTTTGTAAATACATAGATACTTATTATACATAGAAACACTCAGGCTAAGACAAACCCCCATGTTCATGCACACAAAGGTTTGTCTTAAGTGGATTCGAACCCGCGACCTCGCCGTCGCAGGCAGGTACACTACCCACTCCGCCATCCGTCCATCCATATTGTCTAACACTTAGAACACCTATACAAACAAAAACAGTGATAGTTCAAAAGACAACGTGAACAAAGTTTCTTCGCCTTAATAAAAACTAAGTAAAGTGTTGGACGCCTCTTAGATTTATGTTTACATATTAATTGAGGTGAAAATAGAATTACTCATTAGCCTTTATGGGCTAGATTGTAATAAAATAAGATTTGTGATATCTTACAATACAAAAAAAATCGAACACCTATGAAAATATGGGCTTAGGGCCAATTTAAAAAGGTTCTGGCTAGCTCTTAATCGCCCCATAAAATATAAGCTGCCTAAAAATAAAAGTAACACAAATTACACATGAAAAAAGAACACAGATTGCATTTTCATTTACTCAATACTCAATACTTAATACTCAATTCTTTATTACATTCCACAATGTTTTGTTAGGTGGTAAACATATTAAATTGTATCAATTATGGACCCTGTCGGGCACAGCAAAAGTGTAGGAGAGAGGATGAAGGGCGCTTATTTTATTTTTAAATCTAATAAATTAAAATAAATTTGTTTAAACTAAAATGGGTGGAAACATTTTTATACTTTCAAAAACTTACTTGATTGTGTAGGTGTGATGTGTTATGTTAATATTTATTGTAATATTTATTTGTATATACTGGTCTCTTGAAACTATAATTAATAGGATAGAAGAATAATAATTAAATGTGATTTTGAGTTAAATAATAATATTATATTAATTTTGAGTTGAATAATATATATTATATTAATTTATCATTGAAATATTCGTTTATATTGTAACTAGCTTATGCCCGCGGCTTTGCTCGCAATTGTAAATTGTCGTAAGTTCAGTTATCTTTATAAATAAATACCCTAAAGTATTTCTTTGTAAACAATATTCGAAGTCTTCCCTTCAGGTGCCAACAAAACCAGAGATCTCGAGGCGAACTTACTCTTGAGCAGGCGACATAAAACTGGCCGTGTGTAAAGCAGTTCCCCTCAGATCGATACCTGCATACCTGCTGTAACGCACGTGTCAGGCTTTATTGTTATAGATTATATTTAATATTAATTAGTCCATCCGTCAAAAGTGTATGTTGTATAATTTGCGCAGTTGATGCCCTAACTTACCATCAGCTAAACCTTGGGCACGTTTGCCACCTGACTATAGCACATCAAAATGATAGTTTTACCCTATTTAACCCTATTAAAATATTTTTTTATAATTTACATCACACATCTTCCATCACATTACAACAATTACTTCTTAGATATCTAAAGAGGCCGAAATAACAATTAAAAAATTTACACTGACATAAAATCCTTTTTTTATGAAACTTCATGTCAACATCTCATTGTCACACGATTGCTCAACAAAGTTCCATTTTTGAAATTGATCGAGCCTCATAATTACTACAAACGCTTTTCAATACAAACTTTCGTCCCACTTTTCACCCTGTTAGAGGCCGAATTTTCAAAAATCCTTTCTTATTGCCCGATAAAATCTTGTAAAGATTACATCCTCCAAATTTCAAGTCGCTACGACCTATGGTTTAGGCTGTGCGTTGATACTAAGTCAGTCAGGACAAAGCCTTTTATATATATAGATAGGATTTGCTTATTAATAATTGTTTTAATTTATTATAGAATATATTTGGTTTGTTTTCATTTATGTGTGCTATATATGCTTATCCTGCCCATAAGATTAATCTAACATCTGTTAAAGAGTTTATATTTTATTTTAGCCAAATCATGGTCTTAACAAGATAAGTTAACTGTACGTTGGTTTATTTTATTATATTATTAAAAATCTCTTCAAAACATATTAAAATAAAAACCACATTAGCAACATTACTTAACGTTAATACCCGTTTTTATTATGAGTCCAAGGGGCAAAAAGCCGCTTGCCAGTAATTAAATATCGCGGTCAGTCTTCGGAAGGTCACACATTTTTGCGAGCCCTAATGTTTTCCAGTGGAAAAACTTAAACTGCAGGATACTAAATAGTACGTCATGGTTCAATTAATAATATAGTTTGGTGGTTTATTTACTTTATACGACACTTGTAGCGTACGGACGTATAGTCCACATGATGGTAAGTGGTAACTATAACCCATGAACCATGACCAACAATCCACCAAAGCAAATTATTGATGGGTCGCTCCATCTGCCAGTTATTTCAGCGCTCGATCCTACCACCAAAGACGGTGGTCACCAGAGACGGTGGTGTAGCCACCCTCGAACTCATTTAGAAGAGCTCTACCACCATAAAAAATTGAATATTAGAAATTTTAAAAAGCAAACTTCATTAAAGTCAAACTATAAATATAGCTGAAATGAAATGAGTATGAGACAAAATCATTAACCTACACAAATATTAACTTCAACATACCGTTAGTTGGTTTGCCTTATAAATGCTATAAAATAAAAATGTAATAAAGCAAACAAAAAACTTATTAGCGAAAAAGGTAAAAAACCGCTTTGCAGTAAATACATATCGCGGTCAGTCCTCGGGAGAGCACAAAATTTTGCGGCCCCTAATATTTTCCTTTGGCAACACTTAAACTTCAAGGTAGTAAAGTAGGTAGAATTTAGTGGAGAAATTTTAACTTAGTTTATAAATCTAAAGAGAAGAAACTTAAATAGCGATATTTCTGGTGTAAGGAATCAAAAACGGCTGTAAATTAAAATTAATAGCTTTACATCTTAGTAAGTGTTCAGATTCAAATCTCAAGGTAACAAAGTTGGCAACTAAATGTCTGCTGACTTTGAGCCAAATAAGAATTTCCAACAATTTGGCATAAAATTCATAAAATCTAGAGATTCAGAGGTCATTATAATATATCTATAATAGTGAAGTTTCACGTTTTATCGTAAAATACAGTCGTCAGAATTGATAGTGTTTGTTTCGTGTTTCCCAAGACCTATTTACAACCGCTTAGAGCTACTCCATCGTTTCTCCTGTTAGGATAAGTAAAGTAAAAGTAAATGAAAGTAAAAATATTTATTAGAACACCCTTATAATTTAATTTTAGATTACTAAAAATTAAATTCAAAATCTAATTTAGGAACAAAAAAATATATAATTATAATAATACAGTGACTTAATATATTTGCAAGTTGCAACTGAGTTCAAGTCTCAGACTTGCTATGCTATGATGGTGCATATAAGGCACAGCTCAAAATAATGTTGCCAGAAAAATTGGCAACGTGGATTTTCAGCTCAAGAACCTCATGTGACAAGTGATGTATAAAAAAATAAAAATGATATATAGATAGGATTTGTATATACCTAGTATTTATAAAATTTATAGAATAAGGTCTCAGGTAGCAGCCTATCGCTATCTAAAAGCCCAACTCCAAATTTCTATCAAAAAAACGCCAATAGCATTTTTACCCGACCAAAAAACCTAATCCGAGTCAAAAAGAATTTGGCACAAACGTCAAAAGCCAGAAACTATGGGTGCATAAACTTTGGAGCTGTCATTGTCTCCGAGATGGTGAAGTCTCCAAGTTTTATCGTAAATCACAGTCGTCAGAACTCTGCACAAGTTTTTGTTACAATCAATGGCTTGGAATAAGTAAGTTTGGCTCGCAGTTCTATAACGCCAGCTGTTGTTAAGATAGGAAATAAAATATTTATTGAATACAGCTTTAGGCCCAATTGAGATTAGATTATATATATTTAATTAGATAAGCATACGGGGTGGATGCGACATAGCGACATTTACAGCTTAGACACAGCTTCTATACATGGTAAGTATCAATTTCCACCGGATAAAAATTCCATGGCGCAAAAAAAAAAATCACGTTCTCCGAACAATTTGAACATTGCGATCGTGCAATTTGTTCGGAAGACGTGGATTTTTTTTTTCGCCAGTGAATTTTTTATCCGGTGGAAATGCATACTGGCCATGTATAGAAGCTGTGGTTTCAATAAAATAATGTCGCTATGTCGCATCCACCCTGTATAACACGCATAAAATTAAAGTGACAGCTGTGTTTTTTTTCAAGTGTCACTTTAAAATTTGGTTAGGTTATATTTTATGGACCCAGTGGAACCCAGACCCGGATGGAAGCTCAGAAACTGGCCCTTAGTTTAGCTGGTTTTTTTTCAACTTGGGTTACTTTTTTTTCAACTTGTCCCTTTTAAATTCAGTCAGGTTATATTTTATGGGTCTGATAAGACCTATCTGGAAGTTCAGAAACTGGCCCTTAGTCCAGTTAATAAGGAAATATAAATATTGATACGTCGATATTTTTTGACGAAAAACCTAAAACATCTTAGACGTGATATTATTCAACTCTACTTAACATTTGACATTCTAACAGAAGCCACGGAATATCCAAATTGTATGTGGAACAATCTCAGCTAATAGGTCAAACTTGTTAAGCTTAACAAGACCTGATTTCAGGTCAAAAAACTCCGACGTCAGCAATTTTACTGCTAAGTGGAGTTGATGACGCTGCATGCTTGTTTCACTTGCTTCGAGAGCTGTGGTTTTATTAACCGACTTCCCAAAAAGGAGGAGGTTCTCAATTTGGCCGGTATGTTTTTTTTCTATGTATGTACATCGATTACGTCGCGGTTAATGGACCGATTCGCGTTTTTCTTTTGTTCGACGCGGAATAGCTGCCAGGTGGCCCCATAAAAATTTATTTCAGTTTGGTCTAGTAGTTTTCATTTTATAAACATTATTAGTACTTAATTGAAGTCGGTTTTTTTATTGGAAAATTATATTTATAAAGATACAATCATGATCTGCATGATAAAATAGCTATATGAATAAAAACTCATTTCAAATAGATTTTCGAAGTGCGGCTATCCAAGCTGATTCGAAACAAACATGAGTAATAATTTGGTTTCAACGAAAATTTAATTAAGCTAACCAAACATTTAGTTTGAATGTTGACTTAAAATTTGTTTTAACCGCAAATGTTAATTTTGCTTTCAGTCTTCAGGATAATTTACGAATACCAATTACGCTTAATAAATTCAAATTCAAATTCAAAATAAATTATTTGTACAACATAGGTAATATTATGTATGACATGGTGGTAATTTAGTATTAAATGTATAATAAGTATGTATTTACAAAAGAAAAGTATATAATGTATTAATATCAGTTATTCTGGTACCCATAGTACAAGCTCTACTCAGTTTGGGACTATGTGCCAAATTGATCGGAAATATTTTAAGGTGAAAATAAAATGAAACTCAAACTAAAAAAGTCAGCCAAGCGCATAGAAATCTTAATAATAAGGCAATAGAAATGTCAAAGACGCGTGACCTTGTCGCCGCGCATCTGTCTAGTCAAACACAAGTGCGAGTTGAGGAATTGTCGTCTTAATGTCATCGCAAAAAGAATAATTTTGTTTGCAGGAATACAAGCGCATGAGTCTAATCGAACACAAGTGCGAGTTGAGGAATGTCGTCTTAATGTCATCGCCAAAAAGAATAATTTTGTTTGCAGGAATACAAAAAGTGGTATTTGAAAAACGGCGACATGCGTCCCAGTGTTAAAAGATAGTCGATAGCATTTCTATTGACTAGTTATTAAGATTTCTATGGCCAAGCGTAATAGGTATCTAAAAAGTTAACAGATTCGTTAAAATCATTAAACATATAAAGACAGGAATAACAAATTATTTATCTACGAATCTTTTTCTTCATTCGAGTCGACGGCAAAGTCAATTATTTTTAGCCTAGTATGTGGCTACCTGAACAGCGAAATTTGTCTTGATATACTTCCCTTCAAAAGGAGTGAAAAAGCTCTCCAAAAAGGAGTGAAATTGCAATTTAAATCTGAGGGGTGAACATTGAGGAGTGAACGGGCTCGTAGCCCAGCGCTTTCATCTGCGTTCATTAGCGCGTCCTTCGTGCAGGTAGTGGGGCACGCAGGACAAGTTAGAATATGGGCCATAGTTTATATACGATAAATAGAATATAATGTAATAAAACCTACAGTTTGACATAAACAAAAACAAACATAAATAAAATAAAATATTTTTTAACAAAAAAAAAACCGACTTCAAAAAGTAGGTAAACTAAAAAGCATAAAATAAATTTACTTCGCACAAAATAATAGGTTTTTTTCATTTAGTTAAATAGAAATTATTAAATAATTATTTTATAATTATGAAGTCGGTGCCAAGTAAATCGGATAATTAAGAACTAATATTCAGTCAAAAAATAGTTGTTAGAAAGATTGATATTATCTATATCTACCTACAGAGTTATTGTTTACTTGGCACCGACTTCAGAATTATAAAATAATTATTTAATAATTTCTATTTAACTAAATGAAAAAACCTATTATTTTGTGCGAAGTAAATTTATTTTATGCTTTTTAGTTTACCTACTTTTTGAAGTCGGTTTTTTTTTTGTTAAAAAATATTTTATTTTACGATTTTAAGTGATAGGTAGACCGAGCAGGAATGTTTCTCGAATGAGGAGACGACGTTTACTTGAGACGGAAAACTTATTAATAATAGTCCCCGTACTCCTAACAGTTGAGGAGTTGTACCTTCCAGCATCAGCTCAGCAACTTAAAATGCAAATATCCAAGTAGTTTTAGGTAATATACGAAAAACAATATAGAAGCCCTTGTAATATTTAAAGCAAATTTTAGCTTTGCTATGCATTTATTTTTATGTAATATTAAAGTTGAAAAATTAAGAATCCAGCAGGACTCGAACCTGCACCTCTTGGGTATACGCCCCAAGTGCTTTGCCAATTCAGCTATGGATTCGCATGCTGCCGGACTCGAAATTTCTCAACTCTTTTGTGCCAGCCGAAGCTAGACAAACCATTACTTGGTTTTAGCGCCATCTATGCGTTACTTATTCACATAATCGCATGCACATCGGCAGCATGCGAATCCATAGCTGAATTGGCAAAGCACTTGGGGCGTATACCCAAGAGGTGCACGTTCGAGTCCTGCTGGATTCTTAATTTTTCAACTTTAATATTACATAAAAATAAATGCATAGCAAAGCTAAAATTTGCTTTAAATATTACAAGTATTGATAAAAATGCGTCATCTCTCGACAGTAATGAGTTGATCTTAATTCAAACGTACTGTATGCGATTATGTGAATAAGTAACGCATAGATGGCGCTAAAACCAAGTAATGGTTCGTCTAGCTTCGGCTGGCACAAAAGAGTTGAGAAATTTCGAGTCCGGCAGCATGCGAATCCATAGCTGAATTGGCAAAGCACTTGGGGCGTATACCCAAGAGGTGCAGGTTCGAGTCCTGCTGGATTCTTAATTTTTCAACTTTAATATTACATAATATAGAAGCCTTTGAAATTTGAGGGTTACCCATGATTTCTCTAGGATCCCATCATCAAATCATGACCTCATATTATGAATATACATAATTAATATTCAACGTCTCGCCTCATCTGTGTATAACTTGAAAGAATACAGTAAACGGCCTCAAGGAGCCTATATTTAAAGAATTATCGTTATAGTATAGTTGTACCTTCCAGCATCAGCCCAGCAACATAAAATGCTGACTACTAGATGCAAATATCCGAGTAGCTTTAGATAATATACAAAAAACAATATAGAAGCCTTTTAAATTTGAGGGTTGCCCTCGATTTCTCTAGGATCCCATCATTAGAACGTGACTGGAAAAAAATGGGACCACATGACAAGTATATCCTTTCAAACAAAATAAGAATTTCTCAAATCGGTTCAGGCGTCTTCGAGTAATCGGCGAACAAACATAAAAAAAAAAAAAATACAACCGAAATGAGAACCTCCTCCTTTTTTTGAAGTCGGTTAATTATTTTAAATGCACAATGGGCGGCCTTATCACTAAAGAGCAATTTCTTACAGCCAGTCTTTGGATGAATAAGAAGATGATGTGTGTTGCAGGCAATAAAGAGCAATTGGTGTATTACCAAATAATCTAAGGAAGTCTTATAGCTAATATTTACAAAAACTGAGATATCCTAATTGCAATATTTAAACGTATCTCACAATAGTTATAAATACACTTTAAACAACTTTGCTAACATTTGAAGGAGCCCAACTGTACAACAAATTTCCCCCCACACGTTAAAAATGTACAATAATTTCATACATTCAAAAATAAGCTAATGCAACACATTTTAGATATTTAATCAATTAGGTATGTAATATATTTTGAATGCATTAGGTGGGTAAATCGTAAATGTCTAAACAACGAATTTAAAACTTAATTTTATACAAATTCATTGTTCTCAAGTAAATGACCTATGTTTTTATTGAGAATAAAGATCTTTAAACCTAACAACACCATGAAATGTTGTTCGGTCAATTCAGTCACTAGGTCAACCCCATTTATATATTACGGAGCTTGTCACAATCCTAAGGATTTGTCTGGTTTGTGTACAAGTATACAAATAGCTACAAAATTAAGCTCTTTGCGGGAATGCAGCATTGTGCTCTGCAGTATCCTCTGCAGGTTTTCGTCGTAATAATGCTCGGACTATATTTTACTGAGATTTTAAAATTATTTTACCTTAACATATCTGGCCAAACTACCTGTTTTTGTGGCTTTGTAAGGAACTGAGTTTAATCTAATGAATTAAAAAATGTATAAAACGTATTTTGCACATTTTATTTTGTAATTTTAAAAATATAATCTGATGATTTTAAACTGTGCCTGAAGCATGGTTTGTTCAAGCTTCTTAATTGGTTTGAAGTTATAAGCTCTCGACCAGTCTATAAGTGTTAAGAATAGCATCACAGACGAAGACTAACGAACCGACATTTAATAATTGTATCAAAATATTTAATTTTCTTTAAACTTCTTATTATATGTATTGGGTTCGATTCCCGGGTCGACAAAGTGTTATTTGTGAACTCTCCATCAGGCAATTTACAATAGCAGCACGCAGTTATATTGCGCCCGGTGGATGGTGATGTGTCACCCTCTATCCCATGGGACCTTAACATAACAGGTGAAATATGGGTGTTGTACACCTCTGCCACACCGTTCTGGGTAATATAGTCGTGATGTTATGTAAACCTCTATTAATAACAGCATATTTCCTTATTTTTTACTCAATCAGATTAAACAATTCAATAACGACATAACTTTCCGTCTTAAATCCGGCTATTTTAGAACTGAGCCAAACTTATTAATTCAAAGCCATTGATTGTAACAAAAACTTCTGCTGAGTTCTGAAGACTGTGATTTACGATAAAACTTGAAGCTTCACCATTCAATAGATGCTGACGGCTCCAAGTTTCCATGTCAGTAACTGCTAAATATTCTGTAGTTATTATAAATCGCAGCAAACAGCAGCGATAGCCGAGTGGGAGACCGTAGGACTGTGAAGTCAAAGGTACAAAAATACCTCTGTCAATAAATCGTTAAGATTCGTCTTTTCGAAGATATGTGTGTAAGTAAAAAGTAATCATATAGATTATTGTTCGCTAACAAAAAAAAATAAAATTCAAAATTCAAATCATTTATTTTCATAGGCCCCAGGAGGCGCTTGAACACGTCAAAACATTACAAAAAATGATATAAAAGTAAATAATAAATAATACTAAATTATACTAATTACAATGATTTGAATAACCGGGGCTCAGATTAATTTTAATCAAACTGTTTAGAATCGAATTAAAATCAATCCAAGTACCAGCTCCGATGGGTATTGCATTATGAGAAGAGCTGGTGAGAACCACGGTAACGGTAAAGGAAAACATCGCAACAACCTACATGCCTCAGAATGCCTAAAAAGTGCTCAAGGTCGTGTGAAGTCTACGAATCCGCACTTGACCAGCGTGGTGGACTATGGCCTAACCCTTTTTATCATGAGAAGAGACCCGAGCCCAGGAGTGGGACATGTATTAGATACAGGGCTGCTATTATTAATATAAATCGAATCTTTATTTTGATAAACTTTCATGCAATAGCTGCAGTTTTATTATGCAGAGCATGGTTTTATTTATGAGCTCACAGCCCTCGAAGTAAGTGAAACAAGCATGCAGCGTCAGCAACTCCGCTTGGCAGAAAAAATGCTGACGTCAAAGAGTCTTTTGACCTGAAATCAGGTCTTGTTAAGCACAAGTTTGACCTTCTGGCCGATTTGTTGGATGCCTAGTGAAACGGATGCTAGCTAGTATTTCCTGCTTATAATAAAATAAATGGTACAAATATTGTACTAACTGGAAACAAGACTATTTCTGTAGATATTGAAGAGGAGGCACTAACAATTTTATTTTGTTTCGATCGAATTTGCAGAAAATGTGTAATCATTCTTAAACAATTTGTTTGATATAATGAACAAAATGTTAAGCAAATTTTAACTTAATATATAGGTTACGCGTATCTCAGAGCAAGGTGTTCGATTCCCGGGTCGGACAAAGTGTTATTCGTGAACTTTGAAGTCTACTTGTGAAGACTTGTGAAGCTACCAATCCGCACTTGGCCCGCGTGGTGGACTACGACCTAACCTTTCTCATCATGAAAAGAGACCCGAGCCCAGCAGTGGTACATGTATGAGATACAGAGCTGCTACTATTACAATGTTATTTATGCCAATAAAAAATTGTAAAACTCAAACTTAACTCACAGTTAATCACCGTCATTTAGAACCGGATAGGCCTCAGTACAAGCACATAATATTCCATAACATATCGAAATAACCGTTAGAAACTTCTTCGGAAGTAATAGTAGTATAAGAGTAATATTATTTCATAAGCAGCTTATCGGCTCGCCAAGTCGTCAACGTAGTTTCTAGTAGGCTAATAAGAGATTACAGGGCTGGCAAAGATATGCCAAGGAGGATGGTAAAGTAATATACACGTGTATAGTCTGCACGTGTGGTGTAGTGGTTTAAGCGGTCGCCTTGCCGCTCTCCACTGCACTAGTGTTGTGGGTTCGATCCCCACATGGGACAAATCTTTGTGTGATCCGCAAAGATTTGTTCTGAGACTGGGTGTGCTTGTGTGAGTGAATGTGTGTATTTGGCCTTGTCATTGGGACCATTGGATAGTGTAATTGCTTCTGGCGTTCTATCTAATGTAAAAAATCCAAATTTATACATTTATGATCCATTCAATGAATAGCTTGCTTAGAAAGATCAATGTTTTAATAGATTTGCAAAAAGTATCAACATATATTTGTTACGGAAAACGAGGAAGTATGAAATACAAAAAAAACACATTCAACTTTGAATATTTGGAATATTAAACTTGTTTGAAAAACGTATTTCTTTTTCTATTTTTTTCGTAAAAAGTGTTGAACTGGATTTGGTTGCTTATTCAATACAATCAAGGTTGTAAAAAAAACGTAACTTAAAAGAAATAAAAAGGTATCTTCACTTTTTATTTCTGTAAAAAAGCTTACTAGTAATTTGCAAATACAAATTACTAGTATTCTTGTTAACCCCCTCCAGCTATGCTTCATTCGCTTGTGTAAAGAGGAAGTTTACCTCCGTGGTGTTATGGCCAGGATTCGAACCCACGACCTCTCGATCGTAAGACCGATGCCTTATCCATTGCGCCACGGCCGCTTTTTATATCAATGTGTTAAACACATTAAACACTTGTACTTTTTGTTTTTTTTCTTTGAGAGTCTTTAGGTATAATTCCTGTACCACGGGGGTGTTCACAAACATACATTCCACACCAGCCACCACACCCAGGCCAATGTGACATTTACATATGTTAATTTCTCAATTACTGTGTGTGTTAGTTTACGATATTTAAACGCTTCTACTAATAGCTGCCTAATTGTGTAATTATCTATATTAAGTAACTAAATTTTGCCCGCGCCTTCGTCCGCGTGGAATTAGTTGTATTAAAGTAGTAGTTTCGCCGGCGCTTTGACTTGCATTTAATCTTACTGTTCCGCTTGCATGAAGTTTAGCGTAATATTAAATATCTAAAAACTTTTATTAAATAGTAGATTATTAACCAAGGGGATAAAGCAGTGTCTTCTTTCGCGGGTGACGATTTAAATCGCGAGCGTAACGAAGGACTCGAAGTTTACTCCCGAGCGTAGCGAGGGTGTTAAATACTGAAATCACGAGCGAAGCGAGGGATTTGAGACGAGTTCTGAGTTTAGCGAGGCATTTAAGTTCACCCAAGACTAAGACAGCTATAACACCGCGGAAAATAATAATATGAGATACGCATTTATTAAAATAATGACAATTAAAAGTATAAGTTTACATTGGAAACATTGGTCTAATTATTGATAGAGAGAGTTATATTTTATGTATTGACATTAAAAACAGATACTTCAATTTTATTTATTTGTATTAATTATCAGATCTTGACCATTATGTGACCTAACTTTCTATCATTACACCAATATTATCCTGAAGAATGTGGCACAGGTGTATAAAACTCACACTTCACCTGTTTTGTTTAGGTCCCATGAGCCTATCGCCATTCACTGGACAAAATTCCATTTTCGTGCTGCTATTGATAATATTTTGACGGTAAAGTCACAAATATCACTTCTACCCGACCTGGGACTCGAACCCAAGACCGTGTGGTGAGAGGCAGACTGGTCTTTCTTATATTATTGAACTCTTAAACTCTCAAATAAATTCATACTAGCAAATATACCTACCTAAAGTTATTTCACTGCTAGCGACAGAATTTGAAATTAATTAATTTTGCTCCGCTAACATGGTGCGTAAAATTGTACACATGGCAACTATTCAACCTATACATTTCCAGTATATTCTGGTCTTGCATTAGAATAAGAATAAGAATCATTTATTTGCATGAACATGAGTTATAGAAGTTGTTATACATTACAATTGCAGTCTGTCACATTCTACCTTTAAGGTGTGCAAATTTACACATATAAAAAGCACCAAATACAAGTTAAACAAAAAAAAAATATAATATTAAAATACAAAATAATTATTCAGAAATGCATGCACAAGAGAAAAGAAAAAAACAAAATTCACAAAAGTTACTTTTTTTTATACGATCAGCTATCTAAGGTAGCTCAGGGCAATGTTTTATCGCTAAAGTAGTCAGTTATATTGTAATAGTTATTTATGCAACTGTTCTATAATGAGGGGTATTAAAACACGAGTGTGGGTTTATCACACGAGGCGAAGCCGAGTGTGATAATAGTATCACATGAGTGTTTTAATACCTAATTATAACAGTTGCATACAAGACTTTATCTACACCCATGATATGAATCCTCTATAAATGTTCTGAAACCATAGGGTATTAGGGTACAGTGTTGTAAGAACTCTATGTAAATTCATGGAAAGTTTAATTAGTGAGTATCTAATACAAAAAAACTATGTATAGGTAATAATATAATTATTTATTGTAATAATTATTTACATTTTGGATCGTACAATTATTAAAAAGTATTTTTTCAATACTATTATTGAACAAAAAAATGGCGGGATACGACGTCAATTCAAAAATTCGAATAAGTTTTTATTTAAATTACGGCGCTGTGGTAGTGAAACGCGCGTGCATGACATGTTCTTTTTTTGAAATTCATAAAGATGCCATGAGAATGTGGCTGTTCGATGAGTAAAAAAGGAGTTGCATAATGAATTTCAGTACAACATTATAAAACCCGTTTGGGGGTTATAATGGTTATGACACTGGCTGTTTTAATGTTGGCAATTAGCTAACTGTTTCAAGAACGTTTATAGAGGATTTATAGCATGGGTGTAGATAAAAACATTTAAATACAAGATGGATGGATGGGATGCATTGCACGAGATACTGTACAACGAGAGACCATCTTATACTGGAGATGAATAGTTTGATGTGAAGCCGCCTGTACGCAAAGATATTGAACCAATTTCCTGACAGAATTGCCATAAAGTATTAGGCCTCCATTTTATGGTGACTATTACGGAAAGTCTCATAAGTCTAGTCATCTAGTGGTTAGCGTTTGCGACTGAGCATGAGGTCTCGGGTTCGATTCCCGGGCAAAAGTGTCATTTGGGATTTTCTGTCAGGATATTATCAGCAGCAGCGTGGAGTTCGGAATTGCGCCGGTGGATAGCGATAGGCTCATAACATGGGACTTAATCATAACTGGTGAAATGTGGATGCTATAGGTACACTGCCACACCTTTCTGGATGAATGAAGCGTGATAGTATGCTATGTGAGTTGGGTAAATTAAAGCATCAGTTGGATTCACACAATCTATTGTAAACTGTGTCAACATTCCCGACCAATTTGAGTTGAAGTTTTTTTTCAGATATAAACAATTACCAGCGAAGATATTTTGATCTCACTTAATTTAATATAACTTGTCATAATGTAAAATATGGGCGCCAATTATTTTTAATACGATAATTATATTATCAGACTAAAGTCTGCGACACTTAAAATTAAAAGAATACGTAAAATCAACCAAATTTTGAACTAACTTATTAGTTCGTCAACACGAAGTTTAAAATATTCCAACTTCAACTTATAAATGAAGACTTAAGTTTTAATATTTCTACCGCATCATCATTTTAAGTGGAAGCCTTATCTCCATCGGTTGGTGACCTGATTCAGACCAGAATTTTTCGTTGGTCTCATTGAGGTCACATATCCCCAAGGTCCCCAAAGCCACAATACTTGCTCACAATCAATAGTTGGCAACTCACTTGTTCAAGCTGTCATCATCCAAAAGGCATTCCGAACTACACCAACAACATTACATAAAAAATAACAGAAAAAAATTGGGTAGGAAATATTTAGGGTCAGGAATTTTTGGCTCACACTCTTTAAAAATAGTCCCGAACACTGCAATGCGCTTTTTTCAAATCCAATTTTTCTTTTTATTTTTCGTAAATAATTAACGGATAAATAAAAAAAGGTTGGATATAAATAAATGAAATAATAAAAAGTATTTATGCTGGGTTATTTTTTTCGGAGCGTGAAAGCTCCCCGCGTGTATACTGCGGCGCCTGGCCGCTTCGACTGACTGAAGCGCCCCCTTGCGGAGAGGGGTACTTTTCTATACTTATGTGTTTACATCTTAAATGGGGTGTGCATAGAGTAGGGTTGGAATCAGGTTGTTCACTGAACGAAAAGAGCAATCGTATTTGGAAAGGAATCGGGCGCCATTATGCTTGACTGCTGCCACTTTTCTTCGGTTTCGCTTAAGATCCTGCATTGTTTTACATAGCGATGGAACATTAGCTGAAGTTTTTCAGTGCACCGTAACGAAAAAAAAGAAGGATGAAATATTTCTGATTTCAAAATATTTACAAAAAAATGGATTTGAATTTGTTGTAAAAAATATGCGTTGGCCGAGAATCGAACTCGGCTTAATTGCTTGGAAGGCGACTATGGTGGCTGAAATATGACAAATACCTCTGACCTATGAATTTCTGTATTATTTATATTTAAAATCTCCATTGTCATTATCATGACGTTTCTTTTTACTGTATTTTTCTTTTCTTTTTTCTTTAATTAACGCACCAACGACTGCCCATAACTTTGCTCATTACTTACTTGTCCATCCTAAGGTTGCCTGTAAGAAATTGCTTATAGCGATAAGGCCGCCCATTGTGCAACATAATTTTTAAGTGCATTTATTTAAAGCATAAATTTCTTTGTTAATATTGGTGTACAATAAAGATTATTCTATTCTATTCTATTCTAAGACCAGACGAAATACATAATTACCGTTTGTGTTATATTTTGTTGATAGAAAAATCTATGCTTATTTGCTGCTACTACAAAAGTAAACTTTTTCTACTGACTATTGTTATCTAAAACATATAATTCGAAAAATTGGTTTCAAACAAAGCCCAAACAGTATTTATAGACAAGCGACTAAATTAATAAATGATCCCCAGAAGATTTCTTTTCTAATATTAATGATGTTTCCCTTCAAAAGATTGTCATCTTCACTGGATCACATTATCTTGTCAACCTTCACTTACAAAGTCATGTTTTTTGTTTAAATATCCTTCATTGGATCTAATAAGTATGTTGTTTATCCATGAAAACTGTCTGAACAGACTTATCTGATTTTACCTTGTTTTGGCACACACTCAAACCTTGTAAACTTTTTCTACAAGCATTAATTTAGCTAAATAATAAAAAAAATCCATGATTATTTATAGTAGTTGTAATTTCTCTTTAAATGCGGTGTTGGTCATCATTATCATCGTGTCGATGGCTGAGTCAAATTTTATTTGCCCAATAAGTGGCCACTGTTATGGCGCTCTCGTCGGCGTTAATGAGCGCCTCTCTTGTGCAGGTGTTAGGGCATTTTGGACAGTCTGTAAGGTGGTCAAGGTTTTGACTTGCCATCGTGGTGAAAGGATTAGCCTATTCGCTTTTAAGAACTCGCGAATTGCCCAGGGTGCGCCGGACATAGGGAATCGTTGTGTACGTCACTCGGGGAGGCTCCTTTCATGCACCCGGTGCGGTGGTGGTGGTCAGCTTAGTTGCCTTCCCGACTGTTGATTCAAGTTCGATTCTCGGCCAACGCATATTTGGGTTTGTTTTTTGACAATACCCCAATTTCCTTTATCTCTGTTCTACCCTACTCTATGAAGGTTAGGTCTTATTCCCAGTATAAGTATAAAATATAAAGTGCGACGGATGTTATTATTGCCGACGCGATTCATTGCGGCCAGCCTGATGTACTAACAGTGTCTCTATTAAATAGTGAGGTCCCCGGTTCGATTCCCGTATTCCTCTTGAGCAATAACATTAGTAGTGTCAGTCTAGATCTAGAGCTTTTACAGTGACGCTGCTTTTACTAAGGATTTTGTTCATGGTGTATTTAATTGACGACTGGATGGCGGCGTAGGTAGTGTACCTGCCTGCCAGGTTTCGGGTTCGATTCCCGCTTAAGACATACCTTTGTGTGCATGAACATGGTGGTTTGTCTTGGTCTGGATGTTTATATGTATAATAAGTATTTATTTACAAAAGAAAAGTATATATGTATTAGTATCAGTTATTGTAGTACCCATATTATAAGAAATGCTTAGTTTGGGACAAGATGGCGTTGTGTGTAAGTTGTGAAATATATTTTTTTTTTATTCCACTGGAAATTAGTAACACCACACAATCTAAAACTAGGTCCAACCTCGTTCGTATGGTTTGGTAGGCGTCAGCTCATTCTCCTAAGTCAATACTTATTTCCATCAAGATTGATTGGTTTTGACCCGATTTCACCACCCAAGTTCTACACTGAACTATAATTTTTGATTTCAATGTCCTCTCAACATAAAATAAGAGACAGGTGATCAAAATACGTAGGTTAACTGTAGTTTAAGAAGTTTTGTGGTATTGGGGCTGATTTTATATTGATTTATTATATATTAATATATACAAGTTATACTAAGAAACAGTTGAAAATTTATGGGACCGGCAGGATTTGAAAAGACAACATACAGTTGAGAAGTTTCTGGCAAGAGGTGACCGAAGCTGGTTGGTTAAAGAAGCTGCCCGGTTTGTAGAAAGTCGCTGGCTGAAACCCCGCCGGTCCCATTATTATTAAACTGTTCCTTAAACAAAACAAACAAAAACGATAATGTATCTAATTAACAATACGGTCAATAGAAAAGCATGCTTTATCTTATAAATGTTGAGACTAAACATGGTTATTTTCTTACTAATTATTAGATATAACGGGATTAGATATAACGAAACGGGAAATATTTGTTGTAGCTAGTTTTATCGTGAAGATTGCAACATCTCTAAAATATCGAAATTACTCGCTACAACATGGTAAATATTCCGTTATATCTAATAATTAATGCTATAACTTATTCTTAAACGCGAAATATGTTACAAGAACAGCTAAAAACCTAAATTGTCTTGAAATTCTCAACAAAAATTAATCAGAAGTAAATTAGGCCAGTTTGAAAGAATCTGTGGCCACCGAAATATTTTTTGTATATAAATCTACTTAGGCTGCTCCAAGGACGAATCTAAATCTTAGAAATACTTGGGAGGAAAATCTTTATCATTATGCAAAAAAAAAGTAACTATAGATAGATATAATTTACCTCAGTTCTTGTAGGATCAGGACATAGTGTGGACATTCTAATCTAGGTTTCAATTTAGTCAGTAAGTTCAATTAAATGTTGTAGATGTTGTTAAATTGCATGTATACTCGTATCGTATGTTTGACTGAAATTGTTTTTTTTAATATGTTCTAATTTATTCTATTTTTATTTTTATGATTCTATTTTTCTTTTATGTACTACTCAAATACAATGTAAAACTTGTTTAATGAATAAATAAATTTAATTGAATTGAATTGTAAGCTCCTAAAATGTCAATAATGACATAACATAACATAATATCACGCCTATATTACCCAGAAGGGTGTGGCAGAGGTGTACAACACCCACACTTTCCAGGTCCCATTGTATAGGGAGTGAGCATATCGTCATCCACCGCTATTGTTTTTAATTTCCTGGCGGAAAGTTCACAAATAACACTTTGCCGGATCCGGGAATCGAATCCGATACCTCACGGTGAGAGGCGCATACGCTAACCACTAGACCAATGATACGGTCAAAACAGTCAAAGGGGATTTCTAATAGGTAACGTATGGAGAATTGAGACGGGAATATTTGGCCAAAACAAAGCCTACACGCAGCACACTGTAGATAGATAGATAGATAGAGATAGAGAAAACTTTATTTGCACATCAAATTTGTAACAAACATACAAAGAAATAGGTACTTAAAACTATAACGTACAAAGGGCGGCCTTATCTCTTGACGCGATCTCTTCCAGGCAACCTTAGGATGGACATAATAGATGTGCTTTCTGTATAAAAATCTAACATCATGAATCTGTTGTTATTGAGAATACGGGTTATTCATGGTATTTAAGCCGGATATATGCCGACAAGTTTCGAATGTATGCATCTACGTAATAGATTCGAAACTAGCCGGCAAATCTCCTGCTAAAATAACGTGAGTAACCCGTATTCTCAATAACAATGTCTTCACCTCACGACAGTTTTAATAATATTAACGTGAAACTGAGCTGGACAGGCTATATAAGAGTAAAAATGACATACGTTAGATCTTGGGTTCACGCTGGACTTGTGTGAGTGACGACTGCGATCAATGGATATTGTGGAGTATATCAGAATCAAGACTAAGTTCACGCTGAGAGTCAAACGGTTGGAGTCACGCCACAACGTAAACTTCATCTCCTTTGTGGTGATAGTGCCGACCGAACATCTATCGGCTTTCACAAAAGAGGAATTTTGGCCGAAGGGTGTTGTGTTTCGGCCTACTTGACACCGCGCGTCACGGGTCGCTGACTCTATGTATGAAATAGTGTTACTGTATTTGATATGGGCTCCGATGCCTGATTTAAATAAATAAATAAAAAAAGAATGGAAACTATCGAAGAAGGCCTATCCCAGAAGGCACACCAAAGTAAGGCATATTCTACTACTACTGTGATTTTACACCGGCGAAGCATAGCAGAGCAGAGCAAGAATCGAAATTGGTATGGCAAAATTTCTATCAACGCCCTGCCCCTCTTCGAACCCTTAGAGACACAGTATCATATGTCTATAATGACGAGATAATACGTTCACCCTTGTGGTAACCCTAAGGGATGATTTAATGTCACAAAGATCGTATCAGCCCTGACTGCCGCTACCCTGCTAATGACGTACTCGTTGGTCTATATCAACGTATTATAATATTAAGTTAGGAATGAAAATAGGTGGCTTTATGATAAAATTTTTATAAACTTGACAGTGGTTGTTTGTTTTCTAGAATTTTATAGACAACATTACGCGTTTTTTAAGCCACAAGTGTATGCCAAAGTGTAAGGCAAGGCTGTGGTTGAAAGAGCCATGCTTTGTAAGAGCCGATGCGTTTTTTGCAATTTGCGACATTCTTCCGAAGTATAATTCTACTCTTTTTAATTTTCTAGAAAAGTCACCCATAAAAATTTTGATCGTTTTACGAAAATAGATGAAGTCGTCGGCTGTATAAAATTTTCGAGACACAAAAAGTTAGAAACACACCGGTTAATATATTGTCGAAAAGGATACGTCGTATTGTTATATATTTACTTGATGTTAATAGAGTTGATTCTTTATGTGTATTAAATTTATTTTAAGATTTTATTTCTAATCAAGTAATGTGTGAAGAACCAGATGTTTGTGCCATGAAATAGCCAGTTTTCGTCATGAAAGACACATGTAACAGACACAAAACTATCTTTCCTTACTAAAATATACCTTAAAAGAGCCTATTTCCTTTTTTAATTGAAGTTGATGTATAAGATATTTTAAGTGGTGTTAACTTTTTTATTTTATTGAATAAGAAACTCAGACAAATTAATAATATTAGTACTAATAGTAATAATCATGTTTTCTAAGAACACCAGATCAAAATGTTTTTGCAAGAAATTCCAATAATAAATTAGTTAGATTTGAAAACATCATGTTATTTTCATGATGAAAATAACTGGGCCTTTCATACACACTATACCCTATAACACCCATATTTCACCTGTTATGTTTAGGTCTCATGTGATAGGGATTGAGCTGATACTTAAGCCTGTTGCCAGTCACAATGATCGAACCTGAGACATCGTTACGCACACGATAACCACTGGACCAACGAGACAGTACTCTATTTTCATAAACATAAATTAAATTGCGTAAACAAAAAATAAGTAGAAGGTTTGATTAGCGTAATTATTTTACAATCCAGTTTGATGGACAAATTAAAAGAGCAAGATTAAAGAATGCCCCAAGTTTATCCTCTCAAATTAATCTATTTGGTAATTATTACATTTACTGAAGATGGGGCTAGGAAAATCGGGGGTCTGCTTGATTTTTATATGGCAATATTCTTTATATCTACGACGTAAATCGAATTAGATCTGTAATTTAGTTATTGGGGTTTAAAAGTCCCCAGATGGAAGATGGATATTAAGAAATTATAAGACATAGATGAATTAAAATAAAATAAAATAAATAAAATAAAATAAAAGTTTATTACCAAAAAAAGATACAGGCATTGTTTTACACAGTGGTTTCCAAACTATGTGTTCCTGTGTTTTGGAAACCTAGCTTAATAATAATGTTAACACGTTGTATCTGAAGTAAAATTGTTATAATACCTTATAGTCCTGAATAAAAAAACTGTTAGGGTTAGCTTATCAAATTTTATTCAGTATTAATATTATGTGCCTGCGAGCACACAATCAAGACACACAATCGAGATACAATCAAGACTTTCTGACTTCTGACTACCGGTAACAACTGTTGTAGATGTTTAAACGCGGCAGGCAAGAGAACTAAAATAATATATTAGTAACTAGCTTTTACCCGCGACTTCGTCCGCGTGGAATTCGTTGTATTATGTAGTAGCTGCTCCCGTGCTTTGACCCACTTTAAACCTTACCGCTCCACTCCCGTGGAGTTTAGCGTAATGTAAAGTATTTTAAAATCTTTTTTAAGAGTTGTATCAAGCACAAAAAGGATTATTAAAATCCAATCAGTAGTTGCCGAGATTAGCGTTATCAAAAAAACAAAATATCTTTCGCCCGTGGTTTGCGAGGTAGGAAAAAATAGTAGCTTACGTTACGAGCCTTGTACTTACTTGCACCTAAAATGTTATCAAAATCAATCCAGCCGCTTAGAAGATTAGCCGATACAAACAGAGAAAAAAAATTTAGAACTGGATTTTAGGCATAAGTATGGTGCAAATTACAATACCAGCTTAAATAAACATTATTATCTTGACATTAATAACAGCAGACACTTCAATTTTATTATTTGTATTGATGATTCCCTCTACTTGCGCAGTTGTAACTCAGCTTCGAGCTCTTATTCAAAAGATACAAGGGAGATTTTAAGTCTTAGTTAAGTTTAATGTGAGGTTTAACGCATAATTAATGGTTAATGTGACTGCTTCAATGGTGTAGTGGTTAGCATATGTGCCCCCACCGTGAAGTCTCGGGTTCGATGCCTGGTTCAGACAAAGTGTTTATATTTTCTGTCAGGAAATGCCCAATAGCAGCACGTAGTTGGAATTGTGCTCGGTTCCATTGGACTTTAGCATAACAGGTGAAGTGTAGGTGTTGCACAACTCTTTTTTTCTGTTGGCACACTACGTTTTACTTGTTTAAATACTGGGCGCATCAGAATTATCAGCGCTGCGGTGCTTTTTAGCACTGCAGCATTGTGCTGAGATGCGTACCATTTCTGGCATTAATAATGATATTTTATATTATTTAGTTTTAGACGCTTTATTATGTACTTTTTTATTATGCCAGAATAAATGATTTCTTTCTTTCTTTCAACTCTGCCAAGCTCTTCTGAGTAATATAGGATGTTAAGTTATGCAATTTTATTTATTATCGATGATACCCTCTACTTGCGCAGTTATAACTTAGCTTCGAGCTCTTATTCAGAAGATACAAGGGAGATATTAAGTCTTACTTAAGTTTAATGTGAGGTTTAACGCATAATTAATGGCCCCACTTGGAAGGAAGCGCCGCTACGACGCGATTAAAACAGTCATGAATTATTTTCATCTGATGCCATTTTCAGAACAAACGATTTGAGCTTATTATTCTGTAGAATTAATTAATATTTGGTTGTTAATGTGACTGCTTTGATGGTCTCGTGGTTAGCGAATGCGCCTCGCACCGCGAAGGTTTCGATTCCCGGGTCGGGCAAAGTGCCATTTGTGAACTTTCCGTCAGGAAAATTCAAATTTTGATAATAGACGCAATCATGTAAATTTTAAAAGTTGACCGGATAACTGCAGATGTATTGAGATAGCTAGAGTAACGTTAATCTTTCATAACTAATCAGTCGCCAAAAAACAGGTTTTAAAAAGGAAAGGATTCCTTATCTGATCGTGACCAGGCCACACGACAAGACCAATTTTAAACAAAAAGGTATTTCTCAAATCTGTCCAGGCGTCTTCGTGTAATCGCCTAACAAACATAAAAGAAACAATAGAATTGAGAACCTCCTATTCGGCAGTCGGTAAAAATTAAAAAAAAAACATGAATTTGCACGAATATCTTCTTTGCACTCAGTCTTGGAATAATGTACTGAATCTCTGGTTCTTCGTCACGATGTCAAAACCCTGTAAAGTAATCGATATTAAAATGTTCATGACAAACTCACGGCTTTCCAAGGGCATTACTTTGGTACATATTTTGTGAGCATAAACAAATAATTTACGATAATGTCCGAGGCTGGACGTTTACGACCATGTTTATCATAAAGGCGAGCCTCCTCCGTTGCGGGCAAGCCTCCAATACCTTTGTAAAATATACTGGAAGTTTTGACTGGTTCGGATAGGGCAGGAACTTATATTTCTAAACGTAATATAATTAAAACCGACGTGAGGTGAAGACATTATTATTGAGAATACGGGTTACTCACGTTATTTTAGCCGGGATTTGCGGGTTTCATACGCAATATTGTACACATTGAAAATTTTAAGCTCTTCTTAAACACGTACACACTAGTGTATAACAAAATGTACAACTTAGCGTTGCAATTAGCCGTCCGTGGGTACAACATAAGCTGAGCCAGGATTAGTGAAGTCCCCCCGAGCCACGGCGAAGCCAAGTGGACCCCAGTGGGGGGCTGCTCTTCGGGCTTTGGCTGGAAGTCCATGTGGGAGCAGCCCATGTTGCAGGGCTCTTATGGGGGGGCTCTGCAACAGGAGGGCCTGCGGTGTCGGCGTGAGTCGGCACTGCGGCTGAGGAGTTGCGGGGCCGCGGCGGGAGAGGACTGTCGGTGTTCCGTTGCCGCGTTGCCGCTTTCCCTGCCTTCCGCGGTCCCGGCGGGGCCGCAGCCGTCAGTACTGCGGCGTGGTGGGCGGTGGGACGAACATCTGTCTCACCGCGGAGGGCCAGGCCGTCAGATACGAAAGTGTCTGACGGCTTTGCACGCGGCCCTCGGTGCCGGTCCCCCCAGATTTTGGGGGCCATGAGGGGCCTGCCTCGGCGGGCAAGGCCGGGCTGCGGTGTTGGCGCAAGCTGGCACTGTGGCCCGGTGGTTTACGGGGCCGCGGCGGGTAGGAGTGTCGGTGCGCGCGTCGTTTTTCGATGCCCCGCATTCCCTGCCTTCCGCGGTCCCGGCGGGGCCGCAGCCGTTGAACTGCGGCGTGGTGGGCGGCGGGACCGACCACCTGTCTCGCCGCGAAAGGACCAGGCCGTCGTACATGGGGAATGTCCGATGGCTTTACACGCGGTCCTCGCGCTGGTCGGTGGCTTGCGCCAGCCCCCTCTTTGGGGGCCATGAGGGGCCCGCTTCGGCGGGCATCGCCGGGAGGGTCGTGGACGTAAAGGCTGCGCCAGATTCCCATGACCCTCCCATCAAGGCGAGTGCGGGAGCACCGTGGGGTTTTAGTGGGTATTCCCGTGCCGTTTACCATCTTTGGCACGGGCGAGTCCCACATAACCACTCTGCCCTTCCCCGGGGTGGGGTGGTATGCGTAAATGCATTTCCCCACGTAAAAAAAAAAAAAAAAAAAGGATTAGTGAAGTCCCTAAAGCTATAAGACATAAGTGTTTGTTGGCTACTAACACATAAGTTTTAGTAGCCAACAAACATTTATGTCTTCGAAACAAATACAGAATTCCAAACCATTAGATTTATATATTTTAATTAAATCTAACGGGAATTAACGCGATCATGTATTATTACCCTTTTAGGCTTGACGTTTCGGCAGATAGATTACACTGGCCGTGGTCGCAAGCAGACTGGTTCTAGCGGCGCACTGTCAATAGACTGAGAACCATGCTGTGACTAAATTGTTAGGTACATTATAAAACTGATATTAAACATTTTATAAGTATTTGTTAAGGAACGAATGGTACATATTTTATAATTTCAATTGTCATTATCATGACTTTTCATTTTATACTTTTATTTTTCTTTAATTAACGCACCAACAACTGCCCGTAACTTTGCTCATTTACGTACTACGGTTGCCTGTAACAAATTGCTTACAGCGATAAGGCCGTCCATTGTGCAACAAAATTTTAAAGTGCAATTGTTTACAAACTTCTCTTTGTTGGTATTGGTGTACAATAAAGATTACTCTATCTATCTATCTAATGGTACTACAATAAAAAAGTGTTTTGATGCATGATTTGACTAACTGAATTTTGACTAAAATTATATTTGAAAATGAATTAATCATTTTGCATGTCATCTAAATATAATAAAAAAAAAAGATAAAAATTTGTTTATTTCTCTTTCACAAAGGTGTTCAGGGTAGTACAATAACAAAATAATTAAAAAAAAACACAGCTTACATAGATCCAAAACTCCTTTGTGAGAGACTGGTTTCTGCAGTAGGTAGACCTGTGTCGCAGATTACCAGGCTCCCACACCTTATACAAAGTACTATTGAAAAGACACGATTTTAGAGAGAGAGTGTGTGTGTGTGTTTGTTTGTGTGTGTGTGTGTGTGAGTGAGTGTGTGAGTAACTTGTAAAATATTATATGCAGTTCAATGGTTAAGAAAGTGGAACTAGGAGGTTTTCAGTTTCCGTGTATGATAAGGTTAGCAACCAATTTGTTAATATCTTCTTAACTTTATATTTTGTGAATGGGTATATTGATAGGAGCTGATTTATTTTATTATATAAGTACGTGTTAATAAACACATGTTGAACATTTTTTATTGTATGACCTTATTGTAACACGTTTTGGCAAAATAAATGATATATATCTTCTATCTTTTCTTTCATTATTTATCTTTTCTTGAGTGAGTAAGGGTATTATGTAAGACTGTGGTGCTCCTATTTTCGATCTAGCTCTGGCAGTAGTATTATCTTTCAAGATTTCCCTACATTGGATACAGCTTATAGTTTACCATGAGATCTCCAAAACAATCTACAAGGTAATATTGTAATCTTTGTCCGATTTTTTAGTCTCTGACTACCCGTAACGACTTACATAGATCTTCAAATGGCTGCCAGGACCGTAAGAGTAACGTGCTTTCAGCTCACCCATCCACGACCGACCGGAGCTGGCATTGCTTGGCCTGTCAGTCTTTTTTTTTATATTGTTGTTGTTAAACTGCCCCGAGGACGAGATTCTATTTGATACAAAGTTTTTGGGATTACAAGATTATTGGTACACTATTGGTTTCTTAATTAATATTTATTTATATGAATGTGTGATATATATTATGTGTGTCAATGTGTAAGTGTACAGTGTTGCATGTGGTGAATAGACTTAGCTACGAGTTGAGTAAATATTAGAACTATTTATAACAAATCCAAGTCCACCACTGTACATAAAATAAACGCGATCTCATTTACATTTCCATTCAAAATATGAAATAGTCTAGTCTATCTGGGATCTAGTCAGTTTATATTGTTGTCCTTTTCTAACACGTTATCAGTTGTATATTTTGTTTCATGTATCACGTAGCTGTGCTGTTATATATCGATTGACTGGTTAGGTTCGCATGAGGTAATGTTTCTGAAGATTGGTCTGATGATAAGGCTAAAGATTAATTTGAATAATATAATTAAACTAGCCGACCCAAGAGACAATGTCCCTAATTATGAATATTCAATTCGAATTGGTGTAATTTGCAGCGCAAATTTCTTAATTTTTCTTTCATAAAAACCTTCTCCTTACAATAACAAACACAACTTAAAAAAATATTAGCGCTATCGGTCCAGCGATGTAATGACCAGTGAAGATGCACAATTTATATTAATAATAATATATATTTATATATAATTATAGTAGTTCTAACTTTCCTTAGTAACAATATTTAGGACCAATTTTAACAGTCCGCGATAAAGATTCGGACAGTCAAAGGCCAGTTTATTTTATAAATTTCCATACAAATATCTTAATAGGCATCCTGAAACTTATCCAGATCTTGTGAAACTGGCTCTAAGAGACACAGCTATACTACAGGCCAGCCAGCCAGCTTCACTAGTTCGTGGCGACGTTATAGATAGTTAACTACCAGTTAGCTCTAAAATAATGATCACCAACCAAACAGCTTCTCTGCCAGATCTGTTAAACTGGCATTTAACGTTACTTATAAATAAAATAATAAAAATTGGCGGGTCGTTTAATGCACTGTCTCAGTCACTCGTGTAGGGTTCATGCTTTACGTATATCACACTCCCGCTCTCGCGATCCGCCAAGATGTTTGTCGTTTGGTATAATTATCAATGAGACTTTGATTCGCCAGCTGTGTAAATAAAATTTATTTTGTATCCACTGAATTAAAGGCTTCTATCACATGCGTTGGTGGTGTAATGGTCAGCATAGTTGCCTTCCAAGCAGTTGATCCGAGTTCGATTCTCGGCCTACGCATATTTTTGCCTTTGTTACTTTTACTTTACTGTTTATATAGTAAATTTTGTCAGGCGCTATTTCAGAGATTTTCATTGCTGGCGATGCCCTAACTTATTTTTTGCATTTTAGATTCACATTTCTATTAAATCACTCGTAATTGTAAAATCTATTGTCAAGAACTTAGCCTGATAACAATTACTTTAGATATTATACAGTGTGCATAATAGTGATGTGATATACCTACCATTAATACTTACTTATAAGTTCATGTTCAATTATGATTGTTCAAATGAGGCACAAGTTTTCCTTAAAAGAGGTCTTAACAATGTTTGTAACACTCTATGGCAAGAACAAATCAGCCACCATGTAGGTTAGTAATAAACATTGACATCAATTTTATTAAATAACTATAAACGATACGTTTTAATTATTTTAAATTATATAAATACACGCTTATTTAGTATTTTAATGTTTTTATATTCGTACTTTATTTTATTATTCATTTATTTTAAAAGGGTACTTTTAACTGCAAATCAAAAAAATACTCACTAGCGCAGCAAACTATAAATAAATAAAACGTTTATTTTCTCTTCACAATAGGTTTTGCTTTACAATTAATAAGTAGGTTTTAACTTATCATATAAGAAGTAGGCAGACAGTGTCTTTATTTCACCTATGTGAGAGACTGGTGCCTGATGTAGGTTTAAATATACTATGACCTCAAAATACTCTAATCTTAGCAACAATTTAATTTCATGACGCATTGCTGCTGCAGCTCTTTTATCAATGCACATCTAATAATAACTAGCGTACGATAAATAGAATACATTATTTAAAAAAAACTTATACTCATTTTTTTTTATTGTACACTATAGATTATCTGAGAAACTCGTTACTAAGTTTTGATGGTGGTAGAGCTGTTGTGATCGAACTCCTGGACGGCAGCACATGAAAACGTGCACTCACCTTTAACTTGTCGCCAAATATAGAGCTTGGACTACTATGTGCCGGTTTGGTGAGATCAGGCCCTTACGTTCCTCGCACACATCAGGTATAACATCGTATTCAGATGAAGTGGCGCAACTACAATCTGCTTTTGAGAATAAAATTGTTCGAGGCTTCGGGCAGCCGCTTTAGCCATCTAGCTACGGTCGCCTCTTACCAGAACCCTAAATTTCTCAACTGTATGATACGTCATTTCGTGACGTCACGTTCATCCATTTGTTACTATCTTAAAGCGGCTGCCTGGTGTGCAGCAAATCCTGCCGGTCCCATATCTATTTTCAACTGTTTCTTAGTGTTTGTTATTGTCAGAAGAAGTATCTAATGAAAGAAAAAAATACAAATTCATGCGGAAAATAAGAAAATTTAAGAATACTTAACCACCATATTAATTTTTCTAATGATTTGCTAATGAAGCTTTAGCGCTTTCGACAATATAAACTTTTTAATGTAACCTTATGAATGCATGACATAAAATTGACGGAATGCGTGTTGCAAAATATCGTCAAATAGGATGTATTCATAGTTAAGTTAAGTTAGTTTTTATTTTTATATTACATTTCCCTGTTTGACATTATGCATGTTTAATAAGACTCCAAAATAATGTTGTACACCACTATGGTAGGACATAGCGCACTCCAATGTATTATTTTATAAGACCTTTATGTTAAACCTATGATACACGAATAAATAAATTTGAATTTGAAATTTGAATTTAAGACAGAACACCGTCTGTCGGGTCAGCTAGTAATCTTTAATTAAACTACTAACCAAAGCTTAATGAATCAACAGTCCAACACTTGAAGCTAGCTCTTGACTTTATCTCTAAGAACCTAAAGTATTAAATAAATGAATGTATTTAAAGACGGCTTCTCATCAACCTATACTTCCAGTAAGATGATCTCGCGTTGTACAGGCCTTCCTTGCAATGCGACACCAGCGTATACTGGACATTTAAAAGTTGATTGGTAGCTATTTTTGTTCAAGTGGACCATTATGATTTGTTTGATAGTTTATTATTGGATAGGGATAGCTGAGTGCTGAGTGGGGAACGAAAACGTTTAGTAAAAGGTCTTTGGTTTAAATCTTCATAATAATTCAAACAGTGTCGTGTTTGAATTATTATGAAGATGTGGTGTTGTGGTGTCTATACTCTTTCCATATAGACACTTTGTTTTGGCATTACTCAGTCGCCCGCTTTGCTCTGCAGGGAAGTAAAGATACATACTTTCCAACTCCAACTACTTCTGATTAAATTCGTTGCGGGTTCAAAGACAATTATAACTCTCCCTGGGATTGCCCGTGTGTCATGCACGGTGCCTTTCAGTTGGTTGCCGCTGTAGATCCTGGCGTCACAGGAGTCACAGTGGTGGGCGTGTGGGTGGGATTATATCCCGTAAAATAATTCAAACAGGGAATGACAAATTTCAGCGAAACTTTGCTATTTTAAAGTCTTTCTGAAGTCCACGGAAACTATACGAAAATCTTCAAAATTAAATAAATGATTATTCAAATTATGAAATACGGGTGTTACTCACGTAATGTTGGTCTATTTAGTCGACCGCGGTTTCGCCTATACGTCTAGGCATTATCAAGAGAGTGCGATACGTCGCGCCTGAGTATTATAATTTGAATAATGTTACAAACTCATGTCAGTTTCAATAAAAATAAATAAATGATTGTAGGTATTACTATTATCTTACCATAACATATAAGATAACATAGCATCACGTCTAATAGTACCCAGAATGGTGTGGCAGAGGCGTACAATACCCACATTTCACCTGCTATGTTTAGTCCAATGGGACGGGAGGTAAGCTTATCGCCATCCCCCGGGCAGAAATCCAATACCGTGCTGCTATTGAGAATTTCCTGACGAAAAAAATATCTAATAAGACTTTTCTCAACCCGGGAATAGAACCGAAGGCCTCGCGGTGAAAGGCATATATGTTAACTATTAGACCAATGACAGATTCAGGTAATAATCATGATTGCTTGAAAGGTTGATTAGCAGGTAGGTACTACAAGCACTTCTATTAGCCGGCAAGTTATAGGTGATGGTAGTGCTTCTTTCCACGAGCTCGTTAACAAAGAAATTACCACCTGTAAATGCACACATTCCATTATTAAATACCTACGCTAATATCCCACCTTCTGACGCAGTCGGGTCAAAATAAAACAAATACTCTTTAATATCTTAGCTCATTTTATTTTAACCCAAGCTTAACTTTATTTCAATGCAGATATTGAATTGAAATTTTAATTAAAGCTAAACTCTTGTTCACATGCACTAAGTAATTGCTTAGTTAGTTATTAAAAAGCGGGAGCAGCAGGAGAGTATCAATTAGAAATATAGAAATATAGAGCAAATGTGGGCGAGAGAACATTGCTATTCTTTTTCAGTCAGGCGTCAACTCTCTGTGGATGGAAAATATTGCCAAAGAGTTTATTATAAAAAAACTGGTAGTAAGTGTCATGTATAATATAATTTAAAAGCTATATTGTTTGTAGGAATAAACAAAATCTATGATTTTGGTAGTTTTTAAGCTAGCTGAAGATGGCTGTTCGGGCAATCTATGACATTTCATTTGAGGCCAACTTCAAAACAGTCAAGATCTTTGATTTTATCCATTTGTTTAGTATAAATGGTAGTCGGTTGCGTTTCGATCTACTTCCACAACGTAGCATCATTTGATTTATAGTTTAAGAACTAATTGTAAGTTAATCTTAATGTTAATAAATTATTTCTGTAAATAAAGCATCATTAATAATATAACTCCTAATTCCCCCAGAAGAGTGTGCTGAAGGTACATAACACCCATATTTCACCAGTTATGTTTAGGTCTAATGTCACAGTCATAAGTTCGATGTCAGTGTAGTGTAAATAATTGCGTGATTGCGCGAAGCTTCCATTTCAAACTCAGTTAATAAAAACAATATAAAATTAACGCAATCACACACAATATCCAGTACGTTACTTCATATCAATTCATTACACAGCACGCATGGCTGATATCTCTTTCATCGCCATTCCCATTGGATGTGTGCATGGGGTATGACACCATAATGATTGAATTATGGGATTCAATGGTGTACCTTTGTGGTGTTTCCGGGTGGAATCAGTAATGATTCTATTCTGTTAGATGGCGACCATATTTTTTCGGTTATTTGGGTGACAATGTATGGGCAATGTAATTTTGGGTGTAAAGGTGTGTGTTGTATTGTGTATTATTATGATTTGGTTGCTGTACAATAATTTAGCTCCAAGTTGAGTAATGGGGTTCGTTAAAAAAGGTATATGATTGTGGTAAATAGAGCTCTTGAAAAAGAACTCGAGCGATGCACCACTGTCCCTGCCGCCAATCATGGTGAGATCAGGATAATGATGCATAGCACTGCAGTCCCTAGATAAAACGATGCATCTACCATCTGCTTTGTGTATTGTTGATCTTGAAGGGCTGTAGTTACCATTAGGTAGACTAAACTCCGTTCACTACATATAATGACATTGGATAAAGGTAAAAAGAAAGTTAAAAATCAAGAAAAAGGGTCACAAAGTTTTTATTGAAACACTTAAATTCGAATCAAGTTTAAGTACAAATTAATAATTTCAAATAGCTTCCTTCTATGGCAACGTGCTAACAACACTATTTACTATATAAATATCTATAAAATATATATATTTACAAACTTAATAATACTGTTTCTATATACACCCTCTAAATATAAACATCTACGTATATATTTCTAGTATAAAATGCAAGGCACCTCGGTTTAGCACCAAAATTCAATATTATATTGCAAATTTATTTAAATGTATTCATAAGTTTTCGTATTGACACAATACAGATTTTGTTTATTTGTAGCTACATACAAATGAAGCATTTTTAGCGGATTGTATAATAATATAAAAATTGGGTCAATGAATTTATTTCTTTATATGTAGCCGCAGATTTTATTTTTTATTCGTTGACACAGTTAAGATTATGGTGAAATTATTTAAAATTGTATAAAACAGATACAATATGTGTATCAAACAAATAATAAAACCGTTTAACAACACAATAAACTTTAATAATACACATTTATTTAAGAATTATAATTATAAATAATTCTATATTTTTGACTCTAATTAGTAATTACATACCCGTACAATAACTATGCATGATAAAGCACAGTTTTATCAGTTCTTGGTAAGTTCTAGATAAGCCTATTCGGCACTTATCTAACAAACAAAGCCTCGTCGCAAACTTTATCAAAAACTGATGCAACTGGCCCTTACTGGTTGATTTTAAATAAAAAATAATTTCAATAAATAATACAATCAGATAAATATTTATTTAATGTTATTCACTGAGTAAATAAGATGCCTATCTATTACGATAAATGCACTGTTTATTGATTAGTGTAAATGGCAAACTATTACAAGTCAATAAATATGTGTCTATCTAGACATTGTGGAAATATTTATTGGATAGTATTTGATAGATATTAAGCTTATTGCATGACAGAAATATTCATAAATGACAATTAAATTTAAATAAAATATTTAAGCATAAATAAATTAGGTATTTTGATGAAATTTAATATCACTCGTCACTCCATGCTTAGATAATTTGTATTATCGCCAAACCCCTATTAGAAGATTAGAAATGCTCATTTAAAATCAACCAATCAAATCATTTTATCACCTATCTTTCTACATTACACTATTTTATTTAAAATATTACAAGGTAATAATCTAAATGACCAAAATGTCATTAAAAAAGGCAGATTTGAGCTCCGCTACTTGTAAAAACGCTTACAAAATGTTCCTACGATATATTTTACATCTATATACTAAATTATTATTTACAATAAATATCACTAGTTTCATAAAAGGCGATAAAGATGCCGAGAATATTCAGATCTCAATAATATTTTGATGTAATACTATAAAAATACTAAAGGACTGAGAATTTTATAGAAAATCCATTTTATTAAAATTCTGACTATAGAAAGAATAAAACTTTTCATAGTCTGTAAATGGCTGACTTCATGGTAATTAGTCGAATCATATAAAGTATTGATTCAATAATTTATATTAATTATATTTTTAAACTTTCGCGATTCGAGAACATTTTACAAAAATAAGACAACGGTTCTAAATCGCGTAATTAATATAAAGGTAAATAAATACCTATGACCTATGATCGACGTTCATTCGCTTGCTGAGCTCAACCAGTCGGCTTGTGACCACGGATGATGCAAATCATTTCGAAACGTCGAGCATAGGTATTTATTTACCTTAAAATAATTACGCGATTTAGACCCGTTGTCAATTTTTTGTAAAATAATTTGTATGTTACGATACATACATGTCTTCATCAATATAAAATTCTCAGCGTTAAAAACTTTGGAAGCACACAGTTTTGATAGCAGATATTGGACAAATCATACAAATTACTATTATGCACCATGATTTAAAACCATTTTGAACCTAAATTTGTCCAGTATCTCATATTTTCTGAAATAGAATTTAGCACCAAATATTTAATATATAACTTCTTTAAAACTTGTGATGAAATACAGGAACTTTAAGATAAAGGCACATTCGAAGGGAATACTTAAATTAATACTGGTAGAAGACGCAAAAATCGCTAAAGTTGAGCGCACACTGGCGACTAATCGCAGACCTGCTACACCGATTTCATTCCATTGCACGACTTGTGACTAGCAAAACAGCGTCTAATGTACGATGTTTCTTATGCGCTTACCCATCTTCAAGAAAATCCACTACAAAAATTAGACTAAAGACTATCGATTAATACATAATGATTCGACGTATTTTGGATCCATTTCATCAATCTCCCTTCCTTTCGTCTCAGGAACAAATAGCACCACAAATAGGAGACATAACACCGAAATGCCTGCATACATCCAAAACAGTCCGTAAAGACCTATATGGTCTTGGAAGTCAGCGGCCGTTTTCACGTTGACAAAGCCACATAGATGGCTAAAGCTAGTTGCTAAAGCACTGCCCGTACTTCTGTATTCCAAAGGAAATAGCTCTCCTACAAGAAGAGAAGATATCGGGCTGATACCAAGCGAAAATGCTATGGTAAATGTTAGGACGCAAAGTAAAGGAATCCAGTCATAAGACCCCGGTTCCGCATGGACGATGTCTGTTGTATTTCTGAAGACCTCTTCATAGTAAGCGTAAGAACCGAATCCTGCCAGCGCTATTGACATCATGACTCCACTAATCATTAGAAGAGGAAGTCTTCCAACGTTGTCGATGAGCATTCCTGAGAGACATGACGCTAGAAGCTGCGCAACACTCGTTGCGATGGCTCCTCCATGAGGGTTCATAGACCTGAGAGTTTTCTTGAACATTTTGACAGCGTAGAAGTTGAACAAACTAGCTCCAGTGAATCTTTGGAAGAACATTAATCCACAAGTGATCAGAACTGGCCTTGTCATTCTTTTTGACATCAAGGCTTTTAGTCTTGTATGACCATCATTATACAATTTGCTTGCCAGTATATTCGTTCTTATAGTGGCCAGTTCCTGTCGGATATCCGCCTCTGGCCCTCGGAGCCATTGTAAGGACTCTTCTGCTTCCTGCTCTCTCCCTCTTAAAAGCAGAGAAGAGGGCGTTTCTGGGATGAAAAAGAGAGCAAAGAAGAGTAGTATTGGAGCAGCGGCTATCATTAGAGCGAGCTGATACCAGTTAAGGTAGGCTCCGATGGAGAAGGATATGAGGATGCCGATTTGGCTCAGAATTTTTAACACTGAGCTGAGGCAACCTCTGATCTCGGGGACTGCTATTTCTGTGACGTATACCTGTGGACAAGGGAAACAAGATATTAGTCTTGATTTAACTCTATATTCTAATATTTTTTATTCTAGACCTTTTTGTTGGTCTGGTGTTTAGCGTATGCGATTCCTAAAAGTAAAATTTCGGGTTTAAAACCGTACGAGGCAAAAGTTTTAGTTTTATTTTTACCTTTAGCGCCATTATAAAGTATGCACAATTGACGACTTAAAAGTTAATTATATAAAACGTATTCACGCACCACAGACCACGTTGCATGCTAATTTAGAAAACCATACTGCATAACAAGAACTAGACATCAGCAATCTTTCTATCATTAAAAAATATTTTCCGTCGTAATTTACAGCAGGATAATAGTAGCAATTATCGCATATAAATCAGTGACTTAACACTGACACCGCAGCGTAAAAAGTCCATATATCATTTGTTTATCCGACTATTAAAGAAAAAAGACATTTTTGACATATCATGTCTGCTTCATGATGTGCAACACCTAGATTTTTAATGAATGCAGTGTTATTTAGTATTGCAATGAGTATTAACATAGATTTATCTTAATAAATCGACATGGCGGATGTATAAAAGAAACGATCGTTGAACTAAATACATACTGATCAATACCAAGCGTGTTGTGTACGAGCGTGTAGTTCATCTGATGGCAACTGACAAGCAACAAGAGCCTATGATACCTTCCCAATCTCAAAATATTGAAGATAAGTCGCTATATTTAAAGCTCACGAAATAGCTCCTTATGTGCTAACTTCAAGGTCTACCATTATACTTGATATTTTATGTAGTTTTTATTAGTTTTTAGCTTATAAACTCAGTTAAGTAAAATTCTAAATTGGTTAAAATAGTAACATGGTATTTAAATTATACTGTTCCTTGTCTATTTTCGTTTATTTTCTTTTTGATAGCTCACACCTATGAATTGCAGGTTCTTTTGCCGAATTATATTCTACAGTAATGCCGTACTTTATTGACGGTGATGACTGTGTGTCAACACAACACTTTTTAGTGATGACTGTGTGTCATCAATTCATCATAACAAAAGACAACAGTCTAAAAAAAGATTAATCGATTATTTTGGAAAAATATAATTTGTCTTGATTTTTGTATTGTGTCTGTTACTTTAATAAATAAAGAAAATTTAAAAAGTATCATGATTGGATCGAAATCTCGAATTTCGAATGCAACAAGTAAAATTATTATTAAATATTATTTACTACACTGATTCAAAAGACTCTTTTTTTAAAAATAACCTTATATACGAATAATTCATTTTAATCTAAAAACATTTATGTGCATTTTAATCGATATAAACTCATTTTCAAATAAAATCGATTATTATTTCAAGTCGAATCGGTAACAGAGATGTACAAAATACCCTCTAAAAAGTATCTGAAATACTAAATCCAAGATACTTTGAAATTAAGTATTTCAGATACCAGATACAAAATACTTTCGAGAATGGTATTTGAAATACTAGATACAAGATACGTATCTTCTAAATACTTTTCAAGATGAAAATACTTTTGTCAGAAAACAACATTTCGTTCTATTGAATTCAAGATTATTTTTGACATTATCTTAATAAACATTAATGTTATTTATTTACGAATATATTATGTTAATCGCTGAAATGTGACAAGACAAAATATTATATTTTTAAGTTGGTTGGCCATCAGGTTACTTATTTTTTTCTGACCACCCTGAAGTTTTTCTAAGACAATAATACAAAAAGACATGACATGATGCAACATGAGATAAGAGACATAAGACATGAGGCATAATCAACAATAACATGTCAGAAATAGAAAGATGGTCAGTTCTCTAAGGTTGTCTGTTGACAACATTATTGCGAGTGACCGAGAACGCACATGTCCCCCTGCATAAGGCACGTATGAGAGCAAGAGATACAGACATATCCCCACCCCCCCCCCCCCAGTGGATACATGTCCTCACTTGAAACCGGAACTTGGCATAATATATGAGAACAGAGATATAAGACATGCATGACATACATGACATGACTCCTATATTATTTTTATGTAAAAGAAATGTTTGAAAAACTACTTTTACTTAAGTATTTTAAAAAGACTTAAGTAAAACTAGTTCTTCAAACATTTTATCACTCATTTTTCTTCTATGTGGCCTTAGAATCCAAAAGAAAAGAGTCGCTCCACAGGGGCAGAGCTCGGCAAACAGGTGTTATATTTCATAAAAATTTTTGGTAACTTATTCCTAAAAGTATTTTGTCAGAAAAAGTATTTGTAAAATACTAAGATACCTAACAAAATGTATTTAAATACAAGATACAAAATGATTTTTGAAAAAGTATTTTAGATACAAGATGGAAATACGTATCTTGTATCTTGTATCTGTATTTCAGATACTTGTATCTTAAATAAGTCACATCTCTGATCGGTAACGTGTAAAAGCATCACTAATGTTGAAATTTCAAAAAGAAAATGAACGGTTGGACAAGGTATAATCTTTAACGAAACCAATTCCTTGTCAACTTACGTATTATTAACTTATGAATTTATGATTACCATAAATACGAGAACAATGTTTTGGTAAGCTTCTATGTTAACAGTTTTATAACTGTACTTTTATTGTGTTCTATTTATTTTGATTATATTTTATAAGAACATTTAATTCTGATTTATTTGTGGGAAAAAATTAACACTATGTTTTAGTGTGGCGCGGCAGCTTGAAAGAAAGAAGAAAGAAACAAAATCGGTTTTTATTTTCATTACAACTACAAACTTTACCACTACACAACAGAACAACAAAAATTAAGAAATAACAATAAAAAATTGGTGTAAGGAAAACAGTGGTGGCTGCTGAGTTTGATTTAAGGATATATGTTAATGGTTGACTAGCTTCCGCGTCCGGCTTCGCCTACGTGGTACGTCGACGAAAAGGCTACACTAATATGTTTATCTAGACTGTAAGCCACATTTGTGCCAAATTTTATCAAACTGAGCTGTTCACTACGGAAAATAATTCACAGTAATTATTACAAATTTCTTTGTCCTCAATTTGAAAATTCAATACACAATCTTTCAATCCATCCATTTCTTCAAATACATTACAAATTCTACACACGAACTTTATATTTCTTTCACACAAAGCTATCTCCGTAAACAATGCTTGCAATAATCGTTACACTTATAACGTATGGGCTATCGTAAAATGTTCACAATAGATTATTTACCATAAATTACAGTAACAAGTACATGTTTAAACCATAATAACGCAATTCTTCTTTATATTTTTTCTTAGAAACGTATGCAAAGATTATGGCCATAGAAAGTTCTGTTAGGCATTAAAGATTGTTGAATTATTGGACTTGGCGCCAGTGGTGATAGTTTTAGCGTGTGAAGTAAAAACAAAAGAATACATTCTAATTTAAATCATGTATTGAATGTGTTTAAGTCTGTTTAAGTATATTCATGGAGGTGAATCTAGTTGTTTTTATGTAAAATAGATTGTGATGACTAAATTATCATATGAAAAAACAAGTAATGTAACACACGTATGGAATTTTTGTATTTTTTAACAAGTTACTTATTAGAAATTAGTATAGACTTTTTATTTTCTACATTACATTTATTTAAATAACATTAGTAGATATGTAAGTAAATAATATACTTATTGTTAGGACGTGGCTTTGGGTGTTCACGTCGACCTCCGTGGGTCTACTGTGATTGTAGCCTCATTATAAACTCTCCTTTAGGCCAATAGCCTCTATAAATTGCAGCAGTCGGCCGATCATTATAAGTAAATATTTGCATGAATTTACAGTCAACATAAATTCAGTATGAACATTATATTTCAAGCATATCATTTGCAAGCTCGCATAATCTATGCCCTGTTGGAGCGTTTACGAAGTTAGCGACGTCTGTCAAAGTTGTTCTCAAAAGTGCTCAACGAAGACTAGCGTTTGTTTTGTAACGACTTGTGACTCCTTTGTGCACTCGTCTTATGTGGACTTACATCTGTTCTCAACAAAGAGCACTTTATCAATATGGAGAGGAAATGAAAGCAAATGTCTATGCAAATAAGTTTGCCAAAACTAGTGAAGGAGTGGATGGGTAGGTTACTCTGCGCATACATGTATGATTTGACAACTAGTTTTATATGACGTGCAAGAGCGGCGCTCTTTCACATTTGGCAGCAGAGCACGCCAGATAATGATGCCTCTGGTTGGTTTATTGCTCTAAGGATAAGATAGAGATAAGAATAATTGCTGCAGTTTTTTTCATTTTAATGTAAATTTTGTAAATGTTCGATAATTGTACAGGTTACTTTATTTAAGGCAACTAAATTATGAACATTTATGTAATTATAAATCCAACTAATATAAATTGTATGCCTATGCGAATGTTTTTAAAACAGAATTTTGAATAATTATTTTATTTTGTTTATGCACTAGACAGTCTCATTTGCAGTAATAATTAAGCATCATGATCTGCTAATTAAGATTTAGTTATTTTTTTAAGTCATTGAAAAAAATTTCATTTCGAAATTTAAATTTCTGTTAAATTAAATATCGACTGTATTTATATCGGGGTAAGGATGCACAAAAATTTCGAAGTTTGAAAAGAAAAACGCACCTCGGAATAACAAAGGTACTTCACCTAACAATCTTTGACAAGTATGTTTACATTGCATTACCGTTTTCCATTGCTTCCATTGCAACTTTAATTGCCATTTTCCTGATGCCTACTTACCAAATACCGTGACACCTTTTCTTTCAAGTAATACCGACGTATCGCCACTTAAGAAAATTTAAACCCACCCATACATAGAATGCCACACCATTACTTATACCATTGAATTGACCATTCCTGAAGGCTCTAAAGCATTTGTTCTCAGTATGGAAACAAGACAGTAATATTTTATTGGACCCTTAATTGGATAAGACTTTTAACGGGAAATGTATTCAGTTGGAATCAGGAAGACTGTATTAAGACTAATGGTAATGTTTGATTGTGCAATCATTCGAAGTCCTTTCTAACTTTAAATGATTTAAGTGTTGTGTGTGCCTTTTTAAAATGTAAAATGAGCTTAGATAATTAAAGCAATAGGATTTGTCGTTTTCAGGCGGCCTCCGCTGCCAAAAGTGGAAGAGCCCAGAGATCTTGCACTTCATATAAAATTAGTTGTCAAATCATCAGTTTCAGGATCAGTTTTGGAATACTTATTTGCATAGATAGATTATTTGCTTACATTTCCTCTCCATATTGATTAAGTGCTCTTCGATAGTGAGGTATTAAAGTTGATTCTCACTTTGCAGAGTTTCGTGAATGAAATTGAGGACTGCCTACGTATATGGCTGATATTAAAACAATAGGACAACTGTCTCGATGGTCTAGTGGTCAGTGAATGCGCCTCTCACGACGAGCTCTCGTATTCGATTCCCGGGTAGGGCAAAGTGTTATTTGTGAACTTTCCGTCAGGACATTCACAATAGCAGCACGAAGTTGGACTTACATAATTATAACAGTTGAAATGTGGGTGTTGCATACCTCTGCCACACCCTTCAGGGTAATATAGGCGTGATGTACTTATTACTTACTTGTGTAGTCATATTAATGAAGCTGATAAGCATGCCCGCGCAGAACGAAGCGGCCGATATCATGTGCACACTGGTAGACAAGGCCGTGGCCAGCCACGCGAGGGTGTATGGCAGGGCTGTGGCTATCAGCACTGTGCGGCGACCTAGGCGCATCGCCAAGCCTCCTAGGATACCGCCGATGAATGCTCCTGTGGACAAAGAAAGAGGAACGTTAAATATTTGTATTGTAGTTTTTTTTTTCTTTTAAAAGGACGTCCGCGGTAGGAATAACTCCAGTGTCCCGAGGGTGTTCATAAACATTCATTTATGAAATGAAATGAAATACGTTTATTAGTCCGAATATGGGTATACAAAGATGATGTTTACATTATGGGTGCGAGCCATATTCTACCATTATTTGGCGTACAAATTTTTAATTTATAATTTAATGGCTATGTACATGCTGTCATAATTTCTTATCATCTAAAAAATCCTTAACGCTACAGTAACATTTGTCTAATAACAAACTAAATAACTTTTGCTTAAAAATATAGATACTTTCCATTTCCTTAAAATAAAAATATTGGGTAACTTATTATAAATATGTATCGCCATGCATTATACATTTTTACTGAAAACGTTAACCCTCTGCTTAGGTATTAACAGTTTGTGAGTGTGTCTACCTGGCCTGCTCACAGCATCACACTTTAACACACTCAAAGCACACCTAGATTTGAAGTTGGTTAAAAATACGCAATGGTACAAAAAAAATGGCCACTTTTTTGTACTATAGCCTTATTTCTTAATTTTCATCAACTTGCTTTAAGGACGGTATTTATTTAAGAGCACCTTTGATTAGTAGATAATTATTGTAATTTTAAGGTAATTACAACAAATAGTTTATAATAATGCATAATATCTAATCATAATAACTTCATAGCGTATAGACCAGTCCGTTGGTTCAAAATTCAAATAACACACCGACGTTACCCAGAACCTTAGACAATTAAACCAAAAGGAGTAGTCATTGTTAGTCGTCCCCCGCTGCCAAATGTGGATAAATGCTGCTCTTGTACGTTATATGAAACTATACCAAAGCCTACGGAACAAGATAAATTTATATTATTACAAATCACACGAATATAAATTCTATTACTATGTAATTAAAGTTGATTTTCGTATAATAAAAACTGTCAAAAATGTCCTAAACAATCTCAATTGCAATAGAAATGAAACTTTATGACCTGCAAATGAGGTTTATAATTGTAAATCATGAAAATTATCTCGTTTCGTTGTCTGAAGTATAGTTGATAAATCATATCTCTCCCGCTAAATTGTAATAGATTTTCAGACATCTTGTTTGGCAATTTATATTATTTATAAGCTCTATAATTAAATTACTTACCGTCGCGCAATAGTTTTATCATCGTTTCAATTTGTACATTAGACTTTAAATCAATACAATAAACTACCGCAAATATCCGTTTTATAATGTCCATCCTAAGGTTGCCTGGAAGAGATCGCGTCAAGCGATAAGGCCGCCCTTTGTACGTTATAGTTTTAAGTACCTATTACTTTGTAAGTTTGTTACAAATTTGATATGCAAATAAAGTTTTTTCTATCTATCTATCTTAGATTTTAAGCATTTTCTGGTTCCAAATACACATTACTGTTTTTATATTAAAGACGAAAACATATTAGGTAAGAAAAATAAACAAGATAATATTAGAGGCAAAACAAAAAGCCTGACATTCAGAACATACCTAACACAAGGCCGAATGCCAAAGTTTCTTCACAAACATATTGTTAGAGGAAAAGCGACAAATATTCGTATTTGATCCAAAATGAAATATCAAAGTGATGCGGAATTTTTGCATTTGTATCAAAACACAGTTGGATCATTTTATTACAGAGGCTTTCAATAGAATTAATATTAATTAGCTTAGCTTTCAACGATGACGTAAAAAATTTACATTGTAAAATATTTTCATATCTATGTTTTTTTATATGCATTATATTATATCAAGATTATAATTGTATTGAAGCGGCCGTAGCGAAACGGATTAAGCATCGGTCTGACGATCCAGAGATCATGGTCTCGAATCCTGGCCATTACACCACGGACGTGAACTTCCTCCTAACACAAATGAATTAAGCTCAGCTTGAGGGGTCAACAAGAATAGTGTACCTACTCTATATTTTTATATTACAATAAAGCTTTTTTTTTTTAAAAAAGATACTATTATGTGAAACATTAAAGTCAAATTTATCACAGTGGTTGCTGTACGAAGTACAACAACTTAGGCGCTTTGCAGACGTAAGCAACTATGTCTATCTGTGAAGTACCTTGTTATTAGTTTATTGTAAAGAAATCCTGTTGATCGACTTGTCTTATTAAGTAGATATTTCCTTAAATTAGATTCTAAAACATAAATGAGATTATTTTTCTTAATTATTAATTACTAAATAACACAATTAAAAATAACTCACACAATTTTATTCCTAATTTTCTCTCAGCTAAAAGCCCTTGAGTCACTAATCGACACCATCTAACGCTCCCGAGTAGTTGCGTAGGCATAACCCAATATCTAACGTATTCCCTTGCCTCATCGTATCTATTTAAAAAGTTAATAAATCACTGGTAAAGCTTTCTTTGATTGCGTCAGATTTTACAAAGATGCGCACATGGCTACACATAAAGCTATACATTTTCAGTATAAGATGGTCTCGCATTATAATAAATATTATTATAATGTACAGAAGTACACACTTGTAGATACTGAGGTGCCGTACTACAGGTATGTACCTGAGCCAGTCCTTGAAAATGGCCATGTCATTTTATACTGGGACCGATCCATCATCACAGACAGAACTATTATAGCTAATAGACCTGATATTGTGGAGGTGGACCGATCTGAACGCCTTGCAATAATCGTCGATATCACCATCCCGCATGACGAGCATCTCGTGAGGCCGAAAAGGACAAACAAGTAAAATATTTGGACTTGGCTCATGAGATGGTCGACATGTGGGAGGTGGACTCGGCTTTTATCGACAAACATCTAAAGAGACTCGCGTTGGGTGGCTGGATCAAGGGTCTGATGCAGAAGGCGGTGCTACTCGACACGTGGGTTCCTCTACAACAAAGTACAAGGTGCCTCTCTCTGGAGCCCTAACCATCGGTAGTTTGGTCCCTGTATGCGATGCCGGTGGGGTACTATTTTTTATATTTTTTTAAATATTTTTTTCATCCCACCTATTCGAAAAAGACGACTTGGTTCGCCTTTAAATGCGACCAAAGTTGGTGTTTTCAGTAAGGAACTTTGAGCGGGCAATAATGAGTTTTTAATCCCCGTTAAGCGGGATTAAAAGTACTTTTAGGCACACTTTTTGAATTTGGAACATCTTAGTGTTCAGCGCCGAGGGAATCGAACGCAAATATAGTTTGAATAACTGGCTGCTAATACGACGGCCCATAGACTCGTTGCCCCGGCTGAATAAAAAAAAAGAAATCAAATTCAAAGCGCGCGAATTGTACTTACAGTCCGCATTGGTGTAATTTTTAAAGGATAGAAATTTATAGTAAAACCATTTGAAAAATGAGTTCTTCAAGCGACAGTGACAGTATACAATTAACTCCTGAAAATATAAGAGCTGATGCAAAAAATGTGATTGATAATATATTACCTGCGAAATCCCGGGAGCAATATGTAAAAGCCTATAGAAATTTTATTGAATGGAGAAATGCAAGAGGCGCCAAGCATTTTTCCGAATCTGTGTTTTTGGCCTATTTCCAATACTTAGGCAAAACAAAAAAACCTTCTACACTTTGGAGTATCTTCTCGATGTTGAAATCAACAGTCAGCTGTAATAATGACGTAAAACTAGACACATATTCGAAATTAATAGCGTATTTGAAGAGGATGTCTGATGGATATAAGCCCAAAAAATCCAAAGTTTTCACTGTCAAAAACGTGGAGAAGTTCCTTAATGAGGCACCCGACGAAGTTTTTCTTGCCGTAAAAGTAAGTAACTACATATAAAGTGTTTTAAAATGCGTATTTTATTGGAAACTTTAGCTTGATAGACATTTATTTAATACACATTCTGTTTTGTTACAGGTGGCTTTAATTTTTGGAATACATGGAGCTTGTCGTGGGAATGAACTTTTAAAAATATCTGTTGATGATATCGAAAATCACTCGGATGATTTACTATTAATAAAGCTGACCGATACAAAAACGAAAATTGACCGATCTTTCGTAATCCGAGGAGAATATAAAACTATTGTACAGAAATACATGGACCTACGTCCTGCTGATATGAAGAGTAATCGGTTTTTCGTTCGTTATCAAAATGGGAAGTGCTTTAAACAAGTAATGGGAAAAAATAAATTTTCTATCATGCCACAAGAAATTGCTACATATTTGAAATTACCAGATATCAAGTTGTACACTGGACATTGTTTTCGTCGTACTTCTGCTACCCTTTTAGCAGATTCTGGGGCGGACTTAACTGTTCTCAAACGACATGGAGGATGGAAGTCGAGTTCTGTAGCAGAGAGCTACATTGAAGATTCCATTGAGAACAAGGTGAAAACTTGTGAACGTATAGTGGAAAACATTAAATTACCACCTACAGTTAATCCCTCCATACCATCGTCACCGCGCCCATCTACATCCAAGCAAGAAGATTTACCGTCGCCTTTTCCTCCGAAGGAGTCAGATTCGGATATTATTTCAAACACGCAAAATATAAAAACAATCTCTATTCCTAATAAAACTGTAACAATAAATTTTCACCATTGCGAAAACGTCTCAAATGTAAATATAAATTTTTAGTTATTTAATTATTTGATAGTTACATTTAATTTTAGTTGTAACTCAATTTTTTTTAAATAATAATATATTATAAGAAAATATGAGGCATCTTTTATTTTCTCATATGGGTGATGAAAAGTAGAGTGTATGACTCGGGCGCAAATATATTTTTGGCTCGGGCGACGTACTTTGAATCCCTCGCTACGTTCAGGATTCTACTATAGAATCCCTCGCTACGCTCGGGATTCTACTCTAGAATCCCTCACTTCGCTCTGGATTCAAAAAAGCGCCCTCGCCCTAAAAATATTATTTTGCTCCCTTATGATACAATCTACTATTTGTACATATTTAAAAATCTATAATTTGATAGTTTTATATTTTCATGTTATTTGATAAGCATAGTATGCTTATCATATAACATGAATTTATAAAAAAAATAAGTTTTAATAAGTCACTATTATACCTATAGTATAGCCAACGAGACGCGATAAAGAATGTAAACAAACGGACCGTTACTGAGTTACATTGCGATAGCGAGGGATTATTATCTCTGTCCTTATCATTCGTACGCGCAGTTGACGTCAATTGATCGACAACAGCTGTCGTTGTGTGTTTCGTGGTACAGGAAAGCAGTCAGTACCGCAGTTGTCAACATTTGGTCCGCCATTTTGTGATCAAGTTCCTTCCTGTTTGGATTGCGTTGAAAGTTATACATATTTTTTCGTCTCCGTATTTGCTTGGTTTTTTGTTGTTATTATTCCGTTTCTGTTAGTTTTATTTTTGATTTTTGCTGTTATTACTTAGTTTTAATATATTTATGTTATATTTTTTATGTTTTTGACAATATAAGTTCCTTGTCAGTCTTTTAGTTATCTAGTGTTTCTTTAGTTTATTTCCTATTTTCTTAATATAATTTATTTCCTTTTCGCCTGGTTTCTTTACCTCAACCCAATCCACAACAATAAAAATTTATTCAAATAAAAATGTTTTGAACCCCTGAACATTTGTTTACATTTTTTATCTCGTCTCGTTGGCCTTACTATAGTTTAATCATATTTTGTGAACATAAAAGATTATTTTTTTAAATTTAATAAATAATGGTTTTTGAAACTTCTGATGCAGTAAGAGACTAGCTTATACTGCAAATGTATGACTTAATGTGTTGCAGTGTAAACGGATATTAATAGAATTAATGGATGAATAACTCATAAATTTTATTGTGAAATTGAGTTACTTACTTTGGTAATGTAAACATTATTGAACATTTTAATCGGTAAATGATAGCATTAGCAAGCTAATAATCAAGATAGAACAGCGAAAATATTGCAAAATAGACAATAATATGTTATTGTAAATATGACTTTGTAGATACCATTACCTACATTATGTTTATATAATACATAAGTGTGGATATTTCAACCATCCTAAAGGCTATTCACCCACGTAGCGTCTCTTTCCAAAGCTAAATTAATAGAAAATGAAGTACGTTATTAGTTTCTTCGAGTTCATTTATACTTTGAACAGTGTCAAATAACCAACAAACAAAATTATATTTTCAAATAATACAATTATGATATTTCTAAATTACATAAAATAAAATAATTAATAAAAAAATCTCAATGGTCGAATCTATTAGTCGGGCCAAGTGTTATTTGTAAACTTTCTGGCAGCACGTAGTTGGAATTGAGCGCGGGTGATGGCGATAGGTGCACCCCCTATCCCATGGGACTTAAATATAACAGGTGAAATGTGGTTGTTGTATACCTCTGGCACACCCTTTTGGGTTATTTAGGCGTGATGTTATAAAAGAATTAATCCTCCAAACTTCTCTTTCATCCAATCAAGCAAGCCTGTCTTATATCCAATGCGTAATGTTTAGTTTCCATCAGTAGTTTTGCAAAAACTTTTTGCTTCGAGAAACATAAACAATATCGATAGTTTATTATTATTTTTGAAGTTCATATTAAGATCATAATATGATGGAAGATAAATTTCAATACAAATTCTGAGCAGACATAATTTTACAAAAATAAATGCTTCAATTAAAAAAATGCACGTAGAAGTAAGAAATACTTACGTAATATTCAACGTTTCGCCTCATCTGTGTATAACTTTAAAGAATACAGTGAACGGCCTTAGGTTTAAGAATTATCCTCGTACTCCTAAACGTTGATTAGTTTTAGTTTCTGTACGAGCCAATATTGCTCGTACAGCGAATTATACTGTAAACAATAAACAGTCGTTTACGATAGTCGCTACCAAAGAAGTGGAACGCAAAAACGTATGTTTGGTGAACAGATATTGTTTATAAACGTGACTCAGACTACTAAACGTAGCAACAATTAACAGTAGAACTTAACTATAACTTTAACATATTCAATAAACTGTTTAACTTAAAGTGATTTTGGTGTTACTACAAGCTACCTTCTCACAACAACAACTAACATACAATCGGGATAGCGGGGTTACAGTCAACGACGAGATAGCCCCAACAGTTTCCAACATCAGTTAAGTGACATAAAATGCTGATAGCTAGATGCAAATATCCGTGTAGCTTTAGGTAATATACGAAAATCAATATAGAAGCCTTTAAAATTTGAGGGTTAACCGTAATTTCTCTAGGATTCCATCATCAGATCGTGAACTGTTGAAAACGGGACCACACATCTTTAACAAACGGATAGTGAAGTTTCAAATTATGAAATACAGGTGTTACTCACGTAAGTGCAAGACTGGCTGCGACTCAGGCGCGACGTATCGCAATCTCTTGATAATGCTTAGACGTATAGGCGAAACCGCGGTCGACTAAATAGACCAACATTACGTGAGTAACACCCGTATTTCATAATTTGAATAATGTTACAAACTCACGTCAGTTTTAATAAAAAAGGATAGTGAAGTGTTTTGAAAACCTACAATAACAACATATTTTAATATTGGTGTTAATCATGATACCAAAGAGGCAAAAGAAAACCATTCAATTAAAATTATGTGTTTAGCGAGTATGTGATAATTGCGATTCCACATAATTGTTTAACTTATGATCAGAAAAACCCTTGTTATTTTATTCTTATATTTGTTAATAATATCCCCTGTCTATAGTATTATCAATATATTGCTATAAAATTTGATTAAGGTCGTTAATAAAAACGACGCCACTAAGAACAAATCTTTGCGGATCACACAAAGATTTGTGTGGGAATCGTACCCACACCCGTGCAGATCAGATGATGGGATCCTAGAGAAATCAAGCGCAACCCTCTAAATTTAAAGGCTTCTATATTGTTTTTCGTATATTACCTAAAGCTACCTGCATATTTGCATCTAGCAGTCAGCATTTCATGTTAGTACGGGGATGATTCTTTAAATATAGTCACCTTATGGCCGTATACTGTATTCTTTCAAGTTATACACAGATGAGGCGAAACGATGAATATTACCTAAGTATATCTTATTTTTTAATGCATTTTTGTAATTAAAACGCTTTTTGGATAACTATCGGGTGGAGCCGCGGCCGAAAGCTTATCTCCTGACGAAAAATTATAAATATTTCACAACTCACACACATTGCCATCTTGTCCCAAACTAAGCAGAGCTTGTATTGTACTATGGGTACTAGAATGACTGATACTAATACATATATACTTTTTTTTGTAAATACATACATATACCTACATGTTATTATTCGTAGACCTACATATAGAAACACCTAAACTGACTAAGACAAACCCCCATGTTCATGAACACAAAGATTTGTCTTAAGTGGGAATCGAACCCACGACCTCGGCGTCGCAGGCAAGTACACTACCCACTCCGCCATCCGGTCGTCGAAAAATCATCTTAATGTATCAATCCAAGACATTTCACGGTTTGAGCGATTGCTTAGTAAATATAACTCTGTCGGACCGTGTGTCGTTTATTTTTGTCTGCATCGCTAACGGTTTGAGATGAAGCAGATTAGCTGGCATAGATCTACATCGATTCGGTGGAAGTCGATTATTTTGGTACAGAGAAAAAGTAGTCTAGTTTCGTTTGGTTGCATGTCAATTTAAGGAAAACGCTTTATAATGTCAATTTATGTTGGAATATTATGACGATATGTATGATATAGTGACTGAATAATACTGTAAAGTACGATAGCATTAACTTAATATCAAACCAAAAAAGGAAAAAATAAATAAAAAACAATGTATCTACTAATATAAAATAAATGACTGAAAAGCTCTTTCACGATTCTTTGGTTAAATTCAAACGAAAGCTTTACGCAAAATCTTTATGCGATATTTTAGACTAAATAAATTAGTAGATTTTAAGTTTTTTTTAATGTTTTATGATTTTAAAATAATGATCTCACATAACCTTAACCATTTAGTTGTTACATTTTTGTTATCTTTAGATTTAAGTTTTTGCATCTTGTATTCTTTCTTTCTTTTTCATTTAATAACGTGTATTTAAATTACAAAGAGTGTTGTGTACCTACATCTATGAAAGAAATTCAAAGAAGACCCAAAAAATTTCAACCACGTGTTACAGTGATATTATTGTATGTATGTTGTTGATGTACCCATTAAATAAATAAATAAATAAAGCTAAAAGTTGGTTGCATATTATTGTGGTATAGTTCTTTCCCAGGTATACATAAATGCACGTTTTACACGAAGAATACAAAATAAGACAATTAATCTAACACCCTTCTCATTAGTCCTTATACTTATTCAATGTTTACTTTCCAAGCTTTTCTGACATCCAGTGACATACCAGTGAGTTTTTTATTTCTTAGTTATCTAAACTTTTACTTTCTGCGTGGGCTAATTTTATCTTTTTTCTGCAAATGGGCTTACCTACCATGATTTTTTTTTATTACCTACCTCTTGTCAACGTCCGTCTTATTTTTTAATGGTGTCAATATAACAATGTTTGCTCGATTCAATCCTTAACTTTAAATCAACATAACATAACATCACGCCTATATAACCCAGAAGGGTGTGGCTGAGGTGCACAACACCCACACTTCACCTGTTATGTTTAGGTTATAGGAGGTGAGCCTATCGCCATCCACTAGACACAATTCCAACTCCGTGCTGCTATTATGAATTCCCTGTCGGAAAGGTAAATAATAACACTTTGCCCCATCCGGGAATAGAACCCAGGACCTCGTGGTGAAAGGCAAATTATTAATTTAAATCAAGTAAATCAATATTGCCATTGCTTTTCTTCCGACACCAGAGTGAAACTTTTCAATACAAATCATCTCGAACATATTGCAGATGGAATAACAGTGTGTATTCAACATAATAAAGGATGGTAGCTTGTTTGAGTGTTGTTAGCTGTATCTGATTCTACGAACTGAACATTTGATAGTGATGCTCCGAGTACTAATGTTCTTATTCGATAGATATCAGCAATTTGCGATTATTTGTATTGATAATCGTTTAAATCTGTTAAAGTAAAGTCGATATTTTTTTGAAAAATTATCCCCGATTGGTATCAAAACATATATAGTATTTAAGGTATCAAGATGCGTTAAGCTCACGTTTTAGTTTAAAATCTAAATGTTTTTTTTTGTTTATTATACTTATTTAAGTGTAGTACTTTTGCACTATCCAAAGTACAAAGAGTTATTAGCGCGTCTAACTGAGGCAACTCGCTCTCGAAATGCTGGCTTATATTTCGGCCAGCGACTTAGTATCGCAATACAACGCGGTAATGCTGACAGCATTTTGACTACAGCACTTTGACTTAAGACTAGTTTAATTAATATCCAACATGTATATTTTTCTGTAAATAAAGATACATAAAAATATCACTTCCAAAGGTATAAACATTGGTTTACATGAATAAAGTAAAGCATTATTTAATTCTTAAAAATAATATTTTTTAGATTATCTATGTCAGGTATTCGTATTCGACACAGTACAATATACTTTCCGTATTCGTTTGGTTTCGGTACATCACTACATCGTATGTAAGCTGTATTAAATCTGATTTTACAAACTGAGGAGACAGATAACACATTGCTTTCAGACAATCTATCATTTGGTATTATGGAACGATCTTTTGGAAAAAGGTGTCTTTCTGACGTAAAGATTTATGAACTGAAGCATTGCAATAGTTTTGTTAACTATTTGTTTGTTCGCGGGCTTTTGAAGTTATTTTAGCTTTGTATTTATTTTTGTTTGATGAGATTAGAGCAGAATAACGAGTTCTTTGATGTTTTTCTTCTAGAATCTTGATTAATTCTTGATTTGCCGTAATTTGATTCCAGTTTTTACCCGACTACGGGAAAGCCAATAGTAAGGGTAATAATTTTGCAGTCTACGTATGTATGTTTGTATGTTCCACCGTAGCGTACTGAACGGATTTTATTGAATGAGGTGTCATTAAAATCGTAAAAAAAGGCCAGGTGACATAGGCGTTTTCAATTTAATGAAAATTTTATATAACAATATTTAATAATCAGATTCAAATGTCGAAAAAAAAACATAATCATGACGTGTTTGGGGTACCTATATTAACTTTTTTACAATGCCTTTCAACAATATTGTCTCTTAAGCCGTGTCTACTGAGCTACCCAAAAATAACCTGTTAATTTTTAAAAAACGACACCCGCACTAGGAATAACTCCTGTGTCGCAGGGGTTTTTACAAACATGCACTTCACACGCACAAAACACTCCTAAAGTCAAAACAAATCTTTTCGGATCACACAAAGATTTGTCCCATGTGGTGATCGAACCCACAACACCAGCGCAGTTGAAAGCGGCGAGGCGACCGCTTTAACCGCTACGCCAACCGTGCACCCAAACACTACACTGATGCGGAGTACTTGTCACCATATAAATTATAAATAACTTTCAAGTCAGTCCGCATCAGTGTATCTCACCCTTTAAACACAAAACAATACAACGCATGCCTATGTCACTGTCGGACATAAATTACTACCTTTTTGTACAGTCGGTATTCAGGTTGGGACTTATATAGATTTGGTCTGAGTACTTATTGATTTATCCAGTTGCGAGGATGGATGTGGTGATTTTTGGTGACAGCTTTTCGGAGATTTATTGTGGAATGTGTAGGGTGGATCAGTGTGATCCATGGTGACATTTAGGTTGCTTGTCTAATGATTTTAATGAATGACGATAGAAAAAAAAAAGTATTTTTTGAGTACAAATACAATTTAATACGTCTCAAGTCAATATAAATTGTAACGGACAGTATTTTCTCTCTTTTTTTTTTTTTTTTTTTTTTTTAAGAGTAAATAAATACAGCGGTTCTGAGGTAGACTGTAACACTGAGCCCCTGTGTTATGGGGTTCTTCAAAATAATTATCTTTGTGATATTGTAGATTATGTTTTTTTTGGCAGTTCACAATCTGACTCCATAAAGTATAAATACGATGTCTTTGCATTGAGTGCACGGTTGGCGTAGTGGTTAAAACAGTCGCCTCGCCGCCGCGCCGCTTACAAACTACGCTAGTGTTTTGGGTTCGATCCTGCAGGGGATAAATCATTGTGTTATCAAGACTACTATGCAATACAAGCCGCCGGCACAAGCCGCGAAACGCCGCGACGCATCATTCCGGTTGAGACAGTCAGATAGAACGCTAGTGAAGTGCACATTTTTAACCGACTTCAAAAAAAAAAAAGAGGTTCTGTATTCGATCCGTATGTATGTATGTATGTCACCTTTTTATGTTCGCGATTTTCTCGGAAAATACTGATCCGATTTGAATGCAGTTTTCGGTATTTTAATCCTTGTGTTTTAAGGAAGGTTTTAGTATATAATTTATCAGAATCTGATGAAGATCTTTGGAGACAGGCAACGGAACTCTTCAAAAACGAATAGCTAATGAACCACGTTTTGTGCAATCGTGTATCTATGTATTGTTTTCACCACTACATAACATAACATCATGCCTGTGTATGCTTTGAAGGGTAAGCAGAGACAGCCTACTTACCTTCCCTTAAAGTACCTACCGAAAGCTCTGCTTAGGTTTGGACGGGGCTTACGTTTCAGCATATTTGTTATTATCGTAGTGATAGCTTATGATCATGAAGATCTCAGAAAGAATTTTTTGATAATATATAAGGATTTGATAAAAGATCTTAAGTATTGGAGGCGCCGTCGTATTCTTTGGGCTATATTTTGATTGTTTCTATTGTGTTTCATGCGTAATGATGCCTTAGTATTTCTTTCTAACCCCATCGTTAAATCTAAAAAACTAAGACACTAAAAAGCTTGAAATAAAAAAATAAAATAAAAAAACTAATAAAAAAAAATAAAAAAAACTAATTAAAAAAAAAGAATATTCTTAACTCGAGCGTATTCTAAATATTATAATATGTACTAATTTTTTTCAAAGAAAAAGGAACCGCCTTCAAAAACTCAAAAGTAAAAAATAAAATATTCGCTTAACTTTGCTTACCTTTATATTAATTTGTTTAAAACAATAAACCCAAATAATTATGTAATACCAATTAATTATATTTTTTTGAAGTCGGCGCCAAATTACAAAATCAAATACCAATTAAAACCGTATTTACCGAAATAATTGTTGAAAAAATCACAAAATCAAATACCAATTAAAACCGTATTTACCGAAATAATTGTTGAAAAAATCATAAATCAAATAACAATTAAAACCGTATATACCGAAATAATTGTTGAAAAAATCACAAAATCAAATACCAATTAAAATTATAAATGCTGGAAGTAATTTATCAAAGCCTTATTTAACTAGTGATTGAAAAACTCACAAAACAAATACTAATTAAAACTAAAAAATATGCTGACAATAAGGTAATTTATCAAACCTTCTTTACCTAATTGCAAAAATTAATGGAAACTCAGGATGATCCTGAGTTCCTGACCGATCTTTAGATCCTGACAGGATCTAAAGATGATTAAATAACGAGGTAAAACTCATCCAATCAAATCTGCGTTCAGTAAACTTTCACGTAAGAGTAATGATTGACTATCGTCTAGTCTGGTCAGCACATCCAACTCGTCCAATAAGAAACTTTATTACTAGCTTTGTAGGACAATAATATGCTACTGAACATTTGTAATGCTCTAGAGGGCGCTGCATATTACGTTAAAACTGGAGGCAAGAGCACGGTATTTATATTTAAGCTCGTAACGAAACCATATCGCGATTCAGAAAAGATGTACAACGCCATCTATCGAATGCATTCGTAAACTTATCAGCAATTATGTGATTTGGCGCCGACTTCAAAAAAATATAATTAATTGGTATTACATAATTATTTGGGTTTATTGTTTTAAACAAATTAATATAAAGGTAAGCAAAGTTAAGCGAATATTTTATTTTTTACTTTTGAGTTTTTGAAGGCGGTTCCTTTTTCTTTGAAAAAAATTAGTACATATTATAATATTTAGAATACGCTCGAGTTAAGAATATTCTTTTTTTTTAATTAGTTTTTTTTATTTTTTTTTATTAGTTTTTTTATTTTATTTTTTTGTACAGGAACGAACTGACGCCGGCAAGCCGCGTAACCCGCCGGCTCAACCCGGCGGCCATGCCGGCGGCTCCTTTGTGCGGCAAAGCCGGCGCTTTGTATGCCGCCGGGTGCACGGCGGCTTGCCCGGCGGCCCTGCCGCCGGCACTGTGTGTAGGCACCTTCAGCAAAAGATTTGTTCTGACTGCAAATCCCCGCAACACAGGAGTTATTCCTAATGCCGGAGTCATTAAAAAATTAAAAGAAATCCTTGTATAGTGACATAATTTTATTTACGGAGTATTTAAATATAATAACGTTTTAATTCAGGTAGTCTGATATTACACCATGGTATCCAACACGATAATATGCACATTATGCACCTGTGCTCAACCCAAACAGCTTCAGGCAAAGAATTTAATTCAATTATCGACAATAAATAACAATTTGTTGTGGCAAGTCGGAGCCGGTTTTAAAATATAACTTAATATCAGTGTTCTATGTTGCCGATGAATGCATTTTTCTTTTTTATGTATTTGGATATAAAAAAACTCGAGGTTTGGTCAAAGCCTCGCAAATCAATCCGTCGACAAGTTGAGCTTTACTTCCATTGGTCGATCTTTGGATGGGTGCATTTTGAGACTCTTTTTTAACCGACTCCCAAAACATAGAGGTTTTTAATTCATTTGCATGTCTTTTTTTTCGGCGATTGCCTTTTTTACGATCTGATAATGGGATCCTAGAGGAATCAAGGGTAACCCTAAATTTTTATAGGCTTTTATATTGTTTTTGTATATTACCTAAATGTAATCGGCTATTTGCATCTAGAGATCAGCAGCTCATGTTACTGAGCTGATGATAGGTACTCCTCAACGGTTAGGAGTACGAGGATAATTCTTAAGACCGTTTCCTGTACTCTTTAAAGTTATACATAGATCTTCTTCTTCGTCGTGTCGATGGCTGAGACGAATTTTATTTTGACATGCCATCGTGGTGAAAGGATTAGCCAATTCGCTTTTAAGTACATACTCGCGAATTGCCCAGGGTGCGCCGGATGTGAGGAATCGTTGTGTACGTCACTCGGGGAGGCTCCTTTCATGCTCCTTTTATACACAGATGAAGCGAGACGTTGAATATTACTTAGGTAGGTATATCAATAAAAGAAGTTTAGAGTAACAAAATAATCTACATAGGATAAGTCATTTATCGTACCCGTCCTTCTACTAGCCGACTCAAACGAGAAAGACTCATGGTAGAGATACTTCTAAAAATAAATGTTTTTTCTTTACGTTATTAAATACTTTTACAACGTATTTTGAAGTCGGTTTATTTTTTTTTCAAAAACTTTTTTTATTTCTGAGGACAATAAAACTCTCAATCTGAGTGTAAGATAGAAGAAGACTTGAAGAAAAAATGGAACAATGAACCAAAAGGTCAACTTTCCTGCATAAGATTTCACCAAGGATCCTACTTGGCCAATATCTTTTATTATATCATAAGAGTTAGTCTGGACCAAAATAAACCAATTCTTGTCTTCCTGTTGATGCGGGGAGCACTCATGGTCAGACTGCAGATAAAAACGATTGATAAGCATTATTGAGTAAGAGCATTCTGGGAATGGCAATATTTTTATAGACTCCCAGAAGCCATAAAGTGTCTCAGTGTTCCTCAATTTAAGAGAAGTCTGAAATTGGTTTTAATTAATACGTGTTTTATAGAATAGAAGATTTTTTTTTGATTGATGTATTTCTGTTTTATTTTATTCATATATAAACGTTCATTGTCTTTTTCAAAGTGTATATTCAAATAATTTTAAGCCTAAAAAAATCATGCTGTCATTTACAGTGAAACATGTTGATGTACAATACTAATTAAAATTAAACTATGGACGATCATTATGACCCATGTTTTCGCAAATATACATATATTTTTTTATACTAAGCCCACAGCGAACGAACGTGTAGTCCACCTGATGGTAAGTGGAGTACAGCTACTATGGGTTGGACTTATGGCAATCCAACGGGCACTAACTTCGTGCTTACGTTCACGTATTATCTGTAAAATAATAGAATATTATATAGTCTGCTTCGATAGTCTAGTGGTTAGCGTATGCGCCTCTCACCGCGAGGTGTTGGATTCGATTCCCGGGTCGGGCAAAGTGTTATTTGTGAACTTGCCGTTAGGTAATTCACAATAGCAGCACGGAGTTGGATTTGTGCCCGGGGCATAGTGATAGGCTCCCTACCCCATTGGAGCTAATCATAACAGGCGAAATGTGGGTGTTGTATTTTATGTTATGTTATGTTCAATGATATAATAGAAGTAATACAATCTATTCGTAAATTTTGGCGATTTTCGTAGTTTTCATCTCTTCAGAAAAACTTTCAAATACCTGTATGAAAGTTTCACCGAAAATTGACATTCCCTGTTTAAATTATTATAAAGACCTTTTACTAAACGTTTTGTGAACTTTATCAGGTGAAGTGTGAGTGTTGAACACCTCTGCCACACCCTTCTGGGTAATATAGGCGTGATGTTATGTTATGTATATTATAAGTAATAGGATGTAACATTGCATCCGTTAATAATAAACTCCAACAGAAACAACGAATAGAAATTGAATAGCAATATCCAATGAAATGAAAAGCCTATCCAGTCAGATTTCTCCAAGAAAGTTGTATGACCTGTTGTACTAGAAACATGTGTTGGCTTCACATCCAGCTTAATATTTCCAGTTTAAGCTGGTCACGCCTTGCACGGGAAGCCGGTATAACGCGAGATCATCTTATAATGGTGTATGTATAGTTTGATTTGTAGCCATGTGTACTTACATACTTTATAGTACCAGTGTTTTTAGTAGGGTTGTAGGGTACCGGAATATTGATAGGCTTGTCCTTGTGTCGGTGCAAGTTAGATCTTAGATTATAATCTTAGGTTAAATGTTAAATTACAGATTGAGGAAGTTATTGCTGCGAGGTTTATGTCAGCAGTTAGCTTCTTAAATGTATTTTTGTAAAGCCATTCCAGATCTTTAAAGCCTTTAAAGTTTTTATTTATTCTTTATTCTTTATTTATTCGCTGAACAATTGAATTCGAATTTAATTTAAAATAGTTCTAAGTGTCAAGTTTGAACTAACTATAGCTACCTTATCAAAATCAAAAATGCACTTCGAGTACTCGACATTTTCTCTGGTAGTCTATGTGTAGCCAAAAAAATTGTTAAAAAGTCATTGGAAATTTAATTAATATTAATATTATTATGTCTGCTCAATTTTTTAATTATATAATTGCATTTAATTATTCTGTAGGTAAGGTAGGTTAATCAAGCATGTGCAAATATGAATGCTGTGTTCACTATTTTTGGACTTACATGAGGTTTAGTGTTATTAAGCGATTAATTGTGAATGGCAAAATGTAATGTCTGGTGTGTGAACCAATAAACAAAAAAAAAAAAATTATAAGTAAAAGAAAATGTTAAGCACCGACTTCAAGTACTAAAATTTGATGGTTCCTCTCGATTTCCTTTGGATCCCATCATCGATCCTAACTTAGTGCCAATGTGACCAAGTCACCACCATTACTCTTTCAACTCTTACAACTCTTTTTTTTTTATTAAATAGAAAATAGAATAGAAATAGAAACTATTGAAGAAGGAATCGGTATCAATTAGTTATGCCTCTTTGGATTCTGCAGTCAGCGAGTTTAACGTAGACGGCATTATAATACGGTATAGTATAAAACAATTTTCTACACAAAGTTGCAAGTAACGGCTACACTTTGATCACGGATCAAGCAGTAATAAATAACTATTGGAAACAAATCACGTCGAGTTATAATCTCAGAGTGCACTAAATCAATACAATCAACGGGAAATGCCGCGGGTATAACTAGTTGGAGATGCAATCTGTATTTATGGCTTCTTATATAGAAATATGGTGGCGATAGTCTATGATGACATTGAAGGAAGCATCAATTTAGGTCGTTATGGAACTGTGTCCATTGTACGTTAAATTGTCAATGGTTTACAATATAAAATATTTAATTTTATATCCATATGTTTGGCGGCCACTAAAAATCGGCGTTGTTGGTTGCTATCAGAAATACTGGCACCGCAGCATTGTAGCCGTGTGGTCACCAATAGTCACCATTATTTACACACTGATACTAACATTAGTTGTTAAGTTAAGAATAAATAATATGTTTTTGTTATGCTTTATGATTTCAGTGTAATAACGCCCTAAGATTAAACCATAACAAATGGAACTAGACTCGGAGAGTGATCGATCTCTACACTCATTAGTTACCCACAGTTCCTCAGTAATTTAATAAACTAGTGAAAGTAATTTCCAATTGAGTTTCATGCTATCATGCCTACCTACATAAATCTATATATATTCTAAAGCTGAAGAATTTGTTTGTTTGAATGCGCTAATCTCGGAAAGTACCAGTCCGATTTAAAAAAAATATTTTAATGTTATTTAGTTAATTTACCAAGAAAGGCTATAGTTGATATATAATTACGCTACAACCCACGGGAACGGAGCAGTAAAGTAAACCCGTGGAGAGCAGCTAATAGAATTACGTTCATACGTGTAGGTAATCAATTTCCCGATGTTTACATTCATACAGGAAGTGCACGAAGTGATTTTATCTAAGGATTAATATGTTTGTATGATGATTAGTGCTATGATGACCTATATTTGAGTGTGGTTATTGATAAGTTGGTTAGTTAAAGTAATATGTTAGAGAAATATCCTGTTTTTAACCGACTTCTAATTAACCGACTTCTAAAAAAGGAGGAGGTTCTCAATTCGATTCGTATATATGTTGCTTTTTTTTTTTTTTATGTTTGTTCACGGATATCTCCGTCGTTTATGAACTGATTTTGATGATTCTTTTTTTGTTGGACAGGAGATGATTCCAAAAAGGTCCCATCGTCAGCATGTCGTGATCTGATGATGGGATCTCAGAGAAATCGAGGGCAACCCTCGAATTTTATAGGCACATGTAATGTTTTTAGTGTGTTTTTCAAAACTGCACCAGTATTTACGTATTTTTATGTGGAAGAGCTGATGATGGAAGGTCAACTCCTCAATGGTTAGGAGTTAAAGGATAATTCTTTCACTACTGTATACATATTCAGACTGCTAGTTATGATGTCAAGTGAGCTGTTGGAACGGAGATATTTCAAAGGTGGTCCCATTTTCAGCATGTTATGATCTGATGATGGGATCCCAGAGAAATCGGGGGCAACCCTCATATTTTATTAATCGAGGCCAGGATTTACGCTTGGTCGCAATAATTTTATGTGGTTGAGCTGATGATGGAAGGTCAACTCCTCAATAGTTAGGAGTTAAAGGATATTTTTTTCACTACTGTACGCGTATTCCTGCTGCTAGTTATTGTGTCAAATGAGCTGATGATGGAAGGTCGTGACCCTCAATATTCAGGCGAAAGGATTTAATTCTTGTCTATTATTAATAAGTTTTCCATCTCAAGCAACCGTCGTCTCCTCATTCGAGAAACATTCTTGCTCGGTCTACCCATCACTTTAAATCGTAAAATAAAATAATTTTTAACAAAAAAAAAAAACCGACTTCAAAAAGTAGGTAAACAAAAAAGCAAAAAATAAATTTACTTCGCACAAAATAATACGTTTTTTCATTTAGTTAAATAGAAATTATTAAATATTTATTTTATAATTCTGAAGTCGGTGCCAAGTAAACAATTAATAACTCTGTATAGATAATATCAATCGTTCTAACAACTTTTTTCTGACTGAATAATTAGTTATATTTCTGTGGTAAGTACCAATACTGGGCGACCGCGCACTAGAACACTTACGCCTCCCTTTTTGTGTGAACTGTAATTTGATATTGTAGAAAGGTTGTTTTTACTTGGCACCGACTTCAGAATTATAAAATAAATATTTAATAATTTCTATTTAACTAAATGAAAAAACGTATTATTTTATGCGAAGTAAATTTATTTTTTGCTTTTTTGTTTACCTACTTTTTGAAGTCGGTTTTTTTTTCTATAAACATGTCAATTTCCTTCGCGTGACACACTGCATCGTTGGTCAAGTTCATGCGCCTCTTTCCGAGTTCGATTGCCGGGTCGCAAAAGTGTTTTTTTTTCTGTGAGAAAATACTCAATAGCACCACGAAGTCGACATTGTGCTCGGTGGCCCGGCGATTGGACTATGGTATGTCTTAATCTTATGTTATGTGTTGTTCACCTCTGCCAAACCCTTTTGCGTAATAAAGGCGTGATGTTAGTTATGTTTAGTCTAAAATGTAGTCAGCACTTAGTCTTATGATCCTAATGACAGCAATACAGGTATATATTGCAGTTAAGCTAAATATACGTACAGCTTAGCAATTTGTTTAAATCGCTCATTAAATGTATAGGCCAGGATATGTCGCAAAATACTTACTTACTAGATGTTATGGAAGCGGTAATGATATATGAACTAAGATTATGATAAAAATCTTTGGTGGTCTACAGAAAATGTTCAAATTAAAAATCAGGCTTATAAATTGACTTTGAAGTACTTTCGTCAATAATTTATTTCAATAGCGTCTAAGACTACATACTACATACATACATAATATTCATAATATGACAGAAATGGTACGCATCTCAGCACAATACTGCAGCGCTAAAAGCACCGCAGCGCTGATAATTCTGAGGGTTACACTAAACTAATGTCAGGATACTAATCCCATAAACAATTTTACTGTAGAGACCAACTTTTAAAACTTCAACTTTTTAAACATCAACTTTGTAACTTCAACTTTTAAAATACATATAATAATTGAATGCAATAGTTTTGTAGTGTAAATAAGGCTGTTCTTATTGTAATAAGACAATGCAACGGCAAATTTTAATACTGACAATTTCTCAACAGTGGCTTTATCAAAATTTGCTAACACTTAACTTCAATTTACACCATAAATTCGCAACCAAGTAAACAACGTCAAAGTTCACGAGACACTTCGACATTTGGTAATTTAATACTAGACATTATACCGTGCCTTTTGTAGTGTGACAGGAATTCAGGACATAAGACATTGCCACTACTGCCAGCAATTCAATTCTAATTATTTCCTTATTTTTTTCTGAATTAGACACGACATTGTTTCCAGACAGCAACAATGACCGTGGATCGACGTCCGAATACCAGAGTCGATGTCATGCGATCGTTTTAGCATTAGTAGAGCTGGTGGTGGAGCTCTTGTGAATGAGCTCGAGGGCGGCAGCACCACCGTCTCACCTTTAACCTGCCGCCAAATAGTAGTGCTTGCATTACTGTGTTCCGGTTTGGTGGTGAGATCAGGCCCTGAAATTACTGGCAGATGTGCATAACACCGTAGTCCTCAGCTGCAGCGACGCATCTATAATCTGCTTTTGTGGATTGTTGAAGTCCATGGGCTGTACTCCACTTACCATCAGGTGGACTACACGTTCGTTCGCTGTGGGCGTAGTATAAAAAAAAACTGTCATATTATCTATTTCACCAAAATGATTTGGCTGTTATGACACCATTTAACTATAGTAAGTACCTACTCATGAGAACACACAAGATGCAAAGTCATACAATGTACAGTGTTTTATGACTTTGTTATAGTGTAATAACATACATAACGGATGGCGGACTGCGTAGTGTACCTGCCTGCGACGCTGACGACGCGGGTTCGATATCTTTGGGTGCATGAACATGGGGGTTTGTCTTAGTCTGGGTGTTTCTATGCATAATAAGTATGTATTTACAAAAGAAAAAAATATATGTAATAGTAACAGTTATTCTAGTACCCATAGTACAAGCTCTGCTAAGTTTGGGACTAGATAGTGTTCTGTGTAAGTTGTAAGAGATATTTTATATAAGATAACATTACACCACGCTAATATTTCCCAGAAGGGCATGGCAGAGGTGTACAACACCAATATATCACCTGTTATGTTTAAGTCCCGTAGGATGGGGATGAGTCTATCGCCACGCACCGGACACAATTCTCCGTGCTGCTATTGTGAACAACAAATAACACTTTGCCCGACCCCGGCATCGAACCTGAGAATGCGTGAGATACGCTAACCACTTGACCATCAAGGCAGTAGTATAATATTCATTCACGTAAAACAACGGGTACTCAGTTTCCCAACAGTGGCGGTGGCGTTATCGAAATTTCTCAACACCTAATTTCAATTTACACCTCCAATTGGCAGTCATGTAACACCAGGCACTAGAATTTAATATCTAGCCATTACGTCGTACCTTTTATGGGGTATCAGGACCTAAGGGCCTTGGACCCAAACTGTCGCTGGTATCGGCACTGTGACTTACAGTTGGACAAGCAGACATGGACTGGATTTGCATTTAAGGTAAAGAGATTTGAGGTTTGAATGACATGTTTCGAAGAGTTTTTGGCTTCTAATAATAGTATTTTAAAGAGAAGGGCTATTTGTGACGTTTTGGAATACAATGTGTGTCAGTTTGTATGTCCAGATGTCTGTTAGTATGTATGTAGGTCGTTTTCTTAAACCTTGGAATAGTTTTTGTTATTGAAAGTGTCTCGAAAAAATACAAAATGCGAGTTAAGGCCTACGCAGACCTGGACGGCATGGCAAGGGATTTTGCCGTGAGTCAGCGCACACTGGCCGCTTAGATGCCGCGGCTTGCCACGGCGTGCCGCGGCACGACAAAGCACGCCTCAGCGACTCCTGCTGCCTGATACACTTTTAGTCTTCAGTTGCGTTTGATCGCGTGTTGGTGTGCCTCGGTTTTAAAATGGTGGATTGGGATTTGGTGTTGATATCGATTATTGCAGATGAAGAAGAAGGTGCACAGGCTAATAACAGGGATAGAAGAAGATTTTGGGTTGATAACTTATGGAAAGAAAGGGAATCAAAGGGTGAATTCAATAATTTATTTAATGACTTAAAATACGACGTGAAAAAATTTTATGATTATCATAGAATGGATTATGAGAAATTTCAAGCACTGTTGAATATATGTCGACCATATATCGAAAAACAGAGGACCAATTTTCGAAACCCCATTGAAGCCGATCACAGGTTATCCTTGTGTTTGAGGTGGGTAGTCAAATGATAGTATAATTTTAATTTTTTCTTCTTTTATTAAATTAAAAAAAAATGCCAAGTACAATCATGTATTGCAGACACATATAACGATTTTCAAATTTTTGCACTGATAAATCTTCTCATTGATAATCCCTGGATCTTTATTTGTTTTTACTTAATTTAGAGTACTTACCTACTAGTTTAGATTAGTTTCGTATTCAGAAACTGCAGTTATGTAGCCAGACCCTGAAGTAGCTTCATAGCCAGGGCCAGAGGCGGTACTATAACCAGTCCGTGATGCAGCTTCATAACCAGAGCCTGAGGTGGTTCCAAAGCCAGCCCCAGAAGCTGCTTCATAGCCAAATCTTGAGGTAGTTTCATAGCCAGACCCTGATATAGCTTCATAGTCCAAGCCTGCCGCGGTTCCACAGCCAGATCTTGAAGTAGAAACGGTACGGCATGGTCGTTGATGTTGCAAATTGCTAGAGACATCTTCATATGTTGGAGCTGGAGTACCCTCTATGTAGTTTAATTCGGCATCAGTTACTATATTAAATATTTGTCTTTTTATTTGGACCTGCACTCTTTCTGGTAGTTTTTTTACAGTGGCAGCCATTGTTTGAAAGAATGAATCAATGGGGTCCACCTCCTTTTTCGATTCAATGTATTTATTTAGTATTTCAGCAGTTGTTGTAGGTTCTGGTCTTATTAAGGAATGGTCTGAATCATTGGTGATCCTCGAAACTGAACGTTCATCATTATCATTGACAGCGGATTCTGCGAAAGAAGTCTGCGTATCCTCTGAAGAGGAGTCCAAATTCGAGGTTTGTTTTCTGTGCTGAATGAATTTTTTCAAAAACTCCAGCTCTTTTTCAAACTTGATAGGGCGTCGCTTTGTGTACGGGTCACCACTCTTTGTTTTTCTGTTATTCAGAGCTTTTCTAAAATTATTACGTAAATTACCCCATATTTTCTGGCATTCTTCACCTAAAACAAAACATAAGCAGGTAAAATGGTATAGAACCAGAATAAGTAGGTAATGGGAAAAGGCCTTAGATAGTGACTAGGTTAGCACCAGCTATGTTTATGGGATTACATTGAGCTAATCATTTTCTAAGTAAAAATTACCACTGAAGTGAAGGAAAATATCGTGAGGAATTCATAATTATATATAAATAAATATTATATCGTATTATTTGATTGACTTTGTTTTACTGTGCCCTGTCTTTCACATTGCCTCACTTACCCCTACTTATATTATCTTCCAGATTTTTGATCACGGGAAGTAGCTTCAAGTCTCTAGGTTACAGCTATCGTATGGGGTTTAGTACAGTGCGCTCTATAGTACATGAAACTTGCCGAGTCATTTGGAATGTCCTAAGCCCTAGTGTTATGCCAAAACCAGCAAGGGAAAAATGGACGCGAATCGCGATGGAATTTGATGAAAAATGGAATTTCCCGAACTGCATCGGAGCAATAGATGGTAAACATTTCAGGATAAAGGCACCTCGCAATAGTGGAAGTCTCTACATAAACTATAAAAAGTTTTTTAGTGTCGTACTACTAGCGGTTGTGGATGCAAATTATAAATTTGTGATTGCAGATGTAGGATCATATGGACGAAACAGTGATGGAGGTATAATGCAAAACTCAATATTTGGAAAAAAATTGACTTCTAATGCCCTCGGTATTCCCCTAAAAAAACGTTTACCGAGGACAGATCTTGAGTTGCCCTATGTTTTTGTAGCAGACGAGGCTTTTCCGTTAACCGCAAACATTATGAGACCATTTAGTGGCGATCGATTGACAGATGAAGCAGCAATGAAAATATTCAATTATCGTTTGAGTAGAGCCAGGCGTATAGTCGAAAATGCATTTGGTATACTTCAAGAACGTTTCGAATTATGTAAAAAAGGAATTCAGGTTCAACCAAAATATATTGATAATATCATTTTAGCATGTACTTGCTTACACAATTTCATCATAGGTGGTACAAGCACAGAAAGCCAAAATATAGCAAGTGTAAATATTAATTTAGAAAACGATAATAATATGAACAATGAATTAGATGGTATGACAGTACGAGAGATGTTTAAAGATTACTTTATGTCTGATGAGGGCTCGATTCCATGGCAAAACGATATTGTTAATAGACATTAATACCGTGTTAAATCTTAAAATATAATTATATTGCAAAAATATTTACCTGTTTTATTCATTTCTATTCCAATCGTTTTCCACGCATTGTTCTTCATTTGAGTGTTCATATAATGTTTTGATGACATATTATATAAATAATCATAGGCTTGAACTAAATTTATTAATTTTTCCTCCATGTTTGAATAAAAAACGTAAACTGGTCTCCGAAAAAATCACGTAGTACCCACCAACCGTAGGTACACAGTCGTCAAAGACGCGGGCGCAAATGACGCCAATCTACCGCCGCCACCCCGCAGTATATCACTAGTATCACTACGAGCGCCGGAGTCCGTGGCAAGCCGTTGCCTACCGCAGTATGCCACGGCATCCCGCCACGGAAGCCTGTGGCGCGTCTTTTAACGCCGTGCGATAAAATCCCTTTTAATGCCACGGCATCATTTGAAAGCATAGCAATTTATGTCGTATTTCTGTAATAGTACGGTTGAATGTCCATTAGCAAAAATTAAAATCCCTTGCCATGCCGTCCAGGTCTGCGTAGGCCTTTACGTTGTTATTACCACGTACCATGTTTACCATCTTTAATTTTTTTGAAGAAAAACCTAAATGGGGTGTGATATCGACAAAAATATGCGTAGGCCGAGAATCGAACTCGGATCAACTGCTTGGAAGGCAACTATGCTGACCATTACACCACCAACGCATGTGATAGAGGCTTCCAAATTAATGTGGTTATAATTTGTTTTATTTAAACAGCTGTTATGAGCAAAAGCCAGTTAGTAAACAAAGAAACAAATACCCACATTTTAACATATCAATGTGATTATTTAATTGTTCTTAAATTCACGCACTAGAAATAGATACATAGTTTATTTGAAAGTAAATAACAGCCATGCACATAGTTGTTATCCTTTACCGTAATATTACAAAAAGCAACCGACTCTTATTGCGAAAAATGCACTAAAAAGAAATAAAAACATAAGTAATATTGAACGTCTCGCCTTATTTGTGTATAACTTGAAATAATACAGTAAACGGCTTTAAGATGCCTATATTTAAATAAATATCCCCGTTCTCCTAACCGTTGAGGAGATGTACCATCCAGCATCAGCTCAACAACATGAAATGCTGACTGCTAGATGCAAATATTCGAGTAGTTTTAGATATTATGCGATAAACAATATGGAAGCCTATATAAATAAGAATATATAAAATTTGAGCATAACCTGAGAATGGGAACATGACAAGTATACTCTTTTAGGATAAAAAAAAATGATTTATTTAATAAGTCCAGGCGATTTCGAGTAATCGGCGAACAAATAATTAAAAAATACAATCGTTTTTTTTAGTCTTTAATCTTAACAAGCCTTGAGCAAAATTAAAAAAAAAAAGCAACAACAAATCCAATGCATTAAACTACCGCAAATATTCACTCTATTATGTCCATCCTAAGGTTGCCTGGAAGAGATCGCGTCAAGCGATAAGGCCGCCCTTTGTACGTTATAGTTCTAAGTACCTATTTCTTTGTATGTTTGTTACAAATTTTATGTGCAAATAAAGTTTTCTTTATCTATCTATTTACCTATCTATCTATCGAATTGAGAACCTTTATTTTTGAAGCAATACGATTATGTCAGTGCTTATTATTTCATTATACTTATTTCATGGTCTAAATATTAAATAAACCTGCCTGGAATACGGTAGCACAAAAACTTGCGTATTGAATTTTTAACCGACTTTAAAATAGGAGAAGGGACAATTCGATTGGACCTTTTTCTTTTTTTTTTGATACTAAGTTTCTTTATCTTTCAGTACTAAAATGCTAGTATCAGGTTTTGAAACTATTGAGTCCTTGCTCCTTTATTTACTAGTCTGTGTTTTATTATACTATTCATGAGCCGTAATTAAAACAACATGACGAACGATTATTACTGCGACAAGATAACTAGGATTGTGTCGCTCTAACTGAAAATTAAATCTAGATTCACATAAATAGTGCTGGCTAATGTTGTTTGGCATAATATTGTACGTACAAAGTGGTGTTCAAATTGCAAATAACTGAGTTTAAACCAAAATTATTCTTAGGACTTCTATGAGGCGCTGACTACAACAATGAATTACATTTGCGACCGGATGGTGGAGTGGGTAGTGTCCCTGACTGCAACGCCACGTCCGAGGGTTCGATTCCCGCTTAAAGACAAATCTTTGTGTGCATGAACATGGGGGTTTGTCTTAGTCTGGGTGTTTATATGTATCATAAGTATGTATTAACAAAAGAAAAGTATATATGTATTAGTATCAGTTATTCTAGTACCCATATTACAAACTCTGCTTAGTTTGGGACTAGATGGCGTTGTGTGTAAGTTGTGAGACATTTATTACCTATATTATATTTATTATATTTGATGAATTTTAACTAAACTTCTTCATTCGCTCGCGAAGACAACCTGACTAGAGTGTAAAGCACCGATATAAATGGCTGATTACATCAATTGAAACTGCATTGTAATATAATTCAGATGAAAACAGCGCTATCTACAAACGCATTACCGACCACCAGAGAGCTGGTCATTGATATTCAAATCACCGAGCTCGCTTAAATGCACTGTTATTGTTCTATTCATCAACCTATACATTGCCAGTATAAGCTGATCTCTCATTACACAGAAAGCCTATACAACGCGGTGGTAGAGCTCTTGTGAAGGAGCTCGAGAGCGGCAGCACCATCGTCTCACCTTTAACCTGCCGCCAAATCGTAGTGCTTCCATTACTGTGTGCCGGGGTGCATGAAAAGAGCCTCCCCGAGTGACGTACACAACAATTCCCTACGTCCGGCGCACCCTGGGCAATTTGCGAGTTCTCCAAAGCGAATTGGCTAATCTTTTCACCACGATGGCAAGTCAGAATAAATTTTGACACAGCCATCGACACGACGAAGAAGAACCTTTAACCTGCCGCCAAGTAATAGTGCTTGCATTACTGTGTTTCGGTTTGGTAGTGAGATCAGGCCCTAAAATTACTGGCACATGAGACATAACACCGTAGTCCTCAGCTGCAGCGACGCATCTATAATCTGCTTTTGTGGATTGTTAATGTCCATGGGCTCCGCTTACCATCAAATGGACTACACGTTCGTTGCTTGGTGTAATGTTATTTTTTTATAATATCTCTCCCAACTTACACACAACGCCATCTAGTCCCAAACTAAGCAGAGCTTGTACTATGGGTACTAGAATAACTGATATTAATACATATATACTTTTCTTTTGTAAATGCATACTTATTATACATAGAAACACCCAGACTAAGACAAACCCCCATGTTCATGCACACAAAGATTTGTGCTGGATGTCCATGGGCTGTACTCCATCTTACCATCAGGTGGGCTACACGTTTATTCACTGTGGGCGTAGTAAAAAAGCAAGACCATCTTGTACTGGAAATGTATAGTTAGATGTGAAGCCTTCTGAACTCGCTCAGATGCTATGGTTAAGTATAGTCTATGGACGTGACAAATGTTCCGATATAGCCTGTCATTAGGTGCTGTTAGTAATGATATTCGTTTTATAAGAGATTGCTTCCGCCTGCGACTTTGCCTCGTAAAATATAGCCTGTGATACTCAAGTATAATTTAGAATTCTATTCGTAAGGAATTATTTGAAATAGGTCATGTAGTTTTAAGTTAGAATCGTAACAAACAATTAAATAATAAAAATATCCTTTAAACTAATATTATATATTTTATGTATTAGTCCAACTTTATTACCTATATTTAGCAAATAAATTATTTTATTTTTTTTTTAATTTAAAAGTATCCTAAATGCAAAGGTCAAGTGTCAAATAATTTTTATTAATAGAACCGTGGCACGATTCTTTAAATAACCATACGGGTGTCGGTTTCTCATCTTTTTTTGCAAATTAATACGGTTGATACAGACATTCGAATTTCGTGTGATCTCGCGGGCAACCCATCACAATAACAAGTTCTGCAGTGACCAAAATTTTGTATTTATCGCCATATACGAAGCAATAATCAATTTGAACCCGTTAATATACACTTAACAACACTTATTCTTAACACCCATTGTCGTTAAAAGAACCCGAAATTAAACCTTCAATCGTGACAAATTGTACAATTTACAGTGTACAATTATGTACACAGTACATATACATATAAGTCAGAAATCCAGTCATGTTTTTAAGCTGGTATTGTAAAGTACAGTATTATAACAATAAACGCCGACATTTACACGGAGTTGTTAAGATTTATTGTATTTTGAGTTGTTTGTGCAAGTAGTATTGTATATCTCTGTACCTTTTGTATGTATTTTATGTATGTTTTGTGTATTGATTTGTACTCGTTTCTTCCATGTATATGTATATTTAACAGACACAAAGCACATTCAGAGTCAGAACAAATCTTTCCGTATCACACAAAGATTTGTCCCGTGTGGGGATCGAACCCCGAACACAAACACAGTTGAAAGCGGCGAGGCGACCGCTTTAACCACTACGACAACCATGCACTCAAATATATATATATTAACATCATCATCACTTCAGTTCCTTTTCTCGGATTACACCTATCTTTGCTTTTATCTGCACCACCTTAGGTTGACTGTAAGAGAATGTCACTAGGCATTAAGTCCGCCTATGTACTTTTATATAACTTATAACTAAAAAGGTTATCAAAAATATCTCTAATGTTTCAAAAGAGTTAGATGCGCTCACCTATATTTTCTATTTCACTTTTTTCACGGATTCACGTGATTTTACGTAAAAAACACGTGAATCCGTGAGATAAAAAGATCTCACGTTATTAGGGTTTCGTACCCAAAAGGTAAAAACGCAACCCTATTACTAAGACTACGCTGTTCGTCCGTCTGTCCGTCTGTCCGTCTGTCACCAGGCTGTATCTAATGAACCTTAATAGTTAGACGGTTAAAATGTACAGATAATTATGTATAACTGCGCTATAACAACAAATATTGGTGGTAGAGCTCTTGTGAATGAGCTCGAGGGCGGCAGCATCACCGACTCACCTTTATCCTGCCGCCGAATAGTAGTGCTTCCATTACTGTGTTCCGGTTTGGTGGCGAGATCGGGCCCTGAAATTACTGGCACATGAGGTATAACAGCGTGGTCCTCAGCTGCAGCGACGCATCTATAATCTGCTTTTGTGGATTGTTGATGTCTACATGGTGGACTACACGTTCGTTCGCTACTCCCACAGCGAACGAACGTGTAGTCCACCTGATGGTAAGTGGAGTACAGCCCATGGACATCAACAATCCACAAAAAAAGATTATAGATTATAGATAATAGAGATATTGATTGTAGAAAGAAAAAACTAAAACTGAATAAAATAAATATTTAAAAGTCTCTTATACAACAAACGTGACATTCTGTTACGTTTTTGCTCGATATTGATAACGGCAACACCCAACCCCTTGAAATATACACAGAATATTGATATATTTACTTAGTCACTGGTTTTTATTTGGCTCAAAGAATAAGCATTGACATACAACATGGCAAGGCTGTCAGCCTTCTGGGCACGATGTCGTCCTTTGACATCGATGCGGAGGAGGTTTTTGATGCTCTATAAAGTTTAGTAAATATCATATCATAAGTTATTGTAGGTTTGTTTATTATTGTATTATATTATTATGATAGTACAAAAACTAAATGCATTACTTGTAAATTCTTTGAAAATAAATAAAATAATAACAAAAGCAGGCTCCAAAAAAAGGACCTTGCTGTTGTAGATATGTCTTTTGTTTATAGATAATGATACGAAACCCTTCGTGCGCTAGTCCGACTCACTTGTTTTATATCAATAAGCTTGAGCTGAACTTTTCATCAGATCTTAGACTACCATCTGTCATCAGCTCCTACACTATCACTCGCTAGTGTTGGGAAAATAAATACCTACAAAGAAACAGCGTTTCTAATGTTTTGCGATGTAATGTTAAGCAGTGTTTAAACATTATCTCACGAGTAAACGAGGTATTAACTGGCGAAAAGTTCGGTTTGTTTATCTGTGGAAGCAATTTATGGATATTTACCGTTTCTAGTGGTTAGGGATGGGAGAGGACTTTGTCTAATTGTGTAGTTTTTAAAAGATATCTCGTAGTTCTGAATTTGTACATATTGTACTGTGTACATAATTATACACTGTAATGTATACAATTTGTCACGATTGAAGGTTTAATTTCGGGTTCTTTTAACGACAATGGGTGTTAAGAATAAGTACTGTTAAATACATACTAAAGGGTTCAAATTGATTATTGTGTGCTTCGTATATGGCAAATATACAACATTTTGGAAACTGCTGGACTTGTTATTGTGATGGGTATGTATGCGTATTCGTTTAATGGAAACACATGAAATTCTAATTTCTGTCAGTCAAATATCGACCGTATTAATAAAGAGATAAGGAGGCACAACTTTGATTTTGATTACATTACATTACCCTCTGGTAATAAAGAGTAAGTTTGTTTACATTGGTGTCAGCTTTTAGTCTAACGGATTTGGCTGAATATCAGAATTTTGCCATTAGAGCTCCACAATTTACAACCCAGTACGGGGCGATAATACACTTTGATAAAATAATTACCAGACTTTCTAGCCTCTGACTACTCATAACTGTCATAGACGTTAAAATAACAACCACGAGACCAACAGTCTCCGAGCCAAATCTATGGTTAGTCATCCAACGGCCGACCGCAGCAAGCGTAGCTTAACCTTCAACATCAATCAATTTATTGGTGGTAGGGCTCTTGTAAATGAGCTCGAGGGCGGCAGCACCACCGTCTCACCTCTAACCTGCCGCCAAATAGTAGTGCTTCCATTACTGTGTTCCGGTTTGGTGGTGAGATCAGGCCCTGAAATTACTGGCACATGAGGCATAACACCGTAGTCCTCAGCTGCAGCGACGCATCTATAATCTGCTTTTGTGGATTGTTGATGTTCATGGGCTGTACTCCACTTACCATCAGGTGGACTACACGTTCGTTCGCTGTGGACGTAGTATAAAAAAAAATAAAAGAAATCAATCGACGCGAAGCTCCTTACGCAGCCACGGGCTCCTCAGAAAGAATAGTCACCACACTTTTTTTCTTAAATATAAAATAACACACACCATTTTTATTGATTCTCAGAAAAAAGTGCGTCGTCTCACCCGGTATTCAATTTCACAATTCTGCCGGGAATCCATCATCTTGTATTCCCGAATATTTCCTGTTTCCCATCCTTACATCCCGTGTATTTTGTGAACACATTGTACATTACAGTACACTGTACATTACGTACAGTTTAAATATTAGGTGCGGACAACGTAATTGTGGGATAAAGTTGGCGCTGTGTTTTGCCGGCCATGATTTATTTCTACTGATTTATGAGCAAATATGAAACATGGTGTGTTTTTGGGTGTATGAGGTTGAATGTTTGTACTAAATTTGGACTGTATGTGGTTAAATACTTGCCAAAAGGAACAAAGAATGGCTAGTTAATAGCATCGCGATCGCGTGAGCATAGTTATCGCCATTCAAAGAGCACAATTTTAAACACCGTGCTGCTAATGATTTTTTTTCCTGACGGACATTCTAAACACTTTTTCTTGATGCAGGAGTCGTACCCGAGACTTCGAAGAGAGATGTCGTATACGCTTAACACTAGACTAACGAAGTAGTTGCTAAATTAATTTAAAGAAAATACGACAGGGACGATCGTTTCGACTGTAAAATAAGGAAATAACAATATTACTTATATCGTTTATCAAATTTTATGTAAGTCTATTTGTATGTTTACTTTTACTAGTTAAACCACTAGATTTTGATGGAAATCAGAAGATTGGAAGAAACAAAAAGAAAACATTGGGTACCATATGTATTTTTATGCTTCATTGATATACCACGCAACCCTCTATTCATTGCAATTTTCATCCATCATCGTCAATCATCCATCCATCTTAACATCACCTCTATCAACAATAATATAAAGTAGGTCATCTTTTACTTTTCTGTCTGGCAACCTCACACAAAAATGTGTGTGAGTTCGTGTGTGTGTGTGTGTGTTGGGTTGTTCACTCGTGATTATATCATCGTTTATTGTGATTTACGGAACCCTAAATATTACGTACTCTTCCGTATTGTTACAGCTCTTAGGACTTTTGGTATTTGTCGATTTAAACCGGCTTGAGTAATGGGTCTAAGAAACTTCGTTTAAACCGATTTTTCATAGAAATAGAGTAATAACTGACTGAATAATGCTTAATGTCGAATTACAATGGGATATAATCTCCTCAATACCTGAGTCTAGTATCGCAAACATCACCAGACATAATATAACATCACGCCTATATTTTATCTAGATGGATGTGGCAGAGGAACTTAATAATAAGTACAAAAGAGAATGAATATAAGGCTTTTACACGATATAGTTGGAAGCCGCGCTTAATATCAGTATCATGCAAAGTTGGGGTCAGTATTACAGAAAAATGCATGATTTTATAAAGGGTGCTATTTAAACAGGCTTCTTTTTAATACCATTATTCGCCCCCAAAAATGTATGTTGCCTTCTAAATTACTAAGTCAGCAACCTAACCTAACCTAACCCGTGGCTGAGTTAGTAATTTTGACGATAAAGTATAAATTTTGAAGCTTCACTTATTATTTCTCTTTTATAAATAATAAAAATAAAATAAAAATTCTTTATTTGCAAGAACATTGTAGTATAGGTGGTACAAAGTCAGATAGGTACAGAATGTTCTGCCTGAATAGGGCATGCAAACAGTTATTCATAGTATAAAAAGAAAAAAAAATAATTGAGATAGTTAGAAGAATATTTTTGGCAATTACACAAAATAAAAGTTTACATCTGTTATGTTCTGTTATAAGTCAATGATTTTATGTCATTAGGTATGGTGTTGTAGATATGCCCACACATCGCATAACAATTCTTTTTGAATAAAGTAGTTCGAGGTCTTTTATGCAATACAATTCTGTTTATCCAACACGGCATCAAACCTGAGAGCTCAGCCTGTGATGTTGAGATTATACAATCCGGACACAGGCCCAGACATTGTATGAGTCATAAAATGGTAATTATTATCTATTTGTTACAGTCAATGCGTCGATAATCACTGGATTGCCCGTATCTTACGATTGGCATAGCTTTCCGTAACTCTATACCGGTGACGAACGAATATTTGGCCACGATTTTCTTGTCAGGAGATATTTTATTGCTTTATATATATTACTTAAGCTGATTCACGCGGGTAATCAAAAACAAGTTAGTATATAGATACTTTGAAAAGTAGACATTACATTAGATAGAACGCCAGAAGCAATTACACTATCCAATGGTCCCAATGACAAGGCCAAATACACACATTCACTCACACAAGCACACGTTGTCTCAGAACAAATCTTGGCAAATCACAAAGATTTGTCCCGTGTGGTGATCGAACCCACAACACCCGTGCAGTGGAGAGCGGCGGGGCGACCGCTTAAACCACTACACCACACGTGCTGGCAAATGTATGTACCAAGGAACTTTTCGAAGCGTACAACCTTATTCCTTTTTCTCCATTTCACCATCGGTCGGGCCACTAAGCAAACGGCACTCCAGCATCATGGTAGATTTTCCAGAAATACGCACGGAGCGTTTTGCTTTAACATTCCTTATTCGGACTGCTAAAGTGTGGAACGGCCTGCCAGAGTCATGACTCTCCTCAAAGGAAGAGTAACTAGGTATCTCATTTATCGTCAGGTGAGATCATGCGTCCTTTGCACTAACCTTTTAGAATTGGTATTTAGCATTGAAGATTTGTCCTAACTATTCTTATCATTTTGCTACCAATATTTCCTTTGAGCTTTTCACACCCCCCTTCAAATCTTTCATCATCTCTTTAAAGTCAGAGTGCCTACAATGCTGTTGCTTTTTGGAACGAAGTTCCTTATCGCGCGTTGCGAAAGGGGGCTAGACGGAAAAAATTGGGACGAAAAGTTGTAACGACACATTTCGTAGCAATTCTCGTGGCGGCGTAGTAATTACAGCTACGGTGCTACATCATCAGACACACAGAGTAAGCGGTCGGTGAACCGCATTAAGATTTTGTTATAACTTTGAAAAATAAAAATTTCTTTACTAATTAATCGAAAGGAACTTCGTTCCATCCGGGTGTCCCTTGACACCTCAGTAGTTTTTTTTTATTTATAGTTTTGATACGTAGTACATTGCATTCACGTTACTGTCTGGGCGTAGGCTGTATGAATTTTGAAATATTGTCAAAAACATACAAAATTGTATTATCCTTTAGTTCTATGAGTACCTCACCAGCTCTTCTCAATTATGCAATAGCCATCGGAGATGGTATTAGGATTGAGATGTTAGTCAATTTTGTAGAAAATTTGCACCAAAGTATTGAATTTCACTTGGACGACGTATTTTGATTAGTATAATTTTAATCTATTTAATTCTTTAGATTGTTTTTACTCACTGAATATAAGATATAACGGGATATTTACCATGTATATTGAAATCTCTTTGTTTACGATAAAACAAGCATTGCAACATCTCTGAAATATCGAAATAACTCGCTACAACATGTAAATATATACAATACATAGTAAATATCCCGTTATATCTAAATATTCAGTAAGCAAAAAACCATTACCAGTCTCAAAACTTATATTATTTTTATTTGCTTGGCAATTATAATGTTTCTTGATGTGTTCAAGCGCCCGTTGAGTTTAGTGAAAAGGGTTTGAGCTTAAATTAAAAGATATTTAAGAAAAACTAATACGCTGGGTATTTATAGCACCAGTAATAGCCAAAATTTATTATATATTTCATATTTGATAATTTATTTATCACAACTCACACACAACGCTATCTAGTCCCAAACTAAGTAGAGCTTGTACTATGGGTTCTAGAATAACTGATACTAATACATATATATATACTTTTCTTTTGTAAATACATACTTATTATACATAGAAACACCCAGACTAAGACAAACCCCCATGTTCATGCACACAAAGATTTGTCTTAAGTGGGAATCGAACCCACGACCTCGGCGTCGCAGGCAGGCACACTACCTACTCCGCTAACCGGTCGTTATTTTTTTTAAATTTAGTCTGTCAAAAGAAGAAATAAATCCGTAGACGCCCAGACTACACCAAACGATGAATGACAAATACACTCAGTTCATTGACATATTGTTTTGGTCCTGCCAAATTACATTATGTAATGCGGTAGGGCCAATTTGTTCCGCCTTGCCCGAGTCAACGGCTTTGAATAAAGTGTACTGACTCTTTGAGTGTTATTATTATGTGTCAAGAAGTGGAATCATCATCTTGGTGATATACTGTTACCAACCTTTAGATATACATAATAATATATCAAGATTATAAAATACTGCCACGATGGTCTAGTGGTTAGAGTATATGCGCTTTTCACTACGAGCAGCATGGAGTTGGAATTGTACCTGATGTATGGCGATACCCACGACCTCTCTACATCGTAAGACCGATAGCTTATATCCATTGCGCCACGGCCGCTTCAATATTATCTATTATAATAAATATACATAACATAACATCACGTCTTTATTAACCAGACGGGTGTGACAGAGGTGTACAATGCCCACACTTCACCTGTTTAGGTCCCATGGGATAGAAGTTCAGCCTATCGCCACCGGGCACAATTCCAAATTCGTTCTGCTATTGTGAATTTCCTGTCAGAAAGTTCACAAATAACACTTTGCCCGAACCGAAAATCAAACCCTAGACCTTGCGGTAAGAGGCGCATAAGCTAACCACTAGCCTATCGAGGCGGTATGGCGGATATATTTTATCAACTTCACGCCAGGTCCCATAAAAATACATTGTTTGAGTTTTCTCTAATAAATAATAATAATGATAAATTTGGATTTTTTACATTAGATTTAACGTCAGAAGCAATTACACTATCCAATGGTCCCAATGACAAGGCCAAATACACAAATTCACTCACACAAGCACACCCAGTCTCAAAACAAATCTTTGCGAATCACACAAAGATTTGTCCCATGTGGGGATCGAACCCACAACACCAGTGCAGTGGAGAGCGGCGAGGCGACCGCTTAAACCACTACGCCACACGTGCAGACAAGTATAGCTCTTATACCCCATTTCCTCCATAAAATGACAAACGAAGCAAAAGGCACTTAGACTAAGTTTACGACTAACACTTTAGTAAGACAAAGAAGCTGCGGTTTTCTTTTAAAAATACCTCATTTCCATAGTTGGTTAGCAAACATATTCAGTTCCAAGCATTACAAACGACTTAGCGCTCTGCCCCGTCAAACAATTATCCGCAAAGGTCCAGCTGTTTCCAAGATGAGAACACACAAACGGGCTAACGTTTTAGAAATAATTGCCTAAGTGGAGAGCTAATAGGGAAGTGTTTGTTTGGCAATTCCATATACATATTTAGTTGTTGTTAAGTAATGTTTTTGTATGTTTGGTTAGTTTGTCGTGGAATATTACTTAACGACTAGGTTCATTCAAGTTATGTGCTTATTTTCTGTATGAGCATAATAATATTACAAACAGAAAACGCTATCCTTTGTACAGTGGCGGATTTACAAATTTTTAAGGTATAGGCTGGGCAGTTTTTTGCCGCCCTTGCCTCTACAATTGTCAAGTCCTAGATTATTTTTACGCTCTATGCTATACCGAATGTAAAGTGACAAAATTTGTTGCAGAGTTCTATCTGTAAAACATCAGAAAACCGTAATTAAATCTTTTTCGTTTCTATGAGCAAATTATATACAGTAAAATTATAAAAAAGTCGGATCCCAAATTTTCGCCCCAAAAATCTGCCGCCCTAGGCTCCAGCCTACTCAGCCTACTGGTAAATCCGCCACTGCCTTTGTACATCTATATATCTTTCTATCAATACCTATATAATTGTTCGCCCGACTTATTGACTGATTAATCAACGCAGAGCCTAAACTGCAAGGGCTAGGACCTTGAAATTTGCATGAAGGTTTCTCACATGGCGTAGGGTCGCACTAAGAAGGGATTTATCGCAATTTCACTCCGAAAGGGGTAAAATGAGGGTTAAACGTTTGGTTGGAAGTTTGTAATTTTTTAATACAAGCACGAAATTTTATATAGTTATACTTGAATAAAATTAATGAATTTCTATACCAGGATTTGCCAAAATTTTATGCCCAAAAGTGTGAATTTAGGGTATTTCAGTTAGAAGTGAGTTTACGCGATAATTCAATAGATGGCGTTGTGAATTTTTAACTTGTAGGCACCGGTCAGATTAACATTTGACGCGGGTAAAACCCGCGGGTCATCATGAAACTTGAGAAAACAAACTAATAACTATATTTAAACGAATTATCTGATAGCAAATAGGCAACAAAGCCACAAAAACTCAGTGTAAGGACTTTGGTAAGATGCTTCAAGTGCCAGTAATTTCAGAGCCAAATCTAACAACCAAACCGACGCCGCGACGTTTGCAGTCCTACAGTCTTCCTCTATCGCTTCTCAGTAAGATAAGAGAAAATTAGCTGTGTGCCGCTAACGACCATACTTAACCTTTGTGGTTTAGTTTAAGGTGAGACTTCCAAGTCTGGTTTTTATACTAACGTAATATGGGTTTACCTTTCATAAAATTAAGTTTTTATCCACTTTTATAAGCACATCATATCGTAAACACTAAAATGCATGATTGTTAGTGGCTATTGTGTTAAAATTGCTTTAATAATTTATTGAGTTACTAACTTACAAAGTAAAATTAAATTAAAAATTTGAAATAGTGGGCGCCAACAAACATAAGTTCAAGTGTTTTGGGGAATGAACTGTTTATAACATTTGATAAAAACTTAATAATATTAAAGTTAAACCCATATTTCGTCAAATTGTTTCTTCTTAAGTATAAATTCGGCAGAAAAAAAACCGTCGCCAAAAGTATAGCATCAGTTATTCTAGTACCCATAGTTTACAAGCTCTGCTTAGAAACTAGATGGCGTTGTGTGTAATTTGTGAGATATTTATTTATTTATACATATTGAAAAGTATTTTTTATACGACATAATAATATTGTGTATAATGTATTAAACAATCTTGCAGTCCACTTGCCGACAAGTGGTTTGAGTTGATATATTCAAGGACTGTGACATTCCGCTTCCGGTGTCCAATCTGAACTTTATGTGGAGCAACTGCCATTTGACCTCCACGACCCAGTACGAGACGATTTTTGGTAAATCTGTTGATAAACTTTTTGGTAACAGATTTAACAATTGATTAAAAAGATTTCTTAAGCTGCTGTAGTTGTTTGCATGAAACATTCGCCTAAAATACAGTTTTTTAGTTTTTGACAGTCTGTCTCTCTCTCTGTTTGTATCAACTAATCTTCTAAACGGCTGGACCGATTTTAATGAAATTGTAGGTGGCTGACTACAAGGCGAACAACAGATTATTTTTTATCGATGTACCTACCACGCAAATGAAACCGCGGACGAAAGTTAATAAAAATAATCTCGAGAATTACTGATTTAATTATTATTTTTGTGTTTAATAGTCTAACTATCAATAAATGAAGTTAATAAGATTTTTAGATATTTTACATTACGCTAAACTCCACGGGAGCGGAGCAGTAGATTGAACGCGGGTCAAAAGCTAGTTAGTATTTTTTTTTGAGAAATATAGAATTTATATTTAGAATGTAAGTAAACTGCTACTTATCAAAACTTCTTATAACAATAGATATAACCTTATCTCCTTGAAGTATTAAATGGACTAATAATAGTGTCCCACTAAGTAGAATAAGTAGTTGTACTACTCAATAATGGTAGTCGCGATTACCGGTAAAAGGTTCTGCTAGAGATAACGGAAAAATGTAGGACAACGATACGGGAGTGAGATGCCTAATCGATTTGTGTTTTTGCTGTGACTAATATGGCTAATTGAATATGTCTGCACGTGTGGTGTAGTGGTTTAAGCGGTCGCCTCGCCACTCTCCACTGCACTGGTGCTGTGGGTTCGATCACTTCGATCCCCACATGGGACAAATCTTTGTGTGATTCGCAAAGATTAGTTCTGAGACTGGGTGTGCTTGAGTGAGTGAATGTGTGTATTTGGCCTTGTCATTGGGACCATTGGATAGTGTAATTGCTGCTGGCGTTCTATCTAATGTAAAAAATCCAAATTTATCTTTATTTATCTTTATGGCGGGGAATGACATCATCTTTCAAAGCGGCTCCAATCATATGAGTAAAGATCGGCACTTAATTTGTAGACTGCTATTTGATCTAGTTTTCTGGGCGAATAACTAGCCGTCCATCAAAAATCTAGCATTTTTTTAGTAAAATTCCTAGTCTGTCCATTCGCTTATTTATTACGGTAACCTGAATAAATAAATACATAGCAACGCAGGCGAGTGCAGATCCGGTATTATCGCAGCCTTAACTAGTAACTTTGCCAATTCTACAGACACACACACACAAAGTCACTACGTTACACTTTATTCTATGTCTACATATATACATGTCTAAACTGGCTCGTAAAAATTGGAGCTGTAGAGTTAAATACTTGAAATATAAACTTTTAAGTATTCATGTTTCCAAGCTTCAATTAATAATAGAAAACTTATCCAATAACTTAGTTAACACACATTAAATATGAGCTAAAGAAAATTCTTAAGCGTCGAAATATTCACCCGCATAAACTATCAATTTGATGTTAAAACAAGACTTACCTAATAAACTCAAACTTGCAATCCAGCTGGCCTGCTGATCGCTGACTGTGAAGGCTCCAACATGAGACCTGGTTTCTTGCAGGGAGGCTATCGCTGGTGACATGTAACCCTTGCTGAGGCCGGCTGCGAAGGGGCCTAGTGATACTGCGAGGGCTGCTAGGATCTGTTGAAGAGAAGGAGAATAATAAGATGACAGTAGTGGTAAAGTTTTGTTCTGACTCTGGGTGTGTTTTGTGTGTGTGAAATGTATGTTTGCGAACACACCCGCGACACAGGAGTTATTTCTAGTGCAGGCGTCATTTAAAAAAAAGAGAACGTACAGTTATTAGTTTATTACAAATGAACTCAAAATCTATGAAACGGTTGAATTCCAATTTTAGTGCTTCCAATATACATAAATATGGTCGATAATTTTAGTTTTTTTATACCAATGGGGTGACAAATAAGTATACAGCCTTTAAATAAGCATACAGTCTACAGCATAAATAGCAGCTTATGATCACTTGCAAAACTAGCGCCAGTATAATATTGAATATTTTGCCTACCCTTAACCCATTTTATTTGGGGTCGGTAATACGTCTTTTTCCTCCATTCTCCTCTGTCAGCCGTCTCGCTTTCACTCCCTTCTATTTCATTATCTTCTTTTACGCGATCCATCATATTGAAAATTGAATTATATTATTCTAACGGAAACTCAATCACTGCTCAACCCAATAATCGAATCTGTGTCATCAAAACGATGCAGATGTCCCAAAAGGCCCAATATACTAAATTGCTGTAATCATACCAAAATATTAACACCATAGGTTTATTTTAATAAGTAACTAATAACTCGTAATGGAATGTAATAACGTATCCCCGATATTACATTAATAAATATCATTTGATACAGGTGCGTGTAATTTATTGTAATTCCATGTTTGGTGTAGATATACCTCTGTATCCATAGCCTTAGGGTGGACCACCATCAATGTCTTGGAAAATGTAAGAGTAGACTCCCGACCGCCGTGTTTTAATATTAATGTAATATTGGTTTAACTTTAATATTATTAAGATTTTATCTATTTTCATAGACAAATCATATACTTAAACGCATGTTTGTTCGTTGCCATTTTGTCAAAATTTGTTTTTAATCATTAATTGAGTTATATACAAACTGTAGAAAAAAAATACTAATATTGAAAAATGGGCGCTGAAAAACATGCATGCATGACTTGTCTATAAAAAATGATAAAAACTAAATAAAATTAAAGTTAAACCTATATAACTTCTGTATGGAAAACAGTCAACCAATTTTTCCTTAATCAAATATGTTTCGAAATATTTAACCTACTGTCAAATTAGAATTGTTGTGATTGCAATAAGTGTTTCCTTTCGGTTTGGTTCTGAAATTAGTAGACACTAAAAATGTCTGACCACAATTCTAACACCGCTTTTGGATTTATTTACCGAGATAATGGATGCCTCTAGATGGAAACCGGCGTAGATGAAGCCTGAGAAGGCGATGGTGTGATGATTTAAACCCAGTAGCATCAAGGGACAGGAAGAACTGGAAAAGAATGGGTGTGTAATGTGTATGTGTGTGTGTGTGTGAAATATATGTTTATGAACACCTCCGCAACACAGGAGTTATTCGTAGTGCGGGCGTCGTTATTTTAAACTAATTAAAAAGATAATTAACTATAATATACGACTGAATGTCAGTATATTACACAGCTATTCTTCTCGTACATATTCACCACTTTGATTTACCAGCGTTTCACTTCTCGTAACAACTACCATAAATATTTAAATGACAACGGGGCAGAAACCATAACATGCTCCCTAAGGAAACCTCTTACGGAGAAATTTAGATAAAACTTATGTCCCATCAAAAAACCAACTGCGGCAGACATAGCTTAACCTGTACACTATCAATAACCCATTAAAATTTATAACCCGTTCAAAATTCCTTTACAACAAAACAAACAATTCTTTTAAATTCCTTCAAACATATTACACAGAAAACATTATATAATTTTCAAAGCACGTAGGATATACATCACGCTGTACAATGATATAGGGTGTTACGGAACACGCACGCTTGAATCGATCAATGTTTGAACACCATGTGTGAATGGTTGATAGAGATGTGACAAGGAGATTATCGATGTCGATGTTTTATTATTCGATTAGAATATAATTACATTTGTGCATTGTAAAAAACAATTTGATTAAATATACTGATAAGAAAAATTAAAATCTCTCTTGTGTGTCTTTTCATATTAATCATTGTATATTTAAGCAATCTTAAATATTAGACTTTCTCGTAGCTAATAACACCTAACAGGAATTGCAAAATATTGTCACATTTACTAGCACTGTTTTAAAATAGCTAAAGGGAGCTGATAAATTTTTAATATTTTACGATAAATCACATCAAAAATGCATTATTATTATCATTAAATTCTAATTTTTAAATATTATGGGGTCGTATTATTATTTTATGTATTCTATGTATTAGAATCCGATATGTAATGTATTATTTTTATTTAACAAAGAATTCATCTTGTCTTTTAGCGCAAGCTGTTATGTTGGTACTAGAATGTCTCTATAACAGTAACACCGGACTTGAATGAACAAGTATAGTAGCACCTCGATCATGCTTCGACAAATTCCTTAGTCTATGTCTTACTATCCTTTGCTAGCAACTCCGTCCGTAAGGTATATCGATAAAAACTGGCATATAGGTTTATCGAGGCTGTAAACTATTTGTTTGCCAACTGTCATAAAAATCGAACCCGGTCAAATCGAAATAAAAGCATTATTTAAATTGTATTGGTTATACCAGTAAATCTTGCTATGAAACATGGTATCTTAAATTGTAAAAATGCAGATAAAAAAGTATTTTTTCAACTAATTTTAAAACCTAACCGCAATGAAACACTTATTGCAATCACAACAATCACTCTTATCTGAAAGTTGGTTAAATATTTCAAAAAATATGTGATTAGGGGAAACAATTGGTTGGCTGTTTTCCGTACAAAAGTAATATGGGATTAACTGTAATATTATTTCGATTTTATCAATTTTTACCTGAAGTAAATGTGCCGCCTACTTACGTTAATAAGTGCAGTTATAAATTGAAAAAAAGAGTTGCCATTTCGAAAATCTACTCAAAATACAATGCACTTCATTCAAGACAATATTATGTATTGTGTTGTTTGTTTTTACTCGCATCATATTAACCTTTCAATTATTCTGAATGTTTACAAGCACTTAATTGTAATAAATGATGGACTGGGTGATTCCTAATCAGTAAACACAATACATCATCGTTACTACAACCTTTTCTTAATTGGTTTTGGGGTTAGCGTGTAATTTATCGTTTGAGGCTAAAAATTAATTTAGCCGCAAAATTTGACGATATTTTCGGTTACTATATTAACTGAATTTGAATTAGTTAGTCCATACATTATTATAATAAGCATTTTAGTATGACAAACGAGATTTGACTCATATTTCATTATACTTAGTCCCAATTTTACAGGTGTTAGATAAACATTATTGGCAGGATAAGCATATATCACACATAAATGAAAGTAGACATCTATCTAGAACCTTAGAATCTTTTTTTTTTATTTATTTTCAAACTTTATAATCTGCCCCACTATTTTTAGGGTTCCGTAGTACCTACAAGGAACCCTTATAGTTTCGCCATGTCCGTCTGTCCGTCCGTCTGTCCGAGGCATAGCGACGAAACCGTTGGTGCTAGAAAACTGAAATTTTGCATGAACATGTATGTTAACTATACAAAGAAAGTCGTAGAATAAAAATTGGAAAAATATTTTTTTTTCGGGTAGCTCCCCTACATGTAAAGTAGGGATGTTTTTTTTTTGTCGCCTACCCCATAGTGTGGGGTATTGTTAGATAGGACTTTTAAAAACGTTTAGGGGTTGCTAAGACAGTTTTTTGATTTAGAGATCCGTTTGCGAGATAATTAACTTTAAAGAGCATATTTTCGTTCGAGTAGAGCGTCCCGCCCCCTCTAAAAGCTAAACTACTGGATCCCAAAATCTGAAAAAAATTGTGTCGGTAGTACATGTAATGAACTTTAAAGGAAAACTATAGCGGATAAGTTCACTTCATTAGTTCAAGAGGAATAGGGGTCCGAAATGTCAGATGCAGTTAATTAAACATAAATAAACATACATAATACATATATAAAATCACGCCTTTATCCCACGGAGGTAGGCAGAGACGATGGAACGCCATGTGCTTCGCTCCTTACATACTTCTTTCGCTTCCTCAACATTCATACATCTCGTCATACGTGCTAGCTGGTTTCGTGTACTACAAACATTTCCTTTCTGAAGGACGCCATTTATCTGGTAGATTGACGATATTTTTTCTGTCGCCTACCCCATAGTGTGGGGTATCGTTAGATAGGTCTTTAAAAACATAAGGGGTTACTAATACAGTTTTTTGATTTAGGGATCTGTTTGCGAGATAATTAACTTTGAAGAGCAAATTTTTGTACGAGTATGGCGTCCCCCCCCCCTCTAAAAGCTAAACCGATAGCTTAAAAAATCTGAAAAAAATCACGGTGGTAGTATATGTAATAAACTTTTAATAAAAACTATAGCGGTTACTTTAACTTAATTAGTTCTAAAGTAATTGGGGTCCAAAGTGTAAAATGCAGTTACTTAGAATAATTCGTGCAAATTACAAAAACCTTTGAAAGTAATGACTTGTATGAAGATGTTACTTGTTTAATACAGATAGTAAATCCCTTTTAAGTCCAAATATGTTGTTACGCCGTTAAATATGTTATAGCCGGTCGCAATTGGCTTCAGATAGCCCAATCCAGAGAAGACTGGAAATCTTTGGAGGAGGCCTTTACCCGAAAAGGGGTTCCTGCAGTTTTATAAATAATTTAGTATGTTTAAAAATAACTGCATTAATATAAGCAATATAATAACACATGAATAAAATTAGATTTAATACATTTTTATAAGAAATAAGTTTTAGAATATAAGTTTTTTGCTATGTACTGCTAAGGAAATAAAAGGCTTTTTTATTTATTTTTATTTTATTTTTATTTTTATTTTTTATTTATTTTATGTTGTTACGACTAGCTACGGAACCCTACTGCGCGTGGCCCGACACGCACTTGGCCGGTTTTTTTAGTCTCTTATTTGACATTTCGTTACAAAATGTTTAATAGTTTTAAACCGCGTTTGAGTGGCAAAAACGGCGATAGCTTAGCCAGTGACTTGTCTAATCCTTTTCTTAGCCTGAATCGTATAATCCAGGTGTTAGTTTATCTTACAACTTATCACGAAATTGACCTAAAAATGTACGCAAAAAAATTTAATTCGGACACGCATACCAAACGGACAATAGTGTCGAAAAACAATTGAACATTTCAACATCCCCGATGGTGTTCTATTTTCAAACGATAATCGACCTCGATGCACATCCCGTACTACCCTACTCTATCTGAAGCATTTGGACGGGTCAACGCCCGACACACTGCCATACATTCTATCCCCTTTTACAAACTTTTATATTGCATTCAGTTAATCAAATATCAACTTTATGTTCAATGAGTTAAGATCTTTAGCGAATGTAGAACGCAGTAGTCGTAGTCAAAATTTAAATTTTCATTCGATGCACGGAAAATTAAGCTTTATTACTTCGGTAATAAATGGTTTGAAAACGCTTTTTGCATAATGAAATTGATGGCATCAGTTAATGTCACTGAATTTGACGGATTGTGAAACGCGTTCGAATATGTAATTTTATTTTTAAATTGAATAGTTTTAATGGCGGTTTAATTTAATAAATGTAATTTAGGATAATTAAGACGCTTTAGTTATTTATTATGGCCGCCAGGTGTCGTGTTATTTGAAGTTTACGATTCATCATAAAAGTGAGATTGAGATGAAATGGGTTTATAGTTAATTCCGTTTTTTTATTCCAGTGGGCTTTTCCTGGTGTTCGGCATAGTATTCAGTTCACTGACTGCGTTTGATATATTTTATGGTTCGTGGATTGTTTTAGTATCCTAGTTTTTATACCAGTGAGGCAGCACGTCTAGACACGAAACGCTGTGCATTGTGGACATAGGTTTCGTAATACAGTTTATACTAATTGATTGATAAATGAGCTGCTTTCAACTGCGTGTTGTGATTTCGATGGGACAAATCTTAGTGTGTTCCGCAAAAAATAGTTCTGACTTTGGATCCGCGACACAGAAGTTCAAAATGCGGGCGTAGTTTTTCTTTTTTAATAAAAAAAAACATAATGAAGCTAAGCAGTTTTTTGTTTGAATGTGATAATCTTTGAAACAATCAGTCGGATTTGGATGATTATTTTACACTAGCCTTTTGCACGCGGTTTCCTTTATGAACTTCCTTAGGTCTTTTACTAATAATACTAATTTTTAAAAGGTGTAATTCACAAATCATTATTAGTGAATTTGACATTAATTGAGTATAGATTGGTTTAACTGTGAAAGCGTAACAAACATACAGACTAAGTACTTACTGACTACTTTCTCATTTATAATATTAGTAAGATAATAAGGTAGTGAGATTTAATAAATAAATAGATTATAATAATAGTTTTGAAAGTAGTGTTCCTCCAAAAGCTTTTTAACTTCACGCTACAACCCCCAGGAGCAAAGCAGTAACAAAGTAAACAATCCACCAACCTGTCTCCTACAGCTGTTCCTTCCGTCCGTAGACCTCATCATCATAATCCTGGTCTCTGGAGTAATATTGGTCATCTTGCTTCCACTCTTGTCTCCGGACTGAATCTTCTTCTCACACATATACGCGGCTGGTGACTCACTGGGTGCAGAAACTAATTGTGCATTGTGGACGCTGGAACAAGAGAGAAAATTCCTGTTAAAATTGTTGCTGCATATGTCACTAACAGCAGCGCGAGCCGAGTAGTCGGCGTATTGGTGATTAGACCTTAGGACTGCGAAGTCAAAGGTCTCGGATTTGAACCCACGGCACTTCTTAAATCTGATAGATGTACCTACTCGATCTTCTATAGTTGACCAGCTTATTTATCTTGAGCATTTTTCTTTCTACAGCTTTTCTCAATAAAATTTAAATACATTATATATATTTGATAGCATAACTAAGACTTACAAGCAAACCATTTTCTTGGGTTGGATAGAACTTCATGACTGAAGTATATTTTGCAAAACCTGAGTAAAAAAATAAATTCTGCATTTTTTTTATTTTTTTAACATTCTTTAAAAAAACATTATTTAAACGGTTCAAGTCTATCGGTAAATTTAAGAGCAATAAGGTTTACTTAAAATCTTATTAAAAAAAGCCCTTACAGACATCTTCACAGCACTGAATCTTCATACAATACCGAACTAGCCATTCAAACAATAGTTACCTATGCTATTAAAACTCATTTCAAAACATTTATGGTTAGAAAACATTTCTATTGTATGACCTGTGTTTTATTTCATTATAGCGATTAGCGGATTCTTCTTTGTGAATCTAAATATTATAAAAATGCGGTCAAGTCAGAGTTGTGCTCGTGTAAAAAGACGTGTCTTCTTGACGTGACGTCGAAGTTCAGTTTATGATTATGAAGAGTGATCTATTTTCAGCAAAAGACGTACACAAATTTATATACCATCCTTTGTTTCATGTGCTAGATTTAATTCATTTGCAATTTTGTCTAAAACAATGGAACATTACGCGATTGACGTTTGTTCACTCACGTCTAGCTAATCAATAAGTTATCTTTATTTCTTGCTTGATGACGTTACATAGTTATAGAATATTACTTTTAGGATAATCTACCGCCGAAAGCGAAGTTTTGAGTGCACGGTTGGTGTAGTGGTCGCCTCGCCGCTTTCAAGTACGCTGGTATTATGGGTTCGATCCCCGCACGGGACAATTCTTTGTGTGATTCGCAAAGATTTGTTCTGACTCTGGGTGTGCTTTGTGTGAGTGAAATGTATGTTTGTGCGTATCCGCGACACATGAGTTAGTCAGCTGACTTTAAAAAAAAAATACAAATAAGAATAAGTTTTACTTTCGTACAGAACGGTTGATGATTTTAAACGTGATAAGTGTTTATTTGCACCGGTTACAATTTGTTTTAAGCTAGGCCCACACCTGGTAAACGGAAGCCAAAGCGTTCGTTCGTCTACATTTTAGGAATTAGGAAGGCTTAGCGATGGCTAACGAATCCTTTGATGTTTTCATCACGCTTTTAAATTGCCGACGAACGCCAACGAACGATGGAATTCGTCCGCTTGGCCGTCCAGACTAAACAGGAACCAAAGAATGCGTTCGTTTGCCTTATTTTGCTAGGTTTGGACCTGGCAATACTGTTTTCAAAGTCTGTATTATATGTCATCTGGTTTATTTCTGGTCCAATACGTAAGCCTATTGCAATTAAAAAACAAATAAACGAAGAATACCGTTAGGAGCAATCTTCGAATCCGTAGTACAAATCATAATATTGTTGATGTACCTCGAACATCCGATTGAACATTTATAGGATATTTTTCTTTTTAATTCCATTTACGTTCAGGAAACGAGAATCATAACAAATGGAAGGAAACGGATTTAATTATTTACGTTCAAAGAGTGATTGCCAAGGCTTGTAAATAAATAGTAAGACAGCTTTGGGTGTAAACAATCGGGTTATGGAGTAAGATTATAAGGCAAGTACGATACGGGTTTTGAAAATATTGCGAGCTGACTTGAAAATATGCAATCGGAACTTTGAGTCTCTGGCCGTTTTTTTGCATGCAACTTCATCAGAGCTCTGAAAACATAGCTTTTAGGATATTGATGATTGATGAAAAAAATAAATACATGTTTAAAATAAAATAAAATGTATTTAAAACAGGACCACTGATGTACTCAAGTCCTTGAGGTGAGCGTTAATAGCTGCAACACAGTTTATTTTAAACTATCGTAGCTATTGCCGTAACCATTAAATATGTAAAAAATGTATTTTGGTTCCAATAAACATTATTATTATTATTGATGTATTTTATTTGCACAGTGACTACATTTGGTGTTTGTGTAAAGTCTTAGAAACAAAGTTATTTAAATTGTTGCTTTAAAACAATCTACCTAATTATTTTTTAATTATCGATACAGTGTTCTAAGTGTAACAGATTAACAGAGTTTAAGTCTCCGTTGACTCAATCTTGGAAAAATTTAACCAGCTGTAATAACAGAGTCTTTTAAAATGTCATATATCCATTTATGACGTGAATGAGTTACAAAAATCCAGACTGCTTTTAACTTCAGCAACATCTTAACATCCAGGACGATGACATATTATTACAAATGAGAACACACATACGGTTTAATAAATATTACGTTTTGACTGGTCCATTAGTAAACGTCATTTCGTCAAAAGAAAAATAAATCCTGTTATGCAAATATCAATAAATTATTCCTTAACTCTGGCCATATGTGCTGGATGAATTCAAAGATGACATTCTTAATCTTGTAACAACAGAGCTTTTTGAAATGTGTAGATCAATGAGTGGTATCTATCTTTTTTGCATTATGTGAACATGTAGTTCAAAAATCTATTTCAAATTAGTCCAATTTGGGATTTATTTTAGAGAATAATAAAAGCTACCGCATATAATAATAGCAGTCCTGTATCTAATACATGTCCCACTGCTGGGCTCGGGCGTCTTTTAAGAAGAAGGGTTAGACCATAGTCGACCACGCTCTGGCCAGGTGCGAATTGTTAGCCTCAAACATTTTTAAGGCACTCTACCGCATATTTTAGGTCGCTTATCTTGATATGGGCATGTGATGGGAAGGGATGAAAGTCATATGACTAAAGGAGTGAGCAGTTCAAATGTTGATGGATAGACCAGAAGAGGCAGACGCAAGAAAATATGAATGGATTGCGTAAAAGAAGATATGAAAGAGAAGGGAGTGAGTGATAATGAGACGGCTGACAGAAGAGAATGAAGGAAAAAGATGTTTTGCCGGCCTCAAATAAAATTTTATTTAGGCAGGAAGAAGAAGATAAACTACAAGTGTGTACATGGTATTACCATATTTCATCTATTTCTGAACATTACAACTCCACAGAGTAATGGATATTGAAAAACTAATAAGACTTGACTTGGTAAATGAAGATGAAGTATTTCTGTCCATAATGGTTTTGTAATCAGAATTACTTATCTTGATTTCAGTAAATCATTACGGATAACATCTACTGACCGTAAAGACGTTATTTTTATTTACGCTGTGGAGATTACTAGTTATTTTAGTATCGAGACCGAATTCCCATGGCCCACGCGTTTTATTTGTGTCTGGTGAATTGGCGACATCAGATGCAGTTGCGATAGTGGTTCATTTACCTCGATTGGTGTTGACGCAAACTATTTAAGTATATATTATTGAATCTTGTAGGTTTTGGCAGAAATGTATTACTTCCGTATTTCAGTTCGAATGTGTTTTTTTTTGTGTTTATGTGGGTGAGAAGTGAAGGTCATAATGTAAAAATTGTTTGTATAGACTTGCTGGTAAAGTGGACTTTATTCTACTGTTGCTACGCTCATAAAATTTGATATCAATGAGACAACTATGAGTATGATAGAATTTTAGTTACTGGCAAAAGAAAAAAAAAGATCCACTCGTCACTAGATAAATTAAGACAAGGGTAACAAATATGTAAACTATTAAACGGTATCTCAAAACCGGATTTAGACTTTTATGTAACTATTTTTTGTTTAACATGTATTATTATTGTGATTAAACCTACCTGGGAATCTGGGACATCCCTAAAATATTGTGTTGCAAGATTTAAAACCATTTTTTTTTTAATTTACCTCATGTCTTATATTAATAGCTAGCTATAAAATATAGCTTGCACTGTACACAAGCTTTATCAAAGCTGCAAACCAGGTCAATGGTAAAGTAGAATTATACATTCCCAAGGTTCTACCAATGACTGTATTACTACTCTAAATAAACTAACTAAACGTTAATAGTAATTTGATCGATTTAGGGCCTTGTTTATCCAATTTGTACCGAGGTTGGTACCAACCTCGGTACAAATAAAAATTACGGAGACCCTGAAGGTGTTTTTTCGACCTTCGATGCTACGTTAAAAATCAAAACAATATCGGGCAACATTATTATTCAATTTAAAAAAAAACGTCTATTACGCGAACAGTACCATAACAACCACACTTCACCAATGATGTTCAGGTCACAAGAGATAGGAAATTATACTAAGAAACAGTTGAAAAAGATATGGGACCGGCAGGATTTGAACCTGCGACCTTACTGCACACCGGGCAGCCGCTTTAGCTATCCAGCTGCGACCGTAGCTGGATGGCTAAAGCGTCTGCCCGGTTGCTAAGCATAGCTAAATGCTATAAAAATAATCAATTAGAAGAGATAGGCAGTTAGCCTTTTGCTTGTAACCGAAGTTTATAAATAATAATATAAAGATCCTGTTTAAGTTTTTAATCGTGTTTTTGTAAAAAAAAGGTAAAGTAAAACAAATGCTCGTCTAATCCAGCTTAACGTTTCGTATAACAACTAAAGTATTTTTTACGGACCAATTGTATTATTATTTATTATCAAAATTCTGATATGCCAAATGATATCAAGCGATCCTAGCCAACTCTTATTAATTCTGCAAAGATCACTTATTTTCTGCGAAGTACGTTACCTCATATAAATGATCACCCATCCATAGGCCGACCGCAGAAAACCAAACTTCCTACAACAATACCTTAATCAAAAGGAAGATTAACAATACTATCCTAGTATCCTACTCAAGGTAGGAACAAATGGATGAACGTGACGTCACGAAAAGACGTAACATACAGTTGAGAAATTTAGGTTCTTGGCAAGAGGCTACCGTAGTTGCAAAGGTTCAAATCCTGCCCGTCCCATATTTTTATCAATTATGGGACTTGTATAATTTGCTAAGCATAGCTAAATGCTAAAATGATAATCAATTAAAAGTTTAACAATATCTTTCAGAGAGCACTGAAGCGTAATAACTTTCCTGATTAGCTCATTAATCAAACTAATTAGTATAGACAGGTGCAATTTAATAAGACATCAATTAATTCCATAATCATCCGCTAGAATTCCCATAAAACGGGCGGAAACCATTATGTTATGTGCATTTATGGGGAACTTCGATAATAAACATTATATTGCTAACATTATCATGGATAAGATGATTTTATTGGACTGAGGAAAATTAATTTCCTGTGTTTTTGTATTGTGCCTGGGAGTATAGATAAATTAAAGATTTGATAGAAATGGTTGTTTCAGATAGAGTCCGGATATCGTCCATATATCCATCGCCTCATCATTTGTTGTCAAAAAGTAAAGATTCACTAATGTGTATAAAATGTGTTTTTTATTTTTATTTATTAACATTTACAAAAGCCATCTTAAAAAAATACATCTTAATGCGTTGCTAAAAAACAACAGAGTGCCTGCAGTGCATTTTCTGCAATCTAGTACAGCAGTCGCAAACGCTACCAACAAATTATTATTACATGTACAGATAGATAAGAATGGTTCAGAGCTACATTTCAAGTAAAAAACATAATTTTATTATCTTAGGTATGACAATTTTTGTTTTAATATTCAAGTTACAAGAGCTAGATGAATGCATTTACTCTATTAGTGTATTTATTAAATGTGACTTATGCTTGGATTTTATATTTGTTGCAAGATTAAGAAAATAACCCTGACTGTACGCTGGTGGTAGAACTCTTGTGAATGAGCTCGAGGGCGGCAGCACCACCGTCTCACCTTTAACCTGCCGCCAAATAGTAGTGCTTCCATTACTGTGTTCCGGTTTGGTGGTGAGATCAGGCCCTGAAATTACTGGCACATGAGGCATAACACCGTAGTCCTCAGCTGCAGCGACGCATCTATAATCTGCTTTTGTGGATTGTTGATGTCCATGGCCTGTACTCCACTTAACATCAGGTGGACTACACGTTCCTTCTAGTAGTATAAAAAAAACACTTATTGGAAGCAATATTTATGAGTAATTCTTTGATATTATTTTTCTATACATCTATAAATGAATCCCTATTTCCCTTGGTCGCGGCATCACGCGTGATTGCGTGAACGGCTGGTCTGATTTTCCTAATTATTTATTTGTTGCGTTAGTTATTGTCAGGATAAGGTTCTTGTCTGCACGTGGGGTGTAGTGGTTTAAGCGGTCGCCTCGCCGCTTTCCACTGCACTGGTGTTGTGGGTTCGATCCCCACATGGGACAAATATTTGTGTATTTCGCAAATATTTGTTCTGAGACTGGGTGTGCTTGAGTGAGTGAATGTGTATATTTGGCCTTGTCATTGGAACCATTAGATAGTGTAATTGCTTCTGGCGTTATATCGAATGTAAAAAATCCAAGTTTATCTTTATCTTTATGAAAGAAAAATTGCGCAGAAAACTAGAAAATTTAAGAATACTTAACCACCGTATAAAATTTTCGTATATCATGTGATTTCATGTGTCTTAGCGCTTTTGACAGTATAAATCTTTTTATGTAACCTTATAGAGTTTGACTTAACATTGACAGAATGTGTATTGCAAATGTCGCCAAAGAGGATTATAAGTTTTTATATAAGGTATTTAAGAATAAACCACAAAAGTAAAACAAAGCAATTATCATTCACTTTCGCCTATGTGTTAATACGTAAAGTTGTCGCAAATGAACTGTGCGACAGGACAACAAAAACAAAAAAACACAAATATTTATTGGGAGCAAACAAACACGTTTAAATAGTGTTACGTAGATATATGAAGATAGCCAACGTCTGTCGGGTCAGCTAGTGTGTAATAAATGCTCTTGATTTGTAGTTTTTACCACGTTTATCCAGAAAGAACGTTACATTATACTAATAATAATATGAAAGTCGTCTAATATATAAATAGTTTTAAATTCAAGCTAAATTTATACCAAATAACTAAAGCTTGTTGTTCAAAATTGAAACTAATGTGCAGTCAATCTTTATGTTAATTGCAGCTACTTGTACTTATCTGCTATACCTAATACAATTGTGATAATGTGAGCTATTTAAATAAGACTTCGTGATTCATAAGGGCACACCAGACTGGACAATATAGCACATTAGTTTGAGCCAAGTTTATGAAAAATAAATGTATTTTTAATTTGAAGTTTAACAACTCTTTGGCTATCTATATATATAAAAATGAAACCCGCTTTCCGTTGTCACGACTCAGCATAAAAACGGCTTGACCGATTTGGCTGATTTTTATTTTTGTAGTTTTCTAATACTCTGTACAAGGATCTTACAAAAAAAAAAAAATATATATATATTATATTAATAAATTTTCTGTAAAAATATAAGTGAAATTATTGAACCCTACGGAATAAACACTATTATGAAAATATATATTTTGTTTTTATTAACCGACTTCTAAAAAAGGAGGAGGTTCTCAATTCGATTCGTATATATGTTGCTTTTTTTTTATGTTTGTTCACGGATTCATTGTTCATGGTTAGGAGTTAAAGGATAATTCTTTCACTACTGTACACATATTCAGACTGCTAGTTATGATGTCAAGTGAGCTGTTGGAACGGAGATATTTCAAAGGTGGTCCCATTGTCAGCATGTCATGATCTGATGATGGGATCCCAGAGAAATCGGGGACAACCCTCATATTTTATTAATCGAGGCCAGGATTTACGCTTGGTCGCAATAATGTATGTGGTTGAGCTGATGATGGAAGGTCAACTCCTCAATAGTTAGGAGTTAAAGGATAATTCTTTCACTACTGTACGCGTATTCCTGCTGCTAGTTATTGTGTCAAATGAGCTGATGATGGAAGATCGTGACCCTCAATAGTCAGGCGAAAGGATTTAATTATTGTCTATTATTAATAAGTTTTCCGTCTCAAGCAACCGTCGTCTCCTCATTCGAGAAACAATCTTGCTCGGTCTACCCATCACTTAAAATCGTAAAATAAAATAATTTTTAACTAAAAAAAAACCGACTTCAAAAAGTAGGTAAACTAAAAAGCAAAAAATAAATTTACTTCGCACAAAATAATACGTTTTTTCATTTAGTTGAATAGAAATTATTAAATATTTATTTTATAATTCTGAAGTCGGTGCCAAGTAAACAATTAATAACTCTGTATAGATAATATCAATCGTTTTAACAACTTTTTTCTGACTGAATATTAGTTATATTTCTGTGGTATACCAATACTGGGCGACCGCGCACTAGAACACCTACGGCTCCCTTTTTGTGTGAACTGTAATTTGATATTGTAGAAAGGTTGTTTTTACTTGGCACCGACTTCAGAATTATAAAATAAATATTTAATAATTTCTATTTAACTAAATGAAAAAACGTATTATTTTGTGCGAAGTAAATTTATTTTTTGCTTTTTAGTTTACCTACTTTTTGAAGTCGGTTTTTTTTTTGTTAAAAATTATTTTTTTAATAAAATTAGTAAAGTCCTTCTCAGGTATGACGAGACCAGGGAAATAGGTATTCATTTTAATATGGAGGATATTATAGATTCCAGTTCAAATTGAATAGGTACGCATACACATAAGATAGGTCAGCTATAAAAATAGTGCATCAAATTTACACTAAGGCGGTACGAAGTTCGCCGGGTCAGCTAGTTTAAAATAAATATCGTGAAAGTATTATATTTGTCTACTGCGCATTTGATAAACAAACTAAAAATAGCTTACCAAATTTTCTTTACAAACAGTTTGTGCTAGTTATTTGAAGTATTTATTTATTTTAAATAGTTTGTTGACATTGTACTATTTACGTATGCGACAGAAACATTGTCGGTTTTATCGAGGCCGACAATGTTTTCTTAAAAATAAGTTATTTTTATAAATTTTAAAGTTTTGTTAGACTCTTTGATCTGGTATTCTTTAAATCTGAGCAGCTAACTATTGTAGCTGTTTTGGAACAATTAAGAGGTAGAAACTGAAATAGGTTTGCTTGCGACCACGGCCAGTGTAATCTGTCTGCCGAAACGTCAAGCTTAAAACGTAAGTAATGTATGATCGCGTTAATTCCCGTTAGATTTTACTTAATCATGCAACACGTAAGTTTAAAAGTTAATTAGGAGGTAATTCATACTTATAAGTGGTGAATACATAAGTTTAAAGTGCATACAAGAATAAGTAATTGTTTATTCATATTTTGTATTAATAAAAAACCTAGAAAAGAATTAAAGATACTGGTCAAGAGGCGTTATACTCGTTAAACCTAGGTTAGGTGATGTCGACACGCATCAGCGTTTTATTTAAATCCCCGGCCTGTATTGATGGCTACCCACAAATCTAAAATATTCATGTAAAAATTTCTCACATTGGTTTGTGTGATGCTTTTTCTGGACAAGGATGATAATAATACTATTTAAACTAACGTGAGAAGACATCATTACTAGATAAAAACGAGTTACTCAGTGTGGCGCGAGCCGGTGTACTGACTGCATCGAGCGTATTGCACTCACAGCCCTGATGAAAATACTTCCTTAATGAAGTATAGAAACCGGTCGGCAAAATTCCGACATAAAATCCGTGAGTAACCCGTTTTTCTCTAGTAAGGATGATAATATTGTCGAAAATATTGCGTAGGTAGCCTATGGATGCCAAAAGTGAACCCAGTTGCTATGCAATTTGCGCAAAAATGTAATAGAAATAGAACACGTTTATTTGCTGATAAGGCAGTAGCTGCGTTCTAACGAACCAGACAGCCAGGCTATAAGGTGACTAAGGTGTTGTTCAATCTTGTCTTACATCAGATCATTAATTCGGTACATACCGAAGTCTAGGTACGGGTTAGCAACTAACAAATGGACTAATTTGATCGATAATACAACATTCTTGCTAAAATATGGATTGTTTTGATTTGATCTTTGGTATTTAGCTCTAAATGGAACTAACAATTGTAAATAGTTCGACTAAATATGGATATTTTAATGATTCTGGGTGGTATTTGAGATTTTCTTGTTGGAGACTATTCATTGACCAGTATAAATGTATGTTTATATTGCTAATATTCTTCTCGTTCTCCAAAGAGAATTGGCTAATCCTTTCACCACGATGGCAAGTCAAAATAAAATTTGACTCAGCCATCAACACGACGAAGAAGAAGAAGAAGCTAATATTAAAGTTGAAATGACAGCAAGACTGTTTTACCTAAAAACGCTTTTTAACTAAGGATAATTGTTTAGCTATGATTCTTAACATAACAAAACTGGTACTTGGATTTGCTTTGGTAATTCAAATCATATTATTTTGATTAGTAAAATTTCAATTTATTTAATTCGTTAGATTTCTTTTATTTGCTTTGTAACTATAATGTTTATAGACATGTTCAAGTGCGCCTTGGGGCTTATGAAAATAAATGATTTGACTTTAACATTACGCCTATATATTACCCAGAAGGTTATGGCAGAGGTATACAACACCCACACTTCACCTATTATGTTTAGGTCCCATGGGATAGGGGGTGAGCCAATCACCATCTATCGAGCACAATTACAACTCCGTGCTGCTATTGTGAATTTACTCATTGCAAGTTTACAAATAACGCTTTGCCCGACCCGGGAATCGAACCCGAAACCTCGCGGTGAGAGATACGCTAACCACTAGACCATCGAGGCAGTTTAGATTCTTCTATAATAAACCTCTTTTTTAGGTAAACTCGAGTAAAAGCGGGTTCCTCTCTGACGCTATATATTTATTTATGTCTGAAACTTCTCAGACGATTTATTAATAAGAATGTCATACCTCGCAATACATAATATTGCACTAGCGAAAAACTAGTCCATTTCATTTCATTTCATTTATTTCATTAACAATATTACATTGTGTTGAAAATACGATACAAATTATCTTAATCTATGTCTAAAATTAAATTAAAACAATAAATAAAATATTATAAATTGTACAGTCATATATTATTACAAATAAAAATGTCAATTTAGCAATATAAATAATAAAAAAGAATAAAAAATAAAATAGCAATACATTTTAGGTTCAATAAATAGTAGAGCACCGACAGCCCAACAAATATGTTTAAAAAAGAATGCGCGCAAACATAGATCAGTAATTTTATTACTTTAAAAGTTTAAATTTATTTTATAAAAAAAACACTGACACGCAAAAACTGCATTATTACAATCTAAAACATTTGACAGTCTGTCTGTCTGCCTGTTTGTATCGGCTAATCTTAAACAGCTGACCGATTTGAATGATTTTTTAAATGCATAATTATAACTGACTACAAAACATGTAACATAGGCTACTATTTATTAGTGAACCACGCAGACGAAACCGCGAGCGAAAATTAGTTTGTTTGTTTGTTAGCGCTAATCTCAAGAACTGCAAGTTGAATTTTAATAATTCTTTTTGGTTTTATAATCTAACTCTTAATAAAGGTCTTTATATATTTATCATTACGCTAAACTTCACCAGAGCGGCGCAGGAAGGTTGAACGCGGAACTACTTAATACAACGAATTCCAAGCGGACGAAATCGCGGGAAAAGACTAGTAGTATAGCAACTTCATAACAAATTATTGAGAATACGGGTTACTCACGTTATTTTACTAGTTTCGAATCTATTACGTAGATTCATCAACTGGGCGGTTAATCGCATTTCGTCGGTTGCGCGACGTCTCGCACTAACGTGAGTAACCCGTATTCTCAACAATAATGTCTTCACCTCACGTTGGTTTTAATAATATTATTCATAACTAGTTCCGAAATATAAATAATACTCGTCTTACCTGATTACAATATCGGAAACCCTGTAAATAAGAGTACAGTCGTATAAATTATCCCAATCAGGCTACTCATACCCCGCCAAGCAATTAAAATGATTACAAAATCCTCTTCCAACTCATAAAATGAAACTTAAATAAGTTTTATATTTCATCACAGTGATAGGTTTACGGAAATCGTCGAAACGAGTTGAAATTTATTTTTATGTGTAAAACACTTGGTGATTTTATGATAGGTAAGTTTGTTTTCATTACACAACGAGAAAGAAAATTCTCGGATCTGTTGCCGGCTTTTATATGAATTGAGAAATATGTTGGTTTTCAACTACTCTAACTACAAAGTCCTTTTGCCATCATAAAATGTGTAGTTGTTAACGCAATTGGTAGTTGTTTAAAATTATACTTTTGTATCGCCAAATGATATAAGGCCTACATGCGCGGCTACGCCTGCGTGGTAGGCCGATAAAAAGTAGCTGATATTTGCTTGGGCCTTGAACTATGCCCATACCAATTTTTGTTAAGATTGGTCGTGGATTCAAAGATTTTTGGGCACCAACAAACAAACAAAAAAACAAATATAATTATCGCATAAAATATCATGATCACGTAAGCGGTGATGATTCCGTTTACAAATTGTATTACAAGACTGTGTTGTATGTGATTCCCTCCTTTGTAGAAAAGTTTCATTATGAATCAACCACCGGAGAGAATAAAACGATTATTTATTCACGTTATTTATTTCTTAATTCTGCTTTTGGATTTTCTGTTTAACTTCTTTTCTTAGTAAGCATTGCACTTTCCCGTACACCGTATGATAATGAAAACCCATCCCCTAGTAAAACATCCACACGGATACTTAATTAATCCATTTTACGAGGTACAAGGTTTATGCTCTTTACGCGGAAACGCCTGCGTCTTATTAAGATGGGCTGATAACTGCACAAACTGGAATTTGATAACTACAGGTTTCGTTTGAAGAACTGTTGAAGGTCGTTAATATTAATTTTTGATGTTTAACCGCCTTTTAGTACCACTGAAAGCTATGTTGGTCTAGCGGTAGTTTTATGTCACGGGTTCGATCCGTAACTCGAACAAAAGTGTTATTTGGGATTTTAGTTTTACCGTTAGGAAATTCTCACTTGCACGGAAGCACGGACTGCTTAATAGTGCTAGTGCCTGATCACGTATTAATCCAATAGGGATAAGCAGAGCTAATTAAACGCCATGTGCTACAATTCGCCCACAATTCTTTTGCTTCTGCATCATTTATATACCCTGCAATAACTTCAAATAAACAGGTTATAAATAAAATAAAATATACAATTTTCCCACAATTCTTTTGCTTCTGCATCATTCATACACTTTGTCATATATACTCTCTAGTTTCTTCAAATAAACATAATTATATAAATCTCTTTGAAGACTGAATAAAACTTCCAAAAAGCCAAATTAGATAGAGATCTTTTCTTTATTTGAGTACTCAGAAAAATCCTTTTGTGTTGAGCTATTTTTGTACACAATTTTTACTAATTTTGGCTCGTCAAAGGGACAGCGTCTGTCTGTCCGTCATCGTCAGAACTTTGGCAGTTTTTGTTGATAAAGATGGAAAGGGTTGTGATCGAATTACGAGATAATCATGATCAAGTTACATTTTTGTTGTTGATAGTAATCTAGTTACTTCAGAAATAATACTAAATCAGTCCGCGTAGAATATGATTCGATACTACTTGTAGTAACTAGAATTTGTGTTAATAATAACCAAGTTCTTCTTTATTTAATTGAAATTTCTTACGCAGTACCTTATTAAAACGAATACCTCTTTTAATTTTTTTAGGTTGGCGCCTGATCTTCAACAGAATAACTCTACTACATAAAATTTAGTTTTGTCTGCACGTGTGGTGTAGTGGTTTAAGCGGTCGCCTCGCCGCTCTCTACTGCATTGGTGTTGTGGGTTCGATCCCCACATGGGACAAATCTTTGTGTGATTCACAAAGATTTGTTCTGAGACTGGGTATGCTTGTGTGATGAAATGTGTGTAATTGGCCTTGTCATTGGGACCATTGGATAGTGTAATTGCTTCTGGCGTTCTATCTAATGTAAAAAATCCAAATTTATTTTATTTTTTTATGAACGTAGCGGAAATTTTTCCATACATTTTTTTCATACAAAAAAAATGCGCGCGCGCTATCGTGATGTAGCACATCTATTATTTTTTACGGGATATAATCCCACCCACACGCCCACCACTGTGACTCCTGCGACGCCAGGATCTACAGCGGTAACCAACTGAAAGGCACCGTGCATGACACACGGGCAATCCCAGGGAGAGTTAAAATTGTCTTGGAACCCGCAACGAATTTAATCAGAAGTATATAGTTGGAGTTGGAAAGTAGTAGCACATCTATTATGTATGAAAATGTCTCTATATGACTCTAACGCTGACGCTTGTTTCGCTTTTATGTTGCCATTGTATTAGTTTCTTACAAATAAATGCCTCGCAACTCATTCTCGTACATCTCTAGCGAAAACGCAACATTAAAATGCGTAAAAGCCCTTTGAAAAAAAAAATATCTGCAAATTCTGCAATGCATTAATAGATATCTGATCAACATTGTAACAATTTATATTGATAGCTGATAGCAATCACCACGACTGCTGACACCCTAAGCTAAATTAAGTTATTACGAAATCAATATGCGTGCAATATCAATCAAGCTAAAGTGTTACTTTGTAACAAAGTAGTCCATTTTGTTACTTAAATGTCAAGTCAGTTTTCTAGTTGATTAGTTAGTTGGAGGAAAATGCTACGAATTAAATGGACAGCATTCCGAAAAAACATATCCATCCTGACCAAGCTCAGCATTAAAACAAGGCTCTCTACCATCTGCCTCAAGCGTGTCTTACAGTACTTCGGACACATTGCCAGAAAAGACGGAGACAACCTCGAAAAACTGGTAGTCACTGGCAAAGTGGAAGGAAAAAGAGCGCGGGGCCGTAGCCCGATGCGTTGGTCGGACCAAATACGCACTACTCTAGACTCCACTGTCTACGATGCTCTCCGAGTGGCTGAGGACAGATTAAAATGGTGTAAAATCGTGCAATCAAGCCTTATGGATGGAGGAGGTCACGACCCTCAGACATGAGGATTACGACTGACGGAGGAGGAGTTAGTTGGTTCAATATATTCTTACTACAATGTTTAAGCTGCAATATTTCATAATAAAAGCAGCCGTGTATCTAATACATGTCCCACTGCTGGGATCGGGCCTCTTCTCATGATGAGAAAGGTTAGGCCAAAGTCCACCACGCTGGCAAAGTGCGGATTGGTAGACTTCACACAACCTCAGGTACTTTTTAGGCACTCTTGGGCATGCAGGTTTCCTCACGATGTTTACCTTCACTGTTAGCGAGTGATAATTTATATGATAAATACACACATATATTCGAAAAGACGAATCTTAACGATTTATTGACAGAGGTGTGCCGTGGGTTCGGACCCGAGACCTTTGACTTCGCAATCCTACGGTCTCACACTCGGGTATCGCTGCTTTAATAGTGGCAATAGTTAGGTTTTATTTATCTAATCCATCATGATTTAAGCCCGTGTAGATACGAACCAAGAAAATAGTTTTCTTGTAAGTCTTATGTATGCTATCAAATATTTTAGACTTGGCAAAAACATATTTAAATATTTTTGAGAAGAACTATAGAAATAAAATTGATTCAGATAAATATTATATTATAATATTCAGATAACTTATAGAAGATCGAGTAATCAATCGCCGTCGATCAACGAAGGCTAAATAGCCAAAGAATCGACGACATTTATTTATTATTTAAATACTTATTGCACTAACTGCCTCAATCATTACGTACAATAATTAGGTATACAATACTAAATTACTTTAAAATACATAAGAATGTGACACATAAAATATTCAAAACTTATGAAAATTCCAATTTTATTAGTAAAATTAAAATTATACCAATCGATCGATGCATCGATCGACATCGATTGTTTTCAGTGTAATAATCACACTTAAACTTACACGTGCATCTCTAAACACTATTTTAGAAAGCTTTTTGAGCACGTCCTTCGTATAAAACACGTAGTAAAATTAAATAGGTACATGAACATGAAAAACAAGAAAGCTACCTTCATAAGCGAATGAAATTAAATACATTACCGACATAAACATCTAAAGTTTTTATTACCCGCATAATTTAACAAAATTATCACCGATCTAAGGGCACCGGGACAGGCAGAACCAGTTCAATCTAGTACGATCCTTTAATACTTAAAAGACTATAAACATGTAAAAAAGGATTTTCAACGATATTCCTTATAACGATTGAGCGAGACGCTGCTGTAACCGGCGATTACACGTAATAACTGCATAAATTACCGCTATCGAAATGTGTCGAAGGTTCATCTTTGAGGACTTTTACAATTGACGATAAAATCATATTAATAAGACTGTTTAATTTATGTAGACATGACAATTTATTGACCTCTCAATGACGAGATCTAAAATTGAGTTACTTTTCCATATGGAAAAAGATAAATTATAGTTTTGGATTGCAATTGAGTGGTTATAAGATACCACTTCTATATCTAATAGTTTACTTCTTCGTCTGTAAGAAATAAAAATCTCTGTGATCGAGATATAGAAAATGTAGAATTAGATTTAAGAATGTATGAGAAAAATGCTGAAGATTTTTTATCGGCGCCACGCATTTGATACGCGTGCAGCGTACAAGGAGGTTTATAATTAATTATGTGGGTAAGTTACTACAAATAAAGATGGTAGATCTTTTGTACGTTTTTGAGGGTAAAATCGAAACTAGTTTAGTCCGTTCTCTTATTATTTGTTTGTTTACTTTGTTATTTATATTATACTTTGTTTTTTTACGCTCAATCGTGTCGCACCCGTTTCGTCGTATATAAACACAGTACATTTTTAATCGACCACTCATTACCGCGGTCGATCATCGTCACTGCTGTAATGAGAGTATATCGGTGTACGGAATCGCTCATTTGCTATGCGTAGAGCGTGAAAGAAGTTTTATAACGTGCGTTCAAAAAAATATTTTTTTTCTAAAGCATTTTCAAAATTCCCTGCACACAGAATACAGCAAGAAAAACAGTTACAACACAAATCTAATTGTGTTTTTTAAAGATACATAATTATGTATTTTATTGCTTATTTTTTTTGAATTCTGAAGCCAAATTTTGATATTTATTAACAAACAAAACATGTGCTGTGAACAAACCTTTTATTCAAGTTATGGAATACGGGTGTTACTCACGTAATGTTGGTCTATTTAGTCAACCGCGGTTTCACCTAAACTTTTAGGCATTTTCAAGAGAGTGTGACACGTCGCGCCTCAGTCGCAGCCAGTCGTGCACCGCGGTCGACTAAATAGACCAACATTACGTGAGTAAATCCCGTATTTCATAATTTGAATAGATTATATTTGTTACATAATTCTAATTGCAGTCTAAAGTACCAAAAACGAAAATCACAAAGCATAATTTAACATCACGCCTATTATTACCCAGAAGGGTGTGGCAGAGGTGTACAAGACCCACATTACGTTACGTTATATTTAGGCCCCGTGGAATAGGGGGTGAGCCTATTGCCATCCACCGGCCACAATTCCAACTCCATGCTGCTATTATAAATTTCCACTTTGCCGAACCCAGGCATCGAACCCTAGACGTGAGATGAATCTAAAGTCACTCAAAAATATTAACATTGAAACGGTATTCTTACCAGTTACCGTCCGTTAAAATAAAGTTAAAAAAAGAAAAAATCTAAATAACATTATTTCTCAGCTAAAGTAACTTTCTCAGTAAACTTCAACGATCCTGATTAATAAATTCACTGTATAATATTACACGGTTATAATCTTGCGTTTTCGTATCAGTTCCTTGTCACTTTTGACGTCTTGTCGATGGTCATTACCTGCCCAATGATTGCACTGATTAAGTGTGAAATTACCGCAAGAATATTGTGCTTAAACTTACTAAAGTTATTTCACATAAAGTTATCTTATTTTTATTGAAACTGACGTGAGTTTGTAACATTATTCAAAACTCACGTAATGTTGGTCTATTTAGTCGACCGCGGTTTCACCTATAATTTAGGCATTTTTAAGAGAGTTTGACTCGTCAAGTATAATTTATTTAAAAAGTAATAGAACACATAAATAAAATAATCTATATTGCCTTTCTGGATGCAAATTGTCAACATTTTAATGAGATTTTATGGGAATAGAAACTTACAATCAATTTTAATAAAGTATTTAGCACAACAAGACTAAGTGAGATTTTACTACAAGTAAATAGAAGTCACTTACATTGAAATTGCTCATAACATTCAAAACTTATTACTGCTTTTAATATGACATGGCATATTTAATGCACTTAACTATTTGTGGAATAGTTAGTAATGTATATTATAGCTATATCAAAGGACAAACTTCTAGGCGTCTTGCAGACGAGAGCGAGATATACTTTAAGCATGAATCCTACACGAATGGCTGAGACAGTGCATTTAACGACCCGACGATTTATTTGGTAACTGCTTTAACACTAATTATGTAATTGAATATAACTATTCAGTCCATTCAGTTGAACTCATAACATAACATAACATAACAATACGCCTATATAACCCACAAGGGTGTGGCAGAGGTGTACAACACCCACACTTCACCTGTTATGTTTTAGGTCCCATGCGATAGTCTCTTGTCAGTAATTTATGATTAACAGACAAAGAGGCATAGGCATTTCTATTAATTTTGCTGTTGCTATAGCACCTAAAGATAATAATAACATGATTAAGAGATTAATTTTACACAACTTTTACACCATGTCATTTAGTCCCAAACTAAGCAGAACTTGTACTATGGGTACTATTTCGAGCTGCTGAGGTGAAAAGTTGTATGTGCGACACGAGATCAAAGTTTTTTACATCTCGTGCTTTTGAGTCCCTCACTACGTTCAAGATTCTAACCTAAAATTACCAGTGATTCTCGCTTAGAATCTTGAGCGTATAATATTTTATTTATACAGAAATCAAATTAAGTACACGAAAAAAATACGAACTTTGTAACGTTACACTTATAACTATTTCAAGATTTTATAAAAAAAATCATTTATACTGACTCAGGTACACGCTTTTTCCGATACATTTAAGTACTAAACTGAAACAAAACATACCCAGAGTAACCCAGACCAAGACCATAACAATACAATTGAGCCGGTGCATCCTATTACGATGCTATGTAGGTAGTTGTAAACCGCATTTGGCACAATTGACGAGTCTTAAAACTTGTAAACAAAACTGCACTACTACACACTGATTACGCTGGCCGCCAGAGGGCCGAAAGGAAACCAAATTGACTTAAAATAAGACTTTAATAAAGAAATTACTATTAAAACTTATGCTTACATCCTAAGATAGGTGACTAACATTCAATATTAGAAACGAAAGTGCTCTATGTGTCACGGTTTATGTAGGTCCAAAGGTATGCCTGATGCATACGTAACACACTGATTGTTGAACTCGTAAAAGCTACTTATAATATTATCCTAACGGGCTTTGCACATGAACAGCAACTTCTAAATTTATTGATCGATACTATCGATGATGGCAAACGCAGCGTGGGACGGCTCCCCGCTAGATGGACGGACGATCTTGTCAAGATCGCGGGGAATCGTTGGTTTCAGTCGGCCCAAAACCGAGCGCTGTGGAAATCTATTGGTGAGGCCTATGTCCTGCAGTGGACGTCTCTAGGCTGATGATGATGACCATTTTCATTTGATAGCGTTAGTGATATTATGTTTCTACATAAAAATATATTTATATACTGATGCTGCATCCGCGGAGACACTCAAGCGGCGCAAGTATAGTAATCTTTCAGGCGATTACATATTTGCGCCGTTTGGGGTCGAGACGCTAGGTTCATAGGGTCCGAGTGCCCGCTTGTTTTTTAAAAAATATTTCTAAGCGGTTAATTGAAGCTTCACGTGATCGAAAGGCTGGCTTTTACTTGGTTCAAAGAAACAGCATTGCCATTCAACGTGGCAATGCCGTCAGCCTTCTAAAAACGTTCCCTGCAGTCGAGGTCGATGCGGAAGAATTCTATGACACGTCTTGTTAATTTGTAAATAGTTATTTGTTATTTTTTAATAACTCGTTTATAAATACTTTTCTTTCTTATATCATATAGGTATGAATTAATTAGAAAATTATATTAATGTGCATTTATACATTACAAAAATATATTTATTCTCTCTGAAAGTCTTACAAATTTGTGTTATAATTTCAATGTGTTATGGTAAACATACTAAAACTAAGTTATCATGGCGCCACCTACAAATATGTTCAACAGCTAATAAAAGACGTAACTAACATGCGAAGTCCGTTCAAGTCGCATAAAAACAAAACAAGATCGATCGTAATTTGTGTATGTTTATGTGCATGTTTCTCTGCCTGTTTGCTCAGTGGCTTATCTTTTATAGCGAATGGCTGGATTCAGGTCTAAAATAGTCAATGGCATTTATTGCCTGAGGAATAAATTCCTTAAACGATTTTGTGCCTTTTCATTGGTGAATTAAAGGATTCTTGCTTGGAATTTAAATATATCAGGTAGTATACTGCCGCAGCATACATATGTATATATGGGAGACCGTAGAAATGCGAAATCAAAGGTCTCGGGTTTGAACCCACGGCACACACCTCTGTCAATAAATCATAAAGATTCGTTTTTTCGAAGATACATATCTATCGTATTATATCATATGAATTGTCGCTCGCTAACGGTAAAGGAAAACATCGTGAGGAAACCTACATGCCTGAGAGTGCATAAAAAGTATTCAAGGGTGTGTGAAGTCTACCAATCTAGTTCAATCTAGTCTAATCTAAGTCTACCACGATGGCCATCGTGGTGGACTATGGTCTTACCCTTCTCATTATAAGAAGAGGACCGAGCCCAGCAGTGGGACATGTATTTGATAAAGGGATATTTTTATTATACTATCAGGTATTGCTGGCCAAGAACATGTATGTAACATACTTCATAATTAAAATTAATCTTACTGATTCTAATTGTAATTACATCAAGGTAAGTGCGCCAACTTTTCACCTGTTTCAATATTGTTTGATGATAAACTCTCATGGTCTTGAAAAAGACAATAGATTCTTACAAACCAAGAACATCGCAACAACGCATTGTCGTTTTAATTTTATTATCTGTTGCAGCTATAATTAAATAACTGTGTCTTAAAGCTTACATTATGTTAAAAAATATGTTGCTAGTTAAGAAATAGTAATTGTGCAAAGTCATAAACATTGACACAATCTGATATTTGAAATTGAAATACATATATGTATTTCTAGAAAACTTATCTAAAAATGATTGATGTATTTTTTTCTTGTGAGCAAGCTCCAATAAACTAAACAATAGTTTTTTGCCTAAAAGTATAAGAATACAAGTTATCAAAGGTCGTAACACTAAATCGATCGTCGGTGATCAATGCCATCTATCGATTGATGTAATAAATTATTAGTTGACAGTTTTAATTCACAAAATCAATCGAAAGTTGTTGCCTCTTTTGCCATCGATCAAAGCTCGATCGATTTGTGTAAAAATCTCTGCTTTATTAGGGCGTTCCACTGTTTTGCCTATCCAAATAGGAAAAGACATGGTTATTATGTAGTATGCAGGTACGGTATAATTCACTATACATTTTACATAACAGGAAGGGTGTAGCAGAGGTGTACAACACCCACATTTCACCTGTTATGTTTAGGTCCCATGGGATATGGGGTGAGCCTATCGTCATCTACCGAGCATAATTCCAACTCCGTGCTGCTATTGAGAATTTTCTGACGGCAAGTTCACAGAAAAACACTTTGCCCCACCCGGGCATCGAACCCGAGACGTCGTGGTGAGAGGCGTATACGCTAACCACTAGACCATCGAGGTACTGCCTCGATGGTCGATTTTACAGTTAAGCTTAAATTCTTATAATAGATACTACAGCAATATACGTTCTTAATAAAACACTAGAAAATGCTACAGCTACAAAAAGACCAATAATTGTATACAAAGTTCCTTATTCCGTAAATTCAAAGCCTACCTGTTTCCCATATTTCCTCAATACACACTTCAAATTGCACTTGAACTGTATCCAATAACCAATTCTCACTTATCCAATTCAGTGTTAGAGGCGTACACAATTGCTGCCGCGGCACGTGAGAGCAGTTACAGTGCGTCCGGGACTGTAACTTTATGCAATAGTCGCGCGCAAACGTGACGGTGTACCACGTGGTATAGAACGATATACAGTGTGCTATGTTTAAGTAAATTTTAGTAAAAATATTCTAAGAAATACTACTGTATAACAGCAAAATAATTTAAAAAAAAACCGACTTTACTTACAAAAATTGCACTAAAATGTCAGAAATACATAAGTAATATTCAACGTCTCAACCCATCAGTCTATGTATAACTTGAAAGAACAGTATACAGTAAATGGTAAAATAATTAAAGAATTATCCCCGTACACCTAACCGTTGAGGAGTCGTACCTTTAAGTTAAAAGCAACATAAAATGCTGACTGCTGCACGAAAAACAATATAGAAGACTTTAAAAGTAGAGGGTTGCCCTCGATTTCTCTAGGATCCCATCATCAGGTCATAACCTAATGAATATGAAAAAAAATAATCAGGTGGAGCGTTTATTAAATCCCTTTTTTTGTGATTCAATAAATTAAAGCACATAATTTCCATGGTTTTATGAAGGTTTACTTCAACCATCAACAAAGTAAGCATTCCAATTTGCACTTTATAATCAGTAATTGGATAATTCTATTTACCAATTCACACTTATCCAATTCAGCGTCAGAGATGCTTCATGCGTGTTTTTACGTGTGGTACTTTAAACTCAGTGCGAGTCATGCCATAACAAAGTTCAAGTTATCCAAGTTCATTAAAGCTTATACAACACAATAATTTGACGAATCCATAAAATTTCCGCATAGCTACATATCGCCTCGCAGCAATGCGTTTAAGTCTAATCAACGTCATCCTAGGACGCCATGACACTATTAAATTGTGCTAATTAGAAGGCTGTAAAGACTTAATTAAAAGCAGGGTATGTCTGGCTAATGAATATAGACAGGAAAACTATTTTTTCTAGGTATTTTAATTACTATAATCTAGTTTTTGCTTCAAGTTATTTTATGATATAGATTTTTCGTGGCGCCATAACAGTTATGAATTAATTTTACATGCAACATAATAATATCTATAGTAATGTTTATAAAGGAGAAAGATTTGTTGGTGGTTTGTACAGACTATATTCTGTAACTACTGGACGGATAACGATGGAAATTGGCGTGGAGATAGTTCAAGATCTCAGGTTTATTAATAAACGGGGTTAGAGCTCTTATAAACTAGTATAATATGTGAAGTCTACAGATAAAGCGATTTAACTGTAATTATTTTCGGATGAAGGATATGTATGGCCTTATTGCCTTCACCATGAGGTGGACTACATGTCCGTTCGCTAAATTCGTCGTACAAAAATGCAACTTAATGTCCAAAACGCTTTCTTTTTTTTAATAAAAAAACGACTCCCGCACTAGTAATAAATCCTGCGTCGCGGGGGTACACTCAGACTCAGAACAAATCTTAGCGAATCAGACAAAGATTTGTCCCGTGTGGGAATCGAACCAACAACTCCAGCGTAGTTGAAAGCGGCGAGGCGACCACTTAAACCACTACGCCAACCGTGCACTCAGACTATCACGTGCTATCACAATATTATTTCAAAATCTCGATCAATTCGTCCATAAAGTAACTCGTTTATCACCAAACGTTTGTTTTATTGCCATAGATAAACTCCCAAATCCTCGGACCCATATCACAGTTGACCTTTGACAGTATAAATCCACATTTCACCCATAATCCCACTGTAATCCCCCTTGGGTGTAAATCTCAACAGTTGTGACATATGAATTGGTCGGGTAATATGGATAATTCTAAATTATTATGTGGACTGACTTTATTAAACTATTCAAAAAACTTTTTTAGGTTTAAAATAAATAAAAATAGATATGGTAATAAACAGCATGATCTGTAAAATTTATATAAAAATGGCAAATTAGTACATAAACAAACAAAATTGTAGATTTCGATTGGCAAGATCTAGCAAGCAATGATAACAGCGGTCGGTCATTGGATAGGTGGCCAGATCATCTTGGAGTAATGATATTAATAGCTAAAAATTATGAATAATTTCAATAAAAAATAATAATAATAGATTATTTATTTAAGTAAAAGATTATCCATATAAAAATAATACAAAGATTATTTAAGTAATATTAATAATAAGTAAAAAAATATCCATTTGATAATACTAATATGATACTGTAGTATAGTCTACATGACTATAGTTCTATGTATTAATGCCTCAATAGCCTAGTGGTAAGTGTATAAGCCTCTAACCGCGAGGTTTTGGGTTCGATTTCCGGGTCAGGCAAAGTGTTATTTGTGAATTTTCCATCAGGAAATTATCAATAGCAGCACGGAGTTGAAGTGAAATTGTGCCCGGTAGATGGCGATAGACTCACCCCCTATCCCATGAGACCCAAAAACATAACAGGTAAAGTGTGGGAATAGTACACCTCTGCCACACCCGTCTGGCTAATATAGGCGTGATTATGTATGTATGTAAAAATAGCTAGATCAAGATCCTCCTGTATGTTTGTAGGCTGACAGTTGTGACATGCGCCGGCGCGTAATTCGACATGCCGTGCATATAATGGGCCAATCGTCCACGTAGTACTCATACGAACAAGATGGATGGCTCTAGTTGTAGTAATTCTTTCGGTGTGTTATCTAACAGAGGTAAACTTGTGTTATGTCACTCGTTACTCATTTTTTTTTAACAACGGCGCCCGCAGTAAGAATAACTCCTGTGTCGCGAAGGTGTTCACAAAAATACATTTCACGCACACAAAGCACACCCAGAGTCAAAACAAATCCTTTCGGATCACACAAAGATTTGGCCCGTGTGAGGATCGAACCTTGACCGCTTTAACCATTAGGTACGCCAACCATGCACTCAATATATTATAATATTTGATTGAAGATTGTCTCCTCCAAAATGGGATAGGAAAATAGCACGGGTTATTTTTTATAAATTTAAAATCATTTTAATTAAGTCTAGAATTATCTATTTTCATTCGCGATTGAAAATTTTACGCACACTAACAACTCGCAACCAAAGCTTGTTTATGTATAATAATATCTTGTTTCAACCACTGGGCAGTCATAAAAGCTATGTAAACAAATGAAACCGTAACTACACCCGCGGTCTAAACCTAGTATTTGGAGGATACTTTCTCATCTGCGTTGAATACTAACTAGCTTGAATAGGGTTCCCAAACTTTTAGCGGAGCGCTCCCTAGTTACATTTTCTATTTTCATTCGCGATTGAAAATGTTACGCACACTAACTCGTAACCAAAGCTTGTTCATGTATAATAATATCTTGTTTCAACCACTTGGCAATCATAAAAGCTATGTAAACAAATGAAACCGTAACTACACCCGCGGTCTAAACCTAGTATTTGGAGGATACTTTCTCATCTGCGTTGAATACTAACTAGCTTGAATAGGGTTCCCAAACTTTTAGCGGAGCGCTCCCCCTAGTTACAATAATGCGTGTTGTTTCGATGCAATTAGGTACTACTTATGGCCCGATATAATCATGACCAATCTGAAAAATAATTTGTTTGAACGTGTCACATTTGATGAGGTAGCTATTGGTTTTTAAAACTTGACATAGATCACTATTTTAATGTTGACAATTAGTAAGAATTACAATTACACAATTAGTGTTTAGGTGGATCGTGAATCTATTGATCTGATAAAACAATAATGTACCAAAAAAAACTGACTTTAATACATAAAATGCACTAAAAAGTAAGAAATACTTAAGTAATATTCAACGTCTCGCCTCATTGTGTATAACTTGAAAGAGTAAACGGCCTTAAAGTGCCTATATTTACAGAATTATCCCCGTACTCTTAAGAGCGTTTACGCGCCGGAGGTTTTCATACAAACTTACAAGTCGCAATTCATGGAAACGAGTAAACTTATTTTAATGAAACTTGATACCCATACGGAATACATCAAGGTCTAAATAGTTAGTTGAAAATATTTTCGAAATATACTTTGAGCGAGCAGTTAGACGTGTTTTTAAGTTTGTTAGGAATCTTTAAATTGTCTCTCTCTGTCTCTCTAAACTCTTATTTGAAATTGTTTTCAACTAACTATTTAGACCTTGATGTATTCCGTATGGGTATCAAGTTTCATTAAAATAGGTTTACTCGTTTCCATGAATTGCGACTTCTAAGATTGTATGAAAACCGCCGGCGCGTAAACGCTCTTAACCGTTGATGTGATGTACCTTCCAGTAACAGCAAAAGAATTTCTCAAATCGGTCGAGAAAAAAAAGAAAAAAACACAATCGAACCGAGAACCTCCACCTTTTTCTTGAAGTCGGTTAAAATAATATGGTTTTCTCGGTAATAGGCAAAAAATCGTGGTTCTCTGCGCAACTCTTCCTGTGTCTTAATTTTCTACGGCGCATGGTGGACCACGATGCATAGTTTGGGAACCTCCGACTAAATGATTACCTACTCTATATTCCACTACCATTGAATGCTTTCCTGTGTCATTTGGAGAAAGTCACCACTTAGACCGTTTAAAAGTCTGGTTTTGAATGGTAGTATCGTAGTACTATCCGTAATGGGTAGTGCTGGAGGTGCTAAAGGTAGTGATTAGAGGTAGTTCAGGCTGTTGTTGTTGTTATAAATGGTTGTGGTTTTGGATTAACAACTTTGTTGATGGTAGCAGTTTTGAACGAAATCGCTGGAGATAGTAGCCTTGCTTTTCATTGAAGGAGTGAAAGTTTTGAGTAGGTGATTTTATTGGTGCTAACTAAATTAGACCGAAGAAAAGATCTATGTTTTAAAAGATGATATAGCTGGAAAGGGAGTGCTGAGATTACATTTAATAGAAAAGTATGGAAGAATAAATCATATTATACACCCCAAGTAATTGGGTGCATAATGGTACATTCGACGACTGGATTGTGGAGTGGGTAGTGCACCTTCCTGCGGCATCAAGGTCGCGGGTTTGATTCCCGCTCAAGACAAATCTTTGTGTGCATGATCATGGAGGTTATTTACAAAAGAAAAGTATATATGTATTAGTATCAGTTATTCTAGCCCATAGTACAAGCTCATTAGTTTGGGACTAGATGGAGATGTGTGTATGTAGTGTAATATTTATATAATAATGAATATAGAAAATATATTTCATTGTACCACTTGCAATATTTTACTTTTGTTATGATTAACACACAGCGGCCGTAGCGCAATAGATAAGGCATCGGACTTGCGATTCAGTGGTCTTGGGTTCGAATCCTTACCATTATACCACGAAAGTGTAAGAATTTAATGACACAAATTACTATTATTCAAAAAAAGATACAAGGTAAGGTAATAAATGATATAAATCGTACTCCCACTGACTTCAGCGGCAAACCATAATAATATTAATTGTAATGTCTTGATCAATTTCAATATTAATAAGAAAGCAATAAACCGGTAGCACATGCCTAAATTACTTGGAAAATCGATTCGTTGAGCCTGAGAGGAGCAATTAAAATTGTGTACGCCGCATTGCCGCGGGCTAAAGCTTTCAATGATGCAAAATGGAGAAAAAAGAATTACAAATATCTTTTAGCTATATTAAGACAAGCTTGTTTAGGTTTTTAGGGTTCCGTAGTACCTACAAGGAACCCTTATAGTTTCGCCATGTCCGTCTGTCTGTCCACGGCATAGCGACGAAACCGTTGGTGCTAGAAAACTGAAATTTTGCATAAACATGTATGTTAACTAAACAAAGAAAGTCGTAGAGTAAAATTTGGAAAAATATTTTTTTTTCAGGTAGCTCCCCTACATGTAAAGTAGGGATGTTTTTTTTTTTGTCGTTTTTTTTTTGTCGTAGGACTTTTAAAAACGTTTAGGGGTTGCTAAGACAGTTTTTTGATTTAGGGATCCGTTTGCGAGATAATTAACTTTAAAGAGCAAATTTTTGTTCGAGTAGGGCGTCCCCCCCCTCTAAAAGCTAAACTACTGGATCCTAAAATCTGAAAAAAATTGTGTCGGTAGTACATGTAATGAACTTTAAAGAAAAACTATAGCGGATAAGTTCACTTCATTAGTTCAAGAGGAATAGGGGTCCGAAATGTCAGATGCAGTTACTCAGAATATTTCGTTCAAAATTCTTGAAACATAAATAAACATACATAATACATATATAAAATCACGCCTTTATCCCACGGGGGTAGGCAGAGACGATGGAACGCCATGTGCTTCGCTCCTTACATATCTACTTCTTTCGCTTCCTTAACATTCATACATCTCGTCATACGTGCTAGCTGGTTTCGTGTACTACAAACATTTCCTATCTGAAGGACGCTATTTATCTGGTTACTTTAACTTAATTAGTTCTAGAGTAATTGGGGTCCAAAGTGTAAAATGCAGTTACTTAGAATAATTCGTGCAAATTACAAAAACCTTTGAAAGTAATGACTTGTATGAAGATGTTACTTGTTTAATACAGATAGTAAATCCCTTTTAAGTCGAAATATGTTGTTACGACTAGCTACGGAAGCCTACTGCGCGTGGCCCGACACGCACTTGGCCGGTTTTTTTTTAATTTAATTCGCTATTAGATATGTATGTACCCATGTTATTGGGTTTATACAGACGGGCTGACTCATTTTTAACCGACTTCAAAAAAAGGAGAGGCGGTTCTAAATTTGATTGTATTTTTTTTATTTTATCTATGTTTGTTCGCCGATTACTCGAAGACGCCTGGACCGATTGAGAATTTCTTTTTTAGGAAAAAATCTTTCAAACGGTATATATTGTGTATCGCTCACCATGAGGTTCTTGGGTTCGATACCCGGGTCGGGCAAAGTGTTATTTGTGAATTTTTCGTCAGGAAATTCTGAATAGCAGCACGGAGATTAAATTGCGACCATTGGATGGCGATAGGCTTACCTCCTATTCTATAGGACCTAAATTTAACAGGTGAAGTGTGATTGTTGTATACTACTGCAACACCCTTTTGGGAATTATAGACGAGATGTTATGTTTGTACGGTTGTCTATGTCTCTAAAGTTAAAACAACAAACGAATATGTTAGGAAAGAAGATTTGGACATATTCAACGACCACACTCAGTTTCGTAATATACGATTAATAACAAAACAATTTTTTAATCCGTAATAATAATAATATTTTTTTTTTACTATTATTCTAATTAATTGTATCCTGTCGACATGTTCATTATCATTACATATATCAAATTAGATTTTTTTTTTATTGTTTTTAGGAAGGCTTACAGTCTAATAACAAAATCTGAATATTACAGTTCATAAATTTAAGAAAAGATTGCTTTTGAAAAGCCTCCACAGATAAAAAGAACATGTTATTTATTTTGAATATGTATTTTCGAACTTAGCCATACATATAAGCGAAAACTGACAATAATAATTGGCTAAGTTGTAATTTTTATAAAGTATTTTATTGTTTGTATTAAAAGCTGTTTGTTTCCCAAAGAATACATTAATAAATAAATTGCGCAGGCAAACCCGCAGCCAAAAGTTAGTAGCACTATATTTACAGTGCACAATCTGTGCAGTTGTCTCACGGTATCTCGTTACGATGATAAGCAGCCGCCCTTGAGCCAGGCGTCGGGTGTAAAGTGACGAGCAGTGATGCTGACAATATGCGTACGAATATTCGTTTTATCTTAACAATATTTTTATTATTATTGAGAATACGTGTTCACTCACGTTATTTTAGCCTGGACATCGCGACGTCGCGCGATGGCAATGACACGCGATTAATCGCCCAGTTGATGAATCTACGTACTAGATTCGAAACTAGTCGGCATATCCCGGCTAAAGTAACGTGAGTAACCCGTATTCTCAATAATAAAGAGTCTTCTAGTTTAAGAGGCAGGGACATTATTATGAATGTATATATATATATGCCGACTAGTTTCGGATCTAGTATGTAGATTCATCAACAATAATTTCTTCACCTAACGTCGTCGGTTTTAATAATATTATAGAAGACTCTTTCATTAAAGCTAGAAGCTGTTCAATTAATATTGGTATTTTTCTTGTGTTTATTTTATTCATATTCGCCGATAGTCAAAACTACTTCTCGTATTCGTATTAATTGACAACTATCGTGATATTCGTTACGTCACTAGTGACAATGATATTATGCATGGCCTTTAAGAGAAATTGTTGATTTTCTTTTGGTTTGTAAATATTGTTATCATGATACCTGTTGATAATATTATTATGACTAGAATTAGGCCCGAGCCAAAATGTTTTTCATCAATTTAGTTAGTCCATACTATTCAATACTTAAAATAACATACAAAATTATGCGAAACAGACATGGAGTAGGTGTTCTTTACAGGCTAAACTACGCCTTTACAAAACATTTTTTCTTATAAAGTAAGTTGTTAATATACATAAAGAAAAAGTAGCTAAAATTACATGTATATACGATATATATGTGAAGCTAGGTACTTACACATTTAGTTTTTACATAAATAAATCTTTGTAATAAGTTTTTTTTTTTCTGACAAAATAAACTAATCTTTATTTTAAACCAAAATACATTTCTGTTAATCACAATAATAAAATAATTAAACCTATAATAAAAATAACTAAAACTAAAACTATATACACTAATCAAGCAAACCGCTACAAGTATAATTTTTGCACACTGCGGAATATGAACCAGTTATGGGCCATGGTGACCGCAGTGTCGCGTTACTTACGGTATTTCCTGCACCATGTCTCGTATTATGGGGTTAAAATCCATGAGACTTTTCTCAGCCATGACTAAGTTAAGATCCTTACTAAAATTAAAAAAAAGTACTATATCTGTTACGATTTCACGGCTTGAACATTTAATTTAGCTTGATGACAATAGTGATCTATATTCTTTGTCAGTACGGGCACTTGTCTATTAATGCAGTTTATTTGACAAGTAAAACCGTCGTCACGGATGTAGGGCAAAAGTCTGCCAGGCTAAAGTGGGACTAGGCTGGCCAGGTTTGCCGTATAAGTCCAAAGAGGTGGGCCCAAAAAGCGACCAACTGAGTACCATAAAAAAAAAAAGAATTTATTTCTCACCATCAACCATAATATTAAAGCAATAGAATATTGCAGTTAGAAGCCAGAGCATTCCATTTACTCATGCGTAATTATTACATGGAAGCATGTTATTATTACGCATGCGTCAAATAAATGTTTTGATCAGCAATTATATATCGTACGTATGCACTAAAATTATAAAATCTACCGATTCATTTACAGAATCTGATACTGTTAATGAAGCTGTCGATTGCTCGACCGGTCGATACCGCATGCGTATTCCATAAATGGAATCTCACAAAATTTGGATTTCTGTCAACTAAATATGTACCGTATTTTTATAAATATAAGGATGCATTACAATTTCGAAACCGAAAGTTTCGCTTCCAAAATCACGACACCGTACAATTCCGTAAAACAAAAACAAAATTTTACATAGATGAACTAAATATTTGGCAATACGTGAAAACCGACAGTGAATGACATCAAACGTCACCTATGTTAGTTAAGTAATACAAACAGTACGTCTGTTGTTACTTCACTGTATGTCAGTACATTCAACATGTAACTATTGTGCACTTTTCGTGTTTCAGCTGTCTGCTTGCTTACGAGAAATCTTCAATACAATTATTTAAAATATAGCAACATAATCACGCCTATATTACCCAGAAGGGTGTGGCAGAGGTGTACAATACCCATATCTTTTTAAGCGGCCGTGGCGCAATGGATAAGGCACGGTCTTACGATCGAAAAGTCGTGGGTTCGAATCCTGGCCATTACACCACGGACGTGAACTTCCTCCTCACACAAGCGATTTAAGCTTACCTGGCTTAACAAGAATACTAGTCATTTGTATTTGCAAATTACTAGCTTTCATAAACAAAAAAAACACATGCTATGGTTTAGGTTCCATTAGATAGGGATAGACACAAAACACACCCAAAGAACAAAACTTTGCGGATCACACAAGGTTTGTCCCGTGTGGGGATCGAACCCACAACACCAGAGCAGTTGGACGACCGGATGGCGGAGTGGGTAGTGTACCTGCCTGCGACGCCGAGGTCGTGGGTTCGATTCCCACTTAAGACAAATCTTTATGTGCATGAACATGGGGGTTTGTCTTAGTCTGGGTGTTTCTATGTATAATAAGTATGTATTTACAAAAGAAAAGTATATTATGTATTAGTATCAGTTATTCTAGTACCCATAGTACAAGCTCTGCTTAGTTTGGGACTAGATGGCGTTTTGTGTGAGAGTTGTGGCATATTTATTATTTATTTATTATTATTATTTATTATTAGTTGAAAGCGGCGAGGCAACTGCTATAACCACTACGCCAACTGGCTACACCCTGTCAATAAATCGTTAAGATTCGTCTTTTCGCAGATATGTGTGTATTTATCATATAAATTATCGCTCGCTAACGGCGAAGAAAACATCGTGAGGAATCTTGCATGTTTGAGAGTGTCTAAAAAGTGCTTGAGTATGTGTAAAGTCTACCAATCCGCACTTTGCCAGCGTGGAGGACTATGGCCTAACCCTTTTCATCATGAGAAGAGGCCCGAGCCCAGCGCAGGTGGGACATGTTTAAGATACAGGGTTATTACTCGTACTCGTACTAAATACATTTTAATGCAATATTCATTATTATTCATATTTGTTTCCTTTTGTTCATCGGTGGGTTGTAAATGATAATGGTGTAAACGCAAACTCGTAAATTGTGTTTTTACTGCATTTATTATATTTTCAGAAACAGCTGCAATTCTACTGTCATTTATATCCAGAAATTTTGATGATAGATAAAAGTATAGTCACAGAATAAGGAATGTTAAGTGCAAACGATCAAAATGTTTTTTTTAGCTATGTAACTATTGAGCTTGTGCTCGAAATAATGGTAAGTGACAACTGAATTCACAAAATATGTAATTACCTGCGCATTATTACTTTGTAGGATTGTGTTATTTTGTCTGAAGTACCAGTAATTGGATCCTTACCTTTTTACTTAACTGCAATACTAATATTGCAATACAAATTAAATCAAAACTATTTCTTATGACTCGCAGACAGACTGATATAATAAATATAGTTTACGTAAGAATTATATAAAAATAACCCAAAAGTTAAAGACATTGTTAATTTTTGTATTTTATTTTTTGTATTTTATTTTTTATATTACATATAGGAAGGTAGAATCGCTAAAATGATTCCCAGACCAGATATTATTGTCACTCACGGTTTCACCTTATATAATCATTTTATGTTGTTATGGTTACCTAACAATAAATTTTAATATAGAGAATAATAAAACTCGAATAAAAATGATTTTTATGACCATAATTCACCTGTTTTTTATTAGCACGTTTTACGACACGTCTTGGAAACTGTACCTACGCATGAATTTCACAATTTCTTTATTTAGGAATAACCTAAAATGCTTTATGTATTTATTACAATGAAGGTGAATTGTTATTTTCTCTACATTCGTACACCTGCGTATTTTTTTTTATGGATTTACGTATTTGTAAATCGCAGCAAGAAAATAGGTCACACAAAATATATTTTTTTACTTTGTGCTTGATTTTCTTGTGAGGATGTATGAAATTGAGTTAATTTTTCATGCAAAAAATAGATTATAGTACTTGAAAAAATATATAAATACGACTATTTTATAACGAAAAAAATTACACGCAGCTTTTATCGACGGTGTCGCGGGCTAAAAGTTCGTTTTTTTATAAATTTCTCGAAGTTTAATTACGTACTTAAAACAAAAAGACTTTAAATGGATAACAATTAAACAAGCAAATTAACAAGAAATGCTTTCTCTGAAGCCAAACGTCTATAAAATGCTATTTTCGTCAATTCAAAGAATCTGTTTTGCCAAAAGACAGGTAAAACAGAAAACTTAGTCTTAATTTCTAATAATATAACATTATTATTGAGAATACGGGTTACTCACGTTATTTTAGCCGGGATATGCCGACTAGGTTCAAATCTATTAAGTAGATTCATCGACTGGACGATTATTGTTGATATAATCTACGTAATAGATATGCCGACTAGTTTCGAATCTAGTAACGTGAGTAACCCGTATTCTCAATAATAATGTCTTCACCTCACGTCATCACACTTTTAATAATATAATAATATATTCGTTTCAAAAGGTATAGTGTAATAAGACGGTTCAGCAGGATGACACGGGCTGTGGTCATTGGCAGGCCAGATCGGCAGCTTTTGTAATGAATAATGAAAGAGTAAGGATTCAAAAACATTAATTCACCCATAAGCGGCGCTAGGACATCTATTCAGCCAGTTTGCTGGTGACCAAGATTTGTATAACTTTGTGTTGATACCAATTAAAATAAAAAATTTTAATATAGCACTTTTCATACTTTAGTTGAATCATAAATGTCAATATTAAACCTAAAACAGTACTTTTTGACGCATAACTTTTTACATTTTAGTTAGGAATGATTTTGTTTTAGTAATATTTAATATTTAAGGTTGTGAATTTTAATTAAAGATTGTTTTAACAACAAAGTAATCTTATAAAGCAAGTCATTCTAACACTGGAACATAAATTGAACTTCTGCCTATCTGCCTATCTCATGAAATCATTAACGATTCCTCGAACGATACGTCTGGTTTGGCCGCGGTTTTTGTGTATAATCTGCGTAGCAATTAGGACCTTAATTAGGCTTTGTTTATTGCCTACTAGCTGCAGCCCGCGGCGTTGCTCGGGTATAATTTGATTAATGACGCGAGGAAAATTAATAACTGGTTTGATTTCCTTTGGGAATTCTTAGACATATATTGAGTATCGCATAATACAAGCGCTTTGCGGTGTCTTGCAGCAATGCAAGCGCTGTAAAGCATAACGCTGAGTGATATCCCGATTGCTGCACGGATACTCGTGCGTGACGGATGTAACTTTTGACTTTATTGTTTATTTTATGTTTTTGTTTTTATTCTGTTTATAATTTCATTTGTTCTTTTTTTATTGGTTGAGATTGATTGATGATTAGGTTCTAGTTGAACATACTATATAATACTTGTGATCTACATGGTGGCTTGGCAAAATAAATATCTACACTAGTCCATCTACACTAATATTTTAAAGAGCTTTGTTTGTGCTGAACAGGCGCCGAATCAACTGGACCTATCTGCATGAAAATTGGTAAAGAGGTAGTTGAAGAACCATGAAATAATATAGGCTACTTTTTATCGACATACCAAGTCACGATCGAGAGTTCAGTTCGATATATGTAGCAGGTTTTTGGTACACTAGGATTTTTATCAAAAACCTAGGTTCCTGTATTAGTAACCTTAATAAGTGCTTTATGTAAAATTCATGTTTATTACCTCTAGCAATTAACATTCCTAGTGTACTAAATTTTACCATAAACCTAAACTACTTTAGGATTTTGATAAAATCCCTGATCTCGTTTAGGTTTTTGATAAAATTAATTTGTAATGCCTTCGAAATTTTTGCCTTTCGACAGCATTTGATTAAAAACCTAGGGTTTTGACCAAAAAGCTGCGACATATACATTCATATTTTCTTTTGTACTGATGATTTCGTTTATTTCTTTATTGCCAACAATAGTTATTAAATACAATAAGTGTAAGCAAAATGACATTAAAAATACACATTTGTGATGATTCCTGTTTAAAACAATCTCACGTCTTGTCCGATGGTCCGTTTCGTTTTAATTTATCGACTGCTAATTTGGCACTTACCTCCTTATTTGTATTGGGTGAATTGGTAAACGAATCTATATTTTGTTTAATGTCGGCTTCAAATTACCTGTAAATTAAAGAAAAACACGAATTAAAAACGTATACATTTCATGAACAAAACATGTTATCATAATAGTATACTAACATATTCAGCCCGTGGCTCCAATCTTATAGACAGTTGATAAAAATCCTGTTCCCATCTACCGGACAAGAGTCCATAAAAAAATGCATCAATATCGGTCCAGCCGTTTAAACGTAAAAGCGTAGCAGACAGACATTGTTACTTTTTGATATTTAAGTTTTATTTAAAATTACGCAGTCTGAGACAAACCGATCCACATTACAAATTAATTATACCTGACACTCTGCGAAATGTGGTGCTTGTATAATACTTAGACAGTTAAACCAAAAGGAGTAGTCATTAACAGCCGTCCCCCGCATCCGAATATGAAAAAGCACAGCTTTTGCACGTCACATAATCAGAATCGTGATATTTACAAAACTTTAAAGAGCATCAAAAACTTCTCCGCATCGATGTCAAAGGGCGACATCATGCCCAGAAGGCTGGCAGCATTGCCATAATTAAGTATAGTAATATAGATTAAGCAAGATTTTATAGTAATAAAATAAAGTAATTGATTCTACATTGAGCGAGTATATAAAATTAGTTAAAGAAACAAAAAGAACATTGGTACAAATTATATCATTGCATCATTCTACCATTTAAATATTCTTCCACGGTATAATAAGCCTTTTGTAATAGAAATGATTTGACATAGAGCCTGTTATCAAATCATAGATGTACGGAACTATCTTACCTCCACTCCCCCGCGGGTTTTGGCAGACTTATTTGCTTATGTGTATTTAATATTTATTTCATTTCCTCTCCATATTGAATAAGTGCTCTTTGGTATTAAATGTGTCTGTGTCTGTGGTAGTCACCACCTGTCTTCAAAATAACCATCGGACCGCGCGCGAACATACGTACTGACAGTTAATTAAATATGGAGAATTTTGCTACACGGTTTATATTGTACAAGTATGTTAAAGTTATTTGTCTGTTACGAAACCAAAATAGACATAAGGATTAAGGAGGTTAAGCTTTTGTACATTTTTTTTTCTAGAACTTATCTCGGGCTAGAACTTTTCTAGGTCTGCCTCGATGGTCTAGTGGTTAGCGAATGCGCCTCTCACCGCAAGGTCTCAGGTTCAATACCCGGGTCGGGCAAAGTGTTATTTATGAACTTTCAATCAGGAAATTCACAATAGCAGCACGGGGTTAGAGTCGTGCCCAGTGGATGGTGATAGGCTCACACCCTATCCCATGGGACCTAAACATAACAGGTGAAGTGTGGGTGTTGTACACCTCTGCCACACCCTTCTGGGTAATATAGGCGTGATGTTATTTTTCTAGTACCATACTTATATTTATAACCAACATCATAAAGCTAAAAAAAAGAGCTTGTTTGGTTGAACCTGTTCAACTCATTAACTATTGGTCCGATTGAAATAATCCTTTTTTTGAAGGATAGCTTATTTATCGAGAATGGCTATAGGCTATTAAACATCACGCTATGATCTATAGGTTAGTTTTAGTTTTTAAAGATCTTTATAGCATAAAAATAAACATCAAACGTAACAAATCCAGTGTAAATTAATCCTAGAAGTTAACAAATTTTAAAGTAGATTACATTACACAAAGCTAGTGCGCTTTTTCCGAACTTTTAGACATAAATACTACACATTACATACATTATAAAAAATTGTGAGAACATTATACATATTTCATGCAAGCTTTAGTAAAGCATTACACTTATTTGTATACCAAAATGATCTATAGGGGGCGAGAAGAAATGAAATATCTTGCGAAAACGGACAGAAAATCGCCAGAGGAGCACAGCATGTAGGTTAGTTTTTTATATATAATACTTTAACATTTATTTTAGGATATTTACGATAAATCATATTTTGTTATCAAATTGATATTTATTGGTCAACAAAATAGCCTTGTATTCGTTACCTGCAGTTTTTATGATCGTTATAGAAATCGACCAGTTCCGTATACGTGACTTCGATCACAATTTGTATATAACTGTATGAGTAGGACCTTAGATATTACCTTCGACTTTGATATATTTTTAAACTAGGCAATTTTATATATTATTTTACTATTTAACTATTTCTAGGACATTAATTTTAACATCACTCTTAGTTTAGGAAGTGAAAAACTTTTTTAAGAGCTTATTATTAATAAACATTGTTTTGTTTTGTTTGTTTGTGTCAATCTTGTAAACCGTTCTTTGACCACTTCTTTGTTAAAATTTGGTATACTAAACCGTAAATTTCAGATAAAAATAAAACAGTGGCGCTGACTTTATTTATTTGTTGAACTGTTTCTACCCAATGGTAAAGCTAAAATCAAAGATCTTAGCAGGTCATATAATGAACTATCTCACTCGTGTAGGGTTTACGCTTTACGTATATTTATTTATTTATGTATTTATAAAACTTCATTTGGAGCAAACGAGTCCTGGAATGGAGACCGCGACTCGGAAACCGTAAGGTAAGACCCCCTGCCCGGTGGACTGACGACCTGAAGAAGATCACTGGAGGGGACTGGATGCAGAAGGCGTAGGACCGGATGTTGTGGCGCAAATTTTGAGTGAGGCCTATGTCCAGTAGTGGACTACGAGGGGCTAAATGATGATGATGATAAAAACTTCATATACAACAGTGTATTACATATATTGCCAGACTAATATACGTATATCTCGCTCTCGCTCTGACGAGCCGCCAATAAGTTTGACGTTTGAACAGCTGTGCTCGATTTTATATTTGAATTGTGTCAAATTCAAATTCAAATTCAAATTCAAATCATTTATTTTCATAGGCCCCAGGAGGCGCTTGAACACGTCAAAACATTACAAAAAATGATATAAAAGTAAATAATAAATAATACTAAATTATACTAATTACAATGATTTGAATAACCGGGGCTCAGATTAATTTTAATCAAACTGTTTAGAATCGAATTAAAATCAATCCAAGTACCAGCTCCGATGGGTATTGCATTATGAGAAGAGCTGGTGAGAAACTCATGTGCACCATCTTTTAAAATGAAAAATATAACAATATAAAAGTACATAAAAAAAATCACATAAGAAGAGCAATTCATTTCCAAATACTATTATCATTTATGTAGTCTGAAATACTATAGTAAGCTTTTTGACATAATTTAGTTTTAACATATTTTTTAAATTTACCTATTGATAATTCTATTGCGTCTAAAGGAAGTTTATTGTAAAAGCGTATACATTGACCTGGAAACGAGTTAGAGATTTTATGGAGCCTAGTAGTGGGCACAGCGAGTTTGTTTTTGTTCCTTAGATTTAATTTATGGAGATCACTATTTTTCTTAAATTTCGTTTGGTTTTTGTGAACGTACATTAAATTTTCGTAAATGTATTGAGAATGTAACGTCATAATATGTATCTCTTTAAATTTATTTCTTAGTGTCTCCTTGGGACTCATCATATAGATAGCTCGAATAGCTCGTTTCTGGAGCACAAATATTGAATCTATATCCGCGGCACTACCCCAAAGCAATAAACCATATGACATTATACTGTGAAAATAGCTAAAATAAACTAAACGCGCAGTGTCAACATCGGTCAGTTGACGAATTGTTTTTACGGCGTAAGCTGCTGAGCTGAGTCTACCAGACAACGTTTCTATATGTGGGCCCCATTGTAATTTAGAGTCTAATGTTATACCAAGAAAGACAACCTTATTGACCATTTCCAATTCCTCATTGTCCATCACCACACTAGTTTTGACTTGCTTAACATTTTTTGTAAAAAATCTAATATATTTTGTTTTACTACCATTTAAAAGCAAGTTATTAGCACTAAACCAGTTCACTATCTTTGATAAAGCATTGTTTACATCGTCAATTACTGATTGTTGTCTTTTTACCTTAAAAACTAAAGAAGTGTCATCCGCAAACAATACTATCTCATGATTATCCTTAACAAGATGAGGTAAATCATTAATATACAAGAGAAACAGGAAAGGCCCTAAAATAGAGCCTTGTGGCACCCCCATTGATACAGCTGATCCATGCGAACGCTTTCCATTGACATCTACTCTCTGAATCCTATCGCTTAGATATGAAGTAAGAAGATCCAGAGCGATGCCTCTTATACCGTAGTGGTGTAACTTCTTGACTAGAGTTTCATGCTGCACACAATCAAAAGCCTTAGATAAGTCACAAAACACCCCATAGGCATCCCGCGACTCTTCCCAAGCCTCAAATATGCATTCCAGTAATTTTACCCCAGCATCACATGTTGACCGTCCGCGAGTGAAACCGAATTGTTTAGTGTGCAACAGATTGTTTTCATTAAAATATTTAAGTAACTGCGCGAGAATTAATTTTTCAAAAATTTTACTAAACGTAGGTAGCACCGATATTGGTCTGAAGTTTGTGGGGTCTAATGTACTACCTGATTTAAACAATGGAATGACTTTACTTAATTTCATTAAGTCAGGAAACACACCACAATCAATACATCTATTAAATATCACGATTAAATCAGGTGCAATAATGTCAATCAACGAATTTATAATATGTACAGAAATGCCCCATAGATCAGCCGTTTTCTTAATATTAATTGATTTAAACGCGGCTTTAAAATCAGACAAATTAACATGGTGAAAATCGAAATTATTGTAAAACTCAGGCACATTATCTTTAAGTAACGACTCGGCAACGGAGGAGGAAGAGCCTAAAGCACTAGTTAGAGAGACAGGAAAAGCAGTAAAAAATCCTTCAAAAGCACTGGCAACTTCTAAATCTGACTTGGTTACTTGACCATTGATACTTAACTTAAAGTCTGAATTTTTTGATCTAACCTTCCCAGTCTCTTCATTAATAACCTTCCATGTGGCTTTAATTTTATTACTACTGTTTTTGATTTTAGATTTAATAAATGTAGATTTGGCAATTTTACAAACGCGTTTAAAAATCTTCGAGTATGATTTGACATGTTCTTTAAACTCTTCACTGCTATTAAATTGTCTTTCATAGTATAAAATGTACAATGTTTGCCTACTCTTATGGATACCTGCGGTTGCCCAGTCACCAAAGACAGGACTACTAGTAACAGTAATCTCCTTGGAAGTAAATATTGAGTTAAAATCGCGAAGAAATGAATCAAAAAACGAATTATACATCACATTAGGCTCTATGTCATTATCTAAGAAAGGTAAGTTATTAGCTAGGTTAACTCTCATACGTTCAAAGCGACTAGCTGTTACTGGTACAGAAGTAATTTTTTTCCTAACTACATTTTTACTTTTTATTTTAAAACTTATCATTTGCCCAGAATGATCAGAATCTAGTTTATTAATAATACTTCTGTGAGTTGGACTAATATCTGTATAAATATTGTCTAAGCATGTAGCCGTGGTGGCACTTATTCTAGTAGGCTCCATAAATAAGTTTATTAAATTATGGGATTTAGTGTCATTTTTATATTCGTCCCCGTTAAACTTTAAATTGTGAAACAGGCCCTAAATGGTAGGTCTTGACCACAGCATATCAGTATATCGTTTGATAAAATATTATGTATCTTAAAGCAGATAAAGTTGTGGACACTACGAGACAAGCTGTCATGTCCAAGTTGTAATACCCACGCTAACTCGCAGCCTGATGTCTCCAAGTGTAAATGATAAGTTGAAATAGTAATTTTCTCGTGTCGCTTGTTTTAACACAATATAATGTTGGGAGTGCCTCGATGGTCCAGCGGTTAACTTATGCGCCGCGAAGTCTCGGGTTCGATGCCCGGACCGGGCAAAGAGTTATTTGTAAACTTTCTGTCAAGTAATTCACTATAGCAGCACGGTGTTGGAATTGCGCACTGTGGGTGATGATAGACTCTTTCCTTAAATAATGGGACCTAAACATAAATGGTGAAATGTGGGTGTTGTACACCCCTTCTGGGTAATATAGGCTTGATGTTATGCTATGTAATGTTAGTACTATCAGACCAATAGATTTATGTTCCACCTTAATACTAATCTTGTATAGTCATTCTAATGTATAAAGTCTAAATACGCTTGACACTATGCTGTGACTACTTATTTCCAAATTCTCATTCAAACAAATCAACAGCTAGACGGTGCGGTATGCGGACAGGAACATTTCACCATCTTTAAAAAAATAGGGTGTCCCATGGAATTGTCAAGGTACTCCTATATTTGTCTCACAATAATGACAGAATTGTATGTCGCTAATCTAAGACAGCTATATAACCATAAAGCGACTACAGCGCTGGAAGAGGACAACCTAGTGTTTTGACTCTATCTTGCTTACCCTGACAATTTCAATCAAAATCTTTATCAAATGGGTCATATTTCAATTGCTCTGATAATACTATCAGATCACAAAAGTATGGACAGCCATATTTTTTTTGGCTATCGATATTAGGTGTGTGTTATGTTATTATACCAATCGACCGACAAGGTGCCTCGTACGAGCTCATTTACTATTATTAAACTTCATACACACGTATATATTGGCGGACTTAATGCGTTGGGCATTCTCTACCAGTCTACCTTCAGGTGGTGCAGAGATAAAGTAGACAATAAATTAATTTAAAAACATAAAATATAAATCCTAACTATGAATAGATACAAGTTATAATCTACATACATAATAATAATAAGTAATAAAATAAGTTTTCACCTTCAAAAACTATAATAACATCTCCATAAAAGAGTTAAGTCATGCACAATGCCCTTTGTTTATCTGCCACTATTTGAATACCTCTATCATGCGCACACGCAGCCGTGCGACAACACTTGTGCACACAAGTGTACGTTGATGTTTTTAAAACAAACATATTATGTTTAAATGCATACAGACATTCTTTTATTTAACCAGGAAGTTTATAAAGTGACTGCAATTACGAAACTACGCAACACTTTCTTTTTTGCAGCAATAACTTAATGAAATTTAAGGACTGATAAGTTTGAGTCCTAGAAGGTAGTGGTAAAGATGTGTGACACCCACACTTCACCCGTATGTTAAGGCAACATGTGTCAGAAGGTAAGGCTATCGCAATTAACTGGTCCACACCACCGTCTGAAATTACTGGCACATGAGGCATAGCACCGTAGTCCTCAGCTGCAGCGACGCATCTATAATCTGCTTTTGTGGATAGTTGATGTCCATGGGCTGTACTCCACTTACCATCAGGTGGACTACACGTTCGTTTGCTGTGGGCGTAGTATTTAAAAAAAAAAAAAAACTGGGCTAAATGCCAGACTACACTTTTACAGTTTTACCTAACCTTAAGGTGATTGGTCACATGCTCACATATTACACACCCACTTAGGGTTGCCAAAGGCCGGGATTGCCGGGATTGTCCCGGAATTTAGCATTTCGCGGCTTGAGGAATGCCTCGGGCAATTTAGCAACCACTAGTAGAACAACGGGGCAGTAAAAGCATCATTTATTTAATTTGAAATTACTTGCCTCTTTGGTCTAGTGGATAGCTTACCACATCGAGTTCGCCGGGGTTTGACTCCCGGATCGGGCAAAGTGTTATTTGGGATTTTATGTTGATTTTCTAGATGGTCAAAGGTCTCGAACAAAGGCTAACTTTGGTCAAGTTCGGTGCGGGAAGTTTATGAATTGCCTAACATAAAATATTTTTATTGTTAGAGATAAACAATGTTTTGATGTACAATAAAGATATAGTTCTGTTTTTCAGTGGGTTAAGGACATTTTTTATAATATCATAAATAATGACTGGGAAATCCCTTAAACAGTTCCTTATCACTTTTATGAAATGATAAACATAGCTTAGCTTTTATCTATAAGGTCAGGTCGTCGTATGTGCCTTGTTCGATTCCTAGGTCACGGAAATTTTATTTACACATTATTTAGTTAAGGAAAACGTTCTTAGATGTGGTGTATATATTTGTTAACGAAGTCGAAAGTGCATGTATAGTAATTTGAAAGAAAGAAATAAAGAAAGAAAAATATTTATTCTGACAAAAAATAAATAGGAAAATAAACCAATAAAACTTACAATACTAATTTTTTTTTGTCAGAAGTGGACACCATCTCAGCCATAAGCTGCAATGCCATAAATTTATAAGTGATTTTAAAATTACTACTATCTATATAACAAAATAAAAAAGGTATTAATGTAATTTATGCGTTTCTTATTATATTAATTATTACAATCCTTATATCTTTATTTACAGAAAAATAATAATAATAAATAAATATCTCCCAACTTATACACAACGCCATCTAGTCCCAAACTAAGCAGAGCTTGTACTATGGGTACTAGAATAACTGACATATTATTATATACTTTTCTTTTGTAAATACATACTTATTATACATAGAAACACCCAGACTAAGACAAACCCCCATGTTCATGCACACAAAGATTTGTCTTAAGCGGGAATCGAACCCGCGACCTCCGCGTAGCAGGCAGGTACACTACCCACTCCACCATCCGGTCGTCTATAAATATTATACATGTTGGTTTTTAAATTAGACTAGATTAAAAACTTAATCCTAACTTAATAAGGCACTGTCAGAAGGCCTCGTACCAAAAATCAATATCGTATTATATTGCGATACTATGAGTAAGTCACGAGTTGTCTTTAAAGAAAAGTCGGTTATTTTATGACAATTGAGTGTTACAGCATTGATTGGAGTCACCTTTAAGCTGAAAAAGCCTGTGCGAGAAGACAGTGCAGTGAGATGTTGTTATTAAAGTAATAAAATAATTCTAATATTTTATTTATACAATATAAGGTTGAACAATTAAGAATGAATAATCTCAAATCTAGCAGCATACGAATCCATGGTAGAATTGGCAAAGCACCTGGGGCGTATACCCATGAGGTGCAGGTACGAATCCTGCTGGATTCTTAATTTATTTCAACCTTAATATTGTACAAATTCAAATAATTATTAAAATAAAGACTAATACTTGCAACACAGAATGTCCGCGTAAAGACATTATTATTGAGAATACGGGTTACTCACGTTATATTAGTCGGAATATGCCGACTAGTTTCGAATCTATTACGTAAATTCATCAACTGGGCAATTAATCGCGTTTCGTCGCCATAGATTCGAAACTAGTCGGCATATCCCGGCTAAAATAACGTGAGTAGCCCCGTATTCTCAATAATAACAAAATAATTATAAAAAAAATATGAGATATAAAGCAACACAGAATGACACAAAGGTTTGAAGCGAATGCACTCCTCATACTTTCTTGGAATCGAGTACTTAATTACATTAGTAATTAAGTACTCGATTAGAGTAGAAGTTTAATTCAGGTAAACAAGCGATTTGTATGCGATAATGTTCTCTTTGAGTCTCCGAAAGGTTTTCACTTTCTTTTGAATGAAGAGAAATGCCAATTGGACGCGATGACTCAGTCATTAGTAGTGAATTAAAATGAAGAATATTGCTTTGTCACTCAAAAGCTTCATCTTAAATTAAAAAGATATTAAGTTTATTATTAGACTAGCTGATCCCCACGGTTTCATCCGCGTTCCGCTCCCGCTGAGCTCCTATTAGTTGTAGCGTGATTTTATATAGCCTATAGCCTTCCTCAATAAATTGGCTATCTAACAAGATTTTTTTTTTCTAAACGGATCAGTAGTTCCTGAGATTAGCGCGTTCAAACCAACAAACTCTTCAGCTTTATAATATTAGTATAGATAAGAAACATTCTTATATGTTATGCTAGAATGTGTCCATTAACACCTATCTTATTGTCTCTATTATCGAAAATGATACTTTGTTCTTGTGTTTTTTTTAGAGTAGCACTAAAACATTTGAAGCACTCACTTCACAGAACTAGCTCAAAAGGTTTTGTCCTTTTTAGTCTTTTAACTATGTGTGTGGTGTCAAGGAGCTGGATACCTCGACATTCACGTGTTGAAGAAGTCGTCGTTTATGAGCTTTACCATACTGTTGTATTATTACACTGGCGACAAGGTTCACCTTCAGGTCTGAAAATCTGACCGTTTGGATAAAACTATTGGCCTATAATTTCCATTCCATAATGCTCCGATTGTACTGAAAATATTTGATTTTATCTTTACATGAAACACAAAGATAAAAATCCCTGTTCTTATCTTGCACCTATCTTACATATCAGCCCAATCGATTCTAAATATAACTTCAAACGTTTTAAAGAGCATCTTATGCTATAACATTGGACTATATCGTTTGAATGCATGTCCGTTATAAGATTACTCTTATGTTACCGATAGCTGCATTCAGCTGAGCCACGAGCCAGACCAATGCTGCTCGTGCACATTATCATACGGTATTTGTTTTTATTGTCCGATATAATATCATTCGTTATCATCTACCTTGATTGTGATCAGCGACTTTTGCAACTGCTGTGATTCATGAATCATAACAATTTAGTGAGAGGCGATATTTTTCTAAAAGTACGGCAAATATGGCAGCTGTAACAAGGTAATCACAGGGCTCAGTATGTATCAGATCCTTAATATATTTAAAAATTTAAGCGGTCACGGACTTATAAATTTACCTATTCGTTATATGGTAACCAATGCGACAACTTTAGTCTTATTTTTTTTCAAAAATAAATCAAAATTTAAATAATTTATTTTAGGCCCCAGAAGGCGCTTGAACACGTCAAAACATTTCGACAAATTATAAATAATACTTAAATACACTAGTAATTATTTAAATAACCTGAGCTTGGATTAATTTTAATCAAACTGTTTAGAATCAGATTAAAATCAATCCAAGTACCAGCTCCGATGAGTATTGCATTATGAAAAGAGCTGGTGAGAAACTTTTTAATTTTGTTCACCGTTCAATGCCAGTGAACATGCATATTCATTATTCATACCACATACAATTCAAAAGCCCTCAAGATATTCCTATCAATCACTTCATTGTCGTTCTATAAAACAAAGGCGTAAATACTAAACGACGCCATTTTTCACTCTTCAGTGAAAAAAACAAAGCTTAAAGCTCTTGACAAAATCGTGCGTTAAAACAATGGAATCGCACTAAGTGTCAAGTATCAGTAACAAGCCTTGCTTTCTTCTGTACAGTCTACATTATACTTTATCCTAAATACTCGATTTACAACCTTATTTCAAAGATACTAAGGTTGGTTTTTGAGAATACAGGATGTTATATGGACACCTTTGATTTTATACCACTTGAAAATACGTTCAACTTTTGTATGATTGTTATTACGTTATTTTAGGATTCGTTTTATTTATTGGTCGGTATTATTGTAGGGTAAGTTTTAAATGCCGGTTAAGTGTGTTGAACTTTCGTTCCTTTCCTTCACTTAGCTGCTAGTGGCTGTAATAATTCCTTATTATATTTTGGTCATACCACAGTATTAAGTTTCCAAATTTGGTCTCATTCAACTAACACTATCCTCAAAAGCGTGCGGTAATCGGTGAAACTTGCTGATGCACCAGCATCTAAAATAAAATCTTTATTTGTTACAATAAGCCTAATTCTTTCAAGTCTTCTTCTTCTTACAACTAACTAAAGACTAAACTGTGTAGTTGGTATTATGTAATTGGTCATTCCATACAATTCCTAGCAATATTTTTATCCCTAAAAAAGGGCCTTTGGCTCGTTCTGGCTCTGACTCCGATAAGTTTGGTTAGGTATGAAGGCTAAGGTCCTCTGATCTCTGATGGGTTATTCCCTGACAGTTCATTTGCCATTCATGTTGTGGCAGGTTGCTCCACGCCTACAGCAACCGGTTTTCTTGTAAATTCTTTAATGTTATACCAGGAACTGATTCCGTAATAACTTTGTATTGTACAACGGCTACCGATCAACCAATACATGTCCAGTATAAGATGGACTCGAATTGAATGGGTTTCCTGTGCAATGCGAGTCCAGCTAATACTGGTAATGTATAGGTTGATCGGTAGCCGTTTGTACATTCGAAAGTGTACTTTTGATCTTAATATTAATCCGATGAAATTTGGGTCATATCAAACTATCAAACAACTCTGGAAGGAATGTGGGTTAATATTATGGGTTTTAGAATCAGGAAATCTTCACTGGTAGCATTCCTGAGAATCTACAGTTATTATGATTAGCATTTACTTCCATGGATGGTATGCAGAGGTTGGTAAACAAGGAAAAAGATTTATTCTGCAGTCTGGGGTGACCGCTTAGAGGTTATTTTTCAAGGTCTAACAATACTTTTATCTTGTTTTTCGAAAACTATATGTTTCGAAGCTAAATTATAATCCATTTGGAAACCAAATGTAGTTATCATTGACATAAAGCCAAATGAACCTCGGATTTGGGCTCAAAAACGTCCCAACAAAAAGAACCCCAAAACGGTGCCAATTAAATTGTCAATGAAGTTATTGTCAATTTGTTTGTAACAGTTATTTGCCAGGTGGGCTGACCTTAAGAAAGTCGCTGGAGGGGACTGGATGCACAAGGCGCAGGACCGGGTGTTGCGGCGCAAATTGGAAGAGGCCTATGTCTAGCAGTGGACTACGAGCGGCTGAATGATGAGTTATTTATATTTCTAGAGATGACTACGTTTATGTGGCTGAGGACATTATTCTCGTAAATTTTAGTTTTAGCTCCGAGGTCCATTCTGTTGAATGTTGTGTTGGTAGTCATTGCAATTTGTCTGAATATATTTTTGCCGCAATTTGATAATTTCCGTTCGAAATATGTGTTAACTGTTGGTAAGTAGTTAACGTAATGTATTGGATATCCGATTTAATATATTACATATGTAACTCAATTCTTTGCAGTTTTCTTCCTGCCCTTATTCCATTTTATTTAAGGTCTGTGCTAAATGTCTATTTTGACAATTTTCCGCTGTCAGCCGTCTCGCTTTAACCCTCCAACCTCTCTCTCATTTACATCTTTGTTTACGCAGTACATCCATCTCTTCTTTGGTCTGCCTCTTCCTGTCCATCCATTGGCATTTAAACTGATCACTCTTTTAGACACATGCCTTTTTTTTTTTCATGCCGGTATTACTTAAGTAAATAAAAAAATAAAACTTTTTTATGCTCATGTAGAAAACCTTTTATAAACTAGGATTATACTAAAAGTGCTAATTATCTTTCTGTATTTTTGACTAGTAGCACACACGCAATTATACTGACAAATAAATATAGTTTAAAAAAACTAAAAAAACACGCTTTTAAAGCACATCAAACTAAAAAGTGAAAAATAATTCTTATTATAACCTGAAAATAATAATAAACGAAAAATACTAGTACTATTGTGAAAAAAAGCGTGGGGCGCTCTGTGCCATATTTTTCGTCTATCGAGCGACCCACGCTTTTTTTCACAATAGTACTAGTATTTTTCGTTTATTATTATTTTCAGGTTATAATAAGAATTATTTTTCACTTTTTAGTTTGATGTGCTTTAAAAGCGTGTTTTTTTAGTTTTTTTAAACTATATTTATTTTTCACTTTTTAGTTTGATGTTATTTAAAAGCGTGTTTTTTAGTTTTTTTTTAATCCTGGCGATCCTAATCAGGATAATGAGATAAATTTATGAAATTATTATATTGTCGCTGATTCTTTACAAGTGTAGAAAGTTTGAATTAAATCTGTCCGTTTAAAGTGGGTCAAAATCGAGTCCAAAGGAGTCGGTTACATACAAACAAACAAACAAACAAACAAACAAACATACAGGTGAAGCTAATATAAGCGTGTTAAAAAGAACTAAAAAGTAAAAACAAGTATAGCATTATCTACATTAAATTCATTAACAACAAATGAAATATGTCAAACTAAATTCTTTATGATGTTGCAGGCGGTGACAAACGAAGTTATATAGTAGTAACAAAGTATTGTTTGTCCCCGCCTGCAACATCATAAAGAATGTTTGACATAATTTCATTTGTTGTTAATGAATTTAATGTAGATAATGCTATACTTGTTTTTATCTTTTCAGTTCTTTTTTTTAAGCAGTCGGGTTTTTTGTTTTTGAAGGAGGGTTATGTTTTTTAATAATTATTTTTTATTTCACTCTTTTTAGTTCTTTTAACTGACATGTTTTTTTATATCTATTAATTTGTAGAAATCAAATCTTTTTGAGATCAATGAGCCTTAATCGTGAGTTAAACTATCAAATGCAAAAACAATTATTCAAATTCGACCGGCAGTTTCCAAGATTAGCGTGAGCGAACATACAAACTAACTTCCACCCACTTCGGGCGCGCGAGCGTGCCGATATATAAATTGGTAAATTGTGTTTAATCAGTAATATAAATGTGATAAGAAGTATATATTTTTGAAATGGTCTTTTCATGCTCTTTTATTTGATACCCATATTACTATGATGAAAAGAAAATCCATACCTCCCTTCCCTTTTTTTTCATTTGCCGGCGCCATTTTGTAAATTTATATAGCCTATGTCACTATCACTGTTTCGACGAATTCAACGACACCTCATATGTCAAAATCCGTCTAGCCGTTTGGGCTGTAGGGCGGCACAAAGAAATAGACATACATACATACATACGCTCGAAAAACATAACCCTCCTGACGCAGTCGGGTAAAAAATAGGTATCTCATTTTGACTAGCCAAAGCTGCATACATTCAGTAAATACACGATATATAGTGAATAATATTGCGTGCTGGCGGCTGACCTTTAAATTCGGAGCTTGACTGTTTTGACTATAAAGGCCGCAAGCATTTCCAAGTAATAACTTTAAATGCTCTCATTATTCTTAAAAGCAACTTGAGTGGAATTCCCTCGGATCTCCGCTTCCGACTATTACCGCCATGTGTTTAACATAACTTTATCAGTATTGGTTTAGCTGTTTATGTGATTAGAATGGTGAACTTAAAGAGTTTAAACTGAAATATTAATCAGCATAGCAAAAAAAAAATATTTGTTTATATAGAAACTTAGAAATAATGTGGAAGGATTAATAAACTGGACAAAACTTAAGTTTAGCAATAGGAAAGACAATAATTATAAAAGAAAATTGATTATTGTATAAAAAATAAAGTGATATAATTAATGCAAAAAGACAACGTCACGCTGTATTCCCAGGCGGTCACCCATCCAAGTACTAACAGCGCCCGATGTTGCTTAACTTCGGTGATCGGACGAGAACCGGTGTGTTCAACATGGTATGGACGTTGCCGGTAGGGAGGCAAAAATACGCCAACATAATTAAACAAGTGGTGACGTCATATGACGCGTTATGTCAAGTCTACCGCTATCGCGTGCATGAGCCATTCATTTACATTTAGATGTTTTATTTTTTTAATACGACTCAATTTAAAAACTGTATGATCTTTTTGTAGTAATAATGTAATAATTATGAATATTTGTTGAAGATTTGTTATTTAACTTTCAATATATAGGGAAAATCTTTCAAGATACCCATAATTTATTAAAAATAAACACACATTCGATTAGTAAAGAATATAATCATTAATTTTATACTAACAAGTTCAGTGACCTTTAAGTCATTACACAATTTTTGCTGTAATCATCTTCTAAGTATCGTCAGCAAAAAAAGTAATTGAGGAAAATGTATTACGTTGTTAGTTCGAACTGTATTGTTATAAATACTTCTGTGAAACAGCCACACTTATTACCTTGTAACTTTTTTTGGCAACGATATTCTTTTAAGTGAGATAATGAAGTGATAAATAAAAAATAGCAGCTGAAATGTTCTTAAAAATAAGCATTTTTAAGAACATTTCTTCAAACTTAGCAAGGAACATGGACTTGCTTGCGAGCATCTAATTTTAACCTACATACTTCAAAAAAGGTTCTTTTTCGACGCGTATATTTTTTTTATTGATATCCATCGATTTTGCCATCATTTGTGAAACAATTTCGAAAAATATATTTTTTATTTAAGAGAATGTTCTTCCGAGGCGGGCACAATGATGAAAACTCAAAGAAGTCGTGGATATCATAACTTTTTTGTATATTATCTGGTCAGAAATGTATGAAAAGCCGCGCTGTAGAAATTGTTTTTTTATTTTGGTATTATAAATATCTGTATTATATGGAGGCTGCGGCCCGCACGTGATGCGCCCGCGAGCGTAAAACGTTACGTTAGTTTTTAGCCTAACGCGGATAAAACTGTGGTTATGCGGACAAAGTTGCATGCAATGGCTATTTGTTAGTAAAAAAAAGCAGATCGATTATAATCTATATATATAAAAATGAAACCCGTTTTCCGTTGTCACGACTTGGCATGAAAACGGCTTGACCGATTTGGCTGATATTTTTTTTGTAGTTTTCTAATACTCTGTACAAGGTTGTTACGGCAAAAAAAATTAAAAAAAAAAGTATTCATTTTTATATGGGGGATATTATAGATTCCAGTTCAAATTGAATAGGTACGCATACATAAGATAGGTCAGCTATACAAAATAAAGTAGTGCATCAAATTTACGCTAAGGCGGTACGAAGTTCGCCGGGTCAGCTAGTCAATCATAATCATAAAAGTATCTATCAATTATTGTGTTGCGCAATTATATTGCTAGTCGGAAGTACTGATTTATATATAATTGTCTAAATTCCAACTATTTTACTATGGTTTCTATTAGTAATTTAGCAACTACTCTGGGCTTCAAATTTAATATTAATCTACTGAATTTACCGATCGGTTTCGATTTAAGAGCGGGAAACCATAAACAGGTATACTCAGTACAATTTCTGACTGGAATACGTACTCTCCATTCCTTTACTTACTTCCCCTTCAAATCTTATTTTTTTTTTTTTTTTTTTTTAAACGACGCCCGCACTAGGAATACTCCTGTGCCGCGGGGTGTTCATAAACATACATTTCACACACACAAAGCACAACCAGTCTCAGAACAAATCTTTGCGGACCACACAAAGATTTGTCCCATGTGGGGATCGAACCCACAACACCAGTGCAGTGGAGAGCGGTGAGGCGACCGCTTAAACCACTAGACCACACGTGCAGACTCATCAAAATCATCTCTTAGTGCGCTCCTACATCATTTTTCAAACTTTGTTCCAAATTTCAAGTTTCTTGACCCAGTCGTTTAAGTTCTGCGTTGATAAACCAACCAGTCAAAAAAATAATAATTTAGAATAACATTTGTTTAATTTTGTGATTTTCCACGAACGATATTTATACTCGTAGCTTACTCTGACAATTTTCTTAAAAATATTTTATTTATTTTATTTTATTTTATTTAAACTTTATGCACTAAAATGTACAAAGGCGGACTTAATACTAAAAGTATTCTCTACCAGTCAACCTTTGGGTGATGCAGAGATGTAGATAGTAGGTGCAGTTTTAAACACGTGTGAGGCAGACATTTAGATAAGAAGTTAATAGCTATATAAAAAAAAATATTAATACATATTATACTAATAATACATATTTTACTAATACTTTCATAATTATTACTACAAAAAATATATATAAACAAAATATAAGATAAGATAAGATAAGATAAGATCATTTATTTTGCTAAAACATGGTACAACAAGGTCTTACAATTAAATATGTTCAACATGTTTTTATCACACTTACATGACATGCAAAAATTATTAATTTCAAATCAATTTAACATTATAAAGTCCCATAATAAATTGAATCAGCAAAATATTACAATTAATGTCATAAAATTAGGATCAATAATACAGAATACAAAATGTCAACAGGTAAAATGTCCAATAATTAGTTAATAACAAATGAAAAATTAATAAAAATAAAAAAATATATAAAATTCTATATAGGCTTAAATTGGTAACAAGAACACACATGTCATTATTGAACAATTCACAGTAACATTCCCCATCTCTCATTATCATAGCATATCATTCAAATAATCACATATATTGTAGTAGCATTTCTTAAGTAACAGATTTTTCAAGGACTTTTTAAATATATTTATGGGCAGCTTTTTAATGTCATTTGGGATTTTATTAAAAATTACTGGACCCATGCATACTATGCTTTTGTGCAGTAGCGCTGTCTTAGCAGGATGCATACGAAGCCTATAATTATCCCTTCGATTTCTTACAACACTGTCACATAAGCGTGGAAACAAGTTGCTATTAGTCTTTACAAATGTAGCTACTTCCATAATATAAAGAGATGGAAGTGTCAGAACTTTATGCTTAACAAACAACGGCCTACAGCTATCAGTTTGTTTTATGCCAAACATTGCCCGTATACAGCGTTTTTGCATTTTAAAAACTACCTCATGATTAGTTGAATTTCCCCAGAATATCAATCCATACCTAAGGGCCGATTCAACGAGACCATAATAAGCAGTTAGAATAGCGTCGGTATTTACTGTAGGTGCTAATTTGTACAGGGCATATGACGCGCTACTAATTTTTTTACTCAATCCATCAATGTGGTTTTTCCAGTTAGGTTGTTTGTCTATATTTAATCCAAGAAAGCGAACTGTGTCCGTTTCTTTTATGACATTTTTTCCATGTACTACGGAAATTTGAGGTCCTGTTTTTGATCTTTGGTTAAAGTGCATTATATTTGTTTTAGTTAAATTAATTCTCAAATTATTATTATCAAGCCAGGATATTACAGATGTTAATGAATTATTAATGTCAATATTATATTGTTTTATGTCCTTACAAGAAGCTATAGTTATGGTACTGTCATCGGCAAATAATGTTATAGGTTGGGCGGTTATCTTTGGTAAGTCATTTATATATACTATAAACAAGAGTGGGCCCAGTACGCTCCCCTGAGGTACACCATATTCAATAAAGCGTTCTTTTGAGGCGTAGGTTTGTAGGCTTTTAGTCTTGTTATTGTATCTTGATATTTCAGTTATTTGCCGACGGTTACTTAAATATGATCTAAGTAAATCCAGGACATTTCCTCTGATACCGTACATTTCCAACTTATTGACTAAGATATCATGATCTACACAATCAAAAGCTTGCACACAAGCAAAGATATACATAATATATACCAATACATACATACATACATACACTACAGTAAATAATACATAGTTGAAGACATACACTAATGATGAGATGATTCCGCCAATTCATCAAATAGGAGAGGCACAAAATATAGAAACAAAAACTACCGTCGCTAACGGTAGTTCTTGCTTTAGCGGTAGTTTTGGTATTTCACCATTGGTAGCGTATGGAAGACTCTATATGACTATATGTACTCACATCTCTACCCCGGTCTAGAAACCTGTCAAAAATTTTAACAACATTCGACATAAGCATGCAGCAAGATGAGAAGAGAAGGCAACATGGCGACAACTAGCAAAAACTCTCATTGTAATAATAACCTTTTCTTTGTATGCATAAACTATAATAATATAATAATATTGATAAATTACATAATTTTGTATCACACACGCAAACGATATAATAACAAGCAACAATAATTTGATTACATAACTTATTATTTTGGCTTCCGGTTTTATGGAGATTAATAAAAGCGAAAGTTAGCTATTTTAATGGTAGGAATGAAACGGCTTAATGCGAATAATTTAAGCAATTTAGAGCATGTATATTGGATGTAGATAATCTCATCTAAATATCTATATATCTAAACTGTCTCGATAGTCTAGCGGTTAGCGTATGCGCCTCTCACCGCGAGATCTCGGGTTCGATTCCCGGGTCAGGTAAAGTGTTATTTGAAAACTTGCCGTTTACAATAGCAGCACGGAGTTGAAATTGTGCCCGGTGGATGGCGATAGACTCATCCTATATCCCAAAGGACCTAGACATAACAGTTGAAATGTGGATGTTGTAAACCTCTGCCACACCCTTTTGGGTAATATAGGCGTGATTTTATGTTATATCAATGTAAATATTCGTACATATTTGGGATGCAGTGGTATAGATAAAACTTAAGGGTATTCAGATTAAGAAAATAATTAATTAAAATTTATTTCAACCAACGAAAAGAAAACACAAAAAAAACTAAATTAACCTAAAATAAACTTCTTAAAAACTAGCGTTAAGAGACTACCTACCTAACCTAATCTAACAACAAGTCGCAGCCAGTGGGCAACGTTCCCGAAATGCTGGCAGCATTACCACGCTGGATGGCAATGCTAATTCGCTGGTAATAATAATGTAATAATGCTAATGTTATTTAATTATTAAGAAAATCCATTTCTTTTACCAATAAAATGTTTATACTTTAAAAGTCTACACACGATCTTAGTTGACTACGATATAATGCCTCATATGCCTGTAATTTCAGGGTCTAATCTAATCACCAAACCACATGCACTAAACTAAAGTTAAAGTGTGGAGAATATAAACACAAACTCTACGACCTTCTTTAATTGTTTTTAAACTTAACTATTTTAAAAAATAACGCCCAGAGGGTGTGGCAGAAGTGTACAACACCCGCACTTCCCCAGTTATGTTTAGGTACCCTGGGATAGGGGGTGAGCCTATCGCCATCCACGGGGCACGCAGAATTTCCTGACGGAAAGTTCACAAATAACACTTTGCCCGACTCAGGAATCGAACCCGAAACCTCGCGGTGCGCATACGCTTACCACTCGACCAACTAAATTTAAAGTAATAAATAAATAAATATTTCACAACTCACACACAACGCCATCTAGTCCCAAACTAAGCAGAGCTTGTAATATGGGTACTAGAATAACTGATACTAATACATATATACTTTTTTTTTTGTAAATACATACATATTATACATAGAAACACCCAGACTAAGACAAACCCCCATGTTCATGCACACAAAGATTTGTCTTAAGTGGGAATCGAACCCGGCGACCTCGGCGTCGCAGGCAGGTACACTACCCACTCCACCATCCGGTCGTCATAAATACTAAAATAATACCTGGATAAAATTTGACCTGGTTTTATTGCCTTACCTACAACGCGGGCGGTAATACAGGCGGAAGCTTCCGAATATTTAAAAAATACTTTCCTTCTCAGCAAATCCAGAGCCATAAATTCAACCACATACCTGTAACAAAACAGTTTTATTTAATATTAGAATTCACACAATAGCATTTGTAGAAATAACGACCACTCCGGACCACAAATCGGCCACTTCACTCGTAAACTTATTATTTGTATTGGTATCAGCGGGTAGGAAAATAATTCTGGAGTTGTATGTCACTAGATAAGCCATATTTAGCTGCGGTAATACCTATTGCGCAGGTAAATAATAATAATAATATCATAATATTATTTGATTATGTCCATAATATTAATTTCGTATTTATTAACGTTCTTAATTCAATTTGTAGGTTTTCACTTGTTGTAATTTAATATATTGGTAATGTCCTAAATAATATAATTATAATTTGGTACGGATTTTCTTAACATAAAGTTGTGTGATATTTATTTATTTATTTTATTTAAACCTGCATGCCCGAAAGTACTCGAGAGGTCGTGTGAAGTCTACCAATCTGCACTTGGCCAGCGTGGTGGACTATGGCCTAACCCTTCTCATTATGAGAAGAGGCCCGAGCCCAGCAGTGGAACATGTATTTACATTAAAAAGGAGGCTGGCATGGTAATTATACCACAGAACAATAAGTCTTTAATCCGATCAAAAGACTTTGATCGGAGCAGATTGACACAATTTCCAATATAGACGTTTTTATTCTCCCATCCATACATCACTCATCAATCCATATTTCTTCGACATTATTGTCAGACAACGACACAAGAAAGTTCATCTAAGTTATTCCAGTAGATTATTATTCCTTGGAATAGAAAGTGCGTGGGAATAGGCTTTAGTGCTTCTGGCTTACTGTTTATGCATTAAGGCTAGGTTGGCTGTATATGGATGTAATATCATACATACATAAATACGTAATGTTATGTCTTTCTTTCATGGGGGTATGTAGAGACAGTAAAAATCATTAAATATCATACTGTATTGTATATTATATACAATTTTGATGAGGCAATACGATATTCAATGCTTTTCATTGTTTCTATCTACCCCCATAGGGGGAAGACATAACATTTTATCGTTTTCGATAGTTTGGAATGAAATAATAGACTCACTATTATTATGTTTTTGAGCCTTGTTTTCTACTAATACTCTTCTGAGAATGTACTTTTTATATTGATTTACTATGAAAATTAGTGTTAAATACCTGACTAATAGATTTTTATAGATTCTATAGATTTATTATATTTTAAAGATTCTACAAATAATTTTGGGTTTGCGTTATCCAACAATAAAATGCAAAGTGTGTGCCTGAAAACAATAACTTTAATACTCAAAAACTAGTGAATTTGATAAAATTTGGTACACAAGTAGCTTAGTGTATTTTATAACCTAGATTAATCTCATATTAATCTTAAATATTTATATATCCTAACTAGTCAAAAACAAAAAGTATCTACCTATTCTAAATACCTTGTTATGCTTATAAGGTATTGTTTTTGATAACCCGTAAATTGCTACTTGTGTACCTATATATTACCTACCAATGAGTAGGTATGTAAGTAGCAACTAGTGTTGTGGGTTCGATCCCCACATGGACATATCTTTGTGTGATTCGCAAAGATTTGTTCTGAGACTGGGTGTGCTTGAGTGAGTGAATTTGTGTATTTGACCTTGTCATTGGGACCATTGGATAGTGTAATTGCTTCTGGCGTTCTATCTAATGTAAAAAAAATAAATTTATTTATTTTATTTGAACATTTAAATGCTGCGATAGCCGAGTGGGAGACCGTAGGACTGCTAATTCAAAGGTCTTGGGCTTGAACCCCTTTTTCATCATCAAAAGACGTCCACGTCCAGCCGTTGGACATACATGTATTCATTCCAGCGGGAAAATTATTATATCACCAAAGTGTTTGACTCGAGTGTAAATCTAAGCCACAGCTTGCTCAGCAGCTTTCGTCTCTTTAGTACTAACATTAAATAAGAAAGAGAAATATACGGTTTTAATACAATCATAGATGAAAAGAGGTGAAAAAGGGGTTAATAATAGCCTCATATGTCCCACTGCTGGGCTTGGGCCTCTTTTCATGATGAGAAGGGTTAGGCCTTAGTCTACCACGCTGGCCAAGTGCGGATTGGTAGACTTCACATTCCCTCGAGCACTTTTTAGGCACTCTCAGGCACGCAGGTTTCCTCACGATGTTTTCCTTCACCTTTAGCGAGCGATAATTCGCCACCCGAGAATCGAACCCGAGACCTCACGGTGAGAGGAGCATAAGCTAACCAGTAGACCATCGTGGCAGTATAAAGAAATATAAAATTTAAAAGGGTAAAACTTAGAAACAATAGAATAAAAACTAGTTTTTGCTACTAATAGCACCTTTTCGCACCCAACGGTGACCAAAACAATTCAGGCGCAAAATTCTCACAAAGAATAACAATTGTTATTGTTACCGCACTTTAGAAATAATAACAATATGGTATTTTCTTTCTAATAACCATGAGATTCGAACTTCAGACCATAGCGTAACATAATGGGTACCTATTTTCAACAACAAGGGAATTTTAAAGACTTTGCCTATTATTGTTTTCAAGTTAATATCTTAGGTTTCATTGTTTTTATACAGCGGTAGCAAAAAAGCATTCGTCTCGCCTGATGGCAAGTTAGTGGTAGCCTATGGGTGCTAGCAATATGTTATACTCTCTTTAAAGAACAACTACTCCATCTTGTATTCTTTTGGGCACACCTAGAAAGCGCTACTTTATTTCACATGAATGGTCTTACGGGTAAATACTCAGAACCTAGACTTGTTCTGTACCAAATTTAGCCAATTTTTATGTTTTTGTTTGTTATTTTTAAGCGATTACCTATAACCTATGTACCTAATCTATATGCAATTTTTATCTTCGTATGTGGCTCACTGTGCGCATTAGAAAACTGTAAGCACAGTGAGTAGCCGAGTGTAAAATAAATAAATAAATAAATTACATGATTTAAATATGTTTATCAACTATTTGTTAACAAAATCAAATAGAAATGTTAATACATTGAGGTAATAGACTGAGTTAGGGACGTTTCCGGCACTAAAATAGAGGCAGCATGCTACATATTAGTCTACTTATACCTTATTTGTACGTTGTTGTTTGAAATTCCTGTATTGTCTACTTGTTTGTTTTATTTGTTGCCCTGTGCTTATTGCTGGAATAAATGCTTTCTTTCTTTCTTTGTATGTTGAATTTGTAGAGGTAAATCAAACGGCGAAGTAGATTATATTACATTTATGTTTTTGTCGAAAGTTCAAAACAAAAAGCCTCAAAGGAAATATAGGTAATCAAAGACTAAAAGCCATTTCAAACATGTAGAATGCTTAATATTGGTCCGCTTAGTAACATTACCGTAATATTTTACGTAACCTTTATAATTACCATAGTCAAGTACCGTTAAACCATCATTGAACAATTTAGAAAATTAGAACCATTCTTTGCATAACCGAACCATCATAATGATGATAAAACCGGTTAAGACATAACCTACAATTAGTTTGTTGTACTTGTACTGACGTTATGTATGATTCAAATTCATATTTAGTCAAATTATGCCTCGAACATGTTAAGTATCTTGAAATCGATGATTTTTATGTAGCTAGAATAATAACTTGTTTGTTTATCATATTTATTCTTACGTCCTATGTGGTAAGTACGGGCCTATACTTACAGATTCCTTAGGTTTGGTGCAGTCACTCAAAGAAAATAATAGTTTAAAAAAACTAAAAGACACGCTTTTAAAGTACTTCTAACTAAAAAGTGAAAAATAATTCCTAATATAAGCTGAAAATGGTAATGAACAAAAAATACTAGTATTATTGTGAAAAAGCGTGAGGCGCTCGCGCTCTGTGCCATATTTTTCGTCTATCGAGCAACCCACGCTTTTTCACAATAATACTAGTATTTTTTGTTCATTACCATTAGTTTTTTAAACTATTTTTTATTTTCTACTTTTTAGTTTGGTTTATTTATAAGAGCGTTTTTTTTTTTTTGTTTTTAATTTTTTATCGAATTATTGCATTGTCATCGATCTTTGACAGGTGTGCAAAACTTTAATGAAATCTGTCCGTTTAACGTGGGTCAAAATCGAGTCCAAAGGAGTCGGTTACATACATACATACATACATACAGGTGAAGCTAATTATAAGCGTGTTAAAAAAGTCAATATATTTCACCGGTTTATAATCGGTTAGTGATAGTCATCATAATCTAGAACTTCTTCTTCTCTTCTTCGTCGTGTCGATGGCTTAGTCAAATTTTATTGGTCCAATAAGTGGTCACTGTTATGGCGCTCTCGTCGGCGTTCATGAGCGCCTCTCTTGTGCAGGTGGTAGGGCATTTTGGAGAGTCAGTAAGGTGGTCAAGGTTTTGACTTGCCATCGTGGTGAAAGGATTAGCCAATTCGCTTTTAACAACTTGCGAATTGCCCAGGGTGCGCCGGACGTAGGGAATTGTTGTGTACGTCACTCGGGGAGGCTCCTTTCATGCACCCCTAACTATAACTTGAACTTGAACTTACGGATAGTTAAATGACTTCGACTAGACCACGTAAGATGTCATTCGTTTCAAAACTGACGAATTGACGGTGTGTATTTTTATTGTGCTGACGTTTTTTTCTATTCAGATATAATGTTACGCCGACCAAAATTGATAGTAATAACGGCTTGATATAAAATCCTTAAATAAGAAGATTTTTAACGATATACCACAAGGGCGAACCCGCGGATAGATGCGAGCTCACATACAATATATTGTTACCATATCAACCCATACTATTCTAGTATAAGATGGTCTCGCGTTACATAGGTTTTCCGTGCAATACGTGACCAGCTAATACTGGTAATATAGTATAATCGGTAGCCGTGTGCCGTGTGTACGCATTTTATTAAAGTACCTGTTAGATACAAAATACATAATAATATATCTTACAGATCCTCTGATAGATTACCGTTATAAAATCTCTAAAAATTCGGCCTTGAATATTTTTTAATATTCTTCCTTTACCGTCAGAACACTCAGAACCCAATCTGTGTGACTAATTCCTTTTCTTAGAACAGCATTCGAAAGCGAATCAACTTTCGGATATTTAACCGAATGTTTACATCACTAGTAAGGTCGAGGCTTAATAAGAGGCCGGATTTCGTAACAAGTTATGTCTAGTTGCACTTTGAGTAATTTTTAGAACATTTGAAGGCTGACTCCTACGCCCTTATTCAGACTGTGAGAAAAAGATAAATCAGTGTATGAACAAAAGTTTGTTTTAGTACCACTACAAGAACGTTTTTATTAAGCGACATCATACGCTGGGTGAACTGGTGACCTGAAATACAGGCTTCCGCCTAGCTTAGGCACCAGTCTCCCACAATGATATTCTTAATAATGATATTGTATGAATAATTTAATTTAAGGACTGTTGTAATTTAACTATTATTGTGGTGAGAAAAATAAATATTTGTCTATTGTCTATAGTTAGTTATCCTGACGGTAAGTGGTAAATTTGTCTATTTTATTTTTGGGCTGTCGGCATTTAGGTATACTAATCTAACTACAATTTAATCGTTGAACTAATTAAAGAAATACCTAACTCTATATATATATATATATATATATATATATATATATAAAAAGAATAATATAAAATTATTCAATAAACTAAAACTCGTAAAACATTCAGGTGTCAAACTTAAATATACATAATTGATAGTTATTAATAAAAACAAAAAATCTAATTTTAGTTTCAATGCTGTGAAAATACTCAAAACTCTTACACGATAAATATATTCTTGACGACCGGATGGCAAAGTGGGTAGTGTACCTGCCTGCGACGCCGAGGTCGTGGGTTCGATTCCCACTTAAGACAAATCTTTGTGTGCATGAACATGGGGGTTTGTCTTAGACCCAGACGTTTCTATGTATAATATGTATGTATTTACAACAGAAAACTATACATGATTAGTATCAGTTATTCTAGTACCCATAGTACAAGCTCTGCTTAGTTTGGGACTAGATGGCGTTGTGTGTGAGTTGTGAAATATTTATTTATTTATTTATATTTATTCTGTTACGTAATACGATATACCTAGTTTTATGACCAAAAAACTAAGTCAGGTCAGAAACTGCAAAAGATAAGACTAACAAGCAACATGGTAATAAAACTAATAAATCTAGTCGCAGTAGAGCAGTGTTGTAAGGTCGTGGGATCGACTCCCAGGCAGCCGGTCTGTGCTCAAACTTATACAATATTACTGTGTATTCTAGCAAAAGATTACTTGATTTGTCTTACCTACTTTATTTTGTGTATAAATAATACAAAGATGGGCTGGTCACGTTTGCCGAAGGACCGACAGCCGTTGGAGCAAACGAGTCCTGGTATGGAGACCGCGACTCGGCAACCATAAGGTAGGACGCCCCTTGCCAGGTGGACCGACGACCTGAAGAAGGTCGCTGGAGGGGACTGGCTGCGGAAGGCGCAGGACCGGGTGTTGTGGCGCAAATTGAGAGAGGCTTATGTCCAGCAGTGGGCTACAAGAGGCTAAATGATGATGATGATTATGAATACAAAGATTTATTTATTATTTATTGATTTCATACAGGCACTTCACAGCTTACAGGTAGTAGCTAAATAATTTACATTGGAACAGTACACCAATTATGAAGTACACAATTAAGAGTCTGTTTCCGCATGAGTACAACTTGGATCTCTTCAAAGCAAGAGTTAATAGGTATCTTATAGGTAAGCGTGCTCCACTGTCGACCGCATCATCACTTACCATCAGGTGAGATCGTGGTCAAACGCGTGCCTATCCACCATAAAAAAACAATAACAAATTAACAATGTAATCCAATTACATTAATAATGTAATTGTTACCAGTTTAGCCGTTAACTCACTGCGACATAGGTTTTTTTTAAACAGTTTTCCGTAATCCAATTTTGGCATGTTTTTTTAATAAATGTTTTGTTCTAATAGGCTCAAATTACGCTTTGCTTTGGAGGGAAGTAAAGATACATACTTTCCAACTCCAACTATATACTTCTGATTAAATTCGTTGCGGGTCCCAAGACAATTTTAACTCTCCCTGGGATTGCCCGTGTGTCATGCACGGTGCCTTTCAGTTGGTTACCGCTGTAGATCCTGGCGTCACAGGAGTCACAGTGGTGGGCGTGTGGGTGGGATTATATCCCGTTTTTTAGGCTCAAATTACCCTTTAAGAAATAATTTTTCTTTTTATGTTAGTTTTTCTTGCCTAAAAAGAAAAAAACACGTACTTCATACAACAGACCGACATGTCTTGAGTATCCAACTCAAAACATTTCGACTTAAGACATAAAAAATAAGCAGTCAATATTAATATTAGACCAGTATGAAAGTAGACAATAGAACAAAACAAGTGACAAACAATACAAAATCAATTACTGAAATTCCAGGTAAAGTATTCTAAGAAAACAAAATACAAAAAATACTTAAATAACAAATAGATATTCGTCATTCTTAAGTAAAATCTGCTAAACCGCAAGTCATGCAAATTGGTTTTAACTTGTTTGAACCTGTTCTGAAACAATGAGATTTACAAACAGAAGGAAAAGAGTTTTGGTTATTCAATACTTTTAGAAGCTTAGACATTACAATTATGATGTTTTGTCCTGAGAGTCCTACAAGAGTCAATTGTAATTATGTATAGATTTACTTGTTCGTAAAAGCTCTACGAACAAGTAAATCAACAAACGTCACCCGCATTTGACATTGATTTTGATGATTTGATTTTGAAGTAGTTTTCGACGCATCATTTTTTAATTTCTTTTTATATTAATCTTTCAGCTGTACATAGTTAGGTATGATTTTGGTTTTAGTATTATTTAACATTTAAGCTTTGATTATATACATTTAAGATTGTAAATTTTAATTAAAGACCATTTTAATTTGTAATAAAAGTGTATATTTATAGGTAGGCAAGTATCTTGACGGTTTTGAAGTAAGCTTCAGATGGCTGCTTGACCAATCTGTACTTTAAATTAAATTCTGTATTCCACATTCATGGTAATATTCCCCAGCAGCCTGCAATCTACGTTACACCATTTACTTACATTTAATGGGTCAATAGAAAGCCTCCAGACATACATACATACCTACCGGCTACATCACACAACTAGGACGCTGTGCCATGCAGTACACTTGTAGAATGCCAGCTATCGGATTGAGTAGGGTAGCCATAATATAACATAGAAAAGGGATAGTCTTATGATGATCCTAAATATAACAAACATCGATTTCACCACGATGGCAAGTCAAAACCTTGACCACCTTTCTGACTGTCCAAAATGCCCTACCACCTGCACAAGGGAGGCGCTCATGAACGCCGACGAGAGCGCCATAACAGTGGCCACTTATTGGGCCAGTAAAATTTGACTCAGCCATCGATACGACGTAGAAGAAGAAGAATATAACAAACATCCAAAAATACACACACGCATCTTCACACACTCCCGTATTTAATTAGTAAGATAGGATGAACGCCTTTAGTTTCATGTAATTTAAAATATATATTTAAACATATATATCTGCTGACTAATTTTGTTTGAGCCATGAAAAGAGAAGAAAAGAGAAAGAAATATTGCAAATTTGTTAGATCATCAAAACAATATTAACATTGACTGAGCAATAAACTTGCTTATCTACACAACATTATGTCATTCAAACATAACTTGTTTTTACTTAACATAAGAACAATAACATATAGTTTAACCTCCAAGGTGCTATAACGCTTTATGATCAAATACAAAAGATAGATAGATAGAAAATTTGTTATTGTACACACAGGTTAAATACATGTATAGAAAAGTCTTATCTAAGTATGTACAATGGGCGGCCTTATCACTATTAAGTGATCTTTTCCAGGCAACCTTTGGATTGACAGGAATGAGTTAATAGATATATTAACTTATATTAAATAATAGCAGCCCTGTATCTAATACTATCCCACGGCTGGGCTCGGGCCTCTTTTCTTAATGAGAAAGGTTAGGTCATAGTCTACCACGCTGGCCAAGTGCGGATTGGTAGACTTCACACGACCTCGAGTACTTTTTAGGCACTCTCAGGCATGCAGGTTTCCTCACGATGTTGTCCTTCACCGTTAGCGAACGAAAGTTTATAATTATGATAAATACACACAGACGAATCTTAACTTTGACTTTGTAATTTTATACGGTCTCCTACTCGGGTATCGCTGCTAGTAACTTATATTACTTAAAACTAAAATAAGTTATATTAAGATACATATAAACAATATTAAAATAAATAAATATAATATCCATACAATGTATTCTGAATCATAATGTTAGTTCAGTATTGACGCAATCATGTTCATCAGATAGCCATAAGCAATGTAGGTAGGAAAGGGGGTTTACCAGGCAATGTTTTACTTGGAATTGGAATACACCTACACACGCTCTAAGACGAATGACAACATTAAGATAATATGTTTGCGATCGAAAACTTCCCCAGAGCGCTTCTATTTTAACAGCAGCAAAATACCCTATAGTTCTTTTTTTTAATTAATATATTTTAATAATTATTTATGTGTCAATTAATTTATGTAAAAATTGTAAGGTGTGGACTAATTTGTCTCAATAAAGAAAGTTATTATTATTATTATTGTGTTTGTAGTTTTTCTACTTTTACTCGAAATTTGAAGAACTTCGGTTGATTTTCATGAAAAACACGGGCCTAAACCAAGTGGAGTTCATGTTGGGGATTGGGTTCATTGGGATTATAATCGTCTTGTAAAAATTTTCTGACGATTCGACAAGTGTTTAAAATAACTGCTTTTTGCATTGTCATGTAAATATTAATAGGAATATCTATCTGCTGTAAATAATGACGGAGATTTTTAGGTATAATGCCAGTGCTCGACAAAACCAAAGGCACAATTGAAACTTTACTCATTTTCCAGATTCTAATTATTTCTTCCTTTTTTTTTTTCTTTTTTTTTTTCCTTATTATTATTATTTAATTCCAGAGACAAATTTGACAGTAAGAACAATGCCCAACTGTCATTTATCTATTGTTCTTGCTGTCAAATTAGTATTCGGGATTAAAAATTAACTATTGTTAGTTAACCTTAGCATCTTTCGCCATGCGGTACTAGTCGGTAGGTAGGTATGGTATACTTTCTGGTATTGAACTACCAGTGTTGATTGTCAAAGGAGGTTATTATATCTACATCGATCGACGCGAAACAGCGCAGTGGTGAGCTTTTATTGGTTCTTTAAACGTCAAATGCAACGATCGACAGGTGATCGATTTAGATGTCATCTAAATCTAAAGAATTTGTTACGTGTAAATTGTAGGACGAATAGTCTGTCATTTTTATTTAGCCAATGGCTTTTGTCCGCGACTTCATCCGCGTGGAATTCGTTATTATAAGTAGTAGCTGCTTCCGCGCTTCGATCCGTGTCAAACCTTACTGCTCTGCTCCCGTTAAGTTTAGCGTAATGATAAATATTTAAACACAATTATTAATAGTTAGATTATCAAACACAAAAAGAGCTATTAAAATCCGATCAGCAGTTCCTGAAATTAGCGCTTACAAACAAACAAATTTTCACCCGTGGTTTTGTCTGCAAAGTTTTTTTATTTATTTGTATTGATGATGTTTTGTTGACGACCGGATGGCGGAGTGGGTTGTGTACCTGCCTTTTTTTTTTTTTTTTTTTTTTCGCGGGGAAATGCATTTACGCATACCACCCTACCCGTGGGGGGACGGGCAGAGTGGCTATGTGGGACTCCCGTGCCTACGATGTTAAACGGCACAGAATACCCACTAAAACCCCGCGGTGTGCCCTCGTCGCCGAAAGATGGTGGGTCGGCGAGCCCTGGATCGATCTTACATCCACAGGGCTCGCCGCGGCGACCGTGCCCGATCCGACCACTGACCGGGCACCCGACTCTACTCAGTCCTACTCGTAGCGACGCCCCGGGCACACCCAGGGCGTCACTCCGTCGCGGAAGGCATCAGCGGGCGGCGGAAAACCCCCTCCACCGCCCGCGGCCTCGCTTAGGGCGGCATTAGGCTCGCGGCGTACGCGCGCCTTCGCCGCCCAGCTCGCCGGCGGCGGAGCGGATCAGCCAGGGGTGCGTCCTCCCTGATCCGCTCCGCCGCCTCCTTCTGCAAGATGACGTCCTCACAGAAGGATGCGACCGCATCCCACGACCTCGCGCTGCCCATGGCCGCAACCACGGCCGGCAGCGAGAGGTCGTTCCCTATGACCGCGGTGAGTTCCCGGCGCTGCACCTCCCAAGCAGGACACTGCTCGAGAGTGTGCTGCGCCGAGTCCTCACCGCTGTGTACCTGCCTGCGACGCCGAGGTCGCGGGTTCGATTCCCGCTTAAGACAAATCTTTGTGTGCATGAACATGGGGGTTTGTCTTAGTCTGGATGTTTCTATGTATAATAAGTATGTATTTACAAAAGAAAAGTATATATGTATTAGTATCAGTTATTCTAGTACCCACAGTACTACTACTACTACTCTGCTTAGTTTGGGACTAGATGGCGTTGTGTGTAAGTTGTGAAAAAAAATATTTATTTCAACCACCGCACCTAATGATTCATGATATGATGGCAATTTCTATCTGACTAAGTGTGTGGCGCCTACTTAGTATATCAGATTAGTTTTTCAGTCTATCCTTTTTTTATCCCATGCACGATGGTGTTTCTACAGCATGTGTGCACATGTAATGCTGAGCGCGTGCTATGTGCCATAGCAACCAGATAACTGAATGCTACTGTATTGCGTTACATACTAATATGTATTATTGTATAGCTGGGAGGGATATTTTAAAACTAGCTTCAGAACTGCTCTCGTAGAAATAATCTAGCTAGCTATCTATCTATCAGTTGAAGAATGTTTAGAATCGTGACAGTGGTTTCAGAGATAACTACAAGAAACACTTTTCTCCTTCCTTAACTCTCCAACTCCACCCCTCTACTTAACACCTTACCTCCAGTATTTGAGCTCTAATCATGCTAGAGATCTACGGTCATCTAATAACAGACTGCTTTTATGTCCTTCACACACTACTGGCTATGTCCATTCTTCTTTCTTCGTTCAATCTGTTCTTCTGTGGAATGCGCTACCTCTGGAAATCAGGATGGCAACAACACGTTACAGTTTTAAGTTTAACGTGCGTAAACTGTTGACTGAGCAATTGGCAAAATCATCATAATATATCTTATTTATCTTATATAATTATCAACTTCTCCTGTAAGGCTGTATAATTATGTATATATTATTATTATATTTTATTTATAAAAGTATGTATTTATTATGTTATAAATTATTATATATTTATTATTTTCAATATTATATATCTCTATTACGTATTTTCTATAAAATTAACTTCTTCTATTTACATATCAATAATTATTCCTCTGTATAATCTGCACCTACCTATGCTTATCTCTGCACCACCCTAGGTTGACTGTTAGAGAATGCCATAAGGCATTAAGTCCGCCTATGTACTATTTTTATGTGCATTAAGTTAAATAAATAAATAAATAAATAAACACACTTTTTTTTCTCTTTATTTTTTTTGGGGACTTTTATTCAAAAGTACATGCCAGTCCCATCGGACCATACACTAATAATAACTTAACTAAATCGTAACATAACAAACATGTAAATACTGATAGCAGCTTCAGAACTAGGTGCAGACAATATATTTATGATGAAACATCCCTATATCTTTTATATTTAAATTTAATGCCTTTAATAATTTACCTCTGGCAGATTGGAACCTGGTTCATTCCGTCAATAGGTGTGATACGTCCTCTATTGTTCCACACACTTCGCAATTAGGTCTTCTTCATTAAGAAGCCAAACTTATTGAGCGGCACAAGAAACACACTTACTAGATACAAAGAAAAAACGTGTTTACTCTACATAACTATGTATAAGTACTCAATCATATATATTTTCTATAAGCTATACCTCTTTCTTTAACCCGAATGCGTCGGAACCTACGCCAGAAGTAGTGTAATGTTTTTAAAGAACTATTGATACAAAACTGTCTTAAATAAACTCCGGTCGGCTTCTAGTCTAACGGATTTAGCTGAATATCTGTATCTTATGTGGCAATACTTTGTTAGACTTATTATCAGACTTTCTAGTCTCTGACTACTCGTAACGACTGCAATAGATGTTTAAATAGCAACTAGGACCGACGGCTTAACGTGCTCGCTGAGGCACGGAGGAAAACTCGTTATGTTAAAAATGGCCACCCATCCACGGTCGACCGCGGTTAGCATAACTTAACCTGCAAGTCGGTTCGCGCGGCGTCGACTTAGCCACGAGCTCCTCTCATGTTTTCTTAAACTATTGTGCCAAAACTGCCTTGAATGAACGCAGTCTTTTTTTATTCTACACCCACAGCGAACGAACGTGTAGTCCACCTGATAGTAAGTGGAGTACAGCCCATGGACATCAACAATCCACAAAAGCAGATTATAGATGCGTCGCTGCAGCTGAGGACTACGGTGTTATGCCTCATGTGCCAGTAATTTCAGGGCCTGATCTCACCACCAAACCGGAACACAGTAATGGAAGCACTACTATTTGGCGGCAGGTTAAAGGTGAGACGATGGTGCTGCCGCCCTCGAGCTCATTCACAAGGCTCTACCACCAGTAAAAGTCCAAAAGTAGGCATATAAATAATGTTTTATACTATTATTTATGATGTCAGACCACAATATATGAATACTCTAGACCTTGGTTTATTTCCTTGGACACTGGTCATGTTTTACCGAGAATCGAACAAAAATATATATTATTGAATGTGTTATGTCCTTCGGTACGGTTGATAGTATTCGTACCGGCGAAGATGAATGACGATGTATGAATTTGAACTAACAAACATAAGAGGCCGCAAATTTAATTGTAATATTGTTCTACTGTGTCTTATAATATGTAAGAATGGGCTTGGCCTGAGATCTTTTCAGCCTACTTAAACTTAACTCAGACTTTATGACGAAGAGAAAAAACAATGTTTTGTTTATGGTAAGTCTGAGCATAATCTAAGAGTGGTCTAATAGAACGTACTATAGATCTGACCTTAAGTATATTAAAGATTAAGAAATTAAAATAACATTTCTTAAACTAAATTTAATTTAATTAATCTAAATTAGAGAAATACCTAACTATATACACACACATACAATCAATAAATTAATAAAATGAAATAAAATAATAAATCATATTATGCGTCATAAAATTCCTCCGCATCGCTGACCACAGCGGATACCGCGGCCAAAAGGCTGGCAGCATTGCCACGTTGAATGGCAATGCTTATTCGCTGGGCGAAGTAAAAACCAGCCCTCTGGTCGCGAGAAGCGTCGATTTAGGCGTTTTGCTATGAATATAGGATTAAGTAGAGTTACTTAATCTTATCGTCTCTTTCTCAATATTATTAAATATGACTCTCAAAGTTAAAAGTCACATTGACATTTTCTTCATCAAAACTTTTGTTAACTAAATTATGGATAAAACTAACACTCTGCCGACATTAGGCATTTTGGTAATAAAATCAAACTCATTGATCATCGGCAAATAGCAGCCTTTGAAGCAGCAAGATAATATCCAATATTTTGCAAATGCGCACCAGACTGCAAGCTCTTCGCTACGGATCTATTTTTTATTTTTAAAATTAAAATGTGTTTATTACACTCTCTCACATAGGTGTTCAAAGAAGAACAACGACATAAATAAAAAAAAATAGTTCACATTGTTACAAAACTCCTTCGTGAGAGACTGATTCAAATTTCTAAGTTGAATTTAAGTCAATCTAAGCTCCGGTGACAAATCATTGTATTGCAATAACTATTATAATTTAATTAGTCAAGTTTATTATATTTTTATATATTTTGTATTTTGATGTTTGTTTTGACGTGTTTAAGCGGCCCTTGAGCCCATGGGAATAAATGATTTGATTTCTGACTGGTTACTGTGTCACAGATTACCAGGCTCATACCCCTTATACAACTAACTGTATGTATTAACGTTTTAAAACGTACCATATTATTATGCTAATAAAAATACATTCTTCTCTTCTTCAATGATGTAATTGTGAGTAAAAGTATGCATAATATTCCAGTCCGCTAAGGACCCACCGCTAAACAGTCTTACGCGTTGATTACAAATAGCAATTACTGCCACTTACCATCAAGTTGACAGTAAGCTCGGGCAAATTACTTCCTCTACATAAAAACGGTCGTTAAAATTACTACAAATTGCCCAGTTTCTTTTACCATAACTGGCATTTACATAGTTTCTAGCTAACCACATTACTACTAACTGTGAGCGTTAAGGTTACGAAGTTGGATAATTAGGTTTGAACCCGTAACAAGCATCGATATAGTGTCTGACAATGATATTTGTGCCTCTTGTACTAAGTATTTCATGGATTAAAGTGTAAGCTTTTAGTTTTTTTTGTGATGAAGCTTGGTGTTCGAAGGGATGAAACACCTCAGTTTAACCTTTAATCTGCCAGCTTGCCACCAAATAATACTTAGTTCATGTACTATAATGCTCAGCATGCGTGTTCCATATCAATATTTTTAATTATCACACGAATTTTAATTTTCGTCAATCAAATATTGATCGTATTTATATGGAGGTAAGAATGCACTAACATTTCTAAATCGAAACGACGATTCCTTCACAGAACCGCACCGGATTTGATCTTTAGATTAAGCTTTCAAATAACTAGCACAAATAAGACGTAACCTCGTAATTATCAGATCTGGCGACAAATCTAAAATCTCCTTTTATGGATTAAAATAAAGATTAAGAAAAACCCCGCCCCACCCTCTTTTTAATTTTTGGGCGCCATTTTGAATATGTATATAATGTATGTAAATATAGAGCCTATATCACTTACACTATTTAGATAAATTCAACGTCACCTAATTTGTCAAAATCTGTCTCGCCATTTCAGCTGTAGGGCTTGCCTAAGAAATGGACATACATACGCTCCAAATACATAACCCTCATTCTGACGCAGTCGAGTATAAACGCAAACATTACTATGTACGAACAAATAGTATACTGTAGGTACAGTATAAACAGTAGCACTTTTTTTTACGGGATCTTCCCACCCACACGCCCACCACTGTGACGCCAGGATCTACAGCGGCAACCAACTGAAAGGCACCGTGCATGACACACGGGCAATCCCAGGGAGAGTTAAAACTGTCTTGGAACCCGCAACGTATACAGTTATACAGTAGCACTGTATAACGCGCAGCTCTATTTTCTTTTTTTAAATCTTATTTCTGGAATACCCAGTAACATAATATAAACTGTCATTTTAATGTGCAATGTATCTATCAACCGACCGTATTTCAGCCGCGTCGTCTTCAAAAACATTTCGTGAAAGGTTACAATATGATTTATGATAATTACCGCTTTTCCGCAGTTGGTTAATTCTTTATTATGTAGGTAACACATTTAAGTTGCTGAAAGGTAATGAAGTAAAAGGCTTCCGCATATAAATTAAATTGTTGGATTCTTAGAAATAAAAATATAAACTTTACAATGTAAATAACTATTTCCTTGATTTTTTATTATTTCGTGAGATGTAACAACAATTGCTGCAACAATATTAATATTATTAAAACCGACATGAGGTGAGGACATTATTATTGAGAATACGGGATACTCACGCTAATTAAGCCGGGATATGCCGACTAGTTTCGAATCTAGTACGTTGATTCATCAACTGGGCTCTCATTCGCGTGTCGTCGCCTCCGCGCGAGACTTCGAGATTCGACGTCTCACGTACGTATCTACGTACTAGATTCGAAACTAGTCGGCATATCCCGGCTAAAGTAACGTGAGTAATCCGTATTCTCAATAATAGGGGTGCTATTATTATTATAAACGTAAACTGGTGAAATGTGAATGCTAATACACCTCAGCCACACCCTCCTAGGTAACATAAGCGTGATACTACATCATGACTGTTGGACGATTATATATATATACGCCATCTACTCCCAAACTATATTATAGTTATACATACAAATATATACTTTTCTTTTGTAAATACATACTTATTATACATAGAAACACCCAGACCAAGACAAACCTCCATGTTCATGCACACAAAGATTTGTCTTGAGCGGGAATCGAACCCGCGCCGTCGGCGTCACAGGCAGGTACACTACCCACTCCGCCATCTGGTCGAAAAATTGGCTCCAACTCGAGATGATTTGCCTTTACTTATTTACAGTGAGTATGAGTCATAGATCATTGTATCGGCCGTCATGGCTGGTTAATGCTGAACCGAAATAGATCAAACTGGGTCAGTTAGTGCATCTTTAAATGTGTTATATAATATACAGTACTGAACTCGTACAGTTTATCGTTGTGTGCACTTTAAAATTATCAAAAAAAACAGTTATTTTTTTATATTGGGATTTTGATTGAGAAACCCGTTCCGCGTTGGTGAGAAATGTAACTTTGCAGAAAAACTTTTGCTCGGGTAGATCGTTCCCTCTGCCTGTAAGAGCTAAACCGTTGGCTCGAAAAATCTGGATAAAATTATTGTGATAGTATAATAATATGTAATGAACTTTCAAGAAAAACTAAAGCGACTAAGTTGTCATTATCATGACATTTCATTTTACTTTTTTATTTATTTTTTAATTATCGCACCAACAACTGCCCATAACTTTGCTCATTTACTTACTTGTCAATCCTAAGTTTGCCTGGCAGAAATTGCTTCATCAGCGATAAGGCCGCCCTTTGCATATTGTTTTTGTCATTCAATAGTTGTCTTTAGTTTGTAATGAAATGGTATGCAAATAAAGTTTTATCTATCTATCTATAATTTTTATGTGCATTTGTTTGCAATACAACCTTTGTTAATATTGGTGTACAATAAAGATTACTCTATTTATTTATCTATCGATGTTAGTTTTATTAGTTCAAGAGTTAAAGGAGCACAAATTGTAAAATGCAGTTATGTACTTAAAATAGTTCATAGAATAAGTTGTTAATGTTAAATATATATATAAAACCTATTTTGAGTCCATTATTATATTGTAATGGCTGACTACGAAACCCTATTTCACGTGGCCCGATACGGATTTAGCCGGTTTTTTTTTTATTTTAAACATTATAAATAAATACTAATTCTTTATTTTTTTTTATCATTTAAATTACTTACAATATGTTTAAACTTGCATGTTTAAGATTAAGAATATTATTATAATGATGTAAATGTAAAGTCAAAATAATATTTGTACGTCTTTAAGACAAAACATAGCGCACTTATTTTATATTGTAAGATTTGTATTTAAAAAACCTATGTTAAGCAAATAAATTAATTCTATTCTATTCTATTCTATGTCTAAAATCTGTGTTTTTATTATAATGCCTCATGCTGCATCCACCCTATAGCTCCTTATCCAACTTTCACACCATAGACAACTTTATTTTCTCTCATAAACTAAAGTAATCAGTTTTTTTTCATTAACAGTTAAAAATAAGCGCCATTAGCGGCACACAGTTCATCTTACTTAACTAATTGACTCGTTTAACGTTATTTATGGTTATTTTATCAAAGACCTTACAGGTTCAATGGCTTAAGGTAACGGGAATAAGAACTTTTTAGTAAAAGATTTTGGATACATACAAGGCGTGATATGTAGTTTTTGTTAGCATTGACAACCAATGGAGCCTCGTTTATTTTGTTGAAATGTAGTTTTGTCAGCAATTACAACCAATGGCAGCTTTGTTTTGTGGTAAGCGTATGGCGATGGCTGATTGCAGTCTTGGGTTCGATTTTCGGGTTAAGAAAAGTGTGAAATAGTGGCGAATGGCTCACCTCACACCCTATTACAGAAGACCTAAACAGAACTGGTAACTGGTGAGTGTTTATAACTCCATAAACCTCTACTGAATCAACATATTCTACAGCTGTACTATCAGCAAATTTGATTCATGATTCATTTGACAAACATTTCCTTTGACATTGTCAAAGTCGAAAAGTCGACATTTGTTGACAGAACAAGCAAAAGTAAAATTTTGTGTTTTGAATTGTCTTTACAAAAATAGAACTATGGTAATCATGAATCTACTATTTTAATAGTTCATAGCATTATTTTTCCTATTGCCTAAGTATTATTTCAATGTTCTTGATAAGTATGATTTTCCTGCTATAGCCATGAAATCTAATGACTCACAAAAGTGTGTATTACGCCTCAGATTACGATTACTGTTTTGTGTTCGTCTAAGCAGCTCTTCGTCATACGTAGTTTATTTCTTATCAACAGTACTGTACTGTGCAGCTTTTTCTCCGCTTGTCAAACGTTTCATGGCCAATTTCCGTAGAATTGCCCAACAAGAATCAACCATAGCGATGCGACTGCAACGGTGTCAGTCGTCGACCACCGTCCAAACAAAATGTCACGGTTGTGCAATACGAATAGAAATAGACGCCCCGCCGTCTGCGGACGGATTTAGAATAAGTTAAGAGATTTTGGCTTAGTATAGTCTCTTTTCATTTAGTAGTAACTAGCTGACCCGGCGAACTTCGTACCGCCTTAGCATAAATTTGATGCACTACTTTATTTTGTAAAGCTGACCTATCTTATGTTAGCGTACCTATTCAATTTGAACTGGAATCTATAATATCCTCCATATAAAAATGAATACCTATTTCCCTGGTATCGTCATACCTGAGAAGGACTTTACTAATTTTGTTAAATAAAAAACAAAATATATATTTTCATAATAGTGTTTATTCCGTTGGGTTCAATAATTTCACTTATATTTTTACAGCAAATTTATTAATATATATTTAATTTATTTTGTTTTTTTCCTTTTTTTTCCTCTAAGAACCTTGTACAGAGTATTAGAAAACTACCCAAAAAAATCAGCCAAATCGGTCAAGCCGTTTTCATGCTATGTCGTGACAACGGAAAACGGGTTTCATTTTTATATAATATATAGATAGATAAGAACCTTGTACAGAGTATTAGAAAACTACAAAAAAAAAATCAGCCAAATCGGTCAAGCCGTTTTCATGCTATGTCGTGACAACGGAAAACGGGTTTCATTTTTATATATATAGATTTAGAGAATCATTGATAAGGTGAAGAAACAAGAAATAGGAGTCATTAATGATAGCAGCCCTGTATCTAATACAACCTACTGCTGGGCTCGGGCCTGTTCTCATGATGAGAAGAGTTTGGCCATAGTCCACCACGCTAGCCATGTATGGATTGGTGGACTTCACACTCCCTCAAACACTTTTTAGGCAGTCTTAGACACGCAGGTTTCCTCACAATGTTTTCCTTCACCGTTAACAAGCCGTCGGCTTTTCGATACCTTGAAAATTTGGTCTCAGTTGTAAAAAAAATATCTATAGTATGTTTGACTACGGTATAACCTTATAATGACTCAAAATCTATACAGCCTTAGTTAAGTATGACTAATCTAAAAGTCGACCGCCGTAAAAGCCTCGGTGAACGATCCTAAGCGAGCTGATTAAAGTTGAAAGGCCTATAACTGTATACCTTGGCCTTTCCCATTGACCGCAAACTTCGATGGGGAAACGTGCCATAATTATTACGCCTATAACTTGATCAGTTCAGCTTCAATAGGCTATTGGTAATACACGAACGGGTATGATACCTTTGTTAGCTTTTGCAAGAATAGGAGACTAATTTATTAAACAAATGTTTAAAACTATTATTTTACTGGTGGTCGAGCTCTTGTGAACGAGCTCGAGGGCGGCAACACCACCGTCTCACTTTTAACCTGCCGCCAAATAGTAGTGCTTGCATTACTGTGTTCCAGTTTGGAGGTGAGATCAGGGCCTGCCAAAAATACTGGCATATGCGGCATAACACCGCAGTCCTCAGCTGCAGCGACGCATCTACATTTTGCTTTTGTGGACTGTTGATGTCCATGGGCTGTGCTCCACTAACAGCTAGGTGGACTACACGTTCGTTCGCTGCATGCGTTGTATAAACAAAAGAATGAAAAAGGTGTAAGAAGGTTAACTACAACAATATTTTTGTGAATCGAGTAACGAAAAGTCAACATATCCGCACTTGGTCAACCTGGTGGGCTATGGCCTAACCCTCCTCATCATGAAAAGAGGCCCAAGCCCAGCAGTGGGACATATATTAAATACAGAACTGCTATTATTATTATTATATTAGTAACTGATGCTACAAGCTGTGAATAAGTAGAGTGCTGGTGTGGCGGTATCCGCACATAATAAATGTCACGTGACCGCGAGTGCTGAATCGCGATATCGAAATGTTCACAGCAAGTGACTATATATACCACTTCCAATACGTTACCGTCGGACAGCTGTCCGCCAGGCAATACCACCGAGCCTGGTCGGAGGATCCTCCCTTTGAGGTGGAGGAACATCTCACCCTGTTCCTCTACACTGGTAAAGTAGCTCAAGGTAAAACACAACTAAACAAACATACATGACATGGTATTTGCACATATTGGGTGCCAAACTCCAAAATCAACAACGACGGTTTATTTTTATTAAATGACATAAAGGTGTCTATCCTTAATGCTACTATGTATATTTTTAGTCCTCTATATATCATCATAATCATCATTATTTCAGCCTAACGACGTCCACTGTTGGACATAGGCCCTACTAATTTCCACCACCACGCGCGGTTTTGGGCCGCCTGAAGCTAACGGCTCACCGAGATCTTAACCAGATCATCCGTCCATCTGGCTGGGGAACGCCTGCCGGTTCGTGGCTACCACTCTAGAACTTTTTTGCCCCAACGACCATCTGTTCTTCGAGCTATGTGCTCCGCCTATTGCCACTTCAGCTTTGCAATCCGGTTATACCAATTTCCATTATATATTATACATCTTGGAAAACATTTCCAATTCTCAAGAATTCACATGTTAATTCTTCTCGAAGTATGATTCAGGTAAAAAGTTCAATAAACGTAAAAATAAATAATTTAGTCCACAGTTATTTTGGTCCAAAATCGTGTTGAACATTGTTTATTATTACTTCATTCTTTTAGGGTGAGCCATCATAAAATGGGTTAATGGTACCGTTTGATATACTATAGCGAGAACGAATATACAGTCTTTGTAGAGCGTTTGTTGGGTACTTATGAGATTTTTGTAAACTGCGCATATGGCTAACGAGTCGGTCGTGCTTCTTTTGGAAAGTGGTAACTAAGCCCATGAACATAACATAACATCATGCTGCTGTATAACACCCACACTTCTACCGTTCAGTTTAGGTACCATGGGATAGGACGTGAGTCTATCGCCATCGACCAGGCATGATTAGGTGCAACTAGGTGTAGCTATTAAGAATTTTCTTACGAAAAAAGCCAAATAAAACTTTTGCCCGAGCCGGCGATCAAACTAGCGGTGAGTGATACACAAATTATACTGCTACACCAACGAGGCAAGTTGAATTAAAATACAGTTCACGAGATAAGCTACCATCTTCCATGAGCACCACGAGCTCGTTTGCCACATGCGTAGTTCACAAAGAGCTCATCATCAAACTAGTATAGAGGTCTACTGGTACTAGATCGAGAGGTCGTGGGTCCGAATCCTGGCCATTACACCCAGAACATGGACTTCCTCCTAACACAAGTGAATTAGGCTTAGCTGGAGAGCGTTAACAAGAATACTAGTAATTTGTATTTGCAAATTACAAATTGCATTCTATTAAAAAAAAACTGCTCGGCGCGGCAGCGTCAGGACATCTTATGAGTGAGATAGTGTTAGTCCTTAATCGAACTAGTCCTCTTTAATTCAACCGTCCTAAAATTCACATCAACTATATACAGTGCCGGATTAAGCCAGCTCGGGACGTGTAATAAAATCTGTGATAGGCCCATGGGTTGCTTTAGGTTTTCAACATCTGTTTTCAGCAGCTCAGCGAACTGCACAAATTCATTGCCTAGGTTGTTCTCCAAATCGTCTTTGTAAGCACTGACCATTACTGAGAATTTTGCCTGAATATATTTTGTTGCCGAAATACTCCAAAACCACTTGTATTTGTATGATATGCATTTAAATGCCTTTTAGGCATGCAAGATATTTACGCTCCTATTTAAATTTAATTATTTTTACGGTCAGACAAGCGTTGAAGCGCGGGGCCCTCCAATTCGCGGGGCCCGTAGCATTTGCTACTATTGCTATATGGCTAATCCGGCACTGACTATATATAGATAGATTATTTTTAAATGTTAGTGGAAATTAAAAGCAGGTCTATTTAGTCATAACTCACAATAAGTACTTAAACCTGATATCAAAATAAAATATAATTGAAATAAATCTCGGTAATTAAAAACGTAAAACTTTCTCTATAAAAACCTCAGGACAGCGGTTCAAACATAACACAACCTAAACAAAAAGATTACGACTTTAGGAAGAAATAAAATAATGAAACATAATATTTCTTGGCACACGACGACAACATTACTATTATCTTGATTTTTTTATAATTTAATGACATCTAAATTCTAGGGATGGACCACCGACGAAGTTTATGATTTGTTACCCTTATACAACTACAAAAAACAAACCAGTTTGAACGTTATCAACATGAAAAGAAAGTCGGCAATCCATTGTCTTTCCAGTCAGTTAAAAAGCTATTCTTTTAAATATTTGGAAGCGGCTGTATTAAAAAGAAATAATGCAGTCACTCCTTTAAATGGGCCCTTAATTTTGACAGACACTATAAAAACCAAAACAGCTTTTACAGATTAAATAATATTTTTCAATCGATAATCAACTTGAGGTAAAAGATTAAAGGTGAAATTCCAGGTATTTTTGTGTTTACAAAATGCAAATGTAAGTTTGTTGGCCTCCAACCTGATGCTGTGTGGTCTGTGGTTTTTTGTATACCTTTGGGTATTTTGATTGAGTTCTTCAGGTCGGAACTTTATTAAGATATTTTTTGAGCTATTGAGTTGTTTTAGTGACGACCGTAAAACGTTTATATGTAAACAATTTTTTTTGATTCTTCATTTTACGCTTCCGATAATAATCTTAATTTGTTTTTATCTAGGACGTCGAGTGCATTATGCGTCATTATTTTCGATTCTACGATATAAACATTTTTTTTTATTTAATTATATGACTCTAAAAATAAACATTGCCTTTTAAATTACTAAGTCAGCAGTAAAGTGGACATCAATTACTGTGACGTATATTTCAAAATAATTATGTAGAATTATTTTATTTTTGACTGCAAAAATTGCTAAATATTATATTGTACATAGGTCGTTTATTTTGTCAGATGCATAATTTATTTTTATCATAAAACCATAAAAAAAAACTCATAAAACTCATTTATTCGTAATTGGTTTACACGTCATTCAAGTGAGTAGTTAATATAACATAATAGATAAATTAATAATTTTTATAAATTAATTATATCCAGGAGAATTTAAATTTCTCCTGGATAAAAATAAATTATGCATCTGACAAAATATCCGACCTATGTAATAAATATCCGACCTGTGTAATCCGACCTTTACATACTAATATTATTAGCAGTGACATAATATCCAAATGTCATTGATTTTAATATTAATTTCTTGGTCATTACAAAATAATTTTCAAGTTGGATGTCATATCAACAAAAATAAATTTACAAGGACATTGACAATAATAAAATAAGTTACGTTATTCATATTTTTTCCTGTTTTTGACACTAAATGATTATGACCGGATTTCGAAGCTTATTTACCACTATGCAATATTATATTAATTATAATTAAATGTTCTAATTTTATTTGTTCATCCTTCAACTGATTATATTTATAGGTGTGTCGTCAAATAGAACGCATGTACACCCTGTGAAGGATCGACAGCCGTTGGAGCAAACGAGTCCTAGAATGGAGACCGCGGCTCGGCAACCGTAAGGTAGAACGCCGCCCTGCCAGGTGGACTGATGACCTCAAGAAGGTTGCTGAAGGGGACTGGATGCGAAAGGCGCAGGACCGGGTGTTGTGGCGCAAATTGGGAGAGGCCTATGTCCAGCAGTGGACTACGAGCGGCTGAATGATGTTCTGTACAAGCTTGTAGTACATGAGGAAATATTAGATACAGCTTTCAGGTATACCTAGTACATCTGAAAACTGGTTTAAGTATCAAATAGGTCTTAAATACTTAGAACTAGAGGAACATAAATATCAACAAAGCATACCTAGTAAAATTTTTGCACCAATGAATGTAAAAAATCATCTATTAATGTCAAAAATGCACAAATGAAAGTCAAAATGCATGCAATTTTTGTATTTATATGTGTGGGTGTAGACACGCACGTCTCATATTAAAAAAAACTAAGCCGTCCTATCTCCTTCTACTTTTCTCTGATAAGTACAGTCGAGTTAAAAATATGGCAAGTGAAAAACCATATTTCACCTGCCATATTAAGGTCATATGTGATAGGAGGTAAGCCTATCGCCATCCACCGGGTACAATGCTGCTATTAAGATATATTTAAACTTAAAATATGTTGCCCATTGCATAAAACTTCAATGTTCAATAACAGTGTATTCTGTATAGGGCCACGTATTTATAACCACCTTCCAAAAGATATCCTGGAATTAGAAAGTTACCAAAGATTTCGGCTTGCACTTAAAAAGTTACTGTTTGAAAAGGCTTACTATAGTGTCAATGAATATTTAAGTGACAAATTGTAATAAAATTAATTGCCATAATTTAATGATTTTGATAAAATTTTGACATTTCTATAAATTGAATATTAAAATATATATATTTATTATTATGTCTGCACGTGATCTGTTTTTTTCTTTATTATAATTTTTTATATTTTTAAAATCTTGGTTCGATTGATAAATAGTTTTTTTTCTAGTAAACATTATTATATGTTTTTTTGTTATAATTGTTTAATAATGTGTGTTAATGTTGCATGCTTAGGAGCAAAATGTGGAGTCCTACTTTGATAATATTGTTATAACACCAATGTACCTTACCCATGTTTGTAATTAATAAATGAAGTTTGAAGTTTGAGAATTGCCTAACCACAATATCTTAAATAAAATTTGTTTGACCCGGCCATCCGAAACCTCGCGGTGAGAAGCGCATACACTAACCAAAAGACCAACGAGGCATAATTCGGAGTAGTAGTGTAGATTCCATGTAATGCAGGACAAGCCATTGCTATTGTTTCTACAAGTACCGGGCACAGAGCCAAACTCCTTGCTAAGCAATAAGCTTACCACTAACCCAAACATCCTTTAGTGCCGCTTTAGATGCACTCAATATCGGCAAACAAGCTGACGAGGGTGCCAAAGCCTTATCTCTATTCTAATATCATCGCCCCGATGGTCTAGCGGATAGCGTTTGCGTACCGCTGGTCTCGGGTTTGATTCCCGGGTCTAGCAAAGTGTTATTTCTGAACGTACCGTCAGAAAATTTACAATAGCAGCACGAAGTTGGTATTTTCTAATCAATCAATCAATCAATCATTTATTTGCTAAAATATGGTACATAAATTGGTGTTATAATCAAACGTCCTCATATTCTGCCAAATAATGGCGTGAAAATATTTACATAATTTCAAATAATAAGTAACAAATAGTACAAGTTAAACATTAACAAAATTAAATTACAGTAATTATTATTTAAATACAGAATTAAATTAATATGTCCTTATCCTCTAAATATTCCTTAATGTCATAGTATGTCTATTTAATAAAAATGTATGAAGTGTCCGTTTGAATGGTAATAATGGTAAATTTCTGATATTATGTGGTAGATTTTTGAAAGCTTTAATACACATGCAATATGAATTTCTTTTAAATAATTCTAAATTTATTTGTGGTAATCTTAGTCTATCTTTGTGTCGAGTTCTGCTATTTGGCATGTCACTGAACTTTTGGAATAGTTCTGAATTCTTTTTAGCAAATATACATAATTCCCGATGGATGGCGATTGGCTCGCCCCCTATCCATGGGACCTAAACTTGACATGTGAAATGTGGGTATCGTAATCTGCCACACCCTTCTGGGTAATATAGGCGTGATGTTATGTAATGGTTTGTAGTTACCATTTACCAGCTGGAACGTAGAACTGAAATGTTGTTTCAAACGTTATGCTATAAAAAAAACACATCAACCTTCTGTGTATCGCGTAATCGGGTAAACAGATGTCATAACTCAGTGCCAGGTGGACATACCAAGAATTGCCGTCCCACCCCCTTAGCCCTGACCTGGCCAGGTCATTACCGGCCAAGCCAGGGAGAGTGGCAGGGGAACCTGCCAGAGAATGAACGCTTGGCACCCGACTGGCATACAAGTTGTTAGTTAACGTCAAAGTATTTATGGTGTAATATGTTTTGAGGATATTTATAATTTTACTAAGGTTATGTCGGTGGATCCATCTCATTGGGCTATGAGGGTGATGGAATAAAGAGTACTCTTGTTTTACGCGCAGACGACTGAGCATGAATGACGCTCGCACTAGAAATGACTCCTGCGTCGGGGTTCTCACAAATGTATACCTACTTCACACACAAAGCACACCCAGACTCAGAACTAATCTTTGCGGATTACACTAAGATTTTATCCGTGTGGGCATCGAATCCACAACACCAGCGCAGTTGACGACGGTAATGCGACCGCTTAAACCACTACGCCAACCGTGCACTTTAAATGTTCAAATTGCTAATCTCTGTTGCAATTGGACCGTCAAAATTCGGCAATATTGTTACTTAACATAACTGTCTTGTCATAAAATGAAAAATAAAAGAAAGCTGTTAAAATTACCTTTCTAATATAAGTTAAAAACAACTATCAAGTTACATTAAAGTAGCTAATTCTCAAGGAGTTACCCAAGTATTTAACATAAGTCAAATTAAGTTCTCAACTATCCCACACAAGTTACTAACAGATGATTACATTTTATCCAATATCCACTAACTTTGAATAAATGTTTACCAAGTTGGGTAAAGTTCATATGTCTACTGATTATAAACTACTGAGATGGATTGGTACTGGTCTACCTTAATGTTACCAGTAGGTATTAATATAGATTTTCTTTCTGCCTATCTAGGGAGTTACCAGCCTTGATGGATTATATCTCTACTAATTATAAAGAGGAAAGACTTATTTGTTTGTTTGTTTCTACCCAAAAATCTTCGAATCTACTAGACCGATTTTATTGATAATTGGTGAACAGATAGTTCAAGATCCCAGTAATATTATAAGCTTCTTTTTATTGACTTACCACGCAGGCGGAGCTGCTTAAAGAAGCTAGTTTATTATACTACTGTATACAACGTGAGGTCTTGAGTTCAGTCCCCAGGAATTAGGCTAACAAAAGTTACCTCATAAAAGATAAAGATAAAGATAAATTTGGATTTTTTACATTAGATAGAACGCCAGAAGCAATTACACTATCCAATGGTGCCAATGTCAAGGCCGAGTAAACACATTCACTCAAAAAAGCACATCCAGTCTCAGAACAAATATTTGCGAATTACACAAAGATTTGTCCCATGTGGGGATCGAACCCACATCACCAGTGCAGTGGAGAGCGGCGAGGCGACCGCTTAAGCCTCATAATACGCACATTACACATAAATGCCTTTATTACCCAAACGTGAGTTGCAGAAATGTGCACCCACACTTCACCTAGTATGTTTGATAAACCTATCGCCATCTCCCATCGCAAAATTCCAGGCTCCTACCTACTTCCGAGAAAAACCTGGCGGAAAATCTCCGTTTATTTAATTTCAAACGATGGTAAAGTAATGATAATTAGACTAAAATCTTAAAATTTCAACAAAAAAGCTACTTACACGTTGTCTAAATTACATTTTTTGTAAAACTAATTCTATAATGAACTTTTAACTTAATTATAATCTGAGGCCACAAAAACACAAAATACAAGTACAAAATAAATGCTGTTACTATCAAAACTCCACGAAAGAATAATTTTTTTTTTTTAAAACAATGATGAGATGCTATCAATTAATTATTTTCACCAATAAATCATCAATTGTTGTTCCATAACCTCAATTGCCACAAAAATTAAATGAAGAAAACGTTTTATTACTTGGGGTAACTATTATATAATGGTCTTATTAAAATTATGAAAATAAATATGGGTGGTACGTCTCTCTTGTAAATGCCAAAAAGTATAGCTGAAACCGCGGTTGACTAAATACGTGAGTAACACCCGTGTTTCATAATTTGAATAATGTTACAAACTCACGTCAGTTTGAATAAAAATATAATGGTCTTACCTTTTATATCAATGATTTGTATTGATCGATCAAATGGGATGTGGCTGGCTTTCTTGGGATAAGATCAATCACTATGTAGAACTATCTGTGGACAATAAAAGAGCCAAATAAATAAAAATAAAGTAGAAAAATTATTAACTAATAATAATGACCATTTACTATCCGTAGCGAGGTTATACTAGGTATATCAATTCAGACAAAGTACTCAATTTTTGCCTTGTTGGTCTAGTGATAAGCGTGCAAAGAGTTATTTGTGCACTTTCCGTCAGGCAAATCTCAATAGCAGCACGGAGTTGGAATTGTGCCCAGTAGATGGCGATAGGCTCACCCCCTATCCCATGAGACCTAAACATAACAGATAACGCCTATATTACCCTTCTGGGTAATGTTAAGATAAAACTCAAGCGCTCTTTTTTTAAAAAAAATAAGAAAATCTTAAATAATTACTATAGGCTACTCTTTCACCTGTTACGAGCCTGAACGGGTTAATGTACGTATCTTCATCTTAATACATATTTTGATCTTGTTTATCTTTATAAAATTATTAATTCCATCATCGACTCGCCAGAATTGCTTTCTCAGTTTAGTTTTAACATAAAATTCCGTGCCCGAAAATGTAACGACACCAATCAAATAGATTGGTGTCGTTACATTTTCGGGCACTTCAAATTTTTAAAAATAACATTTTCTATTACAACCCACTAACAAAAATGGCCCTTCAATACAATTACATTTTGGAATCTAGTAATAATAAATTTCTCGACATATTCAACGGTAACATGAACAGATTTACTGCCAACTTAAAAGACATCCTCCACATCAGCTCGGGTCTGGATGCCTCAGGAACCATAACAGGCGCTTGATCTGATAAATAACATGTTTTAAGTTTTCTGTATGTTTTCCAGAGTTCTCTGTGATTTTTTTTTTGTTATTATAGATTAGTTGCATGTACATATTTACGTTATGATCCAGATTGAAATATTGTATTTTGTTATGTCTTGTTTTATATTGATTGTAATGTGTTTTGTGCAATAAAAAAGAAAAAAAAATACAACCTGACTCACATAAAATAAGAGCCACACCACAAGTGACTCAGAAATTAATTTAATACCTGTAATATATACACGGACATATTAAGTTAGCAAGTCCGGCGGCAGGTGAATCAGAATAATAAGAATTGCAATCTACTTAAGAGGAAACTTCATGTGTACTTATTGCGTTGCATTCAGATAAAATATAACTTAATAAGTTGTAGTTATAATAGTTAAGTGGTTCGTGCCAATTACGCCAGTTATTGCTCGGCAAGTCTAAAGAGAAAAAGAAAGAAAAGAAAATATTAATTTATTCTGGCATAAGAAAAAACCATTACAAAGCGTCTAAAACTAAATTATTCTAAAATATTTTTCATAATGTCAGAAATGGTACGCATCCCAGCACAATAAAAGCGAAAAGGTGAAACTTTTGACAGTATGTGTGTATGTTTATTCCTCTTTGACGCAAAAACTACGAGATGATTTTTTTTCTCGACAGACGAGACCTGTTATGTTTAGGTCCCACGAGAAAAGTAAATGGGCTTATCGCCATTTACCACATTGATAAAAATCCAAAAAACATTTTCTCCTCAGGCATTTATCTATAAACAAAAGGACTAGTCATTGTCTAGCGTCCCTTGCTGCCAAACGTGGAAGAGCCCCGCTCTTGCACGACATTTAAAACTACTTGTCTAATCATAGATGCGCGAAATAATTAATCCTCCCGCTCCCCCGCGACTTTTGGCATATATATTTGCTTTAATTTCCTCTCCATATTGATTAAGGCCGTTCTTTTTTCAACAATATAAGTAAAACACTAGTTGACTCTTCACGCGACCAGAAGGCTGGTTTCTACTTTGGACAAAGAATAAGCATTGACATACAACGTGGCAATGCCACCAGCCTTCTGGGCACGTTACCCACGGTCGACATTGATGCGGACGTATTTTTTGACATCTGAACTTTTTATTAGATGTATTTTATTTAATAAGTTTATGTTGTAATTTTTAGTTTAATGTATATATAGTTAGGCATTCGCTTTCTTAATAATATAGTGTCATTTTAAATGTTTAATTATATAATAAATAAATATTGATTAAGTGCTTTTTGTGTTTTCCCGAATCTATTCCCTCGCTCCAACGCTAGTTTTGGCAGACTTATTTGCATTAATTTCCTCGCCATATTGATAGACCTAGACCTCACGTTCAACAGTCGCATAACTAACCACTAGACCACAAAAAAAACAATAATATTATTTAATTGTGGTTTCATAAAACACATTCCTAGGTTAATCATTTAGGAATTTTCCTAGTCTAGCTAGAATAACGGCGTCAGTAAAAACTAAAGCGAAAAGGTGCAGCCATTCTTGAGAAATGTAAACAAAAAAGTAAACTGACAGCCACCAAGGTCGGGTTTGTTTTTGTTTTGTCTGATGTAATTTATAAAGAACTAGCTGACCCGGCAGTCTTCGTACTGCCTCAATCGATAAATAATCAATTTTCATAGAAATAATCTTACGAATAGTTCACAACTTTCATATTTATTCACCTTTTAAGCCTTCTCTGGACTTCCAAAAATAATTCAAGACCAAAATTAGCCAAAGCTGTTCTCGAGTTTTATCGAGACTAACGAACAACAATTCATTTTTATATAATTATATAAATAGATAGATTTTTTTTTTATACTACGCCCACAGCAAACGAACGTGTAGTTCCACCTGATGGTAAGTGGAGTACAGCCCATGGTCATCAACAATCCACAAAAGCAGATTATAGATGCGTCGCTGCAGCTGAGGACAACGGTGTTATGCCTCATGTGCCAGTAATTTCATGGCCTGATCTCACCACCAAACCGGAACACAGTAATGGAAGCACTACTATTTGGCGGCAGGTTAAAGGTGAGACGGTGGTGCTGCCGCCCTCGAGCTCATTCACAAGAGCTCTACCACCAGTATTACCACCAGTAGTTGATAGATAGATAATGAGACTTAGAGCATTTTCATTTGTTCCTCTTAAATTTTATATAGTTATCTACAATTTTAACTGTATAAATTTGAAACTATTTCTTGTGGTAACTTTCCGTTAGGAAATTCTCAATAGCAACACGGATTAGATTTGTGACCGTTGGATGGCGATAGGCTTACCCTTTATCACATGGCACCTAAATATAGCAGGTGAAATATGGATGTTATACATTCTACAACCTCTTTCTGAGTAATAAATAAATAAATAAATAAATATTTCACAACTCACTCACAACGCCATCTAGTCCCAAACTAAGCAGAGCTTGTAATATGGGTACTAGAATAACTGATACTAATACATATATATACATTTCTTTTGTAAATACATACTTATTATACATAGAAACACCCAGACTAAGACAAACCCCCATGTTCATGCGCACAAAGATTTGTCTTAAGTGGGAATCGAGCCCACGATCTCGGCGTCGCAGGCAGGTACACTACCCACTCTGCCATCCGGTCGTCTTATATAATGTTGTTATATTATTTTAATTGGTTTCATTCACCATTCTACGGATCTCTACAAAACTATATCATGCTCTCTCATCGTGTTAACCGTAACATCTCAATGTAAGCATTAAGAGTGTCCGTCCGTCTGTCATCGATCTGAGACCCGTTCTCGGGAACTGTGACAAATTGCTGACATTTCATTACTTTTTACTTATTGGAATTTAGAGCAGATACTTAACGAGTTGTGAGATAGGCATACCATCACGACACTGTCGCCCAAAAGGGATTCGCAGTGTTGTAGTAATATAAGTGTAGCACCCATAATAACCCATATTTTAGGTGTTACATAATTATATTATTATTTAAGACGACCGCATTGCGGAGTGGGTACTGCGACGCCGAGGTCGCGGGTTCGATACCCGCTTAAGACAAATATTTGTGTGCATGAACATGGGGGTTTGTCTTAGTCTGGGTGTTTCTATGTATAATAAGTATGTATTTACAAAAGAAAAGTTTATATGTATTAGTATCAGTTATTCTAGTACCCATAGTACAAGCTCTGCTTAGTTTGGGACAAGATGGCGTAGTGTGTAAGTTGTGAGATATTTATTTTTTATATTAATTATTTATTTATTGTTTTTTAACGACGCCCGCACTAGAAATATCTCCTGTGTCACGGGTGTGTTTAAAACCATATATTTAATCTAAATAGTTTATTTTAAGTATTTTGTAGTGCAATAATCTTAGTTATGACGTATTAGATTAAGTAATTGTGTTGGTTTTCGTTTACAACCAACTCACACCTCTTGCACCTACCACTTGTCGTCCCTGCATCACCTAAAGGTTGACTGGTATATAATGCCTACGGCATTAAGTCCGCCCATTTTGTGCATTAAGTTTTTAAATAAATTAAAAACTTAAAAATTACACACAGAGTCAGAACAAATCTTTGCGGATCACACAAAGATTTGTCCCGTGTGGGTATCGAACCCACAACACCAGCGGAGTTAAAAGCAGCGAGGCGACTGCTTTTACCACTATGCTACACGTGCATAATTTTTTTTTAGGTTAGGTCCTATGGGAAGCCTATGACTATACATACACTGCACTATTCTAGGTCCAGGCTATTTAACTAAGATTTCGCTTATGGCAAAACTAGAGTGATATAAATATATATATTATGATAGTGAGTCTATCATTATAAAATAGAGTTTTTGGTATAATATGGATTGTTTCGTTGACTAAAGCTATTTAGTAAAACAGTTAAACAATTTTTGTTGACAAAGATAGAGACAAAATCTATTTTATAGACTGTTTCAGTCGCTTGCAGTACTTAAAGCGAGTGAGAACGATTGAGACAGCGCAATTTCACAGTAAGACCGAAAATTAATTTTATCTAATCTACACGAACTTAAAAAAAAATGCTTTGAATTCGATCACAGAAACAGTAGCTACCTAGAAAAACATAATCTCTACCTTTCATTATAATTATTATATAAATGTGTTTTTGCTTAGTCTTTATATAATTAGCATTAGTTTGGCCATTTATGTATCAATTTTTCAGAGGGAAAGGTAAAGAAATTAAACCATGATATACTCCTAAACTTTGTAATAGAAAATTGCTTAATAAAGATCTTATTACAATAACAAAACAATTATTCCCATACTATTAATTTATTTACCTGTTATGTATATTTAACTAATGAAGAATTTTGTTTGTTAATTGTTTTACCTGTACCTATAATGTATTAGGTAAATACTGTTAATTAGTCAATTATATATAACGTTTGTTTACTTATTACTTGCAAATTAACATACCATTAAGCTGTACTATTTATAAAATTATTTTTAACAAAAAAATACCGTTGAAAAAGAACTAAAAAGTAAAAAAATAAGTAAACGTTTTAAGTCTTGGGTATTGAACTTAGTTACATAAACTGTATAAAATATCATATTTTTCTAATTTACTAACGAAAATAATTTTATTAACACAAAATTAAAAAAAAAAAAACGTGTTTACTTGAGAACCTCCACCGTTTTTTTTCGTCGGTTTGAAAATAGAGATGTGATATCTTATTATCGCTCATTTGAGATCAAGTTTGCTTAATTTCTCGTTAATGCCTATATACATGATGCAATTTTGTAATGTCGAGTAAGAATTTTCCAACACCGATTTGCTGAAGTGTGGTTTGATGAAAAATCCTTACATCCGAGTCGCCAGGGTTTCAGAATTCACGATGTCATTTACATTCCTGTATATAAGACATAGCTATTATATTATAATTTATTCAAAAACCTTAAACATGATTAAAAATTGATAAAGTCAGTAAAATTGTTTCCCTAACAACATATATTTATCAGATTAAAGAATTTCATTAAAATAAATGCCAGGTTTTTTTTTAATTTTGTGGGTTTTTTGTGACCTAAAAATATAAGCCAAGGAATTTTACCTGCATTACCATACTACAATGTAACGCTGAATCCAAATCTTGGACCCAGGCACCAGAAAATTTTTACCCTATCGGTTTTTTATGCAAACTCAACACTGTTTGCATAAAAAATCAATACAATCAAAATTTTTATGACAATTTCGCAGCAGCTTAATTTATTTAATCTTATCGTCATTTTTGTTTAAAATTCCTCGATTTCGAAGCGAAACCACGAAACTAATTAATATACCCATAAAATTTTAGTCATAAATATTTTTATGAGTGTTATGTTGTTGTATATGTATATGGTTGATGCCATTATTGGCTAAGTTTATTTTGTTATGCTAACTAGGTAGTATGAATCGTTAAATATGATCAATAGTATGTCTACTATATTTATGTAAAATGAAGGGTTAGGCACTTAATATGTCATAATTTTATGTTGTTATTGGTTTTTGTACTAAACAAGCTTGTAATCTTTTTTTATTTTTTTTACTTTATTTATTATATCAAGGCATATTCACTTTACAACACCAAACTGCAACACACTAAATTTACAGTTGAGACTTGGACCATGTTTGCTGGCCCCCCTCGAGTACGTTAAGGCAAGGCTGTTCGAAACCCATCGAAAAGACAGATGTTTGAGCTTACAGTGTGAAGAAAACTATCAAGGGTGCTTCTACAAAACAAATGCTGTAAACAGAAGAAGTAACAAAAAAACAATACTCGAATAGAATAATTGAAAAACAGCTCACTGATTCTGAAAAATATCTACAATATTAACCTCTTAAAACTAATTACAACAGTATCTAGCTCTCTTTTTTTATCACAATAAATAGCTTTTTTATAGTTCTAAAAGAATAATCAATAATTTTTTAATAAATTGTCCAGTATTGCGAAAGTAACGAAACTGCGGCATTAAATTCATGCAATAGTCAATCATATTTCAGTAGCAACAAGCGTTAGAATTTAATAAAAAAAATATTTCTCAGAATTGCCTTGCCTTAACAAAAGCTCTACTTCATTTCTCTCTCTTAATATAACAGACAGTAGAAGAATTTCGGTAGTAGGTAAAGTATTTTTATACTTTTTTTTTATGTATTTTTCTTATAACAAGTATTGGTCATTGTAATATTAAAGTTGAAAAATTAAGAATCCAGCAGGACTCGAACCTGCACCTCTTGGGTATACGCCCCAAGTGCTTTGCCAATTCAGCTATGGATTCGCATGCTGCCGGACTCGAAATTTCTCAACTCTTTTGTGCCAGCCGAAGCTAGACGAACCATTACTTGGTTTTAGCGCCATCTATGCGTTACTTATTCACATAATCGCATACAGTACGTTTGAATTAAGATCAACTCATTACTGTCGAGAGATGACGCATTTTTATCAATACTTGTAATATTTAAAGCAAATTTTAGCTTTGCTATGCATTTATTTTTATGTAATATTAAAGTTGAAAAATTAAGAATCCAGCAGGACTCGAACCTGCACCTCTTGGGTATACGCCCCAAGTGCTTTGCCAATTCAGCTATGGATTCGCATGCTGCCGGACTCGAAATTTCTCAACTCTTTTGTGCCAGCCGAAGCTAGACGAACCATTACTTGGTTTTAGCGCCATCTATGCGTTACTTATTCACATAATCGCACTGTATGCGTCATCTCTCGACAGTAATGAGTTGATCTTAATTCAAACGTACTGTATGCGATTATGTGAATAAGTAACGCATAGATGGCGCTAAAACCAAGTAATGGTTCGTCTAGCTTCGGCTGGCACAAAAGAGTTGAGAAATTTCGAGTCCGGCAGCATGCGAATCCATAGCTGAATTGGCAAAGCACTTGGGGCGTATACCCAAGAGGTGCAGGTTCGAGTCCTGCTGGATTCTTAATTTTTCAACTTTAATATTACATAAAAATAAATGCATAGCAAAGCTAAAATTTGCTTTAAATATTACAAGTATTGATAAAAATGCGTCATCTCTCGACAGTAATGAGTTGATCTTAATTCAAACGTACTGTATGCGATTATGTGAATAAGTAACGCATAGATGGCGCTAAAACCAAGTAATGGTTCGTCTAGCTTCGGCTGGCACAAAAGAGTTGAGAAATTTCGAGTCCGGCAGCATGCGAATCCATAGCTGAATTGGCAAAGCACTTGGGGCGTATACCCAAGAGGTGCAGGTTCGAGTCCTGCTGGATTCTTAATTTTTCAACTTTAATATTACATAAAAATAAATGCATAGCAAAGCTAAAATTTGCTTTAAATATTACAAGTATTGGTCATTGCCCAACACGGGGATGGAGCCAGAAATCTCGTAAATCGATACAAAGCACTTAAATAGGCAGAGATGTGACTTATCTAAGATACAAGTATCTGAAATACAGATACAAGATACAAGATACGTATTTCCATCTTGTATCTAAAATACTTTTCCAAAAATCATTTTGTATCTTGTATTTAAATACATTTTGTTAGGTATCTTAGTATTTTACAAATACTTTTTCTGACAAAATACTTTTAGAAATAAGTTACCAAATTTTTTTATGAAATATAACACCTGTTTGCCGAGCTCTGCCCCTGTGCAGCGACTCTGTTCTTTTGGATTCTAAGGCCACATAGAAGAAAAATGAGTGATCAAATGTCTGAAGAACTAGTTTCACTTAAGTCTTTTTAAAATACTTAAGTAAAAGTAGTTCTTCAAACATTTCTTTTACATGAAAATAATATAGGAGTCATGTCATGTATGTCATGCATGTCTTATATCTTTGTTCTCATATATTATGCCAATAATGACAGAAATAGAAAGGTTTTGTTCCGGTTTCAAGTGAGGACATGTATCCACTGGGGGAGGGGGGATATGTCTGTATCTCTTGCTCTCTTACGTGCCTTATGCAGGGGGACATGTGCGTACTCGGTCACTCGCAATAATGTTGTCAGCAGACAACCTTATAAAACTGACCATCTTTCTATTTCTGACATGTTATTGTTGATTATGCCTCATGTCTTATGTCTCTTATCTCATGTTGTATCATGTAATGTCTTTTTGTATTATTGTCTTAGAAAAACTTCAGGGTGGTCAGAAAAAAATAAGTAACCTGATGGCCAACCAAGTAAATTGATGGCTTTTGATTGGTTTATTATTTTCCTTAAAAATATAATATTTTGTCTTGTCACATTTCAGCGATTAACATAATATATTCGTAAATAAATAACATTAATGTTTATTAAGATAATGTCAAAAATAATCTTAACACACCTTACAAATTCAATAGAACAAAATGTTGTTTTCTTACAAAAGTATTTTCATCTTGAAAAGTATTTAGAAGATACGTATCTTGTATCTAGTATTTCAAATACCATTCTCGAAAGTATTTTGTATCTGGTATCTGAAATACTTAATTTCAAAGTATCTTGGATTTAGTATTTCAGATACTTTTTAGAGGGTATTTTGTACATCTCTGTAAATAGGTAATAAATACAACTATGGTATTTACTTAATCTATATAATGCTTTCGCTATGACTTACTGAGCTATAAGGAGTTCGATTCTCGAGTCGGTAACGTAAATATTTATTTGGCCTAATAATACTTTGCTATGAATAATGTTTGTTTATTTTAGTTAACAATACAAGGAAATGGTACGGATTCAATTGTTAACTATTAAATTATTAGAATAACTGATTCATGATTTACTAAAGGATTTTGCGTAGTAATTCTAAAAAAACATGAAGTAGTATATAATAGATAGATAATAATAATATATACTACGCGTTCGTTTTACATAACATAACATAACATCACGCCTATATTACCCAGATGGGTGTAGCAAAGGTGTACAACACCCACATTTTACCATGTTAGGAACCATGGGATAGGGGTCCTTATCGCCATCCACCGGTCACAATTCCAACTCCGTGCTGCTATTGTAAATTTCCTGTTGCGAATTATACAAATAATACTCTGCCTGACCCAGGAATCGAACCCGAGACCTCGCGGTGAGTGGCATACGCTAACCACTAGACAGACCAGTCCCCTTTGTCGTCATACCCCCGCGCCCCTGTACCGCGCAGGCGAAGACTCAGTTAAACGGTCAGCCTATAGTAAATATAGCACACCTTTCCATTCCCAAAACACTTAACTATTGACATAAGCAATATTGTGCACCGTTACTAATTCATGCTTCACTAGGGATGTGCTGCTTCATGAAGATTCGAGTACTTATACATAATATCAAATAACAGATATTATACTCGCATTCAAAATATCACATAATAATATTTGGTAATTGAAAATTTCGTATTTAAGGATTAGATTTTATCAAACTTCTTACCTAAAGATTACGTAAAACCTGCGATTGCTACTTGCATTCATTGTTGATGTGGTCAGGTTGAAGTAGCATGCATTTTTTCCACGAACAGACAGCCTGACTGACTAGCTGTAAATCCTGATACGTTTTAGAACTCAAAATGAACAAATCAAGATATAGGAGGGGCTGGTAATCTGTTATACAGGTTCTCCTAGTATAGATACAAGTCTCTCACACAGACTTACCCACTAGAACATGTAACAACTAGCTTAAAGAACTGAATCTGGTAAATATTCTGTGTCAGAGAGAAATAAAACGATTTTTATTTTTTTATTATTATTATCTGAGTTACTTGATCGGTAAAAAACACAATGGACAGTTTATTAAAGCTCGTGATTCAAATATTACATGTTATTCGTATTCGAATATATCGAATACCAAATACTATGGACTTGTCAAACCACTAATGTACCCAGTTGTGCACTTAGCAACTAATTGTTGTCAATTGAAACACAAACTGTCTCTGCATTCGTTAATTACTGCTCTTTGAAGTAGCTGTGACGCCCACAAATGTGTTAATTGAAAGATTGGTAACACATAGGACCGCATTGGAAAATGTTTGAAATCCACCGCAAATGGAAATTCCAGTGTTTGTTGGGTCATTATTCAAGGATACGCTGAGTATTTAGATTTTATTATATTGCTATGTAATTTAGGAATGACATGAAATGTGTTCCATTCGCCTTTAAATTTTTTGGAAGGGAAAGAAATGTGTTAGATAATTTCGTTCGCAAAAGTGGGAGTGGAACACACTAAAGGCGGTGAAAAAAAAAATTATATTTCATTCGTTAGCCTAGTATTATCTTAGACTAAAACAAAAGGAGGATGTTCGCCGACTACTCGACAAAGCCTGGACTGATATAAAAAACTTTTTTTTTGACTGAAAGAAAATTCTTGTCATGTGGTCCCGTTTTCACCAGTTCACGATTTGATGATGGGATCCTAGAGAAATAGAGGACAGCCCCCAAATTTTAAAAGCTTCTATATTATTTTTCGTATATTACCTAAAGCTACTGGTATATTTGTTTAACTGTTTATACTATCTCATTAATTATTACTTGAGTAATTTAAGTTAGGTTACCCTATTGTATAAGGATTCAACTGAAAATCGTTATGTATTTTAAAGACAAATAAACGTATTCTTATTCTTATTTCTTATTTGCATCTAGCAGTCAGCATTTCATGTTGCTGAGCTGATGCTGGAAGATACAACGCCTCAACGTTTAGGAGTAAGGGATAATTCTTTAAATATAGGCGACTTAAGGCCGTGTACTGTATTCTTTCAAGTTATACACAGATGAGACGAGACGTTGAATATTACTTAAGTATTTTTTACCTTTTAGTGCATTTATTTTGGGGTGTAGGAAAGGAGCTTCCCCGAGTGACGTACACAACGATTCCCTACGTCCGGCGCACCCTGGGCAATTCGCGAGTTATCCAAAGCGAATTGGCTAATCCTTTCACCACGATGGCAAGTCAACATAAAGTTTGACTCAGCCATCGACACGACGAAGAAGAAGAAGTGCATTTATTGTAATTGAAATCGGTTTTTTTTCATTTTAATTCACATCTTTTGTGTACCAATTCGATCAATACACTATAGACACCGTTTACAATAAAATTCAACATTAATTGATTCAATTATTTCAAGTAAGAACGACTCGTAAAAGTCGTAGGACTATAAACTTTAGTTTTTATTGGAGAGTACGTTCGTAATCATGGCGTGTTTACAAGCTTTTATGATCATTGAAATGGTAGCCTTAAGATGGTGGTAGACCTTATGTGGAGGAAACTTCTTTTTAATTTTATCGCGATGTATCACTTACTTTTTGATATCCCGATGGCAACGCGCCTCTCACTGCAAGGTCTCGGGTTCGGTTCCCGGGTCGAACAAAGTGTTATTTATTTATTATTTATTTGTTATTATTTCTATGTAGAATAAGTATGTACTAACAAAAAAAAGGATATATGTATTAGTATCAGTTATTTTAGTACCCATAGTACAAGCTCTGCTTAGTTTAGGACTAGATAGCGTTGTGTGTAAGTTGTTAGATATTTTTTGTTTATTATTTGTGAACCTTTCGTCAGGACATTCACAATAGCAGCACGGAGTTGGAATTGTGCCTGGTGGATGGCGATAGGCTCACCCTCTATCCCATGGGACGTAAACATGACAGGTGAAATGTGGGTGTTGTACTCCTCTGTCATACCCTTCTATCGACGTAATGTGTTATTTTATCACGACGGCGACGTTTCAAATGATTTGCAGCATTCATTTTCACGGGAAGGCTCTACCCATTAGGTTACTATAGTTAGGCTAGCTATATAGAAGTAAAAATACATACTTTCCAACTCCAACTATATACTTCTGATTAAATTCGTTGCGGGTTCCAAGACAATTTTAACTCTCCCTGGGATTGCCCGTGTGTCGTGCACGGTGCCTTTCAGTTGGTTACCGCTGTAGATCCTGGCGTCACAGGAGTCACAGTGGAGGGCGTGTGGGTAGGATTATATCCCGTTAAAAATGTAGGCTAGCTATGACTTTAAAAATATACCCAGAAGACGTAATATCATGGTATTTCAGTTAACATTCGATTTTTAAATGTCCATTACTTGTAGTTCAGGCAACAGGCAGATATCTAGCTCGTTCGCCTACACTGAATACAAAGCCACCCCGAGTGACGTGCACAACGATTCCCTACGCCCGGCGCACCATGGGCAATTCGCGAGTTCTCCAAAGCGAATTGGCTAATCCTTTCACCACGATGGCAAGTCTACATAAAATTTGACTCAGCCATCGACACGACGAAGAAGAAGAAGAATGAATACAAAAAACAGTTGTGCACACATTTACCATGTCATAGGGAATGTTCCATTGTCTCACATGAGTGTCATAACTCCATACATTATAACTTTACTGTTACACCAACAGTTAAATCAACTTCAATTGTTACACTGCACTTTTAATCGCTTTAAGTGTGGCCATTCAATATTACACTGACTTTAAGAAAGGAGATTATTTTAATCGGAATGTACTGGTTCATTTGAAGCTATAATAATTTATTTATGTTCTAGAAATAAATGTTCTATGTGTCATATAGTACAATGGTAAAGTAAAGATACATACTTTCCAACTCCAACTATATACTGCTGATTAAATTCGTTGCGGGTTCCAAGACAATTTAAACTCTCCCTGGGATTGCCCGTGTGTCATGCACGGTGCCTTTCAGTTGGTTACCGCTGTAGATCCTGGCGTCACAGGAGTCACAGTGGAGGGCGTGTGGGTGGGATTATATCCCGTTTAAAAGTTAGGCTAGCTATGACTTTAAAAATATACCCAGAAGGCACGATATCATGTTATTGCAGTTAATTTTCGAATTTCCATTAGTTGTAGTTCAGGCTACAGGCAGATATCAAGCTCATCCGCCTACACTAAATACAAAGCCTCCCCGAGTGACGTTCACAACGATTCTCTACGCCCGGCGCACCCTGGGCAATTCGCGAGTTCTCCAAAGCGAATTGGCTAATCCTTTCACCACGATGGCAAGTCAAAATAAAATTTGACTCAGCCATCGACACGACGAAGAAGAAGACTGAATACAAAAAACAGTTGTGTACACATTTACCATGTCATAGGAAATGTTACCATTGTCTCACATGAGTATCATAACTCCATACATTATAACTTTACTGTTACTCAAACAGTTAAATCAACTACAATTGTTACAGTGCTGCACTTTTAAGCGCTTCAAGTGTGGCCTCTAAAATATCGACTACATATTCCAATTGTAAAGGCGTCCCAATGTTTCTTTAAAAGCAAAAGTACTCGTGAATTGGAGGCACAATTAATTTAAATATTGTCAAGAAATTTAAACGTGTAATAAAAAAAATGCGGAGATGAATTAACAATGGTAGATGTACTCTTGCAATTGTAATAATAATATAGCAAATCTACTAGTTTTGCCAGCCCTATTTTCTATTTCACTTATTCTCACCAAACTCTAAATTAAACACTAGAAAGGACCTAAATAATCTTTTTTTTATTGGCTCACACGTAATTTTTAAATACAAATTACTAGTATTATTGTTTATCCCCTCTAGCTAAACTTAATTCGCTTGTGTTAGAAATTCACGTCCGTAGTGTAATGGCCAGGATTCGAACCCAAAACCTTTCGTTTGTAAGACCGATGCCTTATCATTTGCGCCACGGCCGTTTAAGTGTTTACACAAGTTTATGATTGTGTAGTGCAGCAAAAGTTAACTAAAAGTTGCATTCCGCTCACTTCAAAGCTTCGAACACGAGTTCCAAGCCAAAAAAAGTCCACGGTCCAGACAATAAAATGTAAGAGCTTTTTAAGCTCAGGGTCAAAGGTCTCGATGTAACGGTGTGCCTTCAACCTTAGCTTATTATGGAGGTATTAAGTAATATGTAATTATGTATATAAGGTCTGTTTTTAGTGAATGTATGTATGTGTTGTTTGAATGTATGTTGTATGACAGCCGTTGGAGCAAACGAGTCCTGGAACGGAGACCGCGACTCGGCAACCGTAAGATAGGACGCTCCCCTGCCAGGTGGACTAACGATCTGAAGAAGGTCGCTGTTTGGACTGGATGCGGAAGGCGCAGGACCGGGTGTTGTGGCGCAATTTGGGAGAGGCAGTGGACTACGAGCGGCTGAATGATAATGCATGTGTTAAACAGTCAATAATTGAATGACCTAGACTAGACGAGTGGTTAATTGAGCGATATTTCATCGAAATCAATCGAGTATTTTTTGCATGCAAGAGTAACAAATAACCACAAATTTAGGCAAACTCTTTTGCAAGCTGTGAATATATATTTTTAGTAGGATTATTATAACATAGATTTTTGCCCGCAATTTCGTTTGCGTGTAATTCGTTTGTTAACTTATAGCTGCTGCCGCGGTTTGACCCGCGTTAAACCCTACTGCTCCGCTCCCTTAGCGTTACACGAAATATAAAATATCATAAAACCCTTCTTGACAATTAAACTATCAAACACAAATATAATTATTAAAATCCAACAGTTAGTTTCCAAGATTAGCGCGATCAAACAAACAAACTAACTTTCGTCCGCAGTTTCGATTGCGTGTTAGAAAGGTTAGCTCATACAAACAGACTGAAAGACAAATAATAGTAAATGCATTAAAGGCATAGGTATCGTGCAAATATCTATACCAGCATAAAAATACATAGTTATTTTGTCATTAAAAACAGACACCTCCAATTTATTTATTTGTATGTATGATAATACGCCGCCGCACGTGACTATGTCTCCTACAATCTGACAAGCAGAACTTGTCGGTATCACAACAACACTGATACAAGAACTCGAAAGATACCTCCCAGAAGATATCACTAACACTTGTATCATCAATCATACTATCAGATGATTGTATGTTAATAATTTTATTGAGAGGAATACACATTGCACAGCTTGCAGGAAGACAACATTTTATTGAGTGGTTTTTACACAACAATGTTGCTTAAACTTGCTGGGTGACAACATTTTGCAATATTAAAATAAATACAATAAATATCACACAACGCCATCTAATCCCGAACTAATACTACATATATACTTTTGTAAATACATACTTATTATATATAGAATCACCCAGACCAAGATAAACCTCCATGTTCATGCAGACAAAGAATTATCTTGAGCGGGAATCGAACCCGCAACCTCAGCGTCGTCGCAGGCAGGTACATTATTCTTTGTGAGTAGGAGAGGAATCATTCTTTTATGCGTGTGGTACCTTACATATAGTTATAATTTGCCTTAAGAGTACTTATTTAAGTACACGATTAAATGTAAAAATGCCATAAGTAGTGCTTGGATTAATATATTCTAATATGAAATGCCATACCCTTAAACTACTGGCTCTATTATGTTGTGGTAAGCCTTTAAACTCATATTTGGAATATGTTTATTATGTTCTAGAAATAAAATCATAATTTACCATCAGACGGGAAGCAGCGATAGCCGAGTAGGAGACCGTAGGACTGCGAAGTCAAATGTCTCGGGTTCGAACCCACGGCACACACCTCTGTCGATAAATCGTTAAGATTCGTTTTTTCGAAGGTATGTGTGTTTTTATTAAAATAATCTTCCTTACGGTAAACACATTGTGAGGAAACCTGCATGTCTGAGAGTGCCCTAAAAGTAATAAATGGGAAGTCTACCAATCTACACTTCTCATCATGAGAAGAGGCCCGAGCCCAGCAGTGAGACATGTATTAGATGCAGGGCTGCTATTATTATTATTATCTATTACCATCAGATCGATTACAAAATCAGCTTGCTTTATAACAACTAAAATAAAATAATTTACACACAAAGAGACTATGTATTAACATCCAGCAAATTATATCGTGCAGTGTAAACACCACTTCATAACACGATCAGTCATTTTTTGTAATCATTAATAATTTAATGATTGAATTCGTGTAATGATGTCCAACATTATCGGAGATTATATTTTAATTGCGCGTGTTTTTGTTTGCATGCGCATTTCTAACGCATTGTATATTACGGATTACTTGACAAATTCCATATATTTTTAATGGTGGTAGAGCTCTTGTGAACGAGCTCGAGGGCGGCAGCACCACCGTCTCAACTTTAACCTGCCGCCTAATACTAGTGTCTGCATTACTGTGGTCCGGTTTGATGGTCAAATTAGGCCCTGAAATTGGTGGCATATGAGGAATAATACCGATGCCTTCAGCTGCAGCGACGCATCTACAATCTGCTTTTGTGGATTGTTGATGTCCATGGGCTGTGCTCTACTTACCATCAGGTGGACTACACGTTCGTTGCTGCAGGCGGATACGACGTAAATTAGCAATGTGATAGATAAATTAGCTATACAAAGGGGAAAATTTTGTGAAGAAAGTGTATGACCGAATTTTCTTAATTTTGTAGGACATAGCATGGAAATATCGAATATCGAATTCTACACGGACAAAGTCTCGAACAACTACTAGTATAAAATAAATTCTAACATTATGAATATCATAGCAAGTTTTCATCCTATCCAATTAAGCAAACAGTTCGCAACACAGAACGTGTCCTAACCTCGATTAGACCGATTTTATCATGCTCTGTTTTCCTAAGAACGTTACTTAAGTCAGACCACCTAGGTCCCCGTGAGTGGGACCTAGGTTCTAAGATAGCGTAATAATGTGTTGGAAAATATGCCGTGTTCTTAGTATTCGTGTATTATGTAGTGTTTGAAATATTCTTGTTTCTGTGTGGTTTGTGAGTAACGAGTGAGTCTGTAAGTGCCAGTAACTTGATCGTAGATTCCCAACTCTTCAAGTTTTATATCCAGATGGGATATGCACATGAGTTTCTCACCAAATGTTACTACACAATTGATGAGTTCCTATCCAATATGTTTTAACTTGCATGCTTAAGATAATAATGTAAAGTCAAAATAATATTTGTATTTCTTTAAGACATCGCATAGCGCACTTATTTTATATTGTAAGACCTGTATGTAAAAAACCTATGTTAAGCAAATAAATTAATTCTATTCTATTCTAAGTTTAAAAAAACATAATGACGTCACAGTGACATATGTCTGAAAACAATTACAATTACACGCTACTTTGTAATCAGAACTACGCAATAAATTAATAAGTTTATTTCACAACTATTTTCTAATGGGGTATAACTCTGATTTATATAGGTTACTTTTATTTTATTAAATGTTCCCTTATATTAGGTATAAGCGAATATAAATACAAATATTATATTTTCCCAAATTGTTAAAATTGTAATATTTATTATTTATCTGTGCGATTAATTAAGCCGTCAAGTGTAATTTTATTATTAGAAACTTTATTGGTGACAGTGTTAATTATGTATGTTTGGGTATTTGTTCTTGATTATAATTATACTGTTTGTTTCTTGTACCACAATAAATAAATAAATAAATAAATAATGCAATATCCATCAAAGTTGGTATTTAGATTGATTTTAATCTGATTCTAAACAGTTAGATTAAAATTATTCCAAGCCCCGATTTTTCAAGTCATTGTAATTTGTATAGTTTATTTTTATATTATTGTTTGTAATGTTTTGATGTGTTCAAACGTCCGCTGGGGCCTATAATAATAAATGATTGAAATCTTGAATCTCTTTGACTCAGTTCTACAAGAGCACGCATATTAAAGTAAAAATCTAAAATATGTTAATGTTGACATTGAATTTTATCGGAACCGCAAAGCAGACGAGTTTACAAAACATAATGACGTCACAGCGACGTATGTTTGTAAACAATTACAATTACACGCTACTTTGTAATCGGAACTACACAATAAATATCGCTTATGTATTACCTGCCAAACGATTAAGATTATTTTCCAGTAAAATACTGCTGCGATGGTGACTCGAAAGGTCTAGTGGTTAGCGTATGCGAAGTATAGATACTGCGAAGTCCCGGGTTCAATTCCCGGGTCGGGCAAAGTGTTATCTGTGAACTTTCCGTCAAAAAAATCTCAATTGTAGAACGGAGTTGGAATTGTGTCCGGTGATTGGCAATAGACTCACTCCATGGGACCTAAACATAACAAGTGTGGGTGTTGTACACCTCTGCCATACCCATCTGGGTAATATAGGCGTGATGTTATGTTATATGTCAGGCCCGTAATAGCGAAGGTATTTCTTCCTTTTTTTAAGAATTCAAAATTCTATAAACAACATACTGCGGTATCAGTGGTATGTAAGTAGAATTAATTAATTCTTTATAATATAACTAGCTTCTGCACGTGGCTCCCTTCACGTGGTACGTGGATATAAATTAGCCTATATTATTTCTGGGATCTTGATCTATCTCCACACTAATTTTCATTTAGATCGGTACAGTAGATTCAAAGATTTTTTGGTACAAACAAAAAATCTTTCCTCTTTATAAATAGTAGAGATAGAGATTTGTGTAAAATCGAATAGTATAGTCTGCATTCATTACAAGTTATTAAGTAGTACAAGTATCCGCAATGTTTGCAATTCAGTGCTAATATAACAATATCCCATATTTACATACCCATATTTCAACCAAATATGGTCTACATATTTCAAAGGAGTTAGCACGTAACCCGGTACAAAATACTCGATATTTTACTATTGTATATTCAGGCCAAACGGTTGCAAAGTTAGTAGTGATGCTTCCAATAAAAATATCACTAGGTATTTGTATAGGCAATGAATATTCACATAATTGTAAAATAATATACGTTTGGTCCAAAAAAAATTGTACAACTCAGCGGTAGAAACAAAATAATATTTTCAAAGCAGACCTATATCGTAACCAGAGATAAGTCTGAATAGATGACCTATCGAATCTCTTTGGTGGTAACGTAAAATAGAATAGATTTTTCAGGACTACGATATTTCTACTATACATTTTTTTTGTGTGTTCCGCTGCTGTGTAAAGGCCTCTCCCCATGACTTCCAAGCCTTTCTGTTATTTGCTATCTCTGGCCAATCGTTCTGAAAATGCGTCCAAGTCGTTCCGCCAGTTGATCGCTTCTCGGGCCCATCTCTCTAGACTCATACGGCAAACGTGGTCAGTCCAGTCACACTTCATACACTTAATAATAATATAAATTGTATACGAATACATTTAATGAAATTTAATTATTTCGAAAGTTGTTATTGTTTTGTTGCAATTACCACACGAAAACCTAGTTAACAGTTCAAAAAAGTACTTTTTTGTACCGTTTAATAATAATCCACATATCGGATACTGAATCCAATATTCGTATTCGTAAAAGCAGCAAATAATCACATCACTAGAAGCAAAGTTAGCCAAGAAATTCTAATGCTAATATTTTCGCAACAGTGAAGGGTTTACAATGGCTTCCGACTCCTTATCTTGAGCGATAACGGGTTAAATACCTACATGAAAGGATTGCGGCATATCGACCTATATTTTGTTGTAGATTGGAGCTGACATAATTTCTGCTATAAAGAGATTGAAGCTACATTAACAGATCTGATGTAGGTAAAAAAAAGTTGCGCAAGCTTTTTTTTTTTTTTTTTTAAAAAAAAAAACGACGCCCGCACTAGGAATAACTCCTGTGTCGCGGGGGTGTTCACAAACATACATTTCACATACACAAAGCACACCCAGAGTCAGAACAAATCATTGCGAATCACACAAAGATTTGTCCCATGTGGGGATCGAGCCCACAACACCAGCGTAGTTGAAAGCGGCGAGGCGACCGCTTTAACCGCTACGCCAACCGTGCACTCAACTTGTTACGTTATTGTTTTTTTTAAATAAAGCTTTACGTTTTGAATTGCCTCGATAGTTTAGTATTAGAACATTACATAACGTCACGCCTATATTACCCAGAAGGGTGTGGCAAAGGTGTACTACACCTACATTTCACCTGTTATGTTAAGGTCCCATGGGATAGAGGGTCTATCGCCATCCACCGGGCACAATGCCAACTCCGTGCAGCAATTGTGAATTACCTGACGGAAAGTTCACAAATATTGCTTTGCCCGACCCGGGAATGGAACCCGAGACCCCACGGTGAGAGCCGCATACGCTAACCACTAGACCATCGTGGCAGTTAAATTCAAATTCAAATCATTTATTTTCATAGGCCCCAGGAGGCGCTTGAACACGTCAAAACATTACAAAAAATAATATAAAAATAAAAATAAATAATACTAATTACAATGATTTGAATAACCGGGACTTAGATTAATTTTAATCAAACTGTTTAAATTCAAATTAAAATCAATCCAAGTACCAGCTCCGTTGGGTATTGCATTATGAGAAGAGCTGGTGAGAAACTCATGTGCACCATCTTTTAAAATGAAAACTATAACAATAAGTAGGTATCATCACTACATAGTATAAAACAAAGTCGCCTTTTCTGTCCCTATGTGCGCTTAAATCTTTAAAACTACGCAACGGCTTTTGATGCGGTTTTTTCCAATAGATAGTGTGATTCAAGAGGAAGGTTTTTATGTATAATACATGCATAGAAAGGGGTAATTGTTTTACTCCAAATTTAACACGTGCGGGCCACGGGCAGTAATGAATAAATCAAACTACTGGATCGATTTTAATCATTTTTTCAGTGAGTGACATAGGCTATATATTATATACCCGTGCGAATCCGGAGCGGGCCGCTGTGTTTTTATATACAACGTTCACAGTTTTCCTGTAGTGTATTTAGTATCAGCATTGTACCCGTGCTAAGCCGGGGCGGGTCGCTAGTACATAATAAAAGTCACAGAAGAGCATTTCCAAATACTATTATCATTTATGTAGTCCGAAATACTGTAGTAAGCTTTTTGACATAATCTAATTTTAACATATTTTTTAAATTTACCTATCGATAATATTCTATTGCGTCTAAAGGAAGTTTATTGTAAAAGCGTGTACATTAGTTATACTCACTAATCTGTTGTACTTTTTCAGGAATTCACAGAACTACTTAAGATGATTAATTTGTTTTTTACGGGTGAATTTCACCACCATTTTCCTTCCTGAAATCAGTGAGATAATAACAATATTGATAACATTATCAATTATCATATAAATGATAACATTGTTATCTTAATCTTGAAGCTGATACCATATTTCTAGAGAGGCTTTTGAAATCTTAAAATGTGTCATAGTTTCATGTGCACTAATTACTGTAATAACGATATTACTGCCTTGTTTGCAAGGTCTCGGATTAGTAAATAAATAAAATAAAATAAATTTGGATTTTTTACTTTAGATAGAACGCCAGAAGCAATTACACTATCCAATGGTCCCAATGACAAGGCCAAATACACACATTCACTCACACAAGCACACCCAGTCTCAGAACAAATCTTTGCTAAACACAAAGATTTGTCCCATGTGGGGATCGAACCCACAACACCAGTGCAGTGGAGAGCGGCAATTCGACCGCTTAAACCACTACACCACACGTGCAGACAGACATTAGATGCCCCATATCCGATGTTATTAAGGATTATTCTGTCAGGGAATTGTCAATAGCAGCACGGAGTTCTAATCATGATGGATCATCCCCAATGCCATGGGACCTATGTAACTGGCTGTAGAGCTCTTGTGCATGAGCTCGAGGGCGGCAGCACCACCTTTAACCTGCCGCCAAATAGTAGTGCTTCCATTACTGTGTTCCGGTATGGTGGTGAGATCAGGCCCTGATATTACTGGCACATGAGGCATAACACCGTAGTCCTCAGCTGCAGCGACGCATCTATACTCTGCTTTTTGGATTGTTGATGTTCATGGGCTGTACTCCACTTACCATCAGGAGGACTACACGTTCGTTCGCTGTAGGCGTAGTATAAAAAAAAAAAAACCTAAACATATCATGTGAAGTATGAATGTTGTACACCCTGCCACGCCTTCCACTGCTCATTACAATTACCTACTTGCTGACATCACTTATCTATCAAAGTTAGACGAATTAAATACCAATAATAGTAACTCGATAACCAATTTTCTAATAGACTTATATATCTAAATGAAAGTTGAATAACGACCTAACAGTTTATAACCTACGCGATGATAATAAAACGATTTAAATATTGTTTACACTGTATTGTCTTTTATTACATCATTTCGATATAAAAACCGGAAATGCAAGTTTAACTCGTGCTGAGTCGTGCCTCTAAGATTTCGTAATAATAAGCAATCATGAATTGTCTGCACGTGTGGTGTAGTGGTTTAAGCGGTCGCCACGCCGCTCTCCACTACACTGGTGTTGTGGGTTCGATCCCACATGGGACAAATCTTTGTGTGATTCGCGAAGATTTCTTCTGAGACTGGGTGTGCTTGTGTGTGAATGTGTGTATTTGGCCTTGTCATTGGGACCATTGGATAGTGTAATTTGTGAAAGATGTATATAATATATAATAATTTTAATCTTGAAACCCATTTGTGAAAGATGTATATAATATATAATAATTTTAATAATTTTAATATTAGTAATAATAAAATCTAGATTTAGTTATTTAATTCTATTTGTATTGTTTTGTATAAATTGTGTAACATATTTAAATGTGCATGCTGTGGCCTTCTGTAAGTGAAGGTACACATACAACAATGTTTCAACCTAGATTAATACCAACTGTATGACATCTGTGTATCTTTGTTGATGGTCCTAAATAAATAAATAAATAAATAAATAAAAGTAATTGCTTCTGGCGTTCTATCTAATGTAAAAAAGCCAAATTTATTTTTATTTAGTGTTAGAAAATATCAGACTACTTTTTATCGCTCTAACCACTAAGCTACCCAACTCGCGCTCCTTTTCCACGATTTTAGTTAGATTTAATTCCTAAAAAAAAATATTTGGATATAATTTTTGACAGAAACTTATAAACTTCAATCTAACAAAAGAAGGAGGATGGCATATAACTTAATTAATATTAATAGATAATGTTACTAAGCAGGAAATTAGTATAAAATATGTATTTCATATATTATGTACATAAATCAAAGTTTTGAATGGTTTTCCTGTCTTCAGCCGTAAATTCCTTAGTGGTTTAGGTAGAAACAACGAACGTTCATTGTAATGTATGAAACAAAGTTTTTTTTTAAATAAAACATCAACTTCTCACCTATCTATCGAATAAATACTTCTTCTTCTTTGCGTGTCAATGGAAAAACACATGGAAATGCGTGATATTTAAATTTTGTTTGCCCAAAACTTTGCCACAAGAACGGCATTATTGGTGGCGCTCCACAGGTCGTCTATGGTACAGGTGGTTGGACATAAGGGGCATGTAAGAAGGTGAGCCATCGTTTTAATAAATACTTACCATGACATTATATATCGTAAAATTAAAAAAAAATAGAAATTTTGAGGAAAATATAATCTTTCCGCATATGTCAACAATCGGTCATAAAGATTACATAGATAGTAAGAGATAAAACCATCTAGAATGTTTAGATAAATTATCTAATAAGATATTTATCGATCAAATTATCACTTGCTACGGTGAAGGAAATCATCGTGAGGAAACCTGCATACCTGAGAGTGCATAAAAGTACTCGGTGTGTGAAGTCTACCAATCCGCACTTGGCCAGCGTGGTGGACTATGGCCTAACCCTTCTCATCATGAGAAGAGGCCCAAATCCAGCTGTGAGACATGTATTAAATACAAGGCTAGGCCACAAAAAATATATATAATAAGATAAATATCCACACGAAATCCCACTTACATTATTAATGCAAACGTTTGTCGAGATTTGTGGATGTGTATGTGTGAATTTTTGTTTCTCTTTTACGCAAAAGCCCATTTCATCGATATTGATGCAATTTTGCTAACATATAGCTCTTAGTCAGGATAAACATACACGTTACTTTTTATCCAAGAACCAAGTAGACGAAGTTGCAGGAGGAAGCTATTTGATGAAGCACTTCTATAAATATAGAGATTTTGAAGGACAATTGAACCACAAATATTCTTTCACGACTTGAAACGGCAACCTACTTGTTATAATTTGTAGGTACTCGTAACTAGCCTCACCCATTAGGTATTACCCACGTAAATTTTACATCGACTTCCTTCAGCGATTTTGAATTACAAACAATAGAGTCTCAAATGGCAAAATAATTAACTGAATCCGACCAGTAATTCCAGATATTAGCCTATTGAAATAGACTTAAATATTTAATAAACCAAGCCCTTCATAATCTTCTCCAAAAAGACAATAGAAAAGAAAAAGTATGTCATTCAAAAATTACTTAAGAAACAAAAGAATTGCTTAAGAAATCAAGGTTGTCAATGTATAGAATCGTCAAGAGAAAATTGAAGCATCACAGATCAATGACTTTCAACAGAATTGGCACAGGGCTCGAACGAAAATAATGTAGGTACTAAGTCTGGTTAATTAGGCACGAGACCTACACTATTAGTGATTTCTAATACTCTGTACCAAAATCGAAAATTCTATATTTTTGCATTTATCAGCTATCGGTCATAAAGATAATATAGATAGTTAGAGATAAAGCTAACCAGAATGTTTAGATAAATTATCTAATAAGATATAGAAGCCAACTAATAGTGATATTACTCTCTACTAAAATCAAAGAGTCAGAAATCGGACGCCAAAATGTAATTTACAAATAATTATTTGTGAATTACATTTTGGAGCTTGATTTTTGTCTCTTGGGTTAAATTATTTGATTAGTTTAATTTAAGATTCAACAAGTATATTTTTCTGTCAATAGATGTACAGTCAGGTTGACATAAACATAGTTTCATATATAGAAACATAATAACTGTAACAAAAAATGACGATACTTAAATGTTCAATTTAGTTTGCACCAAATTGGATGACTTTTAGTATTTTCGAGCACTTTCAGTTTTAAACGCAATATCGAAGTGGTCCATTTGATTTTATGTCAATGGCAAAGATATTAATAATCGTAATGATATAAATTACATTTAGTACCGTTTACCGACGCTTGAAATTCAATAACTCAAATTGAATTTGAATTTTGAATGCCCATTGCCTATTTCTGCATTAATAGAACATCTTAATAAATCTTGTCTACGCTTTAATGGCTAACTTGAATATTAACTTTTGTATAAGATGTTGTGTATAATAAATATTCGATAATATCACGCCTATGTATTTCAGAAAGGTGTGTCCAAATAAGTAATTAAAGGAAAATACTTCCTAAAAATAATATGCAAAAATGGATAGGATTATGACTTTTAGAAACAAATCAAATAAATATGAATGAAACTAAAACAGAAATTCGGCATCACTCAAAATTAGAATATTGCTTCGTCAAATCATATTGCAACGAAACAATAAAACAATAGCCACATGCATCTCCAAACACATTTAACAATTGCTATGATGTAACTGAGACTATTGAATTGACCAAGACAATCAGCATGGGAATACAAATGCATGTGCACGGCCCAGATAATGTAAAGGAATCTACGCTAGTGTTTAATGAGTTATTATGACAATAATATTGACACATTTCTCAAATTTTTGACGTGCCAACGCATATCAGAAAGATATTCCACCTGATAACCTAATAAGCAACAGCGAGATTTCGCTGTTGCGAAATTTTGCATCTTGGGCTCTATTATTCCGGAATCCGAAAACATAAAGAAGGGCTTCAGCACTAACCTATTCGCTCCCCTTGCTCTAGTTTTGTCCTGGAATTTACCCAGCAAATCTAATTGATTCTAACACATCTGGTAACCATACGCCCAACAAATCCACAATTCGCAAAAACTACAGATTCTTTACTACATTTTAGACTACAATATTATGGCTATCTAAGCCATTGGCTTAAACTCAAGGTCTAATCTAACCACCATAGTAAGGTAAGTATTAGAGTAAGCATTGCTATTCGAAGGTTGGTTAAAGATGAGACGGTGGTGCTTATCCCCTTTGGCTAATTTACAAAATCTCTACCATAGAATAAACTATTGAGACTATCAGTGTGGGAAGTAGGAATACAAATATATAGGTACATGTCGAGACAGATAACGTGCTGAAGAAATCTACGCAAGCCCATAATGAGTTATGACAAATAATGATAAATTTCTCAGAACTTTGACATCACGAGCCAATACTTCCGTAATTATTGTTATGACTTACTTATTAATAAAGATTTTGTTGTTTTGATAAGAGTTTTATTGTTAAGATAAAGTCGACTGTTAGTTAACAATTGAATTCATAGTAAGCCACAACAACTTATTGAAGATAATGAAAGGACAGAAATACTCAAATAATAATAAAACGTGATAAGTTTTTATATTGACAAGATAATTTATTGAACCAAATAAAGAAAGTGATTCATTCACTGTTGTTAAGTACTTATTCAGCAAAAATGTAATTGAATGTAAAAACAGACAAGTAATCATAATATTGAAACGTCATTAATTTAGAGAAAGCATGACTTTACAACTACTGTTTATCAAAAAAAACTACATAAATTCACAATTTAGAAATAAAAGTACGTATTGTTTTTATTCGTTGTCGTTATTGTATTCGTTTTTCTTATCAATCAGATGAATTCACTTGATATAAAACTCATCCCGATATGGAAAGAATTTTATCAAGATATTCTTCAAGATAATTTTTTTATATTACCAGTTAATTCCAATTTCCTTCAACAATCAAACAACTAAATAATAATAATAATCAATACATTTCTTTAGAATTATCAAACCGAAGAATTGTGAGTCACGTCATAGTATAATCAAGCTTATCACTAGACTAACAAGCATGTTTTACTATAAATATTACTACTACATAAACTAACCTTAAAAGCACTGAATGTCTAACGATAAAACTTACATTCCCAAGCATAAAAACAACTTTTACGACACGCATTTTACTGCACATAGCACTTTAATTAGAACTCTGATAAACTAGAAAATAAACAATGCAGATGAAAGTGTTGATACAAATGAGAATAAAAAAGACCGACTAAACAATGGGACTCATTGAACGCATCGTATGTAAGAATTTCCAAATCAAACTCACCATGCACATCAGCATCTGTTCAATGGACCACGTACTTATTTTCACTGCACTTAATTCCACAAACAATATTCAATTCTAAAACTAATCGTATTATAACACTGGACCTAAAACTTTCCCTTTAGGGACACCAGAAGTTTTATTCGAATTTCACGTTTCGTTCGCTAATGCGCGCGAGTAGGCAAGCGTGAGCCGTCCGATACAAGCCCGCTCCCAACACTGTACAACGAATGACTGACTGAACGCTGCGCCGGCGATTGTGTTTACTATAACCCCATGCACAAGATTATCAAACACTTTCGTTCGATTCTCAACCATGTGTAAATCAGTTAGGGTGTAATTTGTACTGTGTTGGTCCCTCTTATCTGTGTTAGTAAGTCGGACGAATGTATTTGTCATATTGTATGAATGAAAAAATAAACTGTACGCATCGCATAGAGCTTTCTGTTGGCATTCGTTTCGTTTATATCATAACCTTAATTAATGCTAACATCGCTTACGTTAGGCCCTGCCTCGTTGGGGTCTCGTGTGACAGTGTGATTCACTGTTGGGACTTATGACTTTTAATTAATACTCACGTTTATTAAAATTATGCTTCTTAGAATATATCGTCTAGGATTTAAATAGTTCTTGTTACTATTTGGATATTAGATGGCATACGTCCAAATGTTACTGTAATGAGCACTGCTTCTAGCGCATCTTTTATTGGATTTTGTACTCTATTATCTAGTCTTAAAATGAACTTTGTCCTGTCTCCGAGAAACTTATGAATAGAACGCGTGACAATAGTACTAAGACTTAAAAATATTTCAATCATCAGTTCATTGTACCTGTTGTTTTCCTGTTAGTTTTAATATATATCTACGCCATGTATTTGTTAATAAATCAAATACCTACTTTATTTTTGATTTTCCATACAATAGCTAATTGCTTCCAGGAATGTCGGCAATAATTAAAGACGGTTAAAAATAGGTTCAAAGGAAAACAAGGCGAATATTTTTGCATGATTCGTGACCATATTAGAAATATGAGAGAGTAAAGGTACCGATACTAATCGCCTAGTGCCCTCGAAGGCACGTTTAGTAAAGGTTGCAATAAGGTTTGATCGAAAACTTTAGCAAAACGAGATAGAAAGAAAATTTCAATTACGAAAAATACACAAAAAGTAAGAAATACTTCAATAATATTCAACTTCTCGCTTCATCTGTGAATAACTTGAAAGAATACAGTAAACGGCCTTTAAGTGCCTATATTTCAAGAATTATCCCCGTACTCCCAACCGTTGAGGAGTTGTACCTTTTAACATCAGGTAAGCAGCATGAAGTTCTGTCAGGTAGATGCAAATATACGAGTAGCTTTAGGTATTATACGAAAAACAATAAAAGCCTTTAAAAATTTAGGCTAGGCTCAATTTCTCTAGGATCCTTTCAATAGATCGTGACCTGAAGAAAATGGGACTCCGTGACAAGTATACACTTTCAGACAAAAAATAACACAAACATAAAAAAAATAAACAATCGAATTGAGAATCTTTTTTAAGTCGGTTTGAAAAAGATAATTGTGGGCTAGCTAAGTAAGTAACCTACTACTTAGCGTTAATCATTTTTACTTGAACCACTTTCTAGTACAACGCCATTAATATCATGATTTTATTTTATTTATCTCCCTCTCATTTGGTTAGCTAAACATGATCACAAACCTTGCATGATTTGTCTGCACATGTGGTGTAGTGGTTTAAGCGGTTACCTCGCCGCTCTCCACTGCACTGGTGTTGTGGGTTCGATCCCCTCATGGGACAAATCTTTGTGTTACTTACTACTACCTGGGTTTGTTATGTGAGTGAATGTGTGTATTTTGCCTTGTCATTGGGACCATTGGACAGTGTAATTGCTTCTGGCGTTCTATCTAATGTAAAAAATCCAAATTTATCTTTATCTTTATCTCTTGCAAAAAAATCGCTCTATTTTTCTCAGAATCTACTTTTTTTATTTCAATATATTTACAACTTTGTAACAAATCTTTAAAATTAAATAGTTACGTAGTATGATCGCGTGTTTGTTTTATTTTTGTTTTGCGGTTTGTATAATAAATTTTAATTGAACACTCGAACAATATTACTTTGTATGATTCATTTGACTTCAATTCACTTAGCTTAAAGTGACGTGATTTGTTTTCATTGTTGGTCAATATTGGTTTTATCTTTTCATTCAAGTTCATTATTCAAATGTTATTCCCTTAGGCAACAAATATACTTCAGAATAATAAATTATAAAACATTTTATAACTTACTACTTACTATGTTTAATAGTTTGCAAAAGTGCTATTTTACTACTTACTCTAAAAACCATTATGATAAACTTGAAGAAGACCCCAAGAATAATATACATACATAAAATCACGGCTTTATTCCACGGGGGTAGGTAGAGACGATGGAGCGCTATGTGCTTCGCTCCTTACATACTTATTCGCTTCCTCAACATTCAAACATAATTATCGTACATGCTTGCCGTTTGTGTACTACGTTCATGTCCTTTCTGAAGGACCCCATTTACTTGGTCCCTATATGTCTTTCGTGGACGACCTCTTCCAGTACATCCAGCTACATCTGCGTTGTATATCTATTTCACTAATCTACTTACATCGATTCTTTCAACATGACCAAACCATCAAAGCATACCCTTCTCAATCCTAGTCACTATATCATCTTTTAAACCATAACGATCTCTTACCACACTATTTCTCATTCCGACATTCAAGGATAAAAGAAACGTACATAAGTACAGCTCATATTATTACGTTGGCTCCTCTAAAATAGAAATGCCCACATATTAAAAACCTCGACATTACAATTAAATGAACAAAAAAACTCCTCTGTTTCGATTGTCGTACCTAATCTTTAAGTGCTAATAGTTTCAGAGTTAAATAAAGGAACCATACCAATCCATCACAATACGTAAGCCTTAGCACTATTATTTAGTGAGTGTTTAGGTTAGACTATGATGCTTCTTTCCTCATGTTTATAGTCGATTGACCTTGCAACATCCGTGTATTAATTGAGTCATGTTATAAAGCGGTGCAATTGAACTTTGAGTTCTTATAGGTTTGCCCGTTCACTTCAAATTGGCCAAATTTTGTCGCCCCGCTCAAAAGTGGTTTACAAGTGGTGAGGTATGGAGCCTCACCTCATGTAAAACCCTTTTGACTGTTTTAGTAGTTTTTGATATGTTAAAAGTCAGGAGTAGAAACATACAAAAAGTTGGATACGTGAAAATGGGAGAGGAAAACCTGGCCAATTAGAATTGAGCGGGTAGTTAATGCAACCATTTTATTTCTTTGTGCCCAAAATAGAAACAGGGAGAAAAATAACCACGTCACTTCAACTTATCACGACACCCATAAACACTCCAAATTCTTTGACAAGACATTTAACATCTAGTATTAAACAAGATTGAAATACGATAGCGCTGACACACGTGTGAAAGATAAAACTTCCAAAGCAAATAATGAAATAGAAGCTGACGTGAACCAGGAAGATAAGAAAGATTTATCTTTGGACGAAGACGTAAATATACAGCATAATGTTTATGAAATTCAACAAATCCACAAAGAAAACGAACTGGACACCGTTAGAGACATAAACGACACATCTTCACCAGACATTGTAGTTATTTCACAAATCACAGAATCGGAAATCACAAATGACTCAACCGTAACTCTTTAAAATCTTGAAACAGACGATTAAATACTTTGAATTGATGACGTAGAGTTCAAATTCCAAGTAAAAGAGACCTTTGCACGTAGAATAATGCATGGTAATGATCGTCGTGCTGTAGCTCATTCAAAATTCAACTTTAGCATTATTGAAACAGAGTCGGATGTAGAATGATTTTAAGTTTTACTCTTAGGTGCATAGAGGGCGGAAACAATTCGGAAGTGAGTAACATCAGGTAACCTGTTAAGGTGACATCCTTTACTGTATTTTGCGTATTTGAATGTTACTTTTATTATTTGTCAATAAAAGAGTAAACAGTTTTCTTTGTTGCTAGCTTTATTTAAATTCGTAAGTTATAAAAAACTAGGCATTGTGAAGAGACTCTTATTTTATATAAATTGATGCAATTTATAACATAAAAACATTCTTGTTAAGATAACCTTATTTATTTGAAAGAACAAAGTGTTTAAACATTTCAATTTGTTATTTCAGAAATTTTCAGTAGCAACACTTATTAGGGATTCTGTCCAATGAAAAGGCTAATCTTCTTATCACATGAATCCTAAACATAACAAGTGCAATGTAAATGATACACACCTCTACAAAACCCTTCTGGACAATTAAATAGAGGTGTGATGTTAAATTATGTATCTACTATATCGATTGGAAAACTCATCCCGGCACCGGCGTTAGATCAATAAAGTCCAAGTACTAAGCATGAATCTAAACCGGAATATCTCAATCACCGTACAAGTTTTCAACTAGTTAGAGAAACTTACATCTCTTCGGACCATATTGATAGAACTGCATTTTCATGGCGAAAAAACACATCCGCTTTTAACCTTGCAAATGATTTCTCATATGGAGAGGTATCTGTGATGACGTGGGAATTGGATGAGCTGTGATAGGGCATTGAACTGGAGATGTGTTGAGTGGAATATGGGTGAAAGCAATGGTTTGTAAGCTGATTTCAATTACTATTTGAGTTCCATACGATGATACAATGACGATGTACCGAGAAATTTAAGACTATAAATTCAGTTTTGGTAATTGAGTATTTGATGCCCGCTCTATGAATAACTCCTGTGTCGCTGGGGTGTCCACAAATATTTCACACACAGAAAGCACGCCAAGTTCTCTTTTATTAGTATGTACTTATTCTATTAAAATAATTAAATCAATATTTATTGACTGTTGCTGGTTTTAAAGTTTAATAAAAAATTTCAGAGGCCGTATCTACTTCGTTTTTTTTACTACTAAAATGCGACTCAACACAGAAACGTTTTTGTGTGAGTATCAAAAGTTTTTAAGGAGCAAAACGAAGTAATAAAAAAAAATAGTTGAATTAAAGTCAATCTAAGCTCCGGTGTCAAATCATTTTATTACAATAAGTATTATAATTTAGTTAACTAGGTTTTATTTTAATTTTATCTTTTTTGTATTTTGATGTTTGTTTTGACGTGTTTAAGCGCCCCTTGGGGCCCATGGAAATAAATGATTTGATTTGATTTGATTAGCTGACGTGCTCTCCAATTTTAGAATCTATCCAAATCAACAATCAGTAGTACTTTTCCTTTAACCCTAGACATTGGCTTCTCCTCTTCCATATCGGTCAAGGCTCTTCAAGACTCCTAGCACGATGACTAAGTAATTGTCCTGCAGTCAAACTAAAACAGTGTCAACAGTCAATTCTGTCCGGAACTCTTGAATCAGTTGTCATTGTCACTGGTAATATATAATACTTTTATACCATCTATTGCCAAGATCTTTAAATGCAGAATGACCACTCCGTGTTGTTGATAGATTATTGGCATTATATGTTTAAATACCTATCTATATATACTGTAAAATATACATGTTGGATCTTAAATTAAACTAGTCTAATAACTTAATTTAAGCTTAATAAGTCACTGTGGTAAGGCCTCGTTCTCAAAATGCTGGTAGCATTACCGCGTTGCATCGCGTTATTCTAAAATTTAAATGGTGAACTTGACTAATAAATGTTTTCTTTTTAACTTAGTGATTTAAAAGTTTAATTTTTTCAAGTTTTCCCAACATGAATCATTTTTTTTACATTTTAAGAAATGTCATTGTATTTTGGTCTTTGATGGAAAATTCCCGAGGGTATATTTTTCTCATTTGATTTAGTTGGCAAAAAAATATGAAAATAGGTACCTCCATTATGTAGCTTATACTTAAGTTCACTTTATAAATAAAACTATCAAAGAAGGAGTTTATCAAATCCAAATAAAGGATAAAATATTGAGGAGTGTCCTTAACTATTATAACCCTTTTTTTGCCATGCTTGTAGCCGTTTGAAGCTAGACAAAAGTGAACCTACTGCGCACTTTTTTTACAAGTGTAATATTATTACTTTATTTCAGTTAAGGTCAAGTATTGCAATTTTTTCCGACAACTACAATTGGATGAGATTGTTACATACACCAATCATGGTATAAAGGGATGTAGCAAACGAGGTTGCAGTCCATGTGATGGTAAGTGATATCTGTTTACACCACGGACGTAAACTTCCTCCTAACAAATGCGAATTAAGCTTAGCTGGAGGGGGTTAACAAGAATACTAGTAATTTGTATTTAAAAATTACTAGTAGCTACGTGCCTTATATTTACCAAACGATTAGAACTTAATTTGACAATAATTAGAGATCATAATAACGGTACCTTTATGTGCAAACAGTTAAATGTTAGTTCAATCCTGTTTTCTTATTACTCTACAGTTGCATAGCTAATATACCTTCCTATTCTACTTATATCACCTGCCATGCCAGCTCGTATGTATAGCGAGGAAAATATTTTAAAATTTTCAAAAACAAAGAACAAACTTATCAGATCAGTTAAAGAGATAATTTTTCTCATGATCAACTTTACGTTTATACAAATTTCATTATCATAATTGCCAAATAAAAAAACTAACAATGCCCACAAGATTCAGACTGTTTCCCACTTGTAGGTGTTAAATGGACCACGCTAAAATGAAACAATACAGTTTTACAACGTTCATTCAAACTACATACAACAAAAAACTGCAAATAAAATAATATTTCAGTATTAATTATTGCACTATCCTTTTGCTAATCCTAAAAACGTGTTCGTGTCCAAAAAGGTTTCGCAATATCTTTTTTAGCTTCAAAGGGCACGCTGTACATCATTTTATTGGTCATAAACCTACAACTTTCTTTTATATTTGGTTACAAACATGTGTCTCGTTAGTAGTAAACTTCAAAGGAGTTTAATAAATGAACACATCTGTAAAAAGGTTTTATTTTATGACCATTTTTAAACAAATTGCCTAAAGAGTTCTTATTACCAAAAGCTCAAGGCCGGTTGCAACAAGGAATACCTAAAAATTACAATACTAGGTAACTATTAGCCAATACACATTAAAACAATTACAGATTACGCTACATTGTCTGAGACGTTAGGTTGTTATAACACCAATCAATCAAACAGTCTACGTCATTCAACTATTAGCAACAGAAAATCTGTCAACAAATCTATTACACCAATCGAGCGACGCATCGACCGACGCGTCGGTTAATTTAGGTGGAATAACATTCTTATGCTTCCTATTCCAATACATATATGTTTACAAATATACATACAAGTAAATAAAATTTAAGTGTCTGCTTTTAATGTCTAAATAACAATGCCTAAAATACAGTTTATACCACACCAGCACGAAAAAGATCGTTTGTTTGCCAATATTCAGTGAGTAAAATGCGTTTTTACTCACTGAATATTTTTTTTTTATATTTTTAATTAAGGCAAATTGATTTAAATTTCGAAACACAAAATCCTTCCATTGAATAGGCGCTAAAAAAAAACAAAGCAGCCACCATGTAGGTTAGTAATAATTTATTACTAACCTACATGGTGGCTGTTTTGTTTTTTTTAGTTATAGTTATTTAATAAACTGTATGTTAATATATGTTTATTACTAATAAACATATATTAACATACAGTTTATTAAATAACTACAAACCAAACTTTTTAATTATTTTAAATTATATAAATACACGCTTATTTAGTATTTTAATGTTTTTATATTCTTGATTAACCATTAATTTTACTAAAATCAGGTACTTAATATTAGAATCTATAAATAAATGTTACGACACAAATTTCTGAACGCATTCTTAAAAAAAAGTCTGTGTCTGTGTCAGTCATCGCGAGCAACACTATAAATTATTTTCAGTTTAATTGTTTAAAATATTTTATTTCTTATTTATTAAAAATTCCAACATATATTAAATGCAATAACAATTAAATCAAAGATAATAAAAAAAAAAATTGTTTACTGGAACTTTTTAACAACAAATTGTGAATCCAGTGATGAAGAACTTTGAATCAGAAACGAGCTTTTAAAACAAGTTATTCATACTGATGACACCTTTTTAAAGTTTGTAACGTAAAATTTATATATAACAGCCTGCTTTTGCCGCCTGAATGCTATAAAAAATATGCAGATAATTATGTAATTCACAAACTTTTTACACTCACCGCTTCCATCTTAAAAGCAAGCAGAAGCCTTTGCTAGCCCGCATAAAGGTCTATCGGGTTCCGTCTAACATTATCTCCTCGCGTCAGCTTTCAAAGGACCCGTAGTACTTCGTAAAACGCCAGATAACCCCAGAATGTTAAAAGGGGAAGGATAAAGTTACTACAAAGATGATAAGGCGTAGATTATTATAAGCTTTTTAAGGATTTTCAAGGCTTTGGTGGTTTAGTGTGTGTGAGTTGATGGCTGGAGTATTTTTTTTGAAGTTTACGATGTTTTTTTCGACGCCCTGTCTTGGAATAACTCTTGTGGCGCGGAGGTGTTCACAGACGTACATTCCACACACCCAAGATCATTGAAAATACGTTTTTTATTAAATCTGCAAATAATGTATGTTATTATTATTTATTTTACGTCTTAATTTGTTCTAGATAAATTTAAAAGGGTCTTGAGACCTGGGGATTTTGACTGTAGAAGAGGTAGTAAGAATCTTAAATTTTCGTAAAAAAAGATCGTTAAAAAATAGCCTAAGAACTTTTATGAAACTAATATTATAATGAAAAATGTATACATAAAGTGGTCAAAACATGATTAATTTAATTTTTATAATATTTACATACATAACATAACGCCTATATACCCAGAAGGGTTTGGCAGAGGTGTACAACACACACACTTCACCTGTTATGTTTAGATCCCATGGGATTATCTATCGTCAACGACCGGACACAATTCCAACTCCCTGCTTCTATTGTGAATTCCCTGACGGCAATTTCACAAAAACACTTCGCCGAACCCGGAAATCAAATCCAAGACCTCGCGGTTACATGCACATTCGCTAACCACTAGACTATCAAGGCAGTTTATAATATCTGTAGGACAAAATTTTACAAAACAGCTACAGAAAAAAACACTCACAGCATCCCATAACCAAAGCAGACCCTCCTTTTAATGACACTTTCTAAAAATTCAAACTATAACTGTTACTGATATAAAATGTCAAAACCCGTTACTAAGAAGGCCGCCATTATGTCCTTGAAATATGACGTAATATGAGTTAACTGTTTAACTCAACTGTCATAACATTTATAATAGTGTTAGATTTTATTACTTGTAATAGAATCTATGGAAATGTTGTGGCTTTGAAGCCATGATTGTTTTTTTAAGGTAACAGTACCGATGGGTTTTAAAGTATTTTTTTTTAATTAACGGTAAAGCTATCTGTACTACCTGCTTTCTGCATCTTTATTCCCTTTTTTTTAAGGAAATTTTCGAAATGTGTAAAAACGCCACCGCGTGCGACGCCAAGGTCGTGGGTTCGATTCCCACTTAAGACAAATCTTTGTGTGCATGAACATGGGGGTTTGTCTTAGTCTGGGTGTTTCTATGTATAATAAGTATGTATTTACAAAAGAAAAGTATTATGTATTAGTATCAGTTATTCTAGTACTAATCGTACAAGCTCTGCTTAGTTTGGGACTAGATAGTGTTGTTGAATATTTATTATTTATTTATTTATGTCCCACAGCTGAGCTTGGGCCTCTTCTCATGAGGAAAAGGGTTAGTCCACCACACTGGCTTTGTACGGATTGGTTGAGTTCGTTCATCGTTCGGCTGAGAACTCACAGATATGTATGAAAAATCGCGTCGTAAAAATTGATTTTGTCGATGACAATGCAATAATTCGATAAAAAAAATATAAAAAAAAAATAAAAAAAAAAAACGCTCTTATAAATAAACCAAACTAAAAACTAAAAAACACGCTTTTTAAAGTACTTCTAACTAAAAAGTGAAAAATAATTCCTAATATAAGCTGAAATGTGACGATTCCGACAACTTATCACGGAGGAGATTCCGAACTTTTATTTTATTTACATAGGTTATGTTTTATAGGTCACATGGGGTGTGAAAATGGTAATGAACAAAAAATACTAGTATTATTGTGAAAAAGCGTGGGTTGCTCGATAGACGAAAAATATGGCACAGAGAACAAAATATTTTTAAACTATTATTTTTTACACTAATATTTGCATTAATTAACTTTTAAACTATCGCGTTGCATGATTATTATTATTAATATTAATTAATATTAATTATTATTAATAATATCTGCATTCTTTGGAGGCTGCGAGCTCTTAACTGCACGCTGGTGCGAGAGAAAACCACGTCGTGAGTTCTTAGTTTCAGACAGTACGGTATTTATATTAAGTATTATTAATATTAACATAACATCACGCCTATATTACCCAGAAGGGTGTGGCAGAGGTGTACAACACCCACATTTCAACTGTTATTTATTTAGTTAAAACTTTATGCACAATTTGTACAGAGGCGGACTTAATGCCAAAGGCATTCTCTACCAGTCAACCTAGGGTGGTGCAGAGCTTTAACATGGTAGGTGCACTTGTAAAGATAGTAAAAAAAAACAAAACTAACAAAACTTACAAATAAAAATAAATAATATAAAATGATAATATACTTTCTAAAGTATAAATCAAATACTATATAAACATACTTAAATATTATATATACATATATAAATACATATAACATATATACATAATATAATTATAATAGAAATATTGGATGATAAATAAAAAATCATAACCTAATGTGACGATTCCGACAACTTATCACGGAGGAGATTCCGAACTTTCATTTTATTTACATAGGTTATGTTTTATAGGTCACATGGGGTGTGAGCCTATCGCCATCTACCGGGCACAAGCCCAACTCCGTGAATTCCCTGACGGACAGCTCATAAATAACACTTTGCCCGACGCGGCAATCGAACTCGAAACCTCGCGGTGAGAAGCTATATCAATACTATGCCACCGAATAACAATATTTCCTTACGGTTTTAAAAATATAGATTGCACCCCAATGATAACAATATGTCGTCCCCTGTGACATCATAAATTTGCCCTAGCAATGGAGATAATTCCTTACTTCCTTAAAAACATTCCCACAAAAACCATTGGTACGGAACCACGATTCTTGAAGAAATATCTCATGTCTTGGTCCTAATATTAGGGTACAATGCACATGGAAAAAGAGACTTTATTCAATAATACATAAAGTTAAATTTTGTATAAACGAAATGGTTATCTTCATCAACAATCGTGTAAGCGATTTAGAGTTTTATTTGTTGATAATTTAGGTTGATATTGGTCTGTGTTAGGTATAGTTAATTTAGTGTTTATACCCACCTGTCGTGTCAATTTTTAAATTACAGACATAAACATACTTATAGGGAATTCACGGTCGGGCAAGAAAATGGACAATTTTAAATTGTCTGTAAATTGGGGCAGTTTTGTGTTTTTAAGGGCTTTGTCAAAATGTTTTTTTCGTTACCCGAATTTTACCTAGTTAAAATGAGTACTGAAGGGAAGCTGTGGTTTTATTAAATAAATATCACAGTACACACACAACGCCATCTAGTACCAAATACCAAACTAAGCAGAGCTTTTAAAAAAATATTTCAATACCAGATTCATTAAAATGTTATCCTAAAATAATAAAATTGCATTCAAAATAGTTTAATCCCTCATTTATACGCTACTTCATACAATTCGGAGGTCACAATTAGTTGGTCCATTCAACTTGAATCTATATTGGCGATAAGCGGGCGTAGGCTGATGACGTCACGGTAATAGTATTATTGTACGAAGTATTCTTAAAAGAAACACTAAAGTAAAAGTAAAGTACGTATTTGCATTCTAAAAATAAATGGCAAATATAAATATTTATTTAGCACCAAAACGTGTTCTAAATACATGAATAGACAATTTTACTTTTTTAACGCGGCAAAAAAATGCGATCGTGGTATAATGACGTCACTTTCAATGAATCCGGTTCGTGATGAGCATGTTGTCGAATATGAACGTAAATTTTAGTTACGTATATCAAGTGCGATGGTGGTGTAATGGTCAGCATAGTTGCCTTCCAAGCAGTTGATCCGGGTTCGATTCCCGGCCATCGCACACTTTTTGCTGTTTGTTACTAATTTTTTTATGATTTTTTGTTAGTATTTTGTAGAACCATGCCTACACACTTTTTTTACATTTTATGAATTATTTATTATTATCGACTGATCACAACGCGCCTCTATTTCTTGCATTTGCTCAGTAGAACTCGATGAGAATGGTTACGAGGTACTTAAACGTACTTTTTCTTTTTTGACACGCTTATATTAACTTCACCTGTATGTATGTAACCGACTCCTTTGGACTCGATTTTGACCCACTTTAAACGGACAGATTTCATTAAAATTTTGCACACCTGTCAAAGATCGATGACAATGCAATAATTCGATAAAAAAAAATAAAAAATTAAAAATTAAATTTTAAAAAATATATATTACGCTCTTATAAATAAACCGAACTAAAAAGTAGAAAATAAATAATAGTTTAAAAAACTAAAAAACACGCTTTTAAAGTACTTCCAACTAAAAAGTGAAAAATAATAAAATTCCTAATAATATAAGCTGAAAATGGTACCTAATGAACAAAAAATACAAATTTTTCACTTTTTAGTTAGAAGTACTTTAAAAGCGTGTTTTTTAGTTTTTTTAAACTATTATTTATTTTATCAAATTTTCATTAAAATGCACTATGAGCCGAATTAAAGCTACTATCTTCCCGTTCATACATAATCAAAGAGTATCGATCTTTCAATACATACAAACAAACAATCAGATATTGATTAACATATAAATAGGTATTTGGATTGATTTTAATTAAAATTTCTAAGTTGATTTAAAGTCAATCTAAGCTCCGGTGTCAAATCATTTTATTGCAATAAGTATTATAATTTAATTAGTTAAGTTTTATTTTAATTAGATATTTTTTTGTATCTTGATGTTTGATTTAACGTGTTCAAGCGCCCCTTGGGGCCCAGGGAAATAAATTACAACTTTTATCGCGTGCTCAAGCACTGCCTGTACGTAACTATATAGGTATAGGTATATATATAATCAGTTCTATTTGTGTCACTTGTCCGTTTAAACCAGAATAAAATGATTAACAAAAGTAAAATTGAAAGATTGATGGATCGTTATTTAAATGGCACAACGCCCGCCTGTGTAAGACATCTAAGCTATGTGAAGAATCCAGACTGTCTTTTTCTTCTTAGCATACTAGCTTCCCCGTGGCTTTGCCCGCAATTTACCTTATAGCGTAAGAGCTAGTGGCAGACTGACCTACGTCATTTTATAAAAACTTAAAGTTTCCATGTTTCTACTTCTAGAAGAGGTTAAAACGATTACTATCGGTGATATTTAAAAAAAGTTGCTTAAAAAGTCACGTATGCATAATTTATGGCAGTCACAAAGCATAGTTTCAACCCTAGACGCCCCTAAACAACAACTTTTAATATCTCCCAAAGACAGATCAGACAAAAACATTGAAACTTTCAGCTTTTATAAAATGACTTATCCACCGGACACAATACAAACCCCGTGATGCTATTTAAGAAATTCTCACGGAAAAATCTACTACTACAGCTGCTAAGAAAAAATAACACTTGCGTATAATCACTACCCAACGAGGTTTTTTTTTGCGATAAGAAATCATATAAAGGTGTTTTGCTTATGTTGCATATGGGTGTACTTATGATCTATGTTTACATATTTTTTTTGACGGAATTCCCGAAAAAAAACCACAAAGATTACCGACGTAAGTTCGTGTTGTCATTTTAATATTTAGCAGTAATTTTCTTGCTTGTCTTACTTTAGTGTCCGACCAACACATGTTTTTAGTTGCAATACCTTTAAAAATTTAACTGAAAATAAGATAAAGTCAAAAAGTCAAAAGTCTTTATTTGCTTACTAAGTGTATACAGTTAGGTCTTAAATATTAAAATACAGATCTTGATAACTTAGTAGCCCTTTTCAGGCGTTGCATAATTCGATAACTCAGTGGGAGTCACAACACACAGTAATATTTAGAAAAAATAACATAAAACACAGTTTTATAAATCTTAAATCTAAACAAATAATAGTTAATTCTCTCATAATAATGTATTACTAACCAGCGTCTTGCGGTTTCACTTAGCGGACAAAATTAACTTATGTTGTGGGACTGGTCCCATCTACCTCCATACTAAATTTTATCAAAATCGTGTCAGTCGTTTAAGCGTGGCGACGTAACAGATTTTTTTTTATTTTTTTATTTTACACTCAGCTGCTCACTGTGCTTATAGTTTCCTAATGCGCACAGATCTATAATAATAATAATTGAAGAAAGAAAACTGATTGTGAAAATAAAAAAAAACAATTATGGTAGAACTACATCATAACAGTACCTACCTAAGAAAAAAAAACGATAGGTACTTATTTAGTTTTAAATTCAGTTTCGGTCGCCCACCATCAGCTTAAACATATTGTGGTTTACCAACCAGACTTATTTACTTAAGTTATTTAGGAAAAATCATTTAGCCACGACTTGTCAACAATATGCAAACAAATACTGGAAATACTAATAACCTCTCTAATACAAATTTCGTCATGTACCATCTAAAAAGTGACTGCATGCTGACTTTGAAAATATCCCCGTGAACCGTATCTGTGCCACAAGGAACATTATACCTACACTGTGCTACGAAAGTGGTGCTAGGTGCTATGCAATTATCACCTTAAAGTGGCCATGCGTAAACTTAACTGATAGTACCTATTTGTCTAATAAGGCATTAGAATCAGACCTGAAGATTTGAATAAAAATTTGGAAATTTTGAAATTCGAATCGATCCTTCCTCTGTGATTCATCAATTTCATCATCCACCTGTCCTTAACCCGACTTGGTGTCATCGCAATATGTTTTATCCTTTAATTCTTTCTTATCAGTCATCATCCTAAAACTCACTTACACCCTTCCAGCCATGTCATTGTTCACACAATTGATCTTTCTTCTCATCAACCTTTTTCACTGATATACAGTTCAATAAACTTAGGCTTCGCAAAGAATCAGATGTTCTTCTGCGGGCTCGACCCTGCTAGCCGCGCCACCCACGCGGTCCTGATAGCCCGGTCTGACCAACGGGCCCATCCGGAACCCACCCAGCGACCTGGCTGTCTTGGCAGACAATAGCAAGACAGACCAATAGATAATAGACAAATATTTATTTTCTCACCACAATAATAATTTAAATACAACAGTCCTTTAATCAAATATAAATATTTATACTAAATAAAAATATTATTGTGTAAGACTGGTGCCTAAACTAGGCGGAAGCCTGTATTTCAGGTCACCAGTTCACCCGCCCGGTCTACAATTGATACAATTTGATACATGTCATATACCGTGTGATGTTGCTCAATAAAAACGTTCTAAAAGTGGGGTGCATGAAAGGAGCCTCCCCGAGTGACGTACACAACGATTCTCTACGTCCGGCGCACCCTGGGCAATTCGCAAGTTCTTTAAAGCGAATTGGCTAATCCTTTCACCACGATGGCAAGTCAAAATAAAATTTGACTCTGCCATGGACACGACGAAGAAGAGAAGAATAGTGAAAGCGTCTGGATTAGAATAGGAGTATGTTTGTGTGTGTGTGTGAGTGTGTGTGTGAGTGTGTGTGTGTGTGCCTAGATTGATTACCCCGACACCCCAAGGGACTCTACAAAAAGAACATCGAGTTCATGAAGACGATCCTTTTGCAAAAGCATAATTTGGCCACGAGCTCATTCAAACACCTTTATGATTAGTGCACTCCTAATTAAATGCCAGACTAACGAAATTAAGATGATTATCGAATTCACGTGACCTTGACTCAGCTATGGATAATGTTTTGGTTCATTTCATACTACCTACGCAGTATTCAGGATTGATCAATGAAGGTTTTAGTGTTTAATTCTCACCCATGGCTTTTAACTGAATAGAAAGAGCATAAAATTAAAGATATCACTTTAACGTAACCATAATGGTACTCGGTAGTACAAAAACTTCAAGATGCTTGTGACTGCTATTTTGCAATAGCTCTTCCTCCTACTAACATCTTTAAATTTTATACGATTGTACTTCATTGGTTACTAAAATCAGTTATAGAATACCAACTAGAACTCATTGCCGTAACCCATGTCGACTATTTGCAACAACTGTTTGTCGTACTAATGCAGGTAAACGCTCTCCAATGTACCGTCTTGTTCATAATTACAACACAAACTTTAATTCAATCGATATTATGGCAACGCGTCCCAGTATATATAAAAATAGAATTAGCATCCTCTTAAAATAATATTATTATTTACTCTCTATATTTCATACTCGTGCATGACTCTTACCTTATAATTAGTTTTTATTAGTAAGCTGTGGTAAATGGTGTTGGTGACACAATTGTTAAATAATATGTAAGCATACCATAGATTAATAAGTATTGTGTTACTGTTTGTTTACCCAAATAAATAAAGAAATAAAAATAAAATAAGAACAGTATCGTATTTTTTTTGGACTTGATACGGGATTTGAACCAATGAACTACTTCCTTTTTCTTTAAGATAAAATAATTGTTGGTTTTTTTCTTTGACCATACAACAAGAAGAAGGAATTGGCAAACTCACTTGAAGATTTGCGTCTATTAGGTTTCCGAGAATGCTCCTATTATGACTAATCTTATCCCAAAATTAGAACCTGGACCAGCAAGAGTCCCTTCTAGCGAACCTTAACCAGCTGTGACTCAATACAACATCACGGGTCTTTCCTATGATGAAAAGATTGCCCGGGATTCCCTGGAGGACTATTGTAGACTTGGATAAAACATGTTAATTGATGATTAAATGAGAGATTAAGAAGTGAGTCAGTCTTCGAGGATTTTGATAATTGTTACAGGAACAATACAGACAATTAGTGCATATTTGCGATATTTTGATAATGAAATTATCCTTTGTTTTACTTACAAAGAATACTGTTTTACTTACTTACTCATCAGCTCGTCCGTCAGTCCACATACCGATTACTTGGGGTAGATATGATAATAATATATTATTATCTATCCTTTCATACGTTCCTATCATAGTATTTTTTTTTATTATGTTCCTATGAAACGTTGTCGCCCTCTACGTGTGCCCGTGAAGTCCTAATGCAAGTCACAAGCAAGGGAGTAGCGTTGCAACCTACTGGGCAAAAACAATATTAATAAAAAAATAGAAACCAAAAAGCCATTGACACGTAAGAAGAAGAAATGTGATCCATGTAGTAATTTTCTAAATGATAAAAGTAAAACGCCTCATGAGAAGTAAATCAATTTCAAATGTTTCATGTGGTAAATGGTGAATATTTGACGTAGATTATAGAAACTGGGCATTTATAGAGCTTGTTAAAAATGTATACGAAATATTTTATTTTTTAGTTTCAGGGCTTACATTTTTATTTTGCAAAACTAGAAGCCTAATATAGCACCAATAATTAGCATGACCTACATAATTGAGTGAAGGAAACGGTATGCGTATTATTTATATGTCTACGAAATTTAAATTTCTGTCAATCAATTATCGACCGTATTTATAAGGTTATAAGGATGCACTATAATCTCGAAATCGACTGTTTCCTTTACAGAATCGTACCACGGCAAGGGTCGTACTTACATCTCTAGTCCATACTGGATAAGACAACAACAGTTAACAATTATTATACAAGAACCTTTCAATCCCTAATCACAAAAGTCTCTACACCTAGTAAACAAACACTCAGGATACTTACGAGTAGCTCCGCAAGTTTTTACATTAAGGTGAAGTTGTCTCCATCAACGTAGACATTCAAGTAGGGTAATACCTCCGAGTTTATACTGTGTATAGGCTTTTAGAGATTAGCCTTTAAGTCTTTATATGTGTTAGTAGGTTTAATGTAGATCTCACTAAATATCCACATTTCACCTGTTATGTTTTGATTTCTGCATCGTTGGTCTAGCGGTTGGTTGGTGTATGCAGCTTTTCACTACGAGGTCCTAACGAGGGTTCAATTCCCTGGCCAGGCAGAAGAGTTATTGGGGTTTTTTCCTTCATGAAATTACACACGGAGCATAAATTGGCTGGAAAATGGCGATGGGCACACCCTCTACACACAGGACCTAAAGTTAAGAAGTGCAATGTGGGTGTTATCCTTCTGGGCGAGAATAATATAGACGTTATGTTTTGTTATTTTTTTATTCTTATTTTCACAAAATATATGTGTAGGCAGTTATTATTATGCTGGATCCACATGCTTGGCAAACAATGACAAAAAACGAACAACTAACAGCAAACGCCAAGATGTGGACGGGTGTGTTATAGTATGAACATAGTAAAAATAGATAAGTAGGCCAACTCTCGGCGTTTAGGAGCGCACGATACCTAAACTTGCTCGAGGCGCAGGGTTGTCACTTGTCAGATTGATATTTTAAATTACCTGTACTGAAATTATTTTTTTAATTATAAAAAAACGTTTTTTTTAAAAAACAAAGCTTTTATTTATGTCAAGTCAAAGTCAAATCATTTATTTCCATGGGCCCGAAAGGGCGCTTGAACACGTCAAAACAAACATCAACGTTCAAATAAATAAAATTAAAATAAAACTTAAGCTAATTAAATTATAATATTAATTGCAACAAAATGATTTAAATCACCGGAGCTTCGATTGATTTCAATTCAACTTTGAGGTTTGAATTAAAATCAATCCAAGTACCAGCTCCGATGGATATTGCATCATGAGAAGAGCTGGTGAGAAACTCATGTTCACCATCTTTTCAAATAATTCATACAATTTTGTTTGTTTATTGACAATAATTGTTATGTGTAAGTTATAGCAACCAAAATACAATATCTTTTGACTCGCGAAGACATTTTGCAGTGCAGCGCGTAACCGTACCTAATTTTTTAAACAAACACCGACCGCTCACAGTAATGACACGGCCCGCACTACCGGTGACCGAGTGAGTGGCCGAGCCGCGTAGTGTGCGTGCGTACGTACATGAACCCGGAGCGTGGCAAGCGCTACGCGTACGTACAAACGGCGCGATTTACCTTTGTTAGAAGATAACATACTTATCTATTTTTACTATGGTATGAACGCACCTTCTCGATGTTTTATGTTTGTCTCTGCCTCTTTCTTTGTCCGGCTCCGTGAAATGTCAATTTGTTTCCGCATATATTATTTCTATTTATTAATATTAAATATAGTTTGTTGTTAAATTCAATGCTTTCATTTATCAACAGGTTATGGGCCCAGAATGTTTATGTTTGCATTTTTCGGTTCGTGTTTGCCAGTCTTCGGTCGGTGTCAGTTTCCTTCACAAATCAAGGAATGTTAATCAACAGTTTGCTATGACGCTTTTGTTTGACGTATGCTGTTCGCTGTTTAGCGTTTGCACCAGTCAGCAGCTGGAGCCGGCATTAGGTAAGCGTAATTTCATAACAAATAATGGTACGATAGCTACTGTCAAAGTGTCAACAAAGATTAAATTACTTTCACTAGTTAATTCGCTTCGTACTATCTTTATGAGTCGGCTAAATTACCCAAGTCTGTACATACAACATATATTATCAAGCTTTAATTATACATTTCCATTATAAGCTGGTCTTGCAATGCACGGGCAGTCTATTCAATGCAAGACCATTTTATACTGGTAATGTATACAGCAGAGCGTCGATTATCCGAACTATAGGTTGACCGCTTAACTGAGACTTCGCCTGCGGGGTACAGGGGCGCGGGGGTATGGCGACAAAGGGGAATGAAACAGCTGCGGGCGGTGGGCAAATTTTTGTGATTGTTCATTACGTTCGCTACATGGGTAGCGATCGCATGTGTTAACTGTTGCAGACACCTTGTGAGAGGTACACATGTAATGATAATCTCAAGATGAATCGAAAAATCTTCAGACATAAAGTAAACAGTCAGTGCAAGCAAATGGCTTTTAACGTATACATAAATTTTAGAAAAAAGAAACTGGACCCAAAAAAAGTTTTGACTTTCTTACGATTTAATTATATGTTTAGATAAAAAATAGTATAATAGTTTATTCTCAATTATTTTATTTACGTACATAAGTTTATTAAAATTTTGTATCTTCTTTACTATTTTTCATTTGATAAATCACTATTTCTTTTTTCCTATGATGTCACATATCTTAGGAAATATCTTGGTACATTTCATCTCCTGTATGTTTCATTAAGTGCCCCCACCGCCCGCAGCTGTTTCAGTCCCCGTTGTCGCCAAACCCCCGCGCCCCTGTACCCCGTAGGCGAAGTCTCAGTTAAGCGGTCAGCCTATAATTGGGGGACGTGGGTGTTCGGAAAACCGGTATTTTCGGATAATCGAACTACATATTTCGAAGTATATATAATCGAATATATGTAGAACTAAAATCGAAGTAAACATGTATTGATTCAGCCATATATATTTACGTACAGGTAAATGAAAACCATATTATTTGCATTTATATCTTTAATGACAAATAGGAAATAAACAAAAAAAGTGCAGACAATCTTGTAGTAAAACTTGTCTTTACTTGTTACAATTAAAAAAATCTTGAATCTTCTTCTGCCTAAGCAAGCCTACCCGCTTACGAGCGGCTAGATCACGTACTTTATGGAGAACACATATTTGATACTGGTCGCGAAGCTGCTTACGAGTACAATAACAAGTGCGCGACAAGCGACAAGTACGCGACTACTGTTCGGATAAGCGGTCGTTCGGTTGATCGACGTTCGGATAATCGACGCTCCGACTATGTACACAATATACGTCTGTTTGATCTGTTATCTTGCAGAAATATGAGTTTGCAGAAACAGCGGCGGGGAAAACTGACGTGACAATTAGTAACAGGAAAGAGTTCTTTAAGATGTAAGAAACAAAGAAAACGACGTGAATGTAGATATTTTTCTTTTGATGACTGATACAGATATTGAAGAAATTTGCTAAATAGAACAAATTTAATTACAACAAAAAAACAATATAGAAGCCTTTAAAATTTGAGAGTAGGCCCTCGATTTCTCCAGGATTCCATCATCGCATCGTAACCTCAAAAAATTTAGACCACACGACAAGTATATTCTTTTAGACAAAAAGAATTTCTTTAATCGTTCCAGGCGTCTTCGAGTAATCGGCGAACAAACATAGAAAAAAAAAATACAATCGAATTGAGAACCTCCTCCTTTTAAAGTCGGTTAAAATTAAAACATAATTATAAAGATTGGTACATCCGTGTAGATTTTAGTAAATTAAAACATGTCAGATTTGTTTTTTAAAAGCCATTTCCTTTCACTAACCACAAATAAGGAAATAAGTGAGTTTATTTAACTTACAAACAAATACTTATTTCTCTACAACACACTTTAATCACGTTTTGCCCCATGTTTTTCGAGGGCGTAATTCACTCAATTTGTCCCCTAAGAATAACATGCCATTCTTGACATTTCGATTCGACTATGACGTAGTTAACAACAGAGAAACGTCAAAAGAAAAAAAATATACGTTCCTATATTGATTACTACGTCATAATAATAGCAGCCCTGTATCTAATACATGTCCAACTGCTGGGCTCGGGCCTCTTCTCATGATGAGATAGGTTAGGCCATAGTCCACCACGCTCTCCAAGAGCGGATTGGTTGACATCACACAGCCACGAGCACTTTTTAGGCACTCTCAGGCATGCAGGTTTCCTCACGATGTTTCCTTCAATGTTAGCGAGCGATAATTTATATGTTAAATACACACATCTTCGAAAAGACGAATCTTAACGATTTATTGACAGAGGTGTGTGCCTTAGGTTCGAACCCGACACCTTTGCCTTTGCAGTCTTAAGGTCTACCACTCGGCTATCGCTGCTTCACTACGTCATAGTCGAATCTAAATGTCAAAAAAAAACATACCGGCCGAATTGAGAACCTCCTCCTTTTTGGGAAGTCGGTTAAAAATATATAACAAATTCTCACTATTTGGTGCTATATGGTATACAATGCTACTGCCCCTCTTTCTCAGACAAATCTTTTCTATATCTATTTGGTGTTTTTTGTAAATTCTACTGGCCCACAGCCATAGTGACCTCATATTTTATTACTTTTACCCACAAGAGATAAGATAAATTGTATGCTATGTGAAATTGAGAGCTGGCATTTCTGGTTTTCTTGTTCATTCAAATATTTGGATAATGTTTGTTGACAGTTTCTGTTTTGATAAAGATGGAAATGTTAGTTGTTTGTCAACCGACTTCAAAAGGAGTTTCAAAATGTACGTAGACTTGAGACTGCCTGATTCGCAAAGATGAAAAGCAACTAAGAGGTGAAAATAAATAATGTTTCCGGAATTTTAAAGGATTTCTCAAAAACTTAAACTGTGAAAATAAGATGTCTTCACTTAATCAACATGGAGAGGAAATAAAAGCAAATATAACATAACATAACATCTCGCCTATATTACCCAGAAGGGTGTGGCAGAAATGTACAACACCCACAATTCACCTGTTATGTTTAGGTTCCATTGGACAGGGGGTGAGCCTATCGCCATCCACCGGGCAAAATTCCAACTCCATGATGCTATTGCGAATTTCCTAGCGGCAAGTTCACAAATAACACTTTGCCCGACCCGGGAATCGAACCGAGACCTCGCGGTGAGTACTCGCATACGTTAACCACAAGACCCGATGGTCTTGTGGTTAACGTATGCGAGTACTCAGTAATAAAGACAAATAAACATCTATTGTCTTCAAAGGAATCATAAAAAAAAACTAAACTAAAAAGTAGAAAATAAATAATAGTTTAAAAAAACTAAAAAACACGCTTTTAAAGTACTTCTAACTAAAAAGTGAAAACTCTTAGGCAGTTGTCTCACCAACGACGAGAAAACGACTAACTATCGGCTATTTTCTCGCTCAAGAAACGTACAATAGATATACTTTCTGTGTGAACAAAAGAGATGCATATACAAACAGTTAATCGCTGACTGTTCACACTGCCGGCGAGCACTCGCTTCACTAGTTTGTCGCTGAGCGACAAGAGCTATGAGGGATAACACTCGCTCGGCGATACTCGCCAAGCGATTAGAACTCACGCCGAGAGAGCAACCAGTGGTCATTTCTCTACAGTGCGTATCTGTATCCGCCTCACTCGCACGCTCGCTTATAGCCGAGCTACACAAATATCGGAAAAACGCACTCGCTCCCCGTGTCTCGCTAACTCGTTTCTAGTTCTAGCTCTACTCGTTACTCGTTAATCGTTGCCGGTGAGACAAGTGCCTTATCGAGCAACCCACGCTCTCACGTGTTTTTTTGAACTATTATTTATTTTCTACTTTTTAGTTAGGCTTATTTATAAAAGCGTTTTTTTTTTTTTTTTTTTTTTATCGAATTATTGCATTGTCATCGATCTTTGACAGGTGTGCAAAATTTTAATGAAATCTGTCCGTTTAAAGTGGGTCAAAATCGAGTCCAAAGGAGTCGGTTACATACATACATACATACATACATACAGGTGAAGCTAATATAAGCGTGTTAAAAAAAAAGATAACAATGAATTTATCAACTACATATTACATAAAATCACAGCTAATAAAACAACATAGAACTATGAACCATACGTCAAGGGCATATAATATCAGTTTTATAGAAGTCATAAATTGAACGCTTCACGCATTCTTTAAGCCGGGTCCATACCTAACCATTTAATATTTACGTTTAAGAAAAGAAGAAGAAAAGAAGTTTTCTACAATCTGGACGAATTTTATGATCTGCCGATAGAATTATTGATTGCTTGATGCATTTTAATATTATTAACTTTAATATTGACATTGATTACATAATTGATTCTGACGATTTATTTATTACTTATAATTTTAAAATTATATTTATAAAATTAGTATCTTATTATAATTTCTAATGTAATGTACTTCATTCTTTATTATTTCTATCTTTAATTTTAATAAAATATGTATGATGAGTATTTCCTTTAAAATCCTCTACTGAATGTGATTTTTATAATGTTATTTATTATTTTACGTGGTATTTGGTTTATATTATAAGAAAATGTAAAAAACTGACATGTAACATTGAGTTATCTATAAAGAATTACATCGTATTGTATTGTAAGGCCAACAAAGTTCAACGAACGCGTTCGTTGGTTCCTGTCAAAAAAGTTTTTGACGGCTTAGAGAACGGCATTGATCGTTCATTTTATAAGCGTTCGCTAGCAATCTAAAGCGTGGCGGTAACATCAAAAGATTCGTTTGCATTCGCCACGATTTGCATTCTACCAACAAATCCGTTCGCTTGCCTTCGTTGGTTTCTGTTACAGAAGTTTTGGACGGCTTAGAGAACGGCATCGATCTTTCATTTTATTAACCTTCGCTGACATCTGAAGCGACGCGGTAACATCAAAGGATTCGTTGGCGTTCGCTAAGTCATCCAAATTAAACCAACGAATCCGTTCGTTTGCCTTTGTTGGTTAAGTGTGGATCGGCTTTAATAAAACATATGCGGGGAAACCCAACGTTTCTACATTCATTAAACAATTTTTAGAAGTGAGAAATCAAATCGTAATCAAAACTATGAACTAAATTACTAAACAGTTACATAATTTAATTATGTAATGATTTTCGATGCCGCTAAACTCAAGTTTTGGAGATTAATTATTATTGGTATTGCCATTGGATTAAATTTTAGACCTATAAAGTTACGGACAGCCCTAACCACGCGATATATGTGGTAATACTTTCTGGTGGCAGAATGGCGCCACAACAAGCGCGTAGTGATTTTGTCTGTGGTTGGCTATCACCTGTTATGTTTAAGTCCTACCTATGTGATAGGAGGTGAACCCATAGCCATCTACCGGGCACAAATACAACCCCGTGCTGCTATTGAGACTTTCCTGAAGAAATAATCCCAGATAGCACTTTGGCCAACCTGGGAATCGAACCCGAGACCATCACAAGACGTAAGGATCTAAACAAATTTTTGATTTGTATTAGACAAGATTCGAGACTCAACTGTTTAGGCCCTGCGTTGATAAATCAGTCAGTCGGGCGTACAATTAAATAAGTACACATCCGTCATCTACCTATATTTATATATTCTATGAGTATTACGAACTCATTCTACAAACGAATCCGTAACGCACTATCTAATTTAAGATTCGTTCGATGGTGGGGAAAACCTTCCTTCATAGAAATCATTGAATTTGTTGTTCCAGTGATTGTTTACGCACGCAACATACGCATTTGTGAGCTCATTTGGGCCACATAAGCATGGAATAATTTCTGCCATGAATCATTTTCGTGAAAATTTCGTATAGACTTCTTGATGTTTCTTCGCCAGATGTCAAAATAAAAATCGCGGATTATTTTTAAAACACGTCCATGAGGTCAAAAAAACTGTTAGGAGCTCGTCAAAGCCGGAGCGATCGATCTAGCAGGTTAAGCAATGCTTACTGCGTTGGGCCGTTAAATGGGTGACTATCTTAATCTGTGACAGTTGTTACGGGTAGCCAAGGCCAGAATGTCTGATGCGAAGATAATAGATGTGAAGAAAATTTACGGTTATACTTTTGCAACAATTGGACCGTCAAATTTCAAAGAAAATTTGCCCCGGGTTGGGTAAAAGCTGTCAATTTTTTTTTTTTTTTACGGTATATAATCCCACCCACACGCCCACCATTGTGACTCCTGTGACGCCAGATCTACAGCGGTAACCAACTGAAAGACACCGTGCATGACACACGGGCAATCCCAGGGAGAGTTAAAATTGTCTTGGAACCCGCAACGAATTTAATCAGAAGTATATAGTTCACAGACTATGATTAGTTGGAGTTGGAAAGTATGTATCTTTACTTCCCTCCAAAGCAAAGCTGTCATATCTATACATTTCTAAACTTTGACGTGTATTTTATCTTGAACGCGCAGTGAGAATAATGTAATTTAAAACTTATAGTTCTCTCTATTTAAATACTTGCTCTCTGATGGCAATCGCTCCACGTAAGATACAGATATTTAACTAAATCCGATTGACCAGAAACCGACCCCAATGTAATTGGGAAACAGATTAGATAATTATGGTATACGAGAAGTTGCGAAAACTGCAAGAAAATCTTGCTTGATATACATTGCATTCTTTTAAAATATATCCTTTTGAATTATTTTATTGCAGATTCAATGACATCTTATTTTTATATATTATTATATTTTAGTTTATTGTTAATTTGATTGACACATGCCAGTATATGTCCTAACTTGATTTTCAAAATGGCCGACCATTCCCGCTTTAGGGTATACTGCCGTGGTATAACTAAAATGCCGTTATCTGCTCAAACCATTTTTTTGGATACCAAATAAAAACCGCGGCAAAAATTTAAACCGATGTAACTTTTCGATGATAAAACTTATTTTATCTTTGAATCTCAAATAAGTTTTGTCAACGAAAAGTATGTAACGGTTTAAATTTTTTCCGCGGTTTTTATTTGTTATCCAAAAAAATGATTTTAGCAGATAACGGCATTTTAGTTATACCACGGCAGTATATAAGTCTTGTGCGACAATTCCAAGAAACGATGCTTCCGTAAGAGATCCAGTAAGTCATAAGTCACAATTTCCTTACGAATTCATTCAATGCAAATTCAAGGTCACACTGAATCATAACTGTGCCATAAATTCTCTATCTCCCATATTAAAATGCTAATGTATTCAAAACATTTATTTGAAACCGGAAATGTACCTGTTTATATTAATTTGTAGTTAAAACTCGATTCTGTATACCTAGTTTTATTGGCGAATCTTCAAACCTACTTTCTCTAATAATACTATGTAGATCATCTTATAGTGGTCTACTTAATATCTTTATAAATAACCAACATAACTTGCACCGGTCTTGATCTTGACAACTATGCAAGAGACCAGGTTATATTGGATATACTTGACTTTTGTATTACTATCATTATAATTTGACCTCTTCATATTGTCACACCGATGCATTGTACGTGACAGATCAGCTAACACTGGTGCAATGTATTGCTTGTACTACCACCATTATATCTTGGGCCTCCGCAAAGATTCTTAGAAAGATCAAGTTATAATGGTTAACTATAATGTTATCAAACAAATCCATTATTACCTGATCCTTTATGTAGTTTAGTATCCTAATTAGTATTCCACAGACATTATGTTATTGTTCGGTGTTTTTGTTTGTTCTTTTCTTTGAATCAATGACTACGATACTATGTAAGAAATTCATGGAAGTTTTTAGTGACGAATTTTCTTGAGTTTTTGAAATGAATGACAAGGCTTTATTGATGGAACGATAAGTTAGTTGGTTATGACTTAGGCTAAAGGTACGCCGGAAATGCGACAGTATCTTTGCAAATAGGTCCATAATATATGTATGATTCGTCATCGCCTTACCGCACAAAAATTAAGTAACTACATATTTGGATCTTTTCACATCAAGTAGATAGAACGCCCTAAGTAAATACATAATCCAATTGTCCCAGTGACATGGCCAAGTACTTACTATAATACAGTTTAAACATAATTTAAAAGACATCCTCCATAAGTATTTGTTTCTCAGTCCTTCCACATCAGTGTGCACATATGTGTTATGTTAAGATCCAGATTTGAACTGTACATTAGCTACTTTTAATGTGTTTTGTTCGCCTATATAAATAAATAAATTCCCTCTCAAAATCACACCCAGTCTTAGAACATTTTTTGCGACCACACAAAGATTAGTTCCGTCTGGAAATCGAACATAACACAAAAATAAAATCAATTTATTTATACAATTTATTAGTACTTAGTGAGTGCCACAATGTCTCCTTTTAAATTCTATGAAATCTTGTGAAAAAGTAGAAGATATGATTTGTATTATTTACATTATTTAGAACGCCAGAAGCAATTACACTATCCAATGATTCCAACGACAAAGCCAAATAAACACATTCACTCACACAAGCACACCCAGTCTGAGAACAAATCATTGCGAATCAAACAAAGATTTGTCCCATGTGCCGATCGAACACACATCACCAGTGCACTAGAGAGCAGCGAGGCGACCGCTTAAATCAAGTAATTAAAGAAATGAAGTAATTACCACCAGTTTGCTGAAACTTGTAAGCCCCTAACATGTCCAAATGACACGCTCAAAACAGTCAAAAGGGGTCTATAAGAAAGTAAGTATGCAGAAGTGGTACGAAAAATTTGGCCAAAACGTAGCAAACGTGTAGTACAATCTTGTTAACATAAGAAAGTACCCAAGAGACAATTAAAACGTAATTTATCAGGATTAGTGCTTGTAGAGAATCGGCTGTGTTCTCATTTACTGACCGCAAGCACGAGTGCAATTTAATAAACAAGAAAGTTAGATTCACTTTCAGTCATAACGCTAAAATAGTCGTTTTTAGTATAACTGTGTTCCATTTTGGAATTTAATATATTTTTTTAAATTAAGTTGTTATTAAAGATAAAATGAAATTTATATGCGGCTATTTTTTTTTTCATGTATATATAGTTAGGCATATATTTAGTTTTCTCCCTTATATTATAGTGTAATTTTAAATGTTAATATTAAAGATATAAATAATATGCGGCTTGAATAAACTGTGAATATGCGCTGTCTCGGTCGCTCTTACCTTACTTACTCTACATACTACAACTACTGCAAGTGTCTGAGACAGTGTATTTTCGCAGTTCATGTGACCCGCCTTAATCTTTGATTATATATACAGGGTGTAAATGTCATCGTGACGAAGCGAGTACATTATTCTGAGACTCCGGGTGCAAATTTTTGTAACTTGATTTGCAAAACGCAGAGGTGCGTTTTACGTGTTATGTTTAGGTCTCATGGGAGAGGGGGTGAGCCTATCGCCATCCAGTGGGCACGATTTCCGGGTGAATTTCACAAATAACACTTTGCCCGACCCGGAAATCGAACCCGAGATCTCGCGATGAGAGGCACATACGCTAACCACTACCCCATCGAGGTAACTCCAAATTAATACATAATTTAAGTTAATGGTTATTGTGTATCTGTCTATTAACCGGCTATTTTCTTTTATGTACGTTCTCTCTTCATAAAGTACTCAGGTGTCTAAATCGCAGTTTTCTTATGGAGATAGAAAGTAATAACAATAAGAAATTAACGGACCATCTCTAATACATTTCACACAGCCAAAATTATAAAATAAACGTAAATATACTCTGTACAACATTTAGCTACCTTGCTTTTATAATTATTTATCATTAGATACAGCTGCTGAATGCAAACGAAAGATTAGATACATCAATTGTCAGACAGAAAGATGACAGCAGTGTTTTAGTAATAGTATCCCAAAGACACTCTTTTTTTTTCTTTTGTTATGCTTGTAATACTATGTTTGTATGTATCTGTATATTTTTCTTCTTATATTACAATTATTATTGTATTCTTAACAAATGTTGTGTACGCCTGTCATAGGTAAAATGTAAATGTTGTAAATGTTTTTGTTCGGAGTGTATAAATTTGTTAACTATTGGTGTACATACCTCAATAAATAAATAAATAATATTTAAGTTCAAAATAAAAATACTTTGCTTTTTTTGGGTCGTTATCATCATTATTAAGCCTCTCGTAGTCTACTACTGGATATAAGCCATCTCCCAATTTGCGCCACAACACCCAGTCCTTCGCTTTTCAAATCCAGACCCTCCAGCGACCTTCTTCAGGTCTTCAGTCTACCAGGTAAGGAGGCGTCCTACCTTACAATTGATTCACTTTCTGTACGCACCTCCAAATCAAATGATGGCAAAGCATTTTTTTTTACTTGCCTACGGGTGTATCCCACTGCTGGGCAAACGCCTTTCCCCATAACTTCCACGTCTTTTTGTCATTTGCTATCCCTCAAAATCAAAATCAAAATCAAAAATCTTTATTTGCAAAATATGGGTAACAAAGTCCCTGATCAATCGTTCTGAAATGCATCCAAGTCGTCCCACCATCTCCTTTTGGGCCTTCCTCGTCGCCGTTGACCGTCACGTGGTACCCAGTTGGTCGCTGATTTTGCTTATTCTTTCTTTTTTTATAGGCATACATTCTCCCCATAAAGAACATAACATTCATCACAGGTGTCAAAAAGGCTGTATGTTCTTAGAAAGAAAGTAATATCAATGAGAAATTAACGGCCCATCACTAATACATTTCACACAGCCAAATAATAAACATGAACATTTACTTGAGAAAGTACATTACAGAGATATTGACGCTGATATATTAGGGTTCCGCGGGATAGTACTTAACTTTAGAAGGTTATTTACCAAAGGTGTATTTGGTTAAGCGATTAATCGAAATAATCGTTCTCATTAGCGGTTAGGTTAGTTAATTTGGGTATTCGTATGAATTGATAACTTAATATTTAGGGCACGGTTAGCGTTGTGGTTAACGCGGTCGCCACGTTATTTTCAAATGCGCTGGTGTTGTAGGTTCGATCTCCACACGGGACAAACCTTTGTGTGATCCACAAAGATTTGTTCTGATTCTGAGTGTGCTTTGTGTGTGTGAAATGTATGTTTGTGAACACCCCGGCGACACAGAAGAAATTTCTAGTGACCCATCTTAACGCACACTGGACGCAAATGTAAGGTTTTTTTTTATATTGCTAGTAATTGCTATGGAACTATTACCGACGATTGGCAGTTGAAGATCTATGACGGTGGTTACAGTTTAACAACTAATCTAACAAAGAGTATCGTCTGGTTTATGAAGATCTGATGGCAGCCCTGAACCTTTTCTTTTCATCCAACAAGAAGCCGACCGATTAGGCCGACTGGATTTCTACGGAACCTCTACCTGTTTTCACTTTCAAAATGTTCCAAATAAGGACCACACAAAACGCCTCAACTCACGAAATTGTTCGTGAATACACGCAGATTTAACCAAATTGACTTGACTTTTATACTAACTTCTGTTCGCAGCTCCGACCGCGTGGTGCGTCCATAAAAGCTCATGTCTCATTAACTAACAAGTACCAAACCTCATCGAAATCCATTACGTATTTTATGCGTGTAAGAGAAGAAATATTCAGATAGAAATAAATAAAAAATATAAAAATATCTCACAACTTACACACAACGCCATCTAGCTCCAAACTAAGCAAAGCTTGTACTGTGGGTACTAGAACAACTGATTCTAATACATATATACTTTTCTTTTGTAAATACGTACTTATTATACATAGAAACCGCCAGATTAAGACAACCCCATGTTCATGCACACAAAAAATAGTCTTAAGCGGGATTCGAACCCTCACTCATCACTCAACTCAGCCATCCAGTCGTCAATATCGTCACCAACTTTCGCATTTATTTGATATTTAAAAAGGTTCTACGGAACCACGAGGTGTTTTTATACGATGAAACCTTCCAAATAAAGACCACACATTCAGTGCATATCATCGAGCCTCCCTGACGCCTCAGCTCATGTAATTATACGTCATTACACGCAGATTTAACCGCCAAATTGAGTTTACTTTTATGTTAATTTGGACCACCTATGTGATTTTGCATGGATTTAAATTCATGCTGGTGCTGAAGAAAGGTGTGTTTTGGGTCATTTGAGAGTGTTGCGTTACGTAAGAGAGAATGTGATTGTCAATTGTATCAATCCTAAGTAGTTTATACTTGCTGGATAAATGTAATTAAATTTAGAAATCGGATTTTAAGATGTTGTCGTAAAAGGAGCATAAAACTTTTGATCTCGATTTCCTATGAGCTTTCGCCGCCATCTTTATCTCGCTTTTTCGTTATAGCTTCCTCTTCAACATAAATTAAATAACCGAAAATTAATACGGGTAAAGATACTATTAATACTTTTTTACTGGTAGTAGAGCTCTTGTGAATGAGCTCGTAAATGTATTTAAAACTGTTATATTTTTTATTGTTCGTTGCACCATCACATGCAGTATATTTCAAGTTATGTTGCACTTCTTATACTAGATTTTTGGCATTTATAGTAAAGCCGATAACCGGTGAATATTAACACTGGCCATATTATAAACTAAAAACTGTGTATTCAATCAATACAAATAAATAAAATTGAAGTGTCTGTTTTTAATGTCAAAATAATAATGTTTTTTTTAGTTGTTATAATTAATTGCTGGGTATGTATACCGAAAATACATTTTGTAAAACTTTTGTCTGTTCGTCTGTATGTTTGTATCGGTTTTTCTTCTCAACGGCTGGACCGATTTTAATAAAATTTAATATGCAGGTAACTGACTACACGGCGCGTAACATAGGCTATATTTAATTGATGTACCTACCACGCAGATGAAACCGCGGGAGAATATTAGTTTGTTTGTTTGTTAGCGCTAATCTCGGCAACTAATGATAAGATTTTAATAATTAATTTTGTGTTTGATAGTTTAACTATCCATTAAAGTTTTTTGATATTTAACATTACGCTGAACTCCATGGAAGCGGGACAGTAACGTTTAACGCTGGTCAAAGCGCGAGAGCAGCTATTACTTAATATATTTGTCTGCACGTGTGGTGTAGTGGTTTAAGCGGTCGCCTCGTCGCTCTCGACTGCACTGGTGTTGTGGGTTCGATCCCCACATGGGACAAATCTTTGTGTGATTTGTAAAGATTTGTTCCAAGACTGGATGTACTTGTGTGAGTGAATGTGTGTATTTGGCCTTGTCATTGCGGCCATTGTATAGTGCAATTGCTTCTGGCGTTCTATCTAATGTTAAAATCCAAAATGATAAATTATTATTATAACAAACACAGCGCGGACGAACGGAAGCTTTATAAGATGACGGCTGTATGACAAATTTTCCACAAATATTTTGGAATCTCCACTGGCCATAGCTCATCTGTTTCTTTGTCTTACACAAACACCCACCCCTAGTAGGACTGTTTGTCTGTGTGTCACATGTGCTGAAGCAACCTTCTTAGAAGTTGGGTAAACCCCGATACGCTTTTGTTTTTGAATATACAGATATTGAAGTGTTGCTTCCTTGTAGGAAGTTATTGTTTTGTTTTTAAAGAGGACTGGTCAAAAGCAGATTAATTTTGATTTTTTATATTTATACTTATAGAACATCGGTGAAGGAATGTTTTAGATATTTTTTGTGGAATTTAAAAGGCTATGGATTACTTGCTATATAGCTTAAAAGCTCTTTCATTTTCCCTAAAAATCTAAATAACAGTATTTGTAAGCCTTAGGCAAAAATTAGCTGAACTTTATATAATTTTGGTAACAACTTTTAAACTATAATTACAAATAAAATACTTTGTCTTTGTACAACACTCACACTTCACCTGTTATGTTTAGATCCAATGGGATAGGGGTTAAGCCTATCGCCATCGACCAAACACAATTCCAACTTCGTGCTATTGTCGTACGTCGTAACGTCAGGTAATTACCTGACGTTGACCTACCCTTGCATCGAACCCAAGACCAAAGTAAGAGGCAGCAGTAAAAACTTAAGATTATTAATTAAATTATATCGTCGATAACATATGCTTAATTTTATAATCATATTAAATTAACAAGCTAATAACTAAAGTTAATTATCTAATAACTTGTTATACACGAAGTTCGCTAATATACGGTACCGTATATATTATTAACAGTCTCGTAAATCCTATAATGTATCAATTAGATACCTATTAATAAACATTAATAGCAGAGAAAGTGTAGCGCTAAACTTGATAAAGATATTAAATTGAATTAATACATCATCAGTATTATTAGCTCGTATCCTACTCAAGATATGATGAAATGAAATGAAATAAATGAAATATATTTTATTTGCCACGAATATGGTACATTAAGATGGTACAATAGTATAAAGACTCTAGCATATTTAGCCATTTAACAGCATGCAAATATAATGGTAAGTAATAAAAGTAACAAACTGTAATCTTCTTATTACTAACAATTAACAGCAATTAAATTGAAATAACACAAAATACAAGGACAAATACAATTAATAAAATGAAAATAAAAAAATAACCAACCAAAACCAAAATAAACCATATAATAAAATGAAACTTAAAGATCATTTCTAAATTTGTAAGATCGAAAATTTGACAACGGTTCTAAGTCGCGTAATTATTATAAAGGTAAATAAATACCTATGCTCGACGTTTCGAAATGACTTGCATGATTCGTGGTCACGAGCTGACTGGTGATTTAGACCCGTTGTCTGATATTTGAAAAATGTTCTCAAATAGCGAAAGTTTAAAAACATAAACGTAACGTCACATAATGACGTAACATACACTTGAGAAATTTAGGGTACCGAAGCTTAGTGGTTAAAAGCGACTGCCCAGTATGCAGAGGTAGCAGGTTCAAAACCTACAGGTCATATACATTTTTTCATCTGTTTCTTTGTAATATTTGCTAAGCATAGCTAAATGCTATAAAAATAATCAATAAGGAACTAATGCAGGAAAGTTTATCATTCGAGTTCGTTCTCGAAAACTCTACTACCGTTATATGTTTTTAAACTTTCGCGATTTGAGAACATTTTTCAAAAATTAGACAACGGGTCTAAATCGCGTAATTATTATAAAGGTTAATAAATACCTATGTTCGACGTTTCGAATGACTCTACTACCGTTGTAATAAGTTCACGTACGTTGCTTGGGGACAGTTACGTTACCCACAGACAATTCTAAACTTGGGTGTTCTTTGTGTGAATATTTGTGAAGTCCCCTACTGCGACGTAAGAATTATTATCTACTGCGGAAGTTGTTACAAAAACAAATGTTTTTCTATAAACATATGTCGCAAACAAGCTGGTGGTAGAGCTCTTGTGAATGAGCTCGAGGGCGGCAGCACCACCGTCTCACCTTTAACCTGCCGCCAAATAGTAGTGCTTCCATTACTGTGTTCCGGTATGGTGGTGAGATCAGGCCCTGAAATTACTGGCACATGAGGCATAGCACCGTTGTCCTCAGCTGCAGCGACGCATCTATAATCTGCTTTTGTGGATTGTTGATATCTATGGGCTGTACTCCACTTACCATCAGGTGGACTACACGTTCGTTTGCTGTGGGCGTAGTATAAAAAAAAAAGAAAAAAAAAAGTAATAGGTTTGTCCTTAAACGTTCGTGAGTAGCTGTAAATCGAAGCCGCGCGGAGCGATCAATCTTGAAGGTTAAGCAATGCTAACCGCGGTCAGTTGTGGATGGGTAACCATTTCAAAATAACTAGTATTCCTCCGTACCTCCGTACGTATCCTAAGCTCGATAAGCCCTTGGTTCCGGCTGCCATTTGAGAACATACGGGGTGGATGCGACATAGCGACATTTATTGAAACCACAACTTCTATACATGGCCAGTATGCATTATCAATCAATATCAATTTCCACCGGATAAAAATTCTCTGGCGAAAAAAAAAAAATCACGTTCTCCGAACAATTTGAACATTGCGATCGTGCAATTTGTTCGGAAGACGTTAATTTTTTGTTTCGCCAGAGAATTTTTAATCCGGTGGAAATTGATACTTACCATGTCAAGAAGCTGTGGTTTCAATAAATGTCGCTATGTCGCATCCACCCTGTATAGCATTACGGAAAGTCAAAGGCCAGAAAGTCTGGCAACTAGCCTCTTAATGATTATCGTACTACCTTGTACTGGGTTGTGGAGGTCTGATAAATCCGTAAGACTAGAAGCCGACGCGGTTTCAATAAATGTCTCTATGTCGCATTCACTCCGTAGGATTGTTCTTTTCATGAACCAACCCTTAGAGATATTACGCACTGTCGACTAGTCGCCGGCGACCGGCAGTTGCCTGTGCGTCGCCACTGCGCGGCGAGTCGCCGAGTCGCCCGGCGCCCGGGCAACCGGTGACTAGTGCGTAAACACCTATTTAAACTATACAATATTACAGTCGTCGAAAACTGAGTCGCCGGCGACTAGTCGACAGTGCGTAATAGCCCTTAGACTAAAAGCTTTATGTGTTCTCCGAAACCTATTCGTGTGTACAAATTATATATTTTTTTTTTTTTGTATTGTAAGATATCACAAATATCTTATTTTATTACAATCTAGCCCGTAAAGGCTAATGAGTAATTCTATTTTAACCTAAATTAATATGTAAACATAAATCTAAGAGGCGTTCAATAACACTTTACTTAGTTTTTATTAAGGCAAAGACACTTTGTTCATGTTGTCTTTCTACACTGTTTTTGTTTGTAATTTTTCACTTAATCAATAAATAACACTAACTAACTCATATGGTTTTGTCCGTTTAAGTCTTTTCACTATGTCCGTATTGTCGAGGAGCTGGATGGCCTCGACGTTAACGTGATGATGAAGCCTACATTCGTGGGCTTCTGCCAATTCTTGCATCACTTTCTCTACGACGTCAATGTTGAGGTCCCTGTGGAGGTCGCAATTTCTTACATACCAGGGCGCGTTCACTGATTATATTTAATGACAAATAACTGATAACAGAGATTCACAAGTCTTGTAATTAAAACCGTATTATCGCAAAATATTCTTTAACGTTGTTTCTTCTGCTTATGCCACGATGTTCCCAGACAAGCTCCATCTAATTTACGACACATAGCTAACACATTAATGTATACAATTCCAGTATAAAATGGTTTCGCATTGGCTAGTTATTTAATGCTGGGACGAGGCTTTGGGTGTTCACGTCGACCTCCGTGGGTCTATTGTGATTGTAGCCCTATTAAAAAGTTATGTGCAATGCATTTTTTTGGCGAGATGTGACTTTAAGTAAGTTTAGATCATTTTTTGCATAAATTGTAATGTTTGTCATTTTTTTTTGTGGAACTCATGTTTCAATTCATTTAATTTTTTTATGTTTGTTCTTTCCTGTTCGTTTTTAATTCATCTTTTATTGTGCTGTACTGTTTGTTGTTTTTGTTTTGCTATAAGATATGTATATATGCGGCAACTTGTAATTGGCCTTCATAACGTTATTAATGTTTTTCTAGTTTTAAGTTAGCTGTAAGTTTCCCTATGAAATAAAAATAAAATAAAATAAATAAATAAAATTATAGACTCTCCTTGACTAAGTATCCCGTGCATTGTTATACTGGAAATGTATAGATTCATGTGTACCGTGAACTACCGTGTACAATCGTGATGTCATCATAGCCAAAGATCATCAACCACATGTGCACAGCATCAATATTTAGTAAATTTAGTAATATTTACACAAACATGTGTATTCCAAAACTGTTGTGACGTCATAACAGTCGCATGGGGCACCTGCGTCTGCGCACGTCTGCCAGATGGGCTCACTTTGTATGAGCTAATTCTCCGAAATGATTTGTGATCTTTTTTCTTATAATACTGAGGTGGCAAACAAATCGCCCGCTGATAGTAAGCAGTTACCGTGAGCCTATCCTGACGTGACTCGAGGTTTCCCTCATCGTCAATAGAGAGCTCGATCTCACTTTATCCAATCAATGCCAACGCCATCTACTTACCAAAGATTTCCAAAAAATTTTTGCGTGGTTTTCTTTAAGAAAAGGGTATTCCTGATCTCGTTGGTCAAGCGCAGGAGTGTCTGCTCAAGATATGTGATACGGTGATACAGATACGTTGATCGGATCAGGCAAGCGATTTATTTATTTTATTTATTTAAAGTTAAATTAAGCGGCTTAGAGCCAATTACAATAATTAACTTAAATAGTACATAATAATATAGGACATGTTATCTAAAAACTATAAATATCGTATAAAAGTAACCAATGGAAACAAATTAAACAAAAAACAGTTATTAAAATTCATAATAAAAACAAACATTAATATACTACTGTACTTTGCCTCACATACATACTCTCAAAAAACATCAGACATACTTGTAAAATTGCCTTCCATTCGTCCACAAATATCACATACAGGATTTGTACTTAGAAGTACGTTGAGCGTTTCTGGGGTGCGACACACTGGTGAATTTGCTCTTGCGACAGTATTACATACCGGCTGCGCGAACAACCTATGCCGTGATACAAATGTGAGCCCAGCTTTACACATCCCAAGCTCAGGAAATACAATGTGCTCTCGAAATTCATCATACCATTGCGATATTTCGACATAATCTCTAATACTCGATAATGATTGGTACTACGTGAGCTCAGTCAAGTACCGTTTGACGGGGATAAAAGCTTCGCACAAATATGAATCATAACAGAGATACGAGTTTAGAAATATAAATAAAAGATAGGATTACTGTTTCAATTTACCGAGATGATAGGCTGGAAGATGGATAATTATATTTATCACTTCATCAGCTTAAAATGGCATTCTTTGTTGCGTGAAAACAGTAAGCAAAACTTGATTCGAGTCATTTCTGTTTACCTTTTCGAGCTGCTCGGGTGAAAAGTGGTTTACATCTCGTGTTTTTGAGTCCCTCACTACGCTCTAGATTCTAAACAGCCTATATAATGTTTCGCTTATTCGGGACTCGAAATTCTATGTGTAAGGTATAGCAACCAAAACAACATTATAGCTAAAGATGGTTGTAAAGAGAAATAAACTTAATTAAAGAAATGGAATTAAATTAATAGGTACTTATAAATAAATCCATAGTATATAAGGTTGCAATATCTTACACTTCAAGCAGAAAATAAAGGAGTAAAAGCAATGTGTGTATACTACTGTATATATAAGGGTTCCAGAACAGACAAAAAAATAATAATAATTATATATATGTTAATAACAAAAACTATTTATACTCCAAAAAAAAATGTACACACAGATTGCCTTAACTTAACAGTATTTGAAATAACATGAAATGAAGTTATACAAATCAAATTTAATGAGTGAATAAAATAAACTATATAATTATGAATTAATTTTCATTTTCATTAATCATCATATCAAATAATAAAAATAATGTATTGATATTCATTATAATGTCAAAAGTCGAAACTTAAGTCAATAATATATGATTTCAAAAATAAATAATGTCAATCTCAATATAGAATACATATAATTATGTCAAAATAACCATAATCAATCATAATTATAAATAGCATAAAACAATGTCTAACTTGGCAATTCATTTGAAATATTATAACCATAATAATTGTAAATAATAAATACATTACTGTAATAAATACATTAGATAAATTAATATTATTTCCAAGGCGTAGTGTCGGTTAAAAAAAAAATGGCAGTAAAAGAAAATACAAACTTTGCTCTATTATATAAGTTTTGAACTAACCATGGTTATTTTCTTACTAAATATTAGATATAAAGAGATATTTATCATGTATATTTGTTGTAGCGAGTTATTTGACAATAATAGTGCCCCGTCGCATAGTAAAAGAGTGCGAAAGAGGGTAGATCGGTTCGTCTGCCAATAAAACTGTTTTCACATTACCCGCAATTACTATGGTGGATAGTGATAGTCTCACGTTCTTTTATATAGCACCTAACAAATGAAGTGTGGGTTCACCCCTGCCACGTCCTTGTGTGTAACATAGGCGTGATGTTATGTTATGTGTAAAGTAGGCGACAGCTATAAATGCCATAATCAAATTGACAATAACAGAATGACAGACGACGCGTCGCCTGAACTTGCGCATGCGCATTGCTCTATGTAAACTAGAGCACAGCTATTAAGATAAATGGGACGCGTGCTGTGAGGGTCGCAGGTTCATTGCTGGGACAAACATTTGTGTTACTGATTGTTATTTGTTTAATAACTGTTTATGTGATAATAGAGAGAGAGAAAGAAGAGAGAGAATAATGGTGGTAGAGCTCTTGTGAATGAGCTCGAGGGTGGCAGCACCACCGTCTCACCTTTAACCTGCCGCCAAATAGTAGTGCTTGCACTACTGTGTTCCGGTTTGGTGGTGAGATCAGGCCCTGAAATTACTGGCACATGAGGCATAACACCGTAGTTCTCAGCTGCAGTGACGCATCTATAATGTGCTTTTGTGGATTGTTGATGTCCATGGGCTGTACTCCACTTACCATCAGGTGGACTACACGTTCGTTCGGTGTGGGCGTAGAATAAAAAAAAAATGTGACATCTTCTATGGTTAGCGAGGTCTTAGGTTCGAATGCTTTTCAGTCTATGTTTGTGTTAACTACGCCATTACTTCATTTTGGCCTAATTATCCTATCCCACTTTTCCATACTTAATCCCTTTTGATTTGTTTTTCCGAGTCAATTTTGAGCTCGGGTCGGGCAAAGTGTTATTTGTTAAAACAATACTTCAGGAAATTCACAATAGCAGTACGAAGCTAAGAATTGTGTGCGGTAGATGGCGTTAGGCTCACCCCCTATCCCATGGGACCTAAACATAACAGGCCAAATGTGTGTTGTACCTTTGCCACACCCTTCTGGGTAATGTAATAATTATAGGAGTGATGTTATGTTTTTTTTATTTATTTCTTTGCTGTCGTTATCAATTACTAACTTTTGAACCTCCCCGAGTGACGTACACAACAATTCCCTACGTCCGGCGCACCCTGGGCAATTCGCGAGTTCTCCAAAGCGAATTGGCTAATCACCACGATGGCAAGTCAAAATAAAATTAGACTCAGCCATTGACACGACGGAGAAGAAGAAGACTAACTTTCAAAATCATTAGCTTTATTTCCTTAACAACACATAACTTCATTGAAAAAGTTAAACCGTTTTAATTACACGATAAAAACATTATGTACAAGCTTCCGCCCGCGGCTCCGCCCGCGTGGTATGTCAATTAAAAGTAGCCTATATGTTAATCCAGACTATAAGCTACATGTGTGCAAAATTTCATCGAAATCGACCCGGTAGTTTTGGCGTGAAAGAGTAACAAACATCCATACATCCATACTTACAAACTTTCGCATTTATAATATTAGTAAGAATTTATAAAATTCTTAGAATCTTGCTAGGTGTCAAATATACCATTAGTAGACATAACTTATGACAGCTGCAGACCATTCGACGCCAATTCACACGAAACAGACTAATTGACGGCAATCCCACGTGTCCCAGACCGTGATATCGTATTATAATAGGTAAAGTATCTAATTACCGTAATAATCTGATACAAAATTGGTGTGAATTAAGTATGTTTGTAATTTATGTAATGAAACGTTGTTACTAGGGCTTTTAAGGTACCGGTTACACATTCCATCTTACGATTTGGCTACACGCTTCATTTTACTGACGTAAACAGTTTGTACAAACGGTTTGTGTTTGTGAAAATTTTAAATGTATGAAAATATAATTTGCACAAGATTGAGCGTGTACCCGCCTGTTTGCACAAATAGTCCACGAGATTCGCATAATTAGTCATTTAGCATACTACTTCACTTTGCGTAACTATCATTTCGCATATATATATTTTTCTTATTAGGCTTAACATAGATGACAGTGTTGTTCTCAGCGCACCGTTCTAAAGGTTTTGGCGTAAATCTCAAAAGTAAAGGGAGTCATAGGACCATTTCCCGCTTCCTGCCACTACCCGGTGTATGGCGATAGGCTTACCCCCTATCCCATGGTACCTAAACATAACAGGGGAAGTGCGGGTATTATACACTTATACAACTCCTTTCTGAGTAATATAGTGTTGTTATATTTTTTTATTTGGTTTCATTTATCTTTCTACGTGTACTTCCCTTCTGTGCAATATAGCCGTGATGTTATGATATGTTCCCATAATTTGGTAGTAAGATTAAGGCCTGAAATTACAGCAAAGACATTATTAGTCTTTAATTTACGCCGTGCATCTTACCTATCCATAACTCAAACAATTACGTAACTACTGCAGCAGACACATGCAATTGTTTATCAAAACCAGTTGCTCAAAATAGTTTAGTTTCATTACATAATAAACTATACTCTGTCCATTCCTTTATTTTCTTTTTGACAGATTACATTTAGGGATGCCTTCACACGTTACTGATTCGATTTGAAATCATAATCGATGTTGTCTAAAAAGAACTTTCAATCGATTAATTACATCGAAATAGTTTTAGTTCATTATTAATTATTCGTTTATTAGTAGTTTTTATTCGATGAAATCAATATACAAAATAATAATAATGTCACATACTTAGTCTATGACGGTATCCTAGTTACCTTTGTTTACATTTTGATATGTCATTCCAAGATTTCGACTTAATTTCTTGCAAATAATTATTCATGGAATCTTGATACTATTATTATATTCTTTTTTTATAAAAAATACAGACAATACACAAAAAAAAGTCAAATTATTCTTTTTCATAATGATCGATTTATTTCATTTCACGATTTGATTTATAGTCTGTGGTTGTTTGTTAGAAACAGTGAACTGCCCTAAAAAGTGTTGCTTGTCAATAAAGTACATTATTATTGTAGTACCTACATTAATCTACATGTAGTACCTACAAAAAAAACGGTAATTCATAGGCGTGATCTGTCAAAAAGAAAATAAAGGAATGGACAAAGTATAATTTAATTACATCGCAAATGACGTTACAGTTTCCTTAGAAATTTGGCAGGAAGGCTGCATTATAAACACATTCCTAGAGATTTGACGTCGAAGGGCATCTCATCGGTCCAGTTCAACACTGCACCCAGCTTTGGATCTTTCTGTTCCTTACAAGCATTGAATGAGAGAGGGAGATCGAGAACCGGGTTCAGCGTTGAACTCGAGTGGTGAACTTGGGGCTAAATCGACTGACGTATCGGTTACAGTAGAGATAATGTAATTACGTATAGACTAAAGATAACTGCAAAGTGGGTGTTTCTGTGTGCGTCTGAACAAAGGCATTTCAGTAATCCAATCCTCAGTTACTTCCTACCAGTATAATAATTTTGTGCTGATTTCTGTATGTGTTAATGTATGAATGTTCGTTACTTGTTTATAAAAAAATGGGTAGACTTTTGTGGACGCCACGCAGCCAAAGCCGCAGCCGCCAACTAGTCTTACCTAAACTAATATTATAAACAGAAAATGATAGTTAATGATTTTTTTTGGAAACAAATAAAATCTATAATTACAGACTGATTAAAAAACACACTTTGAAAAGCTATAGCTACATCTGTACCAGGTAACATAGACTCCTTGGGTGAAGCAAAAGTGAGTTAGTATGTATCTTTGATAGTCACAGAATTCAAAGCACAAGTAGTATCTTCAAACTTAAACTTGTATCTAACCCACATTTCAGAACTAACCACTAGCACTTATCACTTTTAGTGCAGCTTTTCAAGACATGCCACAAGAGACAGAATCGACATCTACCGTATTTGGATGGAGAAAGCTAGCAGAGACCAAATTAATGCTAATAAAGGAGCAAGGTAAAAGAAACAAGCGAAAGCGTAAGTCACTTTACTGCACCACTCCCGTGGGCTGAAGCAATACGCTACATAGACAATAGCAGCACGTAGTTAGAATTGTGCATGGTGGATGACAATAGGCTCACCCCCATTCCTATATACCTAAGCATAACAGGTGAAGTATGGGTGTAGTACACCTCTGCTACGCCCTTCTATGTAATAAAGGCGTGATTTTATGTTTAATGTAAATCTGTATTAAGAATTTGACTACACATTAGTAAATAATACCTGACAGTAATTTTGTATCAAAATCGATCAAGCTTTTGATAGTTGTGTAGCTATAAAAGCTGGCTTAAAGTCCCATTAGGACAGTCAGAAACTAAACAAAGCTGACCCTAGGCTGAAGCGTCATGCTAAATATACCATAAACCAAAACCGACTTCTTTCTTTTTTATGTTTGTTCGCCAATTACTCAAAAATAAATATTTTTTTGTCTGAAAGAGTATACTTGTCATGTGATCCCATTTGTATTAGGTCACGATCAGATGATGGGATCCGAGAGAAATCGAGGGCAACACTCAAATTTTAAAAGCGCTATATTGTTTTTTGTATATTACCTAAAGCTACTTGGACATTTGCATCGAGCAATCAGGATTTCATGTTACTGAGCTGATGCTGAAAGGTACATACAACTCCTCAACGGTTAGAAATTAGATTTTTTTTTAACATTTGCCGTTTACTGTATTCTTTCAAGTTATACACAGATGAGGCGAGACGTTGAATAACTTTAGTATATTTTTGTGCATTTTTTAAAGTCGGTTTTTTTTGTTGCAAAATTATTAAATAAACAAATTAAAATAAAATACTTATTCAGTACCATTTAGATTAACACATTCTTCACATTAGATCTATGCTAATTTGATGAACAAATAAATGGTTATAAAAAGTAAAATACAAATGTAAATCAAATGGCCAAACATTGCCTGCACTAGGCTAGGGCTATTTTGCAATAACAAAATTTCAATATTTTTGTAATGGCGGTATTTTTAGTATTATTAACAAATTATTTTCACCAAAACAAGGAAAAGACAAGTAAAAACCGCTTTTCTCTTGTACTTAGACCACAAACCCTTGTCTGTTTATATAAGGCCCTTGGATGACAAATTGCTCCCCTGCTGAGAATTCCCTTTGTTTATATTACCAACCTTTTTTTGAATTGAGTGAATTTCTCCAAACGCGGGAGTCGAATGTGAGATAAGAAAACATTTAAAACTACAGATTAAGATAAACAACGCGTGACCAAGTGTGGTTTGTCTTGTTAACCGACTACAAAAAAAGGAGGAGGTTCTCAATTTGATTGTATTTTTTATTTATTTTATACAGGGTGTATTTTTGAAACGGGGCAGTAAGGGCAAGTACCTTAACCGTTGCAGTTACAGCAAAACGTTCTTAAAAGACCTTCCCTAACTTTTTGGGACATTTTGAACTGCATTCACAGATTTTGTAAAAAACTTACAGTTAGCAAAAAAAATGCAAAAAGTTCAAATTTTTTTTTTTATGCCAATCGATTCTATTTCATGTGGGGATCAAAAAACTCTATGGGACCATTTTAGCTTTCAGTACTAGAAAAGACAGAAATCGCCAAAAACGTTTCCCATACATTTCGGCAACAGAATCGAATTTCTACGATGGTCTAACTTTTTGTTATGGCCTGGAAGTGGGTAGAATTGACTGTAAAGTAAATAAAAAGAATTTTTACCCTCAAATTTCGAATTTGATTCGAAAATCTGTGTGTTATACTTAGTTTCAGCTGAGAAACTTCGTATGAGTTATTAATTAAGGATTTTCGCTAAAATGTCTTCTAATCGTGAAAAAATTTACTTATTAGAAGCGTATTTTGAAAGAACCCTGCAATTCCAGGTTTTTCAAAAGATTTGTAATAACCTTTCTTGTTGGCACATGCCGCAACGGATACTTATTGCGGTACCACACTAATGCAGCTCCCGCATTTCGATTATTGACAAAATACGCTTCTAATAAGTCAATTTTTTCACGATTAGAAGACATTTTAGCGAAAATCGTTAATTAATAACTCATACGAAGTTTCTCAGCTGAAACTAAGTATAACACACAGATATTCGAATCAAATTCGAAATTTGAGGGTAAAAATTCTTTTTAATTACTTTACAGTCAATTCTACCCACTTCCAGGCCATAACAAAAAGTTAGACCATCGTAGAAATTCGTTTCTGTTGCCGAAATGTATGGGAAACGTTTTTGGCGATTTCTGTCTTTTCTAGTACTGAAAGCTAAAATGGTCCCATAGAGTTTTTTGATCCCCACATGAAATAGAATCGATTGGCATAAAAAAAAAATTTTGAACTTTTTGCATTTTTTTTGCTAACTGTACGTTTTTTACAAAATCTGTGAATGCAGTTCAAAATGTCCCAAAAAGTTAGGGAAGGTCTTTTAAGAACGTTTTGCTGTAACTGCAACGGTTAAGGTACTTGCCCTTACTGCCCCGTTTCAAAAATACACCCTGTATATTGCAACTGAGTTCATGTCTCAGACTTGCTATAATGGTGCCTAAAACATAATGTTGTCAGAAAATTTGGCAACGTTTAATTATTTAACGAATTAAACATAAGTGTTGAAAAGTGGATGTTTTATACAGCTTACTGTGTTTAATATCTGCTAAGTTTAGGTTTCATGTGCTAGGGTGTAGTCTATTGCCATATTGCCGAACTTAGCCATGTTTATAAGCGGAATCTGTCAATTGGCTTACATTGTAATTTTTAAAAACTGTTTGTTTCCCAAAGAATAAATAAATAAATATACCAACCAAAATTACCGACTACCAAACAAACCAAGATCGCAACGGTGAGCGGTCGGAAATAATACAACTAGACTACAAGGTAGGTATATATATATCAGCAATATTTTAGCTGAATGTCCATAGTAACTCCTGACGTTGAGTAATACCGTCTTGATGTGAGATAGATGCCAAGGGTTTAATTTAACACAAACAACCATCAAACAACTGTTGTTAATCAACACACATCTTTATGGCCTTGGGTATATTGTCTACTGTTAGGGTTACAAACATTACGCCTACATTATCCAAGAGGATGGGGCAAAGGTAAATATAACATTCACAGAGCCCACACTTTGCCTCTTCAGCTTGGGTGTTATGGGATAGGGGCCTATCGACATCTTCCTTGCACAATTCCAACTCCAAGCCGCTACTATGAATTTCCTAATGTAAAACTGCCAAATAAGACTTTTGCATAATCCCACCGTCAGGTGGTAACGTGGTCGAGTGCTTATCCACCTCAACTAAAGTAAATTCCCGGATTGCGAGAAGAAGTTACGGGACCAGACAAGACAAAACTCCATTCAAAACTTGCTTAACAGCAACGAAGGCGAATTGAAATAACACTTTTCCCCGACTCGAGGATTGAACAAGAAACCTGACGGTGAGCGGTCGCAAATTACACGGTATTTTAGCTACCCTGTCCATAGCAATTCCGTCCCAACTATGAGTAATAGCCGTATTTGATGTAAGATCAATCTGTCAAAGGTTTTTATATAACACAAACAACCATCAAACAACAGTGTTGTTTATCAACAGACAGAATTAACTGCGGTGGGTGAATCGTAGCCTTGGCTGGTTACGATAGGATATACGTAAACAGACTAAATTGAGTTTGTTGCTGGATGACGAAAAAGTTCTAGCAATCAATAGAACTTTTTTTTAACACTCTTTATTAGCTTCACCTGTATGTATGTATGTATGTAACCGACTCGTTTGGACTCGATTTTGACCCACTTTAAACGTACAGATTTCATTCAAATTTTGCACACCTGTCAAAGATCGATGACAATGCAATAACTTGAAAAAATCCAAGAGCTGTTGAGAAACTCATGTGAAATGAATAAAATATAATATTTATCATACATATTGAAAGTCACATAAAAAGAGCAGTTCATTTCCAAATATTATTATAATTTATGTAGTCTAAAATACAGTAATAAGCTTTTTGAGATAATCTGATTTTAATATATTTCTTAAATTTACCTATCGATAATTCTACTGCGTCTAATGGAAGTTTATTGTAGAAGCGTATACATTGACCTGGAAACGAGTTAGAGATTTTATGGAGCCTAGTAGTGGGCACAGTCAGTTTGTTTTTGTTCCTTAGATTTAATTTATGGAGATCACTATTTTCTTAAATTTTGTTTGATTCTTGTGGACGTACAATAAATTTTCATAAATGTATTGAGAATGTAACGTCATAATATTTATCTCTTTAAATTTATTTCTTAGTGTCTCCTTGGGACTCATCATATAGATCAAGGCGATATATAGTATAGTATAATTATATAAATAAAATGTAAATGTAAATTATTCTTGCTCATTTGATTTATATTTCACCATCAAACGAAAGTATTTCTATTATTCTTGCACAACTAAAACAATTCACATTATTTTAGGTTAGGCTAAATGCGGATACTCTTTCTATACCATATTGACCCCTAGCTTCTAAAAAATAAGGTGCTATTTTGTGTGTGTTGTCCAACGGTGGGATTATGAGTGCAAACAAATTCGCGGCCCACTTTCTCCCCCTTTTCGTTGAAATGGGAGCGACGGTTGATATTCGATTAATGCGATTTTCAGCAATACAGGGTACAGCCGTAAGCGCCGTCTGGAGATATATCACGAGATATCCTAGGCAAATTGTAGAATAAAACTTGCAGGATTCTAGCTTTTTATTCTGTTCCTAAACTTTTGGCTCGTCTAATTAATTATTTCAGTCAAAAAAACCTCTTTACGACTCTCAAAGCATTAAATAAACATGAAAATATATTACTACTAGCTGACCCGACAAACGACGTAGTCCTCCTAACTATGTACATTCTCTGTGACAATATTTGCAGCACGCATTATGTCAATGTTATGTCAAACCCCATAAAGGTACATTTAAAAAGTTCATATTGTCAATAGCGCTAAGGTTACTAAAATGGCTATTAAAAAATAGGGGTTAGTGATAAACGGGTAAAACTCAGTGTTGTATGTATTTTTCAATGCCACATTGTAGAAAATAAAATCATTTTGTTTTGTCCAAAAATAAAAAATAAATGTTAAGGGTAAACAACCCTTATCACTTAGCGTATGAAAAATAGATAGTAGCCGATTCTCAGATCTACTGAATGTGCATATAAAATTTGGTAAAAATCAGTAAAGCCGTTTCGGAGGAGTAAGGTAACTAACATTGTGACACGAGCATTTTATATATAAGTTTTTTTTAGATAACTGTCGACTTCTCAAGATGAGCAAATTTTGAAAAAAAGTAAAATAAATCAGACATCATTTGTAACAAGGCTAAATAACATAACATCTCGCCTACACTACAAAAAGGACACTGCAAGCTAAATAGGCACTTATCCCGTATGGGCTATGCGGACGATGACTACTGCAGATTCTGTAAAGAGGAACCGGAAACACCGCTGCACCTCTTTTGCGACTGCGAGCCACTGATCCATAGACGAAGCATCATCCTGGGACGCCATATCTTGGATCCGGATGATGTCAAGTCACTCCCGATCGGCCGACTGCTCCAGTTTATGGAGGCTATTGGCCTAAAGGAGAGTCTATAATGAGGCTATAATCACAATAGACCCACGGTGGTCGACGTGAACACCCAAAGCCTCTTCCCCCAATAATAATAATAATACACTACAAAAGAGTATGGTAGAGGTATATAATACCCACAATTCACCGGTTATGTTTAAGACCCCATCCACTGAGCACTAATTGAACTCTGTGCTTCTATAGAGAATCCCTGACGGAAAAAGTCAAAATAACATTTCTGCCTGACCCCTTTTCGTGGCCTATAAACATACGCTAAACTATAGCACAACGAGGTAATGAAATAAATCAGTTAATTATCCATCGGGCTCAGTTCCAACTCAGACCTGCTATTGAGAATTTCCTGATAGAAAAATAACATATATTATAACATAGCACCTATGACGCTGGCACAAAAGAGTTGAGATATTTTGAGTCTAGGAGCATACAAATCCATAGCTGAATTGGCAAAGCTCTTGAGGCGTATAATACCCAGGGGGTGCAGATTCGAGTCCTGCTGGATTCTTCATTTTTCAACTTTAATATTATATAAAATATAACATAGCACTCGCCTGACCTGGGCATCGAACACGAGACCGCTCGATGACTGGTCTTATAACAAGGCAGTCACATAAACAAAACGATAGCTGCATTCTTCATCGCAAGAAGCATGCAATAACTTTGGATAATGTGACCGACACGGTTCACAAGCTTCAATAAAACAGAATAAGTCCGTTACTTAACGATCTCTACGTGAAGCATGTCACTTACTGACATTGTCACAGGTGTGAATTTGTGTGAGTAGTAAACCATCACGACTATATCTCTCTTATAGGTAAAGCAGCCACATAATAAGGAGGGGTGATGAGAGCCTTGAAAAACTGATAGAGGTACGAAATACGGGGGTTAACGAGCCTTGGGACGATCCCCAACTAGATGGAGCGATCAAGCGCGAGGTCCATCAACAGCTAAGTTTAGCTCGGCCGTCAGAGACGCGACGAACAGACGCCGGTGGACGCAGATTATTGAAACCAGGTGCAGGCCATCCACATCCACTGATGACCAAGATCCTCAGCCACGAGGGACTGACCGCAGAGAGAGAGAGGTAAGGCAGAGATGTTAACAACTATAACGTTATACCTGTTATCTTCAGGCAAATTTAAAAGTCCACAATTATGTCAATTATTCGAAACCGACACCAAATACTATATAGTTCTATCTATACTTGACGGCCGCTTAAAGATGAGTTTGTGGGGCTTATTATCATCAATAACATCACACCTTCATTACCCAATAGGGTAGGATGAGGCGTGTATAACGTGGACATTTCACATACATCCACATCCCATGCGATAAGGAAGCAATTCTAACGCTATTAAGAATTTTATAACGAAAAATCGCCCGAATCAAAACCGGGGCCTCGCGGTTAGTGGCTACAGTAGGATTATAGTTGACCATCGAGGCAGTTTTAATATCTTGATACTACGTGCCTTTGAAGTGTAATAGTGTTCACCAAGCAAATGCCACTTGTCTGGAGACATAGCATCGTTATTAAAAACCACTTTCCAAACATCCAATCACAATGAAAGTATAGCCCTTTCACTACCTTGATCTTGGTAAGAAAACCGTGTTTTTATATAGACCTGGAACCTATTTAATACTTATTTATTAAACGAATTGAAATACTTATCTATATATATACCTATATCTAAAAAAGAAAGGCTGAACCGATTTCGCTGATTCTTTTTATGTTGTGTTTGTTATATTCAGGAGATGGTTCTTATGAAATAAAATACTAGGCAACTTGCGTGGAAAAATATAAAATTTAAGAATTCTTAACCACTAAATTAAATTAAATTTTCTAATGATTTTCTAACGTAACCTTAGCGCTTTTGACAATATGAACTTTTTGAATGTACCTTTATGGGTTTTTTTTTTTTTTTTCTTAAGGTCCTATTTCCATTGTTTTTCAGAGACTTTTTTGAGCTTTGTATCGTTGTTGCAATATAATTGTGAATAATTTAATATGTTAATTGTGAATTTAAAAATTTTGTGTTGAGAATCTTTGTTTTATATTTTATTTCTTTATTTATTTAATTTTTTGACAATTTTTTATTTTTGAGAAGACCTTTATGGGGTTTGACATAACATTGACATAATGCGTGCTGCAAATATCGTCACAGAGAATGTATGCATTAAGACATGACAACGTCTGTCGGGTCAGCTTGTCAGTTAAAAAACAATAATATACACACATACAATAACTTATAATATGATATTTACAAAACTTTATAGGGCATCAAAACTCTCCTCCGCATCGATGTCAAAGGGCGATATCGTGCCCAGAAGGCTGGCAGCATTGCCACGTTGTATGGCAATGCTCATTTTTTGAGCCAAATAAAAACCAGCCATTGGTCACGAGCCGCATCGATAAGTTACTAACTTATAGTTCATTCGGCAATGTGAATATCCACTAAGAAAAATAACAATGAGCTGAAATTAGCCTCGGTTGCACTCGGCGCCCGATGCACTATATATTGATGTACGGATACCCACTTTCCTCTCGTTATTTAATTTTATTGGTAATTAGTTATAAGTTTTAGTTTAATTGCAAATATTGCTAGTAATCAGTGTTTGTTAAAAAGTGTGCATACAAGTCCCATTTTACACTACAATAAATAAATAAATATTCCACAACTCACACACAACGCCATCTAGTCCCAAACTAAGCAGAGCTTGTATTATGGGTACTAGAATAACTGATACTAATACATAAATACTTTTCTTTTGTAAATACATACTTAATATACATAGAAACACCCAGACTAAGACAAACCCCCATATTCATGCACACAAAGATTTGTCTTAAGTGGGAATCGAACCCACGACCTCGGCGTCGCAGGCAGGTACACTACCCACTCCGCCATCCGGTCGTCAATGATATGATTAAGTAAAAAATGTTTTAACTAGTAACTTTTTATTTTTAAAACAATCTTAAATTATAATTAATAATCTTTAATATTAAATAATACATAACCAAAATCATACCTAACTATGTACAGCTGTAAGAGAAATAGAAATAAAAATGTAAAAAGATATGCGTCAAAAATATTTCCGCATCAAAGTCAAATGCGGGTGTCGTGCCCAGAAGGCTGGCGGCATTGCTCACCCTTTGAGCGAAGTAATATAAATATAATATTATTATTATATCTTAAAATCAGTTTTAAATGTTAAGAAAGGTGTTGCAGCCTAAACAACACTCATTACCTATTTTAGTGCGTGTGCAATAAGAATAAGATCTTTTTGTATTCCATTATTATTTATGGGTAAATAAAGAGCTTTTAGAACTAAGTAACTCATGAGCTGAAGATGCGTCACTAAATTGAGGGCACAGTAATTTCACCACCAAGTCTAGTACTACATATTTAATAATAATAATATAATAATAATTCACACATTAAAACAATTTCTTTATTCAGACAAATTAGTCCACACCTTACAATTTTTAAAATGGAGCAGTAAAATTAATTACATAATTGACACATAAATTATTAAAATATATCACATAATTATGAAATTAAAACAGATTGAAAATTATATTTAATTAATTGATATCGAGAGCCATACCAGCTCATTACTGGATCTACTGCTGACCACACGTCCGGACGGTTATTCCGTTAAGGTGGATGCACCCTTAGGCTCTTCGGACCACTGCCTGGTCCGAACTGAACTGTCATCTGAGCTGGCTCCACCCCGGAAAACCACATGGCGTCGTGTGTGGCATTATAAGTCAGCAGACTGGGATGGACTGCGTGAATTCTAGGAGGCAGCTGTGTTTCACATCAGAAGACATTGAATTGTGTACGAACACTGTAACAGAAGCGATCATAGCGGGCATGGAGTGCTATATTCCTCACCCGCGGGTCGCTGTTGCAGGGGTCAATAAACGGCCGTGGTTTAATCGGCCTAGCAGAGAAGCCAGGCGTTGCAAGGAGACTGCACACAAGGCTTGGACCACGGCATGTAACACTAAAGACCCAAACGTCGCTGATGCGAAACGCAAATTCAACGCTGCCTCAAGATCTAGTAAAAAAGTGGCTGCCAGGGCAAAGTTTGACTTCGTCGGCAGAATTGGCGAGCGACTAGCGAGTTATCCCTCTGGGAGTCGTGCTTTCTGGTCGCTGGCTAAGGCTGCCGAGGGCAACTTTTGTCGGTCGTCTCTACCACCACTGCGAAAGCCGGACGGTAGCCTGGCCCATAGTGCCAAAGAGAAGGCCGATCTTTTAGGCAATCTCTTTGCCTCTAACTCTTCTTTGGATGATGGAGGCGCCATACCACCTACTATCTACCACCTATACCTAGAAAAATACGACCTAATAAGCGACTGTCAGTATGGCTTCCGCCACGGTCGCTCCACAGGTGACCTTCTAGTGTATCTCACACACCGATGGGCAACGGCCATTGAGAGTCAAGGTGAGGCTTTAGCCGTTAGCTTGGATATGGCGAAGGCTTTCGACCGGGTCTGGCACCGGAGTCTTCTATCGAAGTTACCAGCTTACGGACTGCCCGAGGGATTGTGCGCATGGATTGCTAGCTTTTTGTCCTACAGAAGCATTCGCGCCATCGTTGATGGTAGCTGCTCGGATAGCATGGACATTAATGCTGGCGTCCCACAAGGGTCCGTACTGTCCCCAACCCTGTTTCTGCTGCATATCAATGATATGATGTCCATTGACAACATTAATTGTTATGCGGACGACAGTACCGGGGACACATATTATACGGGTCATGCGGGTATCCCTCGGTCTGCTGTTGAGGTTAGTCGAGACAAACTTGTGTCTGAAATCGAGAGTACTCTAACAAGGGTGTCCGACTGGGGACGACTAAACTTAGTCCAATTTAACCCCACTAAGACACAAGTTTGCGCGTTCACCGCAAAGAAAACCCCATTTGCTGTGGCTCCACAGTTTCAGAACACGGCCCTTAACATCGCTAAGAGCATTGGGATTCTGGGTGTCGATATATCCTGTGATGTCCAGTTCCGCAGTCACTTAGAAGACAAGGCCAAGCTGGCTTCAAAAAAGCTGGGTGTGCTCAATAGAGCCAAGTGGAACTTCACCTCGGGGCAAAGACTCATGCTTTATAAAGCACAAGTCAGGCCCCATATGGAGTACTGCTGCCACCTATGGGCTGGGGCACCCGAGTACCAGCTTGGGCCTTTTGACTCGGTCCAAAGACGAGCTATCAGGATAGTCGACGATCCCAAGCTCACAGACGGTATCGAGCCTCTCAGTCTGAGGAGAGATCTAGCCTCCCTTTGTGTGTTCTACCGCCTGTATAATGGGCTGTGTTCTGAAGAACTGTTTGACATGGTACCTACGGCTACGTTTTACCACCGTACCTCTCGCCATCGACAGCGAGCTCATCCTCACACACTAAAACCAATATCGTCGCGCACAGTGCGGTTCGCGAGGAATTTTCTCCCACGCACGATAAAGTTGTGGAATGAGCTCCCTGCCAAGGTTTTTCCTAGAGACTACAGCATGGGGTTCTTTAAAAAGAGTGCAAATAGGTTTTTGAAGGGTCGGCTACGCACGCGTGATGCCTCTGGCGTTGCAAGTGTCCATAGGCTACGGTAACTGCTTACCATCAGGCGGGCCGTATGCTTGTTTGCCACCTCAGTGGAATAAAAAAAAAAAAAAAAAAAAACATAATATACTTTTTCTTTTGTAAATACATACTTATTATACATAGAAACACCCAGACCAATACAAACCTCCATATTCATGCACACAAAGATTTGTCTTAAGCGGGAATCGAACCCACGACCTGGAAACTCAAAAACTATCAGTTAGCGTCATGCAATAATGAATCTTACGTCTAACTTCTGCTAATAGATTCACATCAAAATAGCGTCAAAGCTATTTCGGTCTAATGATCTCATTATTAAATAATAAAATTATCGACTAACCACATAATTGACTAGACAGATAAAAGCTATGGCGCCTAACGATTTATATCGATTAAGTAAACAATTAGTGCAACACTATTAAAGAGAGGTAAAAGACGCCAAGGCGCCGCGCAAACGTGCCACTGACCACAGCCAACCAGTAGCTGACGCGCGACAGGTCCTATGGAATCACGTTAACGATGGTGGTTGGTGGCCGCCGCACGCCCCTAGTGGCTGGTGACCGCTACAACTTGTACTCTCCTGATGTACAAAACAGTTTTAATTAGCAATTGGACGCCACAGATGGCGGTCGCGGCCTTTTAATTGCGTGTGGTTAAAACTAAAGATTTGAAGAGACGAGCAGCATTCAAACTGCATTTTGCAGTCTTCTTCTTCTTCGTCGTGTCGATGGTTAAGTCAAATTTTATTTTGACTTGCCATCGTGGTGAAAGTATTTTGCAGTTTTGAAGCAGTATCATTGCAGTTAGTGCAACTAAAATAAAATTTCTAACGAACCGCTCAGCTTAAGTTGTTAGAACTGCACGCCGATTACAATCGAGCTGCATGGTTGGTTAGAAGCAGTTTTATTGCAGCCGTGATAACAGCAATGAAACAACTATATATACTTCTCACAAATATATATATATTATATATTCACATCAACACTTCAGTTCTTTTCTCACGTTATTGCACCTACCTCTCTGCCCCACCCTAGGTTGACTGTTAGAGAATGCCACTAGGCATTAAGTCCGCCTCTGTACCTAAATATGAGCAAAAAGTTTTAAATAAATAAATAAGTACAAACAGATTGTATGATTAACAGCGACAAGTGGCTGCCACTAGTGGCCCGTTTGCGCGGTCCATAAACATGTCAAAGAACTGTCTTATCTATATTTTTATCTGTGGTGATTGTGACGTTCCGTTTGACGTAAAATAAGCCGATTATTTTGAGCGTTAAGTTAACATAACAGTATTTAATGGTGATTGCAAGTCCTTCAGTTAAATACAAGATCGATAACTTTAAAAAAGAGTTGTTTCGAGAAAACATAAACCTGATTAGGTTTATGGCTGCCGTTGACTCACCGTATAACATAACGTCACGCCTATACTACTAAGGAGTGGCAGAGGTGTACAACACCCACATTGCATCTGTTATGTTTTAACGGGTAAGCTTATCGCCATCCACCGGGCACAATACCAACTCCTTGCTGCTATTGTGAATTCACTGACAGAAAGTTCACAAATAACACTTTGCCCGATCCGGAAATCGAACCCGAGACCTGCGGTGAGAGGCGCATATGCTAACGACTAGACCATTATTTTTCATAATAGATTTTTAACCGGTAGAAATTAACTCTGACCACTTCTCAAATCAGTGTTTTTAACACGCTTATATTAGCTTTACCTGTATGTACGTATGTAACCGACTCCTTTGGACTCGATTTTGACCCACTTTAAACGGACAGATTTCATTAAAATTTTGCACACCTGTCAAAAATCGATGACAATGCAATAATTCGATAAAAAAAATAAAAAAAATTAAATAAAAAAAAACGCTTTTATAAATAAACCATACTAAAAAGTGGAAAATAAATAATAGTTTAAAAAAACTAAAAAACACGCTTTTAAAGTACTTCTAACAAAAGAGTGAAAAATAATTCCTAATATAAGCTGAAAATGGTAATGAACAAAAACTACTAGTATTATTGTGAAAAAGCGTGGGTTGCTCGATAGACGAAAAATATGGCCCAGAGCGCCCCACGCTTTTATTCACAATAATAAGTATTTTTTGTTCATTACCATTTTCAGCTTATATTAGGAATTATTTTTTATTTTTCTCTATGTCGCCTACACCTTGTAGAAATCATAAAACAATCTTAATGGTCAAACTAAAAACAATGTAGGCAGTATTGCTAATGATAAATCATCGTAATTATCTATTTTATAAACATTGTAACAATCACTTCCTACCATTACTCATGGGGAACTAATTCTGTTGTTCTATAAAGCATAGACAAGCAACATCCGGTTCCGTTTCCCTACAGCTGACAAGTGGTGTAAACAGTTAACATCGTGTGCTTATAAAACTGAAGAAGTGTGGGTGTCAATACACCTTTGCCAATTGTAACGTTATTTTCTATTCATTATTTAAAAAAAATGCAGTTTTATTAACCAGATGATATTGCAAATTTAATTTAATTTGTGCTGATACGTCAACGTAAATAGTTCTGAACAGATTTATCGATACTACAAAAAATTGTGCGGAGCAATGTTTCTACAATCGCATCTAAAGGTGTACATGATTTTTTTCAAAAATATCTTCGGATGAGTCTTGCGATCCTATCTCATGTGCATATCCCACCTCTCACAGTGTCTATGTCGGAGGCCATCGTATATGGGTCAAGTCAAAGCGGAAGAGACGCGACGATGCACTGCTGTTCGAAATTCGAACACCATTAGTTATTTTTTGACATTGGCCATTCATAATTGTATCCATTTTTGAAATCAATCAATCTAACGATCTTTTTTTTTCCCAATTTCATTGCGGTTGGCATTTAACGGATTTACCTGAATATCAGTATTTTAAGTGGAGCGATTACCCTTAGACCTCCACAACTCAGTATGGCAACGGACGTCTTAGTCCATTAGCGAGACGGCTGCCATTATGAGAATTAGCCCTAATGCGCCTAAACCGTCTTAACGAGGCACGGAGAAAATCTCGTTTTGTTAAAGATGGTCACCCATCCACAGCCGACCGCGGTTAGCATTGCCTAACCTACAAGTCGATCGGGTGACTTCGACTTAGCCACGAACTTCTCCATTTTTGAAATACGAATATCAAAATTGAATCTGGTTTAAAACGCGCTATAAATAAAACACACAGAATAAACAGGGCACAAGGTTTTGAATATTATTAAATGACAATGTGATATTATTTCGAAATAAGAATTTATTTATCAAATTCAATCTGAAATCAGTTAAAAAATGGAATGATGTTGAAAAACCAAACTTTCGAATTTTGAATTGAGAATATTGTTTCAAATATTTTTCATAGTCCAAATATAAAGATAAGATAAGATAAAGATAACTTTATTTTGCTCAAAAATAAAGTTATCTTACAGTAAGGTCTTAATATTTAACACAAATGTTCAGCAATGTTTTGTCATAATTATGACATGCAAAAATGTCATGCTTTTTATTATAAAATAGTCTCTAATATAATAATCTAAACAGTGATATTCATTAATTCAAATAGAAATAGTAAAAGTAAAATGTCCACAATTTATAATAACCTAATAATAATAATAAATTAATAATTCCATCAATAATAACAATTCATATAATTTTTTCATTTAAAATAATTCATAATTTATATTCAAAAAACTCATGTATACTATAGAAACACCTTTCACTAAGCCAATATGTCAATTGTGATTTCATCAAAATATTTTAGTTGATTTTGGACCATGTTATTATATAGTCATCTGTTGTTTTAAATATAAAATAAGGTTCCGAATAGATCTTATCCATATAATTAAGCTGACCGAATTTAAAAGTAACACAAGTTACACTTCAAAAATAGAACACCGCTGTCGCTTTCAATTATGTGTGTTATACCTATAACTATCTATCTTTGTATCTTTATCTAATGTTTATCTATCTTTGACGACCGGATGGCGGAGTGGGTAGTGTACCTGCCTGCGACGCTGAGGTCGTGGGTTCGATTCCCACTTAAGACAAATCTTTGTGTGCATGAACATGGGGTTTGTCTTAGTCTGGGTGTTTCTATGTATAATAAGTATGTATTTACAAAAGAAAAGTATATATGTATTAGTATCAGTTATTCTAGTACCCACAGTACAAGCTCTGCTTAGTTTGGGACTAGATGGCGTTGTGTGTGAGTTGTGAAATATTTAAAAACAGCTGTGAAATTGGGGCTTACTATTTTATTTTAGCCTGAGCAATGGGCAGTTTGGGCAGCCCGTACACTTTAGTAGGTGAAGGTCAGCATCTAAACTTGAACTAACTCAAGGAAGAGAAAGATTTATTATCTATATATATAAAAGAAAGTCGTGTTAGTTACACCATTTATAACTCAAGAACGGCTGAACCGATTTGGCTGAAAATTGGTGGGGAGGTAGCTTAGAACCGGGAGAAGGACATAGGATACTTTTAAAATATTTTCGAGGGCAAAATTTTATCGAGGGCGAAGCCGCGCGGGGCAGCTAGTTGTTAATATTCATACGTCTATTTCTTGCGTATTTCTACGCCAGCTTTCATAAACACTTGTAATATTTGAAAGCAAATTTTAGCTTTGCTATGCCTTTTTGTATTTTATATAATATTAAAGTTGAAAAAGTTGCACACCCTGGGTATACGCCCCAAGTGCTTTGTGGCGTTAAAACCAAGTATAGGTGGTGCTAAAACCAAGTAATAATAAATTTTATTTCTTTCATCACAAAGGTTCACAAACAAGACATTAACTTAAGATATAATGTGACAAAATGCTAGTGACATTAATGTTATGTTCATTTATGAGAGACTGGAGTCTGAACTAGGGAAAACCCTGTGTGACAGATCACCAGGTTCCCACCCGGAATTGACGAGCGTTAATCAAAACATTTTATATACATAAATTAGAGCTGTTTGTGTGGAATATTATTATACAATAGCTGAAGTATGTATGTGTGTGTGTGTGTGTGTGTGTGTGTGTAGTAAGGTTTGCCTAGCCAAGGTATATAATATATATATATATACCTATAACGCTGGCACAAAAGAGTTGAGAAATTTCGAGTCTAGCAGCATACGAATCCATAGCTGAATTGGTAAAGCACTTGGGGCGTATACCCAGGGGGTGCAGGTTCGAGTCCTGCTGGATTCTTAATTTTCAACTTTAATATTATATAACTTTCAGAAATTAAAAATTCGGTATAACTACCGAATTTTTAAAATTTAAAAATTTAAAATTTTTACATAGTTTTTTCAAAGATCGAGCAGTAAACCCACAACACTTGAATACTTGGCATCGCAATGAAGAGCAGAAAACTTGTAGTTACCATGAAATGTTATCATTTCCAAGAAGACTATTGACACATTATCAAATTCTTCAGCCGGTAGACTAACGTCATAACTTTTTGTTGTGACCATCATCTGTTAAACATTATGGGGTACTGTGATTTGATAGTGAATATATGTATGTAGCAGCGATAACTGAGTGGGTGACCGTAGGACTGCTTCAAAGGTCTCGGGTTCGAACCCACGGCACACACCTCTGTCAATAAATCATTAAAATTAATATTTTCGAAGGTATGTGTCTATTTATAATTTAAATTATCGATCGCTAACGGTGAAGGAAAACATCGAGATGAAACCTGCATGCCTGAAAGTGCCTAGAAAAATAAAAATAAATAATGCATCCTAGCAACATCTTAAGATATATCTGTCAGTCAACTTATATATTGAGATATTAATGCCGCTTATTGGGATCAAATTCTGTGAAAAAAACTACGTTAGGATAATCAGGGATGAAAGAGGGTTATCGCTAAAGTTGACCATAAATCGTCTGACTTAAGGACTCGGCTACTTCAAAAATTGCCGATAAGGATAGTAACAGGAATTTGAGAGACATATTATCATCGGTAGACCCAATCACGCCTCCACTGCACCCTTAAAAAAGTCAAGGCTCAAACACCTTCGCACTTTTGACACACTACTATTAAAAGGATCAATATCATGCTTATTGAAGCTTCTGCTTGCACGGATCAAGAAAGAGTTTTTCCTATAGTTAGTCGTCGCAAACGGTACCCTTATAGGTGGATTAGAACGGGTTATAATTGGGAAGAGCTCATCGAGATGATGAAGCGAACGGACGTATAGTCCATCTGATCGTAAGTGGTAACTATGAACAGCTGATTGACATCAACAAATTCACAAAAGCAGATTGTAGATACGTCGCTTCATCTGAAGATTTCGGTGTAAATGCCTCGTGTGTAATTTCAGGGTCTGATCTCACCACCAAATGTGAACACAGTAATGCGAGCACTAGGTACTATTTAGTTTTAGTTTTAAAAAAAACGACACCCGCACTAGGAATAACTCCTGTGTCGCGGGGGTGTTCACAAACATACATTTCACACACACAATGCACACACCTAGAGTCAGAACAAATCTTTGCGAATCACACAAAAATTTGTCCTATGTGGGGATCGAACCCACAACACCAGCGCAGCTGAAAGCGGCGAGACGACTGCCCTTACCACGCCAACCGTACACTCACAGGCACGTGGCGGCAGGTTGAAGGTGACACGGCGGAGCTGCCCTCCAGCTCGTTCACAAATACAACTTCCCTACATTCCACGCAAATTAAACCACTAAAATCAATATAAAGTACAAATATGCCATCATATCCGTCACCTGACACACAAACGCCATGAAATTCACTTATAGAAACAAATGATCATGTAACATATGCCATCGATCATCAGATCAACCTAGAAAAGTCCCCTAGAGTATGGCATGTGGATCATTGAGGGGGAAATTTGGTGCAAATATCTATTTCGTACTTTATGGAGTTAGTTCCCCCTATCATGACCTAGATAGCTAGGCATGAGTCTAGGTTATGATAGGGAAAGGTGTGCTGAAATAAAACTATCAGTTTAAATCGGTTCGACTGATGGAAAATCTTAAAGGGGTATGACCAATCGACTATGGGATTGTTTTTCGCTGCTGTGCTAACTATTCCGTGGCTTTGTCAAGATAAAAACTGCTGTATCGTATGTAGAATAAATGAAAGTTTAATTTTAAGCCGGATATTTTCATAGTAAGCTGGGATGTCATGAAAAAAGTTAGTAAACAAGTGCAAAAAACGTGAAAATTCTATCAAAACAAAATTAGATTCTAGTTCATCTTTCATGTTTAAATAGAAAATCTCTTTTGTTTATTAAATCCCGCTTAAGTTATGTCTCTTATTACTAGATAATCGTCATACACAAAACTAGAAATTATTTACTATCTTACATTCGTGACATAAGGGTTTTGGCATTGCCTTTTAACCTGTAGCCCGAACTGAGCTGACTCGAATCGAACCACAGACTGGCAAAATAGATGGACTGTATATTATATTTTAAGAACTATTGTAACTCTATTTTGTCTCCAACCTAACACCTCACGGCGAATGGTTACATAGACTGCCGCTATACCAACACGTTTTACAGTTGGCTGATGTAATAAAGATTCACGCTACTGCTTTCGCTTTACTTACTAACATACACAATACACTTGTATAGCGACCTCACTTCAACTGTTCTATTTAAGTCTCACGTGGTTGGACCTATAGCCACGTAGAGCATATAAATCACAATTCCAGAAACCGAGATCTCATCGTAAGCGTTCACATATCCTTAGACAGTATTGCCTCAAAAACAATAAAATAAAAATTTACGAATTGTCACAAAACTTCCTACACAAAAACTTTCGAAATTATTCTCAACTAGCTGTTTGTTGCCCGCGTGGAATTCATTATATTAAGTAGTAGCTGCTCCCGCGCTTTGACCCGCTTTAATCGTTACTGCCCCGCTTCCATTTAGCTAAGCGTAATGTTAAATAAAAAAAAATCTTAATGGATAGTGATCCTATTCAATCCGAAAAGAATTATTAAAATCCAATCTGTAGTGGCTGAGATTATCGCTAACAAACGAACAAACTAACTTTCGCCCGCAGTTTCGTCTGCGTGGTAGGTACATCAATAAAAAGAAGCCTATGTTACGAGCCTTGTCGTCAGTTATCTGCATATAAAATTTAATCAAAATCGATCAAGCCGTCAGAAGATTAGGTAATGCAAACAAACAGACAAAAAGATTTAAATCTGTATTTTAGGCATAGGTATCGTGCAAATAACTATATCAACTCGAAAAATCATTGATATGTTGACATTAAAAACAGACTGGTGGTAGAGCTCTTGTGAATGAGCTCGAGGGCGGCAGCACCACCGTCTCACCTTTAACCTGCCGCTAAATAGTAGTGCTTCTATTACTGTGTTCCGGTTTGGGCCCTGAAATTACTGGCACATGAGGCATACCACCGTAGTCCTCAGCTGCAGCGACGCATCTATAATCTGCTTTTGTGGATTGTTGATGTCCATGGGCTGTACTCCACTTACCATCAGGTGGACTACACGTTCGTTCGCTGTGGGCGTAGTATACAAAAAAAGACGCTTCAATTTTATTAATTTTTATTGATAATGCGACTGATAAGCAAAACGATCAGAAGTGAATAGCTTACTCATCAAGCTTTTTTACAAAAGCTTATCCTTAATCCGATGAAATAATTCTATTCTAAATACCTGTATCAACCCCTCAACTCCTAGATTATAGCTAACGAATATAACTAATAGCTGCATAATAGTGCATGCAAATCTAACAAAACCAACCTACCCTCTTTAAAATCAACGAGTTACGGTACATTGACTTCAACCAAAAAAAGGATCAATCTGTTGCGCATTTGTACAAATCCTCAATAATAATAACAATAACAAAAACGAATAGTTAATAACAAATAACAATTAGTGTACCCTTCGTGTGCGCACGGCTACTGATCAACCGATACATGTCCAGTATAAGCTGATCTCGCGTTGCAGTGGTATCCTATACAACGCGAGGGCATCTATACTGGAAATGGATAGGTTGATGTGTAGCCTTGAGCAAAAGGATGATTTGTTACAGTTTCTATTGTGTCTCCCCTAATGTTTATTTAGGTGAAAAAGAAATGAAGCGGTAGAAAATAAATCTGTGTTAGGGTGAAATTATGGTAAGTGGTTAGGTAAGTATTTGGTGGTAAAATAGTTTTAAATCCGTTTTTTAAAGCTTACTTGTAATTTAAAGAATTACCAGTATTCTTGACATTCTTGTTAGCCCCCTCTACCTAAGGTTAATTTCTTTGTGTTAGAAGGAAGTTCACGTCCGTGGTGTAATGGCCTGGATTTGAACCCACGACTTCAGAGTAAGATCGATGCCTTATCACCGCCTCGGTGTATAGATTTCGGGTTCGATTCCCGGGTGGATAAAAAGTATTAATTTGGCATTGTGTTACCGGCAATTCTTTATAGCGGCACGGAGTTGGATTTGTGCTCGATGGATAGCGATAGGCTCACCCACTATCACATGGGACCAAAACATAACAGGTGAAATGTGGGTTTTTGTACACCTCTGCCGCTTCTGTATAATATAGGCGTGATGTTATATGACTAAGGTAAAATATTGATATGGTGGTAGAGGTCATGTGAACGATCCCGTGGCTGGAAACGCGGAAAGCATCACCATCTCCTCTTTAACTAAAGAGTAATTGCACTACTGTGTGGTAGTGAGATCAGGCCTTGAAATTACTGGCACATTATGCATAACACCGTAATCTTTAGTAGAGTGACGAATCGACAATCTACTTTTGTGGATTGTTGATGTCCATCAACAGTAGTCACCACTTACCATCAGGTGGACTACACGTCCGTTAGCCACATACGTCGTACAATGAAAAATCCCGTAACATATACCGTACCGATGTCTTTTGACATTGAGAATTTCCGCAACCACAAAATATTCAAAATCGATTCGAATTTCCATAATCCGAAATCAATTAGTCGATTGAGCGCATCCAACGCATTTTTATGTAAATCATTGCGCATCATATATTCAAAGCCATCATATGTATGTGACCGAACAAACGCATTAATTAACATCATTCATTTCACGCATATTCACGAAACTGTGCGCGATTTATTATTGATTAATTCTTTTCAAATACAATAGGCGTACCACCCCATGTATTCACCCTATTTTTAACCCAAGGCCAAAACAGGGTCAGCTTAGATGATGCCAATTGGCCGAATGCTTATTTTGTGATCGCTGTTAAAAGATTATAATAGCAGCATATCTAATACATGTCCTACTGCTGGGCTCGAACCCCTTCTCATGATAAGAAAGGTTAGGCCATTCCACCAAGCTGGCCAAGTGCGGATTGGTAGACTTCACACGACCCCGAGTTCTGAGGCATGCAGGTTTCCTCACGATATTTTCCTTCACCGTTAACGAGCGATAACTTATATGATAAATACACACATATCTTCGAAAAGACGTTCTATTTAAATATGTACTATCTTTTACCCTCGACTTTGTGCATGTGGAATTCTTTGTATTAAGTAGGAGCTGCTACCACGCTATGACTCACGTTATATCTTACTGCTCTGCTTCCAAGGAATTTAGCGTAGCGTAATGTTAAATATTTAAAATCATTTATTGATAAATACACTATTAAATACAACAATAATTATTATGATCCGATCACTAATTCCCGAGATTAGCGCTAACAAACAGGCAAATTACCTTTCACCCGCTGTTTTGTCTGCGTGTTGGTTACATCCATACAAAGTAACCTGTGTTACGTGTCAGAAAAAACTACAGTTGGAGAGTATCGGAAACTGGCGTCGCGTAGTGGACGAAGGGCAAATCCATGTCTGACCTTCTCCGACCCAAAGGCCTGAACGAAATATTTTCACAGCCTATCAAAACTCTTGATTTCGGTTAACATCTTTAATACTAAGAAAACAGTTGAAAAAGATATGGGACAGCCAGGATTCAAAATCGTTTTAGCCGTTGAGAAGATCAGACAGACGAAAATTATAAAACTGGATTTTAGGCATAGGTACCGTGCAAATAACTACACCAGCGTAAAAAATCATTGTGATATTGACATTTAACATTTAACAGATACTTCAATTATATTAATTTGTACAGCAAGTTGTAATAAAATATAGAAATCAAAATCATGCATAAAATTTGGGAAACCACCCAAACAGCACTCACCTTTACCCTCAGTCAGTCTGTCCGTTTACCCCATACTATAAGGGTAATTCTACCCATCACATCCCCTTCGCCATCACAATGGGGATCAGCCATGGGGTCTACACCTGGCAGGCGCGTGCCCTTTATGAACACAATTGAAAACGTTTGGAACATAAATATTTTAAATTGAGTGCGTTTTTTGTGGTGAGTTTGTTTCGATTCCTGCTAACTGGTAAGTTAAAGTCCAGTTGTTGTTATTTTTTTAAAAATATTGATAAAATTTTAAGTTGTTTTGGTTGCTATAACTTACACATAGAATTATTGTCAAAAAAACAAAAAATATTGTATGAATTATTTGAAAAGATGATGCACATGAGTTTCTCACCAGCTTTTCTCATGATGCAATACCCATCGGAGCTGGTACTTGGATTGATTTTAATTCAACTTAGAAAATTTGAATTTATTAAAGCTCAGGTGTCAAATCATTTTATTGCAATAAGTATTATAATTTAATTAGTTAAGTTTTATTTTAATTTTATATTTTTTGTATTTTGATGTTTGTTTTGACGTGTTCAAGTGCCCCTTGGGGCCCATGGAAATAAATGATTTTATTTGGTATAGTCCCCGTATCAAATGGGACCTAAACACAACATGTGGGTGTAATACACCTTACACCTAACATACCATTCTGACATAGGCGTGATGTTTTGTTATGTTGTTTTAAGTTAGAACAGCATCAAAAGTAGACACTAGTAACTTTTCTTTACAGTATAGTACACTAACAGTTACGAAATCGTATGCCACCACGCTTATATTACCCAGAAGGGTGTGGCAGAGGTGTACAATACCCACACTTCACCTGGCATGTTCAGGTCCCATGTGATAGGGGGTGAGCCTATCGCCGTCAACCAGGCACAATTCCAACTCCGTGCTGCTATTATGAATTTTCTATCGGAAAGTTCACAAATAATACTTTGTCTGACCCGGGAATCGAACCCGAGACTTAGCAGACGAACGGGCAGTTATCTATGCTTTTTATCCTAAAGTATCAAGTCATAATTATAAAATATAGAGGCGAATGCAAATGCATAATGCCACAAGAATCTGAACTCCCCAACAATACAACACAAATAGACTGTCAGACAAACAGAAACCAATAATAAATGAGTATCGAATATCAAAAGCAAGCAGATACTGTGTAATTGCCCTGTTTTCACTAAACGAAGGCTGAGGTCTCACTGAGAGATGAGCGAAATAAACGAGTTGAGAGTTAAAAAATAATTTGGATTTTGTAATTTTGGAGCGCAAGAAGCAATTGCACTATCCAATGGTCCCAATGAGAAGGTAAAATACGCACATGGATGAATATAAAATTCAGTGTTTTTACTATCAGCAAAGTTGATTTCCTTTGACATTGTCAAAGTCGATAAGGTTGACATTGTTGATAGAACAAGGAAATTTAGACTTTAGTGTTTAAAAATGTCTTTACAAAAATAGTATTATGGTGGATCATGAATCTGCTTTGTTGATGGTACATTATTATAATATTTATATTATATATATTATTATATGATCAATACCCACATATCTTCGAAAAGACGAATCTTAACGATTTATTAACAGAGGTGTGTGCCGTGGGTTCGAACCCGAGATCTTTGACTTCGCAGTCCTACGGTCTCCAACTCGGCTATCGCTGCTTTTTTCATAAAGTAATACATCTAATTAAATTACCAACCGAACAAAGCTCCTAAATGAAAATGAGATGAGATGTGCCAGTTACACCTCGCCTTACGAAACACAATACAATATTATTGTTGAGTAAAATTAGCCAGCAAATGTGTTCACACATGTTTGTAAAGAAAACACGCTTTTTACATGAGAACCGATGTTTTTGTTCATGGCAGTTGAAAGTAAACGTTGATGGGATTGGGGTGACGTGTCTGGAGGTACAGTCGCCGCCGTCAGAAACATCGTAGCAGACAACGAGGCCAAATATATCTGAACAATGTTTTATTTCAATAAATATCTAATACACTCACTATTGCTATAACCAATCATATAACAATAAGAATAAGATACATTTATTCTATAAGTATAATAGGTAGCAGCGATAGCCAAGTGGTAGACTGTAGTACTGCGAAATCAAAGGTCTCGGGTACGAACCCACGGCACACACCACTGTCAATTAATCGTAAAGATTAGTCTTTTCGAAGATATCTGTGTATTTATCATATAAATTATCGCTCGCTAACGGTGAAGGAAAACAACGTGAGGAAACCTGCATGCCTGAGAGTGCCTAATAAGTGCTCGAGTGTGTGTGAAGTCTACTAATCCGCACTTGGCCAGCGTGGTGGACTATGGCCTAACCCTTCTCATCATGAGAAGAGGCCCGAGCCCAGCAGTGGGACTTGTAATATATACAGGGCTGCTATATTCTATCAAATCTTAAAATTACTTTTTTTTAACGTTAGCAACGAGTAACTACCGGCAGAAGTCCGTGCGAGCAGGAACTTCAATAAAAAATAAATAAATATTTCACAACTCACACACAACGCCATCTAGTCCTAAACTAAGCAGAGCTTGTACTATGGGTACCAGAATAACTGATACCAATACATATATACTTTTCTTTTGTAAATACATACATATTATACATAGAAACACCCAGACTAAGACAAACCCCCATGTTCATGTACACAAAGATTTGTCTTAAGCGGGCATCGAACTCACGACCTCGGCGTCGCAGGCAGGTACACTACCCACTCCGCCACCCGGTCGTATATGTGTATAAATATGTATAAGCAGTACGATATTGTCCCTGGTCAACAGTGCGAAGGTATGTAAGTCTTGAATTTTTCAAGGGTGCATGCAAGAATTCAGGAGGCTTGATTAGTATGAATTGTGAGTCGTACGTATTCTTAACGAGTCCTAGAATGGAGACCGCGACTCGGCAACCGTAAGGTGGGACGCCCCCTGCCAGGTGGACTGACGACCTAAAGAAGGTCGCTGGAGGGGACTGGATGCGGAAGGCGCAGGATCGGGTGTTGTGGCGCACATTGAGAGAGGCCTATGTCCAGCAGTGGACTTCGAGAGGCTAAATGATGATGATGATGATGACGTATTCTTATTCTTATTTACAATCTTTTTTTTTAATCTTTATTACAAAATAGAATAAACGTAAAGAGTAAAACTAGTACGAAATAAAGTTAAAGTTTGTAAAAGGTTGTTAGTTGCCCTAAGGGAACTGTCATGCCCATGGGTGAAAAGTGTTTTAAAATAATGATTTAAACAAAAAGTTTGTAAGCAAGAATATAAATACGTACCACTCACATTTCATAGAAATCAAGCCTCCTAAAAACTTTCATGCACCCTTGAAAAATACGCAAGGCTTACATACCTTCGCACTGTATAAGTTCGCACGAACTTTTGCCGGTAGTTACTCGTTGCAAACGGTGTAGATGTTTGACAAAAAGTAATATATTATGCTGAGGTGCGTACCTTTTCTGGCACATCAATATAATTATTATCTTATGGTTGAAGATATCTTTATTTCTCATAAGAATTAAATTCACTTACATGAGAAGAACAGTAGGTACATGCAAATATTAGTTGATGCGGCTACAGTCCAACACTTTCAATGAACATTACACATCAAAACACATAATTACAATATGCCACATCTTTCTATTTATGCTAACTGCCTTATTATAAGTAGTTTTAAAAGTGTATCACTAAGTTTAAGATTTGCCAGAATAAACGTTTCTTTATTTCCTTCTTTCTAATATAATTGTAATGTTACATTCTACAGAGATGTTTCTAACGGCGACTGTACGTACTTTCCTTTTCCAGCCACTGCATTTCGTATAAAAGAAATATATTTTCCCAAATAAGAGACAATTATCTTTAGTGTCACCTACTTACCTAGTTTTACGCGACTGATATCTGAATCTACGACCAACATATATACCACATAATCACTTGCTCTGTACATGATACATACAGCACATAATATATCTTTGACAAAGAAACCCGGTTTTATCTTTCAACGCGCTCAATCCACCGTGCGAATCTTGTTTTCGATATAAAGCATAAATATACAGACAGACAAACGCCTTCTATTTTTGTAATGTAATTATAAATATAAAGATTGTTTGGATACAGAGGCTCCTGGATAATTCGTATTTGCGCAGTTTAATACTTTTATATTACTTTTCAGTGTTACGAACGGACATGTAGGCCATTTGACAGTAAATGGCAAGGCTTCTATTTACCCATAAACATCCATTATTTTGTGTGTATGTATAATATGTATGTATTTACAAAAAAAAGTATAGAGCAGATACTTTAATAAAGTTAGTAAGCAGTTCGATATCGATCCATTTACAATAAGTTTGTCTGCGGCAAGAAGACGCTTGAGTCTTGAATTCTTTAAATGAGCGGAGTATCATATTTCTTTCTTCTATGTTATGTTATATTTACATTCCATTTTTATTTTATTTTTTCATTTAAATCGAGCACTAATCATAAGAGCAAGCGATGTTTGCATTAGTTTTGTTCGCACCAAATTGTTATACAGTCTGTCACTAGAAGCGAAAACTTGTTATTGGCTTTATGGTTCCTAAACTTATTGTTATTTAAGTTATACTAGCTGTAAGTTTTCCATATGATAAATAAATAAATAAATATAATATGTATTAAAATCAGTTATTCTAATACCCTTATTACAAGCTCTGCTTAGTTTGGGAACTAGATGGCGTTGTGTGTAAGTTGTAAAAAAACAAATAAACATCCATTACATAATGTTAGTGATGTTTTTTAGGGTTCCGTATTTTTTTTTAACGACGCTCTCACAATGGATAACTCCTGTGTCGCGGGGGTGTTTACAAACATACATTTCACACACACAAAGCACACCCAGAGTCGAAACAAATCTTTGCAAATCACACAAAGATTTGTGCCGTGTCGGGATCGAACCCACAACACCAACGCAGTTGAAAGCTGCGAGGCAACCACTTTATCCACTACTTCAGCCAAGAACTTTGATTTTATTAATACTGTCAATTACACTTACGAGTTCACCTGACTTCCTCCGCACTTCATCAAGACTTAATCAAATAATCAACAAGTTTACGGCCAGGCACACTTAGACAGCTATCATTTCTCATACAACTCATACATACATTTATTTATGTGGGTACCGTCGGCATAAAATGTATTGCATCTAGACGCCATCGCCTGTTAGTGGATGCCAGTGATGATTGAGGTAGCGATAGCAAAAATGTCCATTTATTTAGAGTCTTGTCTTGTGCGATTGTGCAAAATGGGAAAGAACAATTATTATGAACTTATCTATAAATAATTTTAAGCTATTGCATAGCTTCTATCGCGGGCCTTGAGCGTGGAGATCAAATCCAGAAATTCCGTAACGAAAATAACCTAACACCCCCCACTCCGACTGGCACAGCGGTGATACTTTTTAGTTTTGCCATCTATCGATGAATAGCAGTACTTTTAATGACTTTTTTAAAATATCACGCTTGTCTCTTTATTTCAGCAACTCACCTTTAGGTGGCATTGGTTGTATCGGCGTTACTGCGCATGCGTAATCCTCCTCTTCGTCCCGCAATCTGGTGACTCATGCCTGCTTAGTTTCGGCGCCAAAATTCTATGCAATAGCTTTACCGCGGCAGTCCTCGAGTGCCACACGGCCTATTAGGGTTCCGTAGTACCTACAAGGAACCCTTATAGTTTCGCCATGTCTGTCTGTCCGTCCGTCTGTCCGAGGCATAGCGACGAAACCGTTGGTGCTAGAAAACTGAAATAAACATGTATGTTAACTATACAAAGAAAGTCGTAGAATAAAATTTGGAAAAATATTTTTTTTCAGGTAGCTCCCCTACATGTAAAGTAGAGATGTTTTTTTTTTGTCGCCTACCCCATAGTGTGGGGTATAATTAGATAGGACTTTTAAAAACGTTTAGGGGTTGCTAAGACAGTTTTTTGATTTAGAGATCCGTTTGCGAGATAATTAACTTTAAAGAGCAAATTTTTGTTCGAGTAGAACGTCCCCCCCCCCCTCTAAAAGCTAAACTACTGGATCCCAAAATCTGAAAATTGTGTCGGTAGTACATGTAATGAACTTTAAAGGAAAACTATAGCGGATAAGTTCACTTCATTAGTTCAAGAGGAATAGGGGTCGAATGCAATTGCATGAAATGTCAGATGCAGTTACTCAGAATATTTCGTTCAAAATTCTTGAAACATAAATAAACATACATAATACATATATAAAATCACGCCTTTATCCCACGGGGGTAGGTAGAGACGATGAAACGCCATGTGCTTCGCTCCTTACATACTACTTTCGCTTCTTCAACATTCATACATCTCGTGATACGTGCTAGCTGGTTTCGTGTACTACAAACATTTCCTTTCTGAAGGACGCCATTTAGTTAAAAAGTAAAATTAAAAATATTTTTCTACGGAACCCTACTGCGCGTGGCCCGACACGCACTTGGCCGGTTTTTTTATATTATATCTGTGATTCTTACTGGCCGCAAATAAAGTTTTTAAAAGGGAACATCACAAAATAAATATGTCATGTGTCTTTTGTAACTATTTTTATGAACTTATCGATAAATATTTTTGTTTAATGGCCGCAAATAAAGTTTTAAAAAGGGAAAGGAGTCACGGTTTTGCTCTCAAATGGCTTGCATACCCATTCACCACATTCGTTGCATAAAAACTGCAATAACTATTTTACTGTCGGTACTTCACAACCATTTATTACCTTTGTTTGTATCTTTGCATTCCTCTTATCAAACATTGGTTATTACATCTTCATTTATCAATACAAACTAAAATATACTCTATTTCTATACAATAAGATCAATATTCGATTGACGAGGAATAATTCTGTATCTACCCTGTTAGCCAAACGATTTAGTGGGCACGCCCTTTTAGTTTTAATAGCGGCAATCGTAAATTTTATTATTATCCTATATTGTCATAGTAGATGTTAGGGCAGAAAGTCTAGAGCGGCTGATGATTTGGGGCGGAGCCGCACCAAATGCCTTTGATAAATCGAATATAGCTTTTATAGAATGACGACTGGGTGGCGGAGTGGATAGTGTACCTGCCTGCGACGCCGAGGTCGCGGGTTCGATTCCCGCTTAAGACAAATCTTTGTGTGCATGAACATGAGGGTTTGTCTTAGTCTGGGTGTTTCTATGTATAATAAGTATGTATTTACAAAAGAAAAGCATATATGTATTACTATCAGTTATTCTAGTACCCATAGTACAAGCTCTGCTTAGTTTGGGACTAGATGACGTTGTGTGTGCAAGTTGTGAGATATTTATATTTAGAATCACTCGACTGTCAAAAAGCGCCTCTATTCATTTGTTATTAAATTAATTTAAAAGAGCCATCCGTTGTTCAATCAACCTGGGACGATTCGAAACATAATTGCAAGACGAATAAATCAAATTTCTGTTTTGCTGCCCTGTCTTCACTCTCATCACTTGAGACATGTATATTAAATGACACCATTGTAACAATGTTTTCTGCAAAACAACTGGTTTGATTTGATTTAATTGATTTAAACTGCTGATCATTTACTGAGCGTCTCTTGCGACCCATGCAAGTTGCAAACGAACGATATTTGAATGATATCATTCAATTCCAAAATCAAATGTTTTGATTTGCTCCAACTTTTTTTTGACGTGGTTTAAGGTTGTCTGTTGACAAGTCGCTTAAAGATACACTTATAAGTTGAACTTCTGTCTGTTTATATTGTGTGTAAAATCGTGCATTGAACGTAATGTCTATATTATACGAGTGTATTTCATTGCTTTGATACCTGTCTCTTGATTATATCGTTTTATTTATAGTTGTATGATGTTTGTACCAAGGAAGAGTATTAAACTCTACCAGTGCAATAAAGATTCAATACAAAGTATTAACACGTTTATAAAAACTCATACTGCGACTTCATAATTAACTTCTTAATCTACGGTTTTGATAGTTTTACTCAACGCGTTACAAAACTCTCTCTCTATTTTTACCCGACTGCGTCAGAAGGAGGGTTATGTTTTTATCTATCTATCTCTCTCTCTCTCTCTGTCTGTCTCATTATCTGTGTCTCTCTCTTTCTCTATCTATCTCTCTCTGATTTAATGTTTGTACTGGGCAAATAACGTAGAAGTTTGACACTGATTGCTTCTTTACAAATAATTAGTTAGTCCACTAACATTACATACATAACATTTTGACTAATTGATGCAATTAATTATGTTTTTTTTTTTTTTTTTATATCGAGGCCCTATCTAGGAATGACTCCTGTGTCGCAGGGGTCTTCACAAACATACATTTCACACACACCAAGCACACCCAGAGTCAGAACAAATCTTTGCGGATCACACAAATATTTGTCCCGTGTGGGGATCGAACCCACAACACCAGCGTTCGTTGTATTAAGTAGTAGCTGCTCCCAAGCTTTGACACGCGTTGCACCTCACTGCTACGCTCCTGTGGAGTTTGGCATAATGTTCAATATCTAAAGACATATATTGAGAGTTGCACTATCAAACACAAGAAGAATTATCAAAACCCGACCAGCAATTCACATCAAACAAACAAGCTAACTTTCACCCTCGGTTTCGTCTGCGTGTCAGCTACATCGATAAAAAGTAGCCTTTTTACGCGTCTTGTAGTCAGTTACCTGCATCTTAAATTCAAATCAAATCAAATCATTTATTTCCATGGGCCCCAAGGGGCGCTTGAACACGTCAAAACAAACATCAAAATACAAAAAAATATAAAATTATAATAAAACTTAGCTAAATAAATTATAATACTTATTGTAATAAAATGATTTGACACCGGAGCTTAGATTGACTTTAATTCAACTTAGAGATATGAATTAATTAATAACATGAAATTTTAATAAAATCGGTTTAGCTGCGGCTAAAGCCGATACAAACAGACACACATACAACAATTTTAAAAACTGTATTTAAGGGAAAGGTATCGATCGTGCAAGCAACTATAGCAGCTTGAAAAAACATTGACAGTTTGACAATTTATTTATTTGTATTGACAATGACTGAATAATATATTATGTTTTATGTATTTTGTATTTGCTTATGTATTATGGCGATAGCCGAGTGGGAGACCGTAGGACTGCGAAGTTAAAGGTCTCGGGTTCGAACCCACGGCACACACCTCTTGTCTTTTCGAAGATATGTGTGTATTTATCATATAAATTAAAATTAAATTATCGCTCGCTAACGGTGAAGGAAAAACATCGGGAGGAAACCTACATGCCTGAGAGTGCCTAATAAGTGCTCGAGGGTGCGTGAAGTCTACCAATCCGCACTTGGCCAGCGTGGTGGACTATGGCCTAACCCTTCTCGTCATGAGAAAAAGGCCCGAGCCCAGCAGTGGGACATGTATTAGATACAGGGCTGCTATTCTATTATTATTATTATGTATTATATATACCCACAAAAACATAATAATTAAGTTATTTAATTGTAATTCGGTATCTATCTGTCTGCATATCACGATTTTTGTGACTAAACTGTAAATTCAATATTGATGAGACTTTAGAAATAAAATAGTCGCAAGCTTTAGGAAAGACAAACAACTCTTTAGATATGCCTTACGGCCGGAAGCTACTGCAATTGGCAATATCATATTACGTGCACATTTTACTTGCATAATTTCTCTATAAAGACCAGAAACCCCTAAGATTATGGTCAAGCATGGTAATCCATCATTACGAACGGTATCCATGATGGTATGTGGTAACTATCGTCCATTGATATTCTGAACGGTAGAACGGGTGCGGCGGCGCCATCTGTGCAGCGAACGTGGAACTAATAATAAATTAATATATCCGATTTGAATCCATCTGCAGAATGATAAATATTTTACTCACTTACTACTTGAATCATTTAATTAATTTAATTAATATAACATCACGCCTATACAGAAGAGTGTGGCAGAGGTGTACAACACCCACATTTCACCTGTTATTTATTTAGGTCCCATTGGATAGGGGGTGAGCCTATCGCCATCCACCGGGCACTATTCCAACTCCGTGCTGCTATTGTGAATTTACCCGGGAATCGAACTCGAGACCTGGCGGTGAGAGGCGCATTCGCTAACCACTAGGCAGCCATAACCATTTCTATACGCCCTCACGTCTAAACAACTAAAGCGGTTTTGATAGAAATTGGTATGGAGATAGTTCAAAACGACAGGCTACATTTTATTGACGTACCACTTGGAAGGAGCCGCTAACAGAGGTCTACAATAAATTGTTTTTTATTGTCACATAATAACGATATTCAAACAACAATTTGCCACAAACAACAAAGTATCATTTTCGCATATTTCACCGTATAATCTCTATACAAACGTCACAGTCATCAATATATCATCACCCGTCGGTGCCATTACATGATGGTATGTGGTAATCATCGACCATTGATTCAAACAATAAAACAGTGCGGCGCCGCCATCTGTTCAGCGGACGTGGAACTAATATTGAAGATGGAGAAGGCTTATTCGATCAGGAAATGATTTTATGACCAACTATTTAGGATGCTGATTACGTCGATTAAAAAAATCTTATTAATCTATGCTTTAAGACATAAGCAAATTGTGGGCAAAATTTTATTAAAATCGATACAAACATTTTTACCTTAAAAAGTTACCAACACAGTGGCGTAACAATAGGGTGGCAGGGCTGGCAAAATGCCACGGGCCCCCGACCCATGAGGGCCCCGGCCCAAGAGGCCGCGAACTCAAAAATATTTTCTAAAAAAAAAAATCTTTTATCGCCATGTACTTTCTAGGCTCCTTGATGTTACTCTGATGAATTATTAAATCCATAAATGACAAAAATATTCCTCTAAATAAATAAGTGTCGAGGACAAAAACTCATAAAAGATGCCGAGCCAAATGCAGTATAATTATGTTTACTATTATAGTGAACATATACGGCATTTGGCTACTACTAGTGATAGATACTGATATACTGCTGATAATTTAAATCTAGTATAAATCGGGGCAAACATCTTGAGCAAACGACCTTGAATGCGCAGAAACGAATTTTGGGTCTCTTTGGTTACGAGGCTGAGGCGCAGGGGGCGTACCTGCGCGTGATTGGTTGATCAGTCGACCCTTGCCCCGCGCACCGCGTCTTCGTTCCGCTCTCTCCCGAATACACGTGCGTGCAGTGAAGTGCTCACTTTTGTGCTCTGTTATAAATCGTTAGTTGTTGTTGTTATTTGTTGAGTTAAAAGCGGATTTTATCACTAAATATTGTCGGCGATTTTGCCAATATTAAAAACCGAGTTAACTATTGTTTTAAATCGTAAGAAGTTCAACAAAACATGCCGACAAGCATTGTTTTCCATTTAACTATTGTTTACGTTATGAGAAATTTGACAAAACAATGCACGACATAATGACGACATACAAAATGTTGCACATGTCGGCTATTGTTTATATTTTGGCTATTGCCTGCCACTGCACTCACACAAATACAATTGTCTATACATAATACAATATCCCGAAATAAACAGTAATTATAATAAATAAAATAGGTAATTCTAAAAACTCGACGTAACTAATCATATTTATAGCAATATTTTGCTCGTAAGTGTACGATGCGCAAACTTTCCCCTACCACGTCACCTAATGCTCAAGAAGTTTGCCCATAATTGTACTTAATGATGCAGGGAGGAATGAGGAGGTTATTGAAATGCAATTTTTTTTAAATAGTTTAACAAATTTAAATTTTTTTTGGGCATAGCATCAAAAGATGTAATATTTTATCAAGTTTTATATCTAATAAAGAAAGTGAGTCTTCAACATTAAAAACATGCCCATTTTTGCCGTTATGATGCCGTTTTTGCTTTAAAAGTTCGGTTTGTTGAAGTCCAAAAAGCGCTAACGAAAACAATTCTGTTAAATTGCTAATCAGAATAAAGAAATGAAGCTGTTTCACTCAAAAAGAAGATTTAAAACTACAGTTTTATTATGTTATTGGTTTTCCATTGCAAGATCCTACTTACTAAAGCTCTAAAACACTTCAGTTGAAAGCCACCGACCTTTCAAATGTCTTAAAAGGTTTTAAAATTTGTCTAGAAGAATTAATTGGAAACGTATCAACATAAATTAGAAATGGAAAAAAATACAACTGTAATCGCTTTTCCTTCCAATAAATGACATAGTTTAAAATTTCAGTGTTTTGCAGCCTTCCACTTTAAAAGTTTTAAATGACACTGCTCTATTAAAAAAAGATCTTGAATTTATTGAGATATATAAAAAACATATATAATATCTGAATCATTTGCCAAAGAAACTCTCAGTTTGCGATCCACCTTCAGAGGCGAAATAGCAAAATCTCCGTGTATTAAAGACCTTGTTTATTTATTAATAATAAAAACTATTTTATGTCCAGCAGATTTCCTAGAGTATGCACTGCATTAATGTGTTAATGTTATTTCTTATAATTCCTGTGACGATCATTTTCAAAACTAATAAATAGATGAATAGGAAGTCTCCAATACGCATTGGGCTAGCATGGAGACTACAGACCATTCCATATCGCATAAGAAAGGAGGCATAATTATGGACATTAGTGGGACATATACAACGTCTAATTGAGTACGCTAAAAAAACTCGAGATTTATTAAAATTTAACTGGGCACAACGTGACGATTTTTACTGATTAGGGCCCCATCAAAATAATTTGCCACGGGCCCCAGATGGTATAGTTACGCCACTGTACCAACATATCATCTATTTTCAGCCATATAATTTTTAAAATATAAGTAGCACTAGGACTATCTTAATTATACAAGTGACAGAAATACTGAAAAGTTGAAGGTCCCAGGTTTGAAGCCACAGCACACACTTTGACAATTTCCGCTCCATGCTACTGGTGGCAGAGCTCTTGTGAATGAGCTCGAGGGCGACAGCACCACCGTCTCACCTTTAACCTGCCGCCAAATAGTAGTGCTTCTATTACTGTGTTCCGGTTTGGTGGTGAGATCAGGCCCTGAAATTACTGGCACATGAGGCATAACACCGTAGTCCTCAGCTGCAGCGACGCATCTATAATCTGCTTTTGTGGATTGTAGATGTCCATGGGCTGTACTCCACTTACCATCAGGTGGACTACACGTTCGTTCGCTGTGGGCGTAGTATAAAAAAAAAATACTGTCACTGAGAATTTTCTAATTAAAAAGCCTAAATAGCACATTTGCCTGACCTGGAAGTCGAACCGGATACCTCTTGGTGAGCGACTTACACTAAAGCTATTTTATAATATTCCATCCGACATCATTATGCAATCCAATCACCTATTTATTATTTAGGTCGATGACAAAAACATATTTTCTTGCATCCAGATCCAGTCATTGGTATTCAATTCCCGCATTGCATTAATCGTCCTGCGCACGCGCACTATACTATATATACGCGTGAATACTTACGACACCCGCGCCGCCACAAATTGTCCACATCCTGTATAGTGTCACTTGCGAATCTTAATATTTTTAGATAGTGTAGGATGTAAAGATTTTTGTATGCAAAGTAATGTCTGTCTCGAGGTGTAGATGTATAATTTGCGACTGCTCACCGTAAGGTCTGAAGTTCGATCTCCGGGTCGGGCAGCACGGTCTCTGGAATTTAACGGCCTGGTAGATAGCGATAGGCTAAAAAAGTGCTCAGGTTAATTGTGGATGGACAGGAAGGGGCAGACCGAAGAAAAGATGGATGGTGTCTTTTTTTAAGGTGGTAAGACACACGTTTTACCACGATCTCACCTTATGGTAAGTGATGGTAAAATCAGATTATCTCAAAAAGCTTATTACTGTATTTTAGACTACATAAATGATAATAGTATTTGGAAATGAACTGCTCTTTTTATGTGACTTTCAATATGTATGATATGATGATTATATTTTATTCATTTCATTTGAAAAGATGGTGCACATGAGTTTCTCACCAGCTCTTCTCATAATGCAATACCCATCGGAGCTGGTACGTAGTTTGATTTTAATCTGATTCTAAACCGTTGGATTAAAATTAATCTAAGCCCCGGTTATTCAAATCATTGTAATAAGTATAATTAGTTTTACTTATAATTTATTTTTATATCATTTGTTTGTAATATTTTGACGTGTTCAAGCGCCTCCTGGGGCCTATGAAAATAAATGATTTGAATTTGAATTTGAATTTTATGATGCGGTCTACGGTGAAGCACGCTTACCTTTGAGGTACATTTTAACTCATGATATAAAGAGACCCAGATTGTACTTATGCGGAAACACTGACTCGGGCAAGGCATTTCATTCTTCGGCAGTTCGCATAAGGAATGTTGAAGCGAAACGCTTGGTATGTATTTGTGGAATATCTACCGTGAAGCGATGGCGAGTGCCGTCTATCTTATAGTCCGATGATGAAATAGGGACGGAGGAATAAAGTGTGAAGTTCCTCTATACCCTCTATTGCGTAAAAGTTGTTGTGATATATAAGGGAGGGAAAGATAGCGTGACGGCTGACATTGAAAAATATGTTGTCAAGAAGAAGAACGGTAAACTTACCCTCTACAACATGGGACCTAAACATAACAGGTGAAATGTGGGTTTGATACAGCTCAGTCTCTGCAATACTCTTCTGAGGCACTTGTCTCACCGGCAACGATTAACGAGTAACGAGTAGAGCTAGAACTAGAAACGAGTTAGCGAGACACGGGGAGCGAGTGCGTAGTTCCGATATTTGTGTAGCTCGGCTATAAGCGAGTGTGCGAGTGAGGCGGATACAGATACGCACTGTAGAGAAATGACCACTGGTTGCTCTCTCGGCGTGAGTTCTAATCGCTTGGCGAGTATCGCCGTGCGAGTGTTATTCCTCATAGCTCTTGTCGCTCAGCGACAAACTAGTGAAGCGAGTGCTCGCCGGCAGTGTGAACAGTCAGCGATCAACTGTTTGTATATGCATCTCTTTTGTTCACACGGAAAGTATATCTATTGTACGTTTCTTGAGCGAGAAAATAGCCGATAGTTAGTCGTTTTCTCGTCGTTGGTGGGACAACTGCCTGAGGAATAGAGGTAATGTTATGTTAATTTATGTTATGTAATGTATGCATATTTTATGAGCAGAATGACGTGCCTCTATGCAAGGTGTTGACGTAAATGTTGGAAATGATGTTGAAGGTTTTGTAGACTTATCTTTTTTTATGGATTTTTATTTCTTTGTCTAGGCCAGGGCTGTATCTAAGGGGAGGACACTTGCAACCTGTGACAAATTACAGCATGGTCAAAATATTTGTCGCGTTTTTGTCATTATTTCGTATAGAAAAACCTGACAAATACATTACAAAACCTATCCCGCGCTAACATTTTCAACATTAGACATGAGGAACTATCAAGAATTGAGGATAATATAAAAGCGATGACCTAAACCTACAGAGCTAGAATACGCAGAAATTTCTTCAATTCTCTCCTATCAGGCATCTGGCTATCATTTACTCCCTTGTCTTTTATATATTTTCTTCGGCCTGCGTCTTCCTGTCGAGACAGATTTGATTGATAAAGTAATGTCCCGAAATTTTTGAACTTTATGAAAAATTTTATGTCTACTAATATACCAAAGTTATTCCCCATTTAAATAAAATATATCATCTTTTGAGTTCTAGGTTAGACTGAGCTAACTCTATTATGGTATCGTAGATTTCTTGACAAAACTCGTACCATATCTTCTTCTTTCTCCTGCCTCATCATTTTATTTGCAGCAGCAAAATGTTTAACTATTCCATTCTCCTCTGCAAATTATTTATCTAATATCCCGATTATCTTCTCTTTCTTTTTCAATCCATCCATCTCCTTCTCTTGGTCTTCATCTTTCTGTCCCCATAGATTGACCTGAAATTGTTTAACTATATGAAAATTGTCTGTCTTTCTACTGATATACTTAAGTTATTCCCTCTTACATCAACACGAAGTGATTATTGACCCACGCAACACGCACATGCCATAGGGGTATCACCATAAGAATTTAGTGCAAACTATTGCGTCATCCGATGATTATCCTTTTGTAATATAAGCGTTGGATGTTAGAGAGTTTTTTCAGTCATCTCCTGTAATCCAAAATGGCGGTGTTTAGGTTTATTGTGGTGATGATTGGGGTCTGTCTCCCTTTGAGTGGTGAGTTTTAATATTTACTTTGCTTTCTTCAAGTCAAGTATTTAGTTCATCTTCCATCACATTTAAGAAAAAAGTCAAGACAAAAGCGGGTATATTTTATATCTTTGTCTTATATACTGTAGTTGTGCACGGATTTTGCCATCAATACTATCTTCCTCTCTCCTATTGCTCTGGGTTTGCTGGAAGAGAACTCAAATAATGAGTTAAGCTCTCCTTTTGTAAATTATTATTGTATAGCAATTCCAATTTGTATTTTAATAAATAAATAATAAGTCAGTATCTGTTAAAGTAATATGCGTTATCTTGAAAATCGTTTTGTGCAAGAATTTTTTCTATGTTATTGATGGACTGAAAAGAATATTGTGCTCCGATTTATGGAAAAGATTCGGAAATAACTGGCTCTGGAAGCATGTTTGCAGCAAGAAATTAACAACCGATATTACAAGGATAATGAGCTGTCATTATTAAAATATGATAATTTGTTACTTCATTAAAAATAGCATCTTAAAAATCTGCAGTAACCAAAAAACCGGCCAAGTGCGTGTCGGGCCACGCGCAGTAGGCTTCCGTAGCTAGTCGTAACAACATATTTCGACTTAAAAGGGATTTACTATCTGTATTAAACAAGTAACATCTTCATACAAGTCATTACTTTCAAAGGTTTTTGTAATTTGCACGAATTATTCTAAGTAACTGCATTTTACACTTTGGACCCCGATTACTCTAGAACTAATTAAGTTAAAGTAACCAGATAAATAGCGTCCTTCAGATAGGAAATGTTTGTAGTACCTACACGAAACCAGCTAGCACGTATGACGAGATGTATGAATGTTAAGGAAGCGAAAGAAGTATGTAAGGAGCGAAGCACATGGCGTTCCATCGTCTCTGCCTACCCCCGTGGGATAAAGGCGTGATTTTATATATGTATTATGTATGTTTATTTATGTTTCAAGAATTTTGAACGAAATATTCTGAGTAACTGCATCTGACATTTCGGACCCCTATTCCTCTTGAACTAATGAAGTGAACTTATCCGCTATAGTTTTCCTTTAAAGTTCATTACATGTACTACCGACACAATTTTTTTCAGATTTTAGGATCCAGTAGTTTAGCTTTTAGAGGGGGGGGGACGCCCTACTCGAACAAAAATTTGCTCTTTAAAATTAATTATCTCGCAAACGGATCCCTAAATCAAAAAACTGTCTTAGCAACCCTTAAACGTTATTAAAAGTCCTATCTAACAATACCCCACACTATGGGGTAGGCGACAGAAAAAAAAAACATCCCTACTTTACATGTAGGGGAGCTAGCTGAAAAAAAAATATTTTTCCAAATTTTACTCTACGACTTTCTTTGTTTAGTTAACATACATGTTTATGCAAAATTTCAGTTTTCTAGCACCAACGGTTTCGTCGCTATGCCGTGGACAGACAGACGGACATGGCGAAACTATAAGGGTTCCTTGTAGGTACTACGGAACCCTAAAAATATATACCGATGAGTATTGCAAAAATGATGTCCAAAAGACGCTGTCACCAGAAAAAAAAACGTCATTAAATTGCAATAAATAATTTATTAAGAAATACAACTCCATTTCAAAGAATAATCCCATACTTTACTCATGGCATACAAACTTACCAATAAACACAATAACTATAAAATACCCATAGCTGTGCAACTAGAGAATAAATATGATATATTTTGTATTGAGTATGTATTAAAGGTACTGTTTAAACAGTATCCGGTACGAAATACCTTTCAAATTGACATTCTAAATCGTGGTGGGAATTATTAATGAGACAAAGGAAAGGGCGTCACTTATACGAACTTAGAACTTAGGATATAATCCACGGCTCACCTATAAAAATTTAAAAAAATATATTGGTAAAATATAAAAAAATAAATATTTAAATTTAGACGACCGCGGTGGGCAGTGTACGTGCCTGCGACGCCGAGGTCGCGGGTTCGATTCCCGCTTAAGACAAATCTTTGTGTGCATGAACATGGGGTTTGTCTTAGTCTGGGTGTTTCTATGTACCTATAATAAGTATGTATTAACAAAAGAAAAGTATTAGTATCAGTTATTCTAGTACCCTTAGTACAAGCTCTAGACTAGATGGTGTTGTGTGTAAGTTGGGAGATATTTATTTATTTATTTATCTTACTATATTTACTTTGGTATAGCTTTTTTTTTTAAACGATGCCCGCACGAGGAATAATTCCTGTGTCGCGGGTGAGCGTCATGAAGAGCACAAAATAATAAAAAAAAGTAAAATTGCGGCAACTTTATCGACAAAGCATTCGGAATCATTTCAAATACTAAGAAAAGGCAAAGCCAAAAAAATGCAAAAACAACTTGTTTATAAACTTCAAAATAAATTTGTTTCGTAAATAAGGTCCAATTTGGACGACATTGGGCTTCCTAGGGTGCGGTTAAGTTATATTTGGGATCCGTTCATAATAATTTTAAGCGGCTGTGGCGCAATGGATAAGGTTTCTTCGGACTTGCGATCGAGAGTTCGTGGGTTCAAATCCTGATCATTTCACCATGGTCGTGATTTTCCTCCTTACACAAGCGAATTAAACTTAGCTGGAGGTGGTTAACAAGATAATAGTAATTTGAAACTGAAAATTACTAGAAAGCTTTTTAATATACTCTACTTTATCCCCATAAGTTTGTTATTTATGTATTGTATAGTTAAGATTAGAGTTCGAATTAAAAATTTATTAAAATTTTACATAAATTTTACAAATTATATAATTTAATAATACATTTTAGAATATAGTTCCTATACAGGGTGTATTTTTGAAACGGGGCAGTAAGGGCAAGTACCTTAACCGTTGCAGTTACAGCAAAACGTTCTTAAAAGACCTTCCCTAACTTTTTGGGACATTTTGAACTGCATTCACAGATTTTGTAAAAAACTTACAGTTAGTAAAAAAAATGCAAAAAGTTCAATTTTTTTTTTTTTATGCCAATCGATTTTATTTCATGTGGGGATCAAAAAACTCTATGGGACCATTTTAGCTTTCAGTACTAGAAAAGACAGAAATCGCCAAAAACGTTTCCCATACATTTCGGCAACAGAAACGAATTTCTACGATGGTCTAACTTTTTGTTATGGCCTGGAAGTGGGTAGAATTGACTGTAAAGTAAATAAAAAGAATTTTTACCCTCAAATTTCGAATTTGGTTCGAAAATCTGTGTGTTATACTTAGTTTCAGCTGAGAAACTTCGTATGAGTTATTAATTAAGGATTTTCGCTAAAATGTCTTCTAATCGTGAAAAAATTGACTTATTAGAAGCGTATTTTGTCAATAATCGAAATGCGGGAGCTGCATTAGTGTGGTACCGCAATAAGTATCCGTTGCGGCATGTGCCAACAAGAAAGGTTATTACAAAGATTTGTAATAACCTATTACAAATCTTTTGAAAAACCTGGAATTGCAGGGTTCTTTCAAAATACGCTTCTAATAAGTAAATTTTTTCACGATTAGAAGACATTTTAGCGAAAATCCTTAATTAATAACTCATACGAAGTTTCTCAGCTGAAACTAAGTATAACACACAGATTTTCGAATCAAATTCGAAATTTGAGGGTAAAAATTCTTTTTATTTACTTTACAGTCAATTCTACCCACTTCCAGGCCATAACAAAAAGTTAGACCATCGTAGAAATTCGTTTCTGTTGCCGAAATGTATGGGAAACGTTTTTGGCGATTTCTGTCTTTTCTAGTACTGAAAGCTAAAATGGTCCCATAGAGTTTTTTGATCCCCACATGAAATAGAATCGATTGGCATAAAAAAAAAAAATTGAACTTTTTGCATTTTTTTCCTTACTGTAAGTTTTTTTACAAAATCTGTGAATGCAGTTCAAAATGTCCCAAAAAGTTAGGGAAGGTCTTTTAAGAACGTTTTGCTGTAACTGCAACGGTTAAGGTACTTGCCCTTACTGCCCCGTTTCAAAAATACACCCTGTATAATGAGACAGTGTTCATTTCTGATATCATTAAGATCAGAAATTTACTGTCTGCACGTGGTGTAGTGGTTTAAGCGGTCGCCTCGCCGTTCGCCACTATGCTGGTGTTGTGGGTTCGATCCCCAAATGGGACAAATCTTTGTGTGATTCGGAAAGATTTGTTCTGAGACTGAGTGTGCTTGAGTGAGCGCGTGTGTGTATTTGGCCTTGTCATTGGGACCATTGGATAGTGTAATTGCTGCTGGCGTTCTATCTAATGTAAAAAAACTGTAAAATCTTTTGAAAAGCTCTGAAGGTCTAATTAAAACTACATTGCATTGTTCCAGATGGAACACCGGCCCATAAAACAGATTCAGTACACAATGAAGACTCTCTTCAGTCAATTGCCAAAGTAAATATAACAAAGCAGGCAATGGATATAAAACATAAAGTAAACATCAGTTCTGTAGAATTATATATTAATGGTCTGACTGGATATTTGCCAATAAACAGAAAGAATAGAAGATCGGTTGAAAGTAAGATAACTTGAAATTTGCCACTTTTTTGCCACTTTTTAGGGTTCCGCGAAACAATAAGGTTTGCTTGTAGGTACTACTTACAGGGAACCCTTATTGTTTTGCCATGTCTGTCTGTCCGTCTGTCCGAGGCATAGCGTCGAAACCGTTAGTGCTAGGGTGTCCCATCCCTAGGACCTATACATAACAGGTCAATTGTGGGTGTTGTACCACACTTAACTACCTCTGCCAGACCCTTCTGGGTAATATAGGCGTGATGTTATGTTATGTATGTATGTATGTAACATAATTTTCCAATAAAAAACCGACTTCAATTACTTCTTCTTTTCGTGTCAGTGACTATTGTAATTCTATTTAATATTTTCCAGCTTATACAGCCTTAGACCAATAGGATGCGACTAGGACCTTTTTGGTTGGCCTGCATAAGGTCTTTTAGGGTACAAAGGGTGGGAAGATGTGGGCAGGACATGGGGCATACTTTAGGTTGGCGATCCACATTCGCATCTAGTGTTGGATGTGTTGTTGAATTACTAATAATGCTTATAAAATAAAAACTACTAGACCAAACTGAAAGAAATTTTTATGGGACCACCTGGCAGCTATTTCGCGTCGAACAAAAAAGAATGACGCGAATCGGTCCATTAACCGCGACGTAATCGATGTACATACATAATAAAAAACATACCGGCCGAATTGAGAACCTCCTCCTTTTTGGGAAGTCGGTTAAAAAATAATGTGATATTCACGCAAATGGAACGTAAGGACTTTATTACTATTCTTTGTACAGCCGACTGTTAATTTATATGTAGGAAACTGTTCAACTGATGCTACGTAATTCTACTGTTATTAGTTTCTATTGCAATTCAATAAATAAAAAATAATATACGAATCTGCTAATATCCTTGGTTTGCATTCCACCTAAAGGTAGAGAAATAACATTTTTATAATATGTCCATCTCTGAAATTAACTTTTATAACATTCATAGCAACAAAAATCAATACTAAAGAGTTACCTTGTATTTTCCTCTCGTGACGCCAATTACCAACTGAATGTCATATCACGTGACAAACATCTGATCCAATAGACGCTATACACATAGCAATAGGGTCTAAAATTGGATAGTGATATCATAGTTACACACATTGAACTTTATTATGTCTACCTGTGACGTCAAATTCTATTTTTAACGTCCCGTCAGAAGTCGTAGTAATAAATTGATAATTTCAACTCAATTTGATAAGTCAGGATGGCCGAGCGGTCTAAGGCGCTGCGTTCAGGTCGCAGTCCACTTCTGTGGGCGTGGGTTCGAATCCCACTTCTGACAAATACTTTTTGCCTCATAAACACCTGGTTTGTAATAAAATACGAATTTCCATCGTTTTTACACATTGTACTCACATGTAAATTAATAAATTTATTCTGAAATGTGTTCACTCGAATGAAATTATCATAAATTATGCTATTTCGGTATTTTGTAGTGGGTAATTTGTATGTAGCGATTTATTACAGTAAAATACTCAGCGAAACATTTTATGCATACTTTACAAATTAGTATACATAATTTTGATTTATTAGAAGCTGACTTGGGCAGTTGTACCTGCGGCTTTTGCTCTCGTCAATCAAATACAACAAACTTATTATAATTAGTCAACCCTAGCCAAATGGATATAAATTATACATAACAAACTATTAAGTAGAGAGGCGCTGAATATTCGTTTACGGCATCCGATTCAGTTGTATAACATGCGTATTAGGCCGAATGTTTGGTGGTAAGACAATCGGCCCTAAACACCTCTTCTCTTCGTCGTGTCGATGGCTAAGTCAAATTTTATTTTGAAACACCTAACACCTGATGAAATAAATACCTGATTTCTTTATCAAAGTAACCATCAAAATATTAATTAATTGATGTGATTAACGGGAATTAACGTGATTAATTTTTACCTTTCGATGCTTGACGTTTCGACGAGGTTGCACTTTGTCATTGGAGAAAATAAAAAAATAATCATCTTTCCAGTGACATCCGAGTTCTACTCAGCATCAGCCCCAGAAGCCCGTCAAGACTGGGAGCGCATCGTCGGCGGCACCAAGGCACTGAACGGTTCCATACCCTACCAAGTATCTTTGAGAGTGTATGGAGTGTGGCATTTCTGTGGAGCTTCCCTTGTCACTCCTAGGGTTATACTGACTGCTGCTCATTGTGTTGAAAGGTAAGTACAAAGGATTAATGATTTCATACCGTCTCAAGTGATATTTGAGAGTGTAAGGGGGAACTTCTGTGTCACTGTTGCTTATTGTGATCAGAAGGCTGGCATTTACTTGGCTCAAAGAATCAGCATTGCCATTCAACGTGGCAATGCCGTAAGCCTTCTGAACACGTTCCCTGCAGTCGAGGTCGATGAAGAGGAATTCTATGACTCCTTACCTGTAAATTTGTTAATAGGTTTCTTTTTTTTACTTAGTTGCCCTTTTTGTCATTAAAATAGTTACTTTATAATTCTTAAATAAATAATTTAAAAGAATATATTGTGTTGAAAGGTATGATTTCAATCAAATAAACGTCATTATCTTAAAAACATTAAGAAAAGAAATAAAATTCTTTGAGTGATTTCGGAGACAGACTTTGCGGGGCTCCTACTACCTCCATACTTCTAAGTAGTTTAGTAAAAACTTCGCATAGCGCAGTCCCCATGGGATCATCTTAGTTAACATTTTCAGAATATTATGTCAAAACAATGCCTGTTTTGATAGAAACTTGATTACGAAAATTTTATTTCACTTATGGAATCTGCCGGACTGTTGAAACAGCTTCATGAAACAAGGCTAGGTAAATGAAGCGAATCTATTGGTCTGGTCACTGGTCTGGTGAAAACGATGACCAGGTTGAGACTCCTGTATTTATGTTGCTTTTTTAACTTCCAGAATGAAACCTCAATACTTCCAAGCAGTAGTAGGCACCAACCAGCTGCGGTCTGGTGGCAAAGGCTATAACATCCGAAAGATGGTCATGCACGAAGATTACGACAATGATATCATTAAGAATGACATAGCTATACTGTTCACTGAAGAGGAGATAGACTTTGGATCCAAGGTGGACGCTGTGGAGCTCAATGATGAACCGGTGATGAAGGGAGAGCATCTCACGCTCACTGGGTGGGGGACTACATCGGTAAGTAGGAAGAATAACAACCTTATATTTCATTTGCAAGTGCCGGTTAGAGGTAAGATTATAAATTCCTAAAATTACTAGCCCAAAAAACTTGATTTGGTAGGTTTCCGATATAATAACTTCGGTAAATGGTCCCCCATCCGTTGTACCGCCACGATCGATTCGAAGCCGGGTTTATGTTATGTGGAGAATCTCATACAACCCAACAATATATAACTTTCGTTCTACAATAATAATGTGTGCTAATTTGAATTTGCTTGACATTTTCACGTAGGCACCAATCCTATACGATATTATTGTAATATATTTATTTAATACCGCAAGCGTTTATAAATTCTTTACATTTAAAACTTATTGTTATACATAACTTATGATGTTCTTTCTGTAAAGAATTTAGCCAACAAATAGCAAAAAAACTCCTGCACTAAGCGCCAGTCCTGCAAAATATCCTTTTCTAAATTACATTTTTTTTGTAATGTTTGGCGATATATTTTTAAGTACAAAATATGATATATTATTATTATTATTACTTAATTAAAATCTAGTAACAAAAATTGAGATCAATGGTTGTTGGAACAATAACTGTTTAAATACATCTAATCTCTTAATTCTAAGCGTTTTATAAATTATTCTATGTAATGTATTATGAGAGACTAGCTTCCGCCCGCGGCTCCGCCCGCGTGGTATGTCAATTAAAAGTAGCCTATATGTTAATCCAGACTATAAGCTACATGTGTGCAAAATTTCATCGAAATCGACCCGGTAGTTTTGGCGTGAAAGAGTAACAAACATCCATACATCCATACATCCATACTTAGAAACTTTCGCCTTTATAATATTAGTAAGGATAGAAGTTTGTGTTTTGTTGATGTTTGTCCTACGTTTGTTTTCAGTACCCAGGCCGTCTCCCAAATGACCTGATGCAGCTAGAACTGAAGTCCATAACCTTTGAGGAATGCAAGGAAGCCCACAAGAGTACGAACGCTGTGTTCGATACTCAGATCTGTGCTCTCACTAAAGCAGGAGAAGGTGCATGCCATGTAAGTACAGCATTAGTTACCGTAATTAATTTTATTTACCTTTCAGTGCTTGACGTTTCGTCGAGGTTGCATTTTGACATGGTCGCAAGCAAACTGATTTAGCACCGTTAAAATCATATCAATAAATATGCAACGCGAAAGTTTAAAAAATATTATTAGTTACAGTGATCTTGAGGTTTGATCTTTGGAAATGAGCAGGCGCTGAAAAGAGAGCAATAGTTGCGAGTATAGTTTTTATAATTCAGGATATTAACTATCACCTAAGGTTCATTTATTTTATGAACCATAGGAACCTCTGCAAGCAGCGATAGCTGAGTTAGGGACCGTAGGACTGCAAAGTCAAAGGTTTCGGGTTCAAACCCACGGCACACACCTCTTGTCAATAAATCGTTATAGATTAAAGATTTCGTCTTTTTGAAGATGTGTGTATATCTTCAAAAAGACGAAATCTTTTAGTTTATCATATAAATTATCGCTCGCTAACGATGAAGGAAAACGTCGTGAAGAAACCTATATACCTGAGTGTGCCTAAAAAGTGCTCAAGGGTGTGTGAAGTCTGCTATTTCGCACTTGGCCAGCGTGGTGGACTATGGCCAAACCCTTCTCATCATGAGAAGAGGCCCGCCCAGCAGTGGGACATGTATTAAATACAGGGCTGCTATTATTAAGGGACCTCTGACAATAATGAGAAATATTCTCAATGTAATTCTGGGTTAATCTCCGTATATGTTGAACGTAGGAAATCGACATTCTTTGTTGAAAAAAATGTTATGCTAACTGACTTTATTTATGTTTCCAGGGTGACTCCGGTGGTCCTTTAGTGCGAGAAGGACGTCAGATCGGTATTGTCTCATGGGGCATTCCTTGTGCGAGAGGCAAGCCTGATGTTTATACAAAGGTACGTCATAGACAAGATATTATGCTAAATATAATTCCATAACTCTGCCCTAGAAATCTATAGACTACAATCACTGTAAAAAGATCTACTTTAGTTTCAGAAGTCGTATAATTTATGATTTCATCTGCATCTGTATACTGAGAGACCATAACATAACATCATGCCTATATTACACAAAAGGATGTGGCAGATGTGTAACCCCATCCCTCACCCGTTATGTTTAGGACTTGTGTGAGCCTATCGCCATTTACCAGTCACAAATCCTTAAAAAATTCCTGATTGTAAAATCCCAAATAACGCTATTGCCCAACCCGGGCATCGCACACGGAACCTCTAGACGTAAACGCTGACCACTAGTGGTCAACGTTTACTGTGAAGTGGTAACTAAAAACAGTTAACACAAATGTTAAATATAAATAACAAAGGACCTATAGAGAACCCTGCGGGCCATCTTCTACCTTCTCAAAATTAGGCTCTCTTATTTTCATTGCAGTCGACTCTTGTTAATTCGAAACATGAGGGACTCTTAAAATATTTTTTTTTAGTTTAGTTTAGAAAGTTCTTTATTAGCATCAAATAAATACATGACAATAATATAACAATACATTGCACAAGAGATAACATTAATTGATTTTGATAGACAATAGTCTTTAAAAATCATTAAAACATAATTGGTAACATAATTTACAAGAAAGAACAATTTGATTTAATTATAAACAATCAGTAAAAATAATCTATTCAGCTTGTTTTTTAGCCTTAATACTTATTCGTAATAACGAGTGGCCTTAAAATATTACGAATTATCGAATGTTTGAAATATCAAATGGTTCGAAATTTGTGAAAGAAAATAAATAAAACTTCGAATTACTAAGTATTGATCAATAATTATTTATTAAGTGTTGGACGCCGATGAGTTCGAATTAACGCGTCGTTTAATTATATAGCAATGATTTTTTCGTTCAAATTACCAAGTGCATAAAAATGTATTGATTTAGTTCGAAATATAAACAGATTTTGTAGGGAACTCGTGATAACTTTGAATAATAGAGAGGTTCTAATTATCGCAGGTAGGAATTAACTAGAGTCGACTGTATATGGCAAATAAACGTTTCTATTTCTATTCTATTATATTCTATGTTTTTATTTTTAAGGTGGAAGCCTACATGCGCTGGATAGAAAGAACCTTGTACGATGATGATATGGACCACGTAAGATACCTCGAAAGCCACAAGAAACACAAACGCTTACTCCAAGGAAGAGACACTAACCGACATTAAGCTTTATTACCACTGAATAGGAACTAAATTTGAACTTTTGAGACGGTAATTTCTATATTTTTACCGACAATTCATATAAAATAACTAAATAAGTCATCCAAAATCTAACAGAATATCTGCCGGTGTCAAAAATCCTGGCTGTATAGGAACATTTTTGTATAAATGTTTTCTATAGCCTTGAGTACTCCATTTTCTGTTCAAATATCTGCCATTCCCAAAAAACATAAAGTTTGTTTAAACATACAGTTCCATATTATTTGTCTCAAAATCGAACCCCTCTAGACGTTAATATAGATAAGTTGTGTATAATAATAATACCTAAATAAAGTATGATAATACTATAAGCAAATGTTTTCTTTTTTAAATTAAGGTAGGTACTTAATTAAGGTTTGGTTTCTGCATGTTTTCTTGATAGAAAGCCTAAATGCACGATGCAAATTTTGCAAAGCAATTCTCTCGGTATCTTTGTTTTTTTTTATCGCTATAAACAAAGCAAGCATTATAAATACTAAGAAACAGTTGGCAAAGATATGGGACCGGCAGGATTTGAACCTGCGACCTTACTGCACACCGGGCAGCCGCTTTAGCCATCCACAATACCCAAAATTTCTCAACTGTATGATACGTCATTTCGTGACGTCACGTTCATCCATTTGTTCCTATCTTAAATAGCGTTTCGCAAAAGATTGACATTTTTATGTGCACATTGGCGGAATTCGAAAGGGTAACCCTAGTGTCTCTTTCAAGTTAGTTATAAGGAAAATTAATGATAAGTACTGTACTACAATGTTGTATTGGGTTGCAACCTGTAAAAACACTGTATGTTGTAAATATAAATAAATAAATAAAATAAATAAATAAAAAATCTTAAGTAGGATACAAACCAACATGGCCAGGTTACATTCAGAGCAAATGTTGAAAAGAATGAACGCGTACGTTGTTTCAACTTCTAATTGATTATTTTTATAGCATTTAGCTATGCTTAGCAAATTATACTAAGAAACAGTTGAAAAAGATATAGAACCAGCAGGATTTGAACCTGCGACCTTACTGCACACGGGGCAGCCGCTTTAGCCATCCAGCTACGGTCGCCTCTTACCAGTACCCAAAATTTCTCAACTGTATGATATAAGCATAGCTAAATGCTATAAAAATAATCAATTAGAAGTTAAGCATTATATATGCCTCGCAATAATTGCATTGTGTAAATAAATTAAATGAAATGAAATGAAATGGACCTTAATTCCTTGACCTTCTTAAAATAAGCGGTCGCCTCGCCGCGCCGCCCTCCACTGCACTGATGTTGTGGGTTCGATCCCATCGAATCTTTGTGTGATTCGCAAAGATTTGTTCTGAGACTGGGTGTGCTTGTGTAAGTGAATGTGTGTATTTGACCTTATCGTTGGGACCATTGGATAGTGTAATTGCTTCTGGCAGTCTATCTCAAACTAAAAAAAAAATTTCTCAACTCTTTTTGTGCCAGCGTCATAGGTAACTTTAATATTATATAAAATACAAAAAGGCATAGCAAAGCTAAAATTTGCTTAAAAATATTACAAGCATTTATTAAAGGTGTGACTTATTTTGTAACTGCCCAAATAAAGTATTTAGGTTTCACTGGTTTCATTTTCAGTTATACTTTTAAAAAAAAGGCAATTTAAATAAAAGTAGTTTATTCACATGGAAAACTTGAAGGCATGCATAAATCTAATATCACAGCAGTCTGTCACGACTGTTTCTACAAAAATAACATTATACACAAGTTTTTATACATCTATTTAATTATAGGAGCTATTACACAATAGCGATGTATCAGGCTGGTCGATTGTTCAAAATATGCATAGTACAGTGGGCCAAAGAGTTAGGTATGCAGGCCAAAAACTTTTTATTCATAGTAAAGACTTACTATACCAGCTATGGATATTGGAGTTACATATCTAAATAGTGGGTATATTACACTTATTAAATATGTACTTCACACATGCATATCTATTGCAGCCAGTTTTCACGATAACGTAGAAGTTTTTGCTCACTGTACACTCGAACAATCTGATTTCTGACCAGTAAAAGAAAATAATGTAGGACCTTACAGCTTTGAAAAATCATACAACAGATTTTCTATTAAATAACAATATGAGAGAGCGTCCTAACCTATCCTTATGATTTTTCTTCTCTGTAAATACGCCTGTGTAAATGATTAGATATTTTATTAACTCTTAAACAATGACAAACGAAAATCCATCATTTTTGTAATGCATTTGGCACTTTACACTAAGTTTTATTTACTTATTAATAAATGGTCTCATTAAACCCTACGTTCTTATATAAAAAACACATGCAACATAAAACAATATAATATAAAACAGCAGTCTTTTCATTCACTCTTTATGTACAGTCGACGCCTATTGTGTACAGTTATTTGTTCATGAATAAAATTTAATTATAGAACGTAAGTTAATTATCATAAAGCTGTTTAGCTAACACAAAAATCGACAAGGCATAATTTATAAGAAATAAATTATTATTATACCTTTCCTAAGACTCAAAAACTACCAAACATCGGACAAAACATTTTCAACAGCCAGCCAAAAAGCTTGATTGATATATTTCCATGTTAGATTATCTTCTAGGTGACCCAGCTCAAGACGCAAGTTACACTCAATTAAAAAACTTTGGAACAACACCAACAAGACACCTTCATGTGACCTGCACTTCCAATGATGACGACAATTACAAAATTAAAATAAAATCAACAACTAATCTCGGTATGTAGGTGGCAACACCAAATGCCGATGAAACCACTGGTCTCATTACAGTCTTTTGACTCAAATCACTAACTCATTAGCGAAATATCCAAAACCTTACATTAACATATCCTTTAGAAATAGTTGCTTAAATTATAATTTAAATTGCTTCTAAAAAAGATCTCAAATGCAAATTTGAGACTTAAAAATTCATCAAAATCTTATCCAACATTTTTATCAAAAATATGGCAAAATATTTACATCATTTCTAATACATAGATGGATACAATAACTAGCAGTATCCTTAAACGAATCCAAACGTAATCGAAGAATTCGACAACATCTTCATTGAAAATTAAATCATAAATATCATGAGTGGCCTCAGTATTACTATCAACGGCATAGCTTTCGAAATCTTTCGAGAAGTCCCGTCCAAAGACACCAAACCTCTTTACGTTCTTAGCATCGACAATTTCTAGAGTTACCTGAGTAGAAAAGTTTATGGTCTTTGTGTCGAAGTAGAATTTTTCAGCTGGCAACATTGAGGATTGGATGATTGGGTACTGTGCGTTTTGGTTTGAGAAGTTGGCAGTGATGGAGATTCTTTCGAAGTAGATGTTGGTGCTGTTAGATCTGTAAAGAAAATATTTAAATTAGTTATTATGAAGCAGATAACGTGTAAACCGTCGATAGTATTGGAGATACGTTATAAATAGACTTATCATAAAAAGAAAGACATGGGTAGACTTCTAGACAAACTTTATTATCGCAATGATTACTTTGATTTAGAATATGCAGAGAAAAATTATAGATTATCGTCAACAAGCGGATATCTGGAAGTACTTCATGGCAAATATTTTGAGTGCTCTTCACGCGCAACATTTTGAAAAAAGAATCGATCATGAGACAGACCTTTTATAAAAAAACTTTCTTTACACTTGGTCAAATAAAAAAATGGTATTATCAGAAATTTATACATACCCAGAACCACAATTCTTGTTCTCCCCATCGCAGGCAAACACAGCACAGTCTTGGGCACCAATCTTGTGTTGAGCGAACGAATGGACTCCATCAAATGCTGCCAGACCATAAGATGCGTCTGGTTTTGATCCTAGCAACAACAAAGAGAAAGCATCGTTAGCCGAGTGGGAGAACGTAGGACTGCCAAGTCAAAGGTCTCGAGTTCGAACCCAGTACAGATTCGTCTTTTCGAAGATATGTGTGTATTTATATGATAAATACACTCGATTATCGCTCGCTAACGGTGAAGGAAAACATTGTTTGGCAATCTGCATGCCTGGTAGTGCCTAAAAAGTACTCTAGGGTGTGTAATGTCTACCAATTCGCACAGCGTGGTGGACTATGGGCTAACCCTTGCCATCATGATAAGAGGCCCGAGCCCAGCAGTGGTACACGTATTAGATACAGGGCTGCTATTATTATTATTATAACAAAAATAACGGGTGGCGCAAAAGTAAAGACCCTATTTGGTTCAGCTATAACATTTTTTCTAAATTAGAAAACTAGATTTGGATTTTTTTAAATGTATATTTGTGCCATTAAATTTCGTACCATTAGGATTTAAAGATGATGTCTTTTAAATGGTGACCTCCAGAGTTGATACACCTTGAAGAGGATGATTTTCCTTCAAAATTGGTTATGAGTGACGAAGCGCATTTCCATCTCTCAGGGCATGTCAATAAGCAGAATACTCGGTTCTGGGGCACTGATAATCCGCGCATTATTCAAGAAACACCTCTACACCCACTAAAAGTTACTGTATGGTGTGGCATCTGTGTTGACAGAGTGATCGGACCCTATTTTTTCGAAGACGCTGGAGGCAATGCGATAACTGTCACTGGAGAACGCTACAGAACCATGTTACGTGAGTTTTTGATACCCAGTTTGGACGAATTGGGGCTGGAGCACATCTGGTTTCAACAAGACGGCGCTACGGCACACACAGCGCGCGACACTATGGACTTAGTGAGGGACGCTTTTCCAGACCGAGTTATCTCTCGTTTTGGCGATTTGCCTTGGCCTGCAAGATCACCCGATCTGACCAGTCCAGACTTCTTTCTTTGGGGTTTTTTGAAATCTCGGGTGTATGTGAACAAGCCACAGACTCTCGCAGCTCTAAAAGAAAACATTCGTCAAGAAATAACGAACATATCGCAGGAAGTGTTACGGCAAGTTATGCAAAATGTCATAAATAGGGCTCAAATGTGTATCAACTCTGGAGGTCACCATTTAAAAGACATCATCTTTAAATCCTAATGGTACGAAATTTAATGGCACAAATATACATTTAAAAAAATCTAAATCTAGTTTTCTAATTTAGAAAAAATGTTATAGCTGAACCAAATAGGGTCTTTACTTTTGCGCCACCCGATATAATGTTAAGGCATTTCACAAACAGCATAGTTATAGCCACTATTAAGGTGGAACAGACGGACATTCCATATCGTAGTAACATAGCGACATAGATATTAATCAATCTAAATTTGATAAGCATCACCCATCATTCATTAAGCTATCTTTATCTTTTATTTAAACAAACAGTAACACAATACTTATTAATCTATGGTATGCTTACAAATTATTTAACAATTGTGTCACCAACACCATTTACTACAGCTTACTAATAAAAACAAATTATTTTTTTTATTTTTTTGGGTAAACAAACAGTAACACAATACTTATTAATCTATGGTATGCTTACAAATTATTTAACAATTGTGTCACCAACACCATTTACCACAGCTTACTAATAAAAAAAAAATATTTTTTTTATTTTTTTGGGTAAACAAACAGTAACACAATACTTATTAATCTATGGTATGCTTATAAATTATTAAACAATTGTGTCACCAACACCATTTACCACAGCTTACTAATAAAAAAAAATTTTTTTTTTTATTTTTTTGGGTAAACAAACAGTAACACAATACTTATTAATCTATGGTATGCTTATAAATTATTAAACAATTGTGTCACCAACACCATTTACCACAGCTTACTAATATTTTTTTTTTTTTTTTTTTAATGACACTATTTGGGGTATTCCGTCAGAGAATTCTCAATAGCAGCACGGTATCTGAAAGTGTGCCTGGCTGATAGCGATAGAACCCTTTTAATCACAAGGACTTTTAATACAATAGGAGACATTTTCTTATACTAAAATAATTTACCTGAATTACCAGTCTTGACGTAAAACTCGCAGCAAACACTGCTCTGGCAGACAGTCTCCTTATAACCCTGGCTACTGGCTTCAAGGTTTAAGGGCTTGATGGTGTACTGGCTCAGGTCTTCACTTGGAGAATTGTCCGAAGAAATTATAGGCACAGCTAAGTTTTCTGTAAAGAAAAATAGAAGATTTTTAAAGAATGTAACTTCTAGATTAGGCGTTTTTTTCGAACCGTAACTTGTTCTTTATTAGCCTGTTGAGGCAGAGTTCTAATAATTTCCTTAAGTATTCAAGTCTTTATTGCACTCCACAATGTTAAATGGTCTTATAAATAGGAACAGAGTCAATTATGGACCCTGACGGGCACGGCAAAAGTAGGAGAGAGGAAGAAAGCGGTCTTTGTGTTTATAAAAAATCTTATTTGCAATTAACTATTTCAGGTCAGGATTCAATTTGCTCAATGGTATTTAATATGATGTGATGCTCTTAAATCTTTTCTAATATATTACTGAAATTAATTGTGGGCTTATTTCATTATCACCAAAGTACTCATCAATATACTATGAAAAACATGACGTGACATGCTATTCATAAATCATGAAGAATATGATTTGATGTCGCGTCATAAGTACCCACGGCTACACATAAAGCTATGCATGTCCAGTGTAAGATGGTCTCATGATATGCGATCTCCGTGCTCATAACGGCCAAAATTAGAACTAATAGCGGCTCTGTCAATGTACTTGCATTTACTATTCCTAATATAAAATATAATTGAATGGGTTACTTTTAATTGTTCACTATTAAGCGGCGATTATAAAGCCCGGAGTGGTTCGGTGTTTTGATAAAAATGACAATAAAATAAAATATATTTATTCTCATCTTCATTCTTCTTCACTCTTATGGTATTTACAAGATTTTATAAATTCTTTACATAAAAATCTTATTGTTATACTAAGTTTAGATGTTCCTTTAGTAATGAATTAAAAACTAGGCTAGGCCTGTCCTGCAGAAGGTTCTTATTTTCTAAAATTATTTTTTTTTGTCACTGTTGTGCACGGCAATTAGTCTCCATCGGACTACCAGACAAACGGCACTTAGGCACCGCTTCACGGTAGACATTCCACTAATACGAACTAAGCGTTTCGCCTCTACATTTCTTATGCGAACTGCCAAAGAATGGAACACCTTGCCCGAGTCTGTGTTTCCGCATGAGTACAATCTGGATCTCTTCAAAATAAGAGTTAATAGATATCTCATAGGTAAGCGTGCTCCACCGTAGACCGCATCATCACTTACCATCAGGTGAGATCGTGGTCAAACGCGTGCCTATCCACCATAAAAAAAAGTCTAGTCTAGTCTATACAGAGCGTATAGGCTAGCCGTGCAATGCAAGACCAGCTAATACTGGAAATATATAGCTTTAAGTGTAACCGTACGTCAATATATCTATCATACGATTAGGAATCAGTCGCGCGATGTTTTTCTCTATTTATCTTTCTTGATAGTAAGCTATATAATAACATGTTTGTTACGACAAAGACGCAATCATATTAAGTTTTGTGTATTTCGGGTTGAAGGCCAAAAACATGGAAAAAGGAAATAAAAAGATATTGTCAAATTATAGATAAGCTCATGAGAATCTAATCTTAATATTTAAAAACGATTTGCCAAGAATTATGAATGTTTTTAAAGATGTTAGAGAAATGTTATATTTATGATAATACATACGTGAACTACGATTATTATGCCTACTTTATCATTAATTAGTGATAACTGCATGAAAGGAGCCTCCCCGAGTGACGTACACAACAATTCCCTACCTCCGGCGCACCCTGGGCAATTCGCGAGTTCTTCAAAGCGAATTGGCTAATCCTTTCACCACGATGGCTAGTCTAAACCTTGACCACCTTACTGACTGTCCAAAATGCCCTACCACCTGCACAAGGGAGGCGCTCATGAACGCCGACGAGAGCGCCATAACAGTGGCCACTTGGACCAATAAAATTTGACTCAGCCATCGACACGACGAAGAAGAAGATTCTTATTGTTACTTCGTCAATATACTAATTAATATATAACAGTTGTATTATAAAACAGACCTTACATATCTATAAAACATTTTTTGCCTGGATCTCTCAATCGAATAAACTCAAAAAAGCTTAACGGATTATCATGCTATTTTCACCAATAGATAAAGTAATTTATGACGTAACTTGGCAGGGTTTTTTTTTTTTTACACGACGCCCACAGTAGGTATTACTTTTGTGTAGCAGGGGTGTTTACATCTCACACACACGAAGCACACCCAGTCAAAACAAATCTTTGAACACACAAAGATTTGTACGGTGTGGGATTGAACCATAGAAATCTTAATAACTAGTCAATAGAAATGCTATCGACTATCTTTTAACACTGGGACGCATGTCGCCGTTTTTCAAATACCACTTTTTGTATTCCTGCAAACAAAATTATTCTTTTTGGCGATGACATTAAGACGACAATTCCTCAACTCGCACTTGTGTTCGACTAGACTCATGCGCTTGTATTCCTGCAAACAAAATTATTCTTTTTGCGATGACATTAAGACGACAATTCCTCAACTCGCACTTGTGTTCGATTAGACTCATGCGCTTGTATTCCTGCAAACAAAATTATTCTTTTTGCGATGACATTAATATGACAATTCCTCAACTCGCACTTGTGTTTGACTAGACACATGCGCGGCGACAAGGTCACGCGTCTTTGACATTTCTATTGCCTTATTATTAAGATTTCTATGGGATTGAACACACAACACCAGCGCAGTTGAAAACGGCAAGGCGACTACTGTAACTACTACGCCAACCGTGCACCATTAATAAAGAAGACATGGTAGATCGTCCAAGCTATTTCCAAAATGTGCATCATTCGGACGATGAATAAAAAAAATAGCAATCTATATTTAAAAAAGAAAGTCGTGTTAGTTACACCATTTATAACTCAAGAACGGCTGAACCGATTTGGCTGAAAATTGGTGGGGAGGTAGCTTAGAACCGGGAGAAGGACATAGGATACTTTTAAAATATTTTCGAGGGCAAAATTTTATCGAGGGCGAAGCCGCGCGGGGCAGCTAGTTGTTATCTAAAGACAAGACACTAGCTACGTCGATAAAACTACCACTGACTACCACTTTTTAACTCTGCATCACCCTAGGTTGACTGTTAGACAATGTCTTTGGCATTAAGTCCGCCTTGTACATTTTGTTGTGCTAAAGTTAAATAAATAAATAAAAAGTAAGCAATGCTTTGCCTGGGGTGTTAAACAATCTCTGTACAAATTTTCATCAAAATTTGTCCAATAGTTTCTAGTAATAGTTCATTTATTGTATCCTGTCGACATGTTAATAATTATTATATCATATTTGAATTATTTAGAACATGCTATTTATTTTGAATATGTAAGACGTTTGACAACTAGATGGCGGAGTGGGTAGTGTACCTGCCTGCGACGCCGAGTTCGTGGGTACGATTCCCACTTAAGACAAATCTTTGTGTGCATGAACATGGGGGTTTATCTTAGTCTGGGTGTTTATATGTATAATAAGTAAGTATTTACAAAAGAAAAGTATGTATGTATTAGTATCAGTTATTCTAGCACCCATAGTACAAGCTCTGCTTAGTTTGGGACTAGATGGCGTTGTGTGTACGTCGTGAAATATAAAAAAGTTTCAAACTTAGCATTGCATATGCGAAAAAATTTTCGTGTTAAAAGCTGTTTGTTTCCCTAAGAATAAATAAATAAATAGTTTTGCAGCCATTATTGCTACAAACGAACGGAAAAATTCTTCTTCTTTATAATATTAGTATAGAAGTATAGATAATGTGTTGATACATGCACGCAGAAATCTAAGTGGGTAATCAGGCTACTGACGGAGATAAACATGTAAAGACCAAACGAAAATAGCAGATAAATTGTTAATAGTTAAATCATCATTGAGCTCACGTAAACCGCTCGCGACTTACGTGCGTCATTTCGACTATAAATGACGTTAGTTTTGCATATACACAAACAATTTTATATTTTGCATCAAGAGTTTTCTGACTTACACTTATCTTAATAAATTAATATAAATTCTGAAATATGTACTGCCAATAAGCAGAATACCTTGCCAGGATCAGAATTTCTGTTAGAACACATTTTTTTAACCTTTACGTATGTTAACTTAACACCGTAAATAAATAAGGAACTACAAAAAAACTACAAACATCTCAATTACCAGAAAACCGAAATACAACATTTTATTGTACCTAGCCATACTACTCTACTATTAAACGAACTGACTTCTCCTATGAACCAAGCTGACTTAGAATCATTTCGGCTTCAGGTACACTACGAACTCCGCCATCCGATCGTCTTAAGAAAGTCTTGAGAAATAAAGATGTATGAAAAGAAAGATGTTGCCATGCAACAAACTAATAGTAAAAGAAATCTAACTTACCACTTCCTCCATTCTTTTCAAGATCAGCCACCACCAGACTCTCAGATCCAGTCTTCAATCCACTCGTTCCGGAATAGATACCAGAACTGGATAACAAATTGGCATTGTTCACGTATGACCAAGATGGAGAGAATTGAGCAGCTGCAAGAGGAAAAGAATCTTCATAAGTAATCTTTTAATGAGATGAGAACAACGAGAACTGGGACTCCCTGGGCGTGACTGAGATAAAACTGTTTTTACAGTTGTATGAGGCCAAGTGAGGATTTATCAACTCGTCCAACACTAGTTGCGAATTTGGATCTCCTATCCAGAGTATGGCCCATCTACTGTAAGACTTCCACCTACGGGTTTTAGACAGTATAATTGAACAAGCCATTCAGGCAATAAGAAGAAGAAGAAGTACAAGAAGAATTTCAATAATGAACTAAATACCATGCCTAATACGATAATCATTTCTATAGTAGGTAATTAGTAACTAAATAAGTAAAGGATGGTAAAACAACAATAAAAAAAACAGAAGTAAAAAAATATCAGAATCCGTTTTTGATTCTGCTGAGATGATGATAGATAAATAATATAACAAAATATATTAACTGATATAACCATAATTTTCTTTTCAATACAAGATATCTCACTGTCTTGTGATTTAAATGAATGATATGGTCAAATACCCGATTACTTAAAATAACATAACATCAAAAAATCACGCCATTATTACCCAAAAGGGTAACACCCACACTTCACCTGTTATGTCAAAGTCCCATGGGATAAGGGATGAGCCTATCGCCATCCAACAGGCACAATTCTAACTCCGTACTGCTATTGTGAATTACCTGACGAAAAGTTCACATATAAAACTTTGCCCAACTCGAGAATCGAACACAAGACCTCGCGGTGAGAGGCGCATACGCTAACCACTAAACCATCGAGGCAGCCTTAAAATAACATATTGAAAATAAATAATATTTAAAAAAAACTAAAAAACACGCTTAACTAAAAAGTGAAAAATAATGCTTAATATAAGCTGAAAATGGTAATGAACAAAAAATACTAGTATTATTGTGAAAAAGCGTGGGACGCTCTCGAGCAACCCACGCTTTTTATTTTCTACTTTTTAGTTTGGTTTATTTATAAGAGCGTTCTTTATTTATTTTATTTTTTTTATTTTTTATCGAATTATTGCATTGTCATCGATCTTTGACAGGTGTGCAAAATTTTAATGAAATCTGTCTGTTTAAAGTGGGTCAAAATCGAGTCCAAAGGTGTCGGTTACATACATACATACATACATACAGATGAAGCTAATATAAGCATTATAAGCGTGTTAAAAATACGTACCACTTAAAAAGTTTCCATATCCGTCCACACCAGCCATGACGAAGTTCTTCAATCCCTTCATATATTTAGCACTATGAAGCACTATATCTTCAGGCATAAGAGAACCGAAGGTCACTCCGAAGTCTGTAGTGAAGGAGACGAGGTCTGATGGAGTAGATGTGCAGTTCGCCATGTTGGATACAGGTTTTCTGTAACTGAAGAGGAAATGGGATAAGAATTATGAATATATAGGCATTTGATTCAGCATTTGATATGGTTAGTGGAGAGTTTGGCAGAAGTTAAGGGTTACCGATTACCAAATTAAGATTAAGGGCGCAGCTTTTCTCAAGTGGATCGACGAAACCACGGACGAATCAGTAAAACTAAAAATGTACTATTTATTTATTAATGTCCTAGAATGCGAAAAAAGGGTTCTTCAAGGCAGAATCTTAGGTCCTTAGCTAGTGGACACAACTAAAAGAAGCAAAAGTACAAAAACGACGTACAATGTTGGTATTTGGTTTCTGTGTTGGTCCAACATGAAATCTTTCTTTTGATCTGGCACTGAATGACAGCGCTTTTGGAGATGTGGTGTCTTGTTTGACACTCTGAGAGGTTGGGTTATTTGAATAAAATCTTGCATCTTTACATGATGTTTTTAATGAAATAACATTAATTTACTAAACATAGGCCTCGGGTTCAATACCCAGGTTGGGCAAAGTCTTATTTATGAACTTTCAGGCAATTCATAATACCAGCACGGAGATGGAATTGTGCACAGTGTGTGGCAGTAGGCTCACCCCCTATCCCATGGGGCTCCATCATAACAGGAGAAATGTGGGTGATGTTATGTTATTATGTAATATTAAAGTTGAAAAATTAAGAATCCAGCAGGACTCGAACCTGCACCTCTTGGGTATACGCCCCAAGTGCTTTGCCAATTCAGCTATGGATTCGCATGCTGCCGGACTCGAAATTTCTCAACTCTTTTGTGCCAGCCGAAGCTAGACGAACCATTACTTGGTTTTAGCGCCATCTATGCGTTACTTATTCACATAATCGCATACAGTACGTTTGAATTAAGATCAACTCATTACTGTCGAGAGATGACGCATTTTTATCAATACTTGTAATATTTAAAGCAAATTTTAGCTTTGCTATGCATTTATTTTTATGTAATATTAAAGTTGAAAAATTAAGAATCCAGCAGGACTCGAACCTGCACCTCTTGGGTATACGCCCCAAGTGCTTTGCCAATTCAGCTATGGATTCGCATGCTGCCGGACTCGAAATTTCTCAACTCTTTTGTGCCAGCCGAAGCTAGACGAACCATTACTTGGTTTTAGCGCCATCTATGCGTTACTTATTCACATAATCGCATACAGTACGTTTGAATTAAGATCAACTCATTACTGTCGAGAGATGACGCATTTTTATCAATACTTGTAATATTTAAAGCAAATTTTAGCTTTGCTATGCATTTATTTTTATGTAATATTAAAGTTGAAAAATTAATTAAGAAAAATTTATGTTATGTTATGTTATTAATTTACTTACACAGTAACAATGGTTCCATCTCGATCGAAGACCAAGTTGCTTTTGACCATCTCATAATTGTTTTGACAAAGCGCCTTCTCGTAAAGATGCGCGACTATGTAAAGGTTTGACTGCTTGGCTGATTTGGAAAGAGATGTGATTATCTGGAACAGAAGTTTTAGTTTAAATATAATATTTAAAAAAAAACTGACTTCAATTACAAAAATAGCACTGAAAAAAGAATCATCCGAATCGGTTGGCGTGATATTGAGTTCTCGTTCATTTGTCGCACACATACTTAATGCTAATTTTAGACTTATATGGTTTTCTCATGGGTTCCATTATCAGAACTGGACCAAATTGAAATGGGACCACAAAGGAAGCCAGCTTCAAATTAAAAAAAAAACTTTCTCCTTTTTTAAGTCGGTTGAAAAGTGATTTCTAAAAGTCTTCTTTACTACTCGGCATATCGCACCTGGCAACAATTTCTCATATATTGAGCCCCAATTTTACAGATGTTAAACTAATCTTATTAGCAGGAAAGCTCGCTGCTTTGCATGAATAAACGCACAATCCAAAACACACATTTTACAGGGTAGCTATTTGAAAATTTAACAAAATATTTACTGTCATATATTTTCATGTATTTGATCAATAGAATAATAGAATGTATAAATCGAAAGGGCATTAATCAAGGTTTCATTAAAATCTAAATAATTATAGGTTTTAAGCTGTGAATACCTTAATTTACCAGTATTTTCAAAATTTTGGATTGTGCGGGTATTCATGCAAAGCAGCGGCTGTTCTTTTTTCAAGTGTAACTTGTGTCACATTTAAATTCGGTCAGGTTATATTTTATGGATCGAATACAATCTATCCGGAACCCTTGAAACTGGCTCTTAGTGTGAAAACAAAAAGTAATCTATCCAAACAAATAATTCTATTATAGAATTTAATTGCTGGCAAATTAAAATAATAGCCAATGAAATCATTATAATTTTAACACCGTGAAGTAGAAAATTGCCACAAACCCGTATTTTTTTTTATCTACCTACCCGTTAGAAGTTTTTTTTGGACTATAATAAATAATCATTATTCATGAAATATATTGAGCTTACCTTGTCATAGCTATCAATATCTGAAGAGTCAGGTGTAGGTACAACTAAAATGTCCACATTCTGCAACAAAGAGATTAAATTAAAATTTGTAATTTTTAACTAAGAGGTTAAAATAACAAGTAAGAGATAAAATCAAACATTTAGGCGGTAGTGCAAAGTCAAAGGTCTCGGGTTCGAACCCTATCGGCACACACCTCTGTCAATAAATCGATAGGATTCGTCTTTTCGAAGATATATGTGTATTTATCATATAAATTATCGCTCGCTAACAAAAACGGAAGGAAAAACGTCGGTAGAACGCTAGGAAAACATCATGAGGAAACCTGCATGCCTGAGAGAGCCTAAAAAGTACTCGAGGGAGTGTGAAGTCTACCAATCCGCAATTGGCCAGCGTGGTGGACTATGGCCTAACCCTTCTCATCATGAGAAGAGGCCCGAGCCCAGCAGTGGGCTTATTACTTATTTATTAAAGTTTGGCTACGCTCGAGTGTGGTGCCCGTCGCTTCCATTGGTTGAACAGTTATCTGCAGCCAACCTCACTATCACCTAGATGCCCTAGACTAGATGTATGATTTAGCCTATATAGGTGAGCAATAATTTATGCCTGTGAGTTATAATATTCAGGTTCCATGTAGGAGAGGAGTTATTATACCTATTGTCATCAATTATCCCTGAGAATATCCTTACCACCTACCACCAACCCAATACTTTATGTTATGCCAGACGATCCAAGATCAAATCAAGCATTCATTCAATTGTTACCAATAAAGTAAAAATCACCAAAATATAACTCCCCAGAGAGACGCAATGATAAGTTTAGCTGACACGGCACAGCGCGTCATTCCTACAATACTCATGGGTGAATGACCCGTCAGCTGATGGATGCGTGGAGTCTACATGACAGTAATGTGTTTACGGAAGAATCTCTTGTAAATTGTACAATTATCATCAGAACTTTATTCTTGTATACCTATTGATTTCATCTTGAGTTTACACAAATAAAGGAGATGCCACTTTTTTGTACGGAATCTGCTCCCACTATGCAATACGTTTACGTGATATATCGTAGGCTATTTTTGAGCTAAATAAAAATAGTTAGGCGCTAAATTAAAATGTTATTCTGTTTTTAACAATGCGTTTTCAAAACTAGCAAAGGTGCCTACGTTAAACAATACTGCTTTGCTCCTGTCAGTTACCGCGTTGTTTTAAATAGCTTATAGCCTTTTCTAACAGGATTATTTTATTTTTATTTTTTTTTATTCTTCTTTTTTTTTTCTTTTTTTTGTCATATATATATTTTTTATATTAATGCTATCCAATGACGTATCCATGTACTTATTGAAGGGCGGGACCAAATTGGGCCTTCTCCCCTACAGCTTAGCGTACTAACCAACAGTCAAGTGCGGGTAAGCCCTAACTGCCCTAAGGGTCCTTAATAAGCCCTATATTACTCAAAAGGTGAATGACCCGTCAGCTGAATAATGCATGGAGTCTACGTGATATTGAATGCGTTTACGTATTTATGAGGATAGACAAATCTCTTGTGAATCATACTTCTGTGTCAATGTAAAATCCGAGGTGTTGTTTGATTGAATAGTACTATAATATTTCCTCATTCATTATTCAAACCTTTTCCCAATTACATTAAAGCCGAATAAGTCTTACGGATTTAGCTGAATACCTGTATTTCACAGTATTTTTATTTATTTATTAATTTGATTAAAACGGCTACAAGAACCAATTATATTAATCACAACATATACATAACACAAGAAAAATATATATGTAATATTACTGATATTCACAAAATTGTTGCAAAAACACCAATAATACACCGTATTCATTTGAAAACAAATCAATTTCTGTATTGGAGTCCATGAGATTGTTGAGAGTGATAAGTGCGCGTGGTATAGGAGAAGTGACACGAGAAGCAGTACGACATGGTGGCACGGCAAACAGCCGATGACTTCTACTACGAAGGTAATTGTCGGGGACGTATAGCATAGCCGTACCAGTTCATTGTGCAGAGCCGGTGCATCAATTTGCCCTCTACACACTTTCAACATAGTGCTGACTTGGTCGACTAATCGCCGGGTTTCGAGTGTATTATATCCAAGACAGCCAATGATGAACTTTGTAGGGTACATAAACGGGTAATAACCTAATTTAAATTTGTACAAGAACCGTAAAAACGCTTTTTGAACCTTTTCGAGTAGGAGTGCGTATTTTTTCTCTATACACAAGGAGCGTTACCACCATGGCGTTACAACTGCCATTAGACCCCCACAGCCCAGTAGGTACGAGGTAATACAGATACTCTTTGTTAAACTTTCTGGTCTCTGACTACCCGTAACGACAAGATGCCATCCATCTTCAAAAGGTAACCAGAATCGACGGCTTAACATGCTCTTCGGGGCATGGAGGAAACGTCGTTTTTTTATAATAAGACTCGCTTTTGCTTGCGACTTCGACCGCGTACAAATTCAAATTCAATTCAAATTCAAATTCAAGTGCTATCAAACAAACTAACTAACTTTCTATAAAAAACATCGTTGTTTTGACATTAAGAACAGACACTTGAATTTCTTATTTTTGTATTGATGGTAACCCATCCAAAGGCCGACTGCGGATTCCAGCAATCCTTTGATTTTAGAATAACAAAGGCTTCTTTGATTCGTGAAACAACTATCATTTCCTGCACCTTCCACAAAAGACATTTATTTTCATATTTATAATTGTTTACAAGGATGACTCACAGATTTGCCGGCTTCATAGACAAGAGATGTGATGTCTTTATCTCCTTTGTCCTGGAGTATTACCCCGGCTTTGTAAGTCTGAAACAAAACATATTATTATTAAAAACAATGTTATTTTATTTGAGACTAGCTATTGCTTATGGCTTCGGTCGTATGGTATCTAGCCCTGAGCTTCATTAGCGTAAAAATCGTGTATTTTTGTTAATTTTGATCTTATACTAGAGACATTACAAACGTGCGAACTGAGTCATAAATCATTTCTATCAGACCTCTCGCTCACACTTATAGATATATCGGAAGTCTCGCTCGCACTCCTAGTGTTGTGTGTAACAATAAAAAAAGGATTTGTCGATAGTCAATAGCATGTAATGAGGGAAAGGTTAAGGAAATAATGCAAAATATGTTCTAGCATGATTTTTTTATTTCATAATTAATTTACTACATTTATACATAAAACATTGACACAAAACATAAGTACAATATATTAAATGTTATAAAACTTTATTAAGTACATACAAAGCAAAGTAGTAAAGTACTCGTACTTACAGATTATAATATAAACAAGCTTAGAATATTAATCTATGTCTGTGTCATCTTCTGAGCCGTCACTGTCATCTTCCTGTAAATTTATTATCAGAGGCTGTATTGACTGATCTCTCAAAATTGCCTTGGCTAAGTCCCGATCCTGTAATTCCTCTGCATGCCTCACACATTTGACCCAGTCATCTTTGGATACATTTCCGACAGCTTCGTGTAGAAGGACCTCGACGTCTGCTATTTTGAATGTATTGTTTTTTGATGCGACTTCGCCCTTCACTTGTGCCCATATCAATTCAATGGGATTATATTGGCAATGATACGGCGGTAGCCGAATAACTTCATGACCGTACTCAATTGCCAGTTTATCGATAACGAGTGACGCGGCATTGTCACATTCCTATGACAATAAGATTTATGACTCAGTTCGCACGTTTGTAATGTCTCTAGTATAGTGTATGTAATCGTTTAGTAAAATTTATAGACTACAGCTAAAGTAAACTACTAAAAATAGATTTAAATATCAATGTAATGAAAAATTTATTTTTTTTCTTAAATTTAACATCGTTAAACAATCAGCCTTATATTTAAACCATGTATCGTTTGCAGCTTTGCGAGCTATTGTTACCAGTCTTTAATATTTGGTTAATAAAAAATAAAAATAAAAAAATCAGTATGTAGTTAGTAAACTGTATCGGTGCGTTAGACATAGAATTACCCAAAGGAACACAAAAAAAACAAAATGGACCAAGAATGTACTTAATTAATCGTACTTATTTTTTTTTAACAATTTTTTTTTAGAACTAAGATCTCTTTTTTCGAGTACCTTATCTCCTTTAATCCCTAGCGACTCTGGCCTACCTGAGATTAAATCACGCATTCCATATTTAAAATTTGGGCCACGAGGGTTATTCCTCTGTTGGAAAGAGACAAAACAACAACAATAGAATTTAACTCGTATGATGGAAAGAGATAGCACAATAACACGCGCACGCTGCGTGATAGGGAAGCTTTTGTTTGGATGTAGAATGAGATTTTGAATGTATTTTTGGAATTATAGAAATATTTTAAGTGTGCATCTGCTTTGTACATTATTAGAATAGTAATAACAGTTTATTTGGAAAAGTACTGAGATATTTTTTTTTTACGTATTTTCCAAAATTATCAATTACAGTTGAGAAAATTTTATAGAAACGCAAAAGGAATAATAAATATACTCATTGAATAAATATCTCCTCGTTTTAGAAAAAATGGTTTTTTTTTATTAGATGCAAAAATATGTCGAACTATCGTTTGTTGTACCTACTTGTTACGAAAGAATTTTTATTTATTTTATTTGAATACATAATAAACCTAATCATGTTGTTGTTGGAGATTATTTCTAATAGTTCCACTGTACTTGATTAAAATTGTCGTTACCCTCATTTATAATTAAACAAATTACACATTTTTAAATTAATCAATATGATACCAACACATGATATGCATTGATTATTTGAATGAGACTAAGAAATAAAAAACAAATTTTATGTATTCATAATAAAAATGGTATGTAGCCGAAGTAAAAAGTAAAAAAAAAAACAATTTAGTAAAAAAATTGAATCTTACCTCACTGGCCTCTAAGAAATTGACACACAATAAACAAAACACTAATCCAAATAGCTTCATTGTTCTAATTTTAAATAACACAGGCACAGACAAAAATATCCTTTACGTCCTCTTCGGTGAGCGACCCGCGCGCGTATGCGATAATTCTGTGAAGTTTCATCGTTTCTAGGGTTGTTAAGTTGCATCCGATAACTGCCTGTACTATAAGAAAGCGATATGATATCGATTAAGTGCTTGGTACGAGGGTTATTGATAAAAGGGCCACGGTAACAGTGGTCGGTATTGCCCGTGATTGATTTGCACCCGAGCGGAGTACGTGCCTTACACCATGTATACCAGGTGCGTAGGTTTTAGAGCAGAGATTTTTTTTTAAATTTAATACCGTCCAGCCAGAAGGAGGAACTCTCTGACTCCATCTGAAAAGCGTCATCACTTTACCTTGTGGCTGAGATGGCAAATTTATTGTTTAGTATTTTAAGTTTTTATAATTTGCTCTTTTTTGTCAGAATAAATATTATGTTTTTTAATTTCTATCTTTCTTTTTTCAAAGATGGGGCCAAACCCATAGTCTAATATTTCTTCTCTTCTCTTCCCGTCGGCTTTTATTGTAGTCGCTGATTAGTTTGTGTTACAGACTAGTTACTAGGGGATATTCAGGCACAGCACGACATACCACTCTTGACATTTCAATTCGACTAAGACAAAGTTATCTAAATAGAAACGTCAATTTATTTTGTCTTTTGACGTTTTTAGGTTGATAACTACGTCTTAGTTGAAATGAAATGTTAAGAGTGGCAAGCCGTGCTGGGGCTGATTTATGTTTTGCCCATGATTCAGGTTCCGAAAACAGAAGCATTATAAATTTGGATTTTTTACATTAGATAGAACGCCAGAAGCAATTACATTATCCAATGGTCCCAATGACAATGCCAAATACACACATTCACTCACTCAAGCACACCCAGTCTCAGAACAAATATTTGCGAATTACACAAAGATTTGTCCCATGTGGGGATCGAACCCACAACACCAGTGCAGTGGAGAGCGGCGAGGCGACCGCTTAAACCACTACACCACACATGCAGACATTATAAAAGTCGTTCCACCGTCAAGTCCATTAAAAAAATTATTAAACATGAAAATATATCTTTCAAGCCTTTTCCCAGTTACATTTGGGTCGGCTTCTATTATATGCCAATAAACATACGTAATTATGTACATATAAGTACCTAAAAAACAATTAGTTGTAAATTAAAAAAAGGAGGAGGTTCTCAATTCGATTATATTTTTTTTATGTTTGTTCCCCGATTAATCGAAGACGCCTCGACCGATTAGAGATTTTTTTTTTGTCTGAATGAATATACTTGTCATGTGGTCCCATTTTGATCTGGTCACGATCTGATGATGGGATCTTAGGGAAATCGAGGGCAACCCTCATATTTTAAGGCTTTTATATTGTTTATTGTATATCACCTAAAGCTACTCAGATATTTGCATCTAGCAGTCAGTATTTCATTTGGTTGAGCTGATGCTGGAAGGTACAACTCCTACGATTGGGAGTACGGGGATAATTCCTTAAATATAGGCACCTTAAGGCCGTTTACTGTATTCTTTCAAGTTATACACAGATGAAGCGAGACGTTAAATATTACTAAAGTATTTCTTACTTTTTAAATTATTTGCATAGTTTAGTTTGTGTCGTGTGAATAACACATAATGACTCTAAAACATCAACAGTTCGTTTTTTTATCAAAAGAAATTAATATCTATCATATAAAGATCACGCGTTTATCATGCGCGAAATGAATGTTTCCCATACATACCCTTTACATTATTCGATTATCTCAGATTGTTTCTATATTCGTTGGCTATCTTTAATCCTTTGTTTTATGTTTACGTAAGAAATTAAATAATTAGCGAAATTTCTTTTTAAGCCATCTTGACTCTTCACGTGACCAGAAGGCTGGCTTCTACCTTGGTCAAAGGATCAGCATTGCGATCCAACGTGGCAATGCGGCCAGCCTTCTGGACACGTTACCCGCGGCTGCGATAGATGCGGAGGTATTTTTGACGTCTAAATTATAATTATTATTTTTCTTTTCTTTTTTGTACATAGTTAGGTATTTTTCTAATTTCGTTTCAGAAAAGTAATTTTATTTTATTTAAGTATTTAATTAAAGCCATCTTTATTTTTATTTATTTGCTGACTTTGGTGTTCTTTATAAATAAACATATTTTGATATGTACTTCAAGCAAGGAGTTTGTGTCTAGCCAACACTGATATTAGTTATATTAAAAAAATAAATTCAAAATAATAAGTCTACTGCCTTGATGGTCTACTGATTAGCGTATTATTGAAAAACATTGTATTGAAGCTCTAGAAGTGAAAAAAAAAATGTTAGGAAATATCTGCAAATGGGAGAATTCTTCATCGAAAAATCCAAGTTGACAGGGAAATTTCAAATGTATTGGGATATTCTAGGATAACGTTACTCTTCTACGGCAAAATTGTGAATAAAACAAAAAAAACCTCGGCAAAGTGAATTTTTCTAGTGGATTTTTTTTCCAACATGTTAGGCTAGCAGAAGACGCACCGATCATTCGCGTTTCATTTAGGCACTGTTAGTAATTAACCTTTCATCTCATAAACGACAAGCTTATATTCGAAATACTTTGAAAAGTTGGTAGATTTAAGGGGGAAATTGGTAGGTTGGTAGATCGGAGGCGAAGTTGGTAGACTATTAATAAATTGCACATGAACCACAAATAAAAATAGACATAATTATCACTGTTTCGTCAACCCACATCCGATTAAAAAATAAATAAAATCACAGATATCTGCCCATAATCTGCCGCGTGATCGGCGCGTGGTTTGTGTATTGACATGATGCATGATTTGACCGTGAAATTTATAATGTGGTAAATCGAAATGTAGGTAAATTAATTGATAAACGGTCTGCGTTGACTTCAGATTTATTTATCCAACGCATGCTTCGAATGGGCTTTCAGTCCATATGATGATGACTTAGGGTCGACACACACCAAAAGCGCGTCGAAGCGCAGCGAAACGAAGCGCAGTTTCAGTGTCATATGAATTTTAACTATATTTTCATTGACATTTTCATTATTAGACATTTTATTGTGACATGATTAATATTATTTCTAAGTACAATTTTTTATTTTTTATTAGTTCGGATTTGATACTATACTGAACTGACACTATGGCTTAGTTGTTACGTAGCAGTGGAGTAGCTGTAATGTAGCAGTGGCGTAGACGTAGCATTGTCATGGCTGAAGCTTAGTAGTGGCGTAGCTATGACGTAGTTATACCATTTGTTGGAACTAAATAAATTTATTTTCTTTCTTTCTTACTTCTTCTAGTTGTTACGCAGAAGTGGAGTAGCTGTAATGTGGCAGTGGCGTAACAAGTACGCCATAGCTACGCTAAAGTTACCTATAGCGTAGCTATGACGTAGTTGTTACGTAGCAGTGGAGTAGCTGTAGTATGGCAGTGGCGTAGATGTAGTATAACAGTGGCGTATAAATAGAGCAGCAGTGGCGTAACTGTTGCGTAGCTACGGCGTAGTTGTTGCAAAGCTGGCACAGACGCTGCACCAGACATGGATATTATTTGATATAATTATCTACCAACTATCGAGGTTTTATGGGATTAATATAGCCTCACACCATACTGGAACACCACTCCTATTTGACAGTTGTGTATTTTTTCTTAAACTCTTTTAAAAAGGTTTTTTCTTTTATAGTTTTATTTCTTCTTTCTTTGTACGTCAACAAAACGGATTTATTAATATTTCAGGTCAGAAGTTTAGTCACCTATAACATCGAGTTAACAACTTTGATAAATTTAAATGTATAGATTGCCATTTCCTCATTTTATCTAAATTATGCGGCTATCGCGTGATAATCACCATATCCATAAAAGGTGCAATGATAATTGTAAAAAACAATTATTGTTATTTAAAATAATAAATAAATCGTGTCTTTGTCACATCAAGATAGGAACCTTTTTACTAATTGACGTCAAAAATGGTGAAAAATCGGTTCATTGACTTTTTTTAATTTTTCTTTCTATTAATGTAGTTTTCAATGACAAATTTATTTAGTTAGTCTGTGCCAATCTAGCTAGTTAGTTACCAAGTGCAGTTTGGTGGTATACTTCTTCTACCAATAATGCGCGTAATGCAAGAGTCTTATATAAATGTTATTATGAAAAACTTACGAATCTGCAGAGAAATCGATGTCATTAGTCATTTATTCATTACAAATTAAATTTGTGTGGAATATAAAATTATTATCTATACTTACATACTAAATTACACCCTAATGAAATAAATATATTTAAAATTATTAGTTGCAATTAATTTATCAGTAATACAAAATAAAAAAAAATCATAATTGCATAATTCCATACATAATAATCAAACCAATAAATTAAAAATAAAAAAAAATACAATAATTTAATTAAATTATATTACTATAGTCAAAAATAAATAGCAATAATACCATACACTTAGAACTAAATTTTCATAAATTAGACTTGTCGGTTTCAAATTCCTCTAGGCAATAATACCCTTTTTTTAACAGAAACGATTTAAGTGTTGCTTTAAATAAATTAACACTATATATACTTTTCATAGCAACTGGTAATTTATTAAAAATTGTTACAGCTTGAACCCTAGAAGTGTGCTGTACGACATTTAATCTAGGATATACAATGTGAGACAGATCTTTTCTGCGACTATTTTCTCTAACCTTTCTTTGTTCGCCAGTTTCAAAGGAATCTAAGTTTTTAATTAGGTGGGTTAGAAGAACCAGAATATAGAGACACGGTACAGTTAAAATTTTCAGTTCTAGGAAATGATTTCTGCATGATTCTGTTTGTTCAATCCTTAGCATGGTTCTGTCGTGATAAAAATTGGCCATAATGTGAAAACTATACATTGTGAAAAATTTTCCTATTTCTAATTCTAAAGTAATGCAAAAATATATGACTTGATGATTGTCCGAATCTGCATTTTATATTCTTACAAATAATATGGATATTACAAATAAATTTATATCGGAACTTCCAAAAAAAGCGATTATTTTTTTGCAGATTCATAAGGTGACGATATGATATTATGATGTAGTTATCAGCATAGAAACTACAAAAGACAAAAGAAATTGACGTTTCTTCACTGATAAAATTTACGTTACAGTCAAATCGTAATGTCAAGAGTGACAAGCTAAGCGGGCTCAAGAACATCATTGACATCTTGGATGAAGGATAGTACTGGATAAGGGAAAGGTCAAAATGTGTTATACTTACGAGTGGAACGATAACTCAGGCAGTTTTCTTCTACTATCACTTTTACATCCTTAAACACTACACCGCCACCGCACCATATTTCCTACAATAATGCTTAATAAAGACACTATTGTTGAAAAATTGCGAATATTTTTCAAGTTTCACGTAACTTTTGTAGCTTTTAGCTAACTAAAATTTAAAAATACCGAAATATTTTGCCAGCGTTGTCCAATATGTCAAGTTTGTGTGACAAAGTTTTGTTCACATCTTGAAAAAACCCGGCTCGCATGGCGAAACAAAAAATCTTATCACCTGTCTTGGTTTTTTACACAAAATTGGCATAAGTTTATCTTTTTCTTGTGTGAGGGAGACCGAAGCTATCAGTCGTCTATACCATTCTCTATCAACGATTGACATCAAATTATTACATTGTCATCAGTTGCCTAGCGTATTTTATGTGACGAATAGTGACAATACTTCTTATTCATTATTTGTATAGCATTTAGCTATGCTTAGTAAATTATACTAAGAAACCATTAAAAAAATATATGGGACCGGCAGGATTTGAATCTGCGACTCCTATAAGCTGGTTGATTAACGCGGCTACCCGGTGTGCAAAAGGTTGCAGGTCAGTTCCCATAAAAAAAAAACTGTTTCCTAATACAGTGACAATACTTTTTCAACTTGGAAAAAAAAAGGAATTTACACAAAGATACGCCAAACAGCAGCAGCTGCAAAATTAAAACAAAAACGGAGGGTATTTGATTATTCGCAGTTCTCAAAACAAAGATAACTGTTGATTCTTGTGTAAAATCATAACAAACATTATCCGAGAGAAGGATAATTATGCAATAATCTGCCTTATCTATAATTTAATGTAAACATCACATGAACGTAATCGACATTAGCAATAATATTGTTGAGCACTCTATTTATAGTGTGTACTGTTAATACTAGTTACCGTCCGCGGCTTCGCCCGTGTGGTACAGCGATAGAAAGTAGCCTATACCTTGCCTGGGATCTTGAACTATCTCCACGCCAATTTTTATTAAAATCGATCGGTACTTTCGGAGCCTATAAGGTACAAACAAAAAAAATCATCAAGGAATTGAATTCATTAACTCGACGGTTAATATAAATTTATGCAGAATGCATTCTTTCTTAGCATATCACAGTATAAAATACTCTCCATTTTAATATCAACAAATATTATTGTGATAAAATAATATTGCCGACACATTGCAACGGATGATAAATCGGACTATCACAATGCCATTGCAAAACTTATCTTACTACCTTCCATATAAACACTTAAATATTATAGCACACTCTTTATAGACTACCAATACCAATGATCGTAATATATTACAAATCCAACTTTATCAACCAGAAAATACCGTCTAAAATGCAATAAATTGAAATCTGCATACACATTTGGATGTTCAGAAGAATATAGTCCAGATGTTTACTGAAAATTGAACTCCATAAAGTCTGAAATAAGATCTAATATTAAATGTAAACTGTTATTTTAAACCAAAACCATGTTTTGTAAGCATATTCTGCTTTATCTCAAATTGGTAGGTCAGCTGTAGAGGACGATTAGGATACAATACAATGATATAATATATAAAACAAAGTCCATGCTTATCTGGATTACAATCGTCCAAAATTCCACAATGATAATGATTTCAATTTAAATTATAATAACAAATAAAATCAAATAAAAATAATCTAAACAATTAAATAAATTAAAATTTGCTAATCAAAACAACATGTTTTGTTATACCGACGCTTAGATCAATTTTAATCGAACTGTTTAGGTTCAAATAATAAATCAAACAATTTGTTTGTTTTTGAAAATATTTCAGGTAACTGTATATTCTTGCAACACCAAATCTAAAGGAAAATAATAACATATCTTTCTCAACTGTTTCTTAGTATAATTTGCTAAGCATAGCTAAATGCTATAAAAATAATCAAAGGGAAAATAATAATACAAATTTTAATAATATATCATATTGCGAAGGAAGGAACATTCTTTGTCAAATGAAATAATATTGAATAACCAAGTTAGTACCTACGGGCTGCAAGATCTTCCACTTCAAGCAAGGGAGAGGAAAAAATAAAGAGTAGAGGCAATTTATGTGAATACATTTTGATACGAGAAGAGATGTAGATGCGTATTTGTATCCGTAAACTATAAGAGTTTATGAGTTACATCTGAGTTTCTTGCTCTTCTCATGATGCAATACTCATCGGAGCTGGTAAAAATTAAAAAAAAATTCAAAATTCAAATCATTTATTTTCATTGGCCCAGAAGGCGCTTGAACACGTCAAAATATTACAAACAAATGATATAAAAATAAATTATAAGTAAAACTAAATTATGCTAATTACAATGATTTAAATAACCGGGGCATAGATTAATTTTAATCCAACTGTTTAGATACTTGGATTGATTTTAGTTCAATCAAATATCTAAGTTGAATTAAAGTCAATCTAAGCTCCGATGTCAAATCATTTTATTTATGATTTCTGATTTCTATACAAAGCTTTAATAAAACTTGTTCATAAGCTGTACATCCGTAGTCCACGCGTTGAATTTAGCAGATTACAGGTACTTTCTTGCGATTTTCAATAACAAACCTCACGAGGCAATACACACCTCTTCCACAATCTAACAGCAATAATCTATGACGTCATCTGTTATGATGACTTCGCAACAAAAACATGTTACCACCCCCAACGGACCGTTATCTATTACTAAAGTTATTAATACTCTTATCTGCTACTGTATCTCGTAGTTAGCAATATTATGTTCTGATTAACAAGAAAAATAAAATTATCGGACACTGCTCGGCTCAATGTTTACTTTTTAAAATATCAACGAAGTCGCGGGCAACTGCCAGTAATCTATTTTTTCCACAGACTAATAGATTTATAACGCCTACATCCATAGTCTTTATATGAATAAATATTAAAATGCAAGGCATGATAAATATTATTTTTATTTTTTATGAATTTATAGTTTTGTATGTCCTTCACTAAGGACAGAGTATGTTGAGACATCAACCATAATGTAACACCAAAAACCTACACATGTAATAACAAAATAAATATTTTTTAAATCTTTAAAGCGCTTCGTCTAAAGTAAAGGCAAAACTGATTGATGTGTGCGTGACCGACACGCACACAAACTAAAATCTGATGGAACTAATTACACGCATGAATACGACTGGTAAGTCGTATTCATGCGTGTAATTAGTTCCTGGGTGAAAATAATTCTATGATAATATTCGTTTCTAGTCAAAATGTTTTGAATTAAAAGTGGTTGAATATTTTTGTTATATTGTTTTCTGTCATAGCTCGAAGGACAGATTGCCGTTGGGCCAAAAAAGCCCGCATGTCGAGTTCTCGACAGTGGCGGCCACGAACTGGCAAACGCAGCGTGGGACGGCTCCCCGCTAGATGGACGGACGATCTTGTCAGGATCGCGGGGAGTCGTTGGTTTCAAGTCAGCACAAAACCGCGCGCTTTGGAAATCTATTGGTGAGGCCTATGTCCTGCAGTGGACGTCTCTATGCTGATGATGATTGTTATCTGTTCGTAAAGGTTCACGGGATATCGTTATCAGTACAGTAATGGCAATAACTTATCATCATACAATGACAGCTATTTCTTTCTTTTATAGTGCAATGGTGTATAAGGATGGGATAGGATCTTGTAAAAGACCAAGCTCCAATGTCTTTGGACTGAAGGGTCGGGATGGCAGTTCACAAAGAAGGGTTTAGATTAGGTGTTGTTCCAACAAGTAATTTTGCTTTTAGAGCGGGGGTCCGTGGCAGTGGGCCTCAAGAGTTCGGCTGGCGATCGCCTTCCCGAATGGCTGGGTCTGGGATAGCCCGAACCGAAAGAATAAAAATAATTATTAATAGTAGCAAATCATAATTGTTTTAAACAGCTCGTAATAGATACAGGACAGAATTTTGTGCGACACAGATAATGCTCTACGAAGCCGTAATTAGCCGATTTGCCTTTCCAAAGGTTGATGTGCAATATTTATCGCCGGGTAATATTTATCTGTATATATGTATCTATAATATTTATCTGTGTTTTCACTTTTTAGTTTGATGTTATTTAAAAGCGTGTTTTTTAGTTTTTTTTTAATCCTGGCGATCCTAATCAGGATAATGAGATAAATTTATGAAATTATTATATTGTCGCTGATTCTTTACAAGTGTAGAAAGTTTGAATTAAATCTGTCCGTTTAAAGTGGGTCAAAATCGAGTCCAAAGGAGTCGGTTACATACAAACAAACAAACAAACAAACAAACAAACAAACAAACAAACAAACATACAGGTGAAGCTAATATAAGCGTGTTAAAAAGTCATAGATATTCAATTTTAATGTATAACGTCATTTTAATTGCATTTTCCAGGACCAAAAAGCCAACGTCACGATGGCCAGGCGGACACCCATCCAAGTACTAACCGCGCCCGTTAAATAATAAATAAATAAATATCACACAACTTACACACAGCGCCATCTAGTCAGGTACTAGAATAACTGATACTAATACAGATATACATACTTTTTTTTTTGTAAATACATACTAAGAAACACCGAGACTAAGACAAACCTCCATGTTCATGCATACAAAGATTTGTCCTAAGCGGGAATCGAACCCGCGACCTCGGCATCGCAGGCAGGTACACTACCCACTCCGCCATCCGGTCGCTAAACTTCGGTTATCGGACGAGAACCGGTGTTCAATGTGGTATTACGTTGAGGTGGAAGGCGATATTGTGCCATAATTTATTCAATGTAATTATAATTTTTTTCAGCAAATGATCTATTTCGAAACTACATTTGTCAACGTCCATACCATGTTGAAAACACCGGTTCTCGTCCGATCACCGAAGTTAAGCAACATCGGGCGCTGTTAGTACTTGGATGGGTGACCGCCTGGGAATACAGCGTGACGTTGGCTTTTTGGTCCATGCAATAAAATATATACACAGGGATTGAAATGACGATAAATTGTGGCTTTTGTACATATTTTTTTTGTAGAAAATTTATTATAGATACTATGTATGTATGTACATTGTACATATTATTTATTTGTAAACTAAAATCTTTGAACTGCTGCCTCACATATTGGTTAGTTGATTAAATTAAATTGGGTAAGGCTTCTAGTCTAACAGATTTAGCTGAATATCAAGGAAAAAGAAATATGGACGTTTGATACATACAAAAACTTGTTTTTAAGAAATAAAAGCCAGAAATCACAATAAAACTATAATTAAATATACAACAATAATAAAATTGCATTAATTCTACATTACTCAATACCAGTAGGATTTGGCAGGTACGCGGTCCTCTTTGATGTCCATTTCTTCCATGATGTCCATCTCGAACGTTTGTAGTTTTGGCGCGAAAGTTACCTGTAAACAGATTAATTTATAAATTAACTTTTTAAATCTGACTCGTTAGTCTCGGGTTCGATTCAGGGTCGGTATTTGTGAATTTTCCATCAGGAAATTCTCGAAGCAGCAAGGTGTTGATAGAGATAAACGATTATATAAACGACAAAACACCATTAAAGAAGAAGCACTAGTTTACTTATTCTTCTAGCTATAAGAAAACAATATATAAACAAAAATTGGCATTTCAAAAAATAATTTACCACTATTTAGATATATAACTCATTTATCCATAACTGGTGTGGTAAATCTTTACTATGACTTAGAAGTTTTTGTCTGCACGTGTGGTGTAGTGGTTTATGGTTCCTAGGTAAGCTAAGTATATTAAAGCACAAATTGCCGTACAAAACGCTAAGAATGTTGTATATGGCCCTTGCCGACTCGGTTGTCAGCTACGGGCTTAGTAGCTATGGACAAACTTACCATACATATTTAGCAGATTTATACAACTTACAATATTGAGAATATAAAAAACCATAGTTCCAAAACATATAAAACAAAAATATGAACATAACTACGACGATTTATTTAAGCACTGTAATGTTATGAATGTGTATAACAAGGTTCAATTTCTCACACTAACGGAAATCAATAGACCTGAGCTAATCAATGAAAAAACAAGACCCGACTGCTTGAGACCAATCGCATTTAAAAATAAATATGTACTGCCAAAAGCTAACAACGTGTACGGAGCAAGAGTTGCCCAATATTTAATACCAACCTTCTTAAACAGGCTGCCTGAGGAGATGCAATTAATATATACTAAAGGTGTAAAAAATGTAAAATATAAATATAAACGGCATTAGGCACATAGATTTTTTTAAATTGTAATGTTTTAATGTTTAAATTGAAATGTCTTTGTAAATGTAGCCACTCGCCTACAGTTAGATAAACCCTTAGGTTTTTGACCGAGGCAAATGATGACTAAAATAGTTTTAAGTATTTTGATTATAATAAATAAATAAATAAATAACGCGCCGCTGTTCGCTGGACTGGTGTTGTGGGTTGGATCCCGACATGGGACAAATCTTTGTGTTATACGCAAAGATTTGTTTTGAGACTGGGTGTGCTTGTGTGAGTGAATGTGTGTATTTTGCCATGTCATTGGGACCATTGGATAGTGTAATTGCTTCTGGCGTACTAGCTAATGTAAAAAAAAAACTAAAAAGATTTTGAATGAAAAACTTATGTGTAGACTTTCTTCTGTATTTTATTTTAGTTGTGGTGGGAAAAATAAATATATTGTGTATTGTCTAAAAAAGAAAAAAGACAAAATATGATCACCTTAGTAGCAGCATCAGCGGATGTATCCTTTTCTATGCTATCCACATACAGTTCTCTGCTCTTGAAGTCCATTGTCTCTGTCGCTGTCTTTGGTACAGGGATGATTCTGCTGCTTGCCATGGAGACACGGACCTGGAATATTGGAAGGAAGGTATTAGCTGTAGTATACAGGGTGTATTTTTGAAACGGGGCCGTAAGGGCAAGTACCTTAACCGTTGCAGTTACAGCAAAACGTTCTTAAAAGACCTTCCCTAACTTTTTGGGACATTTTGAACTGCATTCACAGATTTTGTAAAAAACTTACAGTTAGCAAAAAAAATGCAAAAAGTTCAAAATTTTTTTTTTTATGCCAATCGATTCTATTTCATGTGGGGATCAAAAAACTATGGGACCATTTTAGCTTTCAGTACTAGAAAAGACAGAAATCGCCAAAAACGTTTCCCATCGCATTTCGATTATTGACAAAATACGCTTCTAATAAGTCAATTTTTTCACGATTAGAAGACATTTTAGCGAAAATCCTTAATTAATAACTCATACGAAGTTTCTCAGCTGAAACTAAGTATAACACACAGATTTTCGAATCAAATTCGAAATTTGAGGGTAAAAATTCTTTTTATTTACTTTACAGTCAATTCTACCCACTTCCAGGCCATAACAAAAAGTTAGACCATCGTAGAAATTCGTTTCTGTTGCCGAAATGTATGGGAAACGTTTTTGGCGATTTCTGTCTTTTCTAGTACTGAAAGCTAAAATAGTCCCATAGAGTTTTTTGATCCCCACATGAAATAGAATCGATTGGCATAAAAAAAAAATTGAACTTTTTGCATTTTTTTTGCTAACTGTAAGTTTTTTACAAAATCTGTGAATGCAGTTCAAAATGTCCCAAAAAGTTAGGGAAGATCTTTTAAGAACGTTTTGCTGTAACTGCAACGGTTAAGGTACTTGCCCTTACTGCCCTGTTTCAAAAATACACCCTGTATAATAATAGCGGCCCTGTATCTAATGCATGTCCCACTGCTGGGCTCGGCCCTCTCCTCATGATGCGAAGGGTTAGGCCATAGTCTACCACGCTGACCAAGTACGGATTGGTAGATTTCACACACCCTCAGGCACTTTTTGGGAACTCTCAGGCATGCAGGTTTCCTCACGATGTTTACCTTCACCGTTAGCGCGCAATAATTTATATGATAAATACACAGATATCTTCAAAAAGTCGAATCTTTACGATTTATTGACAGAGGTAAGTGACGTGGGTTCGAACCTGAGTCCTTTGACTTCGCAGTCCTACGGTTTCTCACTTCGCTATAGCTGCTATCTGCTGTTGTATATATAAGGACAAAACTGCGAAAGGATGCAATTCACATTCAATAACAACTAACTTAATAACATAACATCACGCCTATATTATCCAGAAGGGTGTGGCAGAGGTATACAACACCCACATTTAACCTGTTATCTTTAGGTCCCATTGGATATGGAGAAGCCTATCGCCATCCACCAGCCACAATTCTAACTTCATGCTGCTATCGCAAAATCACAAATAACCCTTTTGCATGACCCGGGAATCGAGCCCGAGACCTCGCGGTGAGAGGCGCATACGCTAACCACTAGACCATCGAGACAGTTATAAGAAAGCATTAAAAGGCAATGCCCAAAAACTGTATCGCCAAAACTCTTGTGTCACGAATATAAGATAGTAAATAATTTCTAGTTTTGTGTATGACGATTATCTAGTAATAAGAGACATAACTTAAGCGGGATTTAATTTCAACTAGAATATAATTTTGTTTTGATAGAAATTATCACGTTTTTTGCACTTGTTTACTAACTTTTTTCATGACATCCGAGCTTACTAAAAAGTATCCGGCTTGAAATTAAACTTTCATATTATTCTATACAATACAGCAGTTTTAATCTTGACAAAGCCACGGAATAGCACAGCAGTGATAAACAATCCCTTAGTACGCACTCCCTGGAACGCACCAAGACTTAGTGCAAAGGAAGGAAAATTATAATTATGTATTTTTAGTTTAAGGTATTTATCTATGGGCCTATGCAGCCTGAAATAAATGACTTATCATTATTATTATTATTATTATAGTCGATTGGTCGTACCCCTTTCTAGTAATCTTCTATAAAAATACAATAAATAGTAGATACCCAACTTAGTTCTTCAGCATAGGAGTTTTAGAGTTAGCAGAAATCTTACCTTATCTCCTTCTTCCGTGTATCTCCACTGAATGTCTGTAGGTTTAAGGGTCTCAGGATCTACAAGCTTCACATCAGTAGTGACCAGAAGTGGAGCCTCCGACTGGATTGTGATGCCAGGGAACTTCTTCTTTTCATCTTTGCCAACCTGAAATATGATAAGAAATGTGGTTAAACAAGATGGAAATATTATAAAATCTATGACTATGGACATCACTAATACTAGTAGAACGCGATTTTATATCTTAATCTCGTAACTTTTATAATTGTTTAACGTAAATGGCTAACTGCCTCAATGGTTTAGTGGGAAGCATAATTATGCGCCTCTCACTGCCAAGATTTTGGGTTTGATTTCAGGGTAGGGCAAAGTGTTAATTGTGAACTTTCTGTGAGGAAATTCAGGATAGCAGCACGGCGTTGGAATAGTGCCCAGTGAATGGAGATAGGCTCACCACCTATTCCATGGGACCCTAAACATAACAGGTGAAGTGTGGGTGTTGAATATATGCGTGATATTGTGCATATAGTTACCTCAAACTTGATGATTGGGGAAAAAGCTCTTTGAAATATTAAGATTCACTTACGTTTCTAAGATGTGTGTTGAGTCCCTCTACAAAAACCCAGTTGCGTTCCTGAATCACCTGTGTTACAATGCCCTGCTTGCCTTTGTCTCTACCCACCATTATCTCAACTCTGTCACCTCTGAAAAACAAAAGAATATTAAGATTCTGATAAAAAAAGACCAATTATGACAACCAGATTGCATTTCTAATAGTAAGTTGCAGTATTCAAATTCCAATTCAAATCATTTGTTTTTACAGGCCCCAGGGGGGCTTGAACACGTCAAAACATAACAAACAATAATATAAAATTAAATATAAATTATATGTAAAACTAAATTATACTTTATCATTACCTCTGTCAATATATTGTTAAGATTTGCACGATGTTTGCTAATGGTGAAGGCAAATATCTTAAGGAAACCTGCATACTTGTATACCTGAGAGTGCCTAAAAGTACTGAAGGTGTGTGAAGTCTACTTATCCGCGCTGCCCAGGTGGTAGACAATTTCCTAACTATTCTCATCTTTTGAGGAGACCCATGCCCTGCAGTGGGACATGTATATGTATACAGGGCTGCTTTTATTCTTAGTGGGCGAATTGAAAAGCACGAGTTTGAGGATGTTTATTTAGGCTTAGATTTATTTATTTTTAAATATTTATTTATAGGATCTTCAACTAGAAATACACATCACATTATTAATAATAACATTCACAATATTTAAATTATGTGTTTCCTCAATTAGAGGAGACCACAGCGTCTACATTTATAAGAATAGAAATAAAATTTGAAATTAATAAATACTAAAATGCATGCAAAAACAAACAAATTTAAAATCTACACAACATGTCATATTACATTATAATTGGAAGTAGAAATAGAAATTAAAATAATAGAGATGTATAATTGAAATAAATAAGTAATATAACAGATTGCATAAAAATTAAACATTTAAAATAATAATTTAAAATAACAATAATAATTTAATTTAATAATTTAAAGTATAAAATAAGTGCCATTCTTTAAATAAGCGGTGGCTATTTAAAGAATGGCACCAATTAGGTAGATCCCGTAGATCTATGCCATACTTAGACTGCTGTTCTGACAAAAGACAAAGAGGTAAGTCTGAGCCAAGTCTAAGTACACTCTATAGATCTCAGCCTTAGTATAATGAAAATAGTAAGCTTTTGAAATATTGATGACCTAAGAACTAGAAATAACTCAGACTAACTTAATTTTAGAGATCTAAAGATTTGGTTCTAAGAAAATAGCAGGTCCAACGTGGACTTGTACAGCAAAAGACAGGACTAGATGGAAATCTTTAGAGGAGGCATTTTTTGAAAGACAAGCTGTATAATTACTACAACCATTTGCCGATAGATACTAATTATCAGGGCTCGGAATTAGGTAGAGTTATTTATGTACTTACACTGATTTCATACAGCGAAAGAATAAAGTGGATATGCCTCAAATCCCGAGATTAATTTTAAAGAGCAGAAAAAAGCCCATGATTTTTTAAATAAAAAGTTATTTACTTTTTTACACAATTTAAACTACTGCACGCGCGCTTAAATATTTTTATTCTCACAAAATTTATACAGTAATGTCGGAAGCGAACACTTGAAATCTTACTGGTAATGAATCGGACAAGGAAAATGATTCTGATGGGCCGTTTGAATAAGCAAAACTTCACGAGTCTAGGCTAGAAGCAAAAGTATTTGCTCGTATTTATAAAAAAGGCGAAATATGCGTATGAAAATTGACTACAGTCTTTCAACAATTTGTATTGTGTAAACTAATAAAAAAAATATGTTAATTATCTTTGTTTGATTTGTCTATCTCTGAGGTTTTTATTATTATTTATTCGTAATATTGTTGGCCACACGGGATTGTCCATTAGAAATCCCGGGAAGGTCCACATTAATATCAACATTTCGATGCAAGTACATAAAAAACTCTACCTAATTCCGAGCCCTGCTAATTATATATATTTTTTAAACTAGATATTAATTTAGAAGTATTTGGTAATAGTTAACAGATATAGTTGATAGATATAGGCATATTTGTTTTAATATTGGTATATTTTGTACTACAGCAAAAAAGGCTATTTATTTTATTTTATTTTATTTATTTTTATAAATAGGTATTTGCTCAAAGAACCAAGAACTGATGGGGAAGAAAGGATCTTGAATAGCAACCGCGAACTGGAAGTCGCAATGTAGGCTGGCCTCCTACCAGATGGGCCAACAACCTGGTCAAGACAGCCGGGATTAAATAAAAGCTTGTGGTCCAAGACCGTCAGGTGTGGAAAAGTTTGGAGGAGACCTTTGCTCAACATTGGACGTCCTTATAGGTAGGAAAAAAAAGATGTGAATGAAGGATGTCTGAACGTTAAGTGTTACACTTTCTACCAAAAAGTTGGTGAAAGAAGAACTGGTGAGAAACTCATGTGGAGTTTCTCACCAGCTCTTCTCAATGATGCTACTCAAATCGTATTATTTTGATAAGTAAAATATTAATGTATTTAATTCATTCATCAAGTAACTTTAATGTCTGTTGACATGTTCAAGCGCCACTAAGGGTTTATGAAAATAAATTATTTGACTTTGACTTTACTTAAATTAAAACTGTTTATTTTAAATACCCAGGTTCTAGGCTACCTCTGGTAAGGTGACACCATTAATTATGGCTTACTGTGATGATATCATACACACATTATTGATTATTATTATTATATTCTATCACGCAACATTCATACCACGCCATCTAGCCCCTAACTAAGCTGATTGTACTATTGGTACTAGAATAACGATAATAAATAACATACCTGAAGAAGCTCCACTCCCCCACAGGTTGTAAAAACACCTTCTTTCTGTAATTGTTGCGTTCATTTTGCCTTCTAAATTGCCCCGTCCATGGTCTGTTCGTAGTGAAACGAAAGTTTTTACGTGCTACCTGCGCTTTCGTGTACTGAGGATAGTTTGAAGGAGTCTTCCAGTAGACCTACAAAAGATAATACAAAAATTAAACATTCTATTTGAGGTTATGTTTTTACAAGCACTGACAAAATTGCTTGAAATCAAAACCAAACCTGTTCATAACTCTTTTTCACGTAAGACTCGGGGAAATTTGAGTACTTGATGGTTAAATCACCCACTTTCTTCGCTAAAAAGCCAAATATTCGCATTTTAGTTTGTTTTTAGTTTTATTTCGTAACAATCGTAACCCTTTCAAATTTGACCTGAATGACAGTACAGAAACGTCAAGTGATTGACAAGTTGACAACTTTGCCTAAAAATGTGATCCTACTTTTTAGAGTTCCGTATGAACTATTCTTTTACTCCTTCCAATAATGGTTGTGCCTTGTTAAATTCAAATTCAACTGTGGATAACTGCTCAGATGACATCTCATTGGAGAGTGATATTTCTTTACTCCTTTCCCTCCTTTCCAAACTCAACATACCCGAACACGTTGCCACTAAAGTACTTAATTTGATCCCATCCCATCATCATGGCTTTAAGGTTCCTCCAGTGGAATGCCAGAAGCGCACTCCCCAAAAAACATGAATTTATTTATTTAATTAATTCTCATAAACCAACAATTTTCGCTGTCTGTGAGACTTGGCTTCGGCCAGGTGTCCATTTTAATTTTCCTGGCTATTGTACCTACCGGGATGATCGTGCAGATGGTTATGCCGGTAGTGCAATACTTGTAAATAATTTATTTAGTCCTATCCTTCTTTCCTTACCCCCTCATGGGGATGAGATTAATGCCATAGGTGTTAATATCCTTGGTATTAATTTTATATCTATTTACATTCCAGCTCCAGACCCCTCATGTATTCTTTTTTAAAAAAAATTATGTATTCAATTTAAGCCTATTATTTTATTGGGTGATTTCAATTGCCATCATGCTCTGTGGGGATCTGACTATTATGATAGTTTTGGTTGTGATTTGTCTGATCTATTGGATGAAGTGGGTTTATGTGTCCTTAATGATGGTTCTGCAACCAGAATTCCTCGGCTTGGCCAGAGCAAAAGCTGTGTGGATCTTACTCTTTGCTCTTCGTCCTTGGCTAGCTCTCTAGATTGGGAGCGTCTTAACTTATCTTATGGTAGTGACCACTATCCAATTTGTACAACATTCTTCAACACATCTGTACCTTATAGGGACACATTACCTTTGTTGAAATACCGGGTCACTGATGCTAAATGGTCAGATTATCGTCAGAAGTTAGAGGATGGAGTACATATTCTGCCTAATATTTCTCCACAAAATATAAATAATGTTTTGTCTATGTTTTCTGCTACAATCTCAGAGGCTGCAGATCTATCTATTCCCTTGAAAAATTCTGCCTCAGGGAGAATTTCATCTCCTCCATGGTGGGATAGGGATTGTTCTAAAGTTATTAAGGACCGTAATGCAGCTGAAAGGGCCTATATTGATGATATGTCTTTGGCAAACTTGCTGGAATATAAGCATACACTGGCCAAGTCCAAACGATTTAAAAAAAAAAAGAAATTTCTTGGTTGGAAAAATTTTTGCTTTTCCTTGTCTCCTTCTACCCCTTCATCCCTGGTTTGGCGGCGAATTAAAATGTTTAAACGTGGTTGCTCTCCTTTAAACTCTCCATGTATCTCTCTCAATTCAGCAGAAAAATTCTTTGATAAATTAGCTCCCCCTTTCGTTCCTTCTATTAATGAATCTCCCTGTTTTTCCAATGTAGTTCCTGATCTTAGCAATCCTTTAGATAGTCCATTCAGTTTGTCTGAACTAGAGCAAGTTCTTAACCATGTACATGACTCTGCCCCAGGGATAGATGGTTTTCCTTACTCCTTTTTTAAAAAGACCGGATCCAGTTTTCGTTTATATTTCCTTAACCTAATTAATTACTTTTATAATTCTTCTTCCATTCCTGAGTGTTGGAAATCTCAACTCATTATTCTATTGCTTAAACCTAATAAGTCCCCTGATAGTGTAGAGAGCTATCGTCCTATTGCCCTATCCCCTACCATTAGTAAAATTTTAGAACATCTAATAAAAAATAGACTGGAATGGTATGTAGAGAACAGGGGACTACTGAGTAGAACCCAGTTCGGCTTCCGTAAGGGATTTAGTACTATGGACAGTATCGCCATGCTTGTGACTGATGCACGTATTGCATTTAGCACAAACGAGTCGGTGGTTGCTGTCTTTTTGGACATTTCGTCAGCCTACGACAATGTTCTTCTCGCTGTTCTCAGAAATAAATTATACCAACTGAATATGCCAGTGAAGATGATTAATTGCGTATGTAACCTACTGACTGGTCGTTCAATTAATCTCCATATCCCTGGTAAGAAGTTTCTTCCCCGGACAATTTGGCGCGGTCTCCCCCAGGGGTCCGTTCTTAGTCCCCTGTTATACGCTATTTACACCTCCGATTTACATAGTTCCCTTAACCTTGACTGCCAAATATTGGAATATGCAGACGATTTATGTTTGTATTTGACCAATGGTTCTGTTGAAGAAGCTGTTCCTTCAATGCAAGTCTCCCTTAACTCATTGAACAATTGGCTTAATGACCATGGTCTTAGTCTGTCTGCTTTTAAGAGCTCTGTTGTAGTTTTTACTCGAAAAAGAACAGTTCCTGATGTTCACTTGGAAATTGATGGATCTCCCATAAAGGTCGTAGATAAGGTTAAATTTCTGGGTGTCATCCTTGATTCTAAATTATCAGGCGCTTCTCATCTTAATTATATTGTGAATAAATGTGAGCGAAAAATTAATATGCTACGTGCTCTCGCTGGCGTATGGTGGGGAGCCCACCCCTTTACTCTCAAGCTTGTTTACAATGCTACAATTAGAAGTTTGCTAGATTATGGTACGTTTCTACTAGAGCCGTGTAGTAAAGTCGCGTTAAAAAAACTAGAAATTATACAGTCGAAGTCTCTGCGTATTGTACTAGGTTGCATGAGATCCACCCCTACTAATGCTCTGCAGGTCGAGAGTGGAGATCCACCTCTACTTCTTCGCAGACAGTACTTGGCGGACAGATTTCTCTATAAGACCTATTTTCTTCGTAACTCTGAATTGATGACAAAACTGACTTGTTTAAATGAACTATGGAGTAGTTGCGAATATTGGAGACCTAAAGATCCACCATTAATTTTAAAAACTTTAAAAAAAATTCGTTCTCTTGAAGTAAATACTCCAGTTCAACAATGTACTAAACTCCCATTCTATGATCATTCCTATGACGTTATAAATTTTTGTCCTAATTACGTTCCTCATATTAATTTGGACCACTCCTCAACTCAAGCTAATGTACAATTTTCGGGGATAATAGATGAAAAGTGGCCTGACCACTTCAGATTCTATACTGATGCTTCAAAGCTGTCTCCACATGGCAAAACTGGCATTTCTGTTTACAGCCCTACTTCTCAGATATTTCTGCAGTTTCAATGTCCTCCAGAAGCTTCGGTATTTACCGGAGAGTGTATTGGCATCCTTGAGGCCAGCTTGTTTATAGAGTCGCACAGTATCATCTCAAAGGCAGTAATTTTTTCTGACTCCAAAAGCGCTTTGGAAAGTATAGTTAAAAGCCCTTTCTCGGATAAATTACGTAGCCCAATTATTTTTAGAATTAAACAGTGCCTGTATGGTTGCCACATATAAAACATTGATGTGGTGTTGGTTTGGATTCCATCACACATGGGTATTAGGGGTAATGAATGTGCAGATGCCTCAGCTAAGGCTGCTGTTGTCAGCGATTCTGCTGACCGCAGACATTACTCCATCCAAGTATATGACTTACTCCATAATTCTAAAATTGACTTATTTAATTCTTGGCAGTTAGCATGGTCTGAATCAAGCAAAATCAAAGGTGGTTTGTTTGCCTCCATCCAGCCTCAAGTACCCACTAAACCTTGGTTTTACAAATATAAAAAGGTTTCAAAAACCGTTACTTCTGTGCTATGTAGAATTCGAATTGGACATTGCTGCACTCCAGTATTTCTCAACAAAATTCGTGTCCGTGACAATTCGTTGTGTGAGTGTGGTCTTGCAGATGGTTCCATCGATCATATCTTCCTCGATTGTCGGTTGAACCAGTCGTTCTCTTTTGATCAAATAATTTCGAAATTGAAAATCCAAAAACCTGTTAATGTCCGTCATCTCCTTTCCTTTTTTCCAAATCCCCATATGATAAATGCTTTTATTAAATTTATTTTAGCTAACAATATAAAATTATAATAAGTATTGTATAATTTGTCTATCTGTATTGTGTATGTTATATTATAATTTATCAACTATTATTTCTGTTGTTCTAGATCCAAACATCAATGGTCTCCTAGCTGATATGTTGTAAATAATATATTATAAATTAGTCTTAAAACCCATGTGTAGCCATTACATGACACTGGCAAAATTTGCTGAAAATATCGGCTGATTGCCATTTAAAAAAAAAAAAAAAAAAAAAAAGAGTTCCGTATGTCCGTCTGTCTGCCTAGTGTCGAAACCGTTATAGCTAGAAAGCTGAAATATTACATGGATATGTATGTTAACTATAAAAAAAGTGGTACAATAAAATCATAATTTCAGTTGCGTACCCCATATTGTGATACGGATGATTATCGTTAGATAGTTCTTTTACAAACACTTGGTGTTGCAAAAACGTTTGATAAAGAGACCCCTTGGTGAGAAATTGAACTTTAAAGAGCATTTTTTTCCTCGAGTAAGAAACTAAACAGTAGGCTCATCAATGAACTTTCAAGGAAAACTATAATGGCTATGTAAACAGTTAACTTCATTAGTTCACGAGTTATAGAGGCCTAAATATTATAAATTTGCAAAATGTAGTTACTTCGAATATTTCGTATTTAATACAAAAGCCTTTGAAAATAATAACTTGTATGAAGTTGTTACTTGTTTAATAAAAAAGAAAACCTCTTTTAAGTCTAAATATTATGTTGGCACGACGAGCTACGGAACTCGCGTGGCCCGACACAGTTACACGAACAATGTTGGCTACTTTACTTTACCTCACAGATTTTGTATAATATAGACCAAAGGACAGGCAAAAATTCGTATGAGATACACGAACACATTCGTTGGCCAAAGAGTAATTTATTATAGGAATCATTTTTGCAACTTCGAAAGTAAATTTCGGTGGTAAATCGTGCTATTTTTGCCAAGCAATGCGATGTTTATAAAAAAATATTTTTTATCATATAAACAGAACCTGAACCGCAGTAACAGTAAAATGAAACGTAATTTCAAAGCATGTTATAGACTAAAAATTATATTTTTTAAATTTATTTTGAATCTGTCAAAATTCTTCCTTAATTTATTTAATACTTTGTAACTAAAGCTTATTATCAGTTAATATGAATTTTAAAAGGAATCAAATGCACTTTTGTTTATTTTTGAGACATTAATTTGCACAAATACAATTTATTTCCTTTTTAAAAAATCCCCAATATTTTTTTGGCCATAAACAATTGACGTAAATCAGCTGTCCAATATCAGTCGTTGTAGGTGGCAGCACCGCGTCACGTGAATTTTCATGGCGTTGAAGGGCTAGTCCCGAATTGTCTTGTGATTTCACCAATTTATTAGCTGTTTCAAATATTTAGTGTTAAACAGCATTAATTTATAAGTTTCAGGTGAGTGTCGCGTTGTATTTATGTGGATAATGTGGTAGATGCTGCCGTTAAATGCTTTTGCGCGGGACTGAAAGACGTCAAAGTCGGTAGTGACGGAGTGTATGGGGTGGTTTGGGGTGAATTTCTTGGACTGCTCGCGTCCGGCGCCAGGATGTCTGACCGCCGAGCGGGCGCCGACAAATCGGGCCCGTTATTGATTAGGTGCATAGCCCCGTTGCGTCGCTGCTGTGCCCGAAAACACCAGATAGTTGTCCGCAATCGCGGGGACTACTCCTGTTCGGTGTTCAAAATCGATTTTTTCGACAATGGGATTGTTTTTGCTTATACATAACATGTAACGACTGATGTTATGTAGGTTCTTGTTAGAATTACGTGCGTGATTTGCTTTTCCTGTTACTCATGAGTTAATTGTGTAATTTCAGTGGTGAAAATGTCCGAATACTGGGTGATAAGCGCCCCCGGCGACAAGACCTGCCAGCAGACCTGGGACACCCTGAACAATGCCACCAAGTCGGGCAGCCTCAGCATCAACTACAAATTTCCAATCCCTGACTTAAAGGTATGGTGTCACCATTTTTCACCACAGATTGAATTTAGAAGATTACAATTACAATATGAAGATTGCCTCGACTGACCTTGAAGTAATTGTTCTTAATTCCAATTAAATAGTCAACATCATTGATAACATCTTCTATTTTAACAAAAATAAGACTGCATTGGAATGGACTGGACATTTTTCTCAAATTGATTATTTTCTTATTAGATTAATTGCTAATATTTATGTGCATCTAAATCTTATTAGTTATTAGCAATTAATATTAGAAGTAAGACTAAGAGCTTCCTCATACAGCATTTAGTCAATAAAACCTATTAAGGACTACATTTTCCTAATTAAAATTAAAATCGAAAGGAGTGTATCTAAATCAACATTATGTGTGATCCACTTTGAAATATATGTTCTCTTTAATATGTTTTTATTATGAATTTGATTTATTAAATACAGAACCTTACCAATACATAAGTATTTTATAGGTCAATAGGTAACTAGGTCAAAGCTATGATCTCATAAACTTTCATAGATGGGATAATTGATTTTATGTATCTGTAAATATTCGAATATCAATCTTTTAAAAAAAAAAAATATAGAACTATTGAATTTTTACTTGAAATAAAAATAATTATCGTCATAAATTAAAATGACCTTACTTTGATTAAGGAGCATCTTAAACTGAGGATTTTAACATTCAAATTTGCTATATCTGTTTTATCTTCTTAAATTAAGCCCCTATTTCACATGTAATAAATCTTATTGGCAGGAGAAGCATTTATCGCACATAATTGAAAGTGACAGCTGTGTTCTTATGTCAAGTATAACTTGTGTCACTTTTGAATTTGGTTAGGTTATATTTCATGGGTTAATTATGATCTTTCCAGGACCTCTGAAACTGACCCTAAATAAAAATTATCAGGAAGGTAATTTTGCCTACTTTTAATGAAGGTAAAGAACAATACATGGTGGGATTGCTTAACCCCAGTTAAATGCATGATGTTAAAACTGTATCATCATTATCTTATTCCAATTATTTGTGGTCACTCCAATAATAGGCATGATCTATAGATAGTAAAATATAGGATACCTTATCAAACTATAGGTAAACATAAACCAATTGAAATAATTTTTTGTTACATACTATAAATCTTACTCATTTTATGATCATTCAAAGTTTCATGGACGAGTTCATTTTTAAAATACGAAATTATTCGATTTTTTTTTTATCATTAAATTACATACACAATTTATAGCAATATTTGTAATAAAACCATATTTATAAATGCAATATTTCGTATAGCTATCAAACAAAATTCATAACTTCACATACAAAATACTCAAGCGTGAAGTCACGCTTGAGTATTTTGTAGCCTTTTGTTTGGAGCGTTTGGGCGAGTCTATTATTAATGTGAATTTGAAATTGTATTATCTCAGGCAGTTTATGTTAGGTCAAAGTAATTCTTATAATGATGTTTCTTATATCAAGAGGTGTTTCAATTACATACAAAAATAAAAATTAGTCATCATGCCTATTATATATCTTATTCTTCCAAACTTTTTTTCGGGCATTTTCCAATTCAATTAAATTTTCCTCAATAATGGTACAGCAGTTACAGAGAACAGAAAAGTAATTCTGCTATATAACTTAAGTAAATAATATCATTAATTGTACATTTGCAGGTGGGGACACTGGATCAGTTGGTTGGTTTGTCTGATGATCTTGGTAAGCTCGACACTTTTGTTGAAGGTGTTACAAGGAAGGTCGCTCAGTACCTCGGTGAGGTGAGTCATTGCTTCAATCAAATAGTTTGCAATATACATATAATCCAGAATCCTCTATGGTACTGCTAAATCATGCAAATATTGTTTTGTCAATTATTTTGAAAATAATAAAATAAAGCTGTCTAAATCTAAATCAAGAAACCGGTGAGCATGGATGATGAGATGCATGAATGTTGAGGAAGCAAAGAAGTATGTAAGGAGTAAAGCACATGGCGTCTCATCGTCTCTGTCTACCCCTGTGGGATTAAGACGGCAGTTAATTTGATTCTGTGTACCTTATAATGTATATTTTTTTTAAATATTATAAATAAAATCACATAAGACAATCTTCTCAAAAGCTAGCTTCATTTAAAACAAAGGATAGTTTTTTTTAAATTATACTAACTAAATCCAAAGAAAAAATTTCATGGTTACAAAAAATATATTGAAACGGCATTTTTTTTTTTTTTTTGCAATTTTATGACACAATTATTTATTTGGGCTTATTTTATACAGGTACTCGAAGACCAACGTGACAAGCTTCATGAGAACCTAATGGCAAACAACAGTAAGTCAGATTTGTAATTTTATGGCACTAAACATTATTATACATTTTTTAAATATAAAATTTGAAATTTATTTTAATGAAATTCGTTCATTGTTTGGTGCCATTTTATAGATATATTTTTTGGAGTTAAATAAAGGTTTGGTCAGAAATTAAAACTAGAAATAATAACGAAATAGGAATTTGCATGATTTTAAATTTAAAATAGAGAGATTAAAACATTTTTTATGGCATGTTTGGGAAACTATAGAGGAAATAAGCTAAGAAATTGGATCTGATGTTACCAGCATGAAAAACTAATTTTAAAATAGAGACAGAATGGACTGGTGTAGAAAAATAAAAGCACAGAGTAGTGCGAAAGATTATTAGCATGTGTCGCTGAATTTCAATGGTTGAATTATCTTTTATATAATTTCTCGTATAATTTATACTTTTATGTTTACCTATTTTTTTTTGCATGTTATATTTTTCTGACTGCTTACATTGAACAAGCCAGTCATTTTTATTTAATTATATTATTTTGATTTGCATTTAAAACTTGCTGTTATATCCAAGAATTTTAATTATTTTATACATATTTTCACACATAACACATCTCATCTCAACCCTTATAACACATTTTATCTTTAATCGAGCACTAATGTGTACATACGTATGTATTTATGTATCGACGAAGCTTGCAATATAAATATATAATTAAAGTGAAAATATAGTGCATGTTTGTGTGAAAAAAAAAATTAAACAAGTTTCGCCGATAGCTATGCCGAATTTAAAGGCTAGGAATGTTGAGTGGACAGTGTTTGTATATTTATTTTAGTTTGGAGGTTCATTTACTTACGGCTATGTCGAACCTCCTTGCACTATGCACCTCTGTGTGAAATGTTAGACTATGGAATGTATAGAAAAAAATATTTATGTTGCGTAATCATTCGATTGGTTATTATTACGAGAACATTCGAAAATCCGCTAAAAATTGCGTTGGAAAAAGGTCGACGTTCGACGAAAAATTGGCGATTAGAAAAATTCCTGCGGAAAAAGGTAACGTGAATTTGTTTTTTTTTCTAAAAGGAAAATGGAATTTTATTTGCGTTAGTCTTATGTACAAATTGGCAGATAAATTCATTTAATTGGCGTATATTTTGGAATTTTATATTTTTATTACTATTCAAAATTATCTACTATATTATGTGTAGATTGGGCTTATAATAATATCACAATATACATAATATGTTTATTACGCTAGGATTGCTTTTTTATATTATTTTTTATATAATTTTATTAATTTGAATACACAAATTTATTGTTTTTAACTTTATAATGTTCTTTAGATTGAGAATGTTAGTATTTTCGGATTGCATTTCAGTGTCTGAAAAATGGAAAAAAGTTTGCGGCAGTGAGTAATTTTTCAGTAGTGTTTGTATATAAAGCTTATTTGAATTAATTGTTTCATTTGTACAGGCAACTGACTATTATTTAAAAAAAAAAAAAAAAAAAAACATTGAAAAATTGTTATGAATTTATCACATAATAATATTTCAAGTCATTTCGAAACGTCGAGCATAGGTATTTATTTACCTTTATGATAATTTACGCGATTTAGATCCGTTGTCTAATTTTTGAAAAATGTTCTCAAATCGCGAAATTTTAAAAAAATACTATTTTTTTTATATTTGTCAGTTCACTGTACTGAATTTGTATCTATATTAAAGTGTAATGTGCGCTTCGATTATAATGTTAATTAATATGTACAGCTTTGGATATATTATAAATATATGTTTACAATTATTTTTATATGGAGCAAATATTTCATTTTGCTAGGTTATTTTCAGTCAAAAACTTTCGTATATGTTATTATGCTAAGTTATCATTATATTATGTTTTTTAACGACAATAAAGAGGTTTAATTGAAATATATATGTATAGTATTTTTTTGGAAACTCAGTACTTGTGGTTATATAACATAGTGTGAAGTGATAATATTTAATTTAGAACCGAATCGTTGTGTACATATTTGAATCATATAACGAAAAATGTTCTAAGTGACTTCGTATGATGCTAATAATATGACGCAAACCTTGATATATATTTCTTTTAAAATAAAAAGTAACATAGTTCCTAAACTATTTGATAACTTGATATGACAATAATGAAATTATTAAAATTAAATAAAAAAATATATAAAAAAAATTGGCCTGAATAGTAAATTTTTCGGCTATATATGGAAGGATAATAGTTTTTATCTTTTGCCTAAATTAATTTAGTATTTAAAAATCTTGATCCAATATCTGTTAAGAATACAAAACATTTTTTTTTTATAGTTGTATTATGTTGAAAAAATATATATGCTTTTTTTCGTATGCATGCTTTAAATTGATATTTTCGTTGGATCTACAGTGTCTTTTGAAACATGGTAGCTTGAATTCAGTGTGTGACTGATGTATTGTCAAATGTCAGCGTATTTTGATTGTTTATGGTATTGTTCTTTTAGTACTTTGGTGTTAAGAGTCTGGATGGCGTAAGGAGTGTATTACATCACATTTCCAGTGTCGATATCAAGATATGAGATAAAATGACTTTATCTTAGCGACAGTGCAAGTGTGACTCTTATAGATAGTAATAAGTTATGATATAAGAGAAGTTAAGATGATATGTAATGGATATGAAGTTTTATATATTTGTTTATGATCTTAGAAACTCTACCAATTTTATTGCTAAGTTTGGGCACCTTTGTTTAATGGTACATTTTCAGCAACGATAAAACACGGAAATACTTAGTTTAATTATATCATGTAGCATTTATACGTAACTTAAAATTAGTTTATCGACATCAATCACTGATTTCAGTAATATTTTAAGATTTCCAACTCGAAAATATCCTCAGAATAGCTAACCTAGTCACTATCGGTTCAAGGTCATTAGATATCACGCCCGTATGATAATTTACCATTGAATTAGTGCGATTCATAAATCAAACTGGCTTATGCAAAGGTTCCAGAATATTTTAGATGAAAAAACACTGAGGATGGGCGTTCATTTTGATATTTTTTTCATTCATAGCCACAATATAATTATTGTATGTGTGCCGATCTGATGTTACTTTAAGCGGTCTCTACAGAATAGGTTGACGAGGTGTCGAGCCGCATTAATGGTAGTTGCAAATAAATCCCTATAAAGCTGCAAAATATTGCTTTTATTTTTGGTGGTTCTGAAGCACAACAATTTTTGATATCAATTTACCTTCTTTCATGTTTCGTTTAATATGTTTAGATAGCAATCACTTGAATCAATTGGAAATAACCATATCCATTGCATACCTCCATAAGCTTTTAAATTAAGACACATAATGCTTGATAAAAATATGTTAGATTGTTGTAATTCGTCGCACAAATATGTTGTTTATTGTAAGATCGACTTACTAAATACAATGTCTTCATACCATAGAATAGCAATCACTGCCTCACAAGACATTCATAGCTTAGCTATATCAAGCTTTAAAAATGTCTATGCTTTGCGCTTCTTAATTTATTATTATTATTTAGTTTATTTATATTTTTATTAAAATTTATTTTTTTGCTCCTGTCCTATACCTACTAAGCTCCCTTTTTTTTCTCCTTATTTCATCGAGGCGTTTGGTATATTTTGATGATCTATTACAAGATTTTATCCAGAAAAAAGGACATAAAACATTGAAATAACTTTACAACCGCCATAAAACTGAATAGCCGTGCAAGAATCGAAAGCCTGAACGGACGGTTGTTATTAGTGTAATGAAGTTGAAGCTGGCGTGGTATTAGATTATAAAGAGTGGATAGGGGGGTTTGATGAAAGGCTCTGACGAGATCCAACTGGCGGCTCTAGGCATTGAATCGTACGCGGACCCGGGCGGGGGCGAGCCGCCTCCGACACCTACTTCGCCCGTGTGTGACTCGGCGTACAGTGAGCACCACGGCTGTTGGCCTTGCGAGCACCGGGAGCACTCGGAATACGAGGCGTCGCAGCCCTCAAGCGGGCGCAGCTCGCCGCAGTGGGACAATGACGAAGAAGAGGAACGGCACCACCACATCCTCACTCAAGGTTTAGGATACCTAACCCTCGCCTAACCAGTAACTCCCAGTTTTGGACGGAACTTGAAGCTTTGGTACTGTTCTCAATTAATATTTTAAGAGTCAAGTTCTATTCAAACTTAACTCCCGGTATGCCATGTATAGGGAACGAAGTTTTACCAAATACGACTTCGTTTACGTACAGCGCTAACTGCAATGCGATGCCTTAGGTGTGATGGCAGTGATTGTTATTATATCTACTTTTTTTCATTTTGCCTTAATGTTAATATTTTCAAAATTTATTGTTCCTATTTTTTTTTTCCAAATTATAAACAGCAGATGGCGCTGGCCGTTTTTTTATTTCGCGAGCGCCATCCTGAATTTTATAGTGCTGATATTGAAAGATTAATTTTTGAATGAAGTTTAGGGTGACGCTACGAACTTGTGGCTAGGTATTAAACAAATTACACAAGTGTACGACTCACTGCAACACGCGTGTAAACGTTTTGACATATATGATTGATATGTCAAATGTATAGTATATAACCAATCGGACACTCCGCGAAATTGGTTGTCTCTGTATAAAATTTCGCGAAATGTCCAGTAGACGCTTTGTACACTGTTGAACGTGTTTGTGTAGCTTATTAAGTTATTTTTATTTTGGCTTAGATGTTTAATTTATTAATGTTGTCGATGTTGTATTATTGTTACATTTAAAATATAACTAAAATATGTATTTTATGTCCTCCACGAATGTACGCGTACTACGCATCTAGCGTTAAATTTACTTCAGCGTTTATAAAGATAATATTGTGAAGCGATGGCAATAAATTATCGACTCCAATATTTCAGTGTTGGCCTAAAAAAGTTGCTTATGGAAGCCATCAGTAGTTATTGGAAGTGCTATTAATAGTTTATTATACAGCACGTTTGTAGCCTTGAAGCTTTGGAAAAATAAAGGTGAGATGGGTGGCGTTTATAATAATATTACTAGGTATATACCATTTGAAAGAGCAGAGTAGAGGGTCTTGTGACGTCATTTTTTTGTCGATATATACTTTTATAGGTTTCAGCGTTTTTTATGGAATATACGCCTTGATTTCGGCATAACCTGATGCCTTTATTATAGGGCACTTTATATATATTAGCATGAGAGTAGATATATTCAAAACAAGCAATGTATATCCTCTTTGACGTTTCTTGCATACATTGAACTGACAACAGATTTATCTATTGCTATGTATGAATATGTTTTTTTACAATTATAATATTGAAATCTGAACTGACCCGATATTAGGGTCGATTCCTGTCAAATACATGTGCTTTTAAGGATTAAATATAAGCAAATTAAACAGAATGGGGTTAAGAATTTAGTGTATTTAATGATTATATATTTGATTTCATATAACAGATATGATGGTATATATATATATGTATATTATTTAATTTAAAAAAATGTTTTCTATATTTGCACTATATTTTTTAACTTGATCGTCTGGTTGATCTATTATTTTTTTTGTTTATTGTCATTTTTTTTGTTATTTATTATATGATTATAAGCCTGGAAACAAAAAATACGAATATGATTACGTTATGTATGTATCTTAGTTTTGTGTTAGTGTTTTATATTATTATTATATTTTAATATATATTATAATAAATCAGAACAACATTATAGAATTAAATAAAGAATATTTTCCTCTTTTTCCTTCTTCATAATATAAAGATATTTACGTAAAAATATTATATAATGTAGTTCTTATAAACTCGTATTCAAAAATATTATTTTGTTTTTAAGATGTCAGTTTAAAATTTTTACTCATTATTATTGTTTGTATGATTAAAATGAACAGTACGTTAGATATTCAAGTAAACGTTATAATGAATAAAATATAAACATTAATTTATGAACAAAAAAATTAACTACAAAAAATAAATGGTAATTAAAAAAAAAATTGTGATAATATTTTTTAATACAGGTTTTTTATTATAATGCATGAATCGAATCGCATGCTACCCGAAGGAACCATGCTATGAATGTAACTTAGTCTTTGTCTAAGCACTTTAGATAGACTTTTTTTCAAACTAAATCAACGCTTACATTTCGTTTGTTCTGTTCTCATTTTTGTTATGCACTTTAAAACCTTATTAGTGTAAAAAATCGTAAATGTTAGTAAAATAAGGCCTGTGTATTTTGTTTACCCTTATAACATTAATAAAAAAATAAAAATAAAAAAAAAGTTACGATATCTTTTAACATTTATAGTCTTATTGTTAAAATTTCAGTTAGTAAAATACAGTTCAATTGGCACACAAAATTCCAAATTTTTTTGCTTGGTGTCAATTTTTTTCAATTTTTTAACTTATGGTGCTTGTGTTTCAGGCGACCTGCCATCGTACCTTACCCGTTTCCAATGGGATATGGCGAAGTACCCCATAAAGCAGAGTCTTCGTAACATCGCTGATATTATTAGTAAACAGGTGAGAAATGGCGTCAATTTTTTTTGTAAATATCTATTTTTGTACTGGTGTCTGGTATAAAATTTCGTTAGTGGACAATCTATTATGTAATGTAGCTTAAATCAAAAAATAATCTTGCTCGATGGTCTATGGGTTCGATATCCGGATGGGACAAACTGTTATTTGTGAACTTTCCGTCAGGTAATCCAGAAATAATACAGGCTACTTCTTATCGACCTACCACGCGTGCAGAGACGCGCACGGAAGCTAGTTCTGTATAATTTTAATGACTTTTGAAACGCACAGCGTATGTCAGTCCCATCGTGCCTTTTTTTTATTATTATTACTAGGATATGCCTGACGCATACCACTGATCCGGGCAGTCAGTGGTTATGTCCGAGTTGCACGGACTAAAACCCAGTGTGTTCCGTCAACAAGACTTTGCCGGGGTGCCAGGTATCGCTCGCGCATAGACGCTGACAAAAAAGCCATCGTCACGCTGTATTCCCAGGCGGTCACCCATACAAGTACTAACAGTGCCCGATGTTGCTTAACTTCGGTGATCGGACGAGAACCGGTGTGTTCAACATGGCATGTGGACGGTGATAGTCCCATCGTGCCCTAAGCATTATACATCTACCATTAGATTAACCAATGCTGGCCATGAACTTAGCTATTGAATCAACATCATTAGGTTGTGATATTATTTTATGATATGCGTGTCGAAGTCTTAGCTTTGTTGGAGAATAAATGAAAGAGTGGACTGTAAATACGTAAAGTTATATTGCTAGATTATTAAATACAGCGAGTGTCGCGGGTGGGTTCGCGAAGCCAAGTGAGGTCTTAATGCCTCGAAGCGATGCCTGGCTTACCGCCGCCCCCCCCACGTCTCCTCCCGGTGAGGCGATGATTTTCGGGATTTGCTCCGACAATGCGCCTGTATTAGCTTTGTTCAAATATCTATTTATTTGTTTGTGTATAGGTGGGCCAGATCGACGCGGATCTCAAAGTAAAATCCTCCGCCTACAATGCACTCAAGGGAAACCTACAGAACTTGGAGAAGAAGCAGACGTAAGTAAAATAAATTAAAAACCTACATTTCACTGCCCTATTGGTGTAGCGGTTAGCTTATGCGACTGCTGATCGCGACGTCTTGGGAACGATTACCGGCTCGGATAAAAGTTTTGTTAGCGATTTTTTCGTAACTATATTTTTAATAGAAGCACGAAGCCTAGACTCACAATCTCACAATCATTGTTTGAATTAAATTTTATAAAATATTTCTATAATGAGGCCCAAACGATTTAAACGCCTATACAAATTATAAGAGCATAAAATAATTCTTATGTTTCTTTCTTTGATACTTTTTCATCAGGCGATTTTCTAATGTAAACATAATAAACGTGTTTTTATTGAAATTGCAGTTTTTATAAGTATAACATGATTCAAATGTAGTTGTACTATATCGTATTAAAATTTGGTGTAGTTAGTTTAAGATTACGCCATGTATTTTCTTTAATTTAATAATGGTTCGCCTTCTTCTTCGTCGTGTCGATGGCTGAGTCAAATTTTATTGGGCCAATAAGTGGCCACTGTTATGGCGCTCTCATCGGCGTTTATAAGCGACTCTTTTGCAGGTGGTAGGGCATTTTGGAGAGTCAGTAAGGTGGTCAAGGTTTTGACTTGCCATCGTGGTGAAAGGATTCGCCAATTCGATTTTAAGAACTTGCGAATTGCCCAGGGTGCGCCGGACGTAGGGAATCGTTATGTACGTCACTCGGGGAGGCTCCTTTCATGCACCCCAGGCCATTATGACATCAAAATAGCGGGGCCACTTTCTTTGTAGGATATTTAGTAATTTTATGGGTATAGAATTTTACTTTGGAAAGTATTAAATAGTAGGGAAAGTGTATTAAATCTAGTGTTGCTCGGCAAGAGTCTTGCAAGTCTTGCAAGCCACGAACACGAGCACACGAACTTCAGAGTACAGGTGTTCCATCCAAAGACTAAAATAAGTTTCAGATGCTTAGAATGCAAACGAATACATTATACTGATTACTTAAATGTTTATTAAGAAACAGTTACTCCCGTGCATATAGCTCAGTTGATTACCATGTGGCAGTTGATTTTTGGAATTTCTCATTAAATCTTTAGACATTTATTGATCTGGTTGGTCTTTACTATGACTTTGTTAATTCAAGCTCAAAATGTTCCTATTTTAATACGTTTTTCTAAGATCTAAAGAAAACTTTAATAAATAGCAATAGGTAAGTAATTGTAGTTTATAGGTAATTGCAAGACTTGCAAGGCTCTTGCTGGGCAACACTAATTAAATCCTTATCGCATGATATTAACAAAAGCTGCCGGGGTCCCGCCATCTTGACGTTCACTATTACATGGGACCTAATCATAAAAGGTGAAATGTAGGCTTTAAACACCTCTGCCACGCCCTTCTGGATAATAAAGGCGTGCTGTTTTACTAAGTTTATGGGCTGCATCATGGGGGAACTTAAAATTAAATCTGGCTGATAAAAGTGAATATACCTGTCCCTTCTGAGTCGGACATGACAAGCAAGGTCCGCAGGTTTTGATAGAAATGCAATTAAAACGTAATCTGTTATCGTAGTCAAAGTCAAAGTTGCTTTTTGTTGAACATGGTAAAAAACAGATATTCTGTCAATTCTGACGTTCAAATTAAACATAATATCTATATATATTAATAATTATAGATACAACACAACAATTTAAAATTATCAAGCTTACTAAATATTACAAAATACAATCAAACATAACTATAAATAACCATGGAAGAACTACTATTATATTGTATCATTTAAAAATTCATCAACACTATAGTAACTTTTATTGCACATATCTTTCATCAACTTACTTCTAAATTCGTATAAACTCAATCTCTTGTAGGAACTTGGAATTTTATTATATATTTTAGGAGCTAAACAAAATAAACTTTTCCCTAATAAAACTGTTTTTGCTGTGTAAATACAAAGTTTGGTGTTGTCGCGTCTATTACGTTGGACAACATCTGACATACGTGGACAGTATTATTTATCCTCGTATGTACAGTTTTCGACTACATAAATGATTATAGTATTTAGAAATTAATTGCTCTTCTTATGTGACTTTTAATATGCATATAAAACTAATGTTATATTTTTTTTTATTTGAAAAGATTGTGTTCATGAGATTCTCACCAGCTCTTCTCATAATGCAATACCCATCGGAGCTGGTACTTAGATTAGGATTCAAATTAATCTAAGCCCCGGTTATTCAAATCATTGTAATTTGTATAATTTAGTTTTACTTATAATTTATTATTAAGCGCCCCTGGGGTGTATGAAAATAAATGATTCAAATCCTGAATCTTAAATCTTGTATTTTCTTATTTTCAACCAATATTTCGCACTATGTAAATTGCACCTACTGCCATGTTAATAAGATCGAGTATGCCTTGCTTTTCAGCGGCAGTCTGCTGACCCGTAACTTGGCGGACTTGGTGAAGAAGGAACACTTCATTCTGGACAGCGAGTACCTCTCCACACTGCTGGTTATCGTGCCCAAGTGAGTATTTACATATACAGATATAATGAGTATTACGTACTACTATGACTGGTGGTAGAGCTCTTGTGAATGAGCTCGAGGGCGGCAGCACCACCGTCTCACCTTTAACCTGCCACCAAAATACTTGTGCTTCCATTACTGTGTTCCGGTTTGGTGGTGAGATCAGGCCCTGAAATTACTGGCACATGAGGCATAACACCGTAGTACTCAACTGCAGCGACGCATCTATAATCTGCTTTTGTGGATTTTTGATGTCCATTGTTTGTGAACACCACCGCGACACAGGAGTTATTCTTAGTGTGGACATTGATTTTTATTAAAAAACAATAATAAAAAACAATTTTAAGGCAAAGTACGAATCAAACATACCTGTTATATTGATTATTATTATAGCATTTAGCTATGCAAATTATACTAAAACTTATACTAAATTTTGTAACCTACAGATGGCTACATATGGATGAACATGACGTCACGTAATGACGTTAAATACAGTTGAGAAATATTTTTTTACCATAGTCAAGTACCGTTAAACCATCATTGAACAATTTAGTAAATTAGAACCATTCTTTGCATAACCCAACCATCATAATGATGCTTACCGGTTAAGACATAACCTACAATTAGTTTGTTGTACTTGTACTGACGTTATGTATGATTCAAATTCATATTTAGTCAAATTATACCTAACGGTACTTGAGATTTTTTTTTAAATTTTTTTTTTGGGCGATTTTAGGATAGGTTGGATTCAAATCCGTAAGTGAGAGCGCAGCATACCTCCCGCATTTGGTGTAAAAACTTAAGAGTCCGTGTTTTTTTTTTAATTACACAGCTATTTTCTATGTCAGGTCAATGTTCAACGACTGGAACGCCCACTACGAGAAGATCACCGACATGATCGTGCCTCGCTCCACCCAGCTTATCTACCAGGACAATGACTACGGACTCTTCACCGTCACTCTCTTCAAGAAGGTGAGCTATAATGTTAATTAACATAGCAATAAACTAGTTTTAGCTGCCACTAGGCTCCAGAAAATAAAAAAGTCATCAATTCTTGCAGTGAATTGCGCCAATTCTATTGCTGCCTTCTTTATTTCGATTAAAAATATAGAGATAGCAAGTGCCTTGTAAACTTGTCCTCTTGTAGGCGATCTTCTTATTAATAGCGATGTTTTAAATCAATATTTTGCAGGTGGTAGAAGAATTCAAGCTCCACGCCCGTGAGCGCAAGTTCGTCGTGCGTGAGTTCTCTTACAACGAGGCAGATCTCGCGGCCGGCAAGAACGAGATCACCAAACTCGTTACCGACAAGAAGAAGCAGTTTGTGAGTGTTATTCTATTATTACGGGTGAAGTGTGGATGTTATACATCTTTAGCCATAAATATCTGAGTGTATACAGCACAGATATAGATCTACATAGATAACGCAAATGCATGTACTTCGCGTGTCTCAACCCCGACCAAGCGTCGAGGTTGGTCGCCGCTAACTTCAGTCCACGCGCGTTTTTTTGTCAGAGAAAATCATAGCGGATGGCTCCAGTTGAACGTACTGGGCGGATGGGAATCGGCGGCATCGGTGTCTTTGAATCGGTTTGGATTTCCCGTCACTAAATTTCGGCTGTGACGTCACAATAGGTATTAAAAAGTCGGCACGCTTGGTTTCAATACAAATCGTGATACTTGCGTTATCTATGTAGATCTATATCTGTTGTATACAGCTATGATGTTATGCTTTTAACATGGTTCAACCTCATTTTGAAAGTGTAGAGGAATGGGGTGTGATGTTCCTCCACCGCGAAGGGAGGATCCTCCGACCAGGCTCGGTGGTATTGCCTGGCGGACAGCTGTCCAACGGTTGCGTATTGGTAGTGGTATATATGTACAGACGGCCAATGAGTTGGGTATGCAGGGCAAAAACTTCTAAGTCATAGTAAAGACTTACGACACCAGTTTATATATATATCTGGATAATATATATATATCTAAATAGTGGGTATATTACACTTATTAAATATGAAATACAAACTTGCATATCTATTGCAGTCAGTTTTTACTATGGCGTAGAAGATTTTGCCCTGCATATCCAACTCATTGGCCGACTCTCAGTGAACACTTCGTTCTCGCGATTCAGCGCTCTTTGACATAATGTCACGTGTGTGTCACTACTTGGCGTTGTCGATGTCATCCGTCATTTATTATGTGCGGATACCGCCACAGGGTAATACAGCCGAGCGTTTTTAAAATAAAATGGCCCGTTACGCAACCGGAACATCAATTTTGAAAGCATTAATGTACTTTATCTACACCCATGCTATAAATCCTCTATAAACGTTCTTGAAACAGTTAGCTAATTGCCAACATTAAAACAGCCAGTGTCATAATAACCATTATAACACCCAAACGGGTGTTATAATGTTGTACTGAAATTCATTATGCAACTCTTTTTTTACTCATCGAACAGCCACATTCTCATGGCATCTTTATGAATTTCAAAAAAAGAACATGTCATGCACGCGCGTTTCACTACCACAGCGCCGTAATTTAAATAAAAACTTATTCGAATTTTTGAATTGACGTCGTATCCCGCCATTTTTGTTCAATAATAGTATTGAAAAAATACTTTTTAATAATTGTACGATCCAAAATGTAAATAATTGTTACAATAAATAATTATATTATTACCTAAACATAGTTTTTTTGTATTAGATACTCACTAATTAAACTTTCCATGAATTTACATAGAGTTCTTACAACACTGTACCCTAATACCCTATGGTTTCAGAACATTATATCATGGGTGTAGATAAAGTCTTGTATGCAACTGTTATAATTAGGTATTAAAACACTCATGTGATACTATTATCACACTCGGCTTCGCCTCGTGTGGTAAACCCACACTCGTGTTTTAATACCCCTCATTATAGAACAGTTGCATAAATAACTAATATAACGTTATGAACATGACGTTACGAAATTACATTTATTAACAACAAAACCTATTTAAAACTTAAAATACCTTACATTCGTTAAATCTTGTTGTCTAAAGTATTCTTAAAATACTTCGTGCAATGGAAAATAAGAAGTTTTCATTTCGAAATAACATTTTAACATATAAAAAGTACAGTACTTACGGGAACACAATTTTTGTCCGAGGTCACGTCGCAACAGAAAGTAACAATTTTAACAACCGTAGGTACTTAAACTGGCACCGAAAATTATTTGAAACTGTCAAAAAAGGGTTGCTAGACCAAGAAAATGCTCTGTAATTTAGTATATTTTTTCGTAAAGTGTTAAAAATTACCGTTACGTAATGGGAATTCCGGTATACCGGGAATCCGTGGACAAGTTTAAAATTAAAATATCTGTATAATTTTGTTCTAAAGTCGAATTAAAACTGTTAATTAATATGTTAACAAGCACTTATCAAATCAAATCAAATCAAATCATTTATTTTTCTGCAAACATGGGTACATAAAGGTGTTACAAATATATAATAGGTTTCTACCATGTTCAGCCATTTAGCATGCAAAAGATAGAGTAGTAGTACATAATAATCATAAAACATTATTTAATTTAAATTGAATGTATTTATTGTAGAAAACGTTACCTTGCGCAAATTATTAATTAATTTTAAGAAAGTTAGTATATTAAAATCAAAATTATATTTGTTGAATTAATATTAAATGTCAAAATTATAGAAATAATATTTTATGTCAGGTAATGTAATTATATTATAGGTATCAAAATCATTAAATAAATCATTCAATTTATTCACAACTAGCTGACCCGGCGAACTTCGTACCGCCTGCCTTAGCGTAAATTTGATGCACTACTTTATTTTGTATAGCTGACCTATCTTATGTATGCGTACCTATTCAATTTGAACTGGAATCTATAATATCCTCCATATAAAAATGAATACCTATTTCCCTGGTCTCGTCATACCTGAGAAGGACTTTACTAATTTTATTAAATAAAAAACAAAATATTATCCCGTGCTCGCTGCTGTTGTGATCGATGTGCACGAACTCGTTCCATTCTCTGCCTATCCACTTCATAGTTATTTACTCTTGAACGTAATTCTCCCATACTTGTACGACTGTTATCATTATCAGCCTCTCGCTGGTCATTAGTGCGGTTGGAGCGTAAAGTAGCTCGTTGCACATTTACACGACTTCGACGACCTATGTCAGGTCGTTTTCTTTTCCTCGGCATTGTAAGCAGCGAGAAGAAAATCACTTTTAGCAGTATTTCAGTATTTATCCAATTAAATGTTTCTTTTTTTTAACATGAGATGACAAAACCAACCAAGGATGTTAAAGTAGGAGCGCAGCAAAAAGTCTCTAAATCTATGGACAAAACAATGGAACGTTCGGATACACGGGTTTTTTTTACATGAGATGACAAAACAATGGAACGTTCGGATACACTTATTATTATAATAAAAATATTTTTGAGAGTTGGTAACACTGTAAGGTTGGCACCCATCAAACATGTCAACACATTAATTATTTTTATATTTTGAAATTTAAATACACGATGTTATGAGCAAAGTTGATATTATGTTGTCGATTCAAAAGTCTTGATTTAATTCGTTCTTCAATTCGAGTGGAACTGAGAGTAAAAATACCGTCAAATGTTTGACAGAAAGTAAGTGGTCAACTTTTATATGGGAAAATGGAATTGTCGTCTTACTCTATCTTACTCGCAATTTTTCCTTATTTGCTCACCGTTTAGACCTACCCTGGACTACGACAAACATTTTAAAACCAAAATCAGCTCAATCGGCCCAGCCGTTCTCGAGTTTTAATCAGACTAACGAACAACAATTCATTTTTATTTATATAGATATATAATAACTTAATTCTATATTTGGCTTTCATCACAAAATCGTATATCATACCAGCGTTTATATATTTTTATCATTGAAATATTCATTGATTGTATAGTAAGTTTTATGTATTAAAAACATATGAAGTTTATTTTTAAAACTATTATTATTTGTAGCTTCTTTAATTTGAGATGGAAGTTTGTTATAAATCCTTACAGTCATGCAGAATATACTATGATTCATGAGCGTTGTTCGTGATGGTGTTACCAGTAAACGAGCCCTATTACGGTTTCTACTAGTTTTCTGATAAAATTGTGGATTTGACCTTACGAACATTGCAACTTCGTATATATATATTGAAGGGAATGTGAGAAGCTTGTGCTTTATGAAATGTGGTTTACACGAGTCCGTTTTTTGAAGGTTACAAATTGCTCTGACACACCTTTTTTGTGCTAACAGTACTCGCTCCTTACCCGTACAATTCCCCCAAAAAATAACTCCATATTTTAAAATAGAACTCACATAGCCATGGTATGCACATAGTACTGCACTTTGGTTTACTTTTTTACTAAGCATATATAACGCGTAAGAGAATCTCAATAGTTTATTGGTAATGTCATTTATTTGGGTATTGAATGTAAGATTACTATCTATGCTAATTCCAAGAAATTTTGTGGTTCTTGTTTCTTCTATTTTTTGTCCCATATAGGTAACACAAGGGTCATTAGAATTTTTAGCTTCCCTTTGTCTAAAGTGCATGATCTTGGTTTTCAAAAAGTTTAGGTTTAAATTATTATTTTTTAACCAATTAACCACATTACATATTGTTTCATTGATTTCTGTTTCATAGTTATGATCTCTACCTTTCTCAAATATAATTGTGCTATCATCAGCAAACAAGATAATCGTTTTATTAATAGCCTTTGGCATGTCGTTGATATATGCTAAAAATAACAAAGGCCCCATTACCGATCCTTGAGGCACGCCATAAAGTACTTTTCGTGGCGTAGATGTGTGTGTTAATTTAGTTTTCGATTCGATGTCAATTTTAGTGATTTGTGTGTATTGTTCTTACTTATAAAAATAAATAAAATATTTTTTCGACGATTTTGACGAATACATTTTATGGTAGACCAATTCAAAGCTAGCAAGGTATGCATGGGACGTCATAAAAATAGGGGGTCCCACGTCACATTTGTTTAAATTATTAAAATTCTGTACATTTTTCAATATATTTATGTATTAGAATATACTTCTATTTAAATATTTTACCTTTTGACATAGTACATGTTGCATTAAAAATGTAAAAATGTAATTACTGAAGTTTGTAATCCTTGGACATGACGATTGCACATGGGTCAAATTTTTTGAAAAACGCTCAGCCATGATGTTATGGTTTTAACATTTTTTTCATCCCCAGACATTTATACTTTTCAAAACTTCAAGGGTTAGAGGTGGGTACCATGCTAAGTAATGATAGGGGGTTATTAATCATATTACAATATATCCTAAAGTTACACTTATACTCTAAATTTTTTTTATACATTAAATTGTAAGACATTTCTCACCAGCTCTATTCATGATGCATAACACATCGGAGCTGGTACCTATATTGTTATTAATTTAAGCCTTAGTTGTATTTGAAACCAATCCAAGCTTTTGTAATTCAAATAATTTTAATGCAATTATTTAATTAGATAAGTTTTATTTTAATTTCATATATTTTGTATTTTAATGTTTGTTTTGACCTTTTGGGCCCATGGAAATAAATTATTTGTATTTTGATATTTTCCAAAGCCACCATGATGCAAAATTCATATTTGGTAATCATTCTAACCTATGTTAGAGGCACACACAGCTAGAAATTCAGCTTTTATGACGTAATTTCGAGAGACGAGCTCCCAATCTAACAGTTAAGTTTAATTAAGACGACCGGATGGCGGAGTGGGTAGTGTACCTGCCTGCCTGCAACGACGAGGTCGCGGGTTCGATTCCCGCTTAAGACTAATCTTTTTGTGCATGAACATGGGGTTTGTCTTAGTCTGGGTGTTTCTATGTTTAATAAATATGTATTTACAAAAGAAAAGTATGTTTGTATTAGTATCAGTCATTCTTGTACCCATATTACAAGCTCTGTAGTTTGGGACTAGGTGACCTTGTGTGTAAGTTGCGAGATATTTATTTAATTAACCATGTTTTTCGTTTTCCAGGGCCCCTTGGTGCGATGGTTGAAGGTGAACTTCTCAGAATGTTTCTGTGCCTGGATCCACGTCAAGGCTCTCCGTGTGTTCGTCGAGTCCGTGCTCAGGTAATTGAATAAAATGTTGTTCAAAAAATTAATGGTATAATAACAAAAAAAATCTTCAAAAAAACAAAAAAATACTCAAATATGCAAAAAGGCGGTTAAATAGTTCTTGAAGTCGGTGCTAGAGAGGTTTTCGTGTTATTAAGGTTTTTCCTTTATGACCTTTATTTAAAATTATTTGTAATTTAAAAGCACTGACTTCAAGAACTATTTAACCGATTTTTTGCGTTATTTAAGTGTGTTTTTTAGTTTTTTTCGAAGTTATTTTTTTTTACTATTAAAATTATTTTTAATTATCTTTTTTTTAATGAAGTTACTTTCTCCATTCTCATTTCAAACTGCTTGCCTAGCAGTTTTTGGAACACTTACGAAAAACGTCTTAAGGATTAGATATTTTTTTATCCCTTAACTTTTCGTTCCATGTAATAAATTTTGAACGTCGCCTTAACTGAATATAACTTGAAAGAATAGTGGTAACACGGTTTGAAAGTGCCATTATTTAAAGAATTATCCCCATACTCCTAACCGTTGAGGAGTTGTACTTTCCAACATCAGCTTAGCAACATGACACGCTGACTGCTATAGGCTGACCGTTTAACTGTAATTGTAATTACATTCATTTTCCTATGATGTCACATATCTTAGGAAATATCTTGGTGCATTTCATCTCCTGCATATTTCATTAAGTGCCCCCACCGCCCGCATCTATCTCAGTCCCCTTTGTCGTCATACCACCGCGCCCCTGTACCGCACAGGCGAGGACTCAGTTAAACGGTCAGCCTATAGATGCAAATATTTGAGGGTTGCCCTCAATTTCTATGGGTTTGTTTTGACACGGTCGAGCGCCCCTAGGGGCCCGTGGAAATGTTTTTTTTGATTTGACATAATTGGATATTTTCGTCGGTTCCAGATACGGGCTGCCCGTGAACTTCCAGGCGGTGGTGCTGGTGCCGGCGCGCAAGGGCGGCAAGCGCCTGCGCGACGCGCTGCAGCAGCTCTACGCGCACCTCGACCACTCCGCGCACTCGCACTCCAGCGCGCAGGACGTACGTACCGGCATTACTGGCACATGAGGCATACCACCGTAGTCCTCAGCTGCATAATCTGCTTTTGTGGATTGTTGATGTCCATGGGCTGTACTCCACTTACCATCAGGTGGACTACACGTTCGTTCGCTGTGGGCGTAGTATAAAAAAAAGAACAAAAATTACTGTACTTGTATATCCAATGCATGTCTCACTGCTGGGCTCGGGCCTCTTCCCATGATGAGAAGGGTCAAGCCATAGTCCACCACTCTGGTCAAGTGCGGATTGGTATACTTCACACAACCTCGAGTACTTTTTAGGCACTCAGGCATGCTGGTTTCTTTACGGTGTTTTCCTTCACCGTTAGCGAACGATAATTTATATGATAAATACAATATCTTTGTATTTTTTGTGTAAAAAAAAGGAAAAGGAATATTTATTTTTTCACCACACCAGCACGAAAAACATCGTTTGCTTGCCAGAATTCAGTTAGTAAAAACCGTTTTTACTCACTAGTGAAGCAAAGTGATTCAAATTTCGAAACAAAATCCTTTCAATGAATAGGCGCTGAAAAAAATCAAAGCAACCACACCATGTAGATTTTATTAAATAACGATAACGATAACGAAATACACGATTATTTAGTATTTTAATGTTTTTATAATCGTGATTAACCATTAAATTAATTAAAATCAGATACTTAATGTTAGACTATGAATAAATGTAACGAAACAAAATGCCGCACGCATTCTTAAAAAAAAAGTCTGTTTCTGTGTCAGTCATCGCTGCTGGCAACTATAAATTCTTTTCAGTTTATGTATAATTGTTTACTAGAACTTTTTAACAAAAAAATAGTGAATCCAGTAATGAAGAACTTTGTGGGACTCCAAAAGACTTGCGACAACTTGCTTCTAACACAGAAGTTTGCTTTTTGCTAGAAAAATCACGTGAAAAGTATTTGAAAGCGTACGACATTTTTAATTAGTGGCGAATTACAAAAGTCCCTAAAACGCATTCTGAATCGGTATTACTGTCGTATTTCATGGAATTATTCCAGGTTAAGCAATCGAGTACGAGTTTATTTAAATCTTCATATTTTCGCACTGGAAGAGGTGAAAAGTTTTGTATGTATCGCGTGAGAAAAAAATAATTTCCAGTTCGTGACCTCTTAAAATCTTTCGCTTGCGAAGTAGTCTTTATTAGAATCACTCGCTATGCTCGTGATTCAATTCAAGACTACTTCGCAAGCTCAAGATTTAAAATTGGCACTCACAACAGAAATATAAACTTTTTCTCACTTGTACCATAAATAACTATTGTAGTGTCCTTGCCGCCTTCCCTTCTTCCAAAGAGTGATATAACATAAGTTTTTATTTGGACAACTACATAGTATTAATATAATTAAAACCGACGTGAGGTAAAGAATACGGGTTTAAAAAATATCGAAAGTAACTCGTATTTTCAATAATAGTACATATTTATTAAGAATACGGGTTTCTCTCACGTTATTTTAGCCGGGAATTGTCGACTAGTTTCGAATCTAGTACGTAGATTCATCTACTCGTCGAATAATCGCATTTCGTCGCCGTCGCGCGACGTCTCGTACTGAATCCACAATGAATCTACGTACTAGCTTCGAAACTAGTCTGCAATACCCGACTAAAATAACGTGAGTAACCCATATTCTCAATTATAATGTCTTCACCTCACGTCGGTTTTAATAATATTAATACATAAGTATAATTTCCCGTTTACAGAACGCAGAGATGGCAGGCCTCGGTTTCGGCTCGTCCGAGTATTATCCGTACGTGTTCTACAAGATTAACATCGACATGATTGAAAAGTCGTCGGCCTAGTGCGACGAAAAATACCCCATTATTAGGTAAATATATTTTTTATTTGATGTTTGTAGCAATTTTTAATACATGAGGAAAAAGAAAAAGTTTTTTGGAACGAAGTTCCTTATCGCGCGTTGCGAAAGAGGGCTAGACGGAAAAAATGGGACGAAAAGTTGTAACGACACATTTCGTAGCAATTCTCGTAGCGGCGTAGTAATTACATGCTTAATGCAGTCAAATTATGGCTAAAAACGGGTTAAATAAACATGAGCGAACACAGTTTGGGGATTTTGAGGATCGATAGGGGGGTGTATTCTGAGCATAAATTCCAATTTAAGGGGCTGTACTGAGGTCAGATCAAGGTCATTTCGATGGAAACGCGTTTAATTCGATATCTCGAGAATGGTTAGTGTTAGGCGAAAAATTGAAGAGACCTTTTCTTTTCCAAACAAAATTTCCTAACTTTTTTACCTGAAACTTTTTTTTATAACATTAATATTTTTCAACTTATTACTCCCGCAAGGCAAAAATTTTACTTTTTCTTCTATTTTTCGTCGTTTTCTCCCCAACCATTAAATTTTATTAAATTTTACCGATCATCGAAGTGTAAATCTTTTAATTATGAACAACTTTGTTCTCAAACTTTTTTCTGTAATGCCAATACCTTCGTAGTTATATATTACTTTACCGAGCGAAATCCGCGCCATCGTCGCAACGAGTATCCGCAGACACACTGTTGCGTGTATTAGTGCGAGTAAGGAACATCTGTCCTCGACTTTTATACTTTTTTTTAATTTTTTTTTTTTACTTTTTTTTTTCTTTATTTTTTTTTAAACTTCTGACCCAAATTAACCCAAAAATTTACCTAAATTAAATACCTAATTTTTAAATAGTTTAATCAATTGACCTTTTTATATTGCGACAGTGGCGCGGATTTCGCTCGGTAAAGTAATCTATAACTCCGAAGGTATTGGCATTACGGAAAAAAGTTTAAGAACAAAATTGTTCATAATTAAAAGATCTACACTTCGATGATCGGTAAAATTTAATAAAATTGAATGGTTGGGGAGAAAACGACGAAAAATAGAAGAAAAAGTAAAATGTTTGCCTTGCGGGAGTAATAAGTTGAAAAATATTAATGTTATAAAAAAAAGTTTCAGGTAAAAAAGTTAGGAAATTTTGTTTGGAACAGAAAAGGTCTCTTCAATTTTTCGCCTAACACTAACCATTCTCGAGATATCGAATTAAACGCGTTTCCATCGAAATGACCTTGAGCTGACCTCAGTACAGCCCCTTAAATTGGAATTTGTGCTCAGAATACACCCCCCTATTGATCCTCAAAATCCCCAAACTGTGTTCGCTCATGTTTATTTATTTCGTAATTTGGCTGGACTAGCTACGTTACAGCTACAGTGCTACATCATCAGACACACAGAGTGAGTATTCGGTGAACCACATTAAGATTTTTTTTATAACTTAGAAAAATAAAAATTTCTTTACTAATTAATCGAAAGGAACTTCGTTCCATCCGGGTGTCCCTTGACACCTCAGTAGTTTTTTTTTTATATACTTGGAAATGCATACCACTGATCGGGGTAGGGTCAGTGGTTATGTCCGAGATGCACAGACTTAAAATTCGTTAATATATTAATTGATAAAAAGTATTAAGTAATTAAAGGAATAAGGAATATTTCAATGGTAATTCATCATCTTATCATTATCCATCACTGATAATGATATTGCAACTATTCTTTTTTTTACAGTTATGTATTTTAATTTAATTAGTGTGCAACCTGGACTGGATCAACTCTGGCGGCATTTGTTTGTGCGTCAAAGGAGAATTTTACTGTTAAATGGACTGATAGAACTGTTCTTTTGACAAATATGTGCCCACGAAAGCGTTCACCACTCAAAAAAAAAATTTTTTTTCTTACCCTTTATACTCAATAGGTACTCAATATATTTATTGCATTCCACAGTGTTTAAAGGACTTACAGAATAGTGATACAGATCTTTGTGGACCCTGTCGGGCAAAGCAACTTAGGAGAGAGGACGGCATATCTTTTATAAGCACACTTAATATTATATATATATATATGTTTTATTTAATTTAATTAGTACTATTATATTAGTCTTATCATTCAGATATTCATTCACATAATAATATCCTTTACTCTCTAATATTTCCTTTAGTTTTATTATTAATATGTGAGGCTTATCTTCATTTTTGAGAGTTTTCTGTATCTTGTTGTAAATTCATGATTGTTGATTCATGTCCCACTGCTGAGCAAAGGTCTCCCCCAATTCCCCCATACATGACCACAATTCTCTGTTTTGGGCTCTGTCTGTCCAATCCCTCTGAAACTGGGTTTTTTTTCTTTCTTTGAATAAATTTAATTTTTTTATTAATATTTCAGGTAATGTTACCGGGTTATAACTCCAGAGCGCAGACCGACGTATGTATTTGGTCAAGCTAGCAAGTTCATCGTACAATAATTTTATTTAATAGACAATATATATTATATCTTAATCTAATCGCCTCAAAGCATATTTTTGTATGTGTACAGATTACAGAAACATTTTTTTGACATCTTTTAAATCAGATAAATTGTTATTATAGATGATTGTGTTATTTATAAATAAACGTTATTACTGAGTAAGATTGCAAAATGAAAAATATATATTTAAAACAATATGAAATATATATAAAAAGTTGCAATATCGGCTTGATGTTTTCGTTAAGACGCGACAAATTTTGATTTTCAGTATTATGTTGCGTAGTTTAGAAACTGTATATTAACTTTAACATCAATGCGAAGCTATGTAAATAAGAACATTCCTCACTGAATACATGTGTGTAGTACATAATAAATATTATTCGAGTTACTGTTTTTGGGTGTTTCATTTTATTTAACTAGAGAGAACCAGAGACAATATATGTCAAGATGGAACGTAAAGAAAATTGACGGTTATTCTTTTTCAATAATTGGACTGTCAAATTTCATAGAACATTTTCCCCGAGCCGGGTAAAATAATAATAAGAATAAGCATACGTTTATTTGTCTTTAAAATACAGATTTCAGTTGAATCCTTATACAATAGGGTAACCTAACTTAAATTACTCAAGTGATAATTGATGAGATAGTTGTAGTACATTATATGTCATTAGTAGGTACACATTGCAAGAAAGAGAACAACTACCAACAATCATATTGATAGTTGTTCTCTTATCTCCTCCATAATGATAAAAAAAAGAAAGATAAGAAAAGATTGACCTTAACTGTATTACTATATAGTTCATATTTAAATAACAGCCACGATACAAAGCGTCGCTTATTCGCAACCAATGTTAAGAAGTAATCATTGTTCCATTTCTGTTATGGTAAAAGTTCTTGTTTTAGTTAAATGCATGCTGTCTGGAGAGCACTATAGGTTTTAAACATAGAAATCTTAATAATAAGGCAATAGAAATGTCAAAGACGCGTGACCTTGTCGCCGCGCATGTGTCAGTCAAACAAGTGCGAGTTGAGGAATTGTCGTCTTAATGTCATCGCAAAAAGAATAATTTTGTTTGCAGGAATACAAGCGCATGAGTCTAATCGAACACAAGTGCGAGTTGAGGAATTGTCGTCTTAATGTCATCGCCAAAAAGAATAATTTTGTTTGCAGGAATACAAAAAGTGGTATTTGAAAAACGGCGACATGCGTCCCAGTGTTAAAAGATAGTCGATAGCATTTCTATTGACTAGTTATTAAGATTTCTATGGTTTTAAATGACGTTATTCCCACTGCGCGTTCCAGGTAAAATTCACGTCAAAGTTTAGAAATGTATGGGTTTTGACAGATTATACTCGACCCGGGGATTTTTGTCTATGAAATTTGACAGTCTAATTGTTGCAATAGTATAACATTCAATTTTCTTCATGTTACATATTGACATCTATTACCTCTATTAACACCACAGAGTACTTTATTGATTAACACAAACGTTTGGCGTTTGCAGCGAACAGCAAGAACCAAACACAAACGTGTGGAGACATAAAAACTAACTAACATTATGATCACAATAGAACTCCACATTTTGCTCTTAAGCATGCAACATTAACACATAATATAAACTTAAATTGTGATCATAGTTATTAAACATTTAAAACTGATTAAAAAAACTACAAGTAAACAAATTCAAGCGGAACGTCTAAATAAATCAACTGCTGATCAGGATGAGTTTTGAATTCTTGTGTTTTTGCGTTCGTAAGTAACTAGTTATTTTTAAACGATGAATTAAATTTAAAATATACTTTTTTTCTTAACTGACAGAACATTACATTTAACATTTCATAAAAAAATAAGGCCTAATTTGACCAGTGCCTGATAAGCTTTCGGAATATATTAATAGCAGCCCTATTATATGTCCCACTGCTGGGCTCGGGCCTCTTCTCATGTTGAGAAGGGTTAGGCTATCGTGAGGAGGTTCCTCTCTCTGGAGCCCTAACCATCGGCAGCTTGGTCCCTGCACCTGATGTCGGTGGGACACTGTTCTTTATATTTTTAAATGATTTTTTATATTTTTTATAAATCATTAAGATTAAGAAATAAATAAAGAGAAATAATAATAATAAATACTCTTTATTGTACACCAAAAAAAACAAAAGAAAGGTACAAAAAAAACAAACACTTAAAACTAGTTGCACAAACGGCGGTGTTTTTACTTATAGCAATTTCTTCCACACAATTATGTACTTGTCTTATCTAAAGGACGCCATTTATCTGGTCCTAAATGTCTGTCGAGGACGACCTCTCTTCGGATAGTTAAGTACTGTTTAATTCTTTCAATTTCTATACAAATTTGACATTTAATTTGTCAAAAACGTTCTGAAGGCTATCAGCAGGTAAAAGTACATTTAGCTAAGCTAATATAAAACATTGACGAATTCTTACCCATTTCTTTATTTTATTGTAATACAACATTCCAAAAATTTCCTTCTTAAGTGAAAATGAATAAATAGCAGCCCTGTATTTATTGCTTGTGTATTTATTTACTGCTTCGGGCCTCTTCTCGTGATGAGAAGGGTTAGTCCATAGTCCACCACGCTGGCCAAGTGCGAATTGGTAGACCGACCTCGAACACTGTAAAGGCACTCTCAGGCATGCAGGTTTCCTCACGATGTTTTCCTTAACCTTTAGTTGACTCGACCTTACATTGCAGTAGGCTAGAACTCACCTCAATCCGGCTACTACCAGTAGGTTTTTAGCACAAAAAGAATCCAAATGCCGAAATGAGTTTATTTTTGCAGATTTTTATACCTTGTTTAATTTTATAAGTGGTTTTTATTACAAGTGGCTGCTAACTCCTAGTTTCTTCATTTTTATTTTCCAAAGGTCCTGAAACAGTGAGCAAAGGCAATGAAAAAGCGTTTTCTTCGTGAAAGTCATGACCTTCACATTTGGACGCGGGTATTTTCTTGAGCAGAGTTTAATTTTATTCGATCAATGTGGTATTCGACTCACGGATTTAGGTGTCATCTGGACTTAGTGTTCACAACTTAATTCATATAAAAAGTATATTCTGAGTAGCCTGACGTGATAAGAATCATTTATACTCACTACAAAATCGAATTCGCCTCCCCTTCGTCTGATCTCCCTTTCCATATCTCTAGCAATGGGCTCATGAAAGGTTCCTGCCACTTCGATAAAATGGAAGTCACTGTTCACGTAGTGGCTGGTCATGGCCTTACGGTACAACTAGAACAGTAAACTTAATATTATAATATAATAGTAGCCCTACTGTATCTAATACAAGTCCAACTGCTGGGCTCGGGCCTCTTCTCATGATGAGAAGGGTTAGGCCATAGTCCACCACGCTGGCCAAGTGCGGATTGGTAGACTTCACACTACCCTCGAGCACTTTTTAGGCACTCTCAGGCATGCAGGTTTTCTCACGATGTTTTCCATCTCCGTTAGCAAGCGACAATTTATATAATAAATACACGCATATCTTCGAAAAGACGAATCTTAACGATTTATTGACAGTGGTGTGTGCCGTGGGTTCGAACTCCAGACATTTGACTTCGCAGTCCTACGGTCTCCCACTCGGCTATCGCTATCATAATATTAGTGTCTAAATTCATTTAAACTACACCTTAAACATTTACCTTAGAAACGTTAGCCCTGGATCCATGCACGAGGGTAGAACTGAAGAACACGGTATCTCCAGGGTTCATCTCTAAATAAACGTGTTTCGATTCTGGTGCTATATTCTTTACGTCTGCAATACCGTAGAAGAATTGTCGCTCCACCTGTAATTTGTCAATATATCAAGGTGTTATTCATGCCGGATTGATTCACGTTAGACCAAGCACCTAATGGAATATTATTAACCGGTCTACAGAGACAATCTGACAATCTAGGTGTCTTTAAAGCAGTCTTTTTTTTCTCTCCTCCCGCACAAGGAATAATTCCTGTGTCGCGGGGATGTTCACAAACATTTATTTTACACACACAAGGCACACCTAGAGTCAGAACAAATATTTACGGGTCGAACCCACAACACCAGCTCAGTTGAAAGCAGCGGACCGCTTAACCACTACACCAACTGTGCACTTAACCTACTCTTGCTTTACTATATACTTTTGCTATGCTATATAACAGATAAGCGTGCACCGTATACCGCATTATCTTACCATCAGGTGAGATAGTGGACAAACGCGTGCCTATGATCTAATCGAATCGAATCGAGAACCATCTCCATTTTGGAAGTCATTTAAAAAGTACTCACAAGTGCTCGATCCTTATGTTCATATAGCGCGTTCGGTTTATGAGATCCAGGTATTACAAACAAACATCCATTGTCTTTTGTGACGGGGTCTATTGCTGTCCAGGTGGCTATGATCTTTTCAGCTGGCCGGGCTGGGAAGTAGAGCAGGTCCTGAAAATAATTTATTATAAGTATGTATTTCATTTAAAATCTAAGCCAAGCGGGTTGATCACAATTGCAGGTCTTCTTCTTCTTTGTCGTGTTGATGGCTGAGTCAAATTTTATTTTGACTTGCCATTGTGGTGAAAGGATTAGCCAATTCGCTTTGACTTTGCGCCGGACGTAGGGAATCGTTGTGTACGTCACTCGGGGAGGCTCCTTTCATGTAATTTTACAATTGCAGGTTAAGTAATGCCAACCGCGGTCGGCCGTGGATGGTGAGGGCAGTCGCTCCACGTAAAATATATATTCAGCTAGATACGATAGACTAGAAGCCAATTTGGAAAAAGGCTCTGAAGATTAATTGTGTCCTCCAGAGCTGCGCTCGGCTGCTATATTTTTGTTCAGAAAACCGCGTATAGCTTTTTTTAGAGTTCCGTAGCCGAATGGCAAAAAACGGAACCCTTATGGATTCGTTATATCTATAAGAGCTATACTGTGGAAACTTGGTAAGTAGATGTATTCGGTGAAACGCATTAAGATTTTCATACAAAAGTAGAAAAAAAACCATAAAATTTTGGGGTTAGAACTGAAATTCAATTTTTTTTTTCATCAAATCTATACGTGTGGGTATTTACGGATAGATTTTCAAAAATGATATTGAGGTTTTTAATTTTTGTTTTTCTTAAATGAATAGTTTGCGCGAAAGACGATTCCAAAGTGGAAAATGTGTTGCCCCCCCCCCCGTAACTTCTAAAATAAGGATGAAAAAATGATGTACCATGCAAACTTCCACCGAAAATTGGATTGAACGAGATCTAATAATTAGGTTTTTTTAATACGTTATAAATCGTAAACCGCATTTTACCTTTCATTCAATCAACTCCAATATAATAAAGAAAAACATTTATTTAGATGTATAGTGCACTTGGCCGGTTTTTTGACGAATAAAAACATAGCAACGCAACTCCAGTGGATACGCAGCTTAAAAGCTGTTTTTTACACGTCTTAAGTTGCTTATTTCTCCTAGCTTACGTTACCTAACTAGCTAATTTATATTATGAACCATCACTTATGTTTTTTTTTTGCATTCTTCTTTATTTTTAATCTTTACCAGATCAATAGAATTTATAATGCATTTGATGTTGTCTATAATTTCGGTATCTTATCTTGTCATAAATAAATAACGTAATTTACTGGTGGTAGAGCTCTTGTGAATGGGCTCGAGGGCGGCAGCACCAACGTCTCACCTTTAACCTGCCGCCAAATAGTAGTTCTTGCATTTCTGTGTTCCGGTTTGGTGGTGAGATCAGGCCCTGAAATTACTGGCATAATGAGGCATAACACCGTAGTCCTCAGCTGCAGCGACGCATCTATAATCTGCTTTTGTGGATTGTTGATGTCCACGGACTGTACTCTACTTACCATCAGGTGGACTACGCGTTTGTTTGCTGTGGACGCAGTATAAAAAATAAATATATATTTGTTGTCTCTAAATTGGTACAGGTTTAGCTGAATAAAATACATTAAATTATGTTAAAATTCAGAATATTAGACTCTACTAATTTGATTTTCGGCCAGGTAGACCAGTGTTCTACTATCTCAAGCCATTACTTACTTGATGAGGAGTATGAACACCAGTGCCTGGTGGTTTATTTATAAGCATACAGTTGAAAGCAGTCAGGTCTTCTCCGATCAGCTGCCTCACGATGTGGAGTAGACGAGGGTCTTCTGAATACGTGATGTATACATCGTCGTAGAGCAGCTCTTGGATCTATTAGTTAAAAAGGGAGGTAAAATTTACATCTGTCTTCATTTCTATCTTAAACAACATAAGTGGTATAACTCGGGCAGCATTATCAACAGATTATGGCTTTTTGTGTGATAATAATAATAATTGCAGCCTTGTATCTAATACATGTCCAACTGCTGGGCTCGGGCCTCAGCTCATGATAAGAAGGGTTAGGCCATAGTCCACCACGCTCTGGCTATGTGCGGATTGGTAGACTTCACACACCCTCGGGCACTTTTTATGCACTCTCAGGTATGCAGATTTCCTCACGATGTTTTCCTTCACCTTTAGCAAGCGATAATTTATATGATAAATACGAACAATTATGGCAGAGGTGTGTGCCGTGGGTTCGAACCCGAGACCTTCGACTTAGCAGTCCTACGGTCTCCCACTCGGCTATCGCTGCTTCTATTTATGTGTAAAATCAACATAATTATTGAAGCTCCTAAATTAGAATTGAGAATGATTGATGACCAGGATGGCGTAACTCTAGTTAGTTACAGAATAAAGATGGTCCCAGCCACATAATATAACTATTACACGACATATCGAAGCGAAATTGTAGTAATTGCTTATCGAAAAGTTTTTCAGTAAATCAAGGCAACAAAAATATATTGAAAAAATAATTGCGAATGTAAAAAAATTAATTTAAAAATAATCGTGTGTAAAAAATAAAAGTATTTGGGACACTTCTTTTATATTTTACACACTACGATTATTTTACATGTTATGCTTTTGTTGATCAATCTATAAATAGGTATTTGTTTATTTTAATTGAATATTAACTGAATATTTTTTACATTAATTACAATAATACATATTTAATTGGTTACGACTAAATATGAATACAATGGTGGGAATTTTCACGTTTAAAATACGTAAACTAATTGCTTTGTTACCAATTGCTCGATTGTCTAGTAGGGTTCGATTCGCGGCTCGGGTTATTTCGGGAACTTTCCGCCAGGATATTCACAATATCAGCGTGAAGTTGGAATTGAGCCCGATGGATGGCGATATAAACATAACAGGTGAAGTGTGGGTGTTGTACACTTCTGCCACACCCTTGTGGGAAATAAAGGCGTGTTGTTATGTTTAATAAGCCTATATAAACGAAGATTTTGGGATTAATTTCGGTGAGTAACATGCTCAAAAATATAAAACAAAGATTAAATTTGATGCATTTTAGCTTTGTAAGACATATATAATATATATACAATGAACAGGTTTGCAGTCATTCTGATGGTAAATTGCAACTACAGCCCATAAACAACCACAATCTACAAAAAACAAAAGAAGAGGTGAGGTATGGAGAAGTGGGACAGCAAATTTTTAACAAATCGAAGCAAACGTGTAAATAAAAAGAAATATTTTTCTGTAAAGTAGGGCAATGACAATACTAATTAGCTGTAAAAGTTCTTAAAATAAATATAAAGTTATTATTATAATTAATAAAATAACCTTGTATAAACAAACAAGGATAAAAGTAGTAGTTAGGTCAACGTTTTTGTTGATCATTCTATAAATAGGTTTTTGTTTATTTAAATGGAATAATCATTACTGAATATTTTCTACATTAATTACAATAATGGTGGGAATTTTCACGTTTTTAATACATAAACCAATTACTTTGTTTTTATATAATATCATTGTTTGTTATGCTTATTGTTACTTTCTAATATTAATGATATAGGTGTATATCGAAAGATTTTTAACCGACTCCAAAAAGAAGGAGGAGGTTCTCATTCGTTTTTTTATGTTTGTTTGTAGATTACTCGAAGACTGATACAAGTAATTCTTTTTTTGTCTGAAAGTGTATACTTGTCATGTAGTCCCATGTTCATCAGGTCACGATCTGTTGATGGGATCCTAGAGAAATCAAGGGCAACCTTTCAATTTTAAAGGCGTATATATTGTTTTTCGTAATATTTTCATCTAGCAGTCAGCATTTCATTTTGCTGAGCCGATGCTGGCAAGGTACAACTCCTCAACGGTTAGAAGTACGAGGATAATTCTAGACATGTATTAAATATAGACACCTTAAGGCCGTTTATTTTTCAAGTTATCCACAGATGAGGCAAGAAGTTGCATATTACTTAGGTATTTCTTACTTTTTAGTGCATTTTTTGTAATTGAAGTCGGATTTATGATTTGACAACTAGCTTTGTTAGACACAAAAGCGGCGCTCATCCACATTATGCAGCGGGGGACGCATGACAATGACTAGTCTATTTGGTTTAATTGTCTAGGACCAAAACAGACTGTAGATGCGTCGATATATCTTAATACTGCCAGATGTGCCAGTAATTTAAGGACCAGTGTCCCAGTTTGTTGGTGAGATTTGGCCCGGAAATTTCTAGCACATGGAGCATTGCATCATGAATTTGTAAACCTCAGTCGAAGCGACAAGACTATGCTTTTGAGAAATGTGTAATTTGTGTGTGTTTAATTAGTACAACATAAATAAAGGATATTTATAAGCGCAGTATGTCCTATCTAAGCTAGATATCTATAGACGAGTGGGAGACCGTTGGACTTCGAAGTCAAAGTTCTCGGGCTCGAACCCACGGCACACACCTCTGTCATTAAATCGTTAATATTCGAAATATGTGTGTATTTATCATATAAATTATCGAACGCTAGCGGTGAAGGAAAACATCGTGAAGAAACCTGCATGTCTGAGAGTGCCTAAAAAGTACTCAAAGTCGTGCGAAGGCTACCAATCCGCACTTGGCCAGCGTGGTGGACTATGGTTAACCCTTCTCATCCGGGAAGATGCCCGAGCCCAGCAGTGGGACATGTATTAGATACAGGGCTGCTATTATGTCTTACCTTATTGATATAGTCTTCAGGCTTAGACCCCGGTTTGCACAGCGCGCGATCCTTCACTATTGAGACATGGCTTCCGTCGATCCTCCCAGTACATAAATCGATAAAACGATTCCTGAAAGTGTAGCATCATATTAATTATGTTTTTTAAGGTAGCGTATTTTAAGGTGCGATAAGGGGCAAAAAGCATCGATAGCTGAGTGGGAGACCGTAGGAATGCTAAGTCAAAGGTCTCGGGTTCGAACACACCTCTGTCAATAAATCGTTAAGATTCGTCTTTTCGTAGATATGAGCGTACGAGTGTGATTAAGAGTTTTTTTTTTTTTTTTTTTTTTTTAATAAGAAATCAATTATTAAAATTATGATATCTTATTTACATTACAATCTAGCCTATCAAGACTAATAAGTAATATTATGTTAACCTAAATTGCTACGTTATAATATAATCTAATAGTACGAGAGCCCACGACCAAAATTTTTGTCTCATAGCAATACGGCCAAAACCGCATCAAATCGATAGATACGATTATCCTGAACTCGAAAATACCAATATCAGACATTTTCCGCGTAGCGTTTGATCTGACCGAATTTTCAAAATTGTCAAAGAATTTTACCGAACTGCATCATAGCAATATGTCTGATTTGCAGACTGTAGTTGAATGATAGTTCTGAGATACCGGAAACATATTTTTCAGACGTTAGCGGTGTAGTGCAAACCCGTAAAATCACTTACAAAAATTAAAAATGAGACAAAAAAAATGTCTCATAGCAATACGTCTGAAAATCTTTTTTATTAGTAAATTTTGGTTATTTGATGCGAACAAAACAATTTTCAGACGGAAATGTGAACGCATTAAATTTTGAGACCGTTTTGAAAATGTTAACAAATTTTACCGATCGGTATCATAGCAATATGTCTGAAAATTGTTGGACATGATAAAATAAATTGTCCACATGTGCAAAAAATTTATATCAGACAAATTAAGTGTAGCACCTTCTCTATCAGACAACTTTTCGATACTCAGATATCATTTAAAAATCGTATTGAGGCATCTTGAATTTTCTGTTACAAACCAATGAATACGTTGCGACCCTGAATTTATTAGATGATAATTAACAAAGAATTTGCCCGAAACCGTAACATTGAAGTTGAAGGACTGAAATAAATCGCACAAAAGGAAACTGGGATGAAGTTGAGCACACTTGAGTAACTTTTACAAAAGAAATAAGTAATGACATCTGTCATCTGTCAAAGTACATATAAGAGACAAGGGAGATTCTTGAATATCTATGAAGGCTGTAAATTTAAAAAACACATTTAACAGAGGCGTCGGCCAGGCGACTCCGAAACGTTATTTTTCGTTTTTGGGAGTATATGCTACACTTAAAGTGTCTGAAAACAGGTTTTTGGTAATCATGGCAGCAATACGAAAAGTTGAAAAAAAAAAATTATCCGTATTGCTATGATACAGGTCGGCTAAATTTGTTGACATTTTCAAAAATGCGCTCAGGCTATATGCTACGCGCAAAATGTCTGAAAACAAACTTTTTCGTAATACAATTATAAAATCTATGTACATTTTCACTATCAGACGTATTGCTATAATACCGACTGTCTTTTTTTTTGACACAGCAGAAATGGCCTCCCACGCAGTTGCTACACTTTCGACCGTTACTACACACCTAGTCGGGTACAGAATCATACAATCTAACGATTTTATAGGGTTTTTGCCGTATTGCTATGAGACATGGTTTTGGTCGTGGGCTCTCGTACTATAAGAATGCGTCCATTAACACTTTTCTTAGTTTTTGTTAAGGGGAAGTCACTTTGTTCATGTGTTCTTTATAACGACACTTATCGCACTAATTTATTTGTCACTTATCACTACACTAACTCGAAAGGTTTCGTTCGTTTTAGTCTTTTCACTAGTTCCGTATTATCAAGGAGCTGGATTGCCTCGATGTTGACGTGATGATGAAGTCTTCGTTCGTGAGCTTCTGCATGTTTTTGTATGACCCTGTCAACAACGTCTATTTTGAGGTCCCGGTGAAGATCGCTGTTTCTTATGTACCACGGGGCATTGACAATGTCCCTCAGTACCTTGTTCTGGAAACGTTGAATAACTTGACGGTTACTCTGACTGGTCCAGCCCCACAGCTGGATACCATAAGTCCAGACAGGCATCAATACCTGTTTGTATAAAAGGACTTTGTTATGTACTGATAGGGGTGACTGTCTACCTAGTAACCAGTACATTTTCCTGTAGCGTATGTCCAATTCTTCACGTTTCTTCTTGACATGTGCCTTCCAGCGCAGTTTGGCGTCAAGCGTCATGCCGAGGTACTTGGCCGTGTTGGCGTACGGCACCACCTCGTTGTTTATATACACTGGTATGTACCGAGGTTTTTTATTTGTGAAGTCTACGTGTGTTGACTTAGATTCATTTAGTTTGATCCGCCATTTTTTAGTCCAGTCTACTATTGAATTAAGGACTATTTGAACTTGTTCTACAGCTTCCTCGTGTGTGTTTCCAGTCGCCATTATTGCTGTATCATCAGCAAAGGTAGCGATTAAGTTGTTTTCAGGTACTGGAATGTCGCAGGTATACAATAGGTACAGGACCGGACCTAATACGCTGCCTTGTGGAACTCCAGCTTTTATTTGCCTTATAGTTGAGTAGGCATTTTCTTGTCGAACTCGAAATGTCCTATTGCAAATATAGGATTCTAACAACTCTGCATATGGTGTGGGCAACATTATTTGTAATTTGTGCACTAAGCCTTCGTGCCAGACTTTGTCGAAAGCTTGTGCCACATCAAGAAACACTGTCGAGCAGATTTTCTTTTCTTCTAGGGCTTGTTCAATAACATTACTTATTCTATGTACTTGATCTATGGTAGAATGGTTTTCTCTAAAACCGAACTGATGATTTGGGATCAGGTTTTTCTCTTCAATCACAGGTTTTAGCCTTTTGAGCAGGAGCTTTTCGAATAGTTTGGAAACTACAGGTAATAGAGAAATTGGTCGATAGGAGGCTGGTTCTTGGGGTGGTTTCCCAGGTTTTGCTATCATTATTACCTCTGCAACTTTCCTCAGATCAGGTACATATTTTAATCGAAATACTGCATTTATGAGAGTTGTAAGTTTTACAATAGCTTTACGAGGAAGCCTCTGTAGAATGTCACCTGTAATAAGGTCGAATCCTGGAGACTTTCTTGTTTTTATATGGTACTTAATCTCTATCGCAACCTCTCTAGGTGTCACTAGCTTTATACTATTACTGTCAGCCCGCAGCTCTACAGCAGTAATATTTTGAGAGTTGTTGTTTTCGCAGGACATAAAGATCTTTTCTAAGTGGTTGACAAATCTTGCTGCTTTTTGTTCATTGTTTACGGCCCACGTTCCATTTTCTTCCCTTATTGGCGGAATTGGTGTAATTGGTCGTTTCATGTTTCTAGTTGCCTTCCACAAGGAGTAATTTGTTTTGTTGTCATGTGTAATCTGACTTAGGTATGAGTTTCTAAGAGAATCAATGTGTTCCAATATTTTTCTTTTTAACTTCTTTGCCAAATTGTTAAGAAGATTTTTATCAGTGGGTGATCTAGTTTGATGCCAGATTCTACCTGCCTGCGTTTTTCTAAAATTAGATTTCTTATATATGTATAGGGTACAAGGGGCCCTTAGATCTCATGTGGATTTTTGGGATATTTGTCCATGCTGCTTGCTGTACATTAATAATAAAATTGTTTACTTCTAAGTCTAGTTGATCCGGTGATTTTAGCGGCACTCTTAATTCTATGTTATTTTCTAAATCTATTCTAAAACTTTCCCAGTCCGTATTCTTGTTAATTAAGGTAGGGTTATTCTCTTTATACAAGATTTGGTCACTCAGTGTCAATAATATAGGAGAGTGGTCCGAGTTCATATCATTGGAGTCTTCAATAGTTAGATACGTTTGCGATATATTTTTGCATATGAAGAAATCAATTAAATCTGGCACCTTGTGAGGATCTGTCGGCCAATATGTTGGTTTCCCAGTGGACACTGCGTCACATTTCAGGAACTGTATGGCGCTTAGTAGCTCCTTTCCTTTGGTTGTGGTCAGCCTGGAGCCCCAGCTTAAAATCACCACCTAGAATAAATCTATGTCCAAAATTTTTTAGGAAACTTACATAGGTGTCTTTTTTGATGTTGTGTCTTGGCGGTGAGTACAACGCTGCTATGGTGACAGGATATCGATAGCCTTGCACGCATATTGACACTGCTTGTATTTCACATTGCTCGTGTTTGTATTCTTCGTAGTGGGCGAGATTCTCCTTGATTATAACTGCACTTCCACCTCTTGCACAGTTGTCGGGGTGTAGTGCATGGTATACCTTGTATCCCTGCATATTAATATATGACTGCTTGGTAAAGTGAGTTTCCGACACTAAGCACGACGACCGTGATTAAGTGTGCACTCACAATGTTATCCACAAATATTAATAAAATATTTGGTTTTTTTTTGCAACTTAATTAAGAAAAAACATGCAACAAAAGGCAAAGTATGCGAACACCTTCAGTCATTCCCTAATTTGCTTGATATTTTGTATTAACGAATTAAAAATATAATTTAAACTTTATTGCTTTCTTTGTCAGCCAGTGTAGGTATTTCATAGTTATTTATGGTACAATACAAGTGAGAAAAAGTTTATATTTCTGTTGTGAGTGCCAATTTAAAATCTTGAGCTTGCGAAGTCATGAATTGAATCACGAGCGTAGCGAGTGATTCTAATACAGACTACCTCGCAAGCGAACGATTTAATTTAACTGGAAATTATTTTTTTTTCACGCGTTACATTTTTCACCTCTTTCAGTGAGAAAATATTAAGATTTAAATAAACTCGTAGTCGATTGCTTAATCTGGGATAATGCCACGAAATACGACAGTAATACCGATTCAGAATGCGTTTTGGGTCCTTTTGTAAGTCGCCACTTATTAAATATGACGCACGCTTTCATATACTTTTCACGTGATTTTTCTGGTAAAAGCAAACGTATGTTAGAAGCAAGTTGTCGCAACTCTTTTGGAGTTCCACGTTCCAAGTTCTTCATCACTGGATTCACAATTTTTTTGTTAAAAGTTCCAGTAAACAATTAAACATAAACTGAAAAGAATTGATAGTTGCCCGCAATGACTGACACAGACACAGACTTTTTTTTTTTAATGCGTTCGGAAATTCGTTCCGTAACATTTATTTATAGAGTCTAATATTAAGTACTTACCTGATTTTAATTAATTGAATGGTCAATCACGAATATAAAAATATTAAAATACTAAATAATATAATAATTTATATAATTTAAAATAATTAAAACGTATCGTTTGTAGTTTTAATAAAATTGATGTCAATGTTTATTACAACCTACATGGTGCTTTGTTTTTCTTCAGCGCCTATTCATTGGAAGGATTTTGTGTTTCGTAATTTGAATCACTTTGTCTCACTAGTGAGTAAAAACGGTTTTTACTCACTGAATTCTGGCAAGCAAACGATCTTTTGTGCTGGTGTGGTGAAAAATAAATTATCTCTTATGTATGACGGTTTGAAAGTAGAATTATTTAGTCATAATATTGATTTCGACTTTGATTGTCAGGTCACACTGTCAATAGTCTTTGGATTGTGAATTATTTAATTTAAAGTAAATAGGTATTTAAACAATTAGTCGCAATAGTAGACAATGCTATAGTTTGGTATTTTATCATAACTTTTTGCTTTTTATAAAACTTTTAAATTTTACTTATCTAGATTTTTCTCATTACCTTTGTGATTAATTGTAATACAAATCTATGTAAAATAGCAACCTTGGCTAACCAAGAAACAGGAAAATCTAGTTTGGTAGCCGCTGTCTGAAAATAATGTACTAATGTATCTCTTGGAAATAAACTTTTATTTTAATTACTAGCTGCGAGCGTAAATTTGATACACTACTTTATTTTGTATAGCTGACCTATCTTATATGTATGCGTACTTATTCAATCTGAACTGGAATCTATAATATCCTCCATATAAAAATGAATACCTATTTCCCTGGTCTCGTCATACCTGAGAAGGACTTAACTAATTTTATTAAATAAAAAACAAAATATATATTTTCACAGCTCGCGGTTATGTCTGTGGTGTCATAGATCACCACAGAGTTTTTTGTTTTAAATTGAATGACGTTGACATTCGTAACGCGCTTTTTTTTAAATATGCAAAACTAAATGTATATTTTTCAATCTTTCTGAGAGATTTTCTTAATATTTTTTTCCGTAAGAACCTTATACAAAGTATTAGAAAAATACAAAAAAAAAAACAGCCAAATCGGTCAAGCCGTTTTCATGCTATGTCGTGACAACGGAAAACGGGTTTCAATTTTATATATTTTTTGCCGTAAAAACCTTGTACAGAGTATTAGAAAACTACAAAAAAATAAAATCAGCCAAATCGGTCAAGCCGTTTTCATGATATGTCGTGACAACGGAAAACGGGTTTCATTTTTATATATTTTTTTCCGTAAGAACCTTGTACAGAGTATTAGAAAACTTCAAAAAAAAAAAAATCAGCCAAATCGGTCAAGCCGTTTTCATGCTATGACGTGACAATGGAAAACGGGTTTCATTTTTATATATTTTTTTCCGTAAAAACCTTGTACAGAGTTTTAAAAAACTACAAAAAAAAAATCAGCCAAATCGGTCAAGCCGTTTTCATGCTATGTCGTGACAACGAAAAACGGGTTTCATTTTTATATAATATATAGATTTATTCTAACGAATTTAATAAATTAAAATTTTATTCACCAAAATAAAATGATTTGAATTACGGCAGCTTAGATCAATTTTTATCAAACTGTTTAGGTTCAACTTTAAATCAATCTAAGTACCAGCTCCGATGGGTATTGCATCATTGCTGATAAGAGCTGGTGAGAAACTTTTGTACACCATCTTTTAATAAAATGTTGTTTAACAATATTTCAGGAAAGTGTAAATAGCCTACCTGTAAATATCCAGGGCAGATTGAGCAATAAGTTTCTTGATGACCAAGTAGCCGTTGTCATGGTAGAATCGCAGCTGTTCTGGAGATAATGGATATGATTCCTCTGGCTTAGCACTAACACTAAAAAAATAAAAATTTATACTATTCTTGAATGGTATTCTGTGCTCGACCCATTCCTTTATCTATGTTATTTCGGAACTGGATTAATACCAGATATTACGTCTTCCTTATTTCCCTGCTGCGCCCTGGAATTGTGGAGCCAGGAGCCAGCCTGTAGTGAGTAATGTATTACAAATTGAAAAATGTAAATAATAATTTTGAAAAAATGGCCGCCACCAGACCTGCGATTTAGGGCTTTAGATATTATTTGTCTATAAACCCTTTATTACTTTTGTATGGAAAACAGAATTATTTGTTCCACCTTAAAGAAGGTTTCAAATTTTAAGCTGGCCACAGCTACAGTGATAAAGATCAAACCCTCAAAAATATGCCTAAGCTCAAATTTAAACTAAAAAACTAACAGCTTACCATTTAGGCAGAACCTTGACTTGATGAAAAGCCATTGAAAAATCCTCCTTTCTTTCAAGTTGGGTAAGAATATATATCCAGTTTACTTCTAAGACAAGCGTCAGTACGGTATAAAATCCGTTAATGTAATGAACAATGAAACAAATAACTCAATTAAAGTACGTATTTAATTATAGATGCCTTAATTATACCTTTCTATACGTATTTTTAATTTATTTATTAACTTACTGTACAACAATGCAACAGCAGACTTGAGAGGGATTAATTAGTTGGCTATTTTACATACAAAAGTAATTTAGGTATAACTTTAATATTATTAAGTTTTCTTCTATTTTTATTGACATATCATATCCAAAATACTAAAGCGCATGTTTGTAAGCGCACATTTTTTCAAATTTATTATTTTTATTTTTCATTTTGTAAGTAACTCAATTCTAAACTTATTTCAAAAAAAAAAAATATATAGAGTATGGCGGCAAACAAACATGCATTTCCATGTTTTAGATTTGATTTGTCTATAAACATAGAAACAACTTAATTAAACATAAAACCATATTACGTTAGTTTGAAAACACGGCGCTCGGGAGTCTACTAATTTATTTAATTTATTTATTTTATCTAACAAGCTAACAGATGTTACATCCAAAACGCTCACAAGATTAATTTTATGACAATATTAAACACATTAAACATACAAAAATAATATATCTAAAATTAAATTTTTTACAGCTCGTTAAAATAGAATAGAATTTTAATGTCAATACAAATAAAATAATAACAATAAATTCAAATGATAAAATTAATAAAAATATAAGGAATAGAATGTCAGTATAAAAGTCAATCAAGTCATATGTCTCATAGTATAAATATTATTTTTTTCTAATTTATGTCATTTAAAAATATATAAAATTGATTAAACAAATCTTCTAATCCGTCGGCAAATAAATCAAGTTCGTGGTGCTGGGCAAGCGTCACCGATAGTACGGAGTGCGCGGTTGGTGGGTGCGTGCCGGCCCCGCTCAGTGCGCGCGCGCGGTGGCGGCTTCAGCAGGCGAGAACGGCGCTGCGCTACCTGCCATAGACATTTCCTACCAGTCAACCTTACGCTTGAATGTGTGTGTGTATGTGTAGTAGGTGCTATGAATAGGTAATGACCTATGCTTATCTCTGCAACACCCTAGGTTGACTGTAAGAGAATGCCTTAAGGCATTAAGTCCGCCTATGTACTATTTGTTTGTGCAAAAAGTTAAATAAATAAAATAAAAATAAATATAATTTTTAATAAAAAAAAAACCGACTTCAAAAAGTAGGTAAACTAAAAAGCAAAAAATAAATTTACTTCGCACAAAATAATACGTTTTTTCATTTAGTAAAATAGAAATTATTAAATAATTATTTTATAATTCTGAAGTCGGTGCCAAGTAAATCGGATAATTAAGAACTAATATTCAGTCAGAAAATAGTTGTTAGAAAGATTAGTCTATACAGAGTTATTGTTTACTTTGCACCGACTTCAGAATTATAAAATAATTATTTAATAATTTCTATTTTACTAAATGAAAAAACGTATTATTTTGTGCGAAGTAAATTTATTTTTTGCTTTTTAGTTTACCTACTTTTTGAAGTCGGTTTTTTTTTTTATTAAAAATTATTTTATTTTACGATTTTAAGTGATGGGTAGACCAGAATGTTTCTCAAATGAGGAGACGACGGTTACTTGAGACGGAAAACTTATTAATAATAATCCCCGTACTCCTAACCGTTGAGGAGTTGTACCTTCCAGCATCAGCTCAGCTACTTAAAATGCAAATATCCAAGAAGTTTTAGGTAATATACGAAAAACAATATAGAAGCCTTTGAAATTTGAGGGTTACCCATGATTTCTCTAGGAACCCATCATCAAATCATGACCTCATATTATGAATGTACATAAGTAATATTCAACGTCTCGCCTCATCTGTGTATAACTTGAAAGAATACAGTAAACGGCCTCAATGAGCCTATATTTAAAGAATTATCCCCGTGCTCCTAACCGTTGAGGAGTTGTACCTTCCAGCATCAGCTCAGCAACATAAAATGCTGACTACTAGATGCAGATATCCGAGTAGCTTTAGATAATATATAAAAAACAATATAGAAGCCTTTTAAATTTGAGGGTTGCCCTCGATTTCTCTAGAATCCCATCATCAGAACGTGACTTGAAAAAAATGGGACCACATGACAAGTATATCCTATCAAACAAAAAAAGAATTTCTCAAATCGGTCCAGGCGTCTTCGAGTAATCGGCGAACAAACATAAAAAAAAAAAAAAAAAAAAAAAAAAAAAAAAAAAAAAAAAAAAAAAAAAACATACAACCGAATTGAGAACCTCCTCCTTTTTTTGAAGTCGGTTAAAAATGAGACTAGTTCAACAATCGAACAAAGAAGTAACAATAATATAATATAACATCACGCCTATATTACCCAGAAGGGAGTGGTAGAGGTGTACAATACCCACATTTCACCTGTTATATTTAGGCATAGGACCTAATGTAATAAATGTAATGGATAGATCCATCTACTGGGCACCATTACAACTCCGTGCTGCTATTGTGAATTTTCTGTCGGAAAGTTCACAAATAACTCTTTGTCCGACCCGGGAATCGAACCCGAAACCTCGCGGTGAGAGGCGTATACGCTAACCACTCGACCATCGAGGCAGTTTTTTTTAATAAGACTAATAAATTGATGGGAACACAAATGTTTATAGCAATTACATTATAGTATTATATATGAAGTAGGTTGTAATATAAGGTGTTCAATGATTTCACTCAAAATGACATCAAATATTGCCCATAGGTACGCAATCATTACCAACACGTTGCAATAGACAATATATTTATTTGTAATATTTTAAAGCAAATTTTAGCTTTGCTATGCCTTTTTGTAATTTATAAAATGATTGATTATATTCACCATTGAATGAAGGTGAAACTAGCTAATAGCGTAAGAAATTTTAAGCCTAGCTGGAGGGGTTACTTTGGGTTAAAATCTCTAACTCGTTTCCAGGTCAATGTATACGCTTCTACAATAAATTTCCATTAGACACAGTTAAAATCAGATTATCTTAAAAAGCTTATTACAGTATCTTAGACTACATAAATGATTATAATATATTTAGTATTTGGAAATGAACTGTTATTTTATGTGACTTTTAATATGTATAATAATTGTTATATTTTATTCATTTCATTTGAAAAGATGGTGCACATGAGTTTTCACTAGCTCTTCTCATAATGCAATACCCATCGGAGCTGGTACTTAGTTTGATTTTAATCTGATTCTAAACAGTTATGGATTAAAATTAATCTAAGCCCCGGTTATTAAAATCATTGTAATTAGTATTATTTAGTTTTACTTATATGCCGGATTATGCCAGCGCGGGGCCTGTAGCAAAATCTGTTAGTTAAATCCCTTCAATAACATTTATATATGGGGAAGGCCCCATTATAACCTATAGCAGACCATAGGTGGTCTGGTTTAGGTTATAAAGTTTATGGTATTTAATAAAACAAAACTATTAACAATCAATTACAAATAAACTTTTCTTGATTTAATATGGGCAAATTTAGATATAACATGTTCAATATCCACTTCGCAAATCATGCTCTACAAGCTGGTTCTTTTATATGAGTCAGTATGGGAAAGTCTGTAATTACAAGACATACACAAATGTGTTCATACAAGTAAGGAAAATATTTTACACTATTTAAATTTAATTATTTTTGCGGTCAGACAGGCGCTGGAGCGCGGGGCCCCTAGCATTTGCTACACTTGCTTTAAGACTAATCCGGCACTGACTATCTATGTACTTGTCTTATCTAAAGGACGCCATTTATCTGGTCCTAAATGTCTGTCGAGGACGACCTCTCTTCGGATAGTTAAGTACTGTTTAATTATAATATTTTCTAAGGTTTACGCGAATGTTATACATGACTAACACTTCAATTTTCGGATTTTATCGCGATATTTCACTTAAATTTCACTTACTTTGATTTCCCGACGTTTGACAGACGACGTTAGACAATGGTCAGTTTTGATGTGCAATCCTTATTTACATGTATTCCGGTGGAGGACTGCATTGAGATAACACGGAGAAGGCTAATGAAAAATAGATTGCCTGAGGAATATGCAGATTTATTAAAACACTGTTTAACATCAGGATATTTGTTATGGGACAACAAATTCTACATACAAGTTGATGGTGTGGCAATGGGCTCCCCAGTGTCACCTATAGTCGCGGACTTGTACATGGAGGACTTTGAATCTCGAGTTTTACACTCAGCACCAATTACACCCATGTTCTACAAGCGGTATGTAGACGACACCTTTACCATTTTGCCATTAGACAGTGTGAATGCTTTCCTAGAACATCTTAACTCACAGAACAGTAACATTCAGTTTACTATGGAACTGGAGGCCAACAGTACATTAGCCTTCCTTGATGTTCAAGTCATCAGGAACCCAGACAACAGTCTGAGTCATACAGTGTATAGGAAAAATACCCATACAGACAAATACTTGAACGGAGAGTCTCACCATCACCCTAAACAGTTAGCTACTGTGGGTAAGTCTTTGCTTCAGAGAGCCCATGGAATTTGTGATGCAAAACATCTGGGGCAGGAAATACAACATGTCAAGCAGGTTTTGCAAGACAATCAACTTCGGATTCCACGCCAGCATAACAAGTGTCATGAAAAACCAGCCACAGTTGAACGCCTACCTGCAGTTCTACCATATGTTAGAGGAGTCACTGACAAAATTGGCTTTATCTTGAAGCGTGCTTCGATCAAAACCTACTTTAAGCCGCCAACAAAGATCAGTCAATTCTTACCATCTGTTAAGTGCCACTTACCCCTACAAGATGCTGGAGTATACAAAATCGACTGTGAGTGTGGCCTCTCTTACATTGGACAAACCAAAAGAAGCATAGGAACCCGCATGAAGGAACATATAGCTGACATTAAACACCAACGTTCAACTAAATCTGCTGTCTGTGAACACACACAATTGGGTACCAAGCATTACCTCAGATTCGATAAACCACAAATACTTGCAAAGGAGAATCGTTTCTTACCCAGGATGCTTCGTGAGGCTATTGAAATTAAAAAACATCCTAATTTCAATAGAGAGGATGGTTGGAACCTACCACCAGCTTGGGACCCAGTTGTTGAGTTAACTAAGACACCCTTCAAACAAAACACAGCTAGACTTAAAGACACAGTGAGTTCAGCCTGCGTAAATAGAAACTCTCAACATTAGAAAAAGTGAAGAAATGGAGGGTACTGCGGAACAACTTCTTCCAGATGTCAAGACGCCTACCAGCTCAGTCTACCCGCGACCATGAATGCTGAAATAGCATTTGAAACGTCGGGAAATCAAAGTAAGTGAAATTTAAGTGAAATATCGCGATAAAATCCGAAAATTGAAGTGTTAGTACTGTTTAATTCTTTCAATTTCTATACAAATTTGACATTTAATTTGTCAAAAAAGTTCTGAAGGCTATCAGCTGGTGAAAATGGCCTCAAGTACATTTAGCTAAGCTAATAAATAACAATGACGAGTTCTTACCCATTTCTTTATTTTATTGTAATACAACATACCAAAAATTTCCTTTTTAAATGAAAATTAATAAATAGCAGCCCTGTATTTATTACATGTCTCACTGCTGGCTTCGGGCCTCTTCTCATGATGAGAAGGGTTAGGCCATAGTCCATCACGCTGGCCAAGTGCGAATTGGTAGACCTCACACGACCTCGAACACTGCAAAGGCACTCTCAGGCATGTAGGTTTTCTCACGATGTTTTCCATCACCGTTAGTTGACTCGACCTTGCATTGCAGTAGGCTAGAACTCACCTCAACCCGGCTACTAGCAGTAGGTTTTCAGTACAAAAATAATCCAAATGCCGAAATGAGTTTATTTTTGCAGTATTTATACCTTGTTTAATTTATTACAAGTGGCTGCTAACTCCTAGTTTCTTCATTTTTATTTTCCAAAGGTCCTGGAAGAGTGAGCAAAGGCAATGAAATAGCGTTTTCTTCGTGAAAGTCATGACCTTCACATTTGGACGCGGTTATTTTCTTGAGCAGAGTTTAATTTTATTTAATCAATGCGGTATTCGACTCACGGATTTAGGTGTCATCTCGACTTGGTGTTCACAACTTAAGTCATATAAAAAGTACATTCTGAGTAGCCTGACGTGATAAGAATCATTTATACTCACTACAAAATCGAATTCGCCTCCCCTTCGTCTGATCTCCCTTTCCATATCTCTAGCGATGGGCTCATGGAAGGTGCCTGCCACTTCGATAAAATGGAAGTCACTGTTCACGTAGTGGCAGGTCATGGCCTTACGGTACACCTAGAACAGTAAACTTAATATTATAATATAATAGCCCTGTATCTAATATAAGTCCAACTGCTGGGCTCGGGCCTTTTCTTATGATAAGAAGGGTTAGGCCATAGCCATATAGCCATCCACAACGCTGGCCAAGTGCGGATTGGTAGACTTCACACTACCTTCAAGCACTTTTAGGCACTCTCAGGCATGCAGATTTTCTCACGATGTTTTCCTTCTCCGTTAGCCAGCGTCAATTTATAAATAAATACACGCATATCTTCGAAAAGACGAATCTTAACGATTTATTGACAGTGGTGTGTGCCGTGGGTTCGAACCCCAGACCTTTGACTTCGCAGTCCTACGGTCTCCCACTCGGCTATCGCTATCATTATATTAGTGTCTAAATTCATTTAAACTACACCTTAAACATTTACCTTAGAAACGTTAGCCCTGGATCCATGCACGAGGGTAGAACTGAAGAACACGGTATCTCCAGGGTTCATCTCTAAATAAACGTGTTTCGATTCTGGTGCTATATTCTTCACGTCTGCTATGCCGTAGATTAATTGTCGCTCTACCTGTAATTTGTCAAAATATCAAGGTGTTATTCATGACGGATTGATTCACGTTAGACCAAGCACCTAATGGAATATTATCACAGATATAGATCTACATAGAAAACGCAAGTATCACGATTTGTATTGAAACAAAGCGTGCCGACTTTTTAATACCTATTGTGACGTCACAGCCGAAATTTAGTGACGGGAAATCCAAACCGATTCAAAGACACCGATGCCGCCGATGCCCATCCGCCCAGTACGATTCAAACGGCCGTCCGCTATGATTTTCTCTAACAAAAGACGCGCGTGGACTGAAGTTAGCGGCGACCAACCTTGACGCTTGGTCGGGGTTCGGACACGCGAAATACATGCATTTGCGTTATCTATGTAGATCTATATCTGTGAATATTATTAACCGGTCTACAGTGACAATCTGACAATCTACGTTTCTTTAAAGCAGTCTTTTTTCTCTCCTCCCGCACAAGGAATAATTCCTGTGTTCACAAACATTTATTTTACACACACAAGGCACACCTAGAGTCAGAACAAATCTTTATGGGTCGAACCCACAACACCAGCGCAGTTAAAAACAGCGGACCGCTTTAACCACTACACCAACTCTGTGCACTTATCCTACTTTTACTTTACTATAATATACTTTTGCTATGCTATATAACAGGTAAGCGTGCACCGTATACCGCATTATCTTACCATCAGGTAGATAGGATAGGTAGATAGGGGACAAACGCGTGCCCATGATCTAATCGAATCGAATTGAGAACCTCCTCCATTTTGGAAGTCATTTAAAAAGTACTCACAAGTGATCGATCCTTATGTTCATATAGCTCGTTCGGTTTATGAGATCCAGGTATTACAAACAAACATCCATTGTCTTTTGTGACGGGGTCTATTGCTGTCCAGGTGGCTATGATCTTTTCAGCTGGCCGGGCTGGGAGGTAGAGCAAGTCCTGAAAATAATTTATTATGAGTATTTATTTCATTTAAAATCTAAGCCACAATTGCAGCATTGCCATTTAAGACTGACCACAATTGCAGCATCTTCTTCTTCGTCGTGTCGATGGCTGAGTCAAATTTTATTTTGACTTGCCATTGTGGTGAAAGGATTAGCCAATTCGCTTTGACTTTGCGCCGGACGTAGGGAATCGTTGTGTACGTCACTCGGGGAGGCTCCTTTCGTGCAATTTTACAATTGCAGGTTAAGTAATGCCAACCGCGGTCGGCCGTGGATGGTGAGGGCAGTCGCTCCACGTAAAATATATATTCAGCTAGATACGATAGACTAGAAGCCAATTTGGATCGGCTCGGCTCGGCTGCTATATTTTTGTTCAGAAAACCCAGCTCTTTGCGCGTATAGCTTTTTTTAAGGTTCCGTAGCCAAATGGAAAAAAAACGGAACCCTTATGGATTCGTCATGTCTGTCCGTCTGGTTTAGCTGAATAAAATACCTTAAATTATGTTAAAATTTAGAATATTAGACTCTACTAATTTGATTTTCGGCCAGGTAGACCAGTGTTCTACTATCTCAAGCCATTACTTACTTGATGAGGAGTATGAACACCAGTGCCAGTCCGATCAGCTGCCTCACGATGTGGAGTAGACGAGGGTCTTCTGAATACGTGATGTATACATCGTCGTAGAGCAGCTCTTGGATCTATTAGTTAAAAAGGGAGGTAAAGTTTACATCTGTCTTCATTTCTATCTTAAACAACATAAGTGGTATAACTCGGGCAGCATTATCAACAGATACTGGCTTTATGTGTGATAATATTAATAATTGCAGCTTTGTATCTAATACATGTCCTACTGCTGGGCTCGGGGCACTTCTCATGATGAGAAGGGTTAGGCCATAGTCCACCACGCTGGCCAACTGCGGATTGGTAGACTTCACACACCCTCGAGCACTTTTTATGCACTCTCAGGTATGCAGGTTTCAGAGTCGCGCGCGGCGTTCCACAGCGAGCGCATGTATCGTAGGTGGTAGTACGTCTCTGTCACTGCCGCGGCGAAAGTTTTTCGATACACCCTCTATTGTGGGAAAAAAATGGACGAGGTCTTCAGACCTCGATCCCGTAGTTCTTTTAGTAGTATGAGTGAAGAAGAGTTTCTAGTGAAAAATATGAGTGAAGAAAGAGTTCGAAAAAGCTATTATGTGAGTGAGGTGGAGAAATGTAAACAGATTGAAGCGACTACTGTCAGCGGTTGCCTGGGAATAGCAAGCCCTATTATTTCAAACCCGCGGGTTGTGAGGAATGATGTAGATATCCCGTCAGGAGGTAGACAACTTGTGCCGGAGAAAAGAGTGAGAAAAGAGAGTGAAGATATTGAAGGACATGATGGAGAAGGATTCACGATTGTGCAGAGAAAAAACAAGAGATTTGCGAAGCAAAATTTGTATGAACTTAGTTCCTTATCGCAATCAAAACCTGTTTGGAATAATTCTAATGAAGAAAGTAACCCGTTGCATGATATAAGTTCAATTGAAGTATGCATAACATCGGATGGAATACTTCCTAAACAAATTGGTTTGGCCAAATTATTCAAGTCGGAAAACATATTAAATATTACTCAAATTAAATACAGATCACCATATAAAGTATTTTTGAAGTTTGAGACTAAAAAAGATGCTGAGTCGCTTCTAAATAACAGCAAATTAAAAGAGTTGGGTTATAGGTGTCGATTCACAAACGAAGTTAGTATGACATACGGTATAGTAAAATACATTGAGTTAGAAGTTACCGAAAAAGAATTAACCGACTCCTTTAAAAGCGAAGTAGAAATAATATCTGTACGCAGATTAAAGCGAATGGATGAACCGGGCAAGTGGGTTGATAGTGAAACAGTACGTTTCTGTTTTAAAGGTGCTACACTTCCTTTGTATGTATATGGGTATGATTGTCGTTTCAAGGTGGAATCATATACGTTCCCAGTGTCACAATGTTCTCAGTGTTGGCGATATGGCCATCTAGTTCGAGCCTGCCCGTTAAAAAAACAAATTTGTCCAAAATGTAGTGGAGAACACGACAACTGCGATTGCGACACTAAGTTTGTATGCATAAACTGTAAAGGAGATCATATGGCTTTGAATAAAATATGCCCCATATTTTTGAGAGAAAAAACACTCAGACAGATTATGTGTAGAGAAAATTGCACCTATAAAGTGGCACTATCACAGTATGTTAAACAAAATCAAGTAATGAGTCAACCGGCTAGTGATGAGCTGGCAGGAATTGTTGAGCGAGGCAAAAATAGCGAGTTAATACCAGATGAGATGGCCATGGAAATCACGCTTAATGACAATGGAAGCGGCGAAGAGGAGGAGAGTACTGATTCGGGTACTAACCTCGAGGCAAGTTCCAACATTAACGTGAAGAAACAGCAGAAGAGAAACAGGAAAAAAAATAAAAAAGCACAGAGCAAGGAAACAAACATACATCACCCAATTGTACCTAGTTCCAAAATGGATGCTACATGTACAGGAGAAAAGAATCCAATAACATCACAGGGTAAGAAACAAAACGATACCAAACGGCAGAAGGAAGAGAAACAAGAAGAATTTTTCTTTAAAGATTTTCTTAATGATTTAAAAAGTATTTTGTTTACTGATTTGTTGTTTGAAGAGATGGTTACGTTAATTATTAAGCTAGTGCTAGAAGAAGTTAAAAAGTTTTTCGTTAAGACTGTATGTAATGGTAATATAATTAAGAAATTATTAGGTATTATCCAAGATGGATAACTATCCTCAAGGCAATAGTGATTGTTCGGTCGGTGCGAGTTCTAATACCAGAAATTTACATCTAGCACAGTGGAATTGTCAAAGTCTTACACCTAAAAATATTGATTTTGAAGTGTTGTTGAATCAAGAAAAAATACATATATCTGTTTGGTGAGTGAAACATGGTTAAGTCCTGACAAAATGTTAAAAATAAGTAATTATAATGTATACAGAGCCGATAGAGATGATGAGTATGGAGGCGTAGCTATAATAGTGCACAAATCAATCAGAGCAAGACGATATCCTATCACCGTCGCTAATTTGGGCATTGAAATAATATGTATAGAGATTTTTAACTGTAAGTTTATAAAATACGTAGTTTCGGTATATTGTGCACCGTCGGTAATCACAACACAAAATGACTGGGAACAGATTTTTGCACAATTTACTCGAAAATCTATTGTTGCGGGCGATTTTAACGGCCATCATACGAATTGGTCCAATAGAACTAATACTAGGGGTATTCAGTTGTTAGAAGCAAGTTCAGAACATAATCTTATTACCTTAAATAATGGGGAGTCAACTAGAGTTAAATTGGTAAACGGTGTCCTACGAGAAAGTGTGCCCGATATTACGTTTGTTTCTTCAGATATAGCAGTTAATTTTAAGTGGTGTGTTACTAGAGAAAGTTTAGGCAGTGATCATTTATTTATCAAATTTCAATTACAATATACAGATGTTCCACGATTCCTAAAACGTCGCAATTATAAGTTAGCAGATTGGAAACGCTATCATGATTTGTGTAAGGATTTTTTTTGCAACACCTTAGTAACATTTGATCACAATGTTCAAAACATGTATAATTTTTTTATTGATAAGATCAATGAAGCTGCAGATAAAAGTATACCATATTCAAAAATCAATACTCATCCTACACGGTTGTTTACACTTAAACCCTACTGGAACCCCAGTTTGTCAAAGGTTGTTGCCAAGCGTCGTTTAGCGCTTAAAACCTTCAGGCAAAACCCAACACCGAACAACTTAGACGCATTGAATGCATGTATAGCAGAGGCACAAAAGAGTATTAGACAGGCCCGATCACACAATTTTAAAACCTTCTGCGGAGAGATTGATGGGATAACGAGTCCCTCAGAAATGTGGCGAAAAATGAAATGGGTTAAAGGCATAAATTATAATCGATCTTGCGCACCAGACTTTGTGGAACCTCCTTGTCCTCAGTTTAAATAAAAAAACCCACAGTAAGAGAGTGAATTTTCCATGCAGGAATTACATAATAGTTTAAAAAAGAAAGACACTGCCCCAGGGTCAGATCTGGTAACATATTCTATGATTTATCAGCTGCCTATAGAAGGTAAATTAATTCTTCTTAAAATATATTATTTGGTGTTTTTTCATTCAGTGGTACCCAAGCAGTGGCGTAATATAAACATAATACCAATTCCAAAAGCTAATAGTAATAATAATCAATTACCTAAATTTAGACCAATATCATTGATTTCTTGTATATGTAAAATATTTCATACAATGTTAAATAAACGACTTGAATGGTTCGTAGAAAAAAATAAAATACTGGGGCAAACGATTTCCGGTTTCTGTAAATGTCATTCGAGTATAGATTGTATAGCAAGATTAGTTCTACAGGTTCAATTAGGATTTGCAAGAAACATACCTACACTTGCTTGTTTCTTAGACATAGATAGTGCCTATAATAATGTATTGGTGGACCAAGCCATGAACATGTTAGATGAATTTCAAATTGGAGCCAAAATGTGCAAATATCTTTTTGAGTTTTTGAGAGCGAGATGTTTGAAAATTGAAGACTATGATGATAATAATGTCTATATGAGGTGGACTGGTAGAGGACTAGCTCAAGGGGATCCTCTTTCTCCTCTTCTCTTTAACTTAGTTACATCCAAAATCAGCCAATCAGTTGACTATACTAGAATTAAATCCTTGCAGTATGCAGATGATTTTGTTTTTTACGTGCAGAATAAAACAATAAAAACTTGTGTAATAGACATACAAAATTGTATTACAACCGTGTTGTCACCGCTAGAAAAAATTGGGTTAGAAATTTCCTTTTCAAAGACTCAAATTTGTTTGTTTAGTAAAGGAAGGAGAAAAGATCAAATAAACATCAAAATTAATGAAATTATACTGCCGTTTGTAGATTGTGTTAGGTACTTAGGATTTTGGTTGGATCGGTCTCTGAAATGGAATAAACATGTTAATGAAATATATGAAAGAACAATGAAATTACTAAACGTTTTGAAAATTCTGGCAGGTTCTACTTGGGGAGTACACCCCAAACATCTACGTAGAATTTACATTTCATTGATCAGGAGTAGGATAGATTATGCTGGCTTCATTTATGATAATGCAACTAAAACCAAATTAGTAAAATTAGATAGACTGCAAAATTCGGCGTTACGAATTATAGGCGGGTTTATTAAAACAACCCCTATTCACGTAATGGAATATGAACTGTGTCTTCCACCACTTTTCTTGCGACGCAAACATCTTGCTACACGATATTGTTTAAGGGCTCAATCCTGGGCAAATAACATTACGATAAATATCTTGGATGAACTATCAAACTTCAACCAATCATCATATTTTAACCGAATTAAGAAACCTCTACTACTTTTAATTTATAATGAGACTAAGCTTGAGAAACTTAATATTAGCAACCCTTTGAATAGTTTTAATCTAAGTACTTGGGTATCAAATATAGATATGGATTTTATACAAATTAATATAGACCACATAGTAGAACCAAAAAATAGGTATGATGAAAGAATATTAAAATATAATACACTATACATGATAGGTAATAAATATGATGATTACACTAAAATTTACACAGATGGATCACAAACGTGTGATGGTCGCGGTGCAGCATATTATGTTCCCAGTCACAATGTGAAAGAAAGTTTTAAATGTGTCAATAGGTCAGACTACTCAATTATGTTTGTGGAACTCTTTGCGATCTCGGAGGCACTCTCTTATGTGATCAGCGCAGGAATAAAGAAGGCAGTTATTTTGTCTGACAGCAAAAGCGCCTTACAGCATGTGGCTCGATGCTCCTCTGCACACAGAGGTGCATCGATAGCCTACACAATATTAAGGAAAGTCCTGACCCTGGTATCGATGGGAGTGGCATTGGGTTTGCAGTGGGTTCCATCTCACGTTGGCATTCATGGTAATGAGGTGGCGGATAATTTAGCCAGAGAAGGGATTGTCAATGGTAATGAAGTATATTTGAAGCCGGAATACACAGAACTGTTGATAAAATACAAAAATGTCATAAGATCACAGTGGAAAGAATACTTTGACAAAATTTCTCGTGAAAAAGGAATATGGTATAGTACAATGCAAAGTGAGCCACCTCATATACCATGGTTTGCGGATGTGCGCTTGCATAGAAGCCTACTTGTAGTTGCCTTTAGGTTGCGTTCTGGCCATGTACCATTAAATAAGTTTAAACATTTAATGAAGCTAGTTAATTCTCCCAATTGTGATTTATGTCATACAGTCACAGAAGATGTTTACCATTTGTTGGTGGAGTGTGTTCGGACCACTGCCCTGAGAGAATCGCTATGTGAGCTGTTTAATGTTAACTGGCTGGATGTGGGCATCTTTCAAACTATTTTGGCTGCACAGACCTCTGTAGCGGCCGGGATGGTTTACAGATACCTAAACACATTAATTTAATATTTGTATGTTTTAGTTATACTATGGGACTGACATAGTCGCTAAACGACTCAAAGTCCCCCAAAAAAAAAATAGAATAAAAAAAAAAAAAAAAAAGGTATGCAGGTTTCCTCACGATGTTTTCCTTCACCTTTAGCAAGCGATAATTTATATGATGAACAATTGTGGCAGAGGTGTGTGCCGTGGGTTCGAACCCGAGACCTTCGACTTAGCAGCCCTGTTAAATAGGTTTTTGTTTATTTTAATTAAATAATAACTGAATATTTTCTACATTAATTACAATTATACATATATTTAATTGGTTACGACTAAATATGAATACAATGGTGGGAATTTTCACGTTTATAATACGTAAACTAATTGCTTTGTTACTTTGTAAATTATTATAGGTGTATTTAAAAAAAAAATAACCCTCGATTGTCTAGTTAGAATATGCGCCTCTCTTCGTGAGGTCTCGGGTTCGATTCGCGGGTTATTTGTGAACTTTCCGTCAGGATATTCAGTTTCAGCGTCGAGTTGGAATTGAGCCCGATGGATGGCGATATAAACATAACAGGTGAAGTGTGGGGGTTGTACACCTCTGCAACACCCTTGTAGGAATAAAGGTGTGATGTTATGTTTAATAAGCCTATATAAACGAAGTTTGTGATTAATTTATGTTTGTTATATATTATTGTCTAAAACATAAGACAAAGATTTGATTTGATGAATTTTAGCTTTGTAAGACATATATACAATGAACAGGTTTGCAGTTATTCTGATGGTAAATTGCAACTACAGCCCATAAACAACCACAATTTACAAAAAAATAAAGAAGAGGTGAGGTATGGAGAAGTGGGATGGCAAAATTTTAACAAATCGAAGCCAACGTGTAAATAAAAAGAAATATATTATATTTTTCTGTAAAGTGACAATTACCTGTAAAAGTTCTTAAAATAAATATAAAGTTATTATTATAATTAATAAAATAACCTTGTATAAAAAAGGATTAAGGTAGTTAGGTCAACGTTTTTGTTGATCATTCTTTAAATAGGTTTTTGTTTATTTAAATGGAATAATTATTCAAAATATTTTCTACATTGATTACAATGGTGGGATTTTCACGTTTTTAATACGTAAACCAATTATTTTGTTATGCTTATTGTTACTTTCTAATATTAATGATATAGGTGTATTTCGACAGATTTTTAACCGACTCCAAAAATAAGGAGGAGGTTCTCATTCGTTTTTTGTTTGTTTGTAGATTACTCGAAGACTGATAAAAATAATTCTTTTTTTGTCTGAAAGTGTATACTAGATCCTAGGGATCCTAGAAAAATCAAGGGCAACCCTTCAATTTTAAAGGCTTTTATACTGTATTTCGTATACGTCTACCGCTACTCGGATATTTGCAGTCAGCATTATATTATGCTGAGCTGATGCTGGAAGGTACAACTCGTCAGCGGTTAGGAGAACGGGGATAATTCACTAAATATAGACACCTCTGTATTCTTTCAAGTTAAACACAGGTGAGGTGAGACGTTGCATATTACTTCAGTATTTCTAACTTTTTAGTACATTTATTGTAATTGAAGTTGGATCCACGCTGGAGCCACGTTGGACAACTAGTTTTGTAAAAACACAAAAGCGACGTGTTCCACATTATGTAGCGGTGGACGCATTATAAGAACTAGTCTTTTCGGTTTAATTGTCTAAGACAAAAGCAGACTGTAGATGCGTCGTTATATCTGAATACTATAATGCTATGTGCCAGTAATTTCAGAAACAGTGTTCCATTTTGATTGTGAGATTTGGCCCGGAAATTTCTAGCGTCATGAATTTGTAATCATTAGTCGAAGCGACAAGACTATGCTTTTGAGAATTGTGTAATTTGTGTGTGTTTAATTAGTACAACATAAATAAAGGATATTTATAAGCGCAGTATGTCTTACCTAAGTTCTTCTTCGAAGTCAAAGTTCTCGGGCTCGAACCTACGGCACACACCTCTGTCAATAAATCGTTAAGATTCGTCTTTTCGAAGATATGTGTGTATTTATCATATAAATTATCGCTCGCTAACGGTGAAGGAAAACATCGTGAAGAAACCTGCATGCCTGAGAGTGCCTAAAAAGTACTCGAAGTCGTGCGAAATCTGCCAATCCGCACTTGGCCAGCGTGGTGGACAATGGCCTAACCCTCCTCATCCGGGAAGATGCCCGAGCCCAGCAGTAGGACATGTATTAGATACAGGGCTGCTATTATGTCTTACCTTATTGATATAGTCTTCAGGCTTAGACCCCGGTTTGCACAGCGCGTGATCCTTCACTATTGAGACATGGCTTCTGTCGACCCTCCCAGTACATAAATCGATAAAACGATTCCTGAAAGTGTAGCATCATATTAATTATGTCGTTTAAGGTAGCGTGTTTTAAGGTGCGATTAGATATGGTGCAAAAAGCAGCAATAGCTGAGTGGGAGACCGTAGGACTGCTAAGTCAAAGGTCTCGGGTTCGAACACACCTCTGTCAATAAATCGTTAAGATTCGTCTTTCCGTAGATATGAGCGTACGAGTGTTATTAAGTGTGCACTCACAATGTTATCCACAAATATTAATTGAATATTTTGTTTTTTTTTGCAACTTAATTAAGAAAAAACATGCAACAAAAAGTATGCAGCAAAGTATGCGAACACCTTCAGTCATTCCTTAATTTGCTTGATATTTTGTATTAACGAATTAAAAATATAATTAAAACTTTATTGCTTTATTTGTCAGCCAGTGTTTGTATTTCATAGTTATTTATGGTAAAAGTGAGAAAAAGTTAATATTTCTGTTGTGAGTGCCAATTTGAAATCTTGAGCTTGCAAAGTAGTCTTGAATTGAATCACGAGCGTAGCGAGTGATTCTAATAAAGACTACTTCGCAAGAGAAAGATACAAGAGGTAACGAACTGAAAATTATTTTTTTCTCACACGTTACATACAAAAATTTTCACCTCTTTCAGTGAGAAAATATTAAGATTTAAATAAACTCGTACTCGATTGCTTAATCTGGGATAATGCCATGAAATACGACAGTAATACCGATTTAATTACGTACACTACCAACCCCTACGTCCGGCGCACCCTGGGCAGTCCGCAGATTTCCAATAAGCTGACTGGCGAATATTTTCACCACAATGGTAAGTCAACACCATGGGAATATGACTGCAGCCATCGACACGAAAGAAGAAGAATAATGCGTTTTGGGTCCTTTTGTAAGTCACCACTTATTAAATATGTCGTACGCTTTCAAATACTTTTCACGTGATTTTTCTGGTAAAAGCAAACTTATGTGTTAGAAGCAAGTAGTCGCAACTCTTTTGGAGTTCCACAAAGTTCTTCATCACTGGATTCACAATTTTTTTGTTAAAAAGTTCCAGTAAATAATTTTTTTTTTAAATGCGTTCGGAAATTCGTTCCGTAACATTTATTTATAGAGTCTAATATTAAGTACCTGATTTTAATTTATTGAATGGTCAATCACGAATATAAAATATTAAAATACTAAATAATATAATAATTTATATAATTTAAAATAATTAAAACGTATCGTTTGTAGTTTTAATAAAATAGATGTCAATGTTTATTACTAACCTACATAGTGCTTTGTTTTTTTTTCAGCACCTATTCATTGGAAGGTGTTTCGTAATTAGAATCACTTTGTCTCACTAGTGAGTAAAAACGGTTTTTACTCACTGAATAGGCATGGTGACTGATCTATCAGATAGTAAAATATAGGATACCTTATCAAACAACAGGTAAACTTAAACCAATTGAAATATTTTTTTGTTACATACTATAAATCTAACTCATTTTATGATCATTCAAAGTTTCATGGACGAGTTCATTTTTAAAATACGAAATTATTCGATTTTTTTTTATCATTAAATTACCCACACAATTCATAGCAATATTTGTAATAAAACCATTTTTATAATAGCAATATTTCGTATAGCTATCAAACAAAATTCATAACTTCACATACAAAATACTCAAGCGTGACGTCACGCTTGAGTAGCCTTTTGTTTGGAGCGTTTGGGCGAGTCTATTATTAATGTGAATTTGAAATTGTATTATCTCAGGAAGTTTATGTTAGGTCAAAGTAATTCTTGTAATGATGTTTCTTATATCAAGAGGTGTTTCAATTACATACAAAAATAAAAATTAGTCATCATGCCTATTCTGGCAAGCAAACGATCTTTTTCGTGCTGGTTTGGTGAAATTATCTCTTATGTGTCATACATAAGAAATACTTTATTTTGTTGGTTTGAAAGTAGAATTATTTAGTCATAATGTCAATAGTCTTTGGATTGTGAATTATTTAATTTAAAGTAAATAGGTATTTAAAATTTGTTGTTGACATTATAATATTTGTTTTCATTATGTTTATTTAATAATCCAAACTAAACAATTAGTCGCAATAGTAGACAATGCTATAGTTTGGTATTTTATCATAACTTTTTTTTTTAAAATTTTTAATTTTAATTATCAAGATTTTTCTCATCACCTTTGTGATTAATTGTAATCATGTATAAAAACAAGTACAAAACTATGTAAAATAGCAACCTTGGCTAACCAAGAAACAGGAAAATCTAGTTTGGTAGCCGCTGTCTAAAAATAATAATAATGTAACTCTTGGAAATAAACTTTTATTTTAATTATTTTAATCTTAACGAATTAAAAGCTAAAAAAAAAACGAATTAAATAAATTAAATTTTTATTAATCAAAATAAAATGATTTGAATTACCGAAGCTTAAATAAATTTTTATCGAACTGTTTAAGTTTAAATTTAAATTAATCTAAGTATCAGCTCCGATGGGTATTGCATCATTGAGAAGAGCTGGTGAGAAACTTTTGTACTCCATCTTTTAATAAAATGTTGTTTTTATTGAGAAAACAGGTTACTCACGTTACTTTAGCCGGGATATGCCGACTAGTTTCAAATCTAGTACGTAGATTCATCAACTGGGCTATTAATCGCGTGTCGTCGCCTCCGCGCGACGTCTCGCACTCATTTTTCTCAATAATAATGTCTTCACCTCACGTCGGTTTTAATAATATTAAAATGTTGTTTGTTTTTAACAATATTTCAGGAAAGTGTAAGTAGCCTACCTGTAACTATCCAGGGCAGATTGAGCAATAAGTTTCTTGATGACCAAGTAGCCGTTGTCATGGTAGAATCGCAGCTGTTCTGGAGATAGTGGATATGATTCCTCTGGCTTAGCACTAACACTAAAAAAAAAAATACTATTCTTGAATGGTATTCTGTGCTCGACCCATTCCTTTATCTATGTTATTTCGGAACTGGATTAATACCGGATATAGTGCCTTGGAATTGTAGAGCCAGGAGCCAGTCTGTTTAAGTGAGTAATGTACTCACAAATTTAAAAATGAAAATAATAACTTTGAAACAATGGGTGCTAACAAACATGCGTTTTAGTACTTTAGATATGATTTATCTATCAAACCCATATTACTTTTGTATGGAAAACAGGAAACCAATTTTTATAGACAGTTTCAAATTTTGGGCTGGCCACGGCTACAGTGATGATGATTAGACCCTCAGAAATACTCACCATTTAGGCAGAACCTTGACTTGATGAAAAGCCATCGGAAAATCTTCCTTTCTGCCAAGTCGGGTAAGAATATCCGGTTTACTTCTAAGACAAGCGTCAGTACGGTATAAAATTCGTTAATGTAATGAACAATGAAACAAATAACTCAATTAAAATACGGATTTAATTAAAGATGCCTTTTTATACGTATTTTTTATCTATTTAATAACTTACTGCACAACAGTGTACAAAAGCAGACTTGAGAGGAATTAATTAGTTGGCTATTTTACATACAAAAGTAATTTAGGTATAACTTTAATATTATTAAGTTTTTATCTATTTTTATTGACATATCATATTCAAAACACTAAAGCGCATGTTTGTAAGCGCACATTTTTTCAAATTTATTATTTTTATTTTTCAATTTGTAAGTACCTAACTCAATTGTTAAAAAAATATAATATAGAGTATGGCGGCAAACAAACATGCATTTCCATGTTTTAGATTTGATTTGTGTATAAAAATAGAAACAACTTAATTAAACATAAACCCATATTACGTTAGTTTGAAAACAAGGCGCTCGGGAATCTACTAATTTATTTATTTATTTGGGTGAATTTCAACAAGCGATTTTTTTGTGTATTTCGGTGGGATTTTTTTATTTCAATGCTATCAATATATTTTAAGTGACAAATTAAACTTTAGCCTATTTTATAACATTGTGTGTGAGTGGACATCAAATATCATCAAAACTTACATAAATATTTAAGGATGAATTTTTCAGAGTCCACTGAAATGATAAGTGTCTACCGAAATGATAAAAAAATTACCACTGAAATGATAGACTGTGCACCGTTTCTTACTGTGTGATAAAAATTTTAAAACAATATGAACATTACTCAAGCAAATCAGTACTTACGGCGAAATAAAATACACAATTTTGAAACAAATTAAACGAATCTAGCACGAGTTATAACAGCCACCGAAATGATCCTATTTTTGTCCCCATATTACTTAGTTCACGGTTGGATATTGGGTACCCATCTTTGTACTCTACGAGGAATTTAAAATGAAGTATTGTGAACGAGTTCGTAAGACCACCATTACTCCTTTTACTTGCAGCCAAATAGTACTTAGTGAATGCATAACTGTGTTCCAGTTTGGTGGTGAGATCAGGCCCTAAAATTATTGGCTTAAGAGGCATAACACCGTAGTCTTCAGTGCAGCGACGCATCTACAATCTGTGGATTGTTGATGTCCATGGCACTCCACGTACCATCAGGTTGACTACACGATCGTACAATGCAGTCGTAGTACAAAACGAATAATAATAAACGACTCCTAGGAGAAAGATAAGATTTCTATACATTTTATTTCAAAAGCGAGGTACCTGTTTGTTTAGAGCTATTAAGATTTTTATTAGTTGCAACATTATGATTTGCTATAATAATTTTGACAGGATCATTTACAATCCTGACGTCAAATATTATATTAGCAAACTGTTGCGTACTAACGAGAAAAAAATACATTCTTTAGTCTCAGTCTGGTATTCATAAACGTAGATATGACTGGTATTTCTAGTATATATAATATATATTTTAATTGATTTATTTGATTCAGGCATAATGGCCCATATTAAATACACTAATACAATATTCAAATAAAATATAAGTACTATAAATATACTTAATTATACCACAACTTAACTATACCTATTTCACAAGTTCCGTCGGCGACATGTGACGCGTGGTGTCCGAATGCAACAGTTCGACTCTCAACGTAAATTTGGTCTTCACGCTGATGTACCTACTGCACAATTTCCTCTTCTTTTGTGGAGTAATGTAGATGGGACACATATAGCAGTGTCGTTGGTAAAGCAGGTAGCAGGTACATAATAATTATGCTGCATGTTTCCAAAAACTTTATAACACCTAAGTATACAGTACGAGTCGACAGCGAGGTACCAAGGCAATCACATGGATCCTTTTCTCACAAAGCTTTACCAACCATATACCTACTATCAGGAAAGTAAAAGGGTCGAACCGCAAATAATAAGTTTGTCGTAGGCTATTTAGGTTTATTGATATATAAGTCGTACAGTATAGATTTTCATTTTAAAGTATAGGTAGTATATTTGATATTGTACGTAGTGACCGTAGGTTATTTGATAATACTGTTAGGTAGGATTAGACATTCGTATAGATATTAGTCTATAGGGATTTTGCTTATTTATTGAGTTTAGATTAGTTATCATCAGAAATAGGTTTATTTACATAGGTAGGTATTTTATTTTCTGATATTGAGTTTTTTTACCACGCAGATGAAATCGCGGGCGATAGTTTGTTTGTTTGAAAGCGCTAAGCTCAAAAACTACTGGGCGAATTTTGATAATTACCTTTGAGTTTGATAGCCTAAGTCTCAATAAAGGTCATAAGATATTTAACATTACGCTAAACTGTACGGGAGCGGCGCTACTACTTCATACAACGAATTCCACGCGAACGAAGTTATAAAGTTAATTAATACTTAATATCTATATACTACCTACCTAATAATTTAATTTAATAATAGTAAATATGATTTAAAAAAAAATAATACTAATCTTTAATTGTGTAATGACGTAATAAGTTTGTAGTAAAAATTTTAAAGGACAAGATGCCTCAAATTTACATCGTGCAGCACTGAGGCTAAATCTTAGTATTTTATTTTTTAAATCACATTGGCACGGAGTTGTAATTCAGCTGTACCGGTTAGACGAACCCAATGTAATTGACGACCGGATGGCGGAGTGGGTAGTGTAACTGCCTGCGACGCCAAGGTCATGGGTTCGATTCCCACTTAAGACAAATCTTTGTGTGCATGAACATGGGGGTTTGCCTTAGTCTGGGTGTTTCTATGTATAATATGTATGTATTTACAAAAGAAAAAGTATAATGTATTAGTAACAGTTATTCTAGTACCCATAGTACAAGCTCTGCTTAGTTTGGGACTAGATGGCGTTTTGTGTGAGTTGTGAAATATTTATTTATTTATTTATTTATTAATGGGCTACTACTACGTGCTACGGGAATAACGGTTCCGAGAAGGTTATGCGACGTGTTCCTCGCGCGTCTTTCATAAGGAGGGAGGACTAGCCCCTCCAACACAACGACGAGACCGCCAGTTTGCACGGCAGTCGGTATTCTCGGGTGCTAGCGTCCATGCGCGAATACCTGGCATCCAGGTCATATCACGTTGACGGAACACACTGGGTTTTAGTCCGTGCAACTCGGACATACCAGCGACTCTGCCCGGGTCGCATGTATGCGTTGGGCATTTCCCAGTTAAAATAAATAATAGTTTAAAAAAACTAAAAAAACACGCAGTTTGGTTTATTTATAAGTTTTTTTTTATATAATTTTTTTTTTTTTTTAATAGAATTATTGCATTGTCATCGATCTTTGACAGGTGTGCAAAATTTTTTATGAAATCTGTCCGTTTAAAGTGGGTCAAAATCGAGTCGAAAGTAGTCGGTTACATACATACATACATACATACAGGTGAAGCTAATATAAGCGTGTTAAAAAAGAATAAATATAGTTTAAAAAAACTAAAAAAACACGCTTTTAAAGCACATCAAACTAAAAAGTGAAAAATAATTCTTATTATAACCTGAAAATAATAATAAACGAAAAATACTAGTACTATTGTGAAAAAAAGCGTGGGTCGCTCGATAGACGAAAAATATGGCACAGAGCGCCCCACGCTTTTTTTCACAATAGTACTAGTATTTTTCGTTTATTATTATTTTCAGGTTATAATAAGAATTATTTTTCACTTTTTAGTTTGATGTGCTTTAAAAGCGTGTTTTTTTAGTTTTTTTAAACTATATTTATTTTTCACTTTTTAGTTTTAGTTTTTTTTAAATCCTGGCGATCCTAATCAGGATAATGAGATAAATTTATGAAATTATTATATTGTCGCTGATTCTTTACAAGTGTAGAAAGTTTGAATTAAATCTGTCCGTTTAAAGTGGGTCAAAATCGAGTCCAAAGGAGTCGGTTACATACAAACAAACAAACAAACAAACAAACAAACAAACAAACATACAGGTGAAGCTAATATAAGCGTGTTAAAAATAAATGGGAATAACGGTTAGAACTGTACACGTGTAGATGCGTTTACAGTTCTAACTACGTCCTTCTGAGTGGCGACTTAACAATCTTTCAAGTCAAGTTTTAACAGGAGGAGATAGCGTACGGAGCTGTCCCCTCTATCAAAAATTGCCGTTTTCTTGCGAACTTTCTTTTTGCGATCATACTCTGATACGATCTGGCTCGGGAAGTCATCGCGTCAGTCGCGGAGAATCTTAACACCGACTTCTAATTTTTCCCGTAGCGCCATCTAGGGAACGATCGTGCAATATTTGTCACGCGCTCGGATGCGACAACTGCTGGATATTACAGTAACTAACCAACAATAGAATAACATGATTGAAAGTGTTTATTTAACAATGTTATACACAATTAACATACATTGGATAAAAAAGGAAAGCAAAATACAATGCAAACAATATTTAAGACTCAATAATAATGAGAGGTAGAAGGAAGAACGAAAGCAATGTCTTGGCGCTAATCCTGTTTAATATATATACAAAAATGACCTACCGTACAGCCCTAACACACAAAAATATACTCTATAGCACTGACATCTCAGTCTACATATTTTGAGAAGGTAGAAACAAACCTAATGGCAGCTCTGGAAACATTAAAAATATACTATTAGAATAATGCGCTGAAGTCCAATCCAGCTGAAACAATATTCCACATACATTCACACGCAGTTTATCTTACTGTCACCGGACGAGGAACCTTACATTACATACTGGCGCCCAACGTGGGAGCCGGCAAAGTTGCATGTTGAACACGCCTAGATGGCAGACACGGACGTGTCGTAAGTTGCCGTCGATGCAATGCGATTCGAAAGCAAACCTTACGTAAAAAACTTTTTAAACAAGCTTTTGTTTTTTTTTACATTGTACTTATCTTAATTAGGATACAAAACAACATGACGAAGTTACACTCAGCACAAATGTTGTAGCCAATGAACGCGTACCTTATTTCGATTTCTTATTTATTACTTTCTTAGTTTTTTTTATTTGTAACTGTTTCTTAGTTATTTATTTATTTATTTATTTGGATCTCCAACAAAGAATACACGTTACATTTTAAACAGGTCATGGTTTACATCAAGTTCTTGTGCTCCTTTAATTACAGTAGAACACATAATTTAAAAACGTCTTGGCAAAAAATATAATAATAATTACATCGTAAATGATTATAGAATTAAAATTATAATAGATTATAAATTAAATTAATAAAAAAAAATGTTTTAATGACACATACATGCATATTACTTTGTAAAAATTAAATTCAGATTAAAATAGAATAAAAAAAAATAATTGAAACAGTGAACAATGATAACATCCAATAAAATTAGGCATTCAATAAAAATAAAAAAAAGTTATGTTCTATTTATAAACACTAGTTGTCAAAGTCACTGCTCCGCTCTCGGGATTTTTAGAGTGATGCTATATTGCCTCTAGCCTTTCTATCCTCTAGCAAAACAAATAAAGTATATTGAGTTTTGGTTTGCTGTTTTTTTTCTATAATTACTAGTACAACCTAGGATTATATTACGACAGGTAGAAGCTTAGCAATATCTTGTTTTTTTTAAGTGAATAAATCCTGTTTGAACATTAAGTTTAGTCATGTTTATAGAGGCACACTTTAGGGTGTTCTAAAAACAAACTTTTTGCGAACGGCGGCGAATGCACTTGTTACCAGTGTATTAGGGACGTATAAGTGCAAGAGAACATTAAGTTCTAAACTGGGGACAGGTC